>CANTUS010000004.1:24187500-26587500 GCA_947683365.1 Euphorbia pulcherrima
CTCCAACAATAAAGGTACATGAACAGCCATTTGATCCCCATCAAAGTCTGCGTTGAATCCCTTACAAACTAATGGGTGTAAACAAATAGCACGACCTTCCACTAAAATGGGTTGGAATGCCTGGATGCCTAATCTATGCAGAGTCGGCGCTCTATTCAGTAATAACGGATGCCCCTGCATAACTTCCTGAAGGATTTCCCATACAATTGGCTCTTTTTCCCGAATTTTACTCTTAGCAACTCCTATGTTCGAAGCAAGATGCTGTCTAATTAGACCACGAATTACAAATATCTGGAAAAGCTCTATTGCTATTTCGCGAGGCAATCCACATCGATGTAATGAAAGTGAGGGACCTACGACAATGACAGAACGACCCGAATAATCAACCCGTTTGCCAAGCATAGTCTCACGAAATCTTCCTTCTTTGCCTTCAATTACATCCGAAAACGACTTGTAAACCTTATTATGACCGTCCCTCATTGGTTGCCCGCGGATTCCATTATCAAGAAGTGTATCCACAGCTTCTTGTACCAATTTCTCTTGACACATTATTAATTCCCCTGGCGTAGATCTACTTGTTGTTAATAGATCAATAAGAGTATTGTTCCGATAGATAACTCTTCTATAGAGTTCATTAATATCGGAACTCATTAGTTTACCCCCATCTATCTGAATGATCGGTCTCAACTCGGGAGGAAGAACTGGTAATAGGCATAAAACCATCCATTCTGGTTCTATATTTGTTCGAATAAAATGCTTAGCTAATTCCACGCGTCGAACCAAAAAATCTTTTCTTCTTCCAACCTTTCGATCTTCCCATTCATTCCCTGTGGGCCCTTCTTATTGAACGAATTCCAATAAGCATATCTTGAGTTGGTACGGAAATGGGATCTCCAATAGCGGGAGACAGGAGATTCATATGAGAAAACATAAGTAAACGAGCCTCGGCTTGAGCCTCCAACAATAAAGGTACATGAACAGCCATTTGATCCCCATCAAAGTCTGCGTTGAATCCCTTACAAACTAATGGGTGTAAACAAATAGCACGACCTTCCACTAAAATGGGTTGAAATGCCTGGATGCCTAATCTATGCAGAGTCGGCGCTCTAATAAAATCAAATGATAATTAATTTTCATCCAGTCTATGTTTTTGATATGCATATTCTTTATTTTAGGATGCGTTTTGGCTTGTATCCACGAAATGAAAATAAATAAATGAAAAGAGTAATTCACTGATTAATTAATAACGAAAAAACAAGATAGGGATTGTCAGAGCTTTTGCTTTTCAAGTTGTACATTCCTCCGTTCATTCCTTTTCTTATTTTTTTATTTTATTTTTTATTTCTCTCGTTGATTTTTTTATATGTCATTTTAGAGTCTTTTATTCGTCCTTTTTTATTTGTAAAAGTAGATCCATGATGATATATTTTTTTCAAGTTTTTATTTTTAAAGATATGTAACAGATGATATAAGCATTATATCAGCATTATACAAGATGTGAAAAACCAGCATTATATAAGATGTGAAAAATCATCATTTTACCAACATTATATAAGATGTGAAAAATACATTTTCCCAGCATTATACAACATATGAAAAACCAGCATTTTACTAGTATTTTACCAGTATTATACA
Source organism: Euphorbia pulcherrima (assembly GCA_947683365.1). Classification (NCBI taxonomy): domain Eukaryota; kingdom Viridiplantae; phylum Streptophyta; class Magnoliopsida; order Malpighiales; family Euphorbiaceae; genus Euphorbia; species Euphorbia pulcherrima. The sequence continues at coordinate 24,189,136 of CANTUS010000004.1, forward strand.
AGGTGTAAAAAATCAGCATTTAACTAGCATTTTACCAGGTGACGAAAAGTTTGGAAAAAATATATCACAATGGATAGTGTTTCGAAAATAAAAATGAGACGAACAAAAAAGTCTAAAACGGCATGTCAAAAAAGTGTATAGTTTGAAAGATAAATGCAAAAATAAATAAATAAAATTAAAAAGAAACATGTGGAACGTATGTAATGACGTAGAATATAGTGGAACGTATGAATGTTGTTAGTTTTATCTAATTTAAACTTTTGTGTTGTTGACCAAGCTTTTAATTGAAATTATTATTGAGCTTTGGTATATTTATGTATTTTTTCATTTAAGGTTTGTTTGGTAATTCTGTTACATCTATTATAGTGAAAAACTCAACTTATAAATTTTTTATAAAATAACATATTCTTTGCATTGGGTAAAAGACTCTTATACTAATTAATTAAAATTTATTTACTATTTAATTCTCAATACTAAAATCTGCTGTCACAAGAAAAACTTAAAAATAAAACTTTTCAAAAAAGCCACGCCAAAAATATCCCAAATTGATCCTAAGTGAGATTTTTTGCGTCCCATTCGAATTTACCCCTGGTTTTCAAAGAATTTCAGCCCTCCAGTATATTCTACATTTGAAAACCACGTTCGACAATAAATCAGTAAATTTTAATTATAAGAAATTGAATTTTAATTTTTTCACCACAGCAATAGGTGAATCTCCAGGGTTTTCAGGTATTTCTTGCCCTGTTCACATCCAAATCAAAACAAATAACTCGATTGCTTTATAGAGAACTGGATAATCCTAAAAAATGTCCTAGTTTCTAGTGCAAATAAAAGGACAAATTTCATAACAACTCGAAACTAGACACCAAATAAATGTAAGTTGCAAGTTGAGCGATGGAAAGCACATGTATTTCTTTCCTCGCCCAAATAAAATTCAGTGCAAAAATAACATGTCTGGATTATATTAATCAAATTCAATCTAACTTGTCTTGTACGGTCTAGTGGCCACCTTTGGTTTTATATGAGTGTGTGTATATATATTAGGGATCACACTCGTTCTTGGATCCCGCCCCGGATCTATGGATCCGTATCTGTTTTTAAGGGTCTGGATTCTATTATTTTAAACTCATTAGATATAGACCAAATTTGAATCTAACTAAAAAAATATAAATCCAGTATTGGGTTTTTTTAAAGACCCGGATCCAGATCCATTTATATATATATATATATATATATATATATATATATATATATTCACTCCCACTCAACTTTCAACTGATTTTCACCGGCTCTATGTCTGAACTTGGACGAATGTTAATTTGCATTATATTTATTTTAAGTTTTGTACCTTGAAATTACATGTTAAAAGCTTTATTTTTTTTATTATAAACTAAGATATTGATTTTAAGAGTAAATTTCTGGTTGGTTGTTGAAATTTTCATATGTTTATGTCTTTAATTTTATTTTTTACAGATCCGTTTTAGACCCGTTTTGGACCCGGATCCGTGAGATTCATTGGATATGGATACGTGATCTAATTTTATAGATGCAATGGATCTGAATCGGAACTGGATCTTATATATTAAAATTGATATGGATTTGGTTCTCCATGTATTCGGATTAGACATCCCATATATATATATATAGGCCATGTTTTCTTTTTTTTTTTTTGTTGCCCATCTACTTCACCGGAGTTTTGCTCCGACTACGTATAGATCCGACCTAGGTCCTGATATGGATTTTATGCATTCCCTAGGACTCAAACCCAAGACCTTACTTAAGCGATACCAAGTCGTTTATCACTTGAATTAACCCTTATTGGTTACGCCATGTTTCTTTTACTTGTAATAAAAAAAATAAAATTTCAGTTTACTGCAGTATGCATCAGTTAAGCTCTGTATAGTAAAAAAATTACACTATATTGAGTTTAGTACAGTGCACTTGCGATTAGTTAAGGTGATATAATTGGAAGAGAATTAGGTTTAAGAACTATCACAATCTGCACTTGTGACCGTTAAAAAATTCCTTAAAAAACATTTGTGGCGAATCGTAGTTAAAGTTAAATTTGTGACTTATAGAGATATTTAGTTTGAGTTTATAAATTTTTTTTGTATTTATCAATGTTATCAATACCATACCGTACTGATTGATTTAATTGGTTTTATCGCAAACCGGCCAGGGCTACAATACTGTATGCGTAAAAATCGGTTTAAATAAAAAAATTGGAGAAAACCAGGTTTTAAACCGGAAAAAATCGGCGTACCAGTTCAAACCCGGTTTTGTCAAAATCCTTCTGGAAATAAGTAGAAGTGTTACTAAAGACTCAGAAAAGCGTTGTGAAAGACACAGAGCGTTGCTAAATACCCATAAAAGAGTTGCAATAGCCACTGAAAACCCTAAATAATATATATTTCTTTCCAAAACACATCTAGCAACACGCAATAGCATTGCAAAAGACCTAAAAAATGTTGCAATAGCCACTGGAAACTTCAAGAAATATATATTCATTAAAAAATAAAAAACCGGTAAAACTACTAATAATACCGGCAATATCACATACCATTGGCATCGCCGATATGAGGCCCGATAAGGTATTGGTATTTGTTGTAAGCGCTAGACAACTTTTTTTAAAACAATTCCTAGAAAATCATTTTGCCTATTTATTTATTTAGGCCAAAACAATGTTTTCCAAACTGTCTAACTACAAGGATAAATAGCTTAGGGAACGGTCTCATGCCCGGTAACCAAGATCTATCCGAGAGGAGGCTACGTAGTAAATAACCAATTCTCTAATTTTAGGAGGTGAAGTAGCTAAGAAAGTGAACATTGCAACATCATTTGTACTGATGGTACATGAATTTTAAAATTTGATATTAAATTATGATACAATAATAGTCAAAATGACATTTGATCATAAAAATTACCTTTAACTTGAGGTAAACCTTGGATATTCTCTACTTATAGTCTTTATTCTTCCATTTTACCCTCGCCCATCTTTACGTTTCCATTCTCGCAAGCTTATTTCTCACTCTTAAGCTCTTTTATTCATGTTTCTTGAATTTACCAAAGTTGGATCAAGTGAAGGTAATAGTTGAGTGTAACTCAAGTAAAGGTATTCATGTTTCTTGAATTTACGAAAGTTTATTTGTTTGCATTACAATAAATTCTATAGGAACTGATAAATAAATTTGAGTTACAGTCAACTATTACCTTTACTTGATCCATTACACTTGGAAGGCAGAAAAAATAACGAGAGGGAGAGAATTGAAAGGAACTTATCATACATTTTGCACTTCTTTTTCCTAATTGGGTTTCTCTTCACTTCGATTGCCCCAAATTCTTTCATTCATTAGATTTGATTATTTAGTGTTGCTTGCTTTATTTAATTTAGGGTTTACAGTACTAAAAGGAAGCAAAGTGAAAGTGAGAAATTAATTGACATGAAAATCATTCAGTTTTAACCTCCCTTTTTCCAAAACCATACTTCTGGAATTTTTTGTTTCAAAAGGGTGCCTCTGATTTTAAAAGTTAGCAAAAACATGCTTCTCGAAATTTTCAAACTACATTTGGAAGGGTAATCTCGCCCATTTTGAAGTGAAAATTTGAAGGTTTGTTTCTGAAAATACAATACACATTAGTGATAAATTTTAAAATTTTTTGAGAAGTACAAATATTTATGTTAATTAGAAATTAACGATAACTTTAAAAAATCACAACAAAATGAAAAATTTCCGAAATTTTAAAATTTATCACTAATGTGTATTGAAATATAAGAATGTTGAACTTATTGAAATAACTGAAATTACCCTTCCAAATGTGGTTACAAAATTTCGAGAAGCATATTTTTGCTAACTTTTAAAACCACAAACACCTTTTGAAACAAAATATTCCACAAATACCTTTTTATAAAACAGTCAAACCATATGACATGTTCTTGAAGTTTACTCTTTTAGGGTAAAGTACATGGAAGTTAACAGTCCCGAGAAAGAAGACAAGGGAACATTTGGGAAGATAAAAGGTTGGAAATGGATGCTATCAAATTTTACCTAAAGTCAAAGGTAACTTTTATGGTCAAAAGGACATTTTGACCAATAGTAAATTATCAAGTATTAAAATTCGTGCACCATTATGTTAGCAGTCATCAAGTTCATGCACCATTGATGATTTTAAACCTTTAATATATGCTTATAATAGATTCAAATCTGATGTCCCCAATTATGTATCTCATTTCATGTCCCCATTCAGATTTCGCCGCGTGTTAGATTTTCTTAATTTTTTATTTTCAGATTTTCTTTCCTATTTTTTTTTTGTTTCTTTCTCCCACGTGTCTAACACATGGCAAAGTCTGAATGGAGGACATGGAAGGGGACACACAATTGGGGACAACAGATTTCAATCCGCTTATTATTGGTCATGATTTAATAATTAACTAATTATATTAAATGTAAGATAAGTATATGGCTTGATTGATAATTTGTTAGAACTATTTGACTTATATATAAATATATGTATATATATATATTGTTGTTGAATAGTTAAAATTTGCATGAAAAAAGCAAAAAGTGTTATTTCCATGTGATTAAGGTTAATGGGTATTACTCAGTTGAAGTTATAGCGCAAAAAGATGTGTCCACGAATTATAATCCATGTCACTTGATAATTCTTATATTGTTACCTCTTCATATATAATAGTTAATTAGTTATGGCTATAATTCAATTCAATAACATACAAAGAGTCACAATCCATATTAATAAAGTTGAATTTTTTTTTTGAGTGTGAAGAGGATATTAGCCTATCAAATAATAAACACAGCATACTATTCCATTTTTTTTTTTTCATGAAATACCATTTAGGTTGCAGATAAGAACCTGAGTTTGTGAGGGAAACTCATTTTCATATTCCACTTCCATATGCCTATAAACTGATCTCATAAAGGTGACTGCATAAAATCCATAGTTTTTACGGGCGCAAGGCGCCAGAGGGTCAGGTTCACAGAGGCGCGAGGCGCCCGCCCGAGGGACTTGAGGCGCATATAGAAAAAAGTGCAATAAATATTCGTTACTAACACAAACAAACCTTCATTTTTCCACTGAGGCGCGTCCGAGGTGCACAAGGCGTGCGCTTAATGAATCTCGCCTCGCCTGACCCTCCACGAGGCACTGGCCCTTGAGCCTCGAGTGCCTTGCGCCCGTAACAACTATGATAAAATCATTATAATTACATAAACTTGATCTATACTAGCATAATTTGAGTAATCTATAAATCATCTCCATTAAGAATTTTTTTTTCTCATTTACAGCTTTCAAGTGCATTATGCTATAACAGTCTAAATTTTTGAGGATATAATTCTGCCGGCTTGAATCAAACTATTAAGGAAGCTCTTTCAGGTAACTAGTTAACAATTTAACACGAAGTATCTATTGCAAAAGAAATAATAATTCCCAATCTCAACAATACATACCAATTACCTTCTAATTTGGAAGCTCTGCTCGAAATTGTCTTAATAGCTGTAGGGACTGATTATAAAGGGTAATATCAATGCCATCAACATTCCGACCCACACGAGCCTGTAGAACCCCCTGCCGAAATAAACAAAACAAAGTTCAAGAGGAAAACCAGCGTACCATTATATCAAACAAAAAAATGTATAACACCAACCTCATTTTGAGGTTGAATATGGAGTTCACCGATGAACTGATACACAGATCCGATTCGAAAGCTAAGATTCCTGAGATGCTGGGTGTCAACCTTAAACATTGCATTTCCATCACCAATTACAGCTATTGCCGTCTCCACATTATACTCTAGCAGCCTAAAATCGAAATGTTAGACCACTTTTTAACTAGACACTTCACTACTTCAGCATCACTTTACTAATGTTGAAGTATTTGTGGCTGTAAAGTATCAACATATGATATCCTACTATGGCTCTGTTCTTTTCAACTTATTCACCATTCAATTCAGTTCATTTCAGTTTCATTTCAGTTAGGTCCAGTTTAGTTCATTATAGATACTTATGAGTTGAAAAGTTCAGAGCCCACATACCTCAAAGGCCAAACGGTCCAGTCTAGTTCATTATAGATACTTACGAGTTGAAAAGTTCAGAGCCTACATACCTCAAAGGCCAAACGGTCCAGTCTAGTTCATTATAGATACTTATGAGTTGAAAAGTTCAGAGCCTACATACCTCAAAGGCCAAATCCCCTATCAGTCAAATATCACCCTACTTTTTTTTGGTAATATTTACAAGTATTTTCGTTGAGATAATCTTCATTGAAATATCATCCTACTTCCACCAACAAACAAACACAATTCTTGTACTACAGAACACAGACAGACTATAATGATATGATGAACTTGAAGCGATCATAGTATAACAGTTCGATTCAATGATTCAAATTAACAAGTAGGGAATGCCCTAATTCTGCAAGCTATGCAATTGATGAAAGGCTTAAATCTTACTTTCCAGTGACTCTATGTGAAGCTCCTTGCTTGAAGCACACAGACGAGGGGCACAGTTCTTGCAAAGCCACCAGTTCACCATATTTAATTGCCATCAAATTCTAGACAGTGGAATCTGCACCAAAAAGATTAGGGCTAGAGAGAGCGAGCAAGTGAACAAAAGGAATCAGTCCTTATGAGGCCATTTATGATCAAACAACCAATCAAGCTTCATATAAAGGCGCACATTTACATCTTTAGCAATGCAAATCGGGAGAATTTATAGCTATCACTTACAATAGGTCATTCTAGAATTGCGGAGTTGAAAGTAATGCAAACAGGAAAGAAAGAACATATAAGATGAAGGGATTAAAAGCATAAATTACAATTAAAGCACAGGGACAAACTCACCAAATCAATGGAAATGCAATGGCGATGAAAAGTGCAGGAAAACGACTGTTGGAGGCAAAAGAGAGATTGAAATACGTCGATTACAGCGCGGCTGATATCAAGGATACGATGTCGTTTTCACTACAGGATTGCTACTAGTACCAAATAGGCAAATACCCATTCTCTCTTGCTGGCATAATCCCAGCCCATTAATAAAGAACTGATTTTTGTGCACCGGAATGCGGCACACACGATATTTACTTTCACTTCACTCGCTTGATTGTTTCTCCCATGGCGATTCTCGCGTTCTCTTCTTCAGCAGCAACACTCATGCCTCTCAACAGTTGTTACTCTCTTCCTTCTTACTCTCCTCTCTGCTTTGATTTCGTCTAACTTTGGTGTTTCTTGTTTTCTAATTAGGGATTTCACGTGGTGGGATTCGCCTCGGCAACTTGTTTCCTACTGGTCGACGGTGGGGCTTACGGTCCCGGTTATGCTCAAATCTCCCCAAGAGAGGAATTCGATTGGTTGCTTCGAGTGCAATTGGGAAGAATGAAGGCGTCGCGGAGCTATCTCCGGTGGATGCACAACCACGGATTTATACATGGCCTGATAACAAGGTTCACTTTTTCATTGATTTTTCAATGAATATCAGTTCAGTTATTGTTGCGTTTCTATCTGTTTGCCTAATAATAGTATGATATCCCTCTAAACCCCTACCAGATTAGAAAGGGGAAAGTTATTGATTTAAGAGGCAATATCCTCATCACTCTAGATAAAAAAAAAAGGCATAGACTACTGGATGGAAGTGGGGAGAAGATGACGAATTTGAGCGATCAATCTGAATGTGATGATAATGGGGCTCAATAAGATTGTTTAGATGTGATGGGTAACTCTTATGTTTGTTTGATGGCTATTATTAGGAGTAGGATTACCATGTTCCTCACAAATCATTTGATTTTTTCAGAAGATGCTATTATATGGACTTGCTTTATTCTTGCAGTTTTAATCTAACAACAATATCCTTATGCTTTTCTAAATGAGTTTTGTTGCTGTTGAGTAATCTACTAAGGTTTATAGTTCTAAATTTTCTAACAACTTGAATACTATGTGGTTTGGTTGAATTTGAAGTATGTATTGAGGAGACAATTTCAATACTTTGCTTTTATGCTCAATAATACACTATAATTTGTTAGTGTTAAATATTTCTTGTACCTCCGTTTCTTTGTCTGACTGTGGAATCGGACTAGCCCTAACATATTCTAGATGTTGGCCCTTTTTTCTTTCTTTTGTAATATTTAATCCAATAAATAAATTTACAGATTCATCATGTCTAATAAATTGTTGTATGATCCCCGGACCGTGATATTTTTATCATAGTTGTTAAAAGTGCGGCGAAGCGCACATGGTGCGCTTCTGTGAACACAGAGCGCAGGGGGTGCAAAAAGCGTGCGCTTTAGTACACAAAAGCGCAAAAAGCGCGCGTTTCACTACAAAAAACGCACGACATCAGTATGAAGCCAATATTAACTTGTTACTTGCTGGCTGGAAGATTGTGACCTATATTGGTAGGATGAGTTCTCACTATAAAGCTTCCTATGTGAGTTGAATACCTCCAAAATGTTGCTCCACCTAATATTTCGAACCTAAATGCAAAGGCTACTATTGTGAGATGTGATATTATTAATATTTATTAGTTGTAAGTAGCTATATTGTACAAATTTTTTGAACCTATAATATTTTGTGAAATTTTATAACAGTTCGCTTTTTTTTCCTGAGGCGAGCGCTTTTTTTGCGCTTTTCGTTGAAGCGAGAAGCAAGGCCCTTGCGCTCCGAGTGCGCTTTGCGCACTCGACAACTATGGTTTTTATTGAAGAGGGGCCGATGTCAGAGAGACCAAAATCTATGTGTGATTTATTTTATTTTCTGAATAACAACAGCAAGACCAACAAAAGTTAATATATGAACCTCACCTTACATTACTATTCTTTTAAGTTCTTAAATTCTATTATTTTAGTTACTATTCACTATGTTCTACAGAAATCACCAAAATAGAAACATCGACACCTCCGTACATTGTTTCTGTGGAATAATGGGACAGTGAACCATGGGAGAAACACGCAATTTCATTTTTTAAAAAATTATAAGAGTAATTTAAATATCCATATTATCATAATACTTTATTTTATATTGGAAAAAAATCAAAATCAGTTGGGGACTTCACCAACTAGCCTATATGATAGAGTAGTGGACCATACCAATGAAGGAGTTGTTACCCAATACATGCCATATTGGGTGTCTGATTTCCGAACATTCCTATGTTGGAAACGTGTTGTACATAGGAAAAATCCCTTCAGTATGTTCCTGCATCGTAGAACATGCTCCTTTATTTTAGTATATACATTTGGATCCAAATTCTCAGTTCTTTATTTGTTGATATCAAGGTTAAAAATTGTCATGCTTTTGCTCAGTTATTTGCCAAGCAATTAGGACAATACCAGATAGAATTCTAATTCTATAATTGATAAACTAATTTACCTTCTAACAAATGTAGATATATTTCCTTTATAAATGCTTTTTATTTTTAACCTTGGGTTTCTCACTTCCACTAACAAAAGTATACGGTATGTTGCTTACAGCGGCCAAGGGTGTGTATTCTAGGCGGAGGATTTGGAGGCTTATATACAGCATTAAGATTAGAGTCACTTTTATGGGAAGATGAAAAGAAACCTCAGGTAAGGTGTACCTTTAGAGCATCTTGTGAATACAAATTGGTTTCCTTTATGTATTATTTGGTCTCTCTTTCTACATGGACTTACCTGAGTGTTCCACCAAGAACTGTTTGAGTTAATATTATTAGTTTATCTCTGGGCCCCTCCTTAGTCCGAAAACAAGCAATCATTAATTTTTTGTGGCATGCAATAGCCCTTTTGCAACCATCTAACCAACGTTAGGCAATTGCTTGATTTCAAATGCGAAACTTCGGTTGAATTTTCCTTGTTAATGATATAAGCTTCATCAATTAGTGTGCAATAAGTTATTCAATTTTGTAAAGAAGTTACTTCAATGTCATATGTAAAGCATTTTTACTTATCCATTTTAGTATTCTAGTTTTAGAAAAATGAGGCATCTTTTAGGAGCATTTAGACCTCTTTTACTTTCTTGTGTTCGTGACCTTTATCCAGTGTGCATAAGATTGTTATTATTATAAAATATAAAGAAAAATATCTTCGCTTTTACGTGTGGAAATGATAGTTCATTTAAAAATGGAATGTTCTTTTTGTGATTGTCTATACTCTATATAGCCTTTTGATATAATATAAAAAGTGGTTGTAAAAGCAAATTTATAGTTCCTCTATCAAGCTTTGAGTTTTCAGATAAACAATATGTGTAGATTGAAAACGCACAATCTTGGACACACAGATGCAAATACATATTGGAAACGAAAAATTTTAAAATGCATATGTAGTTGTCTTACATCACTTGTCAGTCTTTACATAAATCCTCAATTGATGAATGATGATAAGTAATTGTATTAAGTAGCAGCAAGACTAATGATGCCACATTACTTTTTCTGCTCCATCAATGCTAAAATCTTAAGTTCTTTCTAGGCATCTATAGTTGGCCCCTATAGATGAACTATAATTGAGTTCAGATCAAGTCGTGGCTCTGGTGGGGTTCCAACTCGTTACTTTTGCTGCTCCATTCTGGCGCTAGAACTATTTGCATTAACATAAGCAGCCTAAGGGGTCATTATGTTGAGTGAACTGAAAATCAGAATCAAGTTTAAGTGTAATTGGCACAAGTATTTCCTCCATCTAGGTTCTTCGCCTTCTGTTCTTGTCAACAACAATTATTATTTGCATATCCTGACTGCCTACTGTTCTGTTGTCAGTGATTTCTCACGAGTCATGATAAGGTCCAATAATGCTGCCATTTTTTAGTATTCATAAATTCTGGTTCTGTGGCCAGGTGCTTCTTGTGGACCAGTCAGAACATTTTGTTTTCAAACCAATGCTTTACGAGCTTTTATCTGGAGGTATGTTGTTTATAGGGAACTGGCATGGCAGTTCATCTTGCTAATGCAGTATGGCTTAATTGTATTAATCAAAACAATCAGTTACTTCTAGTAGCTCTTGTGATGCAGAAGTAGATGCATGGGAAATTGCTCCTCGGTTCTCTGACTTGCTAGCAAACACTGGTGTATTGTTTTTGCAAGACAGAGTAAAACTCTTACATCCTCGTGATCATTTAGGCATCAATGGATCATCAGGGTCGTGTGGGGGAACCGTGCAGCTTGCTAGTGGTTTCAATATTGAATACGACTGGTATTGAAACTTTACTACTATAATGACTTTATGCGCTGTGGTGTTTAAATAATGAGGGATATGCCAAACTTGTCCTTTTTTACAAAATATAATTTAGACAACTTATCAATGCACCAAATATTAGTTGTGATGAAATTTTTGGGTGCTCTTATGCATAATGGGAGGCAACAGTAGAGGACATGCACCTGATTAGTATTTCACTAAATTGGTTGCTTTATTTGTCTTATACAACTTAAGTGAAAAAGAAGAATATAGGATTCTATGGCTTTTTTTTTTTGTTTTTGTGGACAGCTAGGCTGGTTCTTGCTTTGGGGGCTGAGACAAAACTTGATGTTGTACCTGGTGCAATGGAGTTTGCAGTTCCATTCTCCACCCTTGAGGATGCACGTGTAAGATTGATTTTATATATGCTGAAAAGATTATAATTCAACGAAGTACAATTTTCTGAACTTTTTCTTGTTAACATCCAGAAAGTTGATAATAAATTAAGGGCGTTGGAAAGGAGGAACTTTGGTAACGACTCTCTGATTCATGTGGCTGTTGTTGGATGTGGTTACTCTGGAGTTGAATTGGCTGCAACAATATCGGAGAGACTAAAGGATAGAGGGGTAGTCCAAGCAATTAATTTTGAAACCACAATCTGTCCAACTGCCCCACCTGGTAATAGAGAAGCTGCACTTAAGGTAAAACATCTGGACTTCAAATTGAAAATTGGTTCGTAAACTTTTATGCTATTCAGCAATAATTGAGGCTATTGAATTGATTATTCATCTTAGTTCAGTTCTGCTATTATGTATTAACCAACTTATCAACCTTTCACATACATTTCATTTTTACGTACCAGTAAAAATCGATTGGTTGGTGGGGAGTGTTAAATTATATTTGGTCACATTAACTTAATAAAATTCAAACATGGTGAATAGAAAATGATTAATCTCAGATATTTGGCTTTCACCAATTAAATTTAACATTTTCCTTATTAGCAATGTTAATATAAATGTGAAAACTTGAGGTCTAAAATGATAAGAATAAAGCAACTGGTTCGAAAATAGCAATCATCAAAAGGGATTTTCCTTTATTGTCAATGGTTTAGTTATTGTCATCACCAAACGGCCTTTTTACTTACATCTTCCTTATTAGCAATTTTATTTGAGAAACAACTTGGTGGGTAAGGTGTGTTCCTTGTCCAAAATAGCATTTAGGCGGGACAAAATGTCGATGTAATATTAGGTTGATAAAGTTGAATGCAAAACTTATCTACCTTAGACGTCATGCAGGATGAGACATTTCCCAGACCATTCAAGTATTGAAAAAATAAAGAACTTGGAAAAAATCACTATAAAAAGAACATTATGTAATGAAGAGAGAGTTTAATTTTAAACCTTTTAAGCTTCGTATACATAAAGAATTTGGAAAAACTTCAATAAAAAGAACATTATGTAACTAAAAGGGAGATTCATATTTTAGCAAGCCCGTCTCTTTGCAATAGAAGATGAAAAAAAATTAACAGCAAACTATCCAACCAAACAAACAAGAGAAATGTGATGATGATAAAATAGCTTTTGAGAATGACAAAGGGAAGCCAACAGGAGCCAAACAGTTACAATATTAAAAATATGCATATCTATGCTTCCTGTGAACTTGTACTATGTAACGAACAGCTCTCTCAGCCAAGCATGACTAATTTGCCCCTCCTATTCTACGTGACATAACCCTTTCTCTTCTAGAATGGACAGTCCAAATTACTTGCCCACGAGCACCGGCCTGTTGCTCTATCTGTAGCAGATTGTCTATCATTCTGCTGCTGATATTTAATGATTTATGCAATCTATTCACATGCACTTCTGGAAGAATGTAATTTTGAAATATCTCTAGTTTCTTGTATTCCCATCACTTTATTTTACCCTAATGCAGAGGTTCATTTTATCCATATTTTTTACAACCTTAATCTTGACTGGTTTCATGATATTCATTATTTTTTTACTCAAATCAAGAGTAATCATGTTTTTTCTGAACTTATATCTTTTTTTTTTTTGCAATTTGAGTTAGGTTCTCTCATCAAGGAAAGTTAAACTTCTATTAGGCTATTTTGTTCGCTGTATCCGAAAGGGAAGTGATTTAGAAAGTTCAGCAGTGCCTACAGAAACTGGTGCCCTCGAGGATAGTGCAGGTTGTGAGAAATATTACTTGGAACTTCAACCAGTTGAAAAGGGATTGCAGAGTCAAATTCTAGAATCGGATCTGGTGTTATGGACAGTTGGTTCCAAATCACTGCTTTCTCAACTCGGGCCTTGGGATCAGCCATGTGAGTTACCACTAAATGGCCGAGGTCAAGCAGAAACAGATGAAACTCTACGTGTTAAGGGTCATCCACGGATATTTGCGCTTGGTGACTCTTCTTCTCTTAGGGACTCAGGTGGGAGGCTTCTTCCAGCCACTGCTCAGGTTAGTATTGCTGAAGTTACAATGATATTCCATTCATTAACATTGAGATAGAACTTTGTTATTCTTGCTCCCCTGTTGGTTGTGACTTGTTGACTAGCTGTGGACTTTCTTTTCAGGTTGCTTTTCAGCAAGCGGATTTCGCTGGTTGGAATCTTTGGGCAGCGATTAATGGCCGTCCTTTGTTGCCATTTAGGTTGGACATGCTATCTTGCCGTCTTACTTCTCTGTTGCTAAATTGTGTTCTTTGTTCATAAAGTCAAATTACAAGGGCTGTGAGGAAATTGAGTAGGGGTTCATCAGGAAGTCTTTTGGCTAGAGAATGCTCTTATGGAATTTCTATGTTTTCTCCTTACAGGTTACGTTTAGGAGAGTAGGACGTACACATCTCACTACTTGGGTACTTGTATATCTATGAGTTGAGTTATTACATTATTGTAGTTCCTCAATCATTTGCTGTTCTGTTTTATTTTATGTGTTTGGTTCCAAGAATGTCCCTTGATTTTACTTGGTCACATGTTTATGTAGTTGTCTATGTTGTCTAGTGTTACCCTTGACTAGCCTAGCTATTGATTTCCTTTTCTATCCTTTCTATTGCACTCGTAAGTCTGCATTCTTAACGACACCATGTAATTCCTAACGTTTTGTTTTTGGTTTATATGACAAACAAATTGGCAAGCATTAGTCATCCTTGATAGATTATTGATTGGCAGGTTTCAAAACCTTGGTGAAATGATGACTCTGGGAAGAAATGATGCTGCTCTTTCACCGAGTTTCATCGATGGCCTAACCTTAGAGGGCCCCATTGGTCACACTGGTAATCTTTGTTTTCATCATCGCACATTTTGAGTGTTGGTTTTCGGCCTGAAATTCATGCTCATTGATTATTGCAGCCAGGAAAATTGCGTATTTGATAAGATTACCGACAGATGAGCATCGCCTGAAAGTGGGGATCAGCTGGCTTACAAAGAGTGCTATAGATTCAGTGGCGTCAGTACAAAACACCCTTGCTAAAGTTCTTTCAGGCTCTTAGCTACGCATTCACTTTGTTAATTTTACTAGTTCTGCTTGTACATTTTCATTCATAAATAAAATCTATTGAATCTATAATTTGTCGTAATAAATAATTTCACCCAATTCCACAAAAAGCCTGTTGAATATAAATTATTTAGAAGTGATATATACATAAAATGGCATCCATTTCAAGAATTACTTAAGAACTGATCTCATTGATGCTGGCTCTGCTGTGTTTCGTTAAGAGACATTTTTTTCTCTATATATTATTTTTCAGAAGTTTCATGTAATTTTATTGAAAATTGTATTTAGGACATTAGATAATGAACTTGTGTTCCATTTAATATTTCAGGAACACAAGTTCCACTTTGTACTTGTGTTCCATTTTGTATATATGAACAAGCCTTCTATCGAGCATGATATTGATCTAATTCTCAAATCTCTATTATATCTATCAAATGCAAACACAATCTCAGCTGCAATATCTCTTCAATGCAAAGCAAACAATAGGAAACAACAAAGCTATCCACTCAGATTGTGCAATTTCATCCCAACTTTCTCAATACAATCTACAGTACAACATCGAATATTTTCAAATAATACAGTTTATTAGAGTAGAAATTACACACCACAAGACTCCTCATATACATTGACTACATCAAACCCTAATCTTCGGTTTTCATCCAATTGAATCATTCTCTGACCATAAGACATCATCCCGTTGTTTCTCATTCTCTTCAAGTGTTCAGCCAATTCAGGAATGTTCCGTACCCAAACTACACGTCTTCATCAGGCAAGATCAGCTGAAAGAGCGAATATTTGACTCGGAGAGATATTTTCCCATTGTCGACATTAAGCTTCGCCCCTGACACAACCCAATAACCCGGCGAGTCTTGTGGTCCCCTGGTCATCTCGGTTGTATCAACAAACTTCAACATTTTAGGGGCCTGGGCAGGAACCGGAGGACCCCCAGGATATACAGCCGAGTTCATGTGCACCTCTAGTTGCTTAGGTGGCGGTTTTTGAGTAGTCGAGAAACGAGTGCTAATAAACGAGGATATCATTCCAGATTTCTGGGCTATTACAGGGGACCCATCCCACTCGTTTTTTGTCATTGTAACTGAACCTATAATTTTGGAAAAATGGAGCCGTAAGAAGAGAACTTTCTTTAAACCCGAGTCGCCGACTTCAAACTCAGCCCCGGTCACTATTGCGAGATCCTCGTCGCTTTCGACAGGGGCAGTGTATATATGTGAGAAACTCTTCCACTGAACCTTCTCGTAATAACCACGCTCGGAGGATGAGAGAGGCAAGTTGCCGATTTGTTGAAGTTGGAAAGTCTTGGGAAGTGAGGAAAGATGCTGCAAGTGAATAGCTAAGCAGTTGTTTCGTTTCCCTTCTAGATATAGTCTAAGTCCAGTAACTGGCTTCAACCCCACATCAACCTGTCACATAGTTTGATTAGAAGACATGGAAAGAAACAGCATGGATGATATACGATAATGAAGATGCAGCTGTGTAAACTGTAAAGGGAGAATCAGCTAGAGGCGCAAGGGGGGCTAGGCACATGCTTGAGGTATGCTATGCGCAAAAAATTTGAAAAAAATATTTGCTTGAAAATTGAAGTTAAATGCAATAACGGTACCATGAAAAGAACTAAGAGAATTGTAGATGTACATATATATTATATCTAGCCTTGAAATAATCTTTAGCCAAAACCACTAGATTTTGGTCTAGTGGCCATCACCATTAAGAATTCAAGAAGTATGGGGTTGTGGGTTCAAACCCCACAATCAACAAAACTGGCAAAAATTCCACCTTCTTTCTCAAAAAAATCCTTAGCCATAATAGGAATTGAATTAGGAATATCTAGCATTAAATTATTATTAAGACTCTAAAAAATAGATGAACACATTACAATAAGCTAAAACCTTGAAAAAAAGTTTCCCCGAAGCACGCCTGAGGTGCACCACACACCAATAGGCGTGCCTAGGCGCACAAGGCACGCACAAGGTGTGCTACCTCGTCTAAGGTATGGAAAAGCGCAGGACAACGAGCCTTGCGTGAGGGGCAGCTTTTAGCAACACTGTGCTCAAGTGTTATGAGGTTGATACTGCAACACCTATGGAAGAACACATTTTTTCAAGGAAAATGATCTGCAAATCACTGATTTATTTTTCTACTATTTTTCTTTTGCATTTTCCAAGTCAATTATTATGAAATAATGTACTCCCTCCGATTCCAAAAACTTGTCGCTTTTAGACTTTTCATCAAAACCAATAAAACTTTATTACTCCACTAAAATGACTAATGTATCCTTGATGAAATTCTCTTTCTTCTTAATTACCACTTTATAATTTCATCAAAATACCTATACTCTTTTCTAATTAATACAAGGGTAAATTAGAGAAAAAATTGTAAAAGTTGCATTGATATTCTAAAACGACAAGTAAAGGAACCAAGGTAAAATCCCTAAAGCGACTAGTTTTTGGAACCTGAGGGAGTACTAGTAATTATGGATCATTTCCTTCGATTATGAACCTATGACATCTCAGTGATGTTCACTCTAACTGCAGCAATAATAATAGAAATAGTGTAAAGTGGACAGCAAGCACAGCATTTTCCGACTAGTAGGTTGGAGGTTAATTAAGCATATTTTAGGTGTCCTATATTAATACAGGTCAGCTGCATACACTAAAAGTCAAGCCTAATGTAAAATTTTAGATATAAATAGATACAAGATCGGTCCCTCAACAAACCTCACTCATATTTTCATTGCAGTTCAGGGAGAAGCAAAATGGAAACAACTTCCTTTAAATAATTTGTGTTTCATCAATGTTGACCATTAAAGAATTTACATTTTATGATTGCAACTTATGCAAAATCACACTTCTGTAATTTGTACTAATTGCGAAAAACAGGAGAGAGGAAGGCAGAAAATAAAAGATGCAGATAACTGTATTACCAGTGTTGTATTGACATAGAGTTTAGGACCCATGAAGCTGAACTGCAAAGATGCATTTGCTTGTTGCTTTCTATCTGGACCAAGGGGAAGCTCACCAAATACTGGTGCCCACTGCTTTGGAATCTGAAATTCTAGAAACTGAAGTAACTCATCGATTGGTGGCTTATCTGCAATCACAATACAATTCGAATTGATAATGAATAGACAGCCGATTTGCAAATATTCAGATTTGACAAATCTAACGCAATGAGATACACTAAGAAAGAAGGATCATTACTTTAGACACAACATGAGGGTTCTTTAGTATAATACATGATAAAGCTGAGCTATGAAATGTTCTAATTAAAAAATCAATAGCTCATCATGCACTTTTCTACTTCATTTCCTCTCTTCTCAAATACTTTCAGCAGTTCATCAAACTCTAGATGTTTCACGACAATTAGGCGAAGTATGACAGATTCCCTTTTCACTACTGTTCGAGGCAAGAACATTGATTAGGTCAAGCAAAGCATTTGGTTGAAAGGAAACACTAAGTTTATTCGAGGCACACTGTACTCTCTAGGCTGGTATGATGGTATCACAAATGATTTTCTTCTTCTACGGCATCAGTTAGAAGATATATGCACTTATTAGCACTAGGCCTTATCCAGCAGTAAGGGATCTATTTTCAATTATATTAAGGCTCAAACCAAAATTAGCAACTCTTGAATCCTCATCAGTGATCATTCAACGCTTCTACTTGTTGAAAAATAACAATTAAAAGGCCGAGAAGCAAGTTGATAGATATACTTCACAAGTCATCTCATGGGACCGCAGATTTACGTCACATGTGGAAAGAAACTCCTTTCTTATTAAAAAAAATGACAATGGCTCTCACATGAGAACAAGCCTGTTTTGAAGTGAAGCACGAAAAAGAAATGCAAGCAAACATGTAGCACACTAGGAACATCATGCGACTCAGTTTATGTGGCAATAGCTGTAGTCTTAAATAGGTTAGTACATAAAAAAAAAGAATTTAATAGCTACTTGACCTTTTAAACTAATCTATTAAACACTTATCATGACAAAAGATGCATTAAAAGACAATTCAATTGATGATTCCGGTTGCTAATAACATCCTAAAATTAGATACCTCTGGGAAGGGCTTTGCATGTCAACATGAAAGGCTTATATAGTAACAAATAATGCAAGTTGAGGATCTTAAAATCATATTTTTACAATTTTACATTACGCATACTAAAATTCGGTGGGCCAATATATGTTTTTGCACAAGCACAAAATGGTTTTATGTATTATGAAAACTAACTCTGCATACAAATAAGAGGATGTTAACTTACAACGGATGTACAGATTAATAGCATGTGTCAGAAATCCACTTCCATTTATTCCACTTAAAAGAGATGTGATTGGAACAAATGACATTGAGATAACATCAGGTTCAAGCTGAACAGTGTGACACCAGTCACTATGGTTCAGGCTTTTGTTCACCCCACCTTTCTTCTTATGTATGAACTTAATTTCCTACAAGGGGGATAGACAACAAAGATAAAATGTCTTGAGGTAAATTTAGTGGTGAGACACACTAAGCAAATCAGGAAATAAAACCAAGTATAACTACAAACGCTACAGAAGAAAATGAAAACCATCCCAATATGCATTGGTATTAAGGTAATAGTATGGTTTATAACTTACCTCTCCATTGGAGTAAGAGCTGGATGGCATTGTGTCTGAGATTGAGAGCCTTTGTTCAATGAAAAGCTGGAACAAAAGTAAAGCATTATTTTGATGACTGCATGCAAATTTTCATATTCTAAGGTCCAAACAGTATAATTTGTACCGTCGATTGGATCAATATCTCTTGTTATTTTGATTTCATTTATATTAGTTTAAGGAGAAAAAATCCAAACAGATATTCCTGCAAACCTTTTCTGTCTCGTTAAGTTTATCAGAATTTATGAAATTCTGTCCAATTCCATCTATCAAGATCTTGTCTGCCATGTCCTTCAATTGTCTTTGCATATCAACTGGTTCAAGAGGAGACGAGTACTGCTGCTTTAAATAAACTACATCTTTTCCCCCCATTTTGACACCAACAACCACATGTGTGCCATACTTCTCTATAAACCTGAGAATTAGCAGCCAAACATAACTGAAGTTGTTGATGAATGCAAATAAAATTATAAATACTATCATCTAGCTAATACAGTTCATAAATGGATATAGCTTCCGGTGAATTCACTAGAAAAGGGAAAAAAAAAGAAAATATAGCAAATGCATGTGCGAATCAACAACTATAAAAATGCAATAACTCATTGATCCCATGACAAGCAGAAGTTCATTCAAATATATTCACTGAGCAATTAGAATAACATGGAATTCCTATAATTTCTTTTTAAAATATGGTTCATGACTTCACATGCTTGTACGGATTCATTGTTGGATATGAACTGCTGGATGCATAGTTGTTAAAGGCGCGCCTCATGCAGGGCGCAAGGTCCTGCGCCTCGCCATACCTCAGCCAAGGTAGCATACCTCGGGCGCGCCTTTTGGTGTGCGCCTTGGGCGCACCTCAGAGACTATTATTTTTCAAAGTTTAAACTTACTTTAGGTGTTGTCCATCTATTTTTAAGAGTTTTATCAATAATTCAACGCTAGATATTCCTAATTCAATTTCTATTAAGGCTAGATTAACTCAAGGCTAGATATTCCTATTGCAATATGTAAATATTACATACATTGGTACATAGTACATCTCACAATTCTCTTAGTTCTTTTTCTAGTATTGTTATTGCATTTAAATTTACTTTTCAAAAAAATATTTTTTGCGGCTAGCGTACCGTCTGGCCCTCTGGCGCCTGGGTTGCGCCTTGATAACTATGGCTCGAGAGAAATAAACACACACGAAAGGCTCTAGATAATTTATACACCTTTTTCTGAACTATGAACAAGATTTCCAAAGTCAGCTGCATGCCATCTCTCTAACAACGATTTGCCAATCAGACTACTTTTTTCCGAAATCAACTATTTGGACATCCACATTATTCAAATTAAACATGCAGTGCTTCCCAATCATAACAAATATTTTTCAAAAAAAGTGTTAGGTGAATTTATAGGATGATTACTTAAACCAAAATTTACACCATTCAAAGAATTAAAGCATTTTTTTATTTGGTATATTGGTAACTAAACAAAATAAAGCATTGCTATCGTTTAAAAAGCCGACTCCACCTAGCGTGGGATTTAAGGCTTAGTTGGTTGGTTGATAACTAAACAAAATAAAAAAAAAGCTGCATCAAAAGATGAATAGGTCCCTGTTCTCCAAGAGTCGACAATTATAAATGAAAAAGTAAACAATTGTTAAATTTTGTGCATGCATTATTATAACCAATTGCTATACAACAGTAGATAATAAGTTCAGAATTTTGCAGCGTCCAAATTTCAGAGCGTTACTATCGCCTAATGATTGCTAATAACGTGCATATTTTGAGAGATTTTTTTATCTGAAATATTTAAAATTGCTGTATCCACGTCCAAATTTTACAACTTTACTATTGCCTAATAATTGCTTATAACGCGCATAGTTTGCTAGATCTTTTTTTTATTGATGACTGGTACATAATTTCACATATGTTTAAAAATCGTGTGTACACAAAAAATAAACAAATAACAAAATCAACACAAATACAAAATAATAATAAAAAGTAAGAATAATAATAAAAAGTAAAAATAAAAATAGAAAAGAACGAATTCCAAAAATTTACTGTATCTTCAATCTTTATCAATTGTAGGCCATTTTATTTGGTTTTTATACATTCGTATAATCATATTACAACAGTACTTTTTTGTTGACCAGTAGTTTTTTTTTGCGTGTGAATTGACTTAGACTATTATCATATAGAGGAGCTTTCAAAAGCAAGTTGACGAAAATAAAAGAATTAGACTGCAAATTTGCACAACATTTTATCTTACATTGATTAACAGGACTAGGGGATTTTTAGAGAAATATAGTATGTGTGGTATATGATACCGTCACAATTCAATCGCTATATCCTTCTTCATATAGTAAGCACAAATTTATAATTTGTTTATGCACGCTTTTCTAGAAGAAAATCAGTTGCCTAGGTGACACCTCCTTGAAGGCACCTTACCCAGGGGGTTGTTAGACACTCCTGTCTAACCTTGGAGCCTAAAGAAGCACTTTTAGCAGCACCTAAAACAAAATGATTAGGGTTGAAAAGCTAGAAAATAATGGTTCAAAGAAACCCAACGCACTGTGTATTTTTATCTTATTTACGATAGTCCTCAAACTATTTCTAATTCGTGGGAAAATTATTTTCCTAAACGGAAAAGTTAAGCTATTAGAGAACTGACAAATTTTTCCTGGAAAATGTTTCACTGAATTATTATCTAAAGTATAGGAATCCTAGTGTGACTCATCTTGTAATCTCTATTCTAGTGTATCTGAACTTCTGTCTAACAGAACAGTCTGCTGTAATAGGTTAAATTGCATCACATATGTATATCTTATTGCCAACAATATCCTACCTCCGCAACTCACAATAAACAAATCAGTGAAAGAAAAATAATGTATACACATAGCAAGTGAAAACTATGTACCAGTCATCAATAAAAAAAACCCAACCAGTTGCCATGGACAAAAATGTTAAGAATCAATACAAAAATTTATTTGAAAAGCAAAGAAAGCAATTGAAAGCTTTATGAACTTCTCAAACTTATAATGCCAAAAGGCTGGAATCTCACCTTGCCAATGCAGCAGGCTCCCATGTTGAAGGGACAACTTCTTTGATTTGATCAGAGAGTACTACTTGGGATTTTTCTAATGCAACAGTGTAAAGTGTCACAAAAACGCCATCAAACGCAAGAGCTTTAGTATAGGCAGCATCTTTCTGCCAAGTCCCTGTGAAATCAAATGCCGCATTGAAATGTCCTGGAGGAATTTTTCCGGAAAGAGAGAGTTCCTGGTTAAAGTGCTCAGACATCTACAACAAATGAAGGGAAGAAGAGGAGAGTAAGGAAAAATAAAAATGTTAACAGAAAAATGAGATGCAAATTGCATTTAAAACAAACTAATATTACAGTTAGCTCGGAATATGTAAAACATACCCAAAATTTAATTTTCACAAGGAAGTATGCCTATACTCATACATTGAAAATAATTTAACTAATGTAATTGCTTGCTTCCTTGCAAGTAAAATTTTTGACAGAAAAGTATGTGAGATATGTTTCTGACAGATTTAGGATATATGAGAAAACAAGAACTCGCCACAAAGAAAAATGCCATAAGAATTTCACTTTTCTAACAATTGAATTATTTAATGAGTAAAGTTTCTTCAAATGCCCCATTTTACAAACTAAAGCATTTTATAGGACAATGCAAAATGACTAATTGGCCAATGTTCACATATTGTGGAGTGGACTGTGGACAAATACGAGTAGCCAAAAAACACAAGTAACTGCCATTGTTGTCAGTTCATAAATCACAACAGAATTTACTGGAACTGAGATCAAGAAATTAGATATATAGATGGCTAATGAAGTTTAATTAACCTTCTGATTAGATGTATGAAAAGATGTGTCGTGTTAAATTGGGTAAGACAATTAACTTTCTTGAGCTTAGCAAAATTTTATCTTTTCATTAGAAGGATAAACAGTTTGCTATAATATTTTGAGCATCGATCTTGCATTCTTATTTTCTAAATTACTATTTTCAAAGCAAACTTTCAAAGGTTTACATAGCAATCTTCAAGCCCAAATCAGCATCTAACTAGGCAATGCTATCCTCATGAATATGGTTTCTCTTGTTATGAAAACGTAGCTTTTCTAAAGTCACACAATCAAGCACGATTGGAACTTTATATTCATAATAACTGTAATATGCAAGTCAAGAGCCCTATTAGATCTCAGGACGAATAACCCAGAGATAAACTAATAACATATATGTTCTCAAATTAAAAACAGTTTTCATGTCCTTATGTAGAGTAAATAATAGATCATAGTGACCTGTGTCAGAAAAAAGGTGGATAGTTGCCTGATGAGGCTTAAAGGAAAATGGGTTTCAAAAATTAACATGAATACATTATGAATAAGTAGTTTTCATTAATATAGCCATGTCTTTGATGTTACAAATACCACCATGCAAGGAGCTTAATTTTCATCAGGTTCCACCAACTTGAAGTAGCTAGTGTTAGACTAGGACTGCATAGCACAATTCTAAAGCAATTTTGGTAAATTGGTATTATCCTTTTACAAGTAATTGAAACAGATTAGCAGGTATATGAGAATAAACACTTAAACAGGTTTTAACAGGTTAAAAAAAATACCTTGTCTGTCAAAACACTGTCTCCTAAAAAATAAACTCGTGTGCTACTATAATCATGAACATAACGGTTTACTGAAAATAAAAACCAGAATATTTCAAGCATTCCTATATAATCAAAATTGTTATTTTCCATTTTCAACAATCCACCCAGTAACTCAATTAGCTCTCATTAAGAATGGGCTACCGGCCATTTAGTTATTATTTGTCAAAGTAAAGTCAGACTGCTGCCACAACACGAGCTAGTCCTAGTTGTACCTAAATTTCTAAACTAAGGCCCAGTTCTTTTCAACTTATAATCCATTCAGTTCTGTTCAGTACTTATCAATACAACATACATATAAATTTACACCGAAATAAGTACTTATCATTACGGGGCCGATTTCAGAATTCTTTATACTCCGAACAGAACATTCTAATGCTAGGATGTTGTTTAAAAGAAATCCTAATCTTCGTTCTCAACAATTATCATGAAAGACGATATCTACCACGATTGTGATTATATGTTCAAACTTTGGAGTAACATAAACATCACAATCATAGCATTAAAGTTCACATCTTCCACCTATATTGATATGAATCTCTGCGTTTCCTCCAAGTACAACACATATCATTTCTTTCTCAATCAGCCATTTCAAACCTCTTAAACCACAACTCGGGTTGCAAAATAGCAGAAAACAGGGTACAAAATAGCAGAAAAACAAGGAAGACAACCTGCTGAAAAGAGAGGACATCAGAGCTGAACCTCATGCGTTCGCCTTTATCACATTTAATACACTTAGGAACATTAGGAATTGAAAAGCCGCCAGGAATGGAAATATCCCTGAGCTGATCATCGTCCAGAACAATCAACTTGGGGGAATTCCTCTTGCAGTACTTGAGGCGGAAATCCATGGTTAGGTCATAACCCAAACCAATAGCCTCAATAGCAGCCTCTGCAGATTTCTTAGCATTAACAGCCATAATTAGGGATTACTGATGGTGGTAATTGCAGCTAATACATGAGAATCGAACCGAAGCGTGAGATGGAGTAGTATGTTGTGGTCGTTGGAAGGCGTAGTTTCTGAGAATGGGAATGGTGGTGGTAACAGTTGTCAACTCCATTATTGAAATTGAGTTGAGATTGGTCAAAGGTTGATATTCGAGATTATAAAAACGAATTAAATTCGGAGAACAGTATTACAAGGAAGAAGAAGGAGTCAAAGGTTTTGTGCGGCTGTGTCTAATCCCACCACTGTTTTTATTTCATTTTTATTCTTTTTAATTGCAAGTTCAATTCAATTTTGTTTATAACATTTGTTAATTTTGTTTATAAAATCAAACAAATGCAATTCCATTCCTTCAAAATAAAATAAGCTATTGGGCATCGTTGTATTGGTTGATTAGTGATTACTATTGTTGTTGCCTTTTAAGTCCATGCATTATGCATTTCCATAACCCCAATGTGTTTTGACATAAAAAAAATAGGCTTTTGGGCATCACCGAAACTGTATTGTAGTTGTCATGACTCGATCCGATTGCATTATCAATCATGCGGTGACACCTTTCTTAGCGTCGGTGGTGGTGGTATTAGTCAATATCGAGGGTTGGTCAACTTTATAAGCTCCATTTGATGTTTTTGATCCGTCAAATGTGTATGAGATTGATCGTTCCAACGCATTGTAGTTTTCTTTTTCTTTTCCATCGGTGACTTCAATGGGTCTCATGTTTTTGGAAGCGTTTTCTACTGAATTTGAAACTTGGCAACTCAATGCTTGCCTCGGGTGAAGGGATTGTACGTGTTGCTCCTGCGTGACTTTTGGAAGGAACGTGTTGGACACATCATTCTGATATGAGTATGGACATCTTTCATGAATGTTGATAGCTCCCCAATCCCTTATAGTTGGAATGTATTTGAGGTATGTTAGACATTATATTTTTACTGTGACTTCTAGTGGCATTTCCAACCCATCAAGAATGCCCTTCCAGCGTGGTTTTTAACCAACGTTGGGTGGATATGCTATCACTGTTTGGTAGACTCGTTAAGAATGCCCTTCCAACGTGGTTTTTAACCAACGTTGGGTGGATATGCTTCTATCCCTTTTCCAATACGACTTCCAGTCTGGTGGATATGCTGTGCATATTTTTCTCATCATTTTTGTGCTTGGCGTCGTTGGATTGGTCGAGTTAAACATCTTTAGAGTGATCTTAGTAAGACAAGAACTTTTAGGGCTTTCGAGCTGTAGTGTACGTTGGACACAGGAAGTGAATCAGGCTCTTCCGATAACATGAATTGGAGAATTGGAAGCCTCTTTCAATCGCATGAATAGAGGAAGTCAACATAGATCTTTTGGTTCATGGAAGCCTTTCCAATCAAGATACTGCAAGTAGTAGAAGCGAATCCTCTTTCCAATCAGGAAGCGAATTTAGCTCTTTCAATTTATTGGAATCCTTTCCAACCGAACAACTCTTTGCACTCTATGAATAGGGGCAACCAATCCAACTTTATCAATTCATTGGAAGCCTTTCCAACCGAATTTCCAATGAAACTTCTAGCCTTCCCATTAAGAAAACAATTGTTGTCCATCTACACTTCCTATCCGAACGACTCAACAGATGGGTATTCTATTGGAATCCTTTCCAACCGAACAACTCTTTGCACTTTATGAATAGGGGCACCAAATCCAACTCTATCATTTCATTGGAAGCCTTCCAACCGGATTTCCAATAAAACTTCTAGTCTTCCCATTAAGAAAGCATGGGTGTCCATCTACACTTCGTATCCGAAAGCCTCAACAACTGTGTATTGAATGTTGTTGTATTTCCGTCACTTTCCTAAGAATTTGAAATACCAATATATTTGTTTGTCCTTGTCTATCTTTGAATATTCGAATCCTCTTTCCAATTAGGAAGCGAATCAATCAATTGAAATCCTTTTCGACAGAATCCAATGCACCACACTTCAAATGTTATTTCTTCATGCGGATAGATTTCATTATGCTCAATCTAACAAAATACTTGAAAACAAAGCGCAAAGAGGGTACATTCCTAATCATAAGAATCGTTCACTTGGGATGTTAATATGTTAATATTAGAGAGATGAGCTACATGTGAGGTTTTTTGTTCGTTTCCTACATACGGTGTCAATTGCACGGTTGGTTTGCCCTCGGGAGATAAGTCCGACTATCTGTATATAAAAGAAGAGACAGGAGTTAGTAAAACCCCTCCGATACCTTTGTCTGTGTATTTGTAAGGTCGAATAATGCAGTAATTAAGTAGAGAAGATGAGAATGTATCTTCCTGTTAGGGTGTGAGGAGATCCTTTTTTATAGGGATGTGAGGGTGATTTGTGGGGTTTATGGGCCATGTTTTAACAATTAAATTAAGTCCATACATTACGTATTTCCATAACCAAATGTATTTTAACAAATAAAAAGACTCTTAATTACTTTAAAGCGCCCTTTTCCACTGCAAACAGTCTCTTTTTGGGATATGAAATGCGCGACTAAAGGCCTCAAGAACGCGGTAACACTGTCATCAATCTAAAAGGGTAATTAACTATTAATATGATAACTTGGAAAATAGTACTATCCAAAATACGAAATACCATGAATTCCTTTATAAAAAAAAGATTTTAAATTCTTAGGGATAATATCAAATCAAGAAATGATATAAAAAAGTAAAACAAAAGTGGTTTTAATTGAATCAATGTTACGAAATTATTTCACAAATTTTTTTTTCAATGAAATTATGATTGGTTATTATTGTTGATTTGACTATTATAATTTTGACATGTGAATATGTGTGTATGCCACTCTTAGCATATTTAGATGCGGAACTAAGGTACTTTTAAAGTTTGAAGAGTATCTAGAGCTTTTTTAAATTGATAGTGACATCGAATATTTAAGGTCAAATTTATGGTTATATATGTAGGATATTTTCCTTGCTTTGTTTACTCTATGTAAATATTATTTTGTCCAATACCACCATTGAACTAGGGCAAATTTTATGGTGACTTTATCACCATCACCATTAGATAAATTTTATACCAATGATGATGAATGAAAAAGTAGCATTTACTTTATAAAAAATAAAGTCACCATAACATTTACCTTGGATCAGTTATGTAAAAATCGATCTAATAGTATTAGTGGACGAAGTTGTTTTTACTTTAAAAAACAAAGTAACTTCTGGGAAAATGTAACTATTTTGTGAATATTAAGGATAAAATATTAGAATTTGATATGTATATGTTGTCAAGAATGATAAACTTGAAACAATACATATTTTGGAGAATATTAGCATGGTTCTTAAAAAATTATCACCTCAATAGTTTAGTACTTGAATCTGTGTCATTCAGGAAGACAACTTTCATTTTTTTTTGGTCTCAATTTCATGCTCAATACTTCACATCAGTGGTATTCAAAATATCAATTCACAACTTGAAGCTTGATGTGTCATTTCTTCCCCCAGTAGCTGTTCACTCAGTTTCTCTTTCACCTATTAGTTCATTCCGTTTGTCTTCCCCAATATGCGAATGTGAGGTCCATCATCAACACATTATTTTTCAATTTTTTTTACAAATCCAAGTTTGTCAGAAGGAAGTTATGTATCATCCATATTCTACAAATAATAAATCATATGAATAGAAGTTCACAAACAAGCCAGAAGTGTGAATCTGCCTGAATCAAATGGTGGAACTAGTACAATAAGGTGGATTAGAATCTAAGATAATAAGATAATAGCAAGTATAAATGAGCATTCAAACACAAATGAAACTGTTAATTAGGACTTGATCATAGTCAAAACAATAAAACTACTCCCATCCACCTGTTGAATATAATGGCTCACTTACATAATGCTTTTACCCAATCCAATTGAAAGCATATCGAACGATATATTTACTCAAAATGGCTTTGATATGTTCTCAAAAACAAAAATGCTGGAACTTGACCTGACCATATGTCCCTCAAATTACTCGAAACCAAAATGTCAGCACAGTTACGAGGGTATTGTTGACAGTAATTTTCCATGTAAAATCAAAGAATTAGATTACATTAAACACCTACAGGGGGTTAGCTCATGTTGAAGCCTACAAATGACTGCAGGCTTCATTTTTACAATAAATATGATATACAGGAACAAGTTGATGGAAACAAAAATGGGAAACAAAAAAACAAAACAAGCACAATCGATGTGTCTTTCTTAACGGGTGAAAACACACACAAGGAATTTCCTAGCGAGTATAACAGATGCAATATACCTGCACAACCACGGGATTCTGAGTTTGCTATCTTATTTACTTGAAGTAGTCTGGCCTAACAACTGTGAGAAAACTGGGGGGCTGACCATCTTCATCTTTCTGTTTCCATAGGTCCCCATTGCCTTGGATGTACCATGATACTTTTGGCGATAATGGTGTATAGAGATCTGCAATTTTACAATGTCAAATGAACTCAAAACCTGCAACTGCAGCATTTTAATTTTGAATTTATGCTCCACAACCAAACTAACAGAAATATGTAGCCTTTTTCTGCTTTAACTGCAAAATAAAGTGTTTTTGTGACATTTGATTGTATGAACAGTTCAACACAAAATGACATACTCATCTCAGAAGAATTTACATTTTGTTCAAGGTATGAGTTTTAACTTTTAATGAGATAAACAATTGGCCAGATGATAAACAAAACACTTGATTTCCTATGTTTCGGGTAAAGAATGGATTCCTATTCCACATTACTATGATTTTATAATATAAATTCCTCACAGATGGTCAGGAATCTAGGTACAAACCAGCCAACCAACTAAGCCTTAAATCCCACGCTAGGTGGGGTCGGCCATATGGATCTTCTAACACCATGAAACTTTATCAAAAGCCAAAGGAATCTAGGTATGAATCAGAAGTGAATTAAAAGTAGATCCAAAATAGTGGGTGATATATGGATTCTTTTTCAATATCCATAAAACTTGGTATTGTCCAACTTCATTTGAGGTTATTCAAGTTATAATGGTTATTTTCTGATCACCTGAAACTTCAATGGTCTCCTCCTTGTATACCACTGCATTTGTTGGTTTAAAAAGCTACTAATTTCCATTTCAACTTCCATTTTCTTATTAACAAATATTCTTTTTGCAGTCAATTCTTGCACTGATAGCTAGCATATGGTTTTCAAAAGAAAAGTTTCATGGCAATCTTAACCATAAGATTATAAACTATTGCTTTAAATACAACCCCTTACCATAAAATCAACCTTAACAGTCATTCATTACCCTTTCCAAATAAGCACATATATGTGTTGATAATATTCATTTGTTAGTTGTTTCCCCCAATAAATACTTCATCAACCATTTTGCTAAAAAGCGTGCCTCCTTGATTGAGTTGATTGAAAGAACTAAACTCGAATGATTTTTTCAACTAACAAAAACTAACTTAAATTTCAGTTTGATTTTTTTGGAATACAAGTTAGTGGACCATCCATCAAATAGGTTGACCACTATAAACCATGAACTGGTGAACTAAAGTTGAGGTTTCAATAAATCTTTTCCAAATCAATAATTTTTCTCTTCAAGAAATCATTGTTGAGCTTCCCTTTTAAGCTCACCATACGTCGAGTCTTTTTTATTAATATCCAAGATATGTTGAGAAGTAGGAATCACATTGGGCATGACACTGCAATTTTATGGTCCTTGTATATGACACAAATAGCTCTTTCTGTTGAATATTAGGCAGTATTATGAACAGTCCTAGCAGATTAATGTACAGTAAGGATGGGTAACAATAATGGCAGCAATAGGAATAGTAGAATGCATGGGTAGTAAGCATGGGCTATATATGTGTGAATGTAATGTATGGTTGAATTAAGTAAGAAATATAATTCTTTCTTCAAAAATCTACATGAATCTACATGGTACCAGAGCCATTTAGAGCTAGAATAGTTCTGTTTATTTCGTTCATGTTCTTCAGTTTCTGAGTTTGAAAGAACAGATTCTTAGGGTTCCACCTTTTCACGTTATTGAACAACGTTATTGCCTCACCTCCACTATAGACTGCCCGTGCTCCAGTCGGCATCTCCGTTCAATCCGGCGGCGGTAGATTCAGAAAGTTAGGAGCAAGTGCTGGCGAGTGGGTTTCCGGTGACTTTTCTTGGCGGAGCGTGGCGGCGCGTGAGTGATCCATTTCCAGCGAGTCTTCTCTTTCTGACGTCGCCCTCAGGTTTCCGGCCAGTCCGTGTGGTCAGGTTGAGTGTTCTGGCAGTTTGGTATTTCTCCTTTACTCAGTATACACGTTATTCACCGCCCCTCTAGAACGACAGAACTCATCATTTCCGGCATCGACTCTGTATTTCCGGCCAGTGTGTTCGGTCAGAATATTTTTTCTGATGACTTGGCCATTTTTGGGTTCAAGTCGGTACATGTGTAGTACAGTGTAGCTGCTAAAGCGCTCCTGCTATCACATGGGGTTCTTCTGACAATTTTTCTTCCTATGGCATTACCTCTGTTATCCCGGTCACTGTGTGCATTCAGATCACAGTTTTAGACTTCGGTGATTTTCCCTTGAAGTCATTGTTTTTGTTAAAGTATATGTACTTTTTTGCTTTACTATAAGAAATGAGAAAAGCAAAAATAGTAGACAGTACTTTAACTCCTCATGAGGTTCCAATAACTACGTAATCTCTCAACAAAGATGGATTCATCTACTTCCACTTATATGCAATCAGGTATTGCTCTTAATACTAATCTTAATTCCAAGGTTTTAAAAAGCGCTAGGCGTTAGTCGGGCGGTTGGGGCTTCAAACGTCTAGGCGGTGCCTGGACGGGGCCTAGGCGGATTTGTAAATTTTTAATTTTTTATAATTATTAATAGATAAAAATATAAATTTAACTAAAAAATAAATTATAATATAAATATATTTTTTTAAAAAATATAGTTTAGCATATGAAAACATAAGTCTTAGTTAATTTTTACATAAAAACACATCAACATTAAAATCAATTCCTTAAAAACAAATATTCTCACTAATTTTTTGTGTTTATAGCGTATTATTTCTCGGTTTAATATTCAAAATGAAAATTGTATGTTGAGAATATTTTGTTGTACATTAGTTTTACCAACCGTGCTACCTTTCTTGAATTGAAAAAATTAAACTATAATTATTATAGGTATCAATATCTTAAAAATTGGGGAAAATATCGGACTAGGCGGTGCCCAGCCGGAAAAAATCGGACTAGGCGGTGCCTAGGCGGCAATATGTCGGTCTAGCGAATGATAGCGCCCGAGGAATGAAAAGTCGGGCGGCGAGCCCCAAAATAGCGCCTACGCGGGGCCTAGGCGGAGTTAGGCGGGGAGTTTTAAAACACTGCTTAATTCTTGGATTATTGATTCTGGTGCGAATAGACATATGACAAGATCTTTACAAAGCTTCCAAAACCATACCTCTTCTCCTAAAGGAAACAACGTTAAAATAGCTGATGGCACTTTGTGTCCAATTTCCGGAACATGTTTTGTTGTCTGTACACAATATATTGAACTATCATCTGTTCTTCATGTACCAAATTTTCCCGTAAATCTTTTATCTGTCAGTTCCATCACAAAGGCCTTAAACTACAGAATTGAATTTTCCCCTGACCATTGTGTTTTTCAGGATCTTCAAACTTTGCATGGTGGCTTATATATAATTGATGGCGATTTGGATTTAGAAAGTTGGGCATTCTTCGGAAATGAGGTTATTAACCATGAGATTTTGCAATGGCATCGACGGTTAGGACATCCATCCTTTTTTGCTTTAAGAAAGTCATATCCACATTTGTTTACTAAAACAAATTTTGACTCCCTATTTTATGATGCTTGTGAATATGCCAAGCACACAATAAACTCTTATCGTTTAAGCAATAATAGAAATACTACTCCGTTTAACATTATCCACTCTGATGTGTGGGGTCCAACTCAAACCATTTCTTTTTTTGGTAATCGTTGGTTTGTTACTTTTATTGTTTGTTGCACTAGGATGACATGGGTATACTTACTAAAAGCAAAAAATGAAGTTTTTTCTTGTTTGCAATCTTTCCACAAAATGATTTGTACCCAATTTGACACCAAAATAAAATTTTGCGAATTGATAATGACACAAAATATATGGATAAACTTTTTGGTGCTTACTTGGAGTCACATGGTATAATTCATCAGAATAGTTGTCCTTATACTAGTGCTCAAAATGGTGTGGCAGAACGGAAAAATAGACATTTGCTAGAAGTTGCTAGATCCCTTATGTTCACTATGAATCTACCTAAACCTTATTGGGGGGATGCCATTCTTGCTGCTGCTTACCTCATTAACAGAATGCCATTGAAAGCCCTTGATCTTACGAGTCCTTTAGAAATGTTAAAAGGAAAAAATGCATATGTTGTTCCTCCTCGAGTTTTTGGGTGTGTTTGTTTTATTCAATCACGAAATAGTGGAAAACTTGACTTGAACCCCGTGCTCTTAAGTATGTTTTCGTGGGGTATTCTCCTACACAGAAAGGACACAAATGTTACCATCCTCCTACACGGAAATATTCTGTCACGATGGATGTTCCCTTTCGAGAAACTCAATCTTACTTTAATGATTCAACATCACATATTCAGGGAGACTACAACAAATGAAGATGCGATGATGTTTATTGATGTTGATGTCAATGTTGAGGTGGAGATTCCTGAAGAAGAGAGGGAGAAAATTGGAAGGTTAGATAGGCGTAATTTGCTAGATAGACCCTGCTAAGATATTCGAGAAGGAAAAAAATAGAAGAAGCAATTATGCAATCTGCTACTGACCATTCTTCTTTTTCCTCTTCAAGTGAGTCATCTACTTTTCCAAATATTGCCCATAGAAAAGGAGTTAGATCTTGTACCAATCATCCTATATCTAACTTTGTTTCCCATAATTCATTGTCTCCCTCCTATCGAACTTTTTCTTTGTCGCTCTTGTCTGTGTCTATTCCACAGGATTGTAGAGAAGCCATCACAGAGCCAAAGTAGAAGCAGGCTATGCTTGAAGAAATGAAGGCATTGCCCAAGAATAAGACTTGGGAACTTGTCATTCCTCCAAAAGGAAAGAAGTTGGTTGGCTACAAGCAAGTGGGTGTTCACTGTAAAACACAAAGCCGATGGCTCCACCGAAAGATACAAGGCTCGATTGGTTGCAAAAGGGTTTACTTAGACATATGGAGTAGACTATCAGGATACATTTGCTCTAGTTGCAAAGATGAACACCATCAGAGTCCTATTATCATGTGCTGCTAATCTTGATTACGACTTACACCAGTTAGATGTGAAAAATGAATTCCTTCATGGAGTTTTGGAAGAAGAAGTTTACATGGATATCCCTCCTGGATTCGAGAACCAAAGTGAGAGGAAAGCTTGTAAATTGAAGAAAGCCTTGTACGATCTAAAGTAGTCTCCCAGAGCATGGTCTGACAAGTTCAGCAAAGCTATGATTTCTTTTGGCTACAAACAAAGCAAAGCTGATTATACCCTCTTCATAAAGCATCAAAGGGGAAAGATCACTGTACTCATAGTGTATATTGATGACATAGTCGTGACAGGAGATGATAATGATGAGATGGCTCAGTTGCAAAAATTGTTGGCACAAGAATTTGGGATTAAAGCTCTAGGAAGACTTTAATATTTCTCGGGG
The DNA here is from genome assembly GCA_947683365.1 of Euphorbia pulcherrima. Classification (NCBI taxonomy): domain Eukaryota; kingdom Viridiplantae; phylum Streptophyta; class Magnoliopsida; order Malpighiales; family Euphorbiaceae; genus Euphorbia; species Euphorbia pulcherrima. The sequence continues at coordinate 24,223,705 of CANTUS010000004.1, forward strand.
ATTGAAGTTACTAGATCAAATAAAGGAATCTTTATTTCCCAAAGAAAATATGTCTTGGATCTTTTGGCGGAAACTGGAATGATGGGTTGCAAACCAGCAGATTCACCCATTGCAAGCAATCCCAAGCTTCAATCTAGAATTGGAAAGTCAGTGGATAAGGAGAGATATCAAAAGTTAGTTGGCAAACTCATCTATCTTTCACACACGAGACCAGATAGATATAGCCTATGCAGTTAGCTTAGTAGGCCAATTTATGCATAACCCTCGAGATCCACACATGCAAGCTGTTTTTCGTATTCTAAGGTACTTAAAATCTGCTCTTGAGAAAGGTTTACTTTTGTCTGAACATGGTCATCTTAGGATCGAAGCCTTCACAGATGTTGTTGGGTAGGATCTCTGGATGATAGGTGATCTACATATAGTTATTGTACCTTGGTTTGACGATACCTAGTTACTTAGAGGAGCAAAAAGCAGAGCGTTGTTGCAAGAACAAGTGCAGAGGCTGAATGTAGAGCCATGGCTCAACGTGTTTGTGAACTTCTCTGCTCCAAAAATTGCTCGAAGATTTACGACTAATAGATAAAGGAAAATTATCCTTGTACTGTGACAACAAGGCTGCTATCAGTATTGCTCATAATCCAGTTCAGCATGACCGAACAAAACATTTTGAGATTGACAGACACTTCATCGAAGACAAAGCGGAGGATAACCTCCTGAATCTACTCCATGTATCTTCAGAAAAACAATTAGCAGATATCCTCACAAAAGGCCTTAACAAGAGCACCTCTCATACATTAGTTTACAAGTTGGGCATGTGCGACATTTTTGCATCAACTTGAGGGGGAGTGTTGAATATCAGGCAGTATTATGAACAGTCCTAGCAGTATAATGTACAGTAAGGATGGGCAACAATAATGGCTGCAATAGGAATAGTAGAATGCATGGGTAGTAAGCATGGGCTATTGTAGTGCAATTGTGTAGATATATATATATATATATATATATATATATATATATATATATATATATATATATATATATATATAATGTATGATTGAATTAAGTAAGAAAAATAACTCTTTCTTAAAAAATCTACACTTTCTTAACCGGATAAGATCTATCTGAATATTATTTTTTCCCCACTTATTAAAGGAAATCATGTGAGTCCTCATAAAAGTATATAAAAAAATTTCTTGATTATAAACCGAAGAATACACCAAAAAACAACTTTCTTGCACCCTCTTGTAAAACCACAACCTCTGTATCGTCTCTTATTCTTTATTATCACTTCCACATAGCTGACCTCCGATTCATTAAATACCAATAGTTCATCCACAGCTCCACACCTCCAAAAAGTTTTCTTACCACTGTTTTAGGTTAAATTCACACTGACAAATGTACGCAAGCTGTTTTAAATCTATGTCTTCCAGAAAATCTCTTTTTTTTTTGTTCTATGTACATGTATGAATTCATCCTTTAACCTCACTTAGTTTAACTCTCATCTTCATAGTTCTCTCCAACCGTCCAACGCATATAACCAACTGAAGCATGTACCTATCCTCCTTATTGAGTGTACTAGCTCTAGCTCCATCCGCTTTTATATTAGCATTCTAATATAGTTTCAGATGCCTATGAAAATTTGACTCCATTGTCTTCTTTCTTAGACAATATTCAGTAACAAAATCATCTTATCTTACAAATATTTGTACTTAGATGTGAAATTTAAGAATGGGCATGCACTAAAGCAAAATTGGTAATTTTGACTATTTAATTATGACACGTAGATGGTTATTTGAAACTAGCACAAAAAGCACTATTATCAAAATAATTTGAGAAGACAAAAAAATAATAAATTCTTCCTAAATAGATAATATTTTACATATTTATCATGTTAAAATACACACACACACACACACACTATATAAGTTTGTGGTAATGTTGACAAGGCTAATAATGAATCCACCATAGATCATCATGTCAAGATTGATAGCACGCTTAACAATATCAAAAAGAAATCTTTCAAGGAAAACAACCTCAACTGTCTAGCCATTGATCTATAATTGAGCAATCATAAACTAAAAAATTTTCTTCATTTGCTTAATCGTATTGATTCATCAGGATTACTATGAAAACTGAACCCCTTTAACAGAATAAATAAATGAAGCACCAAAACAATTCAAGTTATCAATTAGAGAAGCTTGCAAGTTACTAACATACTATTAATGTATTTGATATATTCAAAAATTTTCTAGTTGTGTGTGGCATAGTTGTCAAATCGGGATTTGAATCGACAATTAGAATCCAAATTTTGTGAATTGTAAGATTTGGGTTCGAGTTCATAAAATAATATAATATAACATTTTAAATGTTTAGCTTAAGGATACTATAAATTTTAGTCTAGATATGCAAGTTTAGAACTGAAAGAGACTTATTTTCTACTTTTCCTAAATTAGAGACTAATTTTAGTGAAAAGTATAGACGTGATTTGCTTCGGTGCACAACTGCTCCACCGCTTAGTCGTCGCCGGAAGTCCATTGCTGTCAACGTGGCGTTGGGTTCCTCCATCCGACGACTAATTGGTGGAGCAATCGACTTTGGCTACCTTGAGTCAAATTTTTAATTTTATCATCTTCAAAATAATATGCTTCTACTATACTTTAATTTATTATAGTTCATGAATCGACCGAATCGCCACTGAATCGGTATTGAATCGGGTGAATTTAGATTCACCCCATAGATTCGAATTGATTTGGGGTTGAATCGAATCGAATAGTAAGATTCTGATAACTATGGTGTGTGATTACAAGGAATTACTTGATATGTGGAAATGCTAAGAGTCATCTTATAATACCATCAATTCCTGGAAATATAATTGTACTTCGGAAGATAGGAAGTTCATACCACCAATTCCCTAATAATCTCTCTCTTCACAAAATCATCAATATTTGAAAACTTTCAACGATTTCGATAGTTGTATTATAATAAGATATTACACTTAAAATATAAGGACAGACAATAGCATATGTATCATGGATTAAACATAACACAAAGGGTATAGCTGTTCCATTTCATTTCAAGAATAAATAATGAAAATATGAGATTTAGCAACATATATGCTTGAGATTTACCTGTTATGAAAGGTGGATCAGGGTCTCTTGTACTATGTAATACAGCAGTCCCTGACAACACAGTAATGAACCCACAGAGCTCAGATGCAACACTGCTTATGCTTTGACCAGAATAATCCTGACAAAAACAAAAAGTAAACAGTTACATGCTTCGTATCTCTGTCTCTTCCCTCACAAATAAGCCTACCCCCATACCCCCAGCCCTCTCTCTCTTCCCCTTAGAGTACTGTGTACCTTAAACATTATTGCACTAGCCAATATTGTGAAAGATGTGAACATGGCATAATAGATAGGGGAAACAATCGCTGTGTTGAAAGTATCCAGAGCCTGCAACCATGTCAACGTTATAAGATAACAGCTGAGGTGGGAAATCCCACATTACTGGGACATTCAGTGCATCAAAGTAAATTTACGTATATGTTCCAGACTGAATTATCTAGGCTGGGACATTCAGTGCACCAAAGTAAATTTACGTATATGTTCCAGACTGAATTATCTAGGCACAAGACAAATCTGACATTGTATAAAAAAACCAAATCAAGCAGACAATTCGTTTGTGAACTGAAAATGTGATTTGAGACTGTTTCCACAGACTATTCGTTTGTTTCATTTCTTACAAATGAAAATATTGTGGTTTTCGGTTCAAGTTTGGTTTTCACTGCTAAAACAGTGGCTGAATTATGCTTTTGAAGGAAATGATAACCATCACAAATAGGAATATTCTATTTTTAAATATGCAGGTGCTTCACAACTTCTTCCAGAGCACCTTTAGTTTCTAAGATGGTTTCAATTATCATCATAAAAGGTGGAGAAAAGGGAGGGCACACATGGAGAGAAGTATATTGTAAGCAAACATGCAATGACACAGGTTGCAGAGGCACAAAAACAGCTCCTTTCAACTATTTCATGAATTCATAATATGAAGAACAAGTTTGTCAAGGTTGACTCTTAAAAATTTTCATTAAGGCAAAGTGGCAGTTGCTGTTTTATGGAAAGATGGATGCAGAAAACTACCTAGACTCAGAGCCAAGCCTGGATACTTGCTTTGAGAGGAAATTGATGGCTAAGAACAGGATTGTGTTAATTGTCAAGTTATATATTCAGGCTTGGGCAAGTAAAAAATTATCATTCATAATGCATGAAGAACCAACAAAATAATTATTTACCAGCTGAATATGCCATGGAGCCTATATGAGCTTGAAGTAAGAAAAAAATTGTTATAGTGTAATTCGGAGCACTAATCTGTCCAGTCAATTGATTTAAACAAGACTAAAAAGGAGTAAAGGACATTCAGCATAATGAAGCAAGAAGATCTCACATGGTAAAAATTAGGGAAATTCTAACAACAACAGAAAGTGCTGGAATAGACAAATACTCCATGAAAAGAGTATATCAAATGCCACGCCTAAAAACAGATATTTATATGAGTTAAAAGGGGGAGTCAGGTGTCAAATGCAGCTCAAGAAAACTTCCGTTTTTCTTGAGAGCAAAGAATAGGCATTTGGATATTGGATTGTTAAGATTTATTTGAAGTTTTGAAAGCTCAGTGATTCCCTAATAGTAGCATTTTTTTTGTCAGGTTGCGTTCATGCTATTTCTATTAATCTATTTACTTGAAGATGTAAAGTTATTTAGGACTCTCACCCCCTTGAGATGAATAAATCCAAGATATTGAAATTCAATGAGCATTCTAAATAAATAATAATTCAAGAATCAGAATAAAATTTACAGCGAGCCATTAAAATTATTCTACAAATATATGTCATAATCAAGCACTGAAAAGGTCAAGGAGACAGGAATGCATGTCAATATACTTACCATGTTTAGATAATTTAATTGTGTGATTATACAGGTAACTGCAACCATAGCGAAAATCCATGTCTGGAAATATTTCGCCTGATTTATTCCCTCCAGGGTTAGTTCTATTGCAATTCCAATAGCTTTTACACTCATAACCTGGGAAACAAGAGAATTTGACCTTTGCTATTTTGAGAATGAATATCAATGAAAATTTTGCATAACAGCAATAAAAATTCTGTAACATATTAGAAAGTAATTGGGAAAGATTCAATTATCTTAGCATGCAGAAAAAGCATAATACAAATACTAACCGTCAAAGATCCAATTATAGAACATATGCCTATATAGATGATGATGTTTGTCTGGCCATAGCGGGGAGCACAATACAAAATCAGTACCAATGCTACAGCTAAAACAGAGGCCGTATACAAAAGAAATGCTGTACAAAATGAACAGTGAACTGATTAGTAGAAAAAAAGAAACAAGATGTTAATATCTGATCTTTTTTAAGCTTCACCTTTTTCTTCAGTGATAGTACCTGGTTGGATGGCTAGTTCCCAAATTTCTTCAACAGAATTAATAGACTTCTCTGCAGGTGCATGTAGCACAATAATTGTGGAGCCAACCACACATAGAAGACAACCCAACATTCCCATTTTTTGCAATTTCTCCTTCAACATGAAATGCGCCAGTACAGCACTACCCGTTTCAATATGCAAAATTTACAAGAAACGTTACAGCAATTAACTTCCATAGATATGAAACTGATAGATAACTCCAAAAGACCCTACTCTATAGGACACCAACATCTTGTGCAGCAGCATCTATCAATGTCAAAAACATTCAAAAAAGCATTGGCTGATATCTACAATAAAGAGCTCACCCTTCAGCTCTTCACTTTAACATAAATTTCCACATTTTCTATGATGCATATGTATCATAGAAAATCAGTCACCGTCCTTCCATGCTACCAAGAGATGTCTTAGGAAGAAGCATTGATACTATATATGGTTTCTAAATATAGAATAACAATATGGGCATGCTTTGTATCAAGTGTGATGGTCATGTTTCCAACACTAAAAAGGCAACAAAGAATTCTGTGTGTTGGTCATATCAGAAGCACTGTAGTAACAGACAGAGTCATTACATAAAGCCTCCAAAAATTTTGCATAAGACATGTGCCTGCATCTGTGTGAACTCACAATTCTTCTATGTCAAATAAAAGTATTATCACTACAATGTATTTATTTCAGAACCAAATTCATGTTTGTGTTTTTTTCTACTCAAATCTTATGAACTAAAATACTGAAGTTTATGTTCTTTAGGGTTTTGGGAAACTAGGGAAATCTGGACGGGGACTCACTAATAAATATAAACTATTGTTTGAATGGAATCCTAAAGTTACTTTTGGTAATGAAAAATAGAAACAACAAAGCCAAGTAGATGAAATTAAAGAGTACATCGAGAACTTGAAACCTAAGTTTTGTATTCTAGTTTTTATCACAAGATGAATCATATAATATCAAGATATTCAAAATTTAAATATACTATTCTCATGTACGATTTATATCAGAATGACTCTGACTGGAAATTTTAGCATCCATATGTATTTGACATTTTAAAAAAGCAAATATCTGTCAATAGCAATGTGTCTATTATGCCCAATTTCTTGCATAACAGTGCTATTGCATTTGACAGAATACCTTAAAGGAGAAAGTTGTTCTAAGAAAGAGACTAGAGCATATATCAAGTACTCCTTTTAAAGTTTGCTAGGGTTCCTCGAAGCAAGTTATTACATAATATGAAATCACAAGCAAGAGTGAGAATCAGAAAACACACGAGTCTTACCAAAGACAACTAACCTCCAAACATAGGTTTAGGTACAAGCAACTAACATATAAGCTGAAGTTAATAGAATTAGACAAATTGATTGTCAAGTTGTTCATAGGGGGTCAACAGTACATTTGAGCGTAATACAACAAAGTACCAGATACAATGCTTTGAACTCTGAAGAATAATAATTGGTAAATGTGAAAAATTACCTAACAATGATACTCAAAGCACCAAGTGGTGTCACAAGAACAGCAGGAGCATAAATATAAGCTACAAAATTGGCGATCTCCCCCACAATCACTGCCAGTTTAAGAAAAAGAAAACATAAATAGTCAATAGTAGAAGATGTAATTTTCAACTTAATAAAAGAATTGGAAAACGCAATCCAAACAGGTACGCACTGGATTATGCCAGCAACTATAAGAAAGGAAAATTAGCAGCAATTCTAGCAACACAAAGGAAGAAGCAAAATAGTTAGATTAACTTACTAGTAACCATCCCCACCCACCAAAGTGGCTCCAGCAAGTAACCGTATCCTCCAACGCCTAAGAAATCGCATAAAACAAAATCAAGAATTAAAAGACCACAGAAAAAGGTCTCGGAAAAACAAAAAAGAGAGAACCTGCACGAGCGCCATTAGCGCCAGCCTTCCTCAGGCCTTTCTTCTTGATGATGAAGCTAGAGCCGATAAAGGCACTGGAGAAGACAGCCAGGAGAAAGCCTTTCAAATTGCTGGAGTACATCAAATCATTTGATAGAATTTGAGATATGAATGGGAAGCAAAAACAGTAGGGAATTCCAGCGATGAAGATGTTGGTGGGGTGGATGAAGATTGGGGAAGGGAAATTGATCTGAAGAACCCTAGACGACGACGACGACTGTACAAGTGTGATTTTTTACTTTTATTTTTATTTTTTTGCAGAAGGTCGTTATTTTCCCACCTGCCATTCCTCTTCTCGTTCAACTCCGCTGTCTTTTCTTTTCTTTTTTTTTTAATTTAAGTTTTAAATAATGTCTTATTTTGTATTATTATGATGTAAGGTGTGACAGCCTGCCTCACTCATTTTCTTTTCTTTCCTTTTTACAGATCTCTCAAATTACGAGCAGATGTCTTTATTCCTTGTCTACTTTTTTAAGATTTCATTAAATAAATTATTATAATTAAATAATAAAAAGTAAAAAGTAACATTAAAATATTTATCTTCAAATATAGAGTAGTTTATGCCCTACTCTATATTTGGAGTAAGGATTTGAAGTATCCAAATATGATATTCACTCCGAATATATAGTACCATTGAAGATGTTCTTAGGGACTTATTTCAACTACAATATCTTTTTTTAAATAAAATCAGTACCCTATTTGGTGGCTCCGCCAGCAAACCCTACAAGAGGGGTGACGGAACCACACATGTTGACACGGGCAAAAACTCACCCCAATTTTATTAATGAATAAAAAAGAGAAAAAACAGTCAAACAAGAAAATTCTATTGGAACCGAAACATGCTTCGACCATTGTAGTTATGTAAAAATACATCCAAACAAAGTCAGGTGTGCAATTCCACCAAACTAAATCAGAAACTGCTCTATCATGATTTGCTAGCTTGTCTGCCACTTGATTTCCTTCTTGGTAGATGTGACTTGTGGCAACTTCCATCGACTTTAGCAGTTGGAAATAGGCTGCCCATTCAACAATAATGCTCCATGAAACCATTATCTTTCGTTGCCTAAATTATTGCACGACATACAAAGAATCGCTCTCCAACCAAATTGTTGTCCATCGCCTATCGTGTGCAGCTCAAATGGCAGAGATTGTCGCTTTCAACTCAGAAAGGAAAGCGAATTGCATGTCAAAACAAAACAAAAATGCACCAATAACTCTTCCATTGCTATCTCGAAACACTTCCCCACAACCTACATTATTCGCTCCCACAATCAAGGCATCGGTGTTAACCTTTAACCATCCAACAAGCGGTGGTTTCCATATGACCGGAATTATCCTTGACGAGGGGTCAAATTAAGAGTTGATGATATCCCAATTTTGACGACCGAATTCCAAACGTATCCTTTACCAATTCCATTAGTTTCTCTAATAGCCATCCATAGTCTTCTTAGGAGAACATTGATGTTTGCTATAACACCCTCAAAAATTCCTTGATTTCGAGTTCGCCATAATAACCGTATTGCACTAACCCACGCGCTTTGCCATAGCTCGTGAATTTGAGAGCTAAATTTCTAGCTTGAGGCCCAATCAATCATGTCCTTAACCTCCCTATTAACCTTTATAATACGTCTTTCGAATAGAGAACTCACTCCCAACCTACTTGTTTTGTAAACCGACATTCAAACAATAAGTGTCTTGACGTTTCAACATCCGTACCACACAAAACACATTTGGAAACCAATATTAAACCTTTACGAATGTGTTAGTAAATATCCCTTCATGGCAAGCCAGTGTGATGGCGGGACTGAATGAGACCAAATAAAATGATAGAATTGAGGGTTAGTTTGAGTACCTTGCAGCCATTTATAGAATAATTTCACAGTAAAGATATCCGTGTTGCCCGATGTGAGCGGGTGAGGTTTTGGTTGGAGCAAGCGGGGTGTGGCGCGTAGGACGCGTTTGGTTCGGTGTGAGAAAATCCGGTTTGCTTAGATGCGTGTGCCTCTTCGATAATAAAGTGCTTGATTTTATTAAAGAGAAAATGATTTATTTATTATTTTTCATGTAAACTTATTGAATGTGAAAAACATGGCTTTTTATAAGTAAAAAATGTGATTATATTGAGAAATATATTTACACATTTATTAAGAAAAGATATTTTTAAAATAAAGCATTTTTACTTTAAAATATAAAATAGAGTCGCACCCTATTCAGCTCCACCGGAAATTGTGGTGTATTGATCCAAAATGGGGTTTTTATACCAAAAAGGAAATGAGATTCTGAGTTCGGACATAATAGGTACTCATATTGTTCAAATTGCTTGGATTAATTTTGGAATTTTGGAATTTGTGGTAATTTTTCCATTACGATGGCTTTATTTAAGAAATAAATTCAAGAAATAAAACATGCATTATAACGGTATAATAAATAGATATTTTCTACTGAAATTTCGGCAGAGTAACGGCAGCGCTTGGGTTTTGGCCCGAAAACTCGGATAGAGTTTCCTCACATTCTGGATGTTTGTCCGTACCTGCGAGCTTATTTACACATATTATAGCTTAAGCGGCACCAGTGGCTCACTTAACTAGGGAAATGGAATGCAATGTGCAATAATAAAAGTAATAAAAAGGGATTTTAAAGTTGGGCTTAGAGCCAATTACCCTCAGTTTACCTTTTCATCTGCCCAGGATGACTTGAGAGCCGGTGCAGGATTGAAGTTGTCAGAGATGGTGATTTGGTTGGAAAATAGGTTTAACCCAAGTTATGGCTATAATCTTGGATTATTCCTAAAGAAAATGCAGGATTTTTGAAAAATTGAGTCGTTTTTAGACCAAGATCACTGTGAGATCTTGATATAAAAAGACAGAAAAATGAGTTTATATCGAAAAACGATGATAAAGCTCGAATTTGGGGGTGTTTTGACAGAGTTTCGGGGCTTTTGGGACTCCGGAACAAAAGGGGATGAAATAGATTTTTCTTACTGTTTCCGTCTGTTGAAAATGAGAGGGGGGGGGGTGAGCCCTTATTTATAGAAGGGAGGTAATTAGCCAGCGGGCTAATTACCTATCTGACAAGATTTTACTTTAAACCCCGTAAATCCTTGCTAGATCTCGGTAAGATTTGATTTTTTTTACTGTAGATGGGTAATTAGCCGGCAAGCTGATTACCTATGTTTGACCAAATTTTGACTTTTTGATTTTTCAGTAGAAAATGCTAAATTGAAGCTTCCATGGAATGTGGATTTTTGAATTTCGGATTTCAAATGACAATTCGGTCCTTTTTGGCTCTTTTTATCTGATCACTGAAAGAAATAGGCATAATTCCTCATCGGTTCGGAATGGACCTGTGCTAACAGTTTGCCCCTCGGATACATAAATTTAGTGCTAGAAATTTTGCTGTATGCAAAACAAACAAAACAACATGTGTGTGGAATGCAATGAATTAAAAATATTTTTAATCGACAAATTTTGAAATAAAATATATTTTGCCATTCGATTAAAAATTTATTAATGAGTTGCATGAAATTAAAATTGACCGGGGGTCGAAATAAATATTTTGGGCTGCTTAATGCATGAGTGACCGTGTAAAAACAGCTTCTAGGTCCGCTCGTTTTATAAACAATGCAGAAAATGGATGAAATATGCAAAATTGCGAAAATTTTCAAAATATACGTAATTAGCCGGCGGGCTAACTACCTATGTAATGGTAACCTTTATAGCCGTTACGCGTAAAAGCGTGCAACTCGTAAATGCGTGACAGCTGGATAGGTAATTAGTCGGCTGGCTAATTACCTGTGGGCTATAAAAATAACAGCTTGGCTCCCATTTTCTTCACACTAACAATTTCTTCTCTTCTTCTCTTTGCAAATTTTGCTTCCTTGTTTCCAAATTTTTTGCCTCCTAGCTATTTCTGACGATGATTTCTCTCATCTTCTTCCCTTTTCTACCCCTTCTACTTAGATTCTGCGGGGTCTCCATGTGGTTCAAGCTTTATAATGTCCGTTTAGATTTGCCGGCCATTCAAGTGACTACTCGCAATGTGGTTATCGATGGCCAACAAGTGGAACTTTCTGAGGTTCCCGCCGAGATTTTGTATGAGCTTCCATTGAATTGGATGTATCACAGATTTTGAAGCCTTTTGATCACCTTTCTCGGATTTTGGTAAACCTTATTGCCATTTTTTCATTCATGTATATTCTTGATCATGCTTTTATCGTGCTTTCATTTGTCATTTATTCATTTATTGCCTTTTTAATTACGCTATGAATTTATCAATGACTTTTCGATAATCATGCGATTTATAAAAAATTGGTGTGTGATTAGTGTGCATGTATTATTTTTTTCGCAGGTCACTGGCCATGAGGGCGGCAGTATTTCCCACTTTCACAAGTGGTACGAGGTACTATCTCCTGGCGCCAAGACCATCATTGATGGGACGTCTTTGGGGAGGATGGTGAGGAACTGCAAGTACGTGAGGTCCTGCAAGTATCCATACATCCCAGCCGGCACCTCTACCCATATTTTGACTAGATGGTCCGACACCACCCACACTTTTCACTTTTGCTGTGGGAAGTATACCATCACTCTGCTAGATTACTGTGCCATCACAGGTCTTCCTTTTCACGGTAATGTGATCCACTTCAACGCTTGCTTTACTTAATGTGGAGACCATAGAGGCTTTGATTGGCTATTCTGGGGATAAGCCCGGGCTAGTTTCTTGCGAGAAACTCATGACCTTTTGGACCACTGGGGATAGAAGACATTTGGCTTCTGCCTGTGAGGCTAGAGCCTTTATGGCCGCTACCTTGTCCTGGCTGTGTTTTCCTATTGGGGGTTCGATCGTGCATCTTGCCTATTTTGATCAATATGGCCCGCTTTGACGAGTATGCCTAGGGACGAGCTGTGCTGGGTCATTTGTATTGGGCCCTTGATCAGTGCATGAGGAACAAGATTGACAAGTTCAAATCTTGTCTTCAAATTGTCTACGTGAGGACTTGACTCCCTCTTCTTTTTTTATGGGTGTTTTCACTTGTGTTTTATCATTGTAATCTTTTTGACTTTTTGTAGATCTGGTTTTTCGAGATAGGGATCCTTCCTAGGACTAAGCTGGTGCGGAATAGTGGTTATCCGTTCTGTCCCCGTTTGCCACACTACTGGCGCGGTTGAGAGATCGAGCCCCATTTTGCTCTGTCTACTTGCCTCCACACTCTATCTTTAGAGCAGGTACATTTTCAGCAATTTTGGCTTACTACAGTTGCTATATCTGCTATAATTGTTATATTAATGCTTGATTTCTTTTCTTTCTTTCAGATCAAGACGCAACCTTAGGGGTATGAGCTTCATTGGTCGGAGGCTATGAGATTAGCTGGGGAGGCTGTGCATACTCAGTTGATTTTAGAGACTCCCTTTTCTTTAGAGTGGTACCTCGGGGAGCGTATTCAAGGTTGGCACCTTCCTCCCAGATCGCGCTCCATCCCTCATGATGTGTCCTGATCTATCTTTTAGCCTCACAGCTTACCCAACTTTGCACAAATAACTTCTAATGGATTACCCATTGCCTTCTTAGAGTGGATCGGGGGGTGTAAGGAGTTTTGCTATTTGCAGCTACTCGGATGGCCAGAGACAGACCCTGTTCCCATTGCGCCTCAGCCAGACATTCATAATCCTTCTAAGGGTTATGCCCCTTTAACTTTTGCCCTTAGAGGGCAAGCTAGATCGGGTTTGCATGGGGCTATCCGGATGACAATATCTTATTAACTCGAATTTCTTCCTTATTTTCTGACTTTTATGCTCAGTTGGCCTAATTTTCCTTTGCTGTGACATTTCTGTAGGATCATCAAGGCAGGAAGAGGCCTACTTCCACTTTCATCCATGTTGGGAGCTCCTTGGCTTCATCGGTTCCGCCTTAGAGTCCAGCGATGATGGAGGGATATCGAGGGTTTCAGTATTAGCCTTCTATGTTCCTGATGTACCGTCCTGACCTGAGTACTTATATGCCAGTAATTCAGCCTTACCTGGATCCTAAGCATCTGGTGACTTTCCACCCTGCCTCCGCCACTCATGTGAGTTCTTCTTGCTTTTTCCCTTTTATTAGATCATGCTAGTTTTGACTCAACCTGACCCCTTCTTTGTAGGTGCCCATTACTGATAGCATCTCTGACTGGGGATACATCTAAGGGCAGCAGCGGTTCATGATAAACCAAAATTTTGAGATGGCGATATGTTCATTATTTTATGGTTTCAATGATGATGCATGATATGTCATGAAATGCATATGAATGATTTATGTTAAAATGTGGCAGTTGGAGATCCGACGGCTTCGGGCTCAGTTGGGGATGCCCCAGGTGGATGACCAGCAGCAACAGCCTCAGCATGGCTAGAGTGATCCTTCGTGGTTCTTTCCACAGGGTGGCTATCCTCCTCCTCCGTCGTCTCTTGATCCCAGTCATCCGAGTTCCAGCGGCGGACAGTAGATAGACCTTTTTTCGTCTTCTTTTCTTTCAGGCCGTTTGCAGAGCCTTCATTTGTATGAACTCATTTTTTATTTATGAAAGAATTTTGCATCATTCTTGCGCTTCATGCTTCCTTTAATTTATTGATCATCGAGTTTATTGGGGTAATTTGCCAGATATTAGCAGATTGCCCTATAAACTACATATAGCAAACTACTACCCTTTAAAATTTTGCCATGGAGGGCTACATCTATTTTCGTGCAGATTTGAATGTGTATTTGAAAAACTCCGATGGTTGGGACCGTCTCGGGGTCGATGGTTTGTTGCATATGAAGGAATATTGTCTCATCCTTGTCAAGGATAATGTAATCTAGGCTGCTATCAGGTTTTGGGATCCTATGGACAATGTGTTCCGATTTGGAGATCACGAGCTGTGACCGTTGTATGAGGAATTCTGCGGGCTTTTGAGATCTTCAGCTGATATGCCTCCACCTATTCCGATGCATCTCCTAGTGTTTTTTGATCCATTGATGAATCATTTTCAGCTGTAATGATTTGATAGGCGCCGAATGATTTGCAGCGAGGGCTTGAGGTTGGACGTAGCATTCGATATAGTTAGGAACCTTTCTCCTAATGATGCGAGTTAGCTTTCGCTTATTTGCTTACTTTTGCTAGGGGTCTTTCTTTCTGAGGCCCCAACTTTAGTTTGCAGTTTTGCCTTCTTGACCATCGTTGATATGATGTTAGAGGGGAAATCTCCCATTACAATGAGCTTAGCCGAGACACTGATCTTTGTGCGCTCTTCCCAGAATGGGACTGAAGCTACTATTAGAGGAAGTAGGCTTTAGGTAAATTTTATTTGAGTCTTTCTTTTTGTATGAACCGCCCTTTCAGGTTTTCAATTCATCAGGCTTGCTTTAATTTTTGCCTGGACTGCCTTTTTAGGTTTTCAGTCTAGCAGGCTTCCCTTTTTTTCTTGTCTTTCTTTTCTTTATTATTTTTTTCCTTCTTTTGTTTTGTGTTGCTTTTGTAGCTTTGGCTTTGGGACAAGCTTTCCATATTGTTAATTCCTACGAGCATGGATTATTATCCGAAGGCCTACTAGACACGGGGTTCTATAGTCTGCATCGGCAACCATCCTCATAGAGACTTCACTATCGAGGATCGGGTTAAATTTATGGGGGAGTCGAGCTACTGACGATATCTTTTGGGTTTGACCTTGGTGGGGAATCATGCATGTGACACTTGATGTTGCTAGAGATGGTGTGGTCCTCATTGGTCTTTTTGAGGTTATTACCTACTCTCCTGGCTGCTTATACAGACAATATGGTCGCCCTCAGGGGTTCCCAACTGTGAGTGGGACGACGTTTCAGACGGGCTATGAAGCCGAGCCGGTGGACCGATCTCCTGAAATTGATGAGTGTGATTGTGAAAATGTTTTGCATTTTTTAATGTTCAAAAGATATGAGATAGAAATCCCATACTTAAAACAGATTTGCCACCCAGTTCAACTCAATCGGGAAGTTTTGGTACGATTTTCCCTCCGGGTGGTAGACCACACCTTAGGTAGAGATTTCGAGTTCGGATGATGTTATCTATTTTACATTGGCCAAGTTAAAATATTTCATTCTTTCTTAATCGGTTTTAATCCACCCTATTTATTGTGTTTTCGGTTTATATGTTGTTATATTCATTAATAACTTGATTATTTTTAGACAATAGTAGATAGAAACAACGCTCGTAAGGAGTCCTATTAAAACCAAGAAATATAGGCCTGCCTGCCATCCACACCAAAATAAATGGAGTTTTCCGAAAAAACCTGCTAGTGGAGGAAGACCTCCTAGAGATAAGAGACATAGGGCTAAAGAGAGAGCCAAAAAAGGATCTTTCGTGTATAATCCTGCATAATCTCGAATGTTATCAGTTCCGGTACGTAGTTATCAAGCATCAAAGCGAGAAATAAATAAATTATTATAGTCATCCCAAATAAAATGCAAAAAGTAAAGAATAATTACATGACTTTCCAAATCCTATACATTTGTCTATATGATAAATAAAGTACCCGAAGGCCTAGCATTCATCTATACTAAATTGACTTGCATAAAACGGTTAGCGCAAATATGACACATTATACGAGATATATCACGTAGCATGCATAGTTAGTAAACAAAACAAGACTCGAGTTAGTGTGAACACGACATATTCATTTTACAATTTTTGGAGCCCGGTTGGATGGCTGAAAATGAGGTTTAAACAACATTTGTGGGAAAATTCTGTTGTATCCATATTTTAGACTCGATAATTATTTTAACCAGATTATTAGTGAAAATGCCGCATGTTATGGGGTGAGGTCTGTTTTCAGGAGGTTCTAGACCCCGTTGTTGCACTGTACATCCTAGCTTTAGAAATTAAACTAGGTCGGAAATAAAACGAAAACAAAACTAATGTCTAGAACTCCATAACGCAGACAATATAAATGAGGCCGCCGGTGGCATCACTAATGCCGCTGGCGATATCATTTATACAGGCAAGTTGCATGACATTCTAGATACCATAAAGAAAGAGTCCTACAACATAATAGAGCCATTAGGGGCAAATAAGGCCACTGGCGGTATCAACGATGCCGCTAGCAACGTGGTTGATACCGCCGGCGGCTTTAAGTGCCTTCAGCGGCTTTAGTTTCTTGCAGTAGCTATTTTCAGCCAGAAAGCGACCAAAAACCCAAAACTAAGCACAAAACAGCAAATAAACACAACAAACAAGTAAAATGAAAAGCCAAAGAGCTATGGGACTCAGAATTTTTACCTCTGGGCCGTGAATCCACCTCTTCGTGATCCAAATGACACCTTTGGGGAACTCAAATGATGATTTGGGAAGTAAAGGGGTGATTTAGGTCTCTAAATCTTGCTTTAGTGATTCTAAACTTAAAATTCTCCTAAATATCAAAGAGTTCAGTAAAGAAAAACCAAGAAAAGATGGATTGAATCCTCTTTTCTTACCTTTTCTAGACTTTATCCCTCTAGAACTAACTAAAATAATCAAAATCTCCTTAAGATTTCAAGTGGTGGAAGTGTTGAACCCTTATTTCTCCTGGAAATGGATTTTTATATAGGCCAAAATCCCGTGGACAATTGACTTTGATCAATTATCCGGCGGGTATCGAGCAAAAAGTTGACAGCTGTAGAATCCATGCCGCCGATGGCATGGGTGATACAGCTGGCGGTATCGCTGATGCCGCTGGCGGCATCAGCTTCTGCCAGATTTGGAAAGTAGGCAAAAAACAGGGAAAAAAGGAGGAAAATCCGGCCAAAAGCAATTTCAACAGGATATTTTGAATTATTAGGATTTTATTTGACTTTTTAAGAATATTTAGGACTAAATTATTTTTTGGGTGTAAATCATAGGTTTGAGCTACCACTACCGGACACGTTAGACTGAATTTTTTCAAAAATAAAATTCGTAGAGAATTTTATATCGGTAAAAAAAATTCCAAAAAGAATTTTTATCATGAGGAATAAAAATCAGGTATACGTCATCATCGTCTCGCGAGAGGGACTGTAAAATCCCGTGCTCACACTGGCATCCTTGTGCACCCTTATCGACTCTAAGCTTTCTTACACTCGGGGTTTATCGTGATGACGTGAGGTAGATGAATCGCTCTCGAATGGAGGTGAACTATTCCATGCCTTTTGACATCCATCCTTTGGAGGCTTATCGCATCTGGGTTACGAGTACTCATGGGCTGACCACTCTTAAGGAGAGGCTTATCGAGACCAAGAGACTACGCAATTTCCTTGGAGATCATTGAGCTCGCCATTATGTGCCTTTCGTCTATGTAGGAGAATAAAGGCTTTTGGCCTCGTTGTTTGCCTTTGTCATTTCCATTTCCTGTTTGTAATGCATTTTATGTGTGATAAAGGTGAAAAGATGCTATTTGAATACGTGTGTGAGCACTAGATTTTAACAGTCCTTCTCACGAAACGATAATGAGAGCTATATAATGCATTCTTCTACAAGTGGTGTTTACTTGGAATGGTTTCAATGTTGATTGGTCAAACTTTGTCAAACCTAAACCTCAGAAAACTAGTGCTTAAATCCCTAAATGGTCTAAAATGGTCTAAACCAGTCAAAACCAGTTAAAACCAATCGATGTCGGGCAGTTTCGGGCAGTTAGGAAGTTTTTGGACAAAATCGGTCGGACCAGTTCGTACTGCTCCGTACGGGTCGACCCAGACCCGTATCGGTGCACCCGGATCCATACGGTTGACCTGATAGCCGTACGAGTCCCCCAGACCCGTATGGGTCCACTTAATCCGTATTGGTCTAGAAACATCCCAAATTGCCCACTTTAGTACCAACGGGACCCGTACGGATCCAGGCCACCCGTACCGATCCCCCGGATGCCAAAATAGTCGGTTTTAATGCCCAATCTGCCATAAAATAATATATTTTGATGTAGTAAATACAATTTGCCATATGTAAATATAGTAATTGCCATATGCAAATGTAGTTTGCCATATGCGAATATATATGCCATATGCGAATATATTTGCCATATGCGAATATAGTTTTGCATATACAAATTATATTCGATATAGTAAATATAATTTGCCATATAGCAAATATAGTTTGCCATATGCGAATATAGTTTCCCGTATGCAAATTATATTCGATATAGTAAATATAATTTGCAATATAGCAAAAATAGTTTGCCATATGTGAATATAGTTTTTCATATGCAAATTATATTCAATATAGTAAATATAATTTGCCATATATCAAATATAGTTTGCCATATGCGAATATAGATTTCCATATGCAAATTCTATTCGATATAGTAAATATAATTTGCCATATAGCATATATAGTTTGCCATATGCGAATATAGTTTTCCATGTGCAAATTATATTCAATATAGCAAATATTGTATTTACCATATAGCAAATATAATTTGACATAAAAGAATGTGATTTGCCTTATTCGGAGAAATCAGCCATGGATGGCATTCAGGCTTGATTTCCACCTATAAATAGGGGTCATTTCCTTCACATTTCAGACAATCATACAAAACACATCACAACAAATATTAGAAATATGATATAGAAAAATCATATTCAACAAGTTCTCGAGGTTATAGTTTGACAAAGTTTCTATTCCGCATTGGAATCGCTCTAAAGTAAACTCACCACGTAAAGGTACACTCTTGAGTTACAAAGAGACTCACATATTATTTATTTCATTATTATCATCTGCCTCTGCTATTATATCTATTTGTGTTATTATTTTGGGTCTGGTCCTAACCCATATGAGCCTTGTTGGCACCATGTATCCTTAAAGGATATTATATCGGTGCGCTATACTCATAAGGGGGAAATCCCACTTTGCTATATTGATCTTTTTATTATCTATTTTATTATTTGTTATATTCATCTCCTCATTCTTTCGGGTCCGGTCCCTATTAATACAAGCCTTGTTGGTACTTAATATGCCACTTTATTGGTTATATTAGTACGTCATACTTGTATAAAGGGAAATCCCATTTTATCCTATTTAGTCCTTTTGTTGGACTTGTTTGGGGTTAGCTGCTCCCTTGGTTCCTCCAGACCCCTATGGGTCCCTCCCAGCCGTACGGGTCCAGGCCCCAGAAACAGATTGTTTGTTTTTCTTATTTTCTTCTTTTATCTATAAAATGAACCTGAAATAACCATTTGCCATGCGGTCATTTTCACTAATAATCCGGTAAATCAACCCACGAAAGTAAAAATGTGACATTACCACATAATTTCATTTTTCTCAATAAAATGCTGATTCATGGTGTGCTACAGACTATGCTAACCTTTGTGGATGCAGGTGAATTTATTTATATTATTGTATTAGAATAAATGTATAGGTTCCTTTGCAATTCCCCCATTTTGCCCCGGTTGTAATTTTACTTCCCCATTTATTATTTGTGCTTTATTATAAACTGATATATGCATGAATTGAATATGAAAGAGTGTAGAAATAAGATTGATGTGATAATTCCCCAAATGATGAAAATAATGCGATTTTACGTGGTGAATGTAACTTTGAATTAACTAAATGAGAAATAAGTGACTCATCCGATACCCGAATCTCCGATCCAAAAGGTATGAGTCTCCCGCCCAATGGGAACTGTACCAAAAATCTTTCCCAAGTAGACAACTTGGGTGGCGACTCTATTATTTGTATTAAGATTTGGGTCTCGATTCTTTTATTCATTAAAATTGGCTTATTGTGCAAACCTGAACTAAAATGGTTTTATCACGCTTAAACAAGAAAAACACCCTGAGTGGACCCCGCTGCAAGGCGCAGGAATTTTCGTCCCCTCACAGTAGCAACTCTGCTGGGGATAATAATCTTTTAACTTGCAAAATTTTGGTTTGTTTTTGACAAGTTTAAAAGATTAAGATGAGCACCAAAAATCATTTAGTTAATTCAACCCACTTTCTTTTTCATCATTTGACAAATTATTACACTCTATCTTAGATGCACTTTATTTTTGAATCTTAACCTCACCATGCATTTTTATACATGCCTTATACATAATTGAACTCATGCATGTATTGATCATTTGGTTCCTACTCGAGCAAGAGTCAAAGCTTGTCAGCAACCTTAAGTTCATAAATTCAGTTCAGTTAAGGGATGAATCATTGCCTCTGTCTCTTAGTGATCCATCATCCAGTCAGTACGGACAATGGGGTTCAATTAGTCTGTATGATTCAGAGGGTCCGGTAGTTCCACCAGTCATCAGTCGGTCTATTCATGTTTCAGTTTAGGGGATCTAGCCAAGGTCTCAACTACATAGCCAAGTCTAAGGGGACGACCTTCCGCTATCCAACAGGTCTACCCTTCGACATGACTACAAGAGCTCAACCATCTTCTCCTTTGGTCCAAATCACAAAGAGGGCTAGTGCCAATATAAGTAGAAGCTCAGAATTAGGAGACTACCAATTCACCGATGGATCCTACCAAGATCACAAAGACCCTCCACATCCGAGGGATGACTTCAAGGATGAGGTAAATTTTAACGTTGTTAGTATTTTGATGCAAAAGGTGCCACTTATAAAGCATGCCACGAATAATTGATGCATTCATATTATGTTTGAGCATTTCATTCTTAAAGATATCATGCACTCATAAAATCAACATTCTTAAAGAATTAAGTCATGTTTATTAAAGAAATTAAATTTGAGTACATCGCAATGGCATAAGGTTCAAACGGTTAAAACTTACAAATAAAAAAAGAGAGATAATAAAAAGTTCTTAGCAAATATGATAGCCTTGGGTCATAGCTCATCTTTTCCACAAAAGGAAAGAAGATACACATCAGAAAAAAGGGGAGGACAGACTATATATTGAAAAGCACCGTTGAAGGTAAAAATTAATGCAAGCTTAAATCTAATGCTCTTCTAAAACTTTCAAAAGGGTAAATCGTCACATCCAATAAATGGGCATTTCTTATCAACATAGGTACGCCCTTTGGCCTATATTCCCATTAAAATATCCCTAAAATGCTTTCTCCACTTGCTTAAAAGAAAAAAGATCCCTCACCCTACATAAAAGATCCAAAAACTTCCCCACAACAACATGACCTTCTTCCTTCAAAAAAGAAACAGACATATTCATTCCAACACTAAAAAGCCCAAGCTTACCCAAAGCAACACCACAAGGCAGGTAACTGGTTCTCAAACAGATATGCCCCAGTCAACACTAATACTAGGGGAGAATTTAGGCCTAATCAGGAAGGACTGTTTTTTTGGCAGAGGAAGAATAGAGCTTATGGACATGGATAAAAATAAGTTTGTGAATCCAGAAATCAAGACAGACTTAAGGGCTATCATATTTAGGTTAAAAGAATTAAATCGCAAAAAAAGTAGCACAATAAAAAAAATAAAGAATAAATCACCGGACAAGTGGTCCTCTACTGCTTGGGCAAAAATTAGGGTGCAACCCGCTGATCGATATTCTACAAACTGGTCAGGCAAAAGTTAAGGAACTCAAAATAAAGCCCGCTAAGTTGAAAACCCAAAAAGGGCGACTTAGGCAAAAATTAGGGCATCAAGAGAAAACACATCAGTTGCTTTCTAGAAAATCTGCAAAAGGACTAGAAAGCGGGTAAGGGTTAACCATTGGAAACTAATGTCATTGCCCATGCACTCAAATTTAATTTCATTGATAAACATGATATAATTTGCTAAGAATCTGGGTCTTATGAATGCATGCATATCTTTAAAGTGAAGTGATCACTAGTATGTGAACGTCGATTTCTTCTCTACATTTTATACTATTTGCTATTATCTATATTGCGCGTATCATTCAACAAAAGACAAAATACAGGTAAGCCAAAAAAAGAAAAGAACAAAAAAAGAGAAAAAATAAGGCTTGTGCAAAAGTCAGAAAAAGTCTACTGGACTGAGCCGCCAAGGATAGTTCAGGCAAAATTTAAGATGGAAAAAAGAAAAAAAGAAAAAAAATCAGTTTGATAGATTGCATCACATCAAGCGGTCTATGCAAAAGTTAGAACTCAATTTAAAATGGCCGATAGTTTGTACTTGCTTTTATTCTTCAACCAACATTTGTAATAATAATGTTTTATAGTTGGGATCCCTTAAGTTTAGCTTTCCTAAAGCTACTCGATAGCACACATCATCTGAAGTGCCAAGTGTTTTCCCTAGCATTGTCCAGCTTGCACCATGTTACAGTTTGGGCACCTTGAAGGCACATCATCCGAAGTGCCAAGTGTTTTCCATATAAGCATGTACGAGTCTGCAACAGGCATACGGATCTCATCCAAAATCTTAGTAATACTCATCGGTCTCAATTGGGCTAGTCTCTCAAATCTAAAGCTCTGAAAGTTTGGTTACTAGTCGACTTCACCACCAAATTGAGCCTCCATCAGAGAAGGACAAGACAACAATATCCTCGAGGCTAAGGATCAATCAAATACTTAGATAAGTAAGAAAAGGCTTGCTGGATTGAAAACTCGAAAGGGCAGTTCAAGCAAAAGTTAAAGCAAAGAAAGGAAAAGTCCGCTGAGTTAAGCCGTAAAGGACAGTTTAGGCAAAAATTAGGACAAATAAAAGTTCAATAGGTCATCTCACATCGAATGGCCTATGCAAAAATTAGAACATTGTTCAGAGAAGGAAAAGTTCAGCATATATTCCAAGTCCACGACAAAATAAGCCACTTGAAAGTATCGAAGGTTCTGAAGTCAATCTAGACTACTGGGAGATCCTGTCCCTAGCGATCCCTTAGAATCTGGTCCTATGCATTTGCAAGTAGATAGTCCATCATCCAGCATTAGTAGCTAGCTGAGTAGGGGCCCTGGTCTCTGAAGCCCCTATGACGGCCTTGATAGTACCAGCTACCCCAACACTCTGATCCACCTCTTACTCAGCTCCACTTCTCTAGGTAACAGCTGGCACCACTCGGTACAGAATCTGACGGCTCCAGTGGCTGTCTATCCTCGATCATCCGTGCTAACTAACCTCATAGTGTCTTAATCTCGGCTCTTGCCTGAGTAGTCTCAGCCCTAGCCTGATCAGCCTTAGCAGCCGTAGCCCATAGCTACTCCTCCAAGAATGTAGCCTTCTCCTTAGCAGCATTCAGGTCCTGAGTGGACCTACCACGCTCTATAGCCAGCCGAGTCTACAATGGAAATTATGAGATCGATACACATATATAAATATCATGGCATGCATTGTGCATAATTTGTTGAGTTTTGCAGGTAAAAGGAACTTACCAAGGCTAGCGAGTCCTAAGCCCTCCACCGACATCACTCGGGCCCCCTCATTCAATGGGCACAACCCCTAGTCCATCTCAGGCACCAGGTGTGGCCAAAAGACTCCCTCCAGAATAGGAGGAGGGATCGGTCTCTCCACTACAGCACTAGTCCTCCACCCTTAGACCCTCTCACTAAAGCACCACTCTAGGGAAAAAGGCGACTCCAAGACAAACCGACAGTCATCCACCCCCGCTTGTACCCTATTGATGTTCTCATAGATGACCAACCTCTTCTACAGGTCTCGGATGACCTGCATGAAGTAAATGCATTATAAGTATCATTACCACATAAATACAGTTTCTACTAATGTTTAGTAGACATGTGGGATACAGGTTTAGCATGAAAGATATTTACCCGATCAAAGTGTAGCTGATAGAGGAACTCTCGGTACTCCGCTACAATCAAGGCCTGACACTGCCCGAGCCCTATTCATAAAAAAAAGTTTATGGAAAACCCAGTTTTGGACATTCTATCCCTGAAGAAAGAACCCATACGGGGTCCATCCCCATCCGTACGAGTCCCACCTCGACAAAGCTCCACCTGTACGGGTCCTACTCCACCCGTACGGGTCCCCTCCTTACACCTCAGGACATTTTGCAAGTAGGAATAGGATTCCTCAAACAGCGGGGACAGGCAGAGGAACATGCCTCTCCACTATGAGGCCCATCCGCCAGTCGTGAACCTACTCACCTAGGTACCACTCAAAGGAAAGTGGTGACTCTAGAACGAACTAGTGGTCATCCACCCCATACCTCATGTCATCGATCTCATCATGGATAACCATGTCCACTTAGGGATCATGAATAATTTGCACAAAATAAAAGCACTGTAAGCATCCTAACTTTATACAGTTTCTACTGATGGTTTGTTGAAATATAAATACAGGTTGAGCATGAAAGAAATTTACCTAGCCAAGGCACACATGTCGGAAGAGCCACGGTAACCTCCCTGATCATCTGATGGAAGGTATGCGTTGTCTTTAACCACCTCCCCGCCAAAGCTGAGATAGCACCAGGGACAAGCATCTCCAGCCTCTGCAAAATGACCCTGATGATATCAGTGAACCCAAATGGGTCAATATGGGCCAACAGCTCAGTATCCCGGTATCTCAAATCACCTTATGCCACTTTCTGCAAAAGCTTAGGGCTCCCGTAGTCTTATACAGGAACTGTAAAGGCAAAACACAGTCCAACAGGGTCAAGATACGGTAGAACAGTCAAAGATCAGAAAATAGTTGCGGAAAATTAAGTTCTAGACATTCTGTCCTTGAAGAAAGAACCCGTATGGGTCCCGTCTCACCTATACGGCTCCCCTTTTTTAGATTCATCACCCATACGAGTCCAGGCCACCCTTACAGGTCCCTTCTTGCCACCAAGAGGCAGTTTTCAAGTTAGAGCATCACCGACATGCTCAGTCCAGATTAGGGGACCAACCTTGCTTCTCTTAAACTCAATACTTCAGTTAAATACAGGGGCATAACCCCTAGCTCACCTTGATTCTTGATTGAAAGGAAGAATGATCCTTGTCTCCTCTAAATCTTTTGAGAATCAAGTAAGCTATTTTTGAATTAGTCACTAACTAGGTCGATTTTCATGTATAGGTCTTTTTCCTAGCAGGCAAGCCTTACAAAGAAAATCCTCTCCAATAGCAAGGAGCCTACCTAAGGACATTGACCCATTCCCCAGAAGTGGAATAAGATAGGGGACACTCCCCAAGTCAGTCGCTAAAGGGCACCTTTTACATCTCCAACAGAGCACCTACATCATAATAGCTCATTTCCCAACAATGGAACTAAATCTAGTGGCATCCCCCTCATATTCTGATAGCAGGATCATTCAGCTAAGGTCCCCCCTAGAAGACACCATCAAAGGGGAACCTCACCCCCAGATAATTGGGACCAACCCAACATCTCTTCACTCAATCTTTACTGTTAATTAGGGGTAGAACCTCGGTACATCTGAGGTCATATTCTGATAAAACTTGTTTTTTCCCCCACAGGTCAGTTAAGACAAAACCTAAACGCCAACTAAAGGGGCACCACTTCCCCATGAGAACATCCACATATGGATAGTTCATTCCCTAGCAGACGGAACATGCAAGGGGCATCCCCCTATCCCCATAAGAAGCCAATCTCCATCCCCGATGACTGGATGGTTAAAGGAACCATTCCCCAAGTAAAAGTACTATCTAAGGGCACCCTCCAACTAATTAGACCTTCTTGAGATGGTTTTCAAGGATACTCCCCAGCAGCTAGGATGTCCCAGAAACACCTTCCTCTAAACAATTGGAATTGCCCTCGAGCAATTTCTCCCCAGCAGTCCAAAAGGACTAGCCATTCCAAGGCTATCTCCTTAGCAGTCAACTCCCCCAAGGGCACCCTCCAAGGGGCATTCCAGCTCAAGATAGTTGGGACCAACCCAATGTTTCTAAACTCAGTCTTTTTGATTTGCTAGGGGCACACCCCTAATATACATTGCTAAAATATGTACTAATACAACTTACTTTTCCCCTGCAGGTCAGACAAAGGAAGTTACAAAGCACCAATAAAGAGGCACCATCTGAGGCGCATCTTCCCCAAAGAAGTATCCCCAACGATCAACACCATTAAAAGGATCTACTCAATAATTGAATCATCCAAGGTTATTCAAATACACCAGCAGGAGAGTCATCCATCTTAGGAAAGGGATACACAAGCAGGAGAGTTATCCGCCTTAAGAAAGGGATATGTACGGCAAAAGAAGGCGATTCACCTAGATAAAAGAGCACAAAGGAAGGTCGTCCACCTCGAGGAAAGGACACCAACATCGGATACATATAGGGGCACCCCCCCACTTCCCAGTAGCGGAATGATTTAGGGGCATCCCCCCTTTTCCCAGTAGCGGGATCATCCAGAGGCATCCCTACTTTCCAGTAGCAGAATCATCCAGGGGCATCCCCCCACTTCCTAGTAGCAGAATCACCTAGGGGTATCCCCCCACTTCCCAATAGAGAAAGCACCTAGGGGTATCCCCTCACTTCCCATTAACGGGATCATCCAGGGGTATCCCCCTACTCCCTAGTAAGCGGAATCAATCTAGGGGCATCACCCCCATTCCCTAGCAACGGAATTAGTCAATCTAGGGATATTCCCCTATAGTTCTGCCATCCCAGGGGCATTATTTGAGAGGCACCCTTCTAAGGGGAAATTCATTCCAGAGTAGTTGGAATCCACCCGACATTCTCTCATACTCTGTTTACATTTCATTCAGGGACTAATCCCTACTCGCATGTCTTCATCCTTGATTGAAGTGGTATAATATTTTATTCAAAAACAAGTCAATCAAGAATTAAGACTCATTATCCTGGGCAGTAACTAACTCAGTGTTTTTATTATCTCTTGACAGGTTATTCAAATTCATCAACCAGGAGAGTCATCCGCCTTAGGAAAGGGATACATCAGCCAGGAGAGTCATCCACCTCAGGAAAGGGATACATCAGCCAGGAAAGTCATCCGCCTTAGGAAAGGGATACATCAGTCAGGAAAGTTGATCCACCTTAGGAAAGGGACACGAGGAGAAGTCATCTACCTTAGGAAAGGGATACACCATCAGGAGAGTTGATCCGCCTTAGGAAAGGGATATAAGGAGAAGTCATCCGCCTTAGGAAAGAGATACGAGGAGAAGTCATCTGCCTTAGGAAAGGGATACATCAATTAGGAAACTCGATCCGCCTTAGGAAAGGGATACAAGGAGAAGTCATCTGCCTTAGGAAAGGGATACATCAGTCAGGAAAGTCGATCCGCCTTAGGAAAGGGATACACTCATCTTCTGTAGTGAAGTCATTAGTTATAGGAAAGTCGATCTGCCTCAAGAAAGGGATATAGGAAAGTCGATCTGCCTTGAGAAAGGGATACATGAAAGTCAATCCGCCTCAAGAAAGGGATACGCAAAGCAAAGGAAAGTCATCCGCCTTAAGAAAGGGATGTGCACAGTAAAGGAAAGTCGTCCGCCTTAAGGAAGGGATACTAACATCAGACTCAAAATTTGGGGCCAACCCCACTTCTCTCATACTCTTTATTTCAGTTAAATTAGGGGCAAAACCCCTAGCTTACCTTGATCTTTGATTGAAGGGGCAAAATATTTTTATTTTTCACAAAATCAATCAAGAATCAAGGTGAGCCATCTTAAAACATTTACTAACAAGAATAATTTTTGTGCAGGTTAGCATAAGTGCTGGATTCTTCCCCAAGAAGCAAGTCTTATAATCAGACACTTCCCCCAGTAGAAAGGGGCAATCCCCCATCACCCATCACCCTAGGGGCATTCTTCAGTCGAAACAATTTGGACAAAACTCGACATTTCTCAAACTCAGTTTTCATTTTGTTCGGGGATCATTCCCCACCTACACATCTTCATTCTTGATTGAAGGGGCAAAGTATTTTTGTTTACCAACAAAGTCAATTAAGAATTAAGTTATGTCATTTAAAACAGTAACTAACATACTGTTTTTTTATTATCTTTTGACAGGTTATTCAAAATCCCCAGCCAGGAGAGTCATCCGCCTTAGGAAAGGGATACACCAACTAGGGGAGTCATCCACCTTAGGAAAGGGATACATCAGCTAGGAGAGTCATCCACCTTAGGAAAGGGGTACATCAGCTAAGAGAGTCATCCAGCTTGGGAAAGGGATACACCAGCATCAGTCAAAGGAAAGCTGTTCGCCTCAAGAAAGGAATACGAAGGAAAGCTGTCCGCCTCAAGAAAGGGACATCAAGGAAAGGAGTTCACCTCATGAAAGGAACATGAAGGAAAGTCATTTGCCTCAAGAAAGGGATACGCATCAGTGAGGGAAAGCGATCTACCTCAAGAAAGGTACACCAAGGGAAGGAGTTCACCTTGAGGAAAGAACTCACCTATACCATCATCTCAGGTATAATTCCTAAACCCTTGTTTATATCATGAGATCATACAGATCAACATCTGCCGTGATCCCATAAGGGGCAGTCTATGAGCATTGGACTTTAAGAGTCCTTCTCACGAAACGATGATGAGAGCTATATAATGCATTCTTCTATAGGTGGTGTTTACTTGGAATGGTTTCAATGTTGATTGGTCAAACTTTGTCAAACCTAAACCTTAGAAAACTAGTGCTTATATCCCTAAAAGGTCTAAAATGGTCAAAACCGATCAAAACCAGTTAAAACCAATCGATGTCGGGCAGTTAGGAAGTTTTCAGATAAAACTGGTCGGACCAGTCCATATCGATCTGTACAGATCTGTACGGGTCGACCCAGACCAATATCGGTGCACCCAAATTCATACGGGTTGACCAGGTAGCCGTACGGGTCCCCCAGACCTGTATAGGTCCACTCAATCCATACTGGTCCAGAAACTTCCCAAATTGTCGAATTTAGTACCAACGGGACCTCTACGGATCCAGGCCACCCATACCGGTCCCCTGGATGCCCAAACAATCTGTTTTAATGCCCAATATGCCATAAAAGAATATATTTTGATGTAGTAAATATAATTTGTCATAAGCAAATATAGTATTTGCCATAAGCGAATATATTTGCCATATGCAAATATAGTTTGCCATATGCGAATATATCTGACATATGCAAATTATATTCGATATAGTAAATATAATTTGACATATAGCAAATATAGTTTGCCATATGGGAATATAGTTTTCCATATGCAAATTATATTCGATATAGTAAATATAATTTGCCTCATAGCAAAAATATTCTGCCATATGCGAATATAGTTTTCCATATGCAAATTATATTCGATATGGTAAATATAATTTGCCATATAGCAAATATAGTTTGCCATATATGAATATAGTTTTTCATATGCAAATTATATTCGATATAGTAAATATAATTTGCCATATAGCAAATTTAATTTGCCATATGCGAATATAGTTTTCCATATGCAAATTATATTCGATATATCAAATATTGTATTTACCATATAACAAATATAATTTGACATAAAAGAATGTGATTTGCCTTATTCGAAGAAATCAGCCATGAATGGCATTCGGTCTTGATTTCCACCTATAAATAGGGGTCATTTCCTTCACATTTTAGACAATCAAACAACATTAATCATAACAACACACATCACAACAAATATTAGAAATTTGATATAGAAAAATCATATTCAACAAGTTCTCGAGGTTATAGTTTGACAAAGTTTCCATTCAGCATTAGAATCGCTCTAAAGTAAACTCACCACGTAAAGGTACGCTCCTAAGTTTCAAAGAGACTCACATATTTTTTATTTCATTATTATTATCTGCCTCTGCTATTATATCTATTTGTGTTATTATTTTGGGTCTGGTCCTAACCCATATGAGCCTTGTTGGCACCATATATCCTTAAAGGATATTATATTGGTGCGCCATACTCATAAGGGGGAAATCCTACTTTGCTATATTTATCTTTTTATTATCTATTTTATTATTTGGTATATTCATCTTCTCATTCTTTTGGGTCCAGTCCCGATTAATACGAGCCTTGTTGGTACTTAATATGCCACTTTATTGGTTATATTAGTACGCCATACTTGAATAAAGGGAAATCCCATTTTCTCCTGTTTAGTCCTATTGTTGGACTTGTCTGGGGTTAGCTGCTGCCTCGATTCCTCCAGACCCAAACGGGTCCCTCCATACCTGTACGGGTCCCTCCATACCTGTACGGGTCCCTCCATACCCATACGGGTATATTCCCAGCCGTACTAGTCCAGGCCCCAGAAACAGATTATTGGTTTTTCTTATTTTCTTCTTTTATCTATAAAATGAACCTGAAATAACCATTTGCGATGCAGTCATTTTCACTAATAATTCGGTAAATCAACCCATGTAAGTTAAAATGTGGCATTACCACATAATCACATTTTTCTCAATAAAATGCTGATTCATGGTGCGCTACATACTGTGCTAACCTTTGTGGATGCATGTGAATTTATTTATATTATTGTATTAGAATAAATGTATAGGTTCCTTTGCAACTCCCCCATTTTCCCCCGGTTGTATTTTTACTCCCCCATTTATTATTTGTGCTTTATTGTAAACTGATATATGCATGAATTGAATATGAAAGAGTGTAGAAATAAGATTGATGTGATAATTCCCCAAATGATGAAAATAATGCGGTTTTACGTGGTGAATGTAATTTTGAATTAACTAAATAAGAAATAAGTGACTCATCCGATACCCGAATCTCTGATCTAAAAGGTATGAGTCTCCCACCTAGTGGGAACCATACCAAAACTCTTTCCAAAGTAGACAACTTGGGTGGCAACTTTATCATTTGTATCGAGATTTGGGTCTCAATTATTTTATTCATTAAAATTGGCTTGTTATGCAAACTTGAACTAAAATGGTTTTATCACGCTTAAACAAGAAAAACACCCTAATTGGACCTCGCCGCAAGGCTTCGGAATTTCTATTCCCTCACAACGTGTTTCATTAAATAATTCGTAGTTTCCATTTAATGCACTCATTTAGTATTTTTAACATGAATACGTTATTATAAAAGATATTACTTAAATAGGGAGGACAAATGGTACTTATTCCCAAGAAATGCCCATCGTTGCCTAAGGTTCCAAATGGATTTTACCTAAGGCCTCACTTTTTTATGTTGAAGTCTTTACTTTTGTCCAAGAGCCCTCACTAGCTCTTGACAGAACTTTATATATTATTTTTTACACGAGATATCGCTTCAACTTGTCGCAATTCTCGGGATTCAAAAATTTGTTGCCATCCAGATCTGATATTTTAACTGCCCCTTTACTGAGAGTCTTCCTTACTATGTATGGTCCTTCCTAGTTTGGTTGGAACTTGCCTCGAAAGTCCGTGTGAGTCCTATAAGATTATTTTAAGACCAGATCACCTATTCTCAAGGGTTGATCTTGCCTTCTGACTTTACAATTGTAAGCCATGGCCATGCGCTATTGGTATAACTGTTGACTTTCTAATGTGGTTAATCATTTCTCGTTGATCAAAGTCAATTCTTTGTGCTTTACCTTTGCCATTCATCTTTAGGAAGTCTTACTTCAAGGGCTATACGCAAAGACATGATCTCCATTTCAATGGGCAATACTGCCTCCATCCTATAGATAAGAGAAAAAAGAGTCTAACCTGTAGGAGTTTTGATGTTGGTTCTGTATCCCCACAAGGCATAAGGCAAATGGTCGGCCTAATCTCGGTAGCTGGCGATCATTTTGGAGAGGATCTTTTTATTTCCTTATTAGCTGCTTCTATAGCTCCATTAGCTTGAGGGCGATAGGGTGAAGAGCGATGATGCTCGATTCCGTGCTTCTCAATAAGATCGGCTGTTTCCCCTTAGAACTGCACACCATTATGACTCAATATATGATGAGGAATGCCGTATCTGGTAAAGATATGTTGCTGAATAAATTGAGCCATTTTCTTAGCCATTTGGAAAAGTAGTCGACTACCACTATTATGAAGTGATGGCCATTGGTCGAAGGTCATCTTATCTCGCCGATGATATCGATGCCCCAAGCCAAGAATGGCCAAGGCATTGTCAAATTTTGTAAGGTCGTTGGGGGTAAGTGACTCATATCTCCGTTTATTTGATAGGCATGGAAAGTCTTTACTTCTCGAATACAATTAGCTAGCATGGTTAGCCAAAAGTATCCCATTCTTTAAATTTTGTTGGCCATCATGACGCCCTTCATACATGGACCGCAGTCTCCTGAATGTACATCTTTCATCACCTTTTCTACTTCTTGTTGAGTCAAACACTTTAATAGTAGGCCATCAGATGGCCTTTTGAACAAATCCCATTTTATTAGGCAGAACTGCACAGTGAGCTTCCTTAGCATATTTCTATCATGATCCATAGCCTCGGCCGAGAATTCACCACTTTCAAGGAACTTGACGATGTTAGAGTACCAGGGTTCTTCCTCATCCATGACGTCTTCTCTTGTACGAAAGTAGTATGGGGATCAGGTTGTCTCTATAACAAGGGGTTTGATTAACTATCTCTAAGGCCCTTCCCATATGGAGGCTAGAATGGCCAATGCATCCGCCATCTGCTTCTCCTCTTGGGCATATGACAAAATTTACATTCATTAAATATTGCAGCTTTCCTCCATATAGACTCTAGGTAAGGTCTGAGGGATTTCTCCTTCAGTTCTTAGTCTTCTATGACGTGGTTGATGGCCAAAGCTGAATCACCAATAATTTTTACTTTGTCTGCTCTAAGAGTGATTAGAGCAGATATTCCGAATAGACAAGCTTCATATTCTACACTTTTATTTATGGTGAGAAATTCCAATCACTTTGAAAGAGGTATGAGTGCTCCATCTGGTGTGATGGTGATAACTCCCAAGCCAGGTCCTCGCTTGTTAATAGCGCCATCGAAGAACATAGTCCACTTTCCAGGGTTTTCTTTAGTGGTTGCAAAACATTCATTAGGGAATTCCAGATTTTCTAGTTCTCCTTCCTCGAGTGGTTGATTTGCTAGGTATTTAGCCACTGCTCTTCCTTTGATGGTCTTCTTAGTGACATACTCAATATTGAATTTCGATAGTAATAAGAGCCATCTTACTAGTTTTCTAGTCAGTGAGGGATCCTAGCACAAGTACTTCATCGAATCCACCTTGGCGACTGCTTGGATCGGTAAGATTGGAAGTAATGTCTGAGTTTCTTGGTGAGACAAACTATGGCAACACAAGTTTTCTCCATGATGGTATACCGAGTCTTATACCCTAGTAATTTCTTACTGAGATAATAGACTGTGTGTTCCTTCTTATTTTCGTGCTCCTAAACCAGCATGGCATCTACAGATGTTTCTTCTACTGCCAAGTAGAGAATGAGTGGCTTTCTGAGGATCGGTGGCTTTAGCGTGGGTGGGTTCATTAGGTAGGGCTTGATCCTGTTGAAGGCTTTTTGACATTGGTTGTTCCATTCTATTGGTTGCTGCTTCTTCAAGAGCTTGAAGATAGGCTCGCATGTGGTGGTCAATCGTGCTATAAAGTGGTTGACGTACTGTATGGACCTTGAGAAGCTCCTAACTTCTTTCTCAGTCTTTGGTACTGATATTTCCCTAATGGTGTTAGATTTATCAGGATCCATCACTATGCCTCTCTTGCTAACAACATGCCCCAGCAATTTACCTGATGTGACACTGAATATACACTTCTTCGGGTTGAGACAGATATTGTACTTCTTAATTCTTATAATGAATCGTTCTAATACTACTGGGTGTTCTTCTAGTGTGGCACACTTTAGAAGCATGTCATCCATGTAGACTTCCACTTCTTCGTGGATCAAGTCATATAGTAGTGTGGTGACTACTTGCTGGTACGTTCCCCCTGCGTTCAAGACTCACTAGTGACATCACTGTAAAATATACGTTTCCCATTCTGAGGTAAATGTAGTCTTGAACTTGTCTATTACATTCATGAGGATCTGGTGGAAGCCAGAGAACCCCATCCATGAAGGAATACATGGCTGCTCTTGCTGCACTACCTACCAAAACATCAATTTATGGTAACGAAAAATCATCCTTAGGGGTAGCCTTATTCAAGTCCCTAAAGTCGACACACACTCTGACGTCGCGATTTTTCTTGGGCTCAGGAACTACATTAGATAACCAAGTGGGATACTCGATGACCTCCATAAAGTTAGCCTTGATCTATTTGGCTACTTCTACTTTAACCTTTTTTGCCCATTTTGGACGCATTCTTCTCATCTTTTGCTTTACTAGATGAATTTTTGGGTGCGTGGGATCTTATGTTCGGCGATGTACTGATTAAGTCCTAGCATGTCTTTGTAAGACTAAGCAAAGGGCTAAGACATGATTTTTTAGTACTTTTATTAATTATCTCTCTTGTTCGATGGGCAATTGATTGGAAATGTATACCATTTTTGGATCATCTTCCATACTTAAGTTAATTTCTTTTGTAATTTCATTATTAATGTTAAAGATGCTAGATAAATGCTAGAATGGATGCATGGAATCATAATCAGAAATACAATTCAAATTAGCAAAGTTCTTCATCTTATTATCATCATAAAGTACATTATTCATTTCAAATATATTGGAAATGGAAATGAAAGACTCATCTTGATCAATAAGGTCCAGATTTGCAGCAAATGATTCTTCCATGGCAGCCAGCTTCAGTAGGATGCCCTCATCATCTTCCTCTTCTACCTTTGCCTTGCCCTTCATGGTTTTGACCATGACCATGACGGCCTGGCTTAAGTGAACTCCCTTGCTCCTTGCTTCCTCCATTATCTTGAGTTGTGCTTGGAGGTGTTTGGTTAGAGTATCAAAGATTTCCTCTTCTTTGCTCAGCTTCTTGACTTTATTCGGCTGTACTTGTTCATCAGGCTTGGTCTGATCGGGAATTGCCCCAGCAACTAGCTAATGATATACTTTCTCTATCATACAAGCAATGGAGCTTTCACCGTGGTTGCCATAGTCAACTATATCTGAGAAAATCTTATATCCCAGAACTGTCCTCCCCTAGTGAGTAACAGGTTAACGGGTTCCATTGTATAGTTGCTCTAATTTCTTCTGAAAGGCCATCTTGTTGGTGATTCTTCTAGTGCCTTTATAGCCTGGTCCTACAGATTTCCATTCTCCTACCCCTATATTGAAAATTGGCATTCCCTGCTCATGGGCACCTAGTCCTCTTCCCGGAGTACAATGCTTTTGTGTGTAACCTTGAATCCAAGGGCCCCAATGTACTTCTAGTTACTTGCCTGATCCCTGACTGATGGCAGCTCTGGTAAACCCTTTCATATGGCTTTCTTCTATCTCTAGTGCTACCACCACCACTGCTTCAATAGCCTCTACAGTGATGATATTTTAGTAGAACAGGATCTTGATTTTCTAGTGAAGAGTGGATGGAACTCCTCCCAGAGCATGAAACCATGGTCGTTCGAGCAGCATAAAGAAAGTTACAGGGATGTTTATGACCGTAAATAGCACGATATATGAGATTTCTCTGATAGTGATCTCAGCTTCAAATGTGCCGATGGTGGTTCTCTTGGAATTATTGTAGGCCTTGATGACTATTATGGATCTTTTCAAGTCCCTCTCGGTTAGTCCTAGGATTGGCAGAATATCCTTGGGACAAACATTCAGCGATGAGCCATCGTCAACCATTATACCCAGTATGATGCACCAAAAAACACTTGCCTTTAAGTAGAGAGCCTTTTTGAGGTGAATGCCTTCATCGAGTAAATCCAAAGCTCAAGAAAATAATATCGAGGATAATAGTGCTGGTTTCAGTGTTAGGTAGCGCACAAACTTGTTCTAGTGATGCCAGGGGAGATGTTTCAATTTCCATTAGCTTTTTCACAACAACAAGCCTATGATCTTGGGAGCTAAGGAGAAGGTCCCAAATGCTCATCTTGGTAGTGGTGGCCTTTAACTATTCCATAATCGGACTTTCTAGCTTCTCTGAGGACTTGACAAAAGTAGGAAATGGTGGAGGCCTATGTTCTTGGCATAGTAGGGGCTATTGACCCAGTGATTTTCCCTCCTCTAGTGATAGTATTGAAGACCTGGGTAGGCGAGTTTATTATTTCAAAGACTTCAAACTCGTCAAAATCTTCATCGAGTGGTATTTCTCTCAAGTTAAACGGCTTGTTCATGGAAGATGACACTTTGGTGGTAAATGGCCATCGCATAAAGGGAGCCCTTTCAGGCTGTCTTTTCGAAACTCCAGGGTTCTCCTGTAGGATTTGGCATAGAATGGGATTGGAGTCTTGCACAATCATGAGAATGGATGAGGAAGCTCCATCAACTGGATCCTAACCATTGTCATATGCAAGCAATTCTTCTGGATCATCGGAGTGCTTATTCGTATACCAAGGATATTCTTAGGCGGATTTCACCGATGTCAGGAAGACTGCGTTAGTTGCTTTCTATTCCCAATATAACAACGTGTTTCCATGTTTATCCAGCTCAGGAGTTACACCATCTAGTGGGTCTATCCATGTGAAGTAATCGATAAATTTTCTAGCCAAAGTATCCCAAAATAATTTTGGTAGAACGTTAACCCCCTATACCAGACGATTGCATTCTCTCGGAGGGTCAGGCAGAATCTTTCAGCCAATGGGTGTAGTAGATGTACCCATCATTCATCATCCGCATAAATTCAGGGATGTGAGGGTGTGGCCTTGTGTTTCTACTATAGAATATGGGATAGACTTCCTTTAAGTTCGGACTTCGGATCCAATAACTGGCTTGAGCTAACTCATTTTCTACACGGATCCTTTCCATGATGTACTCCTGAGAAGGTTCTTGCCCCTCATCTCTGATCATATTAATAAAGTGCGCACTGCCTGAGTTGTCACAGACAATAAGGCGCCCGGGAGTCGTGTTGCAAAGATGAGGCATAACTCTCAGCACCATTATAGTAGACTATCATGCCATTAGGGAAAGGAGCCTCGTATTCGAAATCCCAAGGTAAGTGGTTTAGCTCATCATCAAAAAATATCTCAGGTTTGTACCCCAGATTATCCACTTTACTTTCATCTTCATGATCTGACTTGTTGGAGTCCTTGAATTCTTCTACTTCTTCATCTGAATCATCGAAAGGTTGTGGTTTAAAGACCCAATTCGGCGTGTGTTGAATTAGCACATCGTTATTAGAATCTTCCTCCTGATATTCCTTAGGGCTTCCCTTAGGATCTTCCTCAAGGTCTTCCTCAAGGTCTTCCTTAGGATCTTCCTCGGGGTCTTCCTCAGGGTCTTCCTCAAGGTCTTCCTCGGGATCTTCCTCAGGGTCTTCCTTAGGATCTTCCTATATTATATTCCCTACGGCATTTACTTCGGACTCAACTTCTGCGATGGCCATGCTAAGGTCACAGATCATGCCTTGCATACTAGCGAATGTCTCCTCTACACGGGCACCATATGCTGTAATGTTTGCACGGACCCCTTCAAATGGGTCGCACAACTTGATGTTCACTTGGTTTCTACAGTTCATTTTTGATGCTATATTTATATAGAGTTTGGTAAATAGGTCTTGTGCCACCTTATCTAAGTCAATACTGAGGTACCTTTGCTGGTCCTTGTGATCATTCCAGGCTTGTTCAGGATCATATAGCTCTTGATTTCCTGGTTATGTCATCCTTGAAGAACTTCTTAATTTGAATAGATTTATCCCAATGTAGTTGGGACTCATATAATCTGGGGGAGTATACATGGGGGGCTGAGGAATATCCTGCCAGCTAGCATTGCGTTGGTCTACTTGTGGTACCAACCACCAAAAAGTGCATATAGGTGAGACTGATGAGCCATGAAGTAATAGAGGAAGGATCTCTCCATATAGTACTAGTTCCAACGTCCTTCAAACGATGGGGGAATTGAGATGCAAATCCCATTATAGCAATCTCTCATTCATGCATAAATCAGACAAATTATTCTACATGCTCATTTGGGTCGGAATTCCCTCAGAACATTAGGTATGGCGACACTCGATACTAGTCTAGTCCTTCTCTCTTCATTCTCAAGACATATTGATCAACCATATAGATGATGTCTATGTTATTGAAAATCATACTATGTCCCTATCCTAGGTCATGTCGGACATTGTCCGTCACGTCAATACCATACTCATCGGCCTTCACCTGACTATAGATGGCATTTACCATGGCCTCAAAGTTTGGAAGGGGACTAGTCTGTGTGTTTAGTTTCTTCTCAGGCTCTTTCATCCTCCCATCGGCTATCATCTACTTTAGATCTTTCAGCAGCCGGGTACATTCGCTAGTGTGATGCCCTTTGGTCATATGGTAGGAGCAAAAGTTATCTCTGTCTGGTGCAGCTAGTGGAATGAATGGTTTGATGCTCTGAAGCTGGTCGGACTTCATCAGCTTGTTAAATATCTGTGATAGTGACTCTATCCATGGGGTGATAGATTGATGAGTCTGCACCTGAGTGTTTGCTATACCTTTATATGGAGCTTTTGAAGACTCAGAGCTGCCTTGCTTGGAAGACCCGTCCTTTTCCCAATATCTGGGCTTGGTGTAAGCCTGCTATTCTTGCTTCTTTGTTCGGTCTTCCTCCTTATAATTTTGTAGTATTTTGTCATAGTCTACCACGTCATTAAAGGTATCGAACCTTTCATCTTCATGTCGTCTCGGTACCTTTGGCTAGATCCTTCAACAAGCTTTATTATCAAAGCTTCTTGGTCAGGTGCCCCAGTCATAAGTACGGGGACAACCATCCATCTCAGGTAGTATTCTTCAAAGGATTCATTTGGGTATTTCTTAACCCTTTTAAGATCTTGTAGAGTAGTTTTGACCTTCAGATTGAAAGCATAGTTCTCCAAAAATGTAGAATATAGCTTCTTCCAGTCAAATTTTACGTCTGTTGGCATTCTCATGTACCATTCAAAAGCCAGCCCACGCAGAATAGCTTGAAATAGATTGACTATATAAACCTTAGGGATATTCATACTAGTCATGATTCAAAGATAACTCTCCACATGCGCATGAGGAGGTCTAGTGCCAGTATATGGGGCTATATAAGACATCACAAAGTTAGCTAGGAGGGCTTTCGATTCCTTTAGCAAGAACTAGTCAATGTTTACATATTGCTCGATGGAGGGAGAAATAGTCTTGTCTTTTATCGGGGATAGCTTCTCCATGTCTGCCATCTTTGCCTTCAACGCCCACTATTTTTACCTCTTGTTCTTGAGCTTTCTGAGCATTAGAAGCGCTCAGCATTTCCCAAACATCACAGAATTTTGGAGCACCTAGAATCCTTTTGAGGGACTGTCCAACTACATCATCGTTTGCCATTATGGCTTCAGGTTCTGGATTAGAGAAAAATCTGGCCAGAGATTCGATTGGTGGTGGGGGTCTGACTTTTGGGCTACTCGTAATACATCTTAACCTCCTTCTCTCTCGCTTCCAACCTGAAAATGCAAGAGATCAAGTGTTTGTAAGTGTATCGGGCGTGGCTTTGAGCCTTACTTACCTTGTTTGTCAGAATGAATGAGTGAATGAATAAATGAATGAATGAATGAATGAATGGATGGATATGTACGAATAGTAGGAAGTTGGGTGTACGCCGACTATTCATGGAATAATTACAAGAGCAGCTTGTAATATTCATAAAACATCACAGACATGCAACACAAAGACCAGGGTTCAAACCTAGTTTGACTCGATATCCAGGGGTGAGTTGACTTACTGGTCACTTGAGGGTTGACTGTATGGTCCAAGGTGAGCTGACTCATCGATCACTTGAGGGGTTGACTCTATGGTCTAAGGTAAGCTGACTCGCTAGTCACTCGGGGGTTGACTCTAT
The DNA here is from genome assembly GCA_947683365.1 of Euphorbia pulcherrima. NCBI lineage: Eukaryota > Viridiplantae > Streptophyta > Magnoliopsida > Malpighiales > Euphorbiaceae > Euphorbia > Euphorbia pulcherrima. The sequence goes on from CANTUS010000004.1 coordinate 24,263,677, forward strand.
GGTCCAAGGTGAGCTAATTCGCTGGTCACTCGTGGGTTGACTCTATGGTCTAAGGTGAGCTGACTCACTGGTCACTCGGGGGTTGATCTATGGTCCAAGGTGAGCTGACTCGCTAGTCACTCGGGGATTGACTCTATAGTCTAAGGTGAGCTAACTCACCGATTGGGGATTGACTCTATAGTCTAAGGTGAGCTAACTCACCGATCACTCAGGGATTGACTCTATGGTCCAAGGTGAGCTGATTCGCCGGTCACTCGGGGATTGACTCTATGGTCCAAGGTGAGCTGATTCGCTGGTCACTCGGGGATTGACTCTATGGTCCAAGGTGAGCTGACTCGCTAGTCACTCGGGGATTGACTCTATGGTCCAAGGTGAGTTGACTCGCTGGTCACTCGAGGATTGACTCTATAGTCCAAGGTGAGCTGACTCATCGGTCACTCGGGGATTAGCTCTATGGTCCAAGGTGAGCTGACTCACTGGTCACTCGGGGATTGATTCTATGGTCCAAGGTGAGCTGACTCACCGGTCACTCTAGGATTTTGAGGCTAGATAGGCTGACTGGTCTTGGTTTAATTTGGCTCATGGGCTGAGCCTGGGTGGACTCACTGGCTTATTTTTGGTTCCTATAACTAAGGAAATAAAATGAGATGCCACACACATATGTTATGGCTGCATAATGATGTGGTAAGTTTACACACAACCATGATGCTTATGATGTCCATTTTTAGTTTATTTATATTTAATAGACCTACACATGTAGCAAATGGTTAGATCGCGCCTATCGCCCTTTTAACTTTGTTGGGTTACTTCGCTTTAAAGCCAACGGGGGACTTAGCGAAGTCTGCTCGCGTGCACTGTTGGTTTTTGGATAAACCTATAGGGAAGTGTCTATGGTTCATCTATATGCGGGTTTCGGTCTCAAGATTGGGTGTGATTGGGTACCCTGCGCCTTTGTGTACCGAGTCCCAGTGCCCAAAGCAAACCAAAGGAAACTTTTTCACATACAATATACTCGGGGTAGTCTTGCCCTTAAGCGAGCAAGGCCCTCGTACATTACGCAAAGGGTGTGATCAGATCCATTGCCCTCAAGCCCTAAGCGAACTTGGAGATACTTCACTGAAAGACACGTAAATTGGTTTAGGGGTGAAGATTGCAGATGCTATGTAACCCTAAAGTTGTGCAATGTTGAAATTACCATATATTCCGTAATTCCAAAATTTAATTTAAATAATATTTTAATCATTATGTCAAAAAAGAATTTTGTTAAAAATCGGGTTTTTATAAAAATAATTTACGTCCCCAGTAGAGTCGCCACTGTGAGCAGGCGAGGTTTTAGCGGGAGAACGCGGGGTACAGTGCGGGGCGCATATGGTTCAGTTTGAGAAAATTCGGTTTACTTAGATGCGTGTGCCTCTTCAATAATAAAATGCTTGAGTTTATTAGAAAATTATTTATTTATTATTTTTCACGTAAACTTATTAAAAGTGAAAAATATGGCTTTTTATAAATAAAAAATGTGATTATATTGAGAAATATATTTATACATTTTATTAAGAAAAGATATTTTTAAAATAAAGCATTTTTACTTTAAAAAGTAAAATAAAGTCGCCACCCAGTTCAGCTCCACAGGGAATTATGGTATACTGATCCAAAATGGGATTTTTATACCGAAAAGGAAATGCGATTCTGAGTTCGAACATAATAGTTACTCATATTGTTCAAATTGCTTGGATTAATTTTGGAATTTTGGAATTTGTGGTAATTTTGGCATTACGACAACTTTATTTAAGAAATAAATTCAAGAAATAAAATAGGCATTATAACAGCATAATAAATAGATATTTTCTATCGAAATTTTGGCAGAGTAATGGCAAAGCTTGGGTTTTGGCCCGGAAACTCAGATAGTGTTTTTTCACATTCTGGATGTTTGTCCGTACCTGCGAGCTTATTTACACATATTATAGCTTAAGTGGCACCAGTGACTCACTTAACCAGAGAAATGGAATGCAATATGCAATAATAAAAGTAATAAAAATGGATTTTAAAGTTGGGCTTAGAGCCAATTACCCCCAGTTTACCTTTTCATCTGTCCAGGATGACTTGAGAGCCGGTGCAGGACCGAAGTTGTCAAAGATGGTGAATTGGTTGGAAAATAGGTTTAACTCAAGTTATGGATATAATCTTGGATTATTTCTAAAGAAAATGCTGGGTTTTTGAAAAATTGATTCATTTTTAGAACAAAGATCACTGTGATCTTGATCTAAAAAGACAGGAAAATGAGTTTATACCGAATGTCGGTGATAAGATCTCGATAAGATTTGATTTTTTACTGTAGATGGGTAATTAATCGGTGGGCTGATAACCCATGCTTGACCAAATTTTGACTTTTTGATTTTTCAGTAGAAAATGCTAAATTGAAGCTTCCCTAAAATGTGGATTTTTGAATTTTGGATTTTTGTTGACAGTTCGGTCCTTTTTGACTCTTTTTGTCTGATCACTGAATGAAATAGGTATAATTCCTCATTGGGCCGAAATGAACATGTGCTAACTCCCAGGTTCTAAATGCAAAATATCCACATGCTCCCGGACCACTGAACACGTAAAATTTGGTCAGTAATATTTTGAGACAAATTGGGTAAATTATTACCATCCCAAAAATTCTCAATTTTGTCCTTTAGAACATGCTTTTGAGTGGCAGAAATTTGGAGCTGGCCAGAAATAGGAGTAAGCCATTTATCGTGCCAAAAACTTCTTCCCGAGGTCTCACCGAGTAGCCAAAATGCATTACTTTTAACTATATGATATACATGTTTAATTGAATTCTAAATTGATGAATTTTGAAGAGCTCTAGGAAGTCCTGCATCGTTAAAAAATCTTGCCCATAAGAGGTTGAAACAAAATTTTTTTTTCGCAAAGAAGCCCCCATGCAATTTTGTCCATCAATGCATTGTTCAAAACCGATCAATTTTTGACTCCAATTCCCCCTTCTTTAGTGCTAGATGTACAAAAACTTCCAAGGCACATGTTAGCACGGTCTGTTATGCCTGATGATGATTTATACCGATTCACTAAAGGTCCATGCAAAACCAAAATGGAACCAAGTCATCTCTTGGAATACTTAGGATTTCAAAAATTCCAAACATCATCTGAACCACGTTACGATTCAAAACTCTGAAATTACAAATTTCTCATTCCATAAAATGTTCGAACTACATCACAGTTCCAAATCTTAAAATTTCTTAAAACTGAAGAAACCTGTCGCTAGACTACTTTCAGTCACTCGACAAATTTCTTCCCCGTGGCAACCACAGTAAAAAATCAAGTACCGTAAAAGATATTATCCAAGCAATTTGTTGCTCGACAGATTCATCCTGTCACTCGAAAACTCTGAGCATGGGCTTTTCGGTCGCCTCCGTGGAACGATTGTGGAAATTTATTTGACCTTTCCCCGGCTAGCTTTCCTATTCTTTCACGGTAGAAACACGCTTAGAAATACCATTTTTGATGATTTTGGGCCTTTGATGCGCTTAAAAATAACTAAAAATGCATTTAAAAGTGAATCGTAGTCTTTATCTTGCATAGAGTAAACTGTTTTGCAATTTTCCATTAAACTTGATCTTTTTTTGCAAGTTTTGTTAATTTTCCTAGATTTTAGACTCTATGTGGTTTCCAGAATGTCAAGAATTGCTTGAATCGAATAACCTTAGTGAAAGTTATGATTTTTCAAAGTTTGAGCGCGCATTTAGCCCAAAATCTGTCCCCTCCTTGCCGCCGTTGGAACTCCTGGAGCTGGCGCGGGGCTCTCTAACCCGCCACAACTTCATTTTGATCATTGCCATTTGGGGGATTCACTTGATTAGCCATTCTTTGTTGCATACGCCTTCTTCTGGCTGCTCCACTCAGTCTTCGGTAAGTTCTTTCAATTTCAGGGTCTATTGGAATAAAGGGTAGTCCAGCTCTTGGCATACAACAAAGAAAATAGCTTCAAATAGAAAATCCTTCAAAATGACAACAAAAGGATTAAACCCACCAATTTACAGACAAAATTTAAAAAATACACACGATGCTCCTCGGCAACGACACCAAAAACTTATTGGTTGCCTAACAAGTATACTAGATCGTAATCAGAGGCACATGGCAAGTACAAGTGTCATTCCCACAAGGAGCAAGGGAAATTATTTAAACCAAGTTGCAAATCAGTGAGTTTAAGTTTACAAAATAATAAAAGTTGATTTTTAACAAAGAAAATGCTGAAAATAAAAATTGTAATGAAAACAGAAAGTTTAGTTGCTTCTAACAAATTTGTACTAGGGCAGGCAAGTTTAGTAGGCAGAATAACACAATTTTAACTCCTCTCTTATTTCTAACAAGTGAAAGTTCATAGATCTAGGTTTCTTACTCTAAATGTACTAAACATAGCTCTCACGTCATGTTTAGCTTCTTTAAAGTTTAACTAATAGGTTTAAAATCGTTAGTGATTCTTTAAGCATTAAGTCCGAGTAAGTATTCTGTTTATTAGAATTCCTAGCACTCCCAGGCACCTCTTGGTTCGTTCTAGAATTGTGTCTTGTGTGTAGATCCATGTTAGCAATAATACCTTTCGGTTCGTTTTGTTAACATTAAGTATAAGTTTGGCCTAACTTATTTTAAATCTAAGCTCAACATAAGAACAATCAGTATTAAAATGATGTTAGAAATAAAGAGAGAGAGTTGCAAACCGTAGTTAATCCATCTACCTTGCTAGCTTTGCCCACCAATGCTTTAGTTGCTCATAATTAAAGTAAAACACAAAAGATTAATGATAGACATGAACATAATTAGCATAATATTACTACTGAAATATTACAGAAGATAGGTAAGAATGAAGCTAATACCAAGCTTCCTAAAATGGTGGTAATTGGCCGAAATATATAGTGGGGTTTTGAAGGATCTAGATACACCACTTGCACCAATATAATAATCCTAGATAAGGAATTACATCATCTAATCTAAAGGTTCTTCTAAAAGATAAGGAAATGGTCCAATAGGATTTCACCAAAGTGGGAAATAAAATAAGGTAACCAATCCACTAACTCAACTTGCAAAAGCTTCTCCAATATGCATCCAAAAATCTTCTAGAAGCAAAATAATAAACTTTTTTCTGGTCTTATTATTCTGCCATGTTAGTGTGGCCATCTCCTTCTTTTTATGTCTGCTCATTCTGCTTGCTCTGACTGTCCTTCTGCTTGCTCTGCTCACCTTTCTGCCTACTTTGCTTGTTTTCTTGGCTGCTTGATTCCGTTTTCTCCTCATTCTCTACATATTCTACTACTTTGAAAAGAAACCTGAAATACTAACAAAAAGCACTAATAAATCTCACATTTTAGCTCTGAATTGGATGATTTCAAAGTTAAATTACTAATATTTTCATGGTATAAATTGCACTTATCAAAAAGCATAGAATCTGAGTTTAATTTTCTCTAATCTTGGTTCTTAGTTGTTCTTATGTTTAATCTCATTGCTTAATAACTAAAATCGGTTAGAAATCATAGGTTAAAATCAAATTAAACATGATTTAGAGACTATTTTCTAAAATACTACCCAAATCTTCAAAAATCATAAAAAAGAGCTAAAAGAGCTTGCCAAGGGTTGATTCGAGTCTCAAAGAGTGAATTCATGGCTTAAAGGAATCATTTTTGAGTTCCATTTGTTATTTCCTTGCTTGTTTGCTGTTGTTCTCAGTGTATTTGGGGCCTTTTGTATGTTGTTCTTTGATATTTTTGTGAAATCAAAAGAAATCGCCAGAACTGCTACAAGGCGTGTCGCCGCCACTACTGCTCCAGCCATCGCCGCTACACCCGTAGCGGCGCCGCTGTAGCCAATAGCGGCGACGCTACCTTTGTATAGGCCCTGATAATTTCTTTTGATTTTTGGGGTTTTATTCCCCCCGATCCATAAAATCAATATTATTTTGGTGTTTTAAGTCCATATCTATGAAAATAATGTTGAAATCAACTTAAAATCTTAGTGGTTTTGATTTTTCGGGTGCAAAAATGCCATTTCCCCTTATTATTGAAAATTTTCTCGGGGCCTCTACAAGCGGCCACGTCCGCCGCTACACCTGTAGCGGCGCTCCTGGCCACCTGTAGAGGCGCATGGCAAAATTCAAAAATGGTCCCTGAACTTCCTTTTTTCGTCCTTTTTCGTTTGTTTTCGTGTTTTTAAGATTTTATCAACCCGAAAAATGTTCTAAACCTTCTGAAAACAATTCCAAATATTTTTAATATGATAAATCAATCAATTAATCAATTAATTAAAATTAATTAAATAATCGATTTTGGCCTAAAAATGGGTTTTTCATTAGAAAAGTCCTAAATAAATCGTTTTTCTTCCAAGTAGAATTTGTTTGTCCTTGGAATATTATTTGTGTATCATTTGTATATATTTGTGCTGTGATTGCGTTTGTTTGGGGGCAATTTATCATTTTTGGAGCCAAATCGGCGTTGGTAAGTTCTGTTGACACACAATTTGGCCTTCGATATTTTATTTTCCCGCACTAGCAAAATGTATAGGATTTGTAAAGCCTTACAATAACTTTATTTCCCACATTAATTATTTGTTGGATGACTGTAATAATTTATTTATCTGCTTTATTTACTGCTTTATGCATGATGAGTTGTGTGATGTATGGATAATTAACTGAAAATTTTAAATTAGGAGGATTTAAATCGCATAAGAACTAAAAATACTTTTATTAATATAAATGAATTAACGAAGAGTAGACAACATCATCTGAGCTCAGAATCTCTGTTTTAAGGTACGGTCTAACCACCTGGTGGGAACATCATACCCAAAATTCCTGGCAGAGCTTAATCGGGTGGCGACTCTATCTTAAAGTGCGGGATTTTAATCTCGTATCTTTTGACTATTAATTGGACTAAAAATTCAACTTCAACATCATTTAATAAATATTTTTATCACCTCTAAAATGAGGGCAATCCTCCAGCCCGTATCGCTATGCTTTCATCCTTTGCATCTCCATGACTTTTAAAGGGGTCACGAGGGAGGTTGTCCGCTCACAATGGCGACTCCGCTGGGGATTGTCCTTTTAACTTAAAATTTGAAACTCTTTTCTTTTTCAAAATTTGTTAAAGGATGTGATGATGTGTTGAAATCATTTTTAAATCAAAACTTCTTTATTTTTTATGGCTTTTTTATCCATCATGTAGATTTAAAGACTAGGTTAAGGTGCCCATTATTCAGTCGTAAAGCTCACTGGGTATCGCTTATGCCCCGCTGGGAATTAAGGGTATCCAGTGAGTGGATCACTCACTGCCACCAACACGTAACTCCCCCAGTCGCACTCATTTGAGAAGGGGTTAAGTAAAACGTGACCAAGGTAAATAAGAGCCTTCTACATCAACAACCGGTTTGAGACCATGACCGCGTTAGAGAAAACATAGTAGCTTCCCATTAGGTATTACCAAAATGCGCATGTTTTAGATTTAGGTTGCATGCTCTCTTACCATTTGTTGGCGCTAGAGTTAGCCCTAGATTTTTGAATGGTATTGCGCGGGAGCCATAAGGTTGGAAGTGGTATCGTTTATCATATGCTACTTGTGTTGTTCTCATTCATGCGCCATCCATGCATAAGCCGCCTATGGCCGACCTTTTTTATTCTTTTGCTTACCTCTAGTATCCCTTCACTTGCAAGGGAATTTAACAATATGCATAAAATCATTTGGGTCCCGATGAGCCGTATCTAGTTTGCTAGGAATAGAGAGGGATTCACACGTCTCATGTATATTGGGGATAAGCTTCGCATCATAAAGCCTTTCTGTTCTACCCCTCTCTAAGCCACCCTGTGTATATGTAAACATTCATCAATTCGTATAAATGTACAAATAATTCATTTCATTCATGGCTCATTTTTGGGTCGATCAGCTTCCGATTTCTCAGCTAGGTTGAGACATCCTTATTGCCGTAGTCCAGTTTGACTCAGACTCGATAGCCATTTGGTTCGCCGGTCTTTGGGTTCAGGTTCAGTTGTGAGATTAGTTCTAGAATCAACTTTGTCCGATATGTCAAATCTTCAGCAGTTGATGGGGTTCTGCTCGAGGATACTCCTCCTCCTCCAAATGATCAGGGACCATTTGCTTTGGGTTCTGAGATTGCTAGTGCTATCGCGCAGTTCCTTTGATCCTCCTTATTTCGCACCATTATTCAAGAGCAAGTTTGAATAGTTTTGGTAGAAGAGAGGAATGATAAGGGGCCATCGGGGTTTATCTCTCTTTCTCAGGGACAGTCTGGGGTTGTGTAGAATGGGTTAGTTCAGAATGGATTAGTTTAGTTTCTATCAGTTCCAACTCCATCCACCTTCCAGCTAATTCCCCCAAACTAGCCTATTCGGCTAGGCCAGTTTCACTTTGGGCAGACTTTGTCTCAATCTCCCTTATCCTTTACTCAACCAACCTTTGGTTTTCCCCCTTTAGGCTCGAGGCCCGTAGCTCAAACCTCTATTTCCCCCACTTTCTTAGGGGGTTTTACTCTATAAATGACCGCACCATCTGGTGGTTTTACTCTTCCCCCAATACCACCTTTCTCTTTTGCACTGTCTCCCCCAATTTTGTGGTTACATCAAGAGGAACCACCTATCCTCAAAACCTTTTTGCCCCTAACTTACACGTCTACCCTTGAGTTGAGATTTTGACACCTCCTCCACCTTTTCAATTTGGAGTCACTTCCGACCAAGTCACACAATCTCTAGGTGTGACACTCCTCGAGCAGGTCATATAATCTCCAAGTGTGACACTAGAAGTGGTGGTGCTTTTGAGGCAGTTGCTAGCCGTGAATGAGATGAAGGAAGAATAGAGAGATGAGGATTAGGTTCTGAAGAACCTTTCTTTGCCGAGAATAGAGCCTTATATTGGCGAAGGTCTCCTCAAGTCTCATATCATGATCTATGAAAGAATCATGTGAGTTCAGAAGATTGGTGACAAGGTTCTAGCTAAGTTATTTCCAAGCACTTGGGTAGGCCAGCTCTCAATTGGTACAATACTCTTCCCACTAACGTGGTTCTTGATTGGAAGATCCTCTTTAAAGCTTTGATCGGTCACTATGGTTTCAACTCAACCATGGAAACCACCATTCAACACCTTAAAGCCGTGAGGCAAAGGTAGGGCCAGACTTTTAAGTCTTACTCTAACCGGTGGATGGCCACTTAAGTGCTTCTAAAGTAGAAGTTGAGTTTGAAGGAGATGATTCTGAAGCTTCTTGATGGGTCTTTCCTAGTCTTTTGCAAGGAAATGGAAATTGATACTTATGACTAGTATACTCAAGTGTTCGAGAAGGTTGAGAAGTTTGAATGTCGAGAGGAGAAAGAGAAGGCTAACAAGCCAAATAGCAATGGACCTTGGTTTCATAAAAATAATAATTCTGAATCTTTCGAAGTTGCTCCTATTCCAATTGAAGAGAAGACAACCGCAGTTCAAGTTGTCGGTCAAGAGAATGTTTCAGTTGTTTAGACAATGCCTTGTCTGAATGCTTTCATATCTGCATGGAAATTACCATTGAGCATTATTTTTGCCAAGTTAAAGGAGATCGATAAGCTTGATTCTCTTCGTGAATACCGCTCTCCTATGCTCGAGGAAAGAGGGAATTTTTGTCGCTATTATGTTCAAGTAGGGCATAAAAAATATCAATGCAAACCTTTGGTTAGGGCTGTTTGGCACTTGATAAGAGAAGGGAAGATGGAGCAGTCGGCTAAAAAGTTGAGCACTACGAAAAGTCAAGGAACTCGCTAGGTCTTTAGCAAATGTAGGAGATAAGCTATATGCGGAACAAGGGAAAGTTCTGGGTCTCGACCTCGATGACACACTAATGAAAGATACCGAGGATGCCAACTCTACCCTCACTACCAATCAATACCTTTTGTCTGTTGAGGATGACTATCTTATGATGTAATTTTCCTTTTTCTAGTGTTTAAATGTGAACAATTCTACCTTTAAGGCATTTAGTTTGAATCAAATACTTTGATTTTGCTTATTTGCTTGATGTTTTTCCTAATGGGCCCATGCATTCATTTAATCATAAGCACAACATGTTCAACATTCATGACGTTTTTGAAATAAATTTGAGTACAAATGATAACCTAAAATGGTAACCATTTCTAATGACCTAACCTCTGATAAAAAGAAGAGAGATAATTAAAATGCTTAAAGATCATGATAACACTTTTGCCTGGTCACACATGAACACATCTGGGGTTTGATCGTCAGATTTCCAAGCATCACATTCCTGCGCCTGAAACAGAGATAGAAGTTTGGTCTTTCCTTGGGTCGATTTATCATTTAAGTCAGATCGGCTCATGCCTCACAACTGTGCATGAACCCATTTTTAAGCTACTAAAGAAACGTCAACCTATTTTGTGGGATGGGATTACCAGATTACCATCGATAAAATCAAGGCTTACCTTTTTAGCCCATCGGTTATTAGATTTCCCACCCTAATACAACATCATTGACAATATCCATCATCTTCTACCTACCTAGCTTTAAAATTTACCTACTCCTTGGCCATTCTTAGAGTGGGGGATAAATATAATTGGCGAAATTTGGCCTTCATCAACCAATGGACACTGTGTTATAATCATAGTAGTGAATTGCTTCCCAACTGATGGAAAGCCGAATCTTACACCAATATTACTACCAAGGAAGTGGCCGAATTCATAGAAAAACACATATTCGCTCGAAATGGCCTACCTCGCCACATATTCTCAGACAATGGAGTTTAGTTCCAAGGGGCAACTGCTGATGTGATCGAGAAATATTGGTTTGATCATCATAGGGCTTCTCCCTATATACCACGAGCTAATGGGCAACCAAAGCTGCAAACCAGTCTATCAAGAAAATCCTTTACAAGACTATAGCTAGATACCGAGATTGGGTTGATAAGCTACCATTTGCTCTTTAGGGGTACTAAATGTGTATAAGAGCTCCCATAAACCAAATGCCTTTCTCCTTAGTTTATGGATTAGAGGTCGTGCTACTAGTCGAAACTAAGATGAAATCCTCGAGAGTCACGCTAGCGCCCAAATTAGAAGAACCTAGATGGATGAGAGTAAGGCTCGAACTATTAGATATGATGTATGCCCTTAAGGCAATTAGGGCGATATATCTTAATTATGTAATGGTATGAATAATTCATTTTATTAATAAATGCATTTAATCTTTTGTTTATATTAGTGTATCCATATATATTATGACTAGTTAAAATATATTCATTGATATCTATATACAAAAGTCCTTGAAATATATCATAGCATGAAGTGAGAGAAATTATAGTTGGACTATGTTTAGTGAGTCCTCCTTCATGTGCAATTATGATTATGTGTAAACTATCCCTACTCATAGTTTCATCAAGAAGGATATTAATGAGGCAGTAAGACTAGTGTGTGGTAAACTTTCTTGCAAAGGGTCCAAGCAGTCAACCTCCTAAGACTGAAGGTGGTGCCTTAAGTTTGACACATTGATATATTCAAAAGATATATTGGAGACCGCAACAAGATAAACACTTCGTAAATATATCATAGTTTTAGTGTTTATCTTTATGCAGTAGCTTTGTAAATATCCTCATACTTGAGATACTAGTTACCTTGTGTGGTACTATCGCTATACTTTAGGTCATTCCTATGCACTCATTAATTTAGGGTGTCATGGGTGATTACGAGTATAGTGATGATAACATGTTGGTAAGCTATATAGTCGGAAAGAATCCATCACTCCGAATATATTAAGGAATTATACTTGACCACTTGTTGAAGTGATGATTGCTATAAACCTCTGATAAGAGTATGTGATTGATAGAAATAGTTTCTAGTCAAACACATTATAGTAAAGAGCAATATATTTCGGTAATAAGTAAATAACTAGGATAGCTTGGAGCAACCTCGCTATTGGTGGGTTAACACTTTAACAGAATCCAATAAACTAGATAGTACTAATATTAAAGAATGGAAGGAGTTCATCGCATTGGGAAACTATTGCATTAACCAGGATTAAGTCATAAGCACAAATGACATTCCGAGTAATGGGGGATGGTGGAGACCCTTGCTAGTGTTGGGAAACAATGATCCGGAAGAACCAGTTTAAGAACATATCCATATTAGGTTTGAAGTACAAAAAATCACAAGAGTCCAAGATAAGTCATCCGGACACATATTGAAGACTTCAAACACTTAAGTCCATAAGGAAGGCATCTGATTAGGGTTTGGAAAGGAAACAAACTTCTAACATCTCAAAGACAGCATCCAGAGAAAGATTGAGTGACGAGCATCAGGATAAGTTGAGTCTGAAGACATCTGGAAGACTCAATTATCAATAGAAAGGGAAATTATTTGAAAATCATATTTCCCTCCACTTTTGGTCTGAAGTCAAAAGATTCTTTTTGCCTTGAGGATTGAAAAAGAGATAACTAGCATGCATTTTAGAAAAGGATAAAAGGACTGACACAGGAAAGAGAATAAGGTATCAACCTTTTTAACATAGACCAGTGGTATGGTGCATGGAGGTCACACAAAAGCACAATGACATAAAGTTGGTGATTCACTAAAATACAAGCAAAATGATGACTGATAACTTTTCAGCCTTAATCCCAAAAATTCAAATGGAACATTTATTTAGTCTAACGGATTGATCAATGGCTCCGAAAGTGCCATATCATACCTGGTCAATGGTGAAGATTCAAGATCTACCTCAATGGTACACAATGGCAACATTTATGATTGAAGCCTATAAAGGAGATCTTCATAAATTGCGAAGGTGCTGGTTGATTTTACAAGAAGCTGTTACAAAGAAAACTCGAGCTAATTCAATCAGTGAACAAAATCCCCCCCAAAACTAGACAAATTCTAGTCTATTTTGTAAGAACTCTCAAGTGAAAATTATAAACTTGAAGAGTTCAAAACCTTTTCAAAAAGAAAAATCATCTGTAAAATCTCATACTTGGGTGAGTATTGAGATTGGGACTCAGCTTAGAGTTGGTGCTGTAAGTGGTATATCATTGTAGGACTTAGCTTAGGTTTGGGTAGAATCTAAGTGGTATATCCTACTAAAGAGAAAGGACTCAGCTAGGAGTTGGTGCTTCTAGTGGTATATCCTACATCCACAAGAGGGGTCACCATCTGAAGATAAGCTCAAGAGGACTCAGCTAGGAGTTGGTGCTTCTAGTAGTATATGCTACATCCGGAGGAGAATAAATCTCCAGAGATAATTGTAAGGCTTGATTCCTACCAGTTGGAAAGGAATCACACTAGTGGACAAAGCTTAGAGGAAGGAAACTTTGGGGACTCGAGTAGGTAAGGCTGAACTAGGATAAAATCATCGTGTTTGACTCTCTTTAACTCTGTACTTTATTGCACATTATTTCATATTTGCATCATCCGGATCCACTACATCCAGAACATATCAAAAATGCTACATAAGACTTTTTAAAGTCTGTAAATTCCGCAAAAGGGTCATTCACCCCCTCTGACCTTATATACATATGCATATGGACTAATAAGTGATATCAGAGTAAGTGCTCATAACTAGAGATCTAACAATCTCAAGCTAAAGGTCCATATTTTGATACATAAATCAAAATGAGTTTTAATAACTCACAGCTCCTTTCGGAGGGTATGTTCATTACCCGTCCTCCACTCTTCATCGGTGAACACTACCGGCTTTGGAAAAACTAGATGAAGAATTTCATTCATAATCAAAGAATGTTAGCATGGATGGCCATTAAGGATGGCCCATATGTTCCTACTTATGAAGTAGAGGGTATAACTACTTGGAAGCCCTCAAATCAGTGGGATGAAAATGATTATAAAAAGTTGCATGAAAAGGCTAATGCTATTAACATGCTTCATTGTGCTCTTAGTGAAGCAGAATTTAATAGGATATCTAGATGCTGCATAAGAGATTTGGTAAAAACTCAAAGTGACCTATAAAGGAACAAATAAGGTCAAAGAAGCCAGAATTGATCTCCTATAACAAAAGCTGGAATCTTTTAAGATGGAGCCCAAAGAATCCATTAACAACATGAATACTAGATATAACAATCTAGTAAATGAGATAAAGAGGCTTGGAAAGGAGGTCACAGAAGTAGAGATTGTGAAGAAAGTTCTCCGGAGTCTCACCAAGGAATGGGACAGCTAAAAGACTGCCGTTGAGGAAGCTCATAACTTAAACTTTTATAGTTATGATGAACTTATTGGTAATCTTCTGACTTAAGAGTTATCCTTAGAGAGATATAGCCAACAAGAGAAGAAGCCTAAAGAAAAGAAGAAAGGAATAACACTCAAGGGAGACTCCTCCGGATTAGTTTCCTCCAGAATAGAAAAGCATTTCGAGGAATGTCACCTCAACAAAGAAGAAATGGCTATGCTAGCTAGATAGTATGATAGATTCCTGAGAAAGAAGGAAAGGAGTAGTTCCAAAAGGTATGATTCCAGAAGAATGAAGGAAGGCTCCTCCAGAAAGGGCAAGCTAAGAAAAGCTTTGGAAGACAAGAAAGATCCGAAAAAGAATTAGCCTACTTTGAATATAGAGACAAAGGACATTTTAGATCCAAATGTCCCAAGCCTAAAAAGGAAAAGAGATATAAGGAGAAGGCAATGGTGGCCATATGGAGCAATAGTGAAGAAAGCAGTAGCTCATCTTCAATAGAAGAGGAAAAAACTGCAAACTGTGCATTTATGGCTGTGAGCATTGGATTTTAACAATCCTTCTAACAAAATGATGATGAGACCTAGATAATGCAATTCTTTACAGGTGTTATCCACTAGAGGTGTTCCTATTGTTATAGAGTTGAGTTTGGCCAAGTTTTGGAGATTTAGACTGCCTTTAGGGACCTGTATGGGTCGCACCTAGGGGTATGGGTCTATAGGTTGACATGTACGGCTGCACGGCCTCATATGGGTGAGAGGGACCCGTACAAGTTCTCCACACCCGTACAGGTGCCATTTTTGGTAAATAGGCAAAATGGCAAGTAGATCATGCCCATTTTGGGAGAAATCAAGTCATGAATGCAATTTATTGCATTCAGAGTCGATTTCCTCCTATAAATAGAGGCTTTTTGCCTCATTTTCAAGAGGAGCAAAAATAAAAATCAGATCAAGCAATTTATATAGAAATTCCACCAGTTTTCATAGGTATAGAAAGGGTATAGTTGGGGTATAAAAGGTATGAAATAGGGAGAAAACCCATTCCTTGAGGTTTTCTCCACATTTTATTCATTTCTAGCTTTATTTAATAGAATTTGGAGGAGGTTTCGTCCACACAAATACTCGCCTAAATAGTACTGAAACCACCATTTCATTATCTACTTTGGCTAGACTCTCTCTCGGCATAGGGATCACTTCAAAGTGGATTCATGATGTAAAGGTACTCTCCTGAGTTTCAAAGAGACTCACATCTCATTTATTTTATCATTATTCCCCATATTCTACTCCTTCTCTATAAATATATAATGTTTGCTAAACTGAAGCTCTGTCTGGCACCAGACAAGACCTGTACGGGCCCCCTACACTCGTATGGATCCTCACCAGCATCCGTAGGGGTCCCACTCACCTGTACAGGTACTGGCCCCTAAGCAGAACCCAAAGTTCCCCTTTTAACCTATAAAATCAATCTAACATCACCATTTCCCGTGCGATCATTTTCACTAATAATCTAGTAAATCAACCCACAAAAGCTAAAATGTGTTTTTACAACAAAATGCGCTGAAGACTCGTTATTTCTCTCCGATCCTAGAAGCTGTCCAGGCACTATTGATCGTAAAACCGCCACACTAACATAATCACATTTTTCCTAACATAATTCTTACATATGATGTGCCGTAAACTGTGCTAATCTTTGTGGATGCAGACAAATTTATTTATTCTGTTTTATAACTTAGAACAAATGTATAGGTTCTTTTGTAATTCCCCCATTTTCCCCCGGTTGTAACTTTTATTCCCCCAGTTATTATTTGTACTTTATTGTAAATTGTAAACGCATGAATCAAGTGTGGAAGAGTGTAGAAAAATATGATTTCCGTAATAATTGCCCAAATGATGAAAAGAAAATGGTTTTACGGCGTGAATGTAATTTTGAATTAACTAAATGAGAAATAAGTGACTCATCTAATACCCAAATCTCTGATCCAAAAGGTATGAGTCTCCTGCCTAATAGGAACCGTACCAAAACTCTTTCCCAAGTAGACAACTTGGGTGGCGACTCTATCATTTATATCAAGATTTGGGTCTCAATTCTTTTGTTCATTAAAATTGGTTAAAATGTGCAAAATTGAACTAAATGGTTCTGTCACGCCTAAATCAACCAACCACTAGTGGACCCCGCCACAAGGCACCAAGGAAGATCCATATATCCTCACAATGGCAGCTCTGTTTGGGATTATAATATTTTAACTTGCAAAATTTTTGTTTGTTTTATAAGCTTAAAAGATTAAGATGAGCACTGAAAATCATCTACTTAGTTCAACCTGTTTTCTTTTTCATCATTTGGGAAAATTATTACACTCTATCTTCTCATCTCATTCTCTCTAGCTAGATGTACTCTAGTTCTAGTGCTAGGTTAACGTGCCCTATTTTTCCATGAAACTTACAAAAGTGTCACTTATGCCTGCTAAAAATTGGGGACACTATAGTGGGTAGAGCACTCATTGTTATCTCCCTCTAAAAGAGGCTTGCTGTGATGGGAACCTACTACATCAACTTCTATTTTGTCCTCACACCCTTCTTATTAAAAGCTTTAGAATTTTACCCCTCTAGGTACCTTTTTCCAGTGAGATTAGACTAGGTCTCCCTTTATTATCCTTGTGGTAATCAAAGGAAAATACCTTCAGAATCGGAGGGAGGGATAAGGTTGGAGGACATGCTTCACATGTGTTGTATTGTATATCCCCTTTTAATTAACCCACCATGCATTGTTCTAAATTGAGCATGCATACCACATCCTATGCATGTACTGATCTTGTGATTACTACCTCAGCCAAAGTTCAAAGAGTCAAAGTTTGGTGACTACCTAAGTCTGTTTGGTTCGCATTTCGATTCTACCTTCACCACCTTTGATTCAGATAAGGGTTGAGGATTCGCCTCTACCTCTGTCCCCGAGTAGTTTATCCAGTAGTCAGTTTGATCCATTTGATTTCAATAATACCCATTAGCTTGAGAAGATGTCTCACATTCTGACTCATGATAGCCAGGTAGATGTCGAGGTTGAGGATCTCGATCTCAATGAGCAGGAAAATGCCTCAATGGCTGATATTAGGCCAGAGATTGCAGATGCCATTTTACAATATTTAGGGAGTGACCAATTCTTTGACCGTATGAATGATTAGATGATGGCCTCCATTAGAATGATATTGGATGAGGAGAGGATGGCCAATGTCTCTCGGGGTACACCTATTAGAGCTCCGGTGGTTCATACAGTGGTTAGTGAGCAGCCTCCCCTTTCAAAGGTTGCTCACAATCTATTCACTCAGACTCAGTTACCACCTCTTCAAGTTTATGGGGAATCTTTTAGTCAGTTTGGTTGGTTGGGTTCAGTTGGTCTGTTTGGTTCAGTCAGTCAGTTGTTCTAGTCAGTGGGTACGGCAGTCCCGCTAGTCGACAATCAGTTCGCTCATCCTAGCCAAGGGTTTGTATAAATAGTATTTTAGTTTGGGGCATCAGGTCTGGCCCCTAATTTCATGGTCACACTTAAGGGGAGAACCTTTCCCCAATCAACAGGTCTACCCTTCAGTGCAATTACTCAAGTGGATGGATCATCTTTGTCTATAGAGTTGTGTGATATATTACAGAAGCTACTCGATACCAATCCCGGTATTCAACCATTAGTGTATCCATTCAAGTTACTAGGGAGGAGGATTGGGTCCCTAAAAACTTTAGTATGCCTAGCATAGTGAAGTATAAGGGAATTGGTCTGCCTCAGTCTCACACCACTACCTATCAAAGGGTCATGAGGATAAGGAAGCTGAGCAATAAAGTTCTTGCCGAGATTTTTCCTTGCACTTTAGAAGGTCCTGCTATCGAGTGGTACAATACTTTGTTAGATGAAGCGACTAGAAATTGGGAAGCCTTATCCAAGGCTTCCATTGAGCAATATGGTTATAATGCCACTATTAAGACCACCATGCAGAATTTGGAGGCTATCAAGCAAGCTCCCAATGAAAAGTTCAATCCCTACTTCGAGAGGTGGATGGCCACCCAAATCTTGCTGAAGGATCGTCTTAGTCTCTGGAGATGATTATGAAGTTGATGGATGGTGCTTTACCTGCTTATTGGAAGGTTCTTGGTATGGATAGTTTCTCTAGTTATGTTGAGGTCTTTGAGAAAGGCAAGAAATAGGAAAGGATCGAGGAATTGGAGAAGGCGAGTGTGTCGACCAAACCTTGGTTAAAAAAGAATGACTCATCAACCCTAGCCTAGGCCTCCAAGCCAAAGTCTGGTTCAGATCCTAAAACCACAACAGTGTAAGAAGAGGTTACTGCTGTCCATACCGTTGAAGATGGTATCTCTCCTTGGAAGGCTTCCTTGCCTACCAGATTTACCAAGTTAAGGGAACTTGGCCTTCTCCAAATTCTCAAGCCCTATATTCCACCCAAGCATGAGGATAGAGATCAGTTTTATGCCTATCATGTTAGCAAGGGTCATCGTACTACCGCTTGGAGAGATTTACGAGAAGCTATTTATAGCCTGATTAGGGAGAAGAAGATTCAGGAACCCGAGCTTAAACTGACCACCATGAATAACCCTTTGCCGAATTTTGAGGAGCAAGTTACAACTGTTGAGTTGAGGCTACCTTCCAACCATGTCTTCAATCTAATCAGGCAAGCCAATACCATGGTTTATTCAGTGGTGGCCCTACCTAATGAGGCTACCCCTATCGATATTAATGCCTATGAGTTAGAGGAAGCTAATGATGATGAGGAAGCCATACTGGTTCAACCTGAGCCTATAGATATCGATGCTTATGTGTTGGAGGAGGATGATATTAAAGGGTCGGCTTTGTTAGTAGAGACCTCTAAGAGGAGGAGTTATTTGAAGCATGGAGTGTTGCACATTACCTATAGTGGGAGGGTGTCTCCACCTCCTCTCCTAAAGAGAAGGAGGGGCAAAGATGTTGATATCTAGGTCATCCCCAGTACCAATCAGGGTTCGACCTTTACACCTGCTATTGAGACTCAAACTCCACCAAGCAATGAGAAGGTAGATCCAAAGATCCCTCCCCTTATCCAATAATTGCAAGTTACCCTAGCCAAGTATAACATTTGGCAACTTCCTATCAACTCCGAAGATCATCGCAGGGGTTTGATAGAAAAGTTGATGAGCATGGAGGCTATACCATCCACTTCATTAGTTGAGGTTTTTTTGGTTATTGGGGGATCTTTTCCCAGTCTAGATGAATCCATTATGTTTTGTCCTTCTGATCTCCCAACTGAAGGGAACAAGTATAATAAGGCACTTTTCATCAAGGTGCAAATCTTTGATCGTTCCCTTCCGTGTGTTATAGTGGATGATGGCTCTGCCCTCAACCTCTGCCCTTCCAAGATCCTTCCTCACTTAGGGCTAGATGAATCCATGTTGGAGAAATCCAATACTATTATACGGGCATATGGTGATACAAAGAGGAGTGTCATTGGAGTTTTCGAAGCTGAGGTTACAATTGGGGAAGTGAAGTCCAAAATCTTGTTCACTATCATCGATATTCCCATCACTTACTCCTTATTGCTTGGCAATCCTTGGCTTCACGCATTAGGGGCCATCCCTTCCATGGTCCATCAGAAAGTCGAGCTCATCCACAATGGAAAGCTTATGACCATTGAGGTAGATGAACCATCAGTTGTGGAGGCTATGGAAGCCGAAGAGAGAGAGAGTTATGGGTGGCTGTTGCTCACCAAGACACAACATGGACTATTAGGGGGTATATATCCCTTAAGATAGAGAAGATTATGATGAAGAAGGGTTACATGAAGGGGAAAGGGCTTGGGAAGAATCTCTAGCGGATTGTGGAACCCATCATACCTGTGCCGTGGCCATTAAGACTTGGTCTAGGTAATTGCCCAGGTGCTAGAAAATCAAAACCCCATTCATGTCTGATGATAGGGGTTGAGGTTGAGAGAAAGGTATTCACAGGGGAGGAGGAACTTATAAAGATAGAGGGAAGGAAAGTCCCTAGTTTTGAGATCTTTAATGATGTATACGACTTCAAGAACGGTTGCATGATCGAGACCACGATTTGTATAGAAATATGTGGGAATGCTGAAGGAGATGAGATAAGTGAAGCAGTTGAGGCTATTAGCAAAGCCCTGGCTATACTTATGAAGAAGAACTAGGAGGGAGATGGAAGGGCAATCCTATAAGCAAAGCCGTCAAGAACTTAGCAAGGGCAGTAGCCGAAGAAACTCATAAGAACCTACAAGCTGAGACTACTATTTCAGTTACCAATGTTGCCAAGGCTAACCAACAATGCCCTTCACCTATGGAGGATGATTCAAATTATGTAATTTTTAATGTTGCAAACATTTTTGATGCAAATAATGCGGCTTATGAGGCATATCATGGATAAATTGATGCATTTTTCATTCACACTTTTGTTTGAATATTTCATTTTAAAGGCATAATGCACTCATAACAACAACATTCTTAAGAATATCACCATATTTATTAATGAAGTTGGCTTTGAGTATATCGCAATGGCATGAAAATCTGATGGTAAAACTTACCACCTTAAAGAGAGATCAAAAGTGCTTAGCATACATGATAACTTTAGGTCTTCGATCATCTTTCTTCACGAGGGAGGAAAAGAGGATGCACGTCGTCAAGAAAGAACAAGAACACTAGAAAGAGATAAATAGAGCAAAAACCTGCATCAAAGATACCATTTAAAAGGAAGATTAGACCCGTACCAATCTAAAATTAATGCAAGCTTAAGAACCCAATCCAATAATCTTTCGAAATAAAGAACCGATGCTCTTCCAAAACCTACAATAAAAAGGCATTTCTTATCAATATAGGTTCTTCCAATCCCCTTTAGGCCTACATTTCCACTAGAATGTCCCTCCAAAAATACTTTCTCCGTTTGTTAAAATGGAAGAAGGCCCTCTACCTTGGACCATATCCCAAACCTTCCCCATAATAACATTATCTCCTTCTTTCACAAAGGGGAGAACCTCACTACCCTACCTTTCACGAAGGGAAGAACAAGTATCTATCAACACCTAAGGGAAGCATCTTAAGGCACTTAACCACCTACAGATGTATCAACAGTGCATGGCCCGAGCTTACAATAGCAAAGTCAGATACCCGAAGCAACCCCTCAAGCCTAGTGATCTAGTTCTCAAACAACTGCGCCAAGTCAATACAGATGTTAGGGGCAAGTTCAGGCCTAACTAGGAAGGATTGTTCGTGGTTTAGAAAGTGCTTGGAAAGGGAGGAATCAAACTCATGGATATGACTGGAAATAAGTTCATGAATCCAGTAAATCAAGATAGGCTTAAGCATTATCATGTCTAGGTAAAAAGAACTAAATCACAAAAAGCAGCACAAAGAATAAAAGAAATAAAGGATAAATCACCCAATGAGTTGTCCTCTGCTGCTGGGGTAAAAATTAGGGTGCAACCCGCTAATCCATATTCCACAAACTAGTCAAGCAAAAGTTAGGGTACTCCAATGCAAATAAAGCCCGCTAAGTTGAAAATCCGAAAAGGGCAACTTAGGCAAAAGTTAGGGCATTGAGAGAAAAATGTCAGTTGCTTTTTGGAAAATCTGTAAAAAGACCAGTAGGCAGTAGGGGTTAACCATTTGGAGTTATTACCATTGCCTATGTACTTAAATTAATCTCATCAATGAACATGTTATGATTTTGCTAAGAATTCTGGTCTTATGGATGCATGCATGTCTTTAGGTGAAATAATCGCAAGTATGTGAACATCAGTTTTTTCTCTACATTTTGGGCTCTTTGTTGTTTTCTTTACTGCGCATATATCACTCAACAAAAGATAAGAAATCCCGATAAGCCACAAAGCAAATAGGGTTTATGCAAAAGTCAGAAGCGTCTATTGGACTAAAAACCCGAAAGGGCAGTCCAGGCAAAAGTTAAGACAAAAGAAAAAGAAAGAGAAAAAGAAAGCCTGCTGGATTGAAAATCCAAAAGGGCGGTCCGGGCAAAAGTTAAGGCAAAGAAAAGAAAAAGGAAAGTTTGCTGAGTTGAGCCGTCATGGATAGTTCAGGCAAAAATTAGGATAAAAAATGAAAATAAATGTTCTATAGGTCATCTCACACCAAGTGGCCTATGCAAAAATTAGAATTCAATTTAAAAATGCTAGTTTAGTATTGCACTCATTTTGACAAACATCATTTGTAATTGCAATGTCTCATAGTTGGGATCTCTTGAACTCAATCCTCCCACTGTGAAATAACATGACTAACATGTATCCTCAGAAGTGCTAATTTCAACCAGCCAGCCTTGGTAATTCTTGTTAGTTTTATTGGGTCAGTTCATCGTGATCAAGAACTTCGAGTGTTCGATGGTTAACTCACTTACTTGTGGTACACTCTAAATGGGCTTAATTGTTGGTTATGCCAAGGGGCAGTATGGGTTTATAGAAAATAAAATTCAATGGATTCAGTTTAGAAAAAAGGAAAAGTTCAGCATTCATAAAGTTAAATAGTAAAAGTATCAATGTAAAAGACATCCAAGTTTACATCAAAATAAGCCACGCAGGGCTGAAAACATCAAGCATCCAAATAAAATAAAGGAGATCCTAATCTAAGCTACAAGGGATCCTATCCTTGTGGTACATCCTGGGTCTCGTCAACCAGCAGATCTGCCATATCGGTCATCATGTGGTCCCCCGTACCACCCCCAATAGCAGCATCAACCACCTCAACCTGCTGCTCCACCTCTTGCTCGACTTCACCTCCCTGGGTCACTACCGGTGCCACCCGGTATGCAGAGCAATCATCCTTCAAGGAAGAGTCGAATGGCTCCTATATCCACTTACTCTTAGTCATCCAGGTCAGCTGTGCCCGCAACACCTCAACCTCAGCCCTAGCCTAATCTGCCTCTCTCATGGCACTCTCTAGATTTGCCTCCAAAACCAAAATCTAATCCAGCTCCGTGGTGGCCACCCGTAGCTGCTCCTCTATGAAGCTAGCCTGATCCTCAGCAGTATCCAGGTCCCAGACAGACCTATCACGCTCCATCATTAGCAAGGTCTACATGAAAATCAAGAGATCAGTACACATATGTAAATATCATAGCATGCATGCATAGTTTGTTAATATTTAGCAGGAAAATGCAGTTTACCACAGCTAGGGCTTCCTATGCCAACATTAGATCTCGGGTCAAGATACATCTCCGAGCTATCCTCTTTGCCTCAGCTATAGACACCTGTGAAGAACGAATCAAGTCAGTTCAGAACATAAATCACATGTTTGACAAAGGTATAAGTCGAAAGTCAAGTGTAAGAAGATTACGTGGGTCGCACTAGGAGGCATGAAGTGGATAGTATGGACTGATTCCTCGAGCCCATGCATAGCATGCTTCCCTAAGTGGACGAGGAGGCAAAAACTGGAGTCCAGATCGGTATGGAGGGTACCCACCCTAAAACCCCAGGTAGACCTGGCCTACTTCACCGGCAGCTCAGGATCAGTAGGCCCGGCAGCAGTAGGGGTAGTCGACCTAGTAGGAGTAGGAGCGGTTGACCCAACAGAAGTGGCAGCAGCAACAATCTCCTTCCAATTGAAGGCGGAAGACTGCATCATAATTCATAGATTATCAAGTTCTCGGGTCATGTAAGTAAATGTAAAAGTGCACAAATTTACAAGGTTGAGTTAAAAAGGTTACCTGGGTGGAAGAAGCAGCAGGTCTAGGAAGACCCTCGGTCCGATGAATGAAAGGGCCCATGATGTCACCCCCAAGTCCGTCACCATCCTTATCATCATCATCATCATCATCACCGTCATTCTCCTTATAGTGGAACCCGAGAACTCGGTCACCTGGATGGATCCTGGGGCATGACTAGATAAGCGAATCCCAGATGAAATCTGGATAGGACCCCTCGATCGATAGCGCACGGGCCCCTCACCTAAAAGATACAGCCCTCTGGTTCATCTCGAGCATCAGGTGAGGGCCAGTACACCCCCATGGATGGAGGGATGGGCCTCTCAACTATCGAGCTAGTCCACCAGTCGTGAACTCACTCACCAAAGTACCACTCTAGTGAGAGCGTTGACTCTAGCATGAACCGACGGTCATCCATGCCCCACCGCATCTCCTTAATCTCAATGTGGATGACTAGAAAAGCCCAGGGGTCATAAATAACCTACATATGACCAAAAAGCATTGTAAGGATCCTAACTTTATACATACTATTTGCTATTAATGGTTTGTTGAATTGTAAATAAAGGATCAAGTTTGAAAGTTTACCCGGTTAAAGTGTAGCTAGCGGATATACTCCCGATAATTAGATATAGTCCCAGCTTTCTGTTGCTAAGGGCCCATCCACTTTGAGATGATATGGGCCATCTCAGGATGCCCAGACAAGCCAGGTCTGGGGATGAAGCAGTGCTCAAATGCCCACATCTGCAAAAGGAAACCAAAAGTCAGTGACCAAACAGTTAAAGTTAAAGTGTAAAGTACAGAGGAGTTCAAAATTTATCAAAAGAAGTAAGTGGCTGATCTTCAACTCAGACTACTGACCCTAAATGTCAACATCCAGGCCATAATATAGCTGAGCTAGAATACCCTGACACTAGTCCTTGCCAGGCACGATGGCAAGATCCTCCACAATAGATAATAACCCATAGTTAATGTTGCTTGAGTAGGATAGGAAGAAAATGATTGTCAAGAGTGTCACAAGGAAGGACCTGACATACTAGTCCCTCCTCTCCATAGTAGTAGG
This sequence comes from Euphorbia pulcherrima, assembly GCA_947683365.1. Taxonomy (NCBI): domain Eukaryota; kingdom Viridiplantae; phylum Streptophyta; class Magnoliopsida; order Malpighiales; family Euphorbiaceae; genus Euphorbia; species Euphorbia pulcherrima. The sequence goes on from CANTUS010000004.1 coordinate 24,288,607, forward strand.
ACTCAGTTGTACATGCCAGTAAGCATGCAAATCCCCGTACTTGAGCTTGTCACTCCTACTAAGATGAAGCCCAAGAAGCCGCTCCACATAGCTCTTCACCTCAGTTCATGAATGCCAATGGTTGGCATACATGTCAAAGTGGATAATATCTCCGCTCCAAGCTAGGCCTATTAGCACGTACATGTCTGAGGGAGTGATGGTGACCTCCTCAATGGCAAAATGGAATATGTATGTAGTCTCAGACCATCGCTTAGCTAGAGCGGAAATGGCAGTTGGGGTAAGTGTCTTAAGGCCCATGGGAATGGCACAAACTATGTTAGTAAAGCCCAAAAAGTCAATGTGGGCTAGTAGCTCAGTATCCCCCACAGAATGTATCTCCTCATACCATTTCCAACAGAATCTTAGAGCTCCGACGGCCTTGAAAGGGATTTGCAAAGATAAAATAGTAGTACAATAGGGTTAGAATGTAGTGGTTAAGTCAAAAATCAAGAAAAGAATTGCAGAAAGTAGAAATTCAGACATTGTATCCTAGAAGATAGGACCCATACGAGTCCCCAAGGTGCACCCATGTGAAAAATGGGACCCATACGGGTCCCTGCAAATAGACCCACTGTGACAAAGAATTCCTGAATAGCCATTTTCAGCCAAATACAATCAAATCACAGTCTAACCAGTTCTAAAACATCCCTAGACTAAAGTTACATGCATTAGGCTCTATTTTAATCGATAAAACTCCCTAAAAGCATGATAAATCAAGGTAATTTAAAAAATGGAAAAAAAGGAAATAGGGATTTTTGATCAGCTTACTTGGAGTTCGTAGGGATGAGTAGTGGGAGAAGGGACTATAGGGATCTCAAAAGAGGGGGAAAAGTCGAGGAAAGAGTCCGTCTCATGAAAAGCATACCCAAGGGAGACTGGGAATCGATGGAGCTTTGAATTGCCAATCCGGGGCAAATCATCTCGTTGGAGATTGAAATGGCCGGCATCGGGAATCTTTTTACACATTTTTCAAAGGATTTGGGTAGAAACTCGCTATGAGAATTGGAAGTTTTGGTAAAGAGTGGGAATTCAGTTTTTTAAAAGACTCTCCCGATGCATCGTACCACTCTGTGGGACCCATACGCGTCCTCTAAGGGAACAAGCCCACTGTACGGGGTCCTTCCCACCCGTACGAGTCCTAATTCCCGAAGGAAAGAGAGCTTCTCATCAAAGTTAGTCCCTAGCAGCAAAGGGCCCATCGGACTCAACGAATTTAGGACCAACCACATTCCTCCCAGACTCTTTATTTCCGTTATACAAGGGGAAAAACCCCTAGCTCACCTTAATCCTTGATTGAAGGGGCAAAAATATTTTTTGTTTTCAATAAATCAATCAATAATCAAGGTAAGCCATTCCAAAGCATTTACTAACAAAGGTAATTGTATATGCATGTTCATCCGAGCATAGGAGTATTTCCCCAACAAAGTGAGTCTTGCAAGGAGACACTTTCCCAGCAGATAAGAGTCTACAAAGGACACCACCCCACTCCCCAGCAGTAGAACCAGTCAAGGGGCATTCCCTTTACCATCAGACACCCTAGGGAAATTTACCCTAGGAGTATTCCCCAGTAGTGGAACCAGTCAAGGGGCATCCCCCCCACCATCAGACACCCTAAGGGAATCCACCATAGGGGCATTCCCCAGCAATGGAATCAATCAAGGGGCATCCCTCCACCATTAGACACCATAGGGGCACCCCCCTAAGGGGCATCCCCCTAAGAGATACTCTCCAAGGGGCATTCCAATCCAAAGCAGTCGGGCCAAACCCAACATTTCTTAAACTCAGTCTATAGTTCATTCAGGGATGAATCCCTACACACGCATCTTCAGCCTTAATTGAAGGGGCAAAATTTTTTGTTCACCGCAAAGTCAATCAAGAACTAAGATGTGTCAGCTTAGATAATAACTAACTCAATGTTTAATTGTTATCTCTTTACAGGTCATTCAAAATCCCTAGCAGGAGAGTTATCTACCTTAGGAAAGGGATACACCATCAGTAGGAGAGTCATCCACCTTAAGAAAGGGATACACCATCAGCAGAAGAGTCATCCGCCTTAAGAAAGGGATACACTGACAGCATAGGAAAGTCATCCGCCTTAGGAAAGGGATATGAGGAGAAGTCAACCACCTTAGGAAATAGATATACCATCGATTAGGAAAGTCGATCCGCCTTAGGAAAGGGATACAAGGAGAAGTCATCCACTTTAGGAAAGGGATACACCATTGGACAAGAAAGTCGATCCACCATAGGAAAGGGATACAAGGAAAAGTCATCCACCTTAGTAAAGGGATACACCACCATCAACCAAGAAAGTCAATCTGCCTTAAGAAAGGGACACACTGTCATCGGTCAGGAAAGTTGATCCATCTTAAGAAAGGAGATGAAAGCTGGATGATGGCAATGCAAGAAGAACTAGATTAGTTCACCAGAAATAATGTCTGGGATCTAGTACCACTACTTGAAGGAAAGTCAATCATTGGCACCAAATGGGTATTCTGGAATAAGCTTGATGAATCCGGAGCTGTGGTAAGAAAAAAAGAAAGATTGGTTGCTCAAGGCTGCAATAAACAAGAAGGCATTGACTTTAAAGAAACGTTTGCTCTAGTAGCAAGACTAGAGGCAATCTGGATACTATGTGCTTTTGCATCATTCATGGAATTCACCTTATTCTAAATGGATGTCAAAAGTGCATTTCTAAATGGAGTCATTCAAGAGGAAGTATATGTCAAGCAACCACCTAGATTTGAAGATTCAAAGTATTTGGTGCATGTGTACAAGCTAAAGAAGGCTCTTTATGGATTAAAGCAAGCACCAAGAGCTTAGTTTGAGAGACTCACTTCCTTTCTCATATCCAAGGGCTATATCTGGGATAAAGCAGATACTACACTCTTCATTAAGAAGAAGAAAAATGATGTCATTCTTGTCCAAATCTATGTAGATGACATTATTTTTGGACCAACCGATGAAAGAATGTTTGAAGAATTCAGCTCTCAAATGTAGAAGGAATTTATGATGTCAATGATGGGGGAACTCAATTTCTTCCTTAGTCTTCAAATCAAACAGAGTCCGGAAGGGATTTTCATAAACCAATCCAAATACACCAAGGAGATTCTAAAGAAGTTTGAGATGGAAAGAAGCAAGCCAATGTCCACCCCTATAGGATAAGATACAGTCCTTTCAAAGGATTGTGAAGGAGAAGAGGTTGATCAAAAACTCTACAAAGGGAAGATTGGTTCACTTCTATACTTGATGGCTAGTAGACCTGACATACATTATGTAGTTTGCTGCTGCGCAAGATATCAAGCCAATCCAATGGATTCACATCTCAAGGTAGTAAAGAGAGTTCTTAGATATCTTCTAGGAACCACTGAAGTTGGCCTATGGTATCCTAGTAAAGGCAATTTCACATTGCAAGGTTACACTAATGCAGACTATGGAAGATATATCCTTGAGGGAAAGAGTACATCCAGAGGCTGCCATTTTCTTGGAGAATGCCTAGTTTCATGGTATAACAAGAAGCAAACTTTAGTAGCATTATCAACCACAGAAGCTGAATATATGGCTACTGGAAGTTGTGTTGCTCAATTCCTATGGATCAAACAATAACTAAAAGATTATAGAGTACAATCAGGATGTGCTAATGTTTTGTGTGACAAAAAAAGTATAATTGATATTTCCAAAAATCTAGTGCTATATAGCAGGATGAAGCATGTCAATATTAGGCACCATTTCATCAGAGATCATGTTATAAAGAAGGAAGTAACCTTAGTTTACATTCCAATAAATGAGCAAATGACATATATCTTTACTAAGCCACTAAGTAAAGATCAATTCAACAAGCTAAGGGAGGCAATTGGAATGTCAATCCAATATAAATAAAGATCTGGAAGAGAAACAACAGTTAATCTTGATCATCTACAAGTCAAAAGATCAAGAAAATGAAGAACAGTTATTTGACTCTCGATCCGAAAGGAATATTACCAGCTCAGGATACAAGAGTGACACATGGCAGTAAAAGTGCAAAAAGGTAACTGTACCCATTTTGAATTTCAAATGTTTATTGGGCAGTTCACGGGCGATAAAAGTTACAACTGCTTTACAAATTAAACCATTCCAATTCTCCGGCCTAAATACCATTTACCTCTCCTTTCATTTTTTAACTACCACATCACTGATCTAGTAAAGTTTAACTGCTTCTGGATTACCATTCTACCCTCACCTTGAAATCTCTATAAAAGCCCCCAAAATCCTTCTTCATCTTCTTGCGAGCAACGAATCTACCGTTACTCTGCTATTTTATTTTCAGAAAACCTAAAATTCCCAAATCCTTTCTCAAACCCTCAAATGGCAAATACCCAAACCTGAACCATTCCTCCTCCTAGAAACATCTTCAACAATACCGATCTTAAGAATGGGGATTTCATCCCTCTCAAACTCGAAAGCCCAGATATAGTAGTTCTCTCAGACTATTTGGGCGACAATTTCTTATTCTACACTGAACCCTACTCCCAACTCCTAAAAGACCAACATCTTGAGGTCTTTCTCATGATGAACCACCCTACCTATTCAGATCTCATAAAGAATCTTATGATAACCTTGCGGTCCACTATTACTTTGATGCACTCCGGACAAAGGAGTAAGGGAGAGTTATACTCACTCTAGAGTTCTTTGTAACTCACTTCCAAATGAAAAATGATGAAGTAAAAATGAGAAATGACGGAGACGAACTCAAGGTCAAGTATGATCCCAAATTTTGGCTTTTGGAATGGTATTTTTTGGGCTAAATTCTCCACTTATTTGCTAGAGACTGCCAAGTTGTTGCAATTTGTCCTGAAAAAGTTTATCTTGATCTGGAAAGGCTCTCTCACCATTGCATCTTCATTTCAACACTGTGTTCTTCAGCATTGGGGTGAAGAGAAGAGTCTTAAACATGCCTATTCTGATCATGCACTTTATGAAGCAGCATAAGTACACCCATGGCGCACTTATTACCAAACTACTCCATGAGAATGGGATAAATCTGTCCGGAGTCAAGTCAATTCAAGGGAAAGAAATTCTAGAGAAGAACTTCAAGAAGTTGACCTTTGGTGAAACTTGGGATGAAGAGAAAGCCATAAGACAGAAGAAAGAAAAGCAGGAGAAGAATGAGGTCCAGAAGGTTGAAAGCTCTTAAGAAATTACTTCAGAAGCAAAAAGGGCCATAACCACCAAACTAAGAGCTTATAGGAAAGTAAATCTCAAGTCTATAGTGGAAGAGGCAGAAGAAGCAAATGAAGATGCCCTTACCCTCACTTTGTTGGATATGATGTATGCCCTTAAGGCAATTAGGGCGATATATCTTAATTAGGTAATGGTACGAATAATTTGTTTAATCCATAAAGGCATTTAATCTTTTATTTATATCAATATGCTTGTATATATATATATATATATATATATATATATATATATATATATATATATATATATATATATATATATATATATTAAAGCTGGTTAATATATATTCACTGATGTATGCAAAAGTCCTTGACATACTATAGCATAAAGTTAGAGAAATTATAGTTGGACTATATTTGGTGGAACCTGCTTCATGTGCAATTATGATTATGTTTAAACTATCCTTAGTCATAGTTTCATCAAGAAAGGATATTGATGAAATGGAAAGACTAGCATGTGGTCAACTTTGTTGGAAAGGGTCCAAGCAGTTAATCTCCTAAAGACTGAAGGTGGTGCCTTTAGTTTGACACATGGATATATCTTGGAGATATATTGGAGACCGCAACAAGATAAACACTTGGTATATATATCAATTTGTTAGTGTTTATCTTCATGCAATAAGCTTTGCGAATGTCCTCATACTTGAGATGCTAGCTACCTTGTGTGGTACTATTGCTATACTTTGGGTCATTTCTATGCACTCATTAATTTAGGGTGCTATGGGTGATTAAGGGTATAGTGATGACATCACGTTGGTAGGCTGAGTAGTCGAAAAGAATCCATCGCTCTGGATATATTAAGGAGTTGTACCTGGCCACTTGTTGAAGTGATGATTGCCATAAACCTCTGATCAGAGTATGTGTTTGATACAAATGGTTTCTAGTCAAACACACTATGGTAAAAAGGCAATATACTTAGGTAACAAGTAAATAACTGGGATAGCTTGGAGCAACCTTGCTATTAGTGGGTTAACACTTTAACTGAACCTAATAAACCAGATGGTACTAATATTAAAGAATGGAAGGAATTTATCATTGGATGACTATTGCACTAACCGGGATTAAGTCATAAGCATAAATGACGTTCCGAGTAATGGGGGATGGTAGACCCTTGCTAGAGGCGTACTATAGTCATTTAAGGTAATCGAGTTCTATTCACGATCTAGACCATCGAGCCAATGGTTCCATTAGAACAAGGGTTGGTTAAGCCTTAACAACGCAATACTTCGGGATCCTATAAGGTCACACACATTGGACCTTCATCGGACTAAGTAAAGAACTAATAGATTTATTCTATTACAAAAATATAACAAGAATAATAATTGGATTATTATTTGATTGGTTAAAATCTGTTATATCAATTTTGTATAGACCAAGGAATTTATTTTGACCGGTAACTAATTAATTAGAGTCATAAATAAATTATAATTGATTAGATCAATTTTGGTTGGACCAAGAAATTTATTTTAAATGATGACTAATTTATTAGGATCAGAAAACAAATATTTGAAAAAGGATTAAAAAGGGGAATTTTGCATTGGCGAGTTTAATTGGACCGAGAGTATAAAAGTATTTTATACAGACTCGAGTGCGTGGGAGTACACCGAATGGTGTATGAGCAATGCTGGGCATTGCTCGCGGCAGCCTATAAAAATGGGCTGCACATGCGCAGCCCACAAGCAAGGCAAAGCCCACAAGGGCTTTGCCTTACCATGTGCACAACGTGTGTGCACATGGGATGGGAGTAATTACTCCCATCCCACATCATTTAAAAGGGGGAACAAAATGCTCCCCCAAGCCTATATATAGGATATTCCCTTTCCTTTCAAATTGTACCAAGCTCAAAGTATAAATCCTAAGCGAGATAATTAATCTCTCAGGTACTTGAGCAAGTTATTTTTTGTGGAGCCTGAATTTATTCGGGCACCGCTAGTTTATATTTTTGGGTGAGGCTTCTAGAGTGGTCTAGCAACTACTCGAGGCTTCTTAGTTCTTCCTCCTGGAGAGGTTTTGGTTGGTGGGGTTCGTGTGAAAACTCATAGAGGCTATCCTACTATTGGAGGCTTGTGCAAGAAGGTTCTACAAACTGGTAAGTTCTTTTTCTTTCTCTTTTAATTATCAAGTCTTTTTCTTTAAGTGTTTGTAGACTTAATAATTATGCTTAGGTTATTTTTGCATGCTTAGTTTATTTTAGGTTATAACTTAGAGTTATAACATGCTTAGTATAAAATAAATATGCTAGGATATAATTTGGAATTATGGTATGCCTAGTCCTTCAGCATGCTAACCTAGGTAGAGAATTATTTAGTTAAGGCTTTATTTAATTTATATGCAACTAATAGGAGTTCCTGAGGACATGGACAAAATTTTAAATTTCCGCCATGCCTCTTGTGCATGTTCAATTTGACTCTCAGTTCCCAATAGTAGTATTAGAGCCTGCCTATTTAATGCATAATTAAGTTAGAAGCAAACTAAATATTATTTTCTAAGTGAAATGATTTGTTTATTTAATTGTTTGAAACAATATATATAAACTTGTGTCTTTCATTTCAAGGTTAGAAAATGGTTATAAATAATTTTGAATAAGCCTGCTCAACTTACTCAAATTATACAAGTGTCAATAATTTATTTAAATTACATGGGTTATAGATGCTCCCAATTTACATGAATTGGAAGAACGAAATTTATTAGTTCAAGAGAATCCATTGGTCTTCAAGTTTATGCCCGTATTTGTTCTGGCTAAGAATTGGACTTGGTGTCTACTCCTCATGGGGCACCTCTCCTACCTGGGAACCTGTATCGGTGCAATTTGAATTGACCAACCGGGGGATTAATATGAACTAATTTATTTCTAGTATATAAGATAGTGCTTATTTATGTTTCTATAACAAAGTAAAAAATTAAATTTATTGAAGAAAAGCTTAAAGGAAATACAATATAAATATAACAAATAAAAGTGTTAATTATTTTGCATATAATCTAGGTTGATGGAATAATTATAATAAAGAGCTGAACTTTTGTCCATCTGATAAAATCCTAGATTGGTGAGACGTTTAACACCAATAAAATCCCAAAGTAAATATATTAAGGCATGTTATAGTCTTCCTTACTCAAATTTATAATACGGTCTCTTTGGGCTACCAAAGTGCTACGCAAAGCGTTCCTTCTAGTCCACATTGATTGGTTGTAAAGTTTGAGATAGGGTCTGCCTTAGCAGAGCTGGGGTAGTCCACCATAAAATTAGGGGCTAGGTCCAGATCTGAGACATATTCAAGGAGATGTTAATATAAGAGCACATGTCCCATGGGATTAGGGAACTTGAATGAATTAGCAATTGCATGCGATGCAAATGGAATGGGATTCTAACTATGACTTACCATTATGACTTGACTCTTAAAATTGGGAGTTGTAATAGACTAGTTATAGATGCTACTTACTAGGAAATTTAGCTGGGCTAAAATTCATGAATTCAATAGAATGAGCTATTGTAAATTTCGAAGAAAATAGTAGGAAAATGTATTTAATTAAAAGTCCTCATATTAAATACATGTACTTAAACTAATATCTAAACACTTTTCTTTTCTTATATCTTAGGTTGAAAATGGCTTCCAATTTTAATCTCTGTATGTTACTTGACACCAAATTGAATGGCTTGAACTTTTCTGATTGGTTCCGAGGGAATTGCCTATGTCCTAAGTGAAATTTTCCCTGTAGAACCTGATGTTCAGGATTATGTGGAACATGATGCCTAGTTGAAGCACAGGAAAGATCGTAAGACTGCCATGTGTATTATGTTAGGGTCCATGAATCCTGAGCTTTGGAAACAACATCAGAACATGCCCTTGAAGGATATGGTTCTCCATCTTGAAGAACTCTTTTCGGAGAGGGAGAGGACAGAGAGGTATGAGACCTCCAAGCTCCTTTTTGGAACCAAGATGCAGGCTGGCACCTCTGCCTCTCAGCATGTACTGAAACTCTTCGGATACCTTGAGAAGCTGAATCGATTGGGATTCGAGATGAATCATGACTTGAGCATTGACCTTGTATTGATGTCCTTGACAGATAGTTACTCAGGCTCCGTGACTAACTATTATATGAATAGGATTAATTCTACTATCCCTGAATTAATCAACATGCTGAAAACAGTAGACCCTTAGATCAAGAAGGATCAAAAACCTCTACTGTTAGTTGAAAAAGGCAAGGCATCTAAGAAGAAGAAGTAGGCACTGGGTGCCAAGAAAAGAATCAGTAAGAAGAAGAATGAAAAGAAGGCATCTAAGTATGTCTACTTCTAATGTAGGAAACCGGGACATTGGAAGAGGGATTGCAAAACTCCTGCTTCTGAGCATTTGAAGAAGAAGCCTACAAATGCATCTACTTTAGGTATGTTTGTAATTGAAAACTTTGTTACTTTTCCGCGAGAATCCACTTGGGTATTGGATACTGGTTGTTGTTCTCATATCTGTACTTCTGTGCAGGGACTAAAGAACTATAGAAAACTTGCAAAAGGGGAGATAGACCTATGCGTGGGAAATGGAGCCAGAGTTGCTGCATTAGCCGTAGGGAGCTTTAGTCTTATTTTGCCAAGTGGACTTGTTTTAGTTTTGAATAATTGTTACTATATTCCAAGTGTTACTAAGAATATTGTATCTTTTGCATGTATAGCAGCAGAAGGATTTGAAATTTTATTTTTGAATAATAATTGTCAGATTCATTTGAATAATATTCTTTATTGTTATGGAATTTTGAAAGGTGGCATTTATATTCTTGATACTAAAATAGAAGTTTTCAATATAAACAATGTGAAGAAAGTTAAATTAGGTAATAAGAATTCCTTCTACTTATGGCATTGCCATTTAGGCCACATAAACAGAGATCGCTTAACCAAGTTGCATAAGCATGGAGACTTGGGCCCAATAGACTCAGAGTCTTATGGTGATTGTAAACCTTGTTTAAAAGGAAAAATGACAAAGTTACCTTTTAAAGGAAAGGGTGAACGAGCCACGAGTCCATTGGAACTTATACACACTAATGTGTGTGGTCCAATGAGTTTTCAGGCACTAGGAGGATACTCCTACTTCATAACCTTTATTGACGATTACTCATGATACGGTTATTTGTACTTGATGAAGCAAAAGTCTGAAAGTTTTGAAAAATTCAAACTATTCAGAGCTGAAGTAGAGAAACAGCTTGAGAAAAGTATTAAAACACTTCAATGGGATCGAGGTGGAGAATACTTAAGTCAGGAGTTTCAGGATTATCTAAAGGAAAATGGGATAGTTCCCGAGAGGACCCCTCCTTATACACCCCAACATAATAGAGTGTCAGAAAGGAGGAATAAGACTTTATTAGATATGGTCAGGTCCATGATGAGCCATGCAGTTCTTAGTAAATCCTTTTGGGGATATGCACTGGAGAGCACGATTTATTTCTTAAACAGAGTGCCCTCTAAATCAGTTGATTTTACACCTTATGAAAGATGGTGTAATAAAAAGCCATCTCTAAGTCACTTAAGAGTATAGGGCTGTCCTGCCATGGTAAAGAGGATAGCGACAGATAAGCTAAATGCTAAGGCTGACAAATGTCTATTCATTGGATATCCAAAGGAAACAATTGGATATCTGTTTTACCAACCAAAAGCACAAAAGGTATTAATATCTCGGAATGCTCACTTTTTGGAAAAGGAACACTTACTTGCAAAAGTCAGTGGGAGCAATATTGAACTGGAAGTTCAAGAGAAAGAGACAGACAATCAACTGATTGACCCTGTTCTAGATACATAAAAGAATGTGATCCAAAAACAACCTATCGAAACACAATCATTGCGAAGATTAAGTCGTGTTCATAAAGGTCCTGATAGATATGGGTTTATCATCACTAATGATAAGGAACTATATCTTATGGAGGATGATGAACCAAAGACAAATGATGAGGCAATAAAAAGCTCAGATTCTAATAAATGGCAAAAGGCAATGAAATCAGAAATGGATTCCATGTACGAGAACCAAGTTTGGAATTTGGTTGATGCACCGCAAGAGGTTAGACCAATTGGGTGCAAATGGGTCTTCAAGAAGATGACAGACATGGACGGTAATGTAATTACCTTTAAAGCAAGGTTGGTTGCAAAAGGTTATAGTGAATGGAAAGGTATTGACTATGATGAAACCTTCTCACCAGTAGCCATGCTTAAATCCATAAGGATACTCCTTGCCATTGCTGCTCATTATGATTATGAGATCTGGCAGATAGGTGTAAAAGCAACATTCCTGAATGGGGATTTAGACCGGGATGTGTATATGACACAATCTGAGGGTTTTACATCTCAAAATGCCTCGAAGGTATGCAAGCTACAAAGATCCATTTATGGACTTAAGCAGGCATATAGGAGTTGGAATATAAGGTTTAATCAGACAATTCGGGAACTGGATTTCTGCCCAAATTCAAATAAGCCTTGTGTTTATAAGAAGGTTAGTGGAAGTGCAATCATTTTTCTAGTATTGTATGTTGATGACATTCTGCTAATAGGAAACGACATTTCTCTTCTTCAAAACATTAAAGTATGGTTATCAAGAAAGTTCTCCATGAAAGACCTTGGTGAAGAAGCATTTATACTAGGTATAAAGATCTACAGGGATAGATCCAAGAAGCTGTTAGGTCTTTCTCAAAGTACATATATAGACAAGGTGTTGAATAGGTTTAACCTTGAGCATTCTAAGAAAGGTTATCTCCCGATGACAAAGGGGATTAACCTATCTAAGGCTGAGTGTCCGAAGATAGCTCAGGAGAGAATGCGCATGAAGGATATACCCTATGCATCTATGATAGGATCCATAATGTATGCTATGATATGTACTAGGCCGGATGTCTCTCAGGCTTTAAGCTTTACGAGCAGATATCAGTCAGATCCAGGTGAAAAGCACTAGATGGCCGTCAAGGAAATCCTTAAATTCTTGAGAAGGACTAAGGATGAGTTCTTGATTTATGGAGAAGGTGACCTCACTATCAAAGGTTACACTGACGTGAGCTTTCAATCTGACAAGGATGACTTTAAGTCTTAGTCAGGTTTTGTGTATGTGTTAAATGGAGGGGCAGTATGCTGGAAGAGTTCCAAGCAAGAAACTACTGCTGATTTAACCACGGAATCTGAATACATTGCTGCATGTGAAGCAGCAAAAGAAGCTGTCTGGTTAAAGGGATTTATTGGTAATCTCGGTGTGGTGCCAGAGGCTACTGATCCAATTACTTTATATTGTGAGAACAATGGTGCCATAGCTCAGGCAAAGGAACCACGGTCTCATCAAAAAAATAGACATGTATCCAGAAAGTATCATATAATCAGGGAGATTGTTGATGCTAAGATAATAAGATTAGAATATGTACCAACTAATCAGAACCTCTTGGATGGTCTAAAAAAGCCATTGACTCAAGTCAAACATGACCAGCATGTTAAAGCATATGGATTGAAACATATGGCTAATTGGCCTTAGTGCAAGTGGGAGTTTGTTGGATATGATGTATGCCCTTAAGGCAATTAGGGCGATATATCTTAATTATGTAATGGTATGAATAATTTGTTTAATCCATAAAGGCATTTAATCTTTTATTTATATCAATATGCTTGTATATATATATATATATATATATATATATATATATATATTAAAGCTAGTTAAATATATATTCACTGATGTATGCAAAAGTCCTTGACATATCATAGCATGAAGTCAGAGAAATCATAGTTGGACTATATTTGGTGGAACCTGCTTCATGTGCAATTATGATTATATCTAAACTATCCCTATTCATAGTTTCATCAAGAAAGGATATTGATGAAATGGAAAGACTAGCATGTGGTCAACTTTCTTGGAAAGGGTCCAAGCAGTTAATCTCCTAAAGACTGAAGGTGGTGCCTTAAGTTTGACACATGGATATATCTTGGACATATATTGGAGACCGCAGCAAGATAAACACTTCGTATATATATCAATGTGTTAGTGTTTATCTTTATGCAATAAGCTTTGCAAATGTCCTCATACTTGAGATGTTAGCTACCTTGTGTGGTACTATTGCTATACTTTGGGTCATTACTGTGCACTCATTAATTTAGGGTGCTACGGGTGATTATAGGTATAATGATGACATCACGTTGGTAGGCTGAGTAATCAGAAAGAATCCATTGCTCCAGATATATTAAGGAGTTGTACCTGGCCACTTATAGAAGTGATGATTGCCATAAACCTCTGATCAGAGTATGTGTTTGATACAAATGGTTTCTAGTCAAACACACTATGGTAAAAGGCAATATACTTCGATAGCAAGTAAATAACTAGGATAGCTTGGAGTAACCTCGCTACTAGTGGGTTAACACTTTAACCTAACCCAATAAACCAGATGGTACTAATATTAAAGAATGGAAGGAATTTATCGCATTGGATAACTATTGCATTAACCAGGATTAAGTCATAAGCATAAATGACGTTCCAAGTAATGGGGGATGGTAGACCCTTGCTAAAGGCGTACTACAGTCATTTAAGGTAATCGAGTTCTATTCACGGTCTAGAGCATCGAGCTAATGGTTCCATTAGAACAAGGGTTGGTTAAACCTTAACAACTCACTACTTGGGGATCCTATAAGGTCGCACACATTGGACCTTCATCGGACTAAGTAAAAAACTAATAGATTTATTCTATTACAAAAATATAACATGAATAATAATTGGATTATTATTTGATTGGTTAAAATTGATTAGATCAATTTTGGATAGACAAAGGAATTTATTTTGACCGGTAACTAATTAATTAGAGTCATAAATGAATTATAATTGATTAGATCAATTTTGGTTGGACGTTGAATGATGACTAATTTATTAGGGTCAGAAAATAAATATTTGAAAAAGGATTAAAAAGGGGAATTTTGCATTGGCGAGTTTAATTGGATAGAGAGTATAAAATTATTTTGTACAGACTCGAGTGCGTGGGAGTACACCTAAAGGTGTTGCTCGCGGTAGCCCATAAAAATGGGTTGCACATGCGCAGCCTATAAGCAAGGCAAAGCCCATAAGGGCTTTACCTTACCATATACACAATGTGTGTGCACATGGGATGGGAGTAATTAATCCCATCCCACATCGTTTAAAAGGGGGAGCAAAAATGCTCCCCCAAGCCTATATATAGGCTATTCCCTTTCCTTTCAAATTGTACCAACCTTAAAGCGTAAATCCTAAGCGAGATAATTAATCTCTCGGGTACTTGAGCAAGTTATTTTTGTGGAGCCTGAATTTATTTGGGCACCGGTAGTTTATATTTTTGGGTGAGGCTTCTAGAGTGGTCTAGCAACTACTCAAGGCTTCTTAGTTCTTCCTCCTGGGGAGGTTTTGGTTGGTGGAGTTCGTATGGATACTCATAGAGGCTATCCTATTATTGGAGGCTTGTGCAAGAAGGTTCTGCAAAAGCAAGCTTCAACTGGTAAGTTCTTTTTCTTTATCTTTTAATTATTAAGACTTTTTCTTTAAGTGTTTTTAGACTTAATAATTATGCTTAGATTATTTTTGCGTGCTTAATTTATTTTATGCTTATGTTATAATTTAGAGTTATAACATGCTTAGTATAAAATAAATATGCTAGGATATAATTTGGAATTATGGTATGCCTAGTCCTTTAGCATGCTAACCTAGGTAGAGAATTATTTAGTTAAGGCTTTATTTAATTTATATGCAACTAATAGGAGTTCCTGGGGACACGGACAAAATTTTGAATTTCCACCATGCCTCTTGTGCATGTTCAATTTGACTGTCTGTTCCCAACACACTTAATCATTGAAGAAAACTCTAGAAAAGCCTAAGAGGGGAAGCCTTATCAAAGCTGCAGCAAAGAAGATGAAACTAGTTTGTGATCTAAAAATGAATGAAAACATTGCTGTAGCTGCAGCCGCTGTTAGACGAGGGTGAAAGAAAGGTACAAAAACCACAATTGAGGATATCTTGGAAGAGGATAATGATTCTGATAGCGAGGGGACTAGAGATGGAGAACCTGCTCCAAAGAGGCAACTTATCCAGAAGGGATCCTCCTTCAATGAAGCTGTGAAGGCATAAAGAGCTAAACTTTAAGTGCACAAATCTACTCTTGGAATTTAAATTTATGAACCCTCCCCCAAGGATACTAGAACGGAGGAAATAGCTGTGATCGAGAAATCTAAAGGGAAGAATGTTTTGGTCACAACAAAGCCTGTTATTTCAGACAATATTAATCTGGAGGATCCACAGTTCACTAAAATGATGGAGGCTGTGAAGGAAAATTTAAAGGCTAGTCAACTCATAAAAGAGGGTCTCGGAGGCTCTTCCGACACTACAACTATTATCACTCCTCCTATAGTCATCTCTCCCAAAGATAGGGATCTTCTCAGAGAGAGTAAATATAGCAAGGAAGAACTATATATGTTTAAGGCAAGAACTAAATCGCTTCCAGAAAACCTCTTGAATACAGAAGTAGAAGCAATTGAAGTAGAAAGTCCTGAAATGGCATCTAGAGAGAACATTGAGGACAATACCAACATTCCAGACCAAGCAAAGGAAGTGAGAATTGTAAGTCCTGAAAAGGCATTAGGAGGGGAGATTGAGGACAATTCCAATCTACCGATAGATAATGTTGGGGTAGATGGAGAAGTAGATAACTCTACAGAGCCTACTGAACAACCAATAACTAAGGTAACCCCGAAACTTAATTCCAATATTGTTGCTCCTCAAATTGAAAATATTGTTGAAAAACAAGGCAACTTAGGTGCATATTAAAGTTCATCTAAGGTAGTTGAGCCTAGCCTGGAGCATGATACTTGTAAGCACAGGATTTTGCAGTCCCTCTCGAGAGACAATGATGACGTATATTCGTATTTTTTAATCCTCGTTAAAAATTCTTTTCAAATTTTTTATTACAGAAAAATTCAGTTCGACGTGTCCGACTACATGTCCAGTGGAAGCTCGAACCGATGATTTACACCCAAAAATAAATTTAGTCCTAAATCCCCTAAAAAATTCAAAATAACCCCAGTTATATTCAAAATCCTGCCTAAACCATCTTTTTGGGCGAATTTGACCCCTAATCACTTTTTAAGCTAGGCAATGCCTCTGTTTTCAGACTTGGTAGAGCGTTGAAGCCTCCAGCGGCTTCGGTGATACTGCCTGCAGTATCATCCATATCGCTAGCGGTTTGACTTTTGCAGGCAGATAACTTTTTGCCATGCCTTTCCTCGATACCCACTGGATAATCGAGAAAAGTTGGCTCTTCTAGATTTTAGCCTAAAAAAGGACCATTTTCAGATGGAAAAAGAGAGGGGGCCACTCTGAACTTGAATTAGAGAGAAATTTTAGTGAGATAGAGAGATTTTTAGTCATATAAGGTGAATACAAGAGGAATTACTCCATCTTTTCTTAGTTTTTCTTTGTTGATTCTCTTAGAAATTAACTTAAAATCACTAGAACTTAGGTTTAAAATCAATCTAATAGGATTTAGAGACTTAAATCTTTAGTTCACTATCTAAATCATCATTTTTGAGCTCCCTAGAGGTGCCATTTGGATTACGAAGAGGTGGATTCATGGCCCCGAGGTAAAATCCTGAGTCTCATAGCTCTTTGGCATTTATTCTTACTATTTGTTGTGATTCTTTGCTGCTTCATCTTAGTTTGTGGTTTTCGAACATGATTCGACCGTTAACCGCTGCTGCTGCAAGGAAGTGAAACTGCTGGTGACAAACGAAGCCGTTGACGGTATCATTCATATCCCCAGCGACAACAATGATACCGCCAAAGGCTCCCTTTATCACCATCCATTTTATTTTCTTATGGGACCCTTTCTTTGTGGTACTTAGAATGTCAGACTACAAGCCTGTGTTAGTAAAACTGCCAGAGACATCAATGATGTCGCCGACAACTTCACTCACACCACCGATAGTATGACATTCTGGACATCAAATTTATTTTCCTTTTTATTCCGACCTAGTATAATTTTCGAAGCTAGGATGAACATTCTAATGACGGGTATACAGATTACTCCAAAAACAATCCTCACCCTATAACATGTGGCATTTTCACTAATAAACCGGTTAAAACAACAATATAGTCTAAATGAAATATGAGGTTTCTCAACAATGCCGTTCAAGAATCAATTGGAGCCATCCAACCGGGCTCCATAAGTTATGCAATGATCACGCTAACCCGAGTCTTGTTTTATACACTAACTATGCATGCTAAATGTGATATATCTCGTATATGTGCCGTATTTGTGCTAACCTTTTCATACAGATAGATTTAGGATAGATGCTTGTTAGGCCTTCGGGTATTTTTATTTCTCATTTAAACAAATGTATAGGATTTGGAAAGCCATGTAATTATTCTTTTAATTTCGGCATTTATTTTTGGATGACTGTAGTAATTTATTTATCGCTTTGAATACTCGCTATAACGTGATAACAAAAATATAAATCAAAAACACTACATAGAGGGATTAAAACCAAATAATAAAGAATGATACTTTTAAATTGGCCAATGTAGAGCAGACAACATCATCCGAACTCGGAATCTCTATTTAAGGTATGGTCTACCGCCCAGTGGAAAAATCGTACCTAAATTTCCTGGTTGAGCTGAACCGGGTGCTGACTCTATCTTAAATATGGGATTTTGATCTCGTATCTTTTGAGCATTAAAATATTCAAAACCATTTTCTACCATCACATCACGCCCATATCATTTTTAAGAGGTTAGTCTTCCAGCCCGCTTTTCAACCGTTCAAAATGTCGTCCGCTCACAGTGGCAACTCTGCTGTGGATCAATCTTTTTAAACTTGAGACTTAAAATTTTAAATAAGTTTAAAAGATTTAGATGATGTATTGAAATCATTGGCAAAATTAAAACTTCATTCTTTCTTATAATGTTTTTCCCCACCCTTGTAGATTAGATTATAAGGTTAGGGTGCCCCATTTACCCGAGAAGCTCACGAAAGTATCACTCATGCTTTGTTCAAAATTGAGGATGGCTAGTGGGTGGATCACCCGTTTTAACAAACACGTGAATTCCTGCTATAGCACTCATTTGAGGAGTGGTTGAGTAACGTGGAATCAAGGTAAATGAGAACCTTCTACATCAACAACCCTACACCAAGCCACTCTAGTAAAGCGATACAGCCAGCAGTATTATTTATGCCTCCGACGGCCTGACTTTCTATAGTAGATAGCTTTTTGCCATGCTTGCTCGATACCTGCCAGATAATCAAAAATGTTAACTCTACTCAAATTTTAGCCTATATAAGGACCCAATTCAGTTGAAAATAGGGGTTGGCAATTATAAAATTGAAATCTTAGAGAGATTTTGGTTAGTTTTAGTGGGATAAGGTATAGAAAAGGTAAGAAAAGAGGAATTACTCCATCTTTTCTTGGTTTTTCTTCATTGAACTCTGTGATATTTTAACTTAAAATTAGTAGACTTTAGGTTTAAAATCGATCTAATAGGTTTTAAAGCCTTAAATCCCAAAATCACTACCCAAATCATCGTTTTGAGCTCCTTAGAGGTGTCATTTGGATCACGAAGAGGTGGATTCACGGCCCTAAGGTAAAAATTCCGAGTCTCATAGCTCTTTGGCTTTCATTTTAGTTGTTTATTGTGTTTACTTGCTATTTTGTGCTTAGTTTTGGATTTTCGGTCGTTTTCAACCGTTAACTACTGTGGCTGCAAGAAAGTAAAGCCACCAGAGACATTTGAAGCCGTCGGCGGTATCACCTATGTCGCCAGTGACATTAGTGATACTGCTAGAGGCTTCCTTTGCCCCCAATGGATCTATTTTCTTATGGGACCCTTTCTTTATGGTACCCAAAATGTCATTCTGCCTACCTGTATAAATGAAATCGCTAGCAGCATCATTGATGCCGCCATTAGCTTCATTCATACCACAGGCGGTATGACATTCTAGACACTAGATTTACTTTCGTTTTATTTTTGACCTAGTTTAATTTTCGAAGCTAGGATGTACAATATCACAATGGGAATCCAGAATTCCCCAAAAACTGTCTAAACCCCATAACATGTGGCATTTTCTCAAATAATTTGGTTAAAATAACAATCGTGTCTGAAATGGACTTTTCCCTTATGCGCAGCCCATCATAGGCCACGCAATGCGCAGCCTACTGGGCTGTAGTGGTGCGCGGCCTAATAGGTGCACAACACGCCATGCGTAGCCTATTAGGCTGTGTAGCTACGTAGCCTGATAACCCAGCGCATGGTGTTGTGCTGCGGGCTTAGCATGCCACTGCTAGCCTTTTGGCCAGTAGTGTTTGGGTTTAAGTAGGGAGCTTGCTCCCCAAGCAAGCTCCTAATTGAGTTTGTATCAAAATCTAACTTTGGTTCTTTTGAATTAACCTTTTTGCCCTTTATTTAATTAATTCTATTGGTTGATGATTGGATTAAATTGTCGTTTTAATTTATTCCTACCACTATAGAGCTCTTCCCTTTCATTATTTTCCATCCCATTCTTCTTGCTCTCTCTTATTCTCTTAGTTGTTCTAGTTCCTAAAAGTAATCCGTTGGAAGATATATTTACTTAGAATAGAAAACTAAGGGAATTTCTTCTAGAATAAATTAGTAGGAAAGATCTAGCTATCTTCCTCTTATTTATCGGTACTTCCTTTCTAGAAGGTTTTGGTTGGTAATGCTCGTGTGGACTATTTATAGAGGGCTTCTACTTTGGAGTCTGTGCACGCAGCTGATGGGGTCATTCTGCCAACATTGGCATTCATGCTTCAACTGGTACTTAAATTATTATAGGTCCTTTTAATAAGTGTTTATGACCTAAATAATAATATGCTAGTTTATTTCTTCAATCATGCCATGCTTAGGAGATCTTGGGCTCTAGATTAAATTTTGAATTTCCATTGCGCTTATTTTACTTGCTAAAACTGTTAATCTAGACCAACAATCTTTTCACTATAGAGGCAATGAGCCCGCTGGCTAAAAGACCAATTTTGACCAAAATTTGAAATTTTGATTTTTCAGTAGGAAATGCTAAATCGAGGCTTCCCCAGAATGTGGATTTTTGAATTTCTTATTTTTGGATAACAATTTGGTCTTTTTTGGCTCTTTTGTCTGGTCACTTAACAAAATAGGTGTTATTCCTCATTGGGCCAGAACAGACCTGTGCTAACAGTTTGCCCCTTGCATACATAAATTTCGTGCTAGAAATTTTGTCGTATGCAAACAAACAAAATCGTGTGTGTGATGCAGAATGAGTTGAAATATTTTTAATCGACTAATTTTAAAACAAAAATATTTTTGCCCATTCGATTAAAAATGTTTAAACGAATGAAAGCGATGGTATTAAAATTGATCGGGGGTCAAAAATAATTTTAAAATTATGTAGAAATGCAGAAAATGCTATGCATAAGTAGCTTTTAGGTCCGCTCATTTTGTAAACAATACAGAAAATGCATGAAAAAATACAAAAAGCTGAAAAGGCAATGAGCCCATAGGCTCAAAGCCTAACTAATGGTTGCTTTTCCAGACGTTATGCGTTTAACGATCAAAAGCAGAATCAACGAGTAAACGCGTGCCATGTGGATAGGTGATTACCCTGCGGGCTAATTACCTAGGCGTTGAGCCCGCGGGCTCATTGCCAGCTGGCTATAAAAATAGATCTGATCTCTTATTTTTCTTCACATCAACAATCTTTCTCTTCTTTAATTTGAATTTCTTGTCTTTTCTCTATAATTTTCAGGATTTCCAAGATGTTTTCTTTGCTTTTCTTGTAGATTTTTTTGCTTATGTTCCGATTTTTTGGAATTTCCATGTGGTTTAAGCTTTAAAATGTCAAGCTTCCTCTTTCGGATCTACCTGTGCAAACTTATCAGGTTGAGATTGGGGGTCAAAACAAGTGGATTTGGCTTAGGTGCTCATTGAGGCTTTGTATGGATTGCCTCGCCATTGAGGATTTCATAGGGTTGAGCCTGGCAATAAAACTCCTGTCACCTTAAATCGTGCATCTCATCTCTCTCAGAACCTGGTTAGCTTACTTTTTCTGTTCTTTTAGTGTTTATTATTCCAATGTCAATTTTGTTGCACTTAATTTAGAAAAATGCATGAAATTCGTTTACTTGTTTATTTATTTTTTTTATTTTCAAATATGCATGATAGATTTTCTTTTTAGAGAAAATAGTGCACAAAATATTGTGTGTGATAAAATGAATGCCCCTAGACCTTTTATAGGCCTTGGATTTATTCTAAAGAAAATTTCGAAAATAATGCCCCTTCGAAATTAAGATTGGTGTAAAATTAGGCTTTTGTTGTGAAATATGATGTAAGGCTATTGTTTACATGCACATGTACTTTATTTTTGGATGAATCTTGAAAATTAATGCAATGCTTATTTTATTTCCATTAGGTTATCGAGATTGACGGTGCCAGCATTACTCAGTTCGGGACTTGATACAAGCGCCTTTCCCCAGGTGCTAAGGCTTTAATAGAGGGGACCTCTTTGGATAGGATGCTTACCAACCTTAAGTATAAGAAATAGAGAAGATATCCTTACATTCCAAAAGGTGTCTCGACATACGTTCTGACCAGGTGGTCAGATACTACTCACACCTTTGGCTGCGACTAGTATACCATCACTCTGGTGGATTATTGTGCCATCACTGGTCTATCATTCAAGGGTCAGGTCCTTCACTTCAATGCTTGTTTCTCCCGCCATCATTTTAATGATCAACTTATTGAGGCTCTGATCCGATATGCCAAGGATCACAGGGGGATTTCTTGTGATAAGCTGATAAAGTTCTGGACTTCTGGCAAGGGTGGTGGTTTGCCTATTGAGTGCGAGGCTAGGGCCTTTGTGGCTGTGACTCTTTCTTAGCTGTGTTTCAATACATGGGTTTTTGTGGTAAACCTCAATATTCTACCAAGTTTGATCAATATCTGTGAGTTTGACCGATATGCTTGGGGATGAGCCGCTCTTAGTCATATGTACTAGGCTCTCGATTAGTGTGCGAGGAATCAAATTGGGAATCTCAAGTATTGCCTCCAAGTTATCTTGGTAAGCGCCTGAGACTTTTATGGTTTTCTTTCATATCTTGGACTTTGAATGTTTATGCTTTTCCTTTGCGTCTTTATAGGTTTGGTTCTTTGAGACTCAGATTTTAAGGAGTCCACTACTCATGATGAGCAGAAATCTCCCACACTTTCTAAGATTGCCTCACTATTGGCGTGGATGGGAGATCGATGCCCCTAGGGTCATTGCCACCTAACTCCGATGATTAACTGCTGTGTCGGTAAGTCACATGACTTTAGATAGTTTCACATTCCATTGTGTTGCTTTGTTCCTTATTTCTGCCTCTATTATTTTCAGACTAGGACTTCTTCTTGGGGTCCTCAAGCTCAGTGGCTTGATTACTTGTTTTTTGCTCTGAAGTTTATGAGCTCTCATCTAATTCTTAAGGCTCCCTTTTCTCTTGAGTGTTATCTTGGAGATCGGATACCCGCTCGATTCCGCCACCTGTACCTCGATGAGTCTTTTGGCCCGAGAGTTTGGCTGATATGGCTTGCCTGGGTAGTGTTGGAGTAGATGCCTCTTTTACCAAGCATCCTAGGGGCTATAAGGAGTTCTATCACAAGGGGCTTTTGGTTTGGCCAGATGTGGTTCTTATTCCTGTAGCTCTAATGGCAGACCTTCACAATCCTCCTAGTGAGAGTGAGCCATCGGCACCTGCTGATGCCCCTAGCACACAGGCTGGCTCTAGTTCATAGGGTATAGTCCAAGTGAAGGTATGAGCTCCTTGATTGTTCTTTTTATCATGCTTATTTGACATTGATATGAGCTTCTTGTGTTTTTGGTCTTTGTGCAAGACCATTGCAACAGGAAGGCAGCCATACCTGTCAAGAGTTCTTCTGCCTCTTTAGCTCCTTCTCAAGGTTCGGTGATGATAGAGGGTCATCAAGGATTTGAATATGATCAGAGCATATTCACAATGTATCGCCCGAACTTGACCACTTATACGCTGGTGAATCACACCTATATGGATCTCGAGCTTTCGGTGACTTTTCATCCTCCCAGGACTACTCATGAGATTTCTTTTTCCCTTGCCTTTATTTTTAGGTTGCCATGAACCTGAACCACTATAATTTTTACTCCTCAGGTACCCATAGCTGATAGCATCGCTGACTGGGGATATATGCGCAGACAACAAAAGTACATGATGAACCAAAATCTAACATGGCGGTCTGTTTATTTCTTTATTATTTTAATGATAATACATGACATGTTGTGAAATGCATTAAAATGTTGCTGATGGAGATCCAAAGACTTTGGGTATAGCTGGGGATGGATCAAATAGATGACCAGCAGTAGCAGCCTCAACAAGGACATGATGGATTTCCTGGATTCTTCCTATAGGGGGCGATCCTTCTAGTCATCCGGGTTTGAGTGGCGGCCAGTAGATAGGCTTTTTATTTTTTCCTTTTTTTCTTTTAGGCTATTTGTGGAGCCTTCCTTGTACAAACATTTCTCATTTATGAAAGAATTTTACATCATTACCGGTGCTTTGTTCTCCTCTTTCGTTTTCTTGATGATCGAGTTTCAGTAGGGTAATCTGTCAGGTATTAGCAGATTGCCCTAAAAACTATGTATAGCGAATTGCTACCTGTCTCTTTTGAAACTTATCACCATGCAAGACTACATCCGATTCTATGTAGATCTAAATGTTTATCTCAAGCATTCCAATGGTTGGGATCTTCTTAGGATCTGTGGCTTGTCACACATGAAAGAGTATTGTTGTATCTTTGTTAAGGAGAATGTGATGGATGCTGTTGACAATTTCCAGGATCCCATTGACAACTTCGTCCATTTTAGAGATCACAAGCTATGCCCTTTGTATGAGGAATTTTGTGGGTTTTTGAGGTCTTCAATTGGCATGCCTCCTACTATTCCGACGCACCATCCTGAGTTTTCGGACATTTTGAGAGATCAATTCCGATTGCCACGTGTGAGCACTGGATTTTAACGATCTTTCTCACAAAACTATGCTGAGAGCTATATGATCAAATGACTTTCAGGTGTTATCCATCAGAGGTGTTCCTACTACTGCAGAGTTGAGTTTGGCTGAAGTCAGAGACCTAGTCTGCCCTTAGGTACCCCTACGGGTTCTGTCTGGTGGTACGGATCCACTAGTAGACCCGTACTGGCATATTCCTTCCATACGCGTGGAGGAGACCCATATAGGTCCCCTAGTACCCGTACGAGTGGGGTCCTACCAATATAGATCCTCTGATTTCCTAATCAGCCTCTTTCGGAATCTATCTCTCACCATTTTCGGGATAAGGGAGGTTTTCAATGTGGTTTATTGCATTCAGACCTGACCCTCACCCTATCAATAGGGCCTTTTCCCCTCATTTCAATACATAAACATCTCATATGAAAATTATACTAAAACTCTAGCAATTTCTATAGGTATAGAAAAGGTATAGTGGGGGGCATATGAGGTATAAAATAGGGAGAAAACCCTTCCTTTAAGGTTTTTTCCACATTTTATTGATTTCTAGCTTCTTTTATTAGGATTTAGGGGAGGTTCTGTCCACACAAATACTCACCTAAATAGTCCTATTTAATCATCTACTTTGGCTAGACTCTCTCAATAGTAAAGGGATCATCTCAAAGTGGATTCACGCTAAAAAGGTAAAGCTCCTGAGTTTAAAAGAGACTCACATCTCAGTTATTTCATTATTATTATCCTCTATTTCTTCTATTATATTTGTTCCTTTCATTTTCTATTTCAGGTCTAACCCGTATGAGCCTTGTTGGCGCCATATATCTCCAAAGATATCAAATCGGTGCGCCATACTCATACTGAGGGAAATCCCTTTTATTTTTATTTTTGTGCCATTAATTTATTAATCTATAAATTAAACTGAATTGAGTTTCTTCCTGGGACTAGACAGGACCCGTATGGGTCCCCTTACACCCGTATAGGTCCTCCCTAGTACCCATATGGGTACCCCTCATTCATACGGTAACCAGCCCCTAGATAGAACCCAGAATTTACCTTTAATTGGGTAAAAATCAATCCAACTCACCACATGCCATGCGATCATTTTCACTAATAATCACGTAAATCAACCCACAAAAGTTAAAAATGTGTTTTCATAACAAAATATGTTGAAGACATGTTATTTCTCTCCGATCCTAGAAGTGACCCGGGTATTATCGATCGTAAAACCGCCACGCTAACATATCACATTTTTCCTAATGAAATGCTGACTTATGATGTGCTATAAACTGTGCTAATCTTTGTGGGTGAAGGGGAATTTATTTTCATTTTGTCTTATAACTTAGAACAAATGTATAGGTTCTCTTTCCAATTTCCCCCATTTTTCCCCGGTCGTAATTTTTATTCCCCCATTTATTACTTGTGCTTTATTGTAATATGTAAACGCATGTAATGAGTGTGAAAGAGTGTAGAAATAGGATTTCTATGATAATTCCCTAAATGATGAAAAACAAAAACAGTTTTCGCAATGAATGTAATTTTGAATCAACTAAACAAGAAATAAGTGACTCATTCGACACTCAAATCTCTAATCCAATAGGTATGAGTCTCCTGCTCAGAGGGAACCGTACCAAAACTCTTTCCTAAGTAGACAACTTGGGTGGCAACTCCTTCATTTGTATCGAGATTTGGGTCTTGATGCTTTTATTCATTAGCATTGGCTTATTGTGCAAACTTTAATTAAAGATGTTTTGTCACACCTAAATCCAACTAAACCCCAATGGGCTCCACCTCTCACACAGGCGTCAAGGGAGACCCACACATCATCAACACCTCATAGTGGTGACTTCACTAGGGAATTAATCTCGTAACTTGCAAAATGTTGGTTTGTTTTAAAAGCTTAAAAGATTAAGATGAGCACCGAAAATCATTTACTTGATTCAACCCATTTTCTTTTTCATCATTTGGGAAAATTATCACACTCTATCTTCTCACCTCCTTCTCTCTTTAATTAGATGCTCTCTTTTTCTAGCGCTAGGTGCCCTACTTTTTCCATAAAACACATAAAAGTGTCACTCATGCCCTGTTAGGAATTGGGGACACTCTAGTGGGTGGGGCACTCATTGCTATCTCCCTCTAAAAGAGGCTTGATGTGATGGGAACCTTCTACATCAACTTCTGATATGTCCCTACACCATTCTTATCAAAAGTAATAGAATTTTACCCTCTAGGTACCCTGATTTCTGTGTGAGATTAGACTAAGGAAGAATACCCTCATACTTGGCAGGAGAAATAAGGACAGAATCAATCGATTCACATGTGTTGTGCTACATACCCTTGTGATTAACCCCACCATGCATCGTGTAACTTATGCATGTATACCATATCCCATGTATGTACTGATCTCTTGGTTATCACCTCAATCAAAACCAAACCTCAAAGAGAAAGCGCTTGGCAACACTCTCAGATTCCGGCTCCTCCAATTTTGTTAAGGGTTACTCCATCTCCTTCTATGGGTATTTTATCCAGCAGTCGATTTAGTTTGGTTAATCTTTCTGCCTATCATCCTGAGAAGATGTCTCGTATCCTTACTCTAGAGGGCTAGATTGATGTTGAGGTTGAGAATGTTGTTACTGGTAAGGATGCAAATTCATCGAGGGCTGAGGTTAGGTCAAAGATCACAAATGTTGTCTCACAGTGCTTGGGAAGTGATTAGTTCTTGGATCGAATGAATGATAAGATGTTGGCCTCCATCAGGGTGATCATGGCTGAGGAAAGAATGACCAATGTTCCTCATAGCATACCTATCAGTGTTCTAGCAGTGAATACAGTGATTAGTGAGCAAGTATCAGGAGTTACTCATAATCTATTCACCTAGTCCCAATTGCCAGCTGTGCAGACTCGCGGGGAATCTTCCAGTCAGTTTGGTTAGTTGGGTTCTTTGGGTCCATTTGGTTTAGTTAATCGGTCATTCCAGTCAGTAGGTATAGTGGTTCCTCCAGTCGTCAGTCAATTTGCTCAGCCTACTCAGGGTTTTGTACCATCGCCATTTTAGTTTAGGGCACCTGGTCTGATCCCAAATTTTATGGTCACACATAAGGGGATGACCTTTCCTCAATCAATAGGTTTACCCTTGGGTGCGATTATATAATCAGATGGGTCAACCTTGTCTGTAGAATCGTATAATCTTCTTCAGAAATTGGGTCCCTGAAAACTTTAGTATGCCTAGCATAGCGAACTATAAAGGAATCGGTCCACCTCAATCTCACATCACCACCTATTAGAGAGTTATGAGAATTAGAAATTTAAGTGATAAGGTCCTAGCTAAAAAGTTCCCCTGCACCTTGGAAGGTCCTGCTATCGAATGGTATGACACTCTATCATATGAAGTGACCGAAAACTAGAAAGATTTATCAGAGGCTTTTATTGAGCAGTATGGTTTCAACGCCATGATTAAAACTACTATACAGAATTTGTAGGTTATCAGGCAGGCCCCCAATGAGAAATTCAAACCCTACTTCAGAAGGTTGATGGCCACTCAAGTTCTATTGAAAGATAGGCTAAGTCTCCTAGAAGTGATCGTAAAATTAATGGATACTGCCCTGCCTGCTTATCGTAAGGTCCTTGGTATGGATAAATTCACTAGCTATGTGGAGGTATTTGAAAAAGCTGAGAAGTGGGAAAGGATTGAGGAATTAGTGAAAGCAAGTGTACCGGCCAAACCTTGGTTCAAAAGGAATGACCCTTCAGCCCCAGCCCATGCTTCTAAGTCAAAATCTGGCTCCGATCCTAAAACAGTGATAGTGCAAGAAGAATTAGCTGTAGTCTGCTCCATTGAACAAGGTATCTCCCCTTGGAAAGCATCCATGCTCGCCATCTTCACTAAGCTGAGAGCACTCAGTCTTCTTCAGAGTATCAAGCCGTATGTCCCACCCAAACCTGAAGACAGGGATTAGTGTTATGCTTACCATGTCAGCAAAGGGCATTGCACTGGTGTATGTAGGGATCTACTTAATGCATTAACGCTCTGATTAAGGAGAAGAAGATTTAAGAACCCGAGCTTAAGCCCAGTACCATGAATAACTCACTATCGAATTTTGAGAAACAGGTTACAGCTGTAGAGTCAGGCTTACCCTTCTATCATGTCTTTAATATGATCTCGCAAGCTAATCTTATGGTTCACTCAGTAGTGGCCTTGCTTGATGAACCAATCCCTATCGACATCAATGCTTTTGAGTTAGAAGGAGTTCAAGATGAGGAAGCTATATTGGTCCAACTAGGACCAATTGATATCGATGCTTATGTACTGGAAAATGATGACCTCAAAGGACCGCCCTTATCTGTCAAAACTTCAGAATGGAGAAGTTATATGAAAGATGGTGTGTTACATATTGCCTGAAGTGGAAGGATTCCTCTTGATCCTCTCCCAAAAAGAGAAGGGGCAGAGATATAGATATCCGAGTCATTCCAAGTATCAATTAAGCCCCAATCTTTACACCTACTTCAGTCGTCAACGAAAATAAAGATCCAAAAGTGACCCCTCTCATCCAGCAATTGTAAGTTACCCCTGGTAAGTACAACATTTAGTAGCCCCTCATTGACTCTGAAGGACATCACAAGGGTCTGATAGAAAAGTTGCTAAGTATGGAAGCTACGCCGTCTACTACTTTGGTTGAGGTGTTCTTAATAACCGGGGAGTGTCCCCCTGCTTAGGTTGAACCCATCAAGTTCTATCCGATAGATCTACCAGTTAAGGGGAATAAATATAACAAGGCACTTTTCATTAGGGTGCAAATCTTTGATCGTTCTATCCCATGTGTTATGGTGGATGATGGTTCTACCCTTAATCTCTATCCTGCCAAGATTCTTCCTCACTTAGGGTTGGATGAATCCACGTTGGAAAAGTTCAATACTATCATAAGGGCATATAGTGATATAAAGAGGAGTGTCATTGGGGTCTTCAAAACTGAAGTTACAGTTGGGGGAGTTATGAGCGGGCAAGCTTTTCTCATGACCGGACCCTTCTGGGTCATCGATTGGATTGGCACAGCCAATGTGGGACTCTTGGGTTTTAATGGGGGGAGTCATCGCTAGAGCGCGGGGCTCATTGTATGTGTGAACATACTTGGCATTTCCAACTAGACAAAGGGGATTAGGACTGCTTTGGGCATTAGCCTTTTTATTATGGGAGTAGGGTCCCTATTTTATACAATATTAGAGTCGCCACCCGAATCAGCTCTTCCGAGAAATTGGTGGTATAGCTGATTTGGGTAGGATTCCTATATCGATAAAAGAGAGATTCTGGTTCCGGATGAAATAGTTACTTACCATTTGGATTTGGATAAATCATATTTTTATTATGAAAAATCTTTTATTATAATAAAGGATTCATTTTGAATAAAAGAGATAAGTTGAGAGATACGAGCTTTGCCTGCCTAGCCCATGGAGCGAGGGCCCGAGTAGGGGCTTGCTATTTCATGATGAAATAGTAATTAAAATGCATGATTGAAAGTAATATTTGACCCTTAGTTACCTGTTGAGTGTCCTGAAGGCTGGTACATGCTAGAATCGAATGATTTGAGAGATTAATGTTGAGAACCTTGAGATTTGTGGAGACGGTTTATAACTAAAGCCCGTCAAGGATAATGGACTATACTTGTGTATAATTGGTGTTTGAAAGGATAATATGAGGATGGTTTATAGCTAAAGCACGTCGATGATATTGAACTTAGTATCGAGGTGGTGTTTGGAGGACAATATAAGGAAGGTTTGTGGCTAAAACCCGTTGACGATATTGAACTATAGTATCGAGGTGTTTGGAAGAAAATATGAGGAAGGTTTGTGGCTAAAACCCGTCAACAATATTGATCTGTGTTATTGGTTTGGTGTTTAGGGAATGGGGCTAAGCTAGTTTATAGCTAAAACTTGCCTAGGGAAGGGTTGTATACCTGCTTCCAGCATTTTTATCTTTGAAGAGGCATTGTTGCCCACCATCAACCAACTTTCCCATTGGGGAGTTTGGTATTGTCATCCATCGTTGACTAGTTTTCTCATCAGGGAGTGTGGCACTGTCAGCCACCATTGATCAGTTTTCTCATCAAGGAGTGTAGCACTATCAGCCACCATCGATCAATTTTCTAATTAGGGAGTGTGGCACTGTCTACCACCATCAATTAGTTTTATTATTATGGAGCGTGGCACTATCAGCCACTGTCGATCAGTTTTCTCATCAGGGAGTGTGGCACTATTAGCCACTATTGAGCAATTTTGGGCACCGTCTTGCCACCATTAAGCAGTTTGTCTCACCATCGAGTTAGGCACCGTCTTGCCACCATTGAGCGGTTTGTCTCACCATCGAGTTAGGCACCATCTTGCCACAATTAAGAAGTTTTGGCCACTATCTGCCACCATTGAGCAGTTTTGGGCACTATCTGCCACCATTGAGCAGTTTGTCTCACCATCGAGTTGGGCATTGTCTTGCCACCATTGAGTAGTTTGTCTTGCCAGGGAGTTGGGCACTGTCTGCCACCATTGACCAATTTGTCTCACCGGGGAGTTGGGCACTGCCTGCCGCCATTGAGCAGTTTGTCTCACCATCGAGTTGGGCACTATCTTGCCATCATTGACCTATGTTTGAAATTTCCTTTCATAAAGATATGTGCAAGGTCTTTGATATAGGATTGCCTCCTCATATTCTGGAGGAGTGGAAGGTTCGATGTTGGTGTCGATTTATTGTATTGCTAGTTGCAATGATTTCTTTAGGAGCTTCTTATCGCCATTTCTATGTGGTGAGTAACCATGATGAATAGCTATGCGTTTGTTTTGATATGTAGAGGTTATGCCCTAATTTTTGCCTAAACCGTAGCATAGCGGGCTATTATCATTTTTTACCCTAATTTTTGCGTAAATCTCCTTTTTTAGGTTTTCTATTTATCGGGTTGCCTTAACTTTTGCCTGGATTACCCTTTTAGGTTTTTAACCCAGCAGGCCTTTTTTCTTTTTCTTTTCTTTTCTTTTTTTTGTGTTAACTTTCGCCTTTCTCACCTTGCCCCAGTTTACAAGAGAAGGTGAAATATTCTGGATCTGTTTCTTTATAAACTTTATCTCTCTGATTCTTCTCGGCTATCTTAGTTGTACACTGGACATCACTTCGATGTTTCATGCATGTGATGGTATGGATGATGTATGAACAATAGTCATAGGGAGTAGGGTATGTTATAGTCCCAGCTGATGTGTACCAAGGGTACATGCTAAGTCCATTTTGGACTAATGCGTAGGGGGATACTTCCAACTTTATTACTCCATCTTGATGAGTATTTTCCCTAGGAGGGGGATTTTCTCTATTACGAACTGGGGATAGATAAGGTCTTACTCTCTTTTGTGATTTTGAGAAATTCGTTGGGTATTCCTATGGGAAGTTTCTAGGGCTGCATTGCTATATGCTCGGCTAAGTCTGACATGGTTGTAGTTGATGGTAACCATGCATTATGTACTTAAGCCCAAGAACCCTAATCAAGTTTAGGAGCTCGTTTTCCATGTTTAATATACTCAAACCTAGTGGCCTTAATCAAGCCAACTAGATTGTATTATATTATGCACGACTGGTGCATCTCAACTTCGTGCCCCTATACAAACTCGAGCCAAGTTCTAGAGACACACTATTGAGAAAACTGGGGTTCTATGTGTGAAAATATGCAGATGCTATGCCGTAAACCCTAATAATTCCAAATTCAAATGACTTTCATTATTTCATCTTCAATTGACCTTTAAAAAAATCAATCACAAAAAGATTTAGTCCCCAACAGAGTCGTCACTGTGAGCAGGTGGACTTTTCTGATGACTAGACATCAATTGGATTGGCATGGCAAACGCGGGCCTCTCGAGTTTCAATGTGGGGAGTTGACGCTAGAGCGCGGGGCTCGTTGTATGTGTGAACATACTTGGCATTTCCAACTGGACAAAGGGGTTGAGGACTCCTTTGGGGATTAGCCTTTTTATTGAGGGAGTAGGGTCCCTATTTATACAATATTAGAGTCGCCACACAGATCAGCTCTTCCGGGAAATTGGTGGTGTAGCTGATCCGGGTAGGATTCCTATACCGATAAAAGAGAGATTCTAGTTCTAGATGAAATAGTTACTTGCCATTTGAATTTGGATAAATCATATTTTTATTATGAAAAATCTTTTGTTATATAAAGGATTCATTATAAATAAAAGAGATAAGTTGAGAGATTTGACCTTCACGAGCCTAGCCCATGGAACGAGGGCCCGAGTAAGGGCTTTCAATTTTATGTTGAAATAGTAATTAAAATGCATGATTGAAAGTAATATTTGACCCTCCATTATCTTTCAAGTGTCTTGAAGGCCGGTACGTGCTAGAACCAAATGATTTGAGAGATTAGGGTTGAGAACCTTGAGATTTGAGGAGACGGTTTATAACTAAAGCTCGTCAAGGATAATGGACTATATCTAGTTATAGTTGGTGTTTGGAAGGATAATATGAGGAGGGTTCATAGCTAAAGCCCATCAAGAATGTTGAACTTAGTATCGAGGTGGTGTTTGGAGGACAATATGAGGAAGGTTTTGGGCTGAAACCCGTCGACGATATTGAACTATAGTATCGGGATGGTTTTTGGAAGACAATATGAGGAAGGTTTGTGGCTAAAACCCATCAACAATATTGATCTATGTTATTGGTTTGGTGTTTAGGGAATGAGGCTAAGCCAGTTTATAGCTAAAACTTACCTAGGGAAGGGTTGTATACTTGAGTATAGTTTTGGGATAAAGGAAGGGGATTTTGGTATAGATTCAGGGAATCTATAAATAAAGGAAGTTTTTGGAGGTTTCTGATGTTTTTTGCCATTGGAACCTGTTGAAAATGAGCAGGGATCGCGCTCTTTTTATAGGAATTTTGGCAGCGTCGATCGATACATCTTGGGAGCATCGATCGACCCATCTAGGGTTGTTGTAGCTTTGTTGAGTCATCACTAGACTCAACATGTGTCCAAGGACCATCAATTGACATATATGTTGGTTTGATGAGTCATCGATAGACTTGACATCTGTCAGCAGCGATTATCGTCGATTGACTCATATAGGAGTGTCGATCGAGGCTAATCTGACCGTTGGATTTTTCTAAAATTTTGACACGTGGTTTTTAACTTACAGGTATAACTTTTAACTGTTGGAAATTTGATTTGGATTTCCATAGAATGTTCTGTTGAAGGCAAAAGTTTGGACAAGAAATTACTAGTTGGAGGTTCTTTCCTTTCAGGATACTTTAAGGATTATTCAAGGGATTTTGGACAAGGAAAGAGACATTCAATTTATAGCACTTTCGACATTCGGACACCTATGTGAATAGGTATTAATCATCATTAGGCTTGGCAGACTGTGTTCATAGGAGTGAAGTCCAAGGTCTTATTCACTGTTCTCGATATTCCCGTCACTTAGTCTTTACTATTGGGTCGACGTTGGCTTCATGCATTAGGGGCTGTCCCTTCCACAGTCTATTAGAAAGTTAAACTCATCCACAATGGCAAGCTAGTGACCATTGATACAAATGAACTATCTGTCATAACGGCTATGGAAACTGAAGAAAAAGAATCTAGGGTGGCTGTAGCTTACCAAGGTATGAAGTTTTCGGTTAAGGGGTACATATCACTTAAAATTGAGAAGATTATGATGAAGCAGGGTTACGTAAAGGGTAAATGACTCAGAAAGAATCTATAGGGAATGTTGGAACCCTTGTTGCCTCTTCCATGG
The DNA here is from genome assembly GCA_947683365.1 of Euphorbia pulcherrima. Lineage (NCBI taxonomy): Eukaryota > Viridiplantae > Streptophyta > Magnoliopsida > Malpighiales > Euphorbiaceae > Euphorbia > Euphorbia pulcherrima. Next base: position 24,322,636 of record CANTUS010000004.1, read on the forward strand.
CCATTCAGACTTGGTTTAGGGAATCGCCCGAGTACCAAAAAGTCCAAGCCTCAGTCTTGCCTTATAATAGAAGCTGAAGTCAAGCAAGGGGAATTCATGGGTGAAGAAGAACATGTCAAGGTAAGTGGCAAGGAGGTCCCCAATTTTGAGGTCTTCAATGATGTATATGTATTCAAGAAAGGATGCCTAATTGAAACCTCGGTTTCTATGGAAGTGTGTGGGAATGCTGAAGAAGATGAAATGAATGAGGCAATCGAGTCCATCACTAAAGCGCTAGTGGTACTCATGAGGAAGAATTGGAAAAGAAATGAGAAAGGAAATCCCATCAGCAAAGCTGTCAAGAACTTAGCAAGAGTAGTGGCTGTACTCAAGCAAACTTGCACACCAGGGCTACCAGTTTAGCTGTCAATCAATAAGACCCTACGCCTGTGGAGGATGACTCAATTGATGTAATTTTTAGTGTTGCAAACATTTTCAATGCAAACAGTATCGCTTATAAGGCATATCATGAATAAGTTGTAATATCATCATCTTTATCTTTAACATGTCATGAATAAATTTATGCACCTATCATTCATATTTCACTCGAGTATTTCATCCTAATGACGTCATGCACTCATAACAACAACATTCTTAAAATATCATCGTATTCATTGATAAAGTTGACTTTGAGTATAATGCAATGGTATAAACGTCCAATGGTTAAAACCTATCATCAAAAGAGAGATAATAAAAGGTGCTTAGCAAACATGATGACAATTAGCCTAGGTCCTTCTTTCTTCATAAGGGGGAAAAGCGTCCAAGAGCACACATCATCAAGAAAGAAGACCAAGAAGCACTGATAGCAGACTGACTCTGGTCGTGAGAAATGGAAAGAACATCTTGAGTCATCAAATGATTTCCTAAAGAGCTCTAACGGGGAAGTCAATAAGTCAATCAAGAAGATTTTGCCAAAGACAGTGGCCACCTACAGAGATTGGGCTAATAAGCTTCCATTCACAGTTTGGGGGTACAGAACTAGTAAAAGAACTCCCACCGATCAAACACCTTTCTCCTTGGTATATAGAATGGAAGCTGTGTTACCAGTTGAAACAAAAGTAAGATCTCTAAGAGTGGCACTTGAATCGCAGTTAAAAGAATCGGATTGGGCAAGAGCTAGGTATGAACAGTTGAATGTTATAGATGAAAAAAGGATCAAGGCACTTGACCATCTCCAGATGTACCAACATCGCATGGCTCGAGCTTACAACAATAGAGTTAGATACTTTAAGCAATCTCTCAAAGCGGGTGATACGGTTCTCAAGCAGCTATGCTAGGTCAACACTAATGCTAGGGGCAAGTTCAAGCCTAATTGGGAAGGACCATTCCTCCTAAAGAAGGTCCTTGGTAAAAGAGGAATCAAGCTTATGGATATGGATGGAAATGAGTTCATGAATTCAGTGAATCAAGATAGGCTCAAGCGTTATCATGTTTAGGTAAAAAGAATGAGATCATAAAAAAGTAGTATAAATAATAAAAGAAATAAAGAATAAAACACCCAGTGAGTGGTCCTCTACTGCTCAGGAAAAAATTAGGGTGCAGCCCCCTGGTCGGTATCCTACAAATCGGTCAGGCAAAAATTAGGGCACTCCAACGCAAATAAAGCCGACTAAGCTGAAATTTCGAAAAGGGTTACTTAGGCAAAAGTTAGGGCATCAAGAGAAAAATGTCAGTTGCTTTTTGGAAAATTTATAAAAGACCAGTAGGCAGTGGGGGTTAACCATTGGAAATTGTTACCATTGCCTATGTACTCAAATTAATCTCATTAATGAACATGTTATGATTTTGCTAAGAATCTTGGTCTTATGAATGCATGCATGTCTTTAGGTGAAATAATTGCTGGTATGCGAACATCAATTTTTTTCTCTATGTGATATGCGTAATTGCATTCATCTTTACCATACATTTGTAATATTCAGAAAAGCCTACTAGATTGAAAACCCGAAAGGGCGGTACATGTAAAAGTTAAGGCAAAAAGAAAAGTCTGTTAGATTGAAAACCAGAAAGGGCAGTCCAGGCAAAAGTTAAGACAGAAGAAAAGAAAAGCCTGCGGGATTGAAAACCTAAAAGGGCGGTCTCGGCAAAAATTAAAGCTAAAAGGAAAAAGTCCGCTGGGCTGAGCCATCAAGGACAGTTCAGGCATAAATTAGGAGAAAAAGAAAGAAAAATTAATGTTTGATAAGTCACCTCACATCGAGTGGCCTATGCAAAAGCTAGAACGTCACTTAGTCCTCTCACTATGACATCACTGGATAAAATACGGGTTTATAAGGCAACAATACTCAACAATCTCGGTTCAAGAAAAATCCATAAGCATAAAAGAAATATCAAAAGTACCAGTGCAAAGTTTATAATAAAAAACAAGCCACATAGGGCCCAAAAGTATCAAACAGTTCAAAAAGATAATCATAACCTAAGATGCTGGGGGATCCTGTCCCTGGTAACCCTCCTAAGTCTGATCCTGAGTATCCACCAATAGATAATCTACGTCCATAGTCATATGGTCCTCGGTGTCACCTGCACTAATAGCCAACTGGGTGGGGTCCCTAATCTCTGAAGTACTTGCAGTGGTCCTAGCGGCATCAATCCCTCAACATGCTGATCTACACCCCTTTGAGTCACTCGATGTGCAGAAAGATCATCCTCGGACTCATCATCAGAAAGAACTGGCATCTGCCTATCCTCGGTCATCCTTACTAGCTAACCCCTCAGCGTCTCGATCTCGGCCCTCGCTCGAGCAGTCTTTGCCCTAGCCTAATCGGCCTAAGCAGTGGCTGCCCGTAGCTGATCCTCTAAAAATCGGGCCCTCTCCTCTAAAGCATCTAAGTCTCAGGTGAACTGGCTGCACTCCATGGCCAGCAAAGTTTGTAATGGAAATCATGAGATCAGTACACATATATAAATGTCAAAGCATACATCATGCATAGTTTGTTGAAATTTTGCAGGTAAAAGAAACTCACTGAAGCTAGTACATCCTAGGCTAACAGCAGATCTCAAATAGAAAAATAACCCCTAGATATCCTCTCAGGCTCAGAAATGGTCACCTGAAAGGAAAGGGTCACATCAGGATAAGACATCCTAAGTAGTTATAGTAATGGACAAGGTCTAAGGTAAAGGATTCCTTATATGAGTAGAGCTAGAAGGAGTGAAACCAACAGGCTGAACCAACTCCTCGAGCTTCTTGATAGCTCACTTCTCCAAATGATCGAGGAGTCAGAAGAAAGTATCTAGCTCAGCTTGAAGGATGACCTCCCTCATAAATCTGAATGCTTGAGTCCGCTTCACCGGCGGCTCAGGGGTAACAGTAGCAGCAGCGGCAGATCTCTTCCGCGTGGAAGTGGGAAGCTGTAACAACAAAGAAACAAAATTGGGATCACAGTTAATTTTAGAAAACAACAAAGTATTCATAAAGGCCAACTTAGAGGTATACCTGAGAAGAAGGGGCAGCAGACCTAGACAAGCCCCTAGTGCCCTGAACTATAGATGGACCCCTACAATCACCCCTCGGCCCACCCTTCTCGTTATCATAATCATCATCATCACCATCATCCTCACTATCACTCCAGTGAAACTCCAAAGGCTCATCCTTATGGTGAGTCCTATTGCAGGGAGGAAGGAGGGAGGAATCAACAAACTCAGCATAAGATCCCTCTACAGACAGCACGCGAGCTCCTTTGCCCAACAAGTATAGCCCCTGGTCGGTCCCCGACATGAGATGAGGCCAGAAGATGCCCACCAGGATCATGGGGGATCGCTCGCTCCACCATGGCATTGATCCTCCACCCCTAGACCCGCTCACTGAAATACGACTCATAAGAGAGTGGTGACTCTAGAACAAAGAAGCGGTCATCCACGCCTACCCGCATCCGCTTGATGGCTCCATAGGTGACCAATCTCTCCCAAGGGTCTTGAATAACCTATACATAATAAATGCACTATGAGTATTATGACCTAGTAAATATAGTTTCTACTAATGGTTTATTGAAGTGTAAAATGCAGGTTTACCTAATCTGACCACAGGTAGCATCAGAACTCTCGGTATTGCACTACAGTCAGGGGCTGATTCTACCAAAGCCTTATCCATCTAGATATAATATGCGGTGTCTCAGGTTATAGGGGTAAACCTAGTCTGGGGATCAACCAATGCTCGAAAGCCCAAATCTGCAAGATAAAGTACGGATTAGTTACAACACAAGTTCAGACAAAGGATTAAAACATAAGAGATCAATTTAGGATTTACCGGTAGTATCAAATGGCAGATCTTTAGCTCAAACTACTCAACCCAAACCCTGGCATCCAGTCTATAGTATAGCTATGCCAAAATGGCCTAGCATAGTTCTTGCAAAGCATAACTGCAAGATTCTCCACAGCAGAGAGTAAACTATAGTTGAGGTTGATCGAGTAGACAAGGAAGAAGATGGTGGTAAGAAATGTTAGCAAGAAAGACTAGGACTACTGGTCCCTTCTATCAGCTATAATAGGACTTGACTGCCTAATTTAGTAAGCATGCAAGTCCCCGTACCTGAGCTTGTTCATCCTACCTGGATGAAGCCCAAGTAGTCTGGCAATATAAGCCTTCACCTCAGGCTGGGAATGCCACCGATCAGCATAAATATCAAAGTGGACCACATTCCCACTCTACTCCAGGCCCATATTGGCGCACACTTCCAAGGGAGTGATAGATACCTCCCGAATGGGCAAGTGGAAAGTATGGGTCGTCTCCGACCACCTCTCTATTAGAGCTGAAATGACACCTGGGGCTAGTGTCTGAAGAGCCTGAGGGATGCCCCTAATAGTGTCACTAGACCCAAAGGAATCGATGAGGGTCAATACCTCCATATCCCCTGCAATGCTGATCTCCTCATACCACTTTCTTAGGAGGCTCAAGGCTTCCACATTCTTATATTGAAACTACAAAGACAGAATTCTAGATTAACATTGTTAGAATATAGCGAAAAAGTCAGAAATTGGAAAAGGATTGCAGAAAACAGAGTAGCCAACATTCTATCCCTGAGGAAATGACCCGTACGAGTAAGCTCCACCTGTACGAGTCCCCAGAGGAGAACCTATATAAAAAATAGGACTTGTACGAGTCCCCTCTCACCCGTATAGGTCCCCTGCAAGCAGTCCCTCTATAAAAAATCTCCCAAAAATCCAAAATCATCCAATTTCAACCAAAGCTCATCCAAACCTATCCTAAAAGCATCCTAGACTAAAGTTATATGCATTAGGCTCTATTCCAAGGTCTAAAACATCCTAATTCATGCCAAATTATGAGAAGTTGCCAAAAGTTCAAAATTGGAAAATGGAGAATTGAGCGAAATTACCTGGAGTTTTGAAGTGTGGGTCTCGGGAGAAGGGATCAGGGGCACTTCAGAGACAGGACTAAGCCCTAGGAACGAGTCTCCCCCGTGGAACGCATACCTATCAGAAATCAGGCATTCACGAAGCCCAAATCACCGACTGAGGGCAAGTCCTCGAGTCTAAGGGAGAAACGGCTGGTCTGTGGAATCTTTTTGTACATGTTTGGTTGGTTATAAGAAGAAAATCATCAGAATTATGAAATAAGAAGTTTTGGCCCACCCGTACGGGCCCTATCTTGCCATCTAGGAGTAGATTTTTGTGTCAGTGTTCCAGCAAATACTAGAAATTCATCAAGTCCAAGTTTAGGGCCGACCCCACTCCCTCTTAACCTAACATTTTCGCTATATTCAGGATAAGTCCCAACACTAACCTTGATCCTTGGTTGAAGTGGCAAAAATATTTTTGTTTTCATAAAAGTCAATCAAGAATCAAGGTAAGCCATTTTTAAGTTGATCACTTACTAGGAAATTTTGTGTACAGGTCCATCCTAATGCAGGAGTTCTTCCCTAGCAAACAAGTTTTACAAGACATGGCCTCCCCAATAAAAGAGGCTTTACCCAAAGGATATCACTTCCCTTCCAGAAGCGAAATCAGATCTAGGGGCATCCCCCCACTTCTCAGCAGCAGAATTAGATCTAGGGGCATCCCCCTACTTCCTAGTAGCGAAATCTGATCCAAGGCCATCCCCTCACTTCCCGGTAGTGGAATCAGATCTAGGGGAATCACTCCACTTCCCAGTAGTGGAATCTATTCCAAGAGCATCACTTCCCAGTAGCAGAATCAGATCTAGGGGCATCCCTTACTTCCAGTAATAGAATCAGGTCTAGGGGTATCTCTCCACTTCTCGATAATGGAATCATCAGGTCCTTGGGGCATTCCCCACTAACCTAGGGGCATCCCCCCCACTTCCAAGTAGTGGAGTTGTCAGACCCTAAGGGCACCCACCCTAGGAGCGTTCCCCAGCGACAAAATAAGCATTGATTTGGCCAAACCTGTCATTCCCCACACATAGTTTATAGTCTATCTTATCCACACATATTTATTCTTAATTGAAGGGGCAAAAATATTTCTTGTTTTCACAAAAGTCAATTAAGAATAAGAGGTGTCTGCTTAGGCAATGACTAACTCAATGTTTGGCTGATGTCTCTCTTCAGGTTATTCAAAGTTCCTTAGTCAGGAGAGTCAATCCATCTCAAGAAAGGGATACAAGGAGAAGTCATCCGCCTTAGGAAAGGGATACATCATTAGTAGGAGAATTATCAGCCACAAGAAAGGGATACGAGGAGAAGTCATCCGCCTTAAGAAAGGGATATGCACGGTAGCAAGAGGAAAGTCATCCGCCTTAGGAAAGGGATACACCATAAGCCAGAAGAGTCGATCCGCCTTATGAAAGGGATATACCATCAGCCTGAGTAGTTGATCTGCCTTAAGAAAGGGATATATTAGTAACCAGGAGAGTCGATCCATCTTAGGATAGGGATACATCATCAGCTAGGAAAGTCGATCCACCTTAAGAAAATGATACACACACCTTCCCCAGTAGAGTCACTAGGGATGTATAGTAGCACAAGAAAGTCATCCGCCTCAGGAAAGGGATACACATCGGCAAGGAAATTCATTCGCCTTAAGAAAGGGATACACATTAGCAAAGGAAAAGTTATTCGCCTCAAGAAAGGGATATGCATCGATAAAGGAAAGGCATCCACCTTAGGAAAGGGATATGCATTGGCAAAGGAAAGTCATCTGCCTCAAGAAAGGGATACACATCAGCAATGGAAAGTCGTCTGCCTCAAGGAAGGGGCACCTAAGACAAGAGTTTGCCCCAAAAAAGAAACTCACCCATGTCATCACCTTAGGTATAATAGCTAAACCCTCGTTTACATCATGAGATCATACAGATCCATATATGCAGTGATCCCACGAGGAGCAGTTTGTGAGCACTGTATTTTAGCGATCCTTCTCACGAAACTATGATGAGAGCTATATGATGCAATGTCTTTCAGGTATTATCCATCGGAGGTGTTCCTACTACAGTAGAGTTGAGTTTGGCCGAAGTCCGAAGACCTAGTCTGCCCTTAGGTACTTGTACTGGTTCTGTCTGGTGGTACGGATCCACTAGCAGACCTGTGCAGGTAGATTCCTTCCATACGCATGGAGGGGACCCTTACGGATCCCCTAGTACCCTTATAGGTTGGGCCCCACCCGTATGGGTCCTCTAATTTCCTAATTAGCCTCTTTCGAAAGCTATCTCTTACCATTTTTAGGAAAAGGCAGGTCTTGAATGCAGTTTAATGCATTCAGACCTGACCCTCACCTTATAAATATGGAATTTACCCCTCATTTCAACATACACACATCTCATATGAAAATTATACTAAAACTCTAGTAATTTCTATAGGTATAGAAAAGGTATAGTGGGGGTATAGGAGGTATAAAATAGGGAGAAAACCCTTCGTTTGAGGTTTTATCCACATTTTATTCATTCCTAGCTTATTTTATTAGGATTTAGGGGAGGTTCTGTCCACACAAATACTAACCTAAATAGTCCTATTTCATCATCTACTTTAGCCGAACTCCCTTAACAGTAAAGGGATCATCACAAAGTGGATTCACGCCACAAAGGTAACGCTCTTGAGTTTCAAAGAGACTCACATCTCAGTTATTTCATTATTATTATTCTCTATTTTTTCTATTATATTTATTCCTTTCATTTTTTGTTTCGGGTCTGGTCCTAACCCTTATGAGCCTCGTTAGCACTATATATATCCAAAGATATCAAATGGGTGCGCCATACTTATACAAAGGGAATCCCTTTTATTTTTATTTTTATTAAACTCATCTATTAATCTGCAAACTGAACTGAACCGAGTTTCTACCTAGGACCAGACCGGACCCATATAGGTCCCCTTACACCTGTACGAGTCCTCCCTAGTACCCGTACGGGTACTCCCCATCCATACGGGTACTAGCCCCCAGGCAGAACCTAGAATTCACCTTTAATCGGATAAAAATCAATCCAATTCACCATATGCCATGCGTTCATTTTCACTAATAATCTGGTAGATCAACCCACAAAAGTTAAAAATGTGTTTTCATAACAAAATACGTTAGAGACCTACTATTTCTCTTCGATCCTAGAAGCTGCTCGAGTACTATTGATTGTAAAACCGCTACGCTAACATAATCACATTTTTCCTAATGAAATGTTGACTTATGATGTGCTATAAACTGTGCTAATCTTTGTGGGTGTGGGAGAATTTATTTTCATTTTATCTTATAACTTAGAACAAATGTATAGGTTCTCTTTGCTATTTCCCCCATTTTCCCCGGTTGTAATTTTTATTCCCCCATTTAACGCTTGTGCTTTATTGTAAAATGTAAATGCATGTAACGAGTGTAGAAATAGGATTTCTGTGATAATTCCCTAAATGATGAAAACAAAAACAGTTTTTTGCGGTGAATGTAATTTTGAATCAACTAAAAGAGAAATAAGTGACTCATCCGACACCGAATCTTTGATCCAATAGGTAAGAGTCTTTCGCCGAGAGGAAACCGTACCAAAACTCTTTCCTAAGTAGACAACTTGGGTGGCAACTCCATCATTTGTATCAAGATTTGGGTCTCGATTCTTTTATTCATTAAAATTGGCTTATTGTGCAAACTTTAACTAAAATTTTTTTATCACACCTACATCCAAACAAGCCCCCAGTGGGCCCCACCTCCCACACAAGCGCCAAGGTAGACCCACTCGTCATCGACACCTTATACCACGGTATCACAAATGTTGACTGATTTGTAGCGTCCCTGGGAATGAAGGCTTGTTACTGGATGTAACTTTCAACATAGCTAGGAACCATCCAAAGGGTGATGCAAGATGGCTTCCGCTCATGTGTCTGCTTTTGTTGGGAGTATTTCTATGTGAATCTCCAACCATGGTTTGTAGTTTTGCCTATTTACCCATCGTTGATAAGATGTTAGAGGGGAAATCTCCCATTATAGTGAGCTTAGTAGAAACACTGATCTTCATCCGTTCTTCCCAAAATGGTACTAAACTCACTTCGATAGGCAGTAGACTTCTTCTTCTGGTGAATCTCATTCTAGCCTTTCTTTTTGTATAAACCACCCTTTTGGGTTTTTGATTTATAAGGCTTGCCTTAATTTTTGCTTGGATCGCCTATTCAGGTTTTCAATCCAGCGGGCTATTATTGTATTGTATTATTTATCATTTTCTTCCTCTTTTATTTTCTTTTTTTTACTTTTACCATAGCTTTGGCATTGGGATAAGCTTTCCATACTGTCTATTCCTACGAACATGGATTATCGACTAAAGGCCTATTGGGGGTGGAGCTCCATAGTTCATATTGGCAACCGCTCTCATAGAGACTTTACTATTAAGGAGTGGATAGAGTTCATGGGGAGCCGTACTACCGAGGACATACATTGGATTTGCCATTGGTGGGGAATTGCACATGTGACTATAGATGTTTCTAAAGGTGGCATAGTCCTCATTGGTCTTTCCAAGATTATCACCTACTCCTGGTCGCTTGTGTAGGCAATATGGCCGTCCTCTAGGGTTTTCGACATCTTTATGCACCCTCCTTAGCTCTGAGCTTTCTTATACTCAGGTCTATCATCATGATGTGAGGTGGAACAATCATGCTTTAGTGGAGGTGAATTATTTTGAGCCCTTTGATATTCACCCAAGTGAGGCTTACCGCCTCTGGGTTGTTAGCACCCATGGGCTTGCTACTCTTGAAGAAATGCTTGCCGAGACTAATAGGCTTCCTAGCTTTCTCGATGGTCACTAGGCTTACCATCATGCATCTTTTCATTTTCGTGAAAAGAATAAAGGCTTTAAGCCTCTTTGTTTGCCTTCTTCTTTTCCATTTCCTGTTTGTAATGCACTTTATGTGAAATAAAGACAAAAATGCTATTTGAATGCATGTTTTATTAAACAATTCGTAGTTTCCTTTTAATGCACTCATGTAGTGTTTTAACATGAATATGTTACTATAAAAGATATTATTTAAATAGGAAGGATAAATGGTATTTATTCCCAAGAAATGTTCATTGCTGCCTAAGATTTCAATGGATTTTACCCAAGGCTTCACTCTTTTATTTTGGGGTCTTTATTTTTGCTCAAGAGCCCTCACTAGCTCTTGACAGACTTTTATTATTATTTTTTCACACATTCTCTTTTTACTACATGAGATAGCGCTTTAGCTTGTCGTGATTGACTAGATTCACAGACTCATTGCAATCTAGATCTAAAATTTTGACCACCCCTTTATTGAGAGTCTTCTTTACTACATAAGGCCCTTCCCAGTTTGGTTGGAACTTTCCTTAAGCATCTGTTTGCGTCTTACGAGATTGTTTTAAGACCATATCTCCTACCTATAGAGGCTGATCTTTCCATTTAACTCTGCGATTATAAGCCCTGGCCATGCGTTGTTGATACAATTGTAGGTTCTTCAATGCATTTAATCATTTTCCACCTATTAAGGCCAACTCTTCCTATCTTGCCCTTGCCCATTCGTCTTTAGGAAGTTTTGCTTTAAGGGCTACATGCAAAGATTTGATCTCTATTTCCACGGGCAATACTGCCTCCATGCCATAAATAAGAGAGAAAGGGGTTTATCCCATGGTGGTCTTGACACTGGTTCTGTATCCCCATAAGGATTAAGGCAAATGATTGGCCCAATCATACTAGTTGGTGATCATTATGGAGAGGATCTTCTTAATTGCCTTTTTAGCTGCTTCTACGGCCCTATTAGCTTGTGGCCAATATGGTGTAGAGCGGTGATGCTAAATCCCATGCTTTTCAATAAGATCGGTTGTTTCTCCTTGGAATTGCACACTATTTTCACTTACTATATCATGAGGAATGTCGTATCTAGCGAAGATATGTTGCTGAATAAACCGAGCCATTTTCTTGGTCGTGATGCTCGTATATGACTTTGCTTTATCCCATTTGGAAAAGTAATTGATGGCCACTATAATGAAGCGATGGTCGTTTTGAAGATGGTCTTATTTCGCTAGGCCCCAAGTTGAGAATGGCCCAACATCGTTAAATTCTACAATGTTATCTGGGCAAATGGATCATGTCTCCGTATAACTGACAGGCATAACAAGTCTTTGCTTCTTGAATACAACCAGTCAACATGGTTAGCCAAAAGTATCCCATTCTTTCAATTTTCTTTACCATAATGACGCATTCTTATATGGACTACAATCTCCTAAATGCACTTCTTTCATCACCTTCTCTGGTTCATGTTGAGTCAAACATTTTAATAGCAAATCATCAGATGACCTTTTGAACAGATCCCCCTTGATCAAGAAAAATTGCACATCGAGCTTTCTCAGTGTATTCCTGTCGGAATCCATAGCTTTGGCCAAGAATTTACCATTTTCAAGGAACTTGATGATGTTAGAGTACCATGTCTCTTCCTTATCCATAGAGCTTTCTATCGCATAGACATAGTATAGAGATTGAGTTATCTCCATAACAAGGGGCTTGATTGGCTGCTTCTGAGGCCCTTCCCACATGGAGGCTAAAGTGGCCAATGCATCTGCCATCTGATTCTCTTCTCGGGGTATGTAACAAAATTTGCATTAGCTGAACATAGTGGCTTTCCTCCATATGGCCTCTAGGTAAGGGATGACAGATTCCTCCTTCAATTCCCAGTCTCCCATGACATGTTTGATGACTAAAGCCTAATCACCAATAATCTTTACTTTATCTACTCTAAGAGTAACTAGAATAGACATTCCAAATAAATAGGCTTCATATTCTACTTCGTTATTTGTGGTGGAGGAATTATAATCGTTTTAACAGAGGTATGAGTGCTCTGTCTAGCATCACAATGATAACTCTCAAACCAGCTCCTTGCTTGTTAACAACACCATCAAAGAACATGGTCCATTTTCCCAAATTTTTTATTGTTGCTGTAAAACATTCATCAGGGAACTACAGATTTTCTAGTTCTCCATATTTGAGTGGCTGATTTGCAAGGAATTCAGCTACTGCTCTACACTTATGGTCTTCTTAGTGACATATTCAATATCGAATTCCAACAATATTAAAAGCCCTCGCTAGTTTTTTGGTTAGCGAAGCAGCCTAGCATAAATACTTCATTGGATCCACCTTTATGAATCCTTCAATTCTGTAGGATTGGAAGTAATGTTTGAGCTTCTTGGTGAGCCAGACCATGGCAGCACAAGTTTTCTCCACGATGGTGGATTGAGTCTTGTACTCTAGCAATTTCTTGTTGAGATTATAAGCTGCGTGTTCTTTCTTATCTTCATGCGCATGAACCAGTATAGCTCCTATAGATGTTTCTTCGATCGCCAAATAGAGAATTAATGGCTTTTTAAGAATTGGCGGCTTCAGTATGTGATGGTTCATCAGATAACCCTTGATCCAATCGAAGACTTCCAGGCATTGATCATTCCATTCTATCGGTTTCTGCTTTCTTAAGAGCTTGAAAATGGGCTCACATGTGGTAGTCAACCGAGCTATAAAGCAGCTGACATACTATATGGATCCTAAGAAACTCCTTACTTCTTTCTCAGTCTTTGGTACAAGCATTTCCCTTATAGCTTTGGCTTCATCGGGATCTATCTCTATGCCTCTTTTGCTAACCATGTACCCCAGTAATTTGCCTGACATGACACCAAATATGTACTTCTTTGGGTTGAGACGAAGATTGTACTTATCAATCCTCGTGAGGAATTATGATAACACTGTTGGATGCTCTTCTGGCGTAGCGGATTTCATAAGCATGTCATGTATGTAAACCTCTACTTCTTTGTGGATCAAATCATGTAGTAACATTGTGACTGCTCATTGATAGGTTTTCCCTGTATCCTTAACCCCAAAATGCATTACTCTGAAACAGTATGTTCCCCATTCTGATATGAATGCAATTTTGAACTTATCTATTACATTCATAAGGATCTGGTGGTATCCAGAGAACCCATCCATAAAGGAATACATGGTAAACCTTGCCATGCTATTTACCATAACATCAATGTGGGGCAGTAAAAAATCATCCTTAGGGGTAGCTTTGTTTAAATCGCTAAAGTCGACACAAACTCTAATGTTGCAATTTTTCTTGGGCACAGGAACTACGTTAGATAGCCAAGTAGGATACCTGATGACCTCCACAAAATTTGCCTTGATCTGCTAGGCTACTTCAGTTTTGACCTTTTTTCCCATTTTGGACCCATTCTTTTTCATCTTTTGCTTTATTGGATGAATCTTTAGGTCCATGGGGATCTTGTGCTCAGTGATGTGTCGATCAAGTCTAGGCATGTCCTCGTGTGACCAAGCAAAGGCTAAAACATGATTTTTTTTCATTGTTTTTACTAATTCTCTCTCTTATTCAATGGGCAGTTGATTAGAAATGTATACCATTTTTTGATCATGGTTTGTATTTAAGTTAATTTCTTTTTTAATATCATTATTAATGTTGAAAATGCTAGATGAATGCTATAATGGATGCATGGAATCGTAATAAGAAACACAATCCAAATAAGCAAAGTTCTTCATTTTATTATCATCATAAAATACATGATTTATTCCAAACATATTGGAAATAGAAATGAAAGACTCATCATGATTGATAGGCGTTGGTTGTGCACCGGATGTCCCTTCCTTAGCAGCTACCTTTAGCAGGATATCTTCATTGTCTTCATCCTCTACTTTTGTTTTGCCTTTCATGACTTTGACCATGTCCATGATAGTTGGGCTTAGGCATCCTTCTTTGCTTTTTGCCTCATCCACTATCTTGAGTTGGGCTTGGAAATGCTTGGTTAAAGCTATGAGGATTTCTTCTTCTTTACTCAGCTTCTTGATCTTCTTTGGACATACCTGTTCATTGGACTTGATCTGACCAAGAAGTGCCCCAACATCTTGTTGATAATCCACCTTTATCACATATGTGACATGGTTTTTACCATGTTTGTTATAGTCAACCACATCTGAAAAGATTTCAAATCTTGAGACAATCCTCCCCTGGTGAGTAACAGGATCGGGGATTTTGTTGTATGGTTCCTTCGACTTCCTTTGAAAGATTGTTCTATTGGAGGTTTTTCTGTGCCTTAATAGCCAAGTCATGCAGGTTTCCATTCTCCTACCCCTATATTGAAGGTTCGCATCCCCTGCTCATGGGTACTTAGTCCTTTTCCAGGAGTATGGTGCTTCTTTATATAACTTTGGATCCAAGGCCAATGCACTTCTAGTTGCCTTTTTGATCCTTGACCAATTGTGGCTATTGTAAACCCTTTCATATGGCTTTCCTCCATCTTCAAAGCGGCTACAACTGATGCTTCATCAGGTTCTAGAGTGATAATCTTTCCTTGGAATGGAATCTTACACTTTTGGTGAAGAGTAGACGGAACCCCTCCTAGAGTGTGGAACCATGGTCATCCGAGTAACAATGAGAAAATCACAAGGATGTCTATGACTATAAAAAGCATAATAAAAGAGATCTCCGCTATAGTGACTTTAGCTTCGAATGTACCGATGGTGGTTCTTTTAGAATTTTCATAGGCCATAATGACCTTCGTGGACTTCTTTAAATCCTTCTCTGTTAATCCCAAGATTGGCAAAATATCCTTAGGATAGACATTCAGAGCTGAGCCATCGTCAACCATCACACATGGCATGATGAGTCCAAAAACACTCACATTCAGATAGAGAGCCTTATTGTGTCGAATCCCCCCATCCAGCATATTAGAGCTAGATAAAATAATGTCGGGAATTACTATGCTAGTCTTAACATTGAGAAATACGTAAACTTATTCTAGGGTTATTAGGGGAGAAGTTTCAATCTCTATCAACTTTTTCACAATGGCAAGCCTATGATCTTGAGAACTAATTAGAAGATACCAGATGCTCTTCTTAGTGGTGGTGTTGTCTATTATGAAGATTTAATAAAAGTAGGCGGTGTCGAGGGCTCAATTCTTAGCATAGCGGGGGCTACTGACCCAGTGATCTTCCCTTCTATGGTGACGGGACTAACAGCCTGGGTAGGCAATTTTGCTATTTCAAAGACTTTGAATTCATCAAAATCATCGTCAAGGGATATCTCCCTCAAGCCAATTGGTTTGCTCACTATTGATGGTTCTTTGGCGGCAAAGGGCCATTCCATAAAGGGTACCTTTTCACATTACCCTTATATGGTGGCAGGATTCTCCTAGAGGATCTGGCACAAAATAGGATTGGATTATAGCCTAATCATGTGGATAGATGAGGAAGATCCTTCACTTGCATCCTGACCATTTTTGTATATGACTGATTCTTCTAGTTCATCATAGTGCCTATTCATGTACCAAGGGTACTCCTTGGCAGATTCCATCGAAGTCGGGTAGACAACATTAGTTGCTTAATAATGGGTTTCTGTGTTTATCCAGCTCTGGAGTTGTATCCTCCGGTGGGTCTACCTATGTGAAATAATCAATGAATTGCCTAGTCAGAGTGTTCCAGAATGACTTTTAATAAACTCTTAGCCCTTCTTAACAGACAATTCCTTTCTCTTAGAGAGTGAAGCAGAACCTCTCGAGCTAATGGGCATAGTGAATGTACCCATTATTCATTATTTGCACAAATTTGTGGATGTAAGGTCGTGGCCTTGTGTTCCCATCATAGAATATGGGATAGACTTCTCTTAAGTTTGGACTTCAGATTAGATAAACGGCTCGAGCTAGTTTGTTTTCTGCTCGGATTCTCTCCATGATGTACTCCCGAGAAGGTTCTTGCTCCTTATCTCGGATAATATTGATGAAGTGCTCATTATCTATGTCAAAGTCCTTAAAATCTCCAGAATCAAAGCTCATCGCAGACCTTAGATTGCCTGGCGAATTATGCTCCAAGGATGAGGCGTAGCTGTCAGCACCATTATAGTCAACTGTCATGCCATTAGAAAAGGGGTCTTCATATACAAAATCCCATGGTAAATGGTTTATCTCATTGTCTATGAAGATTTTAGATTCGTACCCCAGATTATCAACTTCGCTTTTATCTTTATTATCCGATTCACCAGAATCCTCGAGTTCCTATACTTCTTCATCTGAATAGTTAAAAGGTTGTTGCTCATTTATTGGTTTAAAAACCCAATTTGGCATATGCTGGACTGGCACATCATCATCCATTCCTTCAGCAAAATCTACCTCAAGATCCTCTTTAGGGTCTTCCTCAGGGTCTTCTTCTAGGAACTCCTCTGGATCTTCTTTAGGGTGTTCCTCTAGGTCCTCCTTTGGGTCCTTCTCTGGGTCTTCCTTAGGGTCTTCCTCTGGGTCCTCCTCTGGATCTTCTTCCATCGTGTTTTCCATCATGTTTACTCCAGCCTCTATCCCTTTAATAACTATACAAAAGTAAGAGATCATGCCTTGTATATTGGCAAATGTCTGCTCCATATAAGCACCATACGCCATAATTTCTACACGGATTCCTTCAAATGGGTCCCGCTGATCGACGCTTACTTGGCTTCTTCGATTCACTTCTGATGCTACATCTGCATGAAGTTTGACAAATGGGTCTTACACTACTTCATTCAAGTTCATGCCGAGATATCTTTGCTAGCCCTCATGGTTACTCCAGACTTGTTCAAGATCATATAACTCCTGATCTCTTAGATGTGTCATCCTGGAAGAACTTCCAAATTTGAACAGATTAGTCCTAACATAGTTGGGACCCATGTAATCTCAGGGAGTGTATATAGGGGGCTGAGGAGGAGGAACTTCCTCCTAACCACCAGTAAAGACCAGTTGCCTCTGGATATGTAACCATGAAGTGGTACGTGAATGATCTCTCCATGTAATACCAGTTCCAAAGACCTTCCATTAGCATTGTATTATACCAATCCATAATTGGTCC
Source organism: Euphorbia pulcherrima (assembly GCA_947683365.1). NCBI lineage: Eukaryota > Viridiplantae > Streptophyta > Magnoliopsida > Malpighiales > Euphorbiaceae > Euphorbia > Euphorbia pulcherrima. The sequence goes on from CANTUS010000004.1 coordinate 24,339,917, forward strand.
CTCTAAAAAGCGAGGGAATTGAGGTTCAAAGCCCATTATAGCTATTCCCCTTTCATATATAAACTAAAGGAATCCCTTTACATTCTCATTCGGGTCAAAATCACCTCAGAATATAAGGTGTGGCGGTACCTGATAGTGGTTTAGCCCCTCTCTTCTCATTCTTAAGATGTACTGGTTAACCGTGTAGATGATGTCCATATTGTTAAAGATCATGTTATCCCCCCATCCTAGATCATGTCGAAAAATATTCGTCACGTCAATACCATGATTATCGGCCTCTATATGAACATTGATAGCATTTATCGTGGATTTAAAATTAGGTAAGGGATTAGTCTGTGTGATTGGTTTCTTTTTGAGTTCCTTCATTCTCCCATCGACTATCATTTGCTATAAATCTTTCAATAACCGAGTGCATTCATCAGTGTGGTGCCCCTTGGTCATGTGATAGTCACAAAAGTTATCCTTGTCCGCCATAGTAGGTGGGTCAAAGGGTTTGATACTATAAAGCTGGTTAGACTTCCTCAATTTGGTAAATATTTGCGATAATGACTCTACCCACGGGGAGATGGATTGATGAGTTTGCACCTGAGTATATGCTACGACTTTGGACGGAGCTTTTGAAGATTCAGAGCTACTGATAAGGGTAAAATGTACTAATAAAATAAAAGTAATTTGGCTTTAGAATCACTTAATTTAGAGTTAAATTATGGAAATTATGTGTGTTTTTCTAATTTTGCAGATTATAAATGATCACCACTAGTAAATGTTGTAGAAACCCACGGTGAGCATGCAAACAGGTAGGGTGATCACAATTTCGGCCTAAATAAGAGAGAAGAGCCTCAAACCAAATTAATTTGATATTTTGGGAAGTGGAGTTGACCAAAATACACCTAGAAAGATGGAGAAATTCCACTAACTTGTCAAGGACGCCACTTTTGGATGAAAAATTGATTAATATTACTTTATAGCAAGTAGGAGAAAACTTAATGGAGAAGAACTCATTCTTCTAGTAGGAATATTACTTTAACAAAATGGAATGCAACTTAGGGTGGTGAAATACAACTTGAAGAGGTGAAATTCGTCTTTCTGTGATAATTAGTTGAGCAAGTGGTTTACCACTCTTACATGCTTCCACCTTCTAGAAGGCTCCTTTTGAATGGCTGAGAATTATTTGAAATACTTTAATGTGCTAGTTGGCTTCTCTAGAATGATCCACTTAGTAGTATATAAAGGACAGATTTCTTCATTTGTAAGGGAGCTTTAGTTGGCTTTATGCCTCTATTATCTCACTCTCCACTCCTCTGTCCATTCTTCATTTCAATTAATATAATATTTTTATTTTATGTTTCATTTACTTTTATTGTGTTTTATGGGTAATTAAGCCATAGTGAGCACAATTGGTGAGCCAAGGCGGGTTTTATGGTTTGATTTCTCTACCTCTTTTATTTTAGCATTATTCTATGTGGATTGTTTAGTGTTGAAACATAATTCTCATAGGTGAGGCCTAACTTATGTTGAGTGAACAAGAAAATCTGAAAAGTGACTTGTACATGGACTAAAATACTAAACACACATCTAAAAAATCTGAGAAGTGATTAGGTGTGCTAGGGATTTCTACTAGATAGAATGCTTGCATAACTTAATGCTTAAAGTGTAGATACGAAGGGGTATCCACGTAGTAAAGCTTTAAAGGAACTAGAAGGGGTGGCCACGGCTAGTAACGTTAGGAATCCAAGAAACCTAGATCCTTAAGTGCTAACATGCTAAAATAAAGAGGGGAAATCATAACTATATCTGCGTGATCACTGTGAGTGATTGCCATGGTATAAATTTGTTCACAATAACCATTCACGTCAACCATTTTTACCTCATAGCGATCATTTACTTTCTACATTTACTTTATTATTTTATCATCTTATTTAATAACTTGGACTTCTAACTATTGATTTACTATTTGATTTAATTGCTTTCCTTGCTCCCTATGGGATTTGAACTTGTGCTTGCCACTTACTATTGATCATAACCTAGTACACTTGCTAGAGCGCTCACTTTGGGCAACCAATAAGTTTTTGGCACCACTGCCAGGGAGCAACGCATAAGTTTTTAAATGTTTGAGTTAATTAGTAGTTTTTAACCATGTTTGTTTAGCTTGTGTAGTTTTCTTACAAAAGGGAGAAGGCTGGAGATTTTTCCAGCAAGCTTTTGGAGCAAGAAGCAAACAAGTGGAGCAACCATTGCAGATTTTGGAACATGCCTGCCCCTTCAAAAACTCAAGGAGTTTTCTAAACCTTCTTCTTTAGGACACATGTCGTGCATAGGGATACTAAATGAATGAGAAAATTTTGTTCACATCAAACCCTCCATAATTGAACTTGTTGTTTCATATGGTCAATTTAAATGATTACCAAATGAAGACCTAAATGATTATCTTTACGATTATCTTTAAATTCGCAATCTTTTTAAAGTAATCATGGTGTTTCCAATGATATTCTTAGGTTAAAGTTGTTTCCTTTCTCATTGCAGGGCAAGGGAAAAGTATGGTTTATGTCTTTCCCACCGGGTTCAATCACATCTTGGGAGAAAATGGCTGAAGCATTGTTGACAAAGTATTTTCCACCTTCCAAGGTTGCTGGATTGAGAACTGTAATCTCTAGGTTCACTCAATCTAAAGATGAATCACTCTAAGAAGCATGGGAGAGATTCAAGGATTTACTAAGAAGGGTACCAAACCATATTTTACCTATGTGGATGCAAATGTAAACCTTTTACAATGGGTTAATCGATGAGCATAAAGTTTGACTAGAAGCCCTTGCAAATGGTGACCTAGAGGAAATGGAGCCTGAAGCAATCTTTTCCCTCATTGAGAAAGTGGTGAACACAAGTTGCAAATGGCGTTCTAAGAAGAGCTTAAATTTTCCAGAATTTCTTTCAGAAAAAGTTGTGGAGTTAGCTGAGCTAATAAATAGACTCTCGGGGCAACCATAGATTTTATCCCAGCAACCATATATATTGTCCCAGCAACCACAGATTCCACTCCAATAACCTCAAATGCCATTCCAACTCCCCCAATCTCAAAGTGTCATCCATAAACATCAACAACCACAATTTTTGTTCCAACAACTTCACCAACCATTTTAACAACCTCAAAATTACTTCCAGCAAGTTGTACCATCATATAAACCTATCGAACCTAGCTTGGAAGTGATGATGGAGTTTATGAATAAAACAAAAGAATCAACCAAGAACTTGGAGACCCAATTCCAATAACTAGCAAATATGGTGATTTCAAGAGAAGAGGTGGTCATTCCAAGCAACATTGAGCATAAATCCATAGAGGAATATGAAATATGCACGATGGAGTATGGTAAGGTTGTTGATAATTCTAACATGCTTATTGTTGATAATGTTTATAATTCAGGGGAGCGACCACAAGAGGAGATGGAGCAACCAGAATATCACCCTCAACAACATGTGCACCAAAGAGAGCAACCTGAAGTTTAGTTTGAAATGACTCCAGTTTCTAAAAAGATGCTTGCTCAAGAGGAAGCGATTCTAATGGTTCAACCACTTCAAATCCATGAACTAAAGATACCATTTCCTGAAAGAGCAATGCAACATCTAAGGTATGAGGATCTTAATAAGAACTTACATATGCATGATCAAGAGATCATCAAAGGTGAGGAGAAATTTATTGAGGTGGATTTTGAAGGGAAAACAAATTGATCACTAGTTCTTGATGATGAGCAATCTACTTGCAAACATCATAATCATTCGAAGTGGAAATCTTTTGTTGAAGATCAATTCAAAAGTAAATCATGGATAGATATGGACATGCTACAACAAAAGACACCATACATTAGTCCACCATTTTCAACTTTCATTTATAAACCTCCTTGAGCAATTTATACATATTGATGTTCGCTTCAAACACCAATTGAAGCACTTTTAATGAGCCCAAGATCATTTTTCTAACCTTGTAAATATTTATTTCATTTTCGTTTTTGAGTATATTTGCAATCTTATCTTTAATTTTTTTGTAGGAAGTCGATGGTCAACAAATCAAGTGTGGGGAAAATCTAGATATTGGTTGCCCCGACAAATCTTAGAAGTAATCAGGAAGTTGTTGAGGGCAATCATTCTTACAACATAAAGAGTAATTCACACATACTTACTTCTCCCACTTTTTGGTCACTTCCACTTTGGCCTAGCGATCATTTTAATTCAAAAAAAAGAGTCATGCAAGGTAGTTTCCACTTACCCTCTATGCTTGTTGGTTGTTATTTGCCAATGTTGCTTAATTTTGTTCATTTCTTGGGGGACAAAACAATCTGTAAGTGGGGGGAATGATTTGGATTTGGTTTTAGTGATTCTTGTTGTTTGCATGTGTTTACTTGGTATAAATTGCCACAACTTATGGTTACCGCTACTTGACTGTGATTGCCGCACTTAAGTATTTTGTTTGAACTCAAGTATTTTGTGTTTTAATGTTTTTTAAATGTGTTTTTTTTACATTTGTTGTGTTTTTTTAAAAATTTGTCCAAATTTTTCGATTTTTAAGTGTGTTTTTGGTAATTAGCATGAGAAACTATCTTTTGAAAATCAGTAGTCTAGGTAAAATACTTAGGGTTGGTTGATAACGGTAAACTATAATTAGCATGTTAACTAGATAGATTAAGCAAGTTAGACACAATTTGCAACGGTTTTTTAATAAATAAAACTAAGATAACCAACTTAATAAAATCATTGTTTAGTGGGGATTTGGGCCTAAAATTATCTTGATTCATTATTCACTAAAATCAATTTCTGTATCTGTTCTTAAAAGTTTGAAATCTTTTCCTTGATACAAAAAGTGCCTAAATTTTCAAAATCATTCTTTACTAAAATCTCAAATCATTTCTCTCTTAAAATAAATTATTTGAATTCTTGTCAGAGGGCTTGCATATGCAACTTCAGGCTAGAACTAGATTTGAGAAAATTTGGGTATAGGACTTATTGAGACCACATCATTGATCACTACATGAGAGGATTAAGGCACCAGGATTATACTCTTTTTACCCAAAAAGCCACCCTTACATAATAAATCCCCTAGTTAGCCCCCTTGAGCCTTAACCTTTTTCTTCATACACACAACAATTAAACCCCACAACCTTTTTCTTTTTACTTTCCCTTTGTATTTCACCCTAGATTTTACCAAGAATTTTTCAAAACAACAAATTTGAACTACTATTGATTGTTAACTTGTTTTCCAAATTATACTCAAAGCAAGAACTTTAGTGAACTTTCTTCAAAATTCTATTCTAGCCATGTGCTTCATTATTAGAAAAGAAAAAGAAGAAAAAAATACAAAAGAAAAAGAAAAAAAAAGAAGGAAAATAGAAAAAGAGAAAAAAAAAATAAGTCTGATCAAAAGCAAGCTAAAATTTCTTGATCCTCTCAATTGAATGCTTGCTATGCTTATTTACTCAATCCTCCATGCTGGAATGATTGCCTTACTTGCTATTTGGTTGCTCCAATCTTCCATTGATTCCTTTGAGATCTGAACATCATTTTCCAATATAAGTGGTGACCATACATCTTGCTGTATAATCATCATGCTCACTTGGTAGAATCCTTTTATACACAAAAAGTCTTTCACTACACACCCCAACCCTGAGCCTGCATTATAACCTAATTAAAGACCTTTTGATTATGTTGGGATCAATATTTTAAGTGGTGGAGATGAGACCAATAATCAAGTCTATGGACTTAATTATTGCTATGTATAGCTGATGAGTGATTTCCCAAAACTCGCCCTAAACACTTTGAGTAAATTAAGTGACATCTTTGGTGAGGAAGGTTGATTTTATCTTGGGAATAGTTATTGATAAATTAGCTTTGAATTATTCTCTTAACCTATTTTTGAGATTAAGTTACATCCTAATTGTGGGGGTATTCATCATTCACCTTAAACTTTGTATTTTGACTAAACTACAGTGTATTCCTGATATAGAATTGATTGCTAATTGTTGCATTTGTTTTTATCCTGTCCTCATTTCTTCTCTTTTTAAGCTTTTGCAAAAATCTATTTTATGTCCTTGTGTTTTGCTCCAGGACAAGCAAATGTTTAAGTGTGGGCGTATTTGATTAGGGTAAAATGTACCAATAAAATACAAGTAATTTGGCTTTGGAATCACTTAATTTAGAGTTAAATTGTGGAAATTATAGGTGTTTTTCTAATTTTGCAGATTGTGAATGATCACCACTAGTAAATGCTGCAGAAACCCACGGTGAGCATGCAAATAGGCAGGGTGATCACAATTATGCCTCACTAAGGGAGAAGAGCCTCAAACCGAATTAATATGATATTTTAGGAAGTGTAATTGACCAAAATACCCCTAGAAAGATGGAGAAATTCCATTGGCTTGTCAAGGGCTCCACTTTTGGATGAAAAATTGATTAATATTACTTATGGCAAGGCAAGAAGGAGATAACTTACTGGAGAAGAACTCATTCTTCAAGAAGGAATATTAGTTTAACAAAAGGGAATGCAGCTTGGGGTGGTAAAATACAACTTGAAGAGGAGAAATTTGTCTTTTTGTGATAATTAGTTGGACAAGTGGATCACCACTCTTACAAGCTTCCACCTTCTAGAAGGCTCTTTTTGAATGGTTGAGAATTATTTAAAATACTTTAATGTGCTAGTTGGCTTCTCTAGAATGATTTACTTAGTGGTATATAAAGGATAGTTTTCTTCATTCATAAGGGAGCTTTGGTTGGCTTTACGCCTCCATTATCTCACTCTCTACTCTTTTGTTCATTCTTCATTTCTATTAACATAATATTTTTATTTTATGTTTCATTTACTCTTATTGTGTTTTATGGGTAATTAATCCATAGTGAGCACAACCGGCGAGCCAAGGCAGGTTTTATGGTTTGATTTCTCTACCTCTTTTATTTTATCATTACTCTATGTGGCTTGTTTAGTGTTGAAACATGATTCTCATAAGTGAGGCCTAACTTATGTTAGGTGAATAAGAAAATCTGAAAAATTACTTGTACATGGACTAAAATACTAAACACACGTCTAAAAAATCTGAGAAGTGATTAGGTGTGCTAGGAGTTTCTACTAGATAGAATGCTTGCATAACTTAATGATTAATGTGTAGCTACAAAGGGTAATCCACGTAGTAAAGCTCTAAAAGAACTAGACAAATGGTTGGCCACGGCTAGTAACGATAGGAATGCTAGAAACCTAGATCCTTAAGTGCTTACATGCTAAAATAAAGAGGGGAAATCATAACTATATTTGCGTGCTCACACTAAGTGCTTGCCACATTATAAATTTGTTCACAGTAACCATTCACGGCAACCATTTTTACCTCATAGTGATCATTTACTTTATACATTTACTTTATTATTTTATCATCTTATTTAACATCTTGGACTTCTAACTACTGATTTACTACTTGATTTAATTGCTTTCCTTGCTCCCTATGGGATATGACCTTGTGCTTGCCACTTACTACTGATCATGACCTAGTGCACTTGCTAGAGCGCTCACTTTGGGCAACCAACAAGTTTTTTACATCGTTGCCAGGGAGCAATGTATAAATTTTTAAATTTTTAAGTGAAGTAGTAGTTTTTAATCATGTTTGTTTAACTTGTGTAGTTTTCTTGCAAAAGGGAGAAGGCTGGAAATTTTTCCAGCAAGCTTTTGGAGTAAGAAGCAAACAAGTAGAGCAACTAAGGAGCAACCATGGCAGATTTTGGAACATTTCTACCCCTCAAAAGCTTAGGGAGTTTTCTAAACCTTCTTCTTTGGGACACATGTCATGCATAGTGATACTAAATGAAGGAGAAAATTTCGTTCAAATCAAACCCTCAATGATTGAACTTGTTCTTTCACATGCTCAATTTAAAGGATTATAAAATGAAGACCCAAATGATCATCTTTATGATTTTCTTGAAATTTGCAGTATTTTTAAAGTTAATCGTGGTGTTTCCAATGATATTATTAGGTTAAAGTTTTTTCCTTTCTTATTGCAGGACAAGACAAAAGCATGGTTTAGATCTTTGCCACCAGGTTCAATCTCATCTTGGGAGAAGATGGCTGAAGCATTCTTAACAAAGTATTTTCCACCTTCCAAGGTTGCCAGAATGGGAACTGAAATCTCTAAGTTCACTCAATTTAAAGCTGAATCGCTCCAAGATGCATGAGAAATATTCAAGGATTTACTAAGAAGGGTACCAAACCACATTTTACGTATGTGGATGCAAATGCAAACCTTTTACAACGGGTTATCGATGAGCATAAAGTTCGACTAGAAACCCTTGCAAACGGTGACCTAGAAGAAATAGAACCCAAAGCAATCTTTTCCCTTATTGAGAAAGTGATGAACACAAGTTGTAAATGGCATTCTAAGAAGGGCTTAAATTTTATAGAATCTAAGGTTATGCAAAAACTTTCATAAAAAGTTATGGAGTTAGCTGAGCAAGAAAAAAGACTCTTGGGGCAACCACAGATTTTGTCCCAACAACCAAAGATATTGTCCAAGCAACCACAGATTATATCCTAGCAACCATAGTTTTTGTCCCATCAACCACAATTTTTGTTCCAGCAACCACAGATTCTAATCCAACAACCTCAAATGTCATCCCAACAACCTCTGTTTATCTTCTCCTAATCTTAAAGTGTCATCCATAAACATCAACAACCACAATTTTTGTTCCAACAACTTCATGAACCTCAAAATTACTTCCAGCAAGCTATATCATCATATAAACCTATTGAACCTAGATTGAAAGTGATGATGGAGTTTATGAATCAAACTCAAGAATCGATTAAGAACTTGGAGACCTAATTCCAACAACTAACAAATATAGTGATTTCAAGAGATAAAGTGGTCATTCTAAGCAACATTGAGCATAAATCTATAGAGGAATATGAAGCATGCATGATGGAGTATAGTAAGGGTTTTGATAATTCTAACATGCTTGTTGTTGATAATATTTATAATTCAAGGGAGCAACCAAAAGAGGAGGCAGAGCAACCAGAATAACACCATGAGCAATATGTGCACGAAAGAGAGCAACCTGAAGTTTAGTTTGAAATGGCTCCAGTTTCTAAAAATATCTGAATCTATCAACCAAAGATACCATTTCCTAAAAGAGCAATGAAACATCTGAGGTATGAGGAGCTTAATGAGAATTTGCAGGTGCATAATTAAGAGATCATCAAAGGTGAGGAGAAATTTGTTGAGGTGGATTTCAAAGGAAAAACAGATTGTTCACTAGTTCTTGGTAATAAGCAATCTACTTGTAAACCTCAAAATCATTTGAAGTGGCAATCTTTTATTGACGATCAATTCAAAAGTAAATCATGGAGAGTTATGGACATGCTACAATAAAAGACACCATTCATTAGCCCACCATTTTCAACTTTCATTTATGAACCTGCTTGAGCAATTTGTATATATTGGTGTTTGCTTCGAACACCAATTGAAGCACTTTTGATGAGTCCAAGCTCATTTTTCTAACCTTGTAAATATTTATTTCATTTTTATTTTTTAGTATATTTTTAATCTTATCTTTAATCTTTTTGTAGGAAGCCAATGGTCAACAAATTAAGTGTGGGGAAAATCTAGATAATGGTTGCCTCGATAAATCTTCACAGCAATCGTGAAGTTGCTGAGGGCAATCATTCTTACAATACAAAGAGTAATTCACACATACTTACTTCTCCCACATTCTGGTAACTCACTTCCACTTTGGCGTTGGGATCATTTTAATTCAGAAAAAGTCTTGCAAGGTAGTTTCCACTCACCCTCTATGTTTGTTGGTTGTTATTTGCCAATGTTGCTTAATTTTGTTCATTGCTTTGAGGACAAAGCAATCTGTAAGTTTGGGGGGGATGATTTGGATTTGGTTTTAGTGATTCTTGTTGTTTGCTTGTGTTTACTTGGTATAAATTGCCACAACCTGTAGTTGCCACTGCTTGACTGTGATCGCGCCACTTAAGTATTTTGTTTGAACTCAAGTATTTCGTGTTTTAATGTTTTTTTAAATGTGTTTTTTTAATATTTATTCTATTTTTGTAAAAAATTGTCAAAACTTTTTGATTTTTATGTGTGTTTTTGGCAATTAGCATAAGATACTATCTTTTGGAAATCAGTAGTCTAGGTAAAATACTTAGGGTTTGGTTAATAATAGTAAAACTACAATTGGCAAGTTAACAAGATAGATTAAGCAAGCTAGACACAATTTGAAACTATTTTTCAATAAATAAGACTAAGATAACCAACTTAAATAAACCCATTATTTAGTGAGGATTTGAGCCTAAAATTTTCTTGATTCATTATTCACTAAAATCAATTATTGCATCTATTCTTAAAAATCTGAAATCTTTTCCTTGATACAAAAAGTGCCTAAATTTTCAAAATCATTCTTTACTAAAATCTGAAATCATTTCTCTCTTAAAATAAATTGTTTGAATTCTTGTGGGAGAGCTTGCATATGCAACTTCAGGCTAGAACTTGATTTGAGAGAATTTAGATATAGTATTTATTGAGACCACATCATTGATCACTGCATGAATTGATTAAGGCACTAGGATTACACTCTTTTTACCCAAAAAGCCACCCTTAATTAATATATCCCCTAGTTAGCCCCCTTGAGCCTTAACCTTTTTCTTCATACACACAATAATTAAACCCCACAACCTTTTTCTTTTTACTTTCCCTCTGTATTTCACCGTTGATTTTACCAAGAATTTTTCAAAACAACAAATTTGAACTACTATTGATTATTAACTTATTTTCCAAATTATTCTCAAAGCAAAAACTTCAGTGAGCTTTCTTCAAAATTCTATTCCCGCCATGTGCTTCATTATTACAAAGGAAAATAAGAAACAAAAGAAGGAAAAAATACAAAAGAAAAAGAAAAAAAAGAAGAAAAATAGAAAAAGAAAAAAAGAAAAAAATAATAAAAAGAAGTCTGATCAAAAGCAAGCTAAATTTTCTAGATACTCTCATTTAAATGCTTGCTAGCTTATTTACTCAATCCTCTGTGCTGGAATGATTGCCTTACTTGCTATTTGATTGCTCCAATCTTCCATTGATTCCTTTGAGATCTGAACATCATTTTCCAATACAAGTGGTGACCATACATCTTGCTGTATAATCATCATACTCAATTGGTAGAATCCATTTACATATAAAAAGCCTTTCACTACACACCCCCAACCCTGAGCCTACATTACAACCCAATTAAAGACCTTTTGATTATGTAGTGATCAATATTTTAAGTTGTAGAGATAAGACCGATAATCAAGCCAATGGACTTAATGATTACTATGTGTAGCTGATGAGTGATTTCCCCAAACTCACCCTAAACACTTTGAGTGAATTAAGTGATATGTTTGGTGATGAAGGTTGATTTTATCTTGGGAGTAGTTATTGATAAATTTTCTTTGAATTATTTTCTTAACCTATTTTTTATGTTAAGTTACATGCTAAGTGTGGGGGTATTCATTATTCACCTTAAACTTTGTATTTTGACTAAACTATTGTATAATCCTGAGATAGAATTGATTGCTAATTATTGCCTTTGTTTTTACCCTATCCTCTTTTCTTCTCTTTTAAACCTTTTGTATAAATCTATTTTATGTCCTTGCATTTTGTTTGAGGATAAGCAAATGTTTAACTGTGGGAGTATTTGATAAGGGTAAAATGTACCAATAAAATACAAGTAATTTGGTTTTAGAATCACTTAATTTAGAGTTAAATTGTGGAAATTATGTATGTTTTTCAAATTTTGCAGATTGTGAATGATCACCACTAGTAAATGCTGCAGAAACCTATAGTGAGCACGCAAACAGGTAGGTTGATCTCAATTTCGGCCTAACTAAGGGAGAAGAGCCTCAAACTAAATTAATATGACATTTTGGAAAGTGGAGTTGACCAAAATACCCCTAGAATAGAGAAATTCCATTGGCTTATCAAGGACACCACTTTTGGATGAAAAATTGATTAATATTACTTTATAGCAAGTGGGAGATAACTTATTCGAGAAGAACTCTTTCTTCTAGAAGGAGTATTACTTTAATAAAAGGGAATGAAACTTGGGGCGGTGAAATAAAACTTGAAGAGGTGAAATTTATCTTTTTTATTATAATTAGTTGATAAGTGGTTCACCACTCTTACATGGTTTCACCTTCTAGAAGTCTCTTTTTGAATGGCTTAAAATTATTTGAAATTCTTTAATGTGCTAGTTGGCTTCTCTAAAATGATCCACTTAGTATTATATAAAGGATAGTTTTCTTCATTTGTAAGGGAGCTTTGGTTGGCTTTACGCCTCCATTGTCTCACTCTCTACCCTTCTTTTCATTCTTCATTTCTATTAATATAATATTTTTATTTTATATTTCATTTACTTTTATTGTGTTTTATGGGTAATTAAGCCGTAGTGAGCACAACTGGCATGCCAAGGAAGGTTTTATTGATTGATTTCTCTACCTCTTTTATTTTAGCATTATTCTATATGGATTGTTTAGTGTTGAACCGTAATTCTCATAAGTATGGCCTAACTTATGTTGAGTGAACAAGAAAATATGAAAAGTGACTTGTACATGGACTAAAATACTAAACACACATATAAAAAATCTGAGAAGTGATTTGGAGTGCTAAGAGTTTCTACTTGATAGAATGCTTGCATAATGTAATGCTTAAAGTGGAGCTATAAAGGGGTATCCATGTAGTAAAGCTTTTAAGGAACTAGACAAAGGGGTGGCCACGGCTAGTAACATTAGGAATGCAAGAAACCTAGATCATTAAGTGCTAACATGCTAAAATAAAAGAGGGGAAATTATAACTATATATATGTGCTCACTATGAGTGCTTGCCATGTTATAAATTTGTTTACAATAACCATTCACGACAACCATTGTTACCTCGTAGCGATCATTTACTTTTTGCATTCACTTTATTATTTTATCATCTTATTTAATATCTTGAACTTCTAACTACTGATTTACTACTTGATTTAATTGCTTTCCTTGCTCCCTGTGGGATATGACCTTCTACTTGCTACTTACTATAGTTCATGACCCAGTACACTTGCTAGAGCTCTCACTTTGGGCAACCAATAGCTGCCTTATTTGGAGGATCACCCCTTTTCCCAATACCTAGGCGTAGTGTCAGCCTACTGCTCCTATTTTTCATCAGGTCTTCTTCATTATATTTCTCTAGCCTTTTGGTGTAGTCTACTACATCACTAAAGGTGTCGAACCTTTTCATTTTCATGTCATCCCAAGATCTTTGGCTAGATCCTTTAACGAGTTTCACTATTAAGGCATCCTAGTCAGGTGCCCCAGTAATAAGTATGCGAATAGCCATCCATCTTAAGTAATATTCCTCAAAGGATTCGTTCGAGCGTTGTTTGACCCTTTTGAGATCTTGTAAAGTTGTTTTCACCTTCAGATTGAGAGCATAATTCTCCAAAAACATAAAACATAGCTTTTTCCAATCGGATTTCACGTTCGTCAACATCCTCATATACCATTTAGAAGTTGGACCATATAGAGTGGCATAAAACAAGTTGATTATATGAACCTTAGGGATGTTCTTACTAGTCATGATCCAAAGATAACTTTCAACATGCGCATAAGGAGTCCTAATGCCAGTATATGGAGCTACATAAGGCATCACAAAGTTAGCCGGAAGGGCTTCAGATTCCTTTAGTTAGAACTAGTCAATTTTCACATATTGCTCGATAGTGGGAGCAATGAACTTGTCTTTGATTGGGGAAAGCTTTTCCATGTCTACCATTTTTGCCTTCAATGTAGCTATCCCTGTCTTTTGTTCTTGGGCCTTCTGAGAACTAGAAGCGCTCAACCTAGACATCACGAAACTCTAGAGCATCTAGAATCCTTCTAAGGGATTATCCAATCACGTCATTATCTAGCATCGTTGGGGATCTGGATCAGAGAAAAATTCGGCTAGAGATTTGACTGGTGGCGGGGGCCTAACTTTTGGCTTACCTGTGATACATCCTAACCTCCTTCTCTCTCGCTTCTAACCTAAAATGCAAGAGATCAAGTGTTAGTAAGTATATCGGGGTGTGGCTCTAAGCTTTACTTACCTTCATTTGTTGAAATGATTGAGTGAATGAATAAATGAATAAGTGAATGCAGGAATGAATGAATGAATGGATGGATGGATATATACAAATTGTATGGAATTAGGTGCATGCAACTGTTCAAGGAACAATTAGCATGGGTTGTTCATAATAGTCATGGAATATTACACATACGTAGTCTGAAGACCGAAGTTTTGAATAAAATCTTATTTGACTCGATGGTCGATTTAGCCTGAGATGACTTGAATAGCTAGGTGGCTTATTGGCCGGGTTTAGTCAATCTGGATGACTGAGTGAGTTGACATGATGGTCACTCGGAGACTGACTCTATGGTTATAGGTGAGTTGTCTAGATGACCACTCAAGGGTTGACTCGATGGTCAAAGGTGAGTTGACCAGCTGGTCACTCGGGGGTTCACTCGATGGTCAAAGGTGAGTTGACTTGCTGGTCACTCAAGCGTTGACTTGGTGGTTGAACGTGAGTTGACTTGCTAGTCACTCAAGGGTTGACTCGGTGGTTAAAGGTGAGTTGACTAGCTGGTCACTCGAAGACTGACTGTATGGTCATAGGTGAGTTGACTCACTGGTCACTTAGGGGTTGACTCAATGGTCGAAGGTAAGTTTACGCGATGGTCACTCGAGGGCATACTCTATGGTTATAGGTGAGTTGACTCGCTGGTCACTCAAGGGCTAAATCTATGGTTATAGGTGAGTTGACTCGTTGATCACTCAGGGGTTGACTCAGTGGTCGAAGGTGAGTTGACTCGATGGTCACTCGGGGGTTGACTCAGTGGTCAAAGATGAGTTGACTCGCTAGTCACTCATGGGTTGACTTAGTGGTCAAAGGTGAGTTGACTCGCTGGTCACCCAAAGGCTAACTCGTTGGCCAAGGATGAATTGACACAATCGTCACTCGGAGACTAACTCTATGGTCATAGGTGACTGGATTCGATGGTCACTCGGAGGTTGACTTCGTGGTCAATGGTGAGTTGACTTACTGGTCACTCAGGGGTTGACTCGATGGTCAAAGGTGAGTGGACTCGCTACTCTTTTTTTGTTTTGGCTCACGGATTGAGCCTAGGTGGACTCACTGGTCTCGGTTACATTAAGATCATATAGCCAAGGAATGAAATGACATGGCACATGTTAATGTAATGGCTGCACACAGATGTGGTTAGTTTACACACAACCATGATGCTTATGATGTCCGTTTTTTATTTTATTTATATTTAATAAACCTGCACATGTGGCAAATAGTTAGATTGTGCCTACTGCCCTTTTAACTTCATTTGGTTACTTTGCTTCAAAGCCAATGGAGGACTTAGCGAAGTCTGCTCGCGTGCACTCCTGGTTTTTGGGTAAACCTATGGGAGAGTGTCTACGGTTCATTTATATGTGGGTTTTGGTCTCAGGATTGGGTGCGATTGGGTACCCTGCGCCTTTCCCAGCGGCCCTAAGCAAACCAAAGGAAACTTTTCCACATATAATATACTCGGGTAGTCTTGCCCTTAAGCAAGCAATGCCCTTGTACGTTACACAAAGGGTGTGATCAGATCCATACCCCTCAAGCCCTAAGCAAACTTGTACATATTTCACCAAAAGACACCTAAATTGCTTTAGGGGTAAAGCACGCAGATGCTATGCAACCCTAAAATTGTGTAATGTCGAAATTACCACATATTCCATAATTCCAATATTTAATTTGAACAATATTTTAATTATTATATAAAAAAAGAATTTTTATAAAAATCGGGTTTTTATAAAAATAATTTTATCCCCAGCAGGGTCGCCACTGTGAGCAGGCGAGGTTGTGATGGATGCACGCGGGGTATAGTGCATGTGGCACATTCAGTGCAGTTTGAAGAAACTACGAGAGTGATTTTTGTGGGTGTGTACCTTTTTATAATAAAATTGTAGATTTTATTAAAGAGAAAATGATTTTGTTATTTTTCACGTAAATTCATTGAGTGCGAAAAAAATATGGCTTTTTATAAACAAAAAATGTGATTATATTGAGAAATATATTTACTCATTTTATGAAGAAAAGATATTTTCAAAATAAAGCATTTTAATTTATATAAAAATATAATAGAGTCGCCACCTGGTTCAGCTCCACCGGAAATTGTGGTATATTGATCCAAAATGGATTTTTATACCAAAAAGAGAGTGAGATTTTGAGTTCGAACAGAATAATTACTCATATTGTTCAAATTTTTTGGAATAATTTTGGAATTTGTGGTAATTTCTGCATTACAAGAGGTTTATTTAAGAAATAAATTCAAGGAATAAAATAGGCACCATAATGGCATAATAAATTGATATATTCTACCAAAATTTTGGCAAAGTAATGGCAGTGTTTGGGCTTTGGCCTGGAAACTCGGATAGAGTTTCCTCACATTCTTGATGTTTAATCTGTACTTGCACGCTTATTTACGCGTATTATAGTTTAAGTGGCTCACTTAACCAGAGAAATGAAATGCAATGTGCAATAATAAAAATAATAAAAAAATGAATTTTAAATTTGGGCTTAGAGCTGATTATCCTCAGTTTACCTTTTCGTCTGTATAGGAAGACTTGAGAGCCGGTGCAAGACCAAAGTTGTCAGAGATTGTGATTTGGTTGGAAAATATTAACCCAAGTTATGGCTACAATCTTAGATTATTTTGAAGCGAAAATGTGGGCTTTTAGGAAATTGAAACATTTTAGACCGAAGTTTACATTGAAATCTTGATCTAAAAAGACAGAAAATCGAGTTTATATCTAATGCAGTTGATAAATCTCAGATTTGGAAGTGTTTTGGCAGAGTTTTGGGACTTTTAGGACTCCCGGAACAAAAAGGGAAAGAATTGGTTTTTGTTAGATTTGTTACTGTCTTAAATGGAAGGGGGTGTCCCTCTATTTATTGAAGGTGGGTTTTAGCCCGCGGGCTAAAAGACTAGGTAATAAGCCTGCGAGCTACTTACCTACTTGAGTGCAAATCTGATCAAAATCTGTCAGTAAATATTTTGCAAGATTTAATAAGATTTGGTTTGATCTTTTCCTTGTAGAGGTGATGAGCCTGCGGGCTAAAAGACCAATTTTGACCAAAATTTGACTTTTTGATTTTTCAGTAGGAAACGCTAATTGAGGCTTCCCTGGCATGTGGATTTTTGAATTTCTAATTTTTGGATAACAATTCGGTCCTTTTTGGCTCTTTTGTCTGATCACTGAACGAAATAGGAGTTATTTCTCATCGAGCCAAAAAGGACCTGTGCTAACACGTGTTATGCATGTTCAAAGTGACTATCAGTTCCCAACACGAACAACCCAACACCATGGACGAGCAATGTTTGAGAACCTTGGACAGCCTACAGATGTGTCAACAACGCATGAAAGGGGCATGCAACAGCCAAGTCAATCATCAGAAGTATCCGACAAAAGCCGATGATCTGATTTTGAAGCAAGTGAATCGTACTAATGCCAACCCAAGGGGGAATTTAGACTCACTTGGGAATGACCTTGTGTGATTAAAAAGATACTTGGTACAAGGGGCATGAAGATTTCAAATATGGATAGTAACGAGTTCATGAACCCTATCAATCAAAATAGGTTGAAAGATTATCATATCTAACCAAAAAGAATCAAATCCAGTAGAGCGACACATAAAAAAATAAATAAAATCCATCACCCATCAAGTGGTCTTCTACTGCTCGGGCAAAAATTAGGGTGTATCCCGCTAATTGATATTCAATAAACCAGCCAGGAAAAATTTAGGGTGCAAAATAACTCACTAGGCTAAAAACCCAAAAAGGGTGGTGTAGGCAAACATTAAGGCAAAGTGAGCAATGAGAGAATTGTTGGCTAGAAAACCTTTGTAGGCTAGTTAACACCTGAGTTTGGGTCAATATAAATGGTTATCATCATTATATACTCAAACTTAATTCATTTAATGGAAATGTCACTTTTACTAAACTCTTATGTTTATGCTTGAATGAATATATTATGCCCAAAAGGCAAAATGTTGCATATAAGTTGAACGTTGGGTCCCATGCAGTCATTCTTACGCCTCTTGATAAAAACAAAAACAATGAAAATAATAACAAAAGACAAAAATCCTGATAGACTGAAAACATCAAGGTTTATGAAAAAGTTGGGAATAGTGTGCTGGATTGAAAACCCGAAAAGGGAGGTCCAGAAAAAAATAAAGACAAAATAATGAATAAGTCTGATAGGCCCATCACATGTTTAGGTCTATGCAAAAATTAAGACAAAGAAAGATAAAAGGTAAACGGCTGCCATCGATCACATTGAAGGACCCATCACATAGTGCCAAGATATCCTCTGCAGCCTGGTGGGCTTGAAAGGGCTCAAATCCATCCACTACACGTATCCACTCCAATATTGACTGTGACCGAGCACCTCAAGTCCTTATTGTCCGATTCCTCACAGGTCATCCTTGGTAGAATTCATCGATAGTGATAGCATCCAACCGATCATAATCTAGAATCTTGAACTTTGTTGTGTGCTCCCACTTATCTCTGATATGTTCAATCCTATAATTGTTACACAGCTGACTCATTTTCTTGGATAGCGAGTGATAAGGTGTGTAGAAAGTGACTATTCTCAGCTGTGTAACAATTATTGGATTGAACATATCAGAGACAAGTGGGAGCACACAATAAAGTTCGGCCCCAATATCTAGGCACCTGAACCCCACGTGTGCACCACATCTCTCATCCTCCATAAGGGGCATACCTATCTGATCCATATGGTAATAAAGCTTATTATAATCTCTCTCCCGCTAAGAAATTGAGTCAGATAAGTCAATCATACAGATGCAGAAGGAAGATCAGCCTAGCAACTCATGCATTCATGCATACATGAATAATATTGATAAATATTCTATCTATTCTTCTATACTAGTTTCTATAGTAAAAAATCAAGAACCATTACCCCAACGATGGAGTTCTACAACATCAGCAGATCTTTCGCAGAAAAATGTCTTCGAGTTATATGCTCGACCTTAACAGCTTCTCCGGACCCTCAGAAATCTTAACTCCATTTGTTTTTCATAATCCTATTTTTATTGCTTAATTGAGGGGGCAAAAATATTTATCTTAAATAAATTAATTAAGCAATAAAAATGCAATTTATGTTAATTACTAATATTTTGAACCTTCCTTGTTAGGTACACTATACAACAATCCCAATGAACAACTGATCAGAGGATCCAAAATTCAAAACTTAGAAGTGTTTCCTAAGGGCACCTTGATACGACTATCCAGGGGAACCTCCACCTAATTTTTAGGGGCATCCCAACATATGTTCCATGCTGCATCTAGGGATAAAACATCCAAAGGGAATACCAACTAAACCTAGCAGACACTTCAATAGATTTGCCGGACCCCCGGAAATCTTAACTCAATTTGCATTTCATACTTCAGTTTTTATTGTTAATCGAAGGGGCAAAATTTTTTTTTGTCTTCACCAAATCAATTAACCAATAAAAATGCAATTTACAGCAGTTACTAACTTTTCAATTTATTCTTGAAAGGTCTAATGATGACAACCCCAGTAGATAATCGGGTCAAGAAATCTCAAAACTAACTCGATCGGTCTATTGATGGCAACCCTAGTATACAACCGGTTTAAGAATGAAAAACTTAGAATTTCTGTAATGGAGCGGCACAATGCCATTCAACTAGGCGTTCAATCCTCAGTTATATTATGGTGAAGTAAGGCAACCAGTAGTCTATATAAAAGTTTCCATAATGGAGCGGCTGTGAGCATTAGATTTTAATGGTCCTTCTCATAAAACAATGATGAAAGCTAGATAATGCAATATTTTACAAGTCTTATCCACTAGAGGTGTTCCTACTACTGCAGAGTTGAGTTTGGCCATGTTTTGGAGACCTAGACTACCTTTAGGGACTCATACGGGGTCACATCTAGGGGTACGGGTCCATAGATTGACCCGTACAACCCTATCTCCATCGTAGGCCTTAGAGGGACCCATACAAGTCCCACCTAGACCCATACGGGTCCTCCCCACCCATATGGGTGCCTCTTGTAGCCAATAAAGCTAGACTGATTGCAATCATACCATATTTGATTAAAATTAGTCATAAATTGGATTTATTGCTTTCAGACATGCAATTTTTCCTATAAATAGAGGCATTTTGCCTCACTTTGAAAAGGAGAACAATTTCATATCCAAATTATACTATAGGTTATCATTTTTCCAGCATTTTTCTAGGTAAAAGAAAGGGTATAGAAGGGGTATAGAAGTGATAAAATAGGAAGAAAACCATTCCTCATTGGTTTAGTCCACATTTTATTTCTTTCTAGCTTCATATTAGAATTATGGGAGGTTCTGTCCACACAAACACTCACCAAAACAGTTCTAAAATCACCATTTCCTCATCTACTTTGGCTGGACTCTCTCTTGGCATTTCGATCACTTCAAAGTGGATTCACAGCGTAAAGGTATGATCCTGAGTTTCAAAGAGACTCACTTTCTATTTATTTTATTTTATTGCCATTTTCATTTACTTAATTTGATCTATCCTTTGATATTTTATGCATCTGGTCCTGACCCATATGGGCCTTGTTGGCATCTACATGCCCTTATAGTGGTAAAACTAATGCGCCATACCCATATGGAAGGAAATTCAATTCTCTAAATCTATTTCATTTAAACTAAAAATGAGGTTCGGTTTGGGTCTAAACATGACCCATACGGGTCCCTAATACCCCGTACGGGTCCCCCTAGTAGCCATACGGGTGTCCCACATCTGTACGGGTAGTGGCCCCTAAATAGAGTGCCATTTTCTTCTCAACTTGTAAAACGAACCTAACATCACCATTTGCCATGCGATCAATTTCACTAATATTCAAATCAACCCATGAAACGCTAAAATGCATTTTCATAAAAAAAATATGTTGAAAACCCATTATTTCTTTTCGTTCCTAGAAGCCGTTTAGGCACTATCGATTGCAAAACTACCACACTAACATAATCACATTTTTCCTAACAAAATGCTGACTATTGATGTGCCGTAATTGTGCTAACATTTTCATGTAGACGAATTATTTATTTTTGTTTTATAACTTAGAACAAATGTATAGGTTACCTCGTAATTCCCCTATTTTCCCCCGGTTGTAATTTTTATTCCCCCTTTATTGTTTGTGCTTTATTATAAACTGTTGAATGCATGAATCGTGTGTGAAAGAGTGTAGAAAAGATAGGATTTCCATAATAGTTCCCCAAATAATGAAAAGAAAATGGTTTTACGTGGTGTGAACTCTTGGTGGTTGAAGATATATGGATCTCCCTTAGGGCCTTGAAGTAAGGTCCACTGGGGGTGTTGGTTGATTTAGGCGTGATAGAACCATTTAGTTCAAGTTTGCACATTTTAGCCAATTTTAATGAATAAAAACATCGGGAGCCAAATCTCGATACAAATGATAGAGTCACCACCCAAGTTGTCCACTTGGGAAAGAGTTATGGTATGGTTCCCATTAGGCTGGGAGACTCATACCTTTAAGATCAGAGATTTGGGTATCAAATGAGTCACTTATTTCTCATTTAGTTATTTCAAAATTACATTCACTGAATAAAACCGTTATCTTTTCATCATTTGGGGAATTATTACAGAAGTCCTATTTTTCTACACTCGTTCACACTCGATTCATGCATTCAACAGTTCATAATAAAGCACAAGTAAAAAATGGGGGATGAAAATTACAATCGGGGAAAATGGGGAAATTGCAAGGGAACCTATACATTTGTTCTAAGTTATAATACAAAATAAATAAATTCGCCTGCATCCATAAAGATTAGCATAGTTTATGACATATTATAAGTCAACATTTTATTAGGAAAAATGTGATTATGTTAGCGTGACAATTTTGCGATCGATAGTGCCCAGGCGGCTTTTAGGATTGGAAGAAATAATGGGTCTTCAACGCATTTTTTAATGAAAACACATTTTAACTCTTTGTGGGTTGATTTACCGGATTATAAGTGAAAATGATTGCATGGAAATGGGTGATGTTGATTGATTTTACAGGTTCAAAATAGAAATAAGGATTCCGATTGAGAGCTAGAACTCATACGGGTGAGGGGCACCTGTACGGCTACTCATGGGACCCATACGGGTCCTATTTGGTCTAAAAAAGAACCTCATTTTAGTTTATAATAGAGAAGATTTGTAGAAAAGTAGAAATGAAGGATAAACTAACAAGATGTGAGTCTCTTTGAAACTTAGAAGCGTACCTTTATGTCATGAATACACTTTGAAGCGATCCATATGCTGAGAGAGAGAGAGAGTCTAGCCAAAGTAGATGATGAAATGGTGGTTTCAAGACTATTTAGGCAAGTATTTGTGTGGATATAACCTCCCCCAAATCCTAATAAATGAAGTTAAGAATAAATAAAATGAGGACAAAACCTCAAGAAATGGGTTTTCTCCCTATTATATACCTCCTAGACCTTAACTATACCCTTGTTATTACTCTAAATATTGCTGGAATTTCATAAACTATATGATCTCCTTTCTTTTCTAATTTGCTCCCCTTTTTGAAATGAGGCAAAAGCCCCTATTTATAGGAGGAATCGGGTCTGAACACAATAAATTGCATTCATGACTGATTTCTCCTGAATAAGGTATGATTTACCTGCCATTCTGCCTGTTTGGGCTAGAATGGCACTAGTACGGGTGAGGAGGACCCGTGTAGGTCCCTCCCACCCATATAGGGTTATGGAGCCATACAAGTCAACCTATGGATCTGTACCTCTAAGGTGTGACCTATATAGGTCCCTAAAAGCAGTCTAGGTCTCCTGAACTTGGCCAAACTCAACTCTGCATCAGTGGGAACACCTCTAATAGATAACACCTATAAGGAACTGCATTATCTAGCTCTCATCATCATTTTATGAGAAGGACCATTAAATCTAATGCTTACAGACTACCCCTCAGGGGATCACTGTAGATATGGATCTGTATGACCTCACAATATGAGCGAGGGTTTATGAATCATACCTGAGGTAAAGATATGGGGGGGTCCCTTTCTTGAGGTGAACTCCTTTCCTTGGTGTCCCTTTCTTGAGGCGGACCACTCTCCTTGGCATATCCCTTTCTTAAAGCGGATGACTTTCCTTTGCTAATGCGTATCCCTTTCTTAAGGCGGATGACTTTCCTTCGGTAATGCGTATCCGTTTCTTGAGGCGAATGACTTTCCTTTGCTAAGAGCACGGGCTTTTCGGTGTCCCTTGGAATGATGATGACTTCTTGATCTGACCTCATATGATCTAGTTATTCTATTCTTTAAAGGTTGAATCATGTTTAGCAAGTACCTTTTTGATGATTTTGGACCTTTGACCGCGCTTAAATATCATTCAAATGTGTTTAGAATTAACCATTTTTCTTTCACTCACGTACAGTAATTTGTTTCACAATTTTTTAAAAAATCCAAACATTTTCAACAAATCTCATTTATATCATTGGATTTTAGACTCTCCGAGATTTTCGGAATGTTAAGAATCGCCTTAATCAGATAGCTATAGTGAAAGTTATGAGCGTCGGAAGTTCTAACCTAAACCCTAGAAACCCTAATTAGCCTAAATCCTAGCTGAAACCCTAATATCTAACCCCTTGCTCCCCCTTTTTGCTTCCACCACCGCCAGGCAAATGTTAGGTTGCAAAATTAGCCCACTAGACTGAAAACCTGAAAAGGGCGGTCTAGGCAAAAGTTAGGTTAAAGCGAGCAACGAGAGAGTGTGTTAACTAGAAAACCTTCATAGGCTAGTTAACGCCAGAGTTTGGG
Organism: Euphorbia pulcherrima; assembly: GCA_947683365.1. Classification (NCBI taxonomy): domain Eukaryota; kingdom Viridiplantae; phylum Streptophyta; class Magnoliopsida; order Malpighiales; family Euphorbiaceae; genus Euphorbia; species Euphorbia pulcherrima. The sequence goes on from CANTUS010000004.1 coordinate 24,363,835, forward strand.
TCAATAGAAATGGTTATCATCATTATGTACTCAAACTTAATTCATTTAATGAAAATGTCATTTTACTAAATCCTTTATGTTTGTGCTTGAATAAATATATTGGGCCCAAAAGGTGAAATGAAACAGAAGAGTCAAACATAGGGTTCTGTGCATCTAACTCAGTTCCTCAAATGAAAAGCAAAGATAAAAGGCAAAAATCTTGATAAACTGAAAGAAGCGAGGTCTATGCAAAAGCCAGGAAAAGTCCGCTGGATTGAAAACCTAAAAAGGGCGGTTCGGGGCAAAAATTAGGACATAAAAGCAAAATGAACCAAGTCTGATGGGCCCAACACAATATTTGGGTCTATGCAAAAATTAAGACAATCAAACAAAGATAAATGACTGCCATCGATCACATCGAGATATCTACATTATTGTCACTATCACTATAGTACCTAAGTATACTCTGCAATCTATTAGACTTGAGGAGCTCAAATCCATCCTCTATCGTGTCCACTCCAATATCGACCATAATCGAGCATCTCGAGTCCGCAACGTCCCAATCTTCTAAAGGCATCCTTGGTAGATTTCATTGGTAGTGGTAGCATCCAGTCATTCGTTATCCATGATCTTGAACTTCGCTTCCTGCACCCTCTTGTCTTTGATATGCGTGATCCATTAATCAATTTGTAGTCAACTTGCCTCTTTGAATAACTCATGAGGAGCCCTCTGTCACTTGTCATAGTAGCAACATAGAATTCACGGGTCCTATCTCAGCCATGGCATCCAATCACACGAGCCTCATGTGTTCGCCACAACTTCTATAGTTCTCCACCAAGGGCATTCCCACTTGATCTATGCGACATCCTTAATCCTTCACTAGGGGCATTCTTGTCTTATCCATGCCACAAAGTATTTCCATATATCCTCTCTCCTAATAAGAGGCCAGGTCAGATAAGCCAATCGAGAAAGCAACCGAATTAAACAAAATTGATCAAGCAAATGGCCATGTAGCTCAGATGTGGAGGACGATCAGTCCAACCAGTTCATGCATTCATGCATTCATGCATCCACACATAATATTCATAAATGTCCTATCTATGATTTATACTGAATTATACAGGAAATAAAGCACAAAAAAGTATCCTTGAGCCATACGCTCGACCTCCAAACAAGCACCCGTATCAAGGGGTATCTCAGAATTATTTTCAATCCTATATTTTAGGACGAGCCTAATAGGCATGTCAACCAATGTCTTTGAGCTATACATTCAACCTCGACAGTTTCTCCGTACTCTCGAAAATCCTAACTCAATTTACATTTCACTCTTCCATTTTTATTGCTTAATTGAAGGGGAAAAAATATTTTTGTTCCACAAAATCAATTAAGTAATAAAAATGCAATTCATATCGTTTACTAATGCTTTAAAACTACCTTGACATGTACACCATGTCACAATCCAGATGGGCAACCAACCCGATGGATCCTAAAATCAGAACTCAGAATTTCTCCTGGGGGCACCTTGATGCAAGTGCCCACGGGAACCTCGATATAATCATCAAGGCATATCAGCTGGACCCAATGGATGCCTCGTACGCCATACGGAGAATCTGATGGACAATCAATCTGAAGATATAAAATTCAAAACTCAAAAAATCCTTTAGGGGCACCTTCATGCAACTTTTAAACCTCTAGGGGCACAACGATGCAACTTTTGGCCCTCTAAGAGCGACTTGGTGAAATCGTCGCAAAATTAACCTAGCAATGACTTTCCCGGACTTCTCAGACATTTCTAAACTCATATTTCTTGATATTCCATTTTTATTGCTTAATTGAGGGGCAAAACTTTTTGTCTCGACAAGATCAATTAAGCAATTAAAAATGTAATTTACAACAACTACTAATTTCTCAAATTTTATTCTTGAAAGGTCTATTGATGGCAACCCTAGAAGAAAATTGATTCAAGTAAGCAGTCTATATCAGAGTTTCTATAATGGAGCGGCACAATGCCATTCGATCGGGAGTTTAATCCTCGGTTATGTTATGGTGACGTAAGGCAACCAGCAGTCTATATTAACAGTTTCTGTAATGGAGCAGCACAATGCCATTCGACCATGTGTTTAATCCTCGGTTATGTTATGGTCACGTAAGGCAACCAACAGTATATATCAACAGTTTCTATAATGGATTGACACAATGCCATTCAACCGGGCGTTCAATCCTCGGTTATGTTATGGTGATGTAAGGCAACCAGTAGTCTATATCAACAGTTTCTGTAATGGAGCGGCGCAATACCATTTAATCGGGCATTTAATCCTCGGTTATGTTATGGTGACGTAAGGCAACCATCAGTCTATATCAATAGTTTCTATAATAGAGCAGCGCAATGCCATTCGACCGGGTATTTAATCTTTGGTTATGTTATGGTGACGTAAGGCAACCAATAGTCTATATCAACATTTTCTTAATGGAGCAGCGCAATATCATTCAACCAGGCATTTAATCCTCGGTTATGTTATGGTGACATAAGGCAACTAGCATTCTGTATTGAAGTTTATGTAATGTAGCAACATTGGGCGCTCAATCCTCGATTATGTTATGGTGACATAAGGCAACCAGCAGTTCATATCAGAGTGTTGTATATAAGGCAACATGCAATCCATCTCAAATCTATTAGGGCAATAAAGACAATACCGAATCAAAATGTGCAAGTCAATTTTGTTCTTGATAAGTCTATTCATGGCAGCCTAAGTAGACAACCGGTTCAAGAATCTGTGCCTCAGATATAACTTTTTAACCCTTGCTCTTTCGTGAGATCTGGCATGCCAAGTGGAAATCTCCTAATGGGCTGCCTATGAGCACGAGCTTTTCAGTGACCCTTGGAACGATTATGACTTATTGCTCTGACCTCGTAAGGTCTAGTTGTTCTATTCTTTAAAGGTTGAATCACGTTTGGAAAGTACCTTTTTTTTGATTTTGGACCTTTGGCCATGCTTAAATATCATTCATATGTGTTTAGAATTAATCATTTTTATTTCACCTGCGTGCAGTAATTTGTTTTCCAATTTTCTATAAAATCCAAACATTTTCAATGAGTCTCATTTATGTCATTGAATTCTAGACTCTTTGAAATTTCCGAAATGTCATGTATCACCTTAATCAAATAGCCGTAGTGAAAGTTATGGGCGTCGGAAGTTCAAACCTTAACCTAAACCCTAGAAACCCTAATTAGCCTAAACCCTAGCTAAAACCCTAATATCTAACCCCTTGCTCCCCCCCCCCCTCTTTGCTGCTGTTGTCGGCGGTGGCGGTGACCGCTACTACTGATTATGGCGGTGAACGCCACCTGGGTGGCCACCCCTGTTGTGGCCACCCCCCGCCTCCATGGTGGGTTGGCCGCCACCATGGTAGCGGCCACCGCCATCCTTATGGTGGTGGCTGCTGTGGTCATGGCGGCCACCGCCATGCCGGTGGCGTTGGGTGCGGCATAGCTTGTTACAGGCCATGCCACGTCGTTCCTTCTCTCTCCTTGTGATTTTACCACGTATTTTTTCCAAAAATTTGCCTAAGTCGGTGGATTTTTGAGTGTGAGAGTATTAAAGCCAATCCAAGAGAGAGATCAGAAGAGGACTTTTTTTGGATTGGAAATTGAAATATGAGTTTTGAGAGAAAATTAAGAAATAGAGTGAGAAAGGGAAGAACTAGAGAGAGAAAGCTTAAGAAAAGCATAGAATCTGGGTTTAATCCTCCCTAATCTTGATTCTTAGTTGTTCTTAGGCTTAATCTCGTAGCTTAAACACTAAAATCGGCTAGAAATCATAGGTTAATATAGATTAAATAGGTTTTAGAGACATTTCTCAAAATACTACCTAAATATTCCGTCACCATTCTGTCACCTTTTTGTTTGCTCATTCCGTCAACTTCCGTCACAAATCCATCAAAGGGACCTCTCCAAAGGTTAATTTGAGTCTCCAAATATAGATTCATGGCCTAGAGGTAACAAAACTGAGTTCCCTTAATCTTTTACTTCATTTTATTGCCTATTGTTGTTATTCTTGGTGCTTTTGGTGTTGTTTCTTGTTTTTTGTTTGGTGTTCTTGGAAAATTGTCGGAAAATAGCTTGACCTTTATAGGGATAGCCCTCACCTCTATCCCTATAGGCACTACTATTATAGCGGTGAAGCCTATAGCTATGGAGGTGAACTCTACCCCTATAGAGGTCTCATATTTCTTACAATTTTTGGGTATTTTCATACCCAAATCCATTGAATCAAGATTATTTGAGTGTTTTAAGTCCAGATTTGTTGATATGTGGTTGATTACGACTTAAAATGTTGATGATTTTGATTTTATGGATGCAAGAGCATAGGGTCCCCCTTAAAATCTAGATTCGGTGCTCAAGGCAACAGCCTTGACTGGCGCCACCATAGTGGCCACTGTTACTGTAGTAGCGGTGGCAGCTACGATGGCGGCAATCAAATTACTTTATTTTAAGCTTTTCTTTCATGTTTCTTTGCATTTCTAGTCCCGATTTTCTCCCCAAAATACTTTCTAAAAATCCTAAATAATCTGTAGATATTTAATTCTTTTTTTATTTGTTTTATTTCATTTATTTGTCGTTGAATTCAATTAAATCACCATTAAACAACCTTTAAATGCCTAAAAAATGCCTTTCTAACTCTAAAAATTCCCTAAAAAATATTTTTCTCCATAATAAGATTTTATTTTCTGCCTTTAATTATTTATGCATTATTTGTGATTTATTTATCATGTTTCAAGCCATTTCTGTGTTGGTAAGTTCGGTTGAGGCCAGACTTCGGTCTCTCGTTATTCACTTCATTTACTCGCTTTATTTATTTTCCCGCATTAGAAAAATGTATAAGAATTTGTAAAGCCCTATAATAATTATTTATCTACTTTATTTACTGCTTTTGTGTGATGTATGCCATATAAACTGAAAACACCAAACAATAACTAGATTTAAATCGCATAAGAACTAAAGTCGCGTTTATTAAACTATAAATGGTTTGATTTAAAAATTGAAAAGTAAGCAACACCATCCAAACTTGGAATCTCTATTTTAAGGTACGGTCTAACCACCCGGTGGGAATATCGTACCCAAATTCTCGATGGAGCTTAACCGGTTGGCGACTCTATTTTAAAATACGGGATTTCAAGTCTCGTATCCCTTAACATGCAAATTGGACTTAAATTCAACATCAACATCCCTTTTTCATTATTATTTCCATCACACCTAAAATAAGGATTCTCCTTTAGCACACTTCATAGCGCTCGTTATTTTCCACCCCACGTGCTATGCATCTCACGCAGTCCTCGCGGGAGGGAAAAAAGGTCGTTTGCTCACATTTGCTGATGCGTATCTCTTTCTTGAGGAAGATGACTTTCCTTTGCTGATGTGTATCACTTTCTTGAGGCAGATGACTTTCCTTTGCTAATGCATATCCCTTTCTTGAGGCAGATGACTTTCCTTTGCTGATGCATATCCTTTTCTTGACGCAGATGAATTTCTTTTGCCAATGCATATCCCTTCCCTAAGGTAGATGACTTTGTTTTGCTGAAGTGTATCCCTTTCTTGAGGTGGTTGACTTTCCTTTGCCAATGTGTATCCCTTTCTTGAGGTGGATGACTTTCCTTTGCTAATCATGTATCCCTGGTGTCTCCACTTGGGATGGTGTGTTATCCCTTTCTTAAGGCGGATCAAGTTTTTTGACTAATGAAGGTGTATCCTTTCTTAAGGCGGATGACTCTCCTTGTATCCCTTTCTTAAGATGGATTGACTTTCCTAACTGATGATGGTGTATCCCTTTCCTAAGGTAGATGACTCTCCTAATATGGTGGTGTATCCCTTTCCTAAGATGGATGACTCTCCTGTTAGGGAATTTGAATAACCTGTTAAGAGACAATAAACACATTGAGTTAGTTACTGCCTGAGATGACATGTATTGATTCTTTATTGACTTTGTGGTGAAGAAAAAAATGTTTGCCCCTTCAATAAAGAATAAAGATGTGTGGATAGGGGTTAGCCTCTGAATAAGTTATAAACTTAGTGTGAGAAATGTTGGGTTCGGCCTAATTACTTAGGGATGGAATGCTTCTTGGAGGTTGCCTCTCACGGGAATGCTAGATGCCCCTTGATAGGTTCTATTGCTAGGGAATGCCCCTAGGGTGGGTACCCCCTATGGTATTTGATGACGGGGGAATACCCCTTGACTGGCTCTATTGCTGGGGAGTAGGGGGATGCCCCTCGGTTAACTTCCTTGCTAGGGAGGTGTCTTTTTAGATGATTTGTCTACTAGGGACTTCTTCCCTTTGAATGAACCTGCACATGAAAATTTTTTATGACAATAAATGGACCTAAAATAGCTTACCTTGATTCTTGATTGACTTTGTGGTAAACAAAATTTTTTTGCCTCGTTCAATCAAGGATTAAGGTGAGCTAGGGGTTTTTGCTGTGAATTAATTGAAGTACATGGTTTGAGAAAAGTGGGTTGGCCCTAAGTTTTGATTTGTTGTGTCCCTGCTGCTGGGGGAACTAATTCCTTTGAAAAGTTGGTTTGTTTCTGAAGGTTGGGACCCGTATAGGTGTGGTGTGAGGCTTAGGGGACCCGTACGGTTGGCCAGGACCCATACACGTGCATCAGGGCAGTTTTAAAAAGACAAATAGTCCGCCACTCCCCCTTTTTACCAAAACTTCCAAAACTCTCTAATTTTCGGTGAATTCTTCTCAAAATTAACTAAAAGATGTATAAAAAGATCCCTGATGTCAGCCATTTTAACCTCAAGTGTGAGGAATTACCTCGAGTGGGTGAATCAGAGCTCCAGCGATGTCCGGTGGCCCTTAGATATGCGTTCTATGAAGAGGATAGTTTCTTGGGTTTCAAGTCCTCTTCTGAGATCCCAGTGGTTCCTTCTCCCACTTCACATCCTTCCGAACTTCAAGTAACTCGATATAAACCTTCCCTTTTCAATTTTTTTCATTTTTGAATTCCGTCAATTTGGCATGATTTTAGGGTGTTCTAGTGGTTGAAATAGGGCCTAGTGTATGAAACTTTAGCCTAGGGATCTTTTGGAACTGGTTAGATTAAGGTTTGGTTGCATTTGGATGATTTTTGGCTATTTTGGAATTTTTCCCGTTGAGGGACCATTTGAAGAGGACCCTTACGGGTGAGGGGGACCCGTACGTATCCCTTTTTTTGCATGGGTGGAGTAATAGGACCTGTACGGGTGAGGAGGACCCTTAATGGTCCCATTTCCTGGGACAAAATATTTGAATTTCCCTTTTTCTACAACTTATTTCTGATTCTTGACTTAACCACTGCATTCTAACACTATTGTATTGTTGTTTTATCTTTGCAGTTCCCATTCAAGTCCATTGAAGCTCTAAGCTTCTATAGGAAATGGTAAAAGGAGATACGTTCAGTGAGGGATACTGAGTTGCTAGCCGACAGTGACTCTTTGGGCTTCGTTGATATTGTTCGAGCCATCCACGCGGGCCTGAAGATGCTTTCCCCAGCTACTATTTTGCTTTGGCTGAGTGATGGTCGACCACTACGCATACATTCCATTTCACCCTCGGGGATGTTACCATCACTCCCTCGGACATGTGCGCACTGACAGGGCTAGTTTGGAGTAGAGAGATCATCCACTTCGATTTGTATGCCAACCGTTGGCATTCACTAGCTGAATTGGGCTTCATCTTGGTGGGAGTGACAAGCTCAAGTATGGGGACTTGCACACTTATGGACTAGCTCAGCTGAGTCTAATCGCTGCGGGGAGGAGGGATCAGTATGTCAGGTCCTTCCTTATGACACTCTTGATGACCGTCTTCTTCCCCATCCTACTCGAGGAACATAAACTATGGGTTGCTGTCTGCTATAGAGGATCTTGCTAGCGTGCCTGGTAAGAACCGGTGTCGGGCTATTCTGGCTTAGCTGTACTATGACCTAGACATTGGCGTTTGAGGTCAGTAGTCTGAGCTGAAGATCAGTCATTTTCTCCTTCTAGTAAATTCTGAACTCCTCAGTGCTTTACTCTGATTTTGACTATCTGGACACTTGCTTTGGTTTCTTTTTGCAGATGTGGGTATTCGAGCACTACTTCATTCCAAGGTCTGCCCTGTTTGGGCAACCTGAGATGCCCCACTTTATCTCGAAGTGGATGGTGGGTCCTTGGTAGGAGAAATCTAGGACTATATCTGATTATCGGGAGTACATCCACTAACTGCGTTCTAATCGGGTAAACTTCCAAACCTGATCATGTATCTATAATACAACAAACCATTAATAGCAAATCATATGTATAAAGTTAGGGTTCTTATAGTGCATTTTGTACATATGCAGGTTGTTCACGATCCCTGGGCTTATTTGGTCATCCATGATGATATTGAGGAGATACAGTAGGGCATGGATGATCGTCAATTCACGCTGGAGTCACCACACTCACTAGACTGATACTTTGGTGAGCGTGTTCACGGCTGGTGGACTAGCTTGGTAGTGGAGAGGCCCATCCCTCTATCCATGCTTAAGAGGGTGTGCTAGCCTCTCCTGATGCCTGAGATAGACTAGGGGTTGTATCTTTTAGGCGAGGGGCCTCGCGTACTGTCGATTGAGAGGTCATACCCAGATTTCATTCGAGATTTGCTCATCCAACTGTGCTTCTAGATTCATCTGGGTGACCGAGTTCTTGAGTTCCACTATAAGGAGAACGATGATGACATACCCGGGGGTTATCCTGGGGGCCCCTTCATTCATCGGACGTCTTCCCAGACCTGCTGCTCCTTTCACCCAGGTAACCCTTTTAACTCAATTTTATAAATTTCTACATTTTTATATTTACTTGCATGAACTAAGGACCTGATAATCTGCAAATTGTGATGTAGTCTTCCACCGCCAAATGGAAGAAGATTACTGCCGCCGCCACTTCTGCTAGGCTGGCTACCCCTATTTCTATTGGGTCGGCTGATCTTAAGCCAGCGATGAAGTAGGCTAGGGGTACCAGGGGTTTCAGGGAGGGTGCCCTTTATATCGACCTAGACTCCACTTTTCACCTCCTGGACCACTCGGGGAAGCATGTGATGTGCTGGTTTGAGGAGTTAGTCTATACTATCTGATTCACTCCTCCTACCGTAACCCATGCAAGTCCTCTTACACTTAAATTTCAACTTATTCCTTTGTTAAACATGTGAGTTACGTTTTGAACTAACTTGACTTGTCCTTCACAGGTGTCTGTGGCTGAGGCAGAGATGATTGCTTGGAGATATATCTCGACCCAAGATTTGATGTCGGAACAAGATGAATTGGCTATGATAAGCTTCATTTTCCTACAAAATTTAACAAACTATGCATGCATGCAATGATATTTATATATGTGTACCGATCTCCTAATTTTCCTGTAGACTTTGCTGGCGATGGAGCGCGATAGGTCTACCCGAGACTTGGATACTACTAATGATTAGGCTAGCTTCATGGAGGATTAGTTACGGGCAGCCACCATAGAGCTAGACAGGATCTCAATTTTGGAGGTAGATCTGAAGAGGGCCAGGAGAGTGGTGGCTCAGGCTAGGGCTGAGGATGAGGTGTTATAGGCATAGCTGACCCGGATGACTAAGAGCAGCGGACACTGAAGCCATCCAATTCATCTTCAAAGGACGATCACTCGGCATATCGGGTGGTACCAGTAGTGACCTAGGAAGGTGAAGCCAAGCAAGAGGTGGAGCAGTAGGTTAAGATGGATGATGCTGATGTTAGGGGTGCTATGGGTAGCTCGAGGGTCGGATTGCCTGGTCTTCCTACTAAGGATCCTGGAGGGGTTGAGGACTATATGATGATCAACATTGATGACTTGTTGGTGGATACCTATGACCAGACTCAGGATGGGCACCGAGGATAGGATCATCCAGACACTTAGACTATGATTCATTTTTTTACTTTTTGGACATTTGACATTTTTTACCGAGCGTGGCTTATTTTGATGTAAACTTGGATGTCATTCACACTGATACTTTTGTTGTTTGACTTTATGCATGTTGAACTTTTCCTATCTACATTGAGACCATTTAAATCTTGTTGCTTGTAAACTCATATTGCCCTTTAGCACAACTAACAATGAAACCTTTTTAGAGTGTACTAAGAGCAAGTAAGTTAGTCGTTGAACACTAGAAGTTCCTAATCGCAATGAACTGACCCAATCTAGACTAACAAGTATTACCAGGGCTGGCTGGTTCAAATTAGCACTTATAGGGATTCGTGCTATCATGTGATTTCAAAGTGGCAGATCCTAGTTCAAGAGATCCCAGCTGTGAGACATTGTAATTATAAATGCTGTTCTAACCAATAAGAGCAAATGCAATAACAAAACTGGCGCTTTTGAATGGAGTTCTAATTTTTGCATAGGTCATTAGGTATGAGATGACCTATTGAACATTTATTTTAATTTCTTTTCACCCTATTTTTTTTCCTGAATTGTCCTTGGCAGCTTAATCTAGCGGACTTTTCTTGTTCTTTTCTTTGCCTTAACTTTTGCTTGGACCGCCCTTTCAGGTTTTGAATCCAGCAAGCTTCTTCTTTTCTTTTTTTTGTCTTAATTTTTGCTTGGACCGCCCTTTTGGGTTTTCAATCCATGAGAGGTTTCTGACTTTTGCATAAACCTTATTTCTTTTATGGTTTATCAGCATTTTTGTCTTTTATTGGATAAATACGCACAGTAGAGATGACAACAAAGAGCACAGAATGTAGCAAAAAATTAATGTTCACATACTTGCGATTATTTCACCTAATGACATGCATGCATCCATAAGACCAAGATTCTTAGCAAATCATAACATGTTCATTGATGAGATTAATTTTGAGTACATAGGCAATGGTACCAATTTCCAATGGTTAATCCCTGTTGCCTACTAGTCCTTTTACGGATTTTCTAGAAAGTAACTGACATTTTTCTCTAAATGCCCTAACTTTTGGCTAAGCCACCCTTTTTGGGTTTTCAACTTAGCAGGCTTTATTTGTGTTGGAGTGCCCTAATTTTTCCCTGACCAGTTTGTGGAATACTAATCAGTGGGTTGCACCCTAATTTTTGCCCGAGCAGTAGAGGACCACTCATCGGGTTATTTATTCTTTATCTTTTTTTATTCTTTATGTTGCTTTTCTGTTTAGCTCTTTTGACCTAGACATGATAAAGCTTAATCCTGTCTTGGTTCACTGGATTCGAAAATTCATTTCCATCCATGTCCATGAGTTTGATTCCTCCCTTGCTAAGGACTTTCTTAATAACAAACGATCCTTTCCAGTTAGGCCTAAACTTGCCCCTAGCATCTGTGTTGACTTGGCACAGTTATTTGAGAACTGGATCACCCGCCTTGAGATGTTGCTTTGGGTCTCTGACTCTATAATTGTAGGCTCGGGCTATGCATTGCTCGTACATCTATAAGTGTTCAAGTGCCTTGAGCCACTTCTCATCTATCATATTCAACTACTCATACCTAGCTCCTGCCTAGTCTGACTCTTTTAACTGGGCTTTAAGTGCCACTCGTAAAGATCTTACTTCAATCTCAACAGGAAAAACAACTTCCATTCCATATTCTGGGGAGTAGGGTGTCTAATCTATGGGTGTTCTTATGCTGGCTCTATACCCCTAAACTGCAAATGGAAGTTTATCTATCCAATCCCTATAGGTAGCCACAGTCTTGGACAGAGTTCTCTTGATTGGCTTGTTGGTAGCTTCAACTACCTCATTGGTCTACGGCCTGTATGGTAAGGATCTATAATGTTTGATGTTGAATTTCTCTAGCAACTTAGTTGTAGCCCCTTAAAACTGTACCCCATTATCAAAGACCACATGATGTGGAATCCTGTATCGAGTAAAAATGTGTCTCTCTATGAACTTGGTCATCTTCTTGGTGGTGATACTGGTGTAGGATTCGGCCTTCACCCATTTTGAGAAATAATCAACTGCAATAATGATAAATCGGTGTCCATTGGTAGATGAAGGTCAAATTTTGCCAATTATATCTATCCCCCACGCCAAGAATGGCCAGGGAGTAGACAATTGTCAAGTTCATTTGGGGGTAAATATTATATATCCCCGTGAATCTGCATTCGTGACATTTTCTGACTTTGTCGATGCAGTCGGCATTCATTATCATCCAAAAGTACCCCATTCTCTGAATCTTCCTAGCCAGAGCCATTCCATTCATGTGCGGGCCACAATCCCTTATATGAATCTAGGTCATGACCTTTTTGCCTCTTTTTCTGTCAAACATCTCAACAATAACCCCTCTACGGTTCGCTTAAAGAGATCTTCATCTATGAGCCTAAACTACGTAGCTAGCCTTCTTACAGTTATATGATCTGAATTAGATGCCCCTTTAGGGCTTTTTCCTCTTCTTAGGAACTCCTTAATGTCGTAATACCAGCAAGCCTTTTGCTCTTCAACAGTCATAACTTGAATTTTCTCATGAAATGGGAAACGAGAAGTTTCCATTACCAAAGGGCGAATGAGTTGGGTCTCTTCTCCATCCCACATAGAGGCCAAGGTAGCAAGTGAGTCAGCCATCTAATTCTCATCTCTTGGTACATATTAAAAGAAGCATTGACCAAATTGTACCGACAAATTCTAAACTACCTCCACATATGGCCTGATTGATTCTTCTTTGATTTCCTTCTCCCCGACTACTTGTTTTATCACTAGCGTAAAATCACCAATCCCCTTTGCTTCTTTTGCCCCTACTTTCAGTAGAGCATCAAGGCTAAAGAGACAAGCTTCATATTTGGCTCCATTATTAGTGACTGGGAACTCTAGGCGTTTACTCAATAGGATAACCTCACCTTGAGGTGTAATGATAATCACCCCAAGACCTGCACCCATTTGATTCACGGCCCCATCAAAGTACATAATCCATTCGGCCTTCTCTACTTACACTGTTGTCAACTGCTCATCAAGAAACTCCAATTTCTCCATGTAATGATATTCTATAGGTTGTCTTGCCAGGAACTCATCCACTACTCTCCCCTTGATTACTTTCTTGGTGACATACTTGATATCAAATTTAGACAGTAAAAGAAGCCAACGAGAGAGTTTCCTTGCCAAGGTGATTGGGTCCACCTTGGCAACCACTTGGATTCTGTAAGACTGGAAGTAATGAATCAACATTTTGGTTAACCATACCATTGCCATGCACGTTTTCTTTACAACTGTGTACCGCATTTCATACTCCAACAACTTCTTACTCAAGTAGTAGATAGCATGCTCGCTCTTATTATCTCATTCTTGAACTATCATTGCACCCAAAGATGATTCTTCTATGGCAAAATAGAAAATCAACGACTTACTGAGCATCAGAGGCTTCAAGACTGGGGGACTCGTGAGGTAAGCCTTTATCTTATCAAATGCTATCTGGCACTACTCATCATACTCCATGGGCAGCTTCTTTCTCAACAACTTAAAGATTGGCTCATAAACCATTGTTTACTTGGCGATGAATCGACTCACATATTGAAGCAACCCAAGAAACCACCTGACTTCCCTTTCAATTCTAGGAATAGGCATTTCTTGAATAGCTCTAACCTTGTCAGGGTCAACTTTGATTCCTCTCTGACTAATGATGTGGCCCAACAATCTCCCTGATATAACCTCAAACACGCACTTTTTTGGGTTCAAACGGAAGTTGTATTTCTCGATTCTTATTAGGAACCTATCTAGGATCTCAGGATGCTCTTCCCTTGTGTTATACTTTACCAACATGTCATCTATATAAACCTCAACCTCTTTGTGGATCAGGTCATGTAATAAAGCAATTACAACTCTCTAATAAGTTGCCCCTGCATTCTTTAATCCAAAAGGTATCACCTTATAACAGTAAGCCCCCCCACTCTGTGATGAAAGCTGCCTTAACCTTGTCAATAATATCCATTAGGATCTAATTATAACCAGAGAAGCCATCTAAGAAAGAGTACATCGAGACTCTGGTGGCACCGTCTATTAGTACATTAATATGCAGCAATGGGAAATAATATTTTAGAGATGCCTTATTCAAATCATGAAAGTTGACACACATCCTTACCCTTCCATCCTTTATAGGACCTAGGATGACAAGTGCTAACCATGTTGAATACTCAATTACTTCAATGAGCTTAGCTTCCAATAACCCGACAACTTCTGCTTTAATTTTGTCGGCCCATTCCGGGTGTAACCTCCTCAAGTTTTGATTTACTAGTTTAAATTTAGGATTGGTGGGGATACGATGTTCAGGAATTTCTCGATCTACTCTAGGTATGTCTTCATATAACCAAGCAAAAGCGTTAACATGTTTTCTAAGAAATTTTATCATCTCTCTTTTTTCAATAGGGGTCATTAAATATCGTCACCATTTTTGGATTTTCTATAGTACCCAAATTAATGTCATGTAATGGAATGTCATGAATGCTAAAAATGTTATGAGTGTGGTCCAATGAATACATGGTGCTGTTAGGTGAGAAATCAACCAAGTAAGCAAAATCATTATTAACATTAGGGTGGCCAAAGGCTACATCACCCATAGTGCCTCTAGTGGCTTGGGCTCGGTTCAGATCTTGTAATTGCTCTTCAGTCAGTACATCATCCATAGTGCCTCTAGTAGCTTGGGCCAGGTTCCTCAAAGCTTCCTGGATGGGTGTCTTCTTCTTTTCCCCCAAGTAGAGGATGGTGTGCACTGAAGTAGTAAGAGTATCGATGGCTTTGTCCACTTCAATCTTTGATGGGTTATTGGCTTCCATCTGCTAGGAACATCTTTCTGCTTCTATAGCTAATTCATAACATTCAGGAATGGTCTTGTATATTCCAATAAATGCTATCTTATAGAGTGAGGACATAATCCAAGGACAAATCGGTTGGCCAACTCCTTCTCATCAGGTCTGCTTTTAAGAGTTGCTAGAATAGTCAACCATCTCCACAAATAATCATGGACAGGTTCCCCATTCCATTGTTTGATAGCCATAAATCCCTTAGTGACGGTTCTTTGTAAGCGGATGACCTTTTTCCCACCTACGAGACCGTGTGAGATGCATAGCACGGGGGGTGGAAAATAACGAGCACTGTGAAGCGTGCTAAGGGAGAATCCTTATTTTAGTGTGATGAAAAGATAAATTGATAAAATTGATGTTGATGTTGAATTTAGGTCCAATTTGTGTGTTAAGGGATACGAGACTTGAAATCCTATATTTTAAGATAGAGTCGCCACCCGGTTAAGCTCCACCGGGAATTTGGGTACGATATTCCCGCCGGGTGGTTAGATCGTACCTTAAAACAGAGATTCCAAGTTTGGATGATGTTGCTTACTTTTCAATTTTTTAAATCAAACTGTTTACATTTTATTAAGCTCGACTTTAATTCTTATACGATTTAAATCCGGTTATTGTTTGGAGTTTTCGGTTTATATTGTCATTCATCACACAAAAGCGGTAAAATAAAGCAGGAAAATAAATTATTGGCTATACAAATACCTATACATTTTTCTAATGTGAGAAAATAAATAAAGCGGATAAATAAATAAAAGGGCAATAATGGGTCCCAACCGAACCTACCGACACGGACTCGGCTCCAAACGAGATAAAACATTCACAAATAACCACAAATAAGGCATAAATAACAAAGGCAGAAAATAAAAACATATCACGGAGAAAAACATATTTTTGAATTTTTTGGGACTAAAAACACATTTTTTGGGGAAAATAGCGACGAACTTAGCGACGAAATTTAGTATTTTTGGGGAAAAAGTCTCTAAATCCTATTTTAGCTCGTTTTAACTTAAGATATCTATTTAATTTTTGGGATTAAGCTAAAAGATTAAGCTAAATATCCCTTAAGAATCCAGATTAACCAGATTTCTCAAGTTTTAAATGGCTTTCTCTCTCTAAAGCCTAGGGAATTCTAAATGTTAAATTAAGTTTTCAATTTGGTAAAAAGTCCAGAACTAGGTGATTTAATGGGTTTATATAGACCTAACTCACTCTAAATAACTCAATTAGTCCCTAGAAATGCAAAGATTCCCAGAAAAATTGAGTAAATTTGAATTTAGAGAGAGAAAGACGGACTAGCGATGGACAGTCAGAGCCCGCATAGCATCTCAGGCCGAGAAGCTGTATTGGCAGCATCTCACCAAGCTCCATTATGGTGCGACGCCTCGCCCCACCACAAGATGCTGCAAGCGCAGTGTCTTGAGGTACCACGGCGCGTCTTGGTGACTTGGCCACTCTATGGCCACATGCGCCGAGACGGGGGGGGGGGGGGTGCGGTGCAAAACGGCCAAGGGGCACGTCTCGCACACCAACTCAGTGTCTCACCACCCGCCGGAGAGTCTCGCACGCGGGACATATTTATTTTAATTACTTTTTTATTTTTTATTTTTAATATTTAATTATTATTTTTTGATATGTTTTGATTATTTTGGTAATTTTTAGAGCATCTATTTTAATTAACCAGTCAAAGGGAATTGAACGGTTAAAATACCAACTTTGTAACGAGAATACTTGCCAAACGCAATTCAACTCTAAAATAATAGAAAAACATGCCAAATATTAGGTACAAGCAAAACATCATCATCGTTCGGCAGGTCATCAAAAAGCCCGTGCCCACAGGCTGCCCCTCGTGAGATTATCATTTGTCAGGTCAAATGTAATTTCATTAAAGAGCGAGGGATATGAGGTTATACCTGAGTCACGAATTCCTGAGCCGATTATTTAATGGGATTGCCATCAACAGATCTTTCAAGAGGAATAAAATAGGGATAATGGGTATTCTCGGCATGGTTGTCTACAGACGATACATGGACGCATCATCAATGGACTAGTTGAGAAGGCAAAACTGAACTAGTTGTCTACCGATGGTTTGAGGATACACCATCAATAGACCTATCGAGAAGGTGAAGCTTAATTAGTTGTCTACTGGTGGTTTGAGGATGCACCATCAACGGATCTATCGAGAAGCTAAATCTAAATAGGTTATCTACTAGTGGTTTAAGGATGAGCCATCAATAGACCTATTGAGAAGGCGAAGCTGAATTGGTTGTCTACTGGTGGTTTGGGAACTCACCATCAACTGACCTATTGAGAAGGCAAAGCTAAATCAGTTGTCTATTGGTGGTTTGAGGACGCACCATCAATAGACCTATCGAGAAGGCAAATCTAAATCGGTTATCTATTGTTGGTTTAGGAATGCACCATCAACAGACCTATCAAGAAGGAGAAGCTGAATCGGTTCTTTACTGGTGGTTTGAGGACGAACCATTAATGAACCTATCAAGAAGGAAAATCTAGATTGGTTGTCTACTGGTCGTTTGAGGACATAACATCAATGGACCTATCGAGAAGGTGAAGCAAAATTGGTTGTCTACTAGTGGTTTAGGGACACACCATCAACGAACCTATCGAGAAGGCAAAGCTGAATCGGTCGTCTACTAGTGGTTTGAGGATGCACCATCAACGGACCTATAGAGAATAGAAACTTGAGAAGTTAGTAGTTGTAAATTGCATTTTTAATTGCTTAGTTGACCATGTCAGGACGAAAATTTTTGCCCCTCCAATTAAGTAATAACAATGGAATATTGAGAAAAAAATGAGTTTAGAAAGATCCCGAGAAGCCCGGGAAAGTTATAGTTTTGCGATTGTTGTATCGAGATGCCTCTAGGGGGCCAAAAGCTGCATCGCAGTGTCCCTAAAGGATTGAAAGCTACATGGAGGTGCCCTAAAAGGATTTTCTGAATTTTGGATACTGGATCTTCAGATCGATCGTCCATCAAAATTGCTACACGACATTCCTATCGAGGAAGTTTTGAGATATGAGTAATTGATATGAGTTGTGTTTTAATTGGCTAATTGATTTTGTTGAACAAAAAATATTGTTGCTCTTTCAATTAAGGAATTGAAATGGAAGAGTGAAATAAAAGTTGAGTCAAGATTTCTGGGAGTCCGGAGAAACTGTTGAGGCATTCATCGGGTCTAGCTGATATGTCCCTTGGATTCTTTATCTTTGAAAGTAGTTTAGAAAATATATCGGGATGCGCCTGATGATTACATCGAGAATCCCCAGGGTATTTGCATCAAGATGCTCCTGGGAGAAAATTTGAGTTTTGATTTTAGAATCATCATGTTGGCTATCCACCAGGGTTGCCACATAGTGTACATGTCATGGAAATTTTAAAGCATTAGTAATTGATATAAGTTGTGTTTTTGTTGCTTAATTGAATTTGTGGAACAAAAATAATTTTTGCCCCTTCAATAAGCAATAAAAATGGAAGAATGAAACATAAATTAAGTTGAGATTTCCAAGAGTCCAGAGAAGCTGCCAAGGTTGAGCACTGAGACTAGTTGATCTGCCCTTGGGAGAAGCTCTATCTTTGAATGTAGGATAGGAAACAATTCTGAGATGCCCTTTAATATGGGTGTTTGCTTGGAGGTCGAGCATATAGAATTCAGTCTAGAATAATAAATATGACATTTATGAATATTATGTATGAATGCATGAATGCATGAGCTGGTTGGACTGATCATCCTCCATATCTGAGCTGCATGACTGCTTGCCTGATTGATTTTGCTCAATTTGGTTGCTTGCTTGGAGAGAGAATATATGGAATTGCTTTGTGGCATGAATAAGACTAGAATGCCCCTAGTAGAGGATTAGGGATGTCGCACAGATTAGTTGGAAATGCCCCTGGTGGAAAATTAGGGAAGTTGCGGTATACACGCGAGGCTCGTGTGACCAGATATTGAGGTTGAGGATTGTCGTTAGTATGATAAGTGATAAAAGGCTCCTCACGAGCTATTCAAAGTAGCGAGTTGACTACAAATTGATTGTTGGATCAAGCACGTCAAAGACAAGGGGGTGCACGAAGCGGAGTTCAAGATTCCAGATAACGAACGACTAGATGCTATCATTACCAATGAATTCTACCAAGGATAGTTTGGGGAGATTGCAGACTTTTCCAACTACTTGGTCGTGGTCGAGATTAGAGTGAACACGTACAGAGGATGGATTTGAGCCCTTCATATCCACTAGACCGGAGAATGTATTCAGGAACTCTGATGACGATGACGATAATGCAGATATCTCGATTTGATCGATGGCAGTCATTTATCTTTGTTTTGATTGTCTTAATTTTTACAGACCCGAACATTATGTTGGGCCTATCAGACTTGTTTATTATGCTTTTATGTCCTAATTTTTGCCTAGACCACCCTTTTTGGGTTTTCAATCCAACGAAATTTTCCTCGCTTTTGCATAGACCTCGTTATTTTCGGCCTATCAGGATTTTTGCCTTTTGCTATCATTCTTTTGAGAAATTGGGTTGACTGCATAGAACCCCACATTCGACTTACTTGCAACATTTCGCCTTTTGGGCCCAATATATTCATTCAAGCACAAACATAAAGGATTCAATAAAATGAAATTTTCATTAAATGAAGTAAGTTTGAGTACATAATGATGATAACCATTTCTATTGAGCTAAACTCTGGCATTAACTAGCCTATACAGGTTTTCTAGCCAACATATCTCTCGTTGCTTGCTCTTACCGCAACTTTTGCCTAGACCACCCTTTTTGGGTTTTTAGTCTAGTGGGCTATTTTGCCCCCTAACTTTTGCCTAACTAGTTTGTAGAATACCGATCAGTGGGATACACTCTAATTTTTGCCCGAGTAGTAGAGGACCATTCGACGGGTGATTGATTTTACTTATGTTTTCATATGCCACTTTTCAGGATTTAATTCTTTTGGTTAGATATGATAACGCTTTGACCTGTTTTGGTTGATAGGGTTTATAAACTCCTTACTATCTATAATCTTCATGCCTCTAGAACCGAGTACCTTTCTGACTACGTAAGGTCTTTCCCAATTCAGTTGGAATCTCCCACTTGGATCGGCGTTGGTAGGCTTAACTTGCTTTAGAATTGGATCATTGGCCTTTGACAGACATCTCTGATGCTTGACTCGGTTGTTGTTCGACCTTGTTATGCGATGTTGGTATATTTCAAGATTGTTTAAGGTGTTCGAACTGTGCATTAGTCCATGGGGCCCCTTTAACTTGGATTTAGTATGGCTCTCAAGGACTTCGTCTTGGTTTTGACTGGAAATGCAGTTTCTATACCATAAACCAAGGAGAAAGGCATCAGATTCATGAGAATTCTGACACTTGTTTGACATCTTCAAAGGGTGAATGGTAGCTTATCGACCCAATCTCTGTATCTTACGGTAGGTTTGGAGAGAAATTTCTTGATAGACCAGTTTGCTATTTCAGTTGTCCCATTAGCTTGTGGTCTGTAAGGTGAAGCCCGACATCACTCGGTTCCGTATTTCTTAATCAAATCAGTGGTTGCCCCTTGGGACTAAAACCCATTTGTGTTAGGCAATGTGATGAGGTAGGCCATACCGAGTAAAGACATGTTTCTCGATGAACTTGTCCATCTTCTCAGCGGTAATAATGGTAAAAGACTCGTCTTCCCCCTATTTTAAGAAGTTGCCCCTATGATGATGAAGCGGTGTCCGTTGGTTGATGAAGGCTGATTTCACCAATTGTACTTGTCCTCCCTACCGAGGATGGTCAATGAGGAGAGAAATGTAAGATGGTTTGTAAGTGTAAGGGAATATGTATTGGGAAGAGTCAAGGGTGGGCGAAGAAAAGATGAGCCATAATTCTGTCGAAAGTGGTCTGGCGATGTTCTTTCTCCATCATAGGCTGACACTTCTTCGGTAGCTTAAAGATGGACTCGCACATAGTCGATAGGCTGGCGATGAACCAATTGACATATTGGATCTATCTAAGGAAGGACTGAGCTTCTTTTTCTATTCTAGGTATAAAAAGGTGATTCTCCGTTTTTGGCGAAGAACCCTAGGTGTGGCTAGGTGTGACCAGGCAAAAGCGTTATCATGATCTTTAAGCACTTTTTATCTCTCATTTTCTTTCAGAGGTTAGGTCATTAGAAAATAGTTACCATCACATGTACTTAAATTTATTTTAGTTAAAGAAACATCATGAATGCTAAACATATTATGCTTATGATAAAATGAATGCATGGACCCATCGGGGCAAAACATAAAATGAGTAAACAAAACGAGAGTCTTTGATTGAATAAAAGATGCGTTAAAGACATAATTGTTCACATCTAAATGCTAAAAAAAGAAAATTTCATGATAGATAGATAGTCATCCCCTACAGGCAGAGGGTCTTGAGTTACGGCGCTGGTAGATTAGGCATCCTCGGTAGCTTTCAATGGTGCGTCATCGAGGACGAGATCTAGAACTTTCACTTGTTCGGCTAATGACTCCTTCCTTTGCTAGAGACCTTGCAAGATTCTTATCAGCTTTAGCGATAGAATTGGCTTCTATAATGACGTCGGCTGAACTGGAGAGGATCATGGCCAAGACCAGAATTGATCGCACTTACCCCACTATCAAAGCTCGGTGATGGTTTCTCCTCGATACTAGTCTTCATAGCAGGCTCATCCATTTTTCCTTCCCTTACGAAATGGGAGATAGCAGCAGTTAAAGCTCTACATTGGTTGGTTTGATGTCCCTTTTATATGTGATATTTGCAGAAGTTTGCTTTTTCTTCGGGGGTCGGGGGCCTATACTCTTAGAGATGATTAAGCTTATCAGCTTCACGCATTTTAGCAAATATCACACTCAATGGTAACTTCCAAGGGGAAACAAAGGGATTCTAATTGGGTGCTTGATAAGGAGTTTTCTGAACAGCTGAAACCTCCCCTTGAGCCACTACTTAAACTGCGGGTTTGGCTTGAACGGCAGCTGCATTAAGTTGAACTGCGGGAGTTTTGCCTTTGAAATAGATTGCCCTAATGAGATCCTATGGACCGCTACTTCCTTTTGGTGAGCCCAAAATTGGTGGTGAATCTTGATGGTTATATGCATTTTTAGGCTCAACTATCTTCCATTCCTTTATCAAACGGTCAATGGCCTGAATCAAAGTCTGGCACTCTTCAGTGGGGTGACTTAGTTGGATATGATACTCGCAAAACCTATCCCTTTCATCGGCTGTGGCAGGTCTCCATGGGCGTAATGGTTTAATCATACCATCTTTCCTTAACTTCATGTATATGCTTCTCAAAGGTGCTTTCCACGGGTATGTGGCATACTTTGTTTTGGTTGCCTTTTGTACGGGGTGCCTGATCATCAACTGAACATGATTGGGAGGAATGCGATCTAACTTCTTCTCTTGCATAAGTGGCTCTTTCATTTTGGTCCAAGAAGGGATATTGCATGACATACCAATTCCTTTACCTCCTTTCGAATTTCTATTCGGTCCCCTCTCAGAACTAAAAGGCAAGAACTTTTGTAATAGAGCCTTTGTTTTATGTATCATGCCCAGAGATTGCATGACTTGGTCGTTGGGCCGAGGAATTGCTAATTGATGAGACTCAACTTCAGATGTCATGGCTAGAGATTGCATGACCTGGTCACTAGATAGAAGAGAAGTCAATCGGTGCTAGAGGGACCCAACTTTAGGTGTCCTACCTGGAGGTTGCATGACCTGGCCATTAGATGGAGGGGGTGTGCCAAACTGGAATGGTGAAGCAAGCAATGAGGCTTCAGCTTGAGAACTAACTTATACATTAGAATTGAAGAGGTTTTAAGGGTGAGTAGTCCTTCTCAGAGCAATAATAAACTGAGTAGGAGCGGGAGAAAAGGACTTTGGAGGCATCTGAGGTTGAGCTAAATTTTGATCCAGTTAGAATAGACTTGATCGGGGATTGAATGGGGTGAAATTGAACGAGCTGGCTGAAACTGATCTAGAGTTACTAGGGTCAACAAAAGTTGGCTCATACTGGTGAGAAAATCAAGCTCGAAGGTGTGGTTTAGAGCTTGAGTTGGATAGGTAAACATGGGCGGTTGAGGTTGCGTGACATCCTGACCAAACTGAAATAGGATCGATGAAGCCTAAATAGGCCACTGCATAAACTGGACTGGCTGAATTGGCTAGACAGTAGACTGAATCTGAATTGGCAGAACCTGAATTGGGAAGTTCTGAGCGACCTCTAACTATTCCTGAGCTTGAATATCAATTCTAGGAATCCCTTGAACACTTCTACTCTCTTCCAAAACTTTATGAATAGAATCTTGGATCTACCCCTAAATTACATCTCAGAACTGATCAGATCGGAGAAACACTGCAATAGCATTGACAATCTCAGAACTCAATGGAGATTGACCCTGATCAAGTGGAGGGAGAGAAGAGGCAGTACCCTCGGACGGAACCCTATCCATAGTCGGCAAATTAGACATAGCAAAAAGATTAGATTCCAAAACTGAGCTTAAAATCGAATTTGGACCTACAGAATAGCAAACTAGAGTATGATTGAGTCTGACGGTAGTGGTGCCGCGGGAATTACACGTTGGTTGAAACAAGTGATCCACCCACAAATATCCCCAATTTCTGGCCGGCATGACGTATAAAAGTGAGCTTCACGAGGGTGAAATAACGGCACCTTAAACTTAGAATCTCACTAAGCAGTGGATTCAAAAGACATAATAAATAAAGCGTTGATTTAAAAAATGATTTAGGCACATCATCAAATCCTTTAACCAAATTTTGAAAATGAAAGCGATTTTCCAAATTTTAAGTTAAAAGGAAATCCCCAATAGAGTCGCCACTAAAAGTGGATGACCTTTTTCCCACCCACGAGGACCGCATGAGATGTGTAGCACGGGGGTGGAAAATAATGAGCGCTGTGAAACGTGCTAAGGGAGAATCCTTATTTTAGCGTGATGAAAAGATAAATTGATAAAATCAATGTTGATGTTGAATTTAGGTCCAATTTGCATGTTAAGTGATACGAGACGTGAAATCCCGTATTTTAAGACAGAGTCGCCACCCGGTTAACCTCCACCAGGAATTTGGGTACGATATTCCCACCAGGTGGTGAGACCGTAACTTAAAACAGAGATTTTAAGTTCCGATGATGGTGCTTACTTTTAAATTTTTTAAATCAAACTGTTTACATTTTAATAAGCGCGACTTTAATTCTTATGCGATTTAAATCCGGCTATTGTTTGGATTTTTCGGTTTATATAGGCATTCACCACACAAAAGCGGTAAATAAACCAAGAAAATAAATTATTACACGGCTTTAAAAATACCTACACATTTTTCCAATGCGAGAAAGTAAATAAAGGAGATAAATAAATAAATAAAAGGGCAAAACAGGGTCCTAACCGAACTTACCAACACAGACCCGGCTCCAAAAAAGATAAAACATTCATAAATAATCACAAATAAGGCATAAATAATAAAGGCAGAAAATAAAAATATATCATGGAGAAAAACATATTTTTGGATTTTTTGGGACTAAAAACATAATTTTTTGGCATTTATTAAATATCTAAATAACCTAAAATATCATCAAAATAAACTAAACAACCTAAAATAATAAATGAAAATTACAGAATATTTTTGGGATTTTAATTATAGCAAAAAGATTTATTAAGATTTTATTTAGCTAAAAACCCATTTTAAGCCATTAAAAGGAGATTTAGTCCATTAAATATTTGATAATTCATGAAAGATAGATTAAAAAATATATTATGATATTATAGGTTAAATGTGATTTTTTGGAAGTTTTTCGGGTGGAAATCGGGGTTGAAAACGCAAGAAAATGATTAAAAAAAATGACCAAAAATACAAAACCTGGGCTTTATGGCATTCTTGCCAATCCAGATGCTGTAGTGGGACTTGAGATACTGTAGTGGTAACCTGAGATGAAACCGTTGCGGCATCTCAGGTAACGCCGGAGCATCTCAAAGCTCACCGGATCATCTGGCTTGGAAAACCGTCAAGAAGCCCAAAATAACAACCAAGAACAGCCAAATAATGAACAATAATGAAAAAAAGATTGGAACTCAGTTTTGTTACCTAGAGGCTGCGAATCCACGTTTTGAGACTTGAACCAGTCATTTGGCAAGCTTTGTGACGAACTTGTGATGAAATCCGATGAAACAGTGACGAAAACAGCGACGAACTTAGCGAAGGAATTTAGTGATTTTTGGGGAAAAGGTTTCTAAATCCTATTTAAGCTCGTTTTAACTTAAGATTTCTAATTACTTTTTGTGATTAAGCTAAATAACCCTTAAGAATCTGGATTAACCAGATTTCTCAAGTTTTAAATGGCTTTCTCTCTCTAAAGCCTAGGGAATTCTAAATGTTGAATTAAGCTTTCAATTTGGCAAAAAGTCCTGAATTAGGTGATTTAATGGGTTTATATAGACCTAACTCACTCTAAAAAACTCAATTAGTCCCTAAAAATGGAAATATTCCCGGAAAAATTGAGTAAATTCAAATTTAGAGAAAGAAATATGGACTGGCGACGGACAGTTAGAGCTCGCGTAGCGTCTCAGGCTGAGATGCTACAACGGCAGCATCTCATCGCGCTCCAGTGCAGTGAAACGTCACTCCCCACCGCGAGACACTGCAAGCACAACATCTCTCGGCACCACGGTAAGTCTCGGCGACGTGCCCACTCCGTGGCCACGCATGCCGAGACCTGGGGGCACAGCGCGAGACACCCTAGGGGGCGCATCTCGCGGGCCACCCCATCGACAGCGCCACAGAGGGAGGGACTTATTTATTTTAATTATTTTTTAATTTTTTCTTTTTAATATTTAATTATTATTTTTTTGATATATTTTGATTATTTTGGTAATTTTAAAGCGTCTATTTTAATTAACCAGTTAAAGGGAATCGAATGGTTAAAATCCGAACTTCATCACGAGAATACTTGCCAAACGCAATTCGACTCTGAAATAATTGAAAAACAGGCCAAATATTAGGTCCGAGCAAAACATCATCATCGTTTCGTGGGTCACCGAAAAGCCCGTGCTTATACTCTTCCTTTCTTGATTTCTAAAATATGCTTCTACACCTCATCTTCCTCTAATCCTGAGTTAATCATGGCTACTTTCTTTCCTCTCATCCTAGGTTCGCATATCTTTCCTTCATTAATCAAGTTGGAGATGACTTTAAGGAGGTTTTCATATACTTCTGTCAGATGATCAGAGCTAACATGGTACATACAAAAGCTTCCACTCTCTTCATGATTTCATAGGACAAATGGCTGGAGGTGATCAGTCAACTTATACTTTCTTAATTTCCTAAAAATCTTTGCAAGAGGGGTTTCCCAAGGTGAGGTGTCGTCGAGAGTCGAAGGGCGAATCTTCTGGTCATGGCTCATGCCGTAGGGTAAACCATCAAAATTAAGGAGGATTGTTCCCTTTGGCATAACCACAAAGTCTGGAAAAATGTGGGAAATGGCCTCTTGATGGAATAAGCGAGTCCCACTACTAGCTGTCAAGAGTGTCGGGTTCACTGGCTAAATAGACTGACTGAGTTAAGCCATGTGGTAAGCTGAGATGGGGACTAAATGAAGTTGCTGATTCTTGCCTTGAACTAAGGTAGTATCCAAAAGATCAATACATGTATAGGATGGGTTATGCATGAAGCATTTACAACATTGCATGGTGAGGTTAATTTCAAGGGAAAACAATACAACACATACAAACCGTGTCCTCCAACCTTATTCCTCCCGCCGATTCTAGTTTCCTTTGATTACCACAAGGATAACAAAGGGCAACCTAGTCTAATCTCACTCGAAAAAGTTACATAGTCGATTAAAGTACTATGGATTTCAATAAGAATGGTGTAGGGACATATCTGAAGTTGATGTAGTAGGTTGCCATTGCACCAAGCCTCTTTTGGAGGGAGATGAAAATGAGTGCCCCACCCACTAGATGTCCCCAATTCCTGGAGGGCATGAGTGACACTTTCATGAGTTCTACAGAAAAATAGGGCTCCCTAACCTTGTGCAAGAAGAAGAGTGCATTTAATTCTGGAGAGAAGGAGGTGAGAAGATAAAGTGTAATAAGATTCCCAAATGACGAAAAGGAAAACGGGTTGTATTAAGTAAATGATTTTCGATGCTCAGCTTAATCTTTTAAGCTTTTAAAACAAACCAAAATTTTGCAAGTTAAAAGATTATATCCCCAGCAGAGTCACCACTGTGAACTCTCAGTTGTCGGAGATATGTGGATCTCTCTTGGCGTCTTGCGGTGGGGTCCAATAGGGGTGTTGGATGATTTAGGCGTGATGGAACCATACTAACTTGCGGCGGGGTTCAAGTTTGCACATTTTAACCAATTTTAATGAATAAAAGAATCGAAACCCAAATCTCGATATAAATGATAGAGTCGCCACCCAAGTTGTCTACTTGGGAAAAAGTTATGGTACAGTTCCCATTGGGTGGGAGACTAATACCTTTTGGATCAAAGATTCGGGTATCGGATGAGTCACTTATTTCTCATTTAGTTAATTCAAAATTACATTCACCGTGTAAAACCGTTATCTTTCCATTATTTGGGGAATTATTACAGAAATCCTATTTTTCTACATTCTTTCACACTCGATTCATGCATTCAACAGTTCATAATAAAGCATAAGTAAAAAATGGGGGAAAAATTATAACTGGGGGAAAATGGGGAAATTGCAAGGGAACCTATACATTTGTTCTAAGTTATGAATCAAAATAAATAAATTTGCTTGCATCCACAAAGATCAGCATAGTTTATGCCATATCATAAGTTAGTACTTTGTTAGGAAAAATGTGATTATGTTAGCGTGACGATTTTGCGATCGATAGTGCCCGGGTGGCTTCTAGGATCGGGAAGAAATAACTGGTCTTCAAAGCATTTTGTTATGAAAACACATTTTAACTTTTCGTGGATTGATTTACCGGATTATTACTGAAAATGATCGCATGGCAAAGGGTGATGTTTATTGATTTTATACATTTAAAAGAGAAATAAGGATTCTTCTTAGGAGTCAGAACCCTGTCCGGGTAAGGGGCACTCATACGACTACTGGTGGGACCCATACGAGTTTAGGGAACCCATACGGGTCCTATTTGGTCTCAAACAGAACCTCATTTCAGTTTAGAACATAGAAGATTTGTAGAAAAGTAGAAATGAAGGATAAAACTAACAAGATGTGAGTCTCTTTGAAACTCAGGAGCGTACCTTTACGTCGTGAATCTACTTTGAAGTGATCCATATCCTGAGAGAGAGTCTAGCCAAAGTAGATGATGAAATGGTGGTTTTAGGACTATCTTGGCGAGTATTTTTGTAGATAGATACTCCCCTAAATCCTAATAAATGAAGTTAGGAATGAATAAAATGTGGACAAAACCTCAAGGAATGGGTTTTCTCCCCATTTTATACCTCCTATACCTCAACTAAACCCTTGTTATTACTTGAAATATTGTTGAAATTTCATAAACTATATGATCTCCTTTCTTTTCTAATTTCCTCTCTTTTTTGTAATGAGGCAAAAATCCCCTATTAATAGGAGGAAATCAGGTCTAAACGCAATAAATTGCATTCATGATTGATTTCTCCGAAATAAGGTATGATTTACCTGCCATTCTGCCTATTTGGGAAAGAATGACACCTATACGGAGTAAGCAGGACCCGTACAGTTCCTTCCTACCCATATGGGGTTGTGGAGCTATATGGTTCAACCCATGGAGCCGTACGGGTCAACCCATAGACCTATACCCGCAAGGTGTGACCCGTACGGGTCCATAAAGGTAGTCTAGGTCTCCTGAACTTGGCTAAACTCAAGTGTAGAGCTGTAGGAACACCTCTAAAGGATAACACCTATAAGGAACTGCATTATCTAGCTCTCATTATTATTTCATGAGATGGACCGTTAAAATCTAGTGCTCACACGCGGTGAATGTAATTTTGAATTAACTAAATAAGAAATAAGTGACTCATCCGATACCTGAATCTCTGATCCAAAAGGTATGCATCTTCTGCCCAATGGAAACCATACCAAAACTCTTTCCCAATTAGATAACTTGGGTGGTGACTCTATCATCTGTATCGACATTTAAGTCTCGATTCTTTTATTCATAAAAATTGGAGAAATGTGCAAACTTAAACTAATTGGTTTCATCACACTTAAATGAACAAAACCCTAGTGGACCCACCACAAGGTGCCAAGGGAAATCCACATATTTTCATCCCCGACCATTCATAGTGGCGACTCTACTAGGGACATAATATTTTAACTTGTAAAATTTTGGTTTGTTTTTTAAAAGCTTAAAAGATTATGATGAGCACCAAAAATCATTTAGTTAATTCAACTCACTTTCTTTTTCATCATTTGAGGAAATCACTACACTCTATCTTCTCACCTCGTTCTCTCTAGAAATTAATGCACTCTTCTTCTAACACTAGGTTAGGGTGCCTTATATTTTCCATGAAACTTGTGAAGGTGTCACTCATGCTCGCCAGAAATCAGGGACGCCCTAGTGGGTGGAGCACTCATTATCACCTCCCTCCAAAGAGGCTTGGTGTGATGGAAACCTACTACATCAACTTCTGTTATATCCTTACACCCTTCTTATCAAAAGCCTTAGAATTTTATCCCTCTAGTTGCCTTTTTCCAGTGAGATTAGACTAGGTCTCCATTTGTTATCCTCGTGGTAATCAAAGGAAAATTCCTTCAGAATTAGTGGGAGGAATAAGGTTGGAAGAAAATGCTTCGGATATGTTATGTTGTATTCCCTTGTATATTGACCTTACCAAGCATTGTTATACATGACCCATGCATAACCAAACCCATGTATGTACTGGTCTTTTGGTTACTAACTCAGTTCGAGTCAAAGCTTGGAAACAATCTTAAGTCTGTTTGGTTTGCATTCTAGTTCTAACTTTGCCTCCTCCAATTCAGTTAAGGGTTGAAACTGTGCCTCTATCTTGGAGTAGTTCATCGAGCAGTCAATTTGGTCTACTTGATCCTAAAACTAACCACCAACTTGAAGAGATGTCTCACATTTTAACTCGTGATGGGCAAGTAGATGTTGAGCTTGAGGATACTAGTCTTGATGAGGAGGCAAATGCGTCGAGGGCAGATATTATGCCAGAGATTGCAAATATCATCTCACAGTATATGGGAAGTGATCAGTTCCTCAACCATGTGAATGATAAGATGATGGCTTCCATTAGGGTGATCTTGGCTGAGGAAAGGATGGCCAATGTTTCTCAAGATACACCTATCAGAGCCCCTACAGTTGAGCAATGGTTAGTGAGCAGCCTACCCCCTCCATGGTTGCTCATAACCTATTATTCAATGATTAGCTTCAGGTTCCCCCTTTCAAGCTCAGGGAATATCTTCTAGTCAATTTGGTCAGTTAGGTTTGGTTGTTCCATTTGGTTCACTCAGTCAGCCATTTCAATCAGTGGGTACAACAGTTTCGCCAGCTATCAATCAATTTGCTTCACCTAGCCAAGAGTTCATACTACTAGTATTTTAGTTTGAGGCGTTTAGCCAATCCCCTAATTTTATAGCCACACCTAAGGGGAAAATATTTCCTAATTCAACAAGTTTACCCTTGGGTGCGACTGCTCAGCTAGTTTACTTTTCCTTGTCCATGGAATTACTTGATTTATTACAGAAGTTGCTTGCCACCAATCTAAGGGTTCATCCACCAATGTCATCCATTCAAGCCATTAGGGAGGAGTTGAGGGCTATCAAATAAGCCCCCAATGATAAATTCAAGCCTTACTTAGAGAGGTGGATGGCCACCCAAATCTTATTGAAAGATTTCCTTAATCTCTCAGAGATGATTGTAAAGTTGATGGATGGTCCTTTGCCCATATATCGCAAGGTTCTTGGTATGGATAGTTTCTTTAGCTATATGGAGGTCTTTGAGAAGGCCAAAAAATGGGAGAGGATTGAGGAGTTGGAGAAGGCAAGTATTCCGGCCAAACCTTGGTTTAAAAAGAATGATTCGTCAGCCCCAGCCCTAGCCCCAGCTTCAGCCCCCAAGCCGAGATCTACTTTAGTTCCCAAAACCACAATAGTGCAAGAAGATGGTCCTTCCATCCATTCTTTTGAGGATGGTATTTCCCCTCAGAAGGCACCCCTTCCTATCATCTTTAGAAAGTTGAGGGCACTTGGCCTTCTTCAAAGTGTCAAGCCTTATGTTCCTCCCAACCCCGAAGAAAGGGATCAGTTTTGTGCTTATCATGTTAGCAAAGGTCATCAAACAGACACTTGTAGGGATTTACTTGAGGCTATCCATGGCCTAATCAGAGAGAAGAACATTCATTAACCCAAGCTCAAACCAAGAACTATGAATAACCCCTTATCAAATTTCAAAAAGCAAGTTGTAGCTGTTGAGTGAGGGCTACCTTCCAACCATGTCCTTAGTATGATCATGCTAGCTAATCATGTGGTTCATTCAGTAGTGGCTCTAACTGATGAGCCTACTGCTATTGATATTGATGCATATGAGTTAGAGGAAGCCATATTGGTTCAACCTGAGCCAATTGATATCGATGCTTTTATACAGGAAGAAGATGACATGGAAGGACCAACTTTGTTAGTAGAAACCTATAAATGGAGGAGG
Source organism: Euphorbia pulcherrima (assembly GCA_947683365.1). Lineage (NCBI taxonomy): Eukaryota > Viridiplantae > Streptophyta > Magnoliopsida > Malpighiales > Euphorbiaceae > Euphorbia > Euphorbia pulcherrima. The sequence continues at coordinate 24,395,276 of CANTUS010000004.1, forward strand.
TATATGAAGAATGGGGTATTGCATGTCACCCGTAGTGGAAGGGTGGCTCCGTGCATCATTCCAAGGAGAAGAAGGGGCAGAGATGTCGATATTCGAGTCATTCTAAATATAGACTAGAGCCCGGCCGTAAAAAACATGGTCACCATACCTATTGTTAAGATTCAAGTCCCATCTAGCAGTAGAAGGTAGATTTGAAGATCAACCCTCTTATCCAGCAGCTGCAAGCTACCCAAGCCAAGTACAGTATTTGGCAACTTCTTATTGATTCTGAAGACCATCGCAAGGGTTTGATTAAGAAGTTGATGAGTATGGAGGCTAAATCATCTACCTCATTTGTTGATGTATATTCAATTACTAGAGGATCTGCTCCTAACCATGTCAGTCCTATTATATTTTATCCATCTGACCTTTCGGTTGAGGGGAAAAAGCATAACAAGACACTTTTTATAAAGATGCAAATCTTTGATTGATCTATCCCTTGTATTATGGTGGATGATGGTTCCACCCTTAACCTTTGTCCTTCAAAGATCCTTCCTCACTTGGGACTAAATGAGTCTATGTTGGAGAAATCCGATACTATCGTTAGGGCATATAATGACACAGAGAGGAGTGTGATTGGGGTTTTTAGGCTAAAATTGTAGGTGGGGGGGTGAAGTCCAAAGTCTTGTTCATGGTCCTTGATATCCCCTTCACTCCATGGTCCACCAAAAAGTCAAGCTCATTCATAATACAAGCTTGTGACCATTGATGCCGATGAATCATCAGTTGTGGTAGCTATGGAAGCCGAGGATATGAAATTGACAGTGAGGGGGCATATATCCCTTAAGATTGAAAGGATTTTAATGAAGCAGGGTTATACGAAAGGGAAAGGGCTTGGGAAGAATCTTCAGGGCATTACCCGTACCATGGCCGTATAGACTTGGTTTAGGAAATTGCCCATGTGCTAGGAAATCCAAACCTCATTCAAGTCTGATGATAGGGGTCGAGGTTAAGAAGAAGATTTTTATGGGGGAGGAGGAACCAAAAGAATATTTCTAGTTTTGAGATCTTCAATGATGTGTGTGACTTCAATAATGGTTATTTGATCGAGTCCTCAGTTTATATGGAAGTATGTGGGAATGCTGAAGAAGATGAGATGAGTAAGGCAGTTGAGTCCATCACTAGAGCCCTAGCTGTACTTATAAAGAAGAATTAGAAGGGGGATGAGAAGGGAAATCTTGTTAGCAAGGCCATAAAGAACTTAGCAAGCGCTGTGGCCGAAGAATCTCGTGGGAACCTACAAGGTCAAGTCAAGATAACCATTTCAACTACTAGTGTTTCCAAGGTTGACCAAGACCCTATGCTTATGGAGGAATATCCAATTGATGTAATTTTTAATGTTGCGAACATTTTTTATGCTAATAATGCTGCTTATAAGGCATATCATGAATAAATTGATGCATTTTTCATTCACATTATTTGAGCATTTCATGCAGTCATCAAATCAAAATTCTTAAAAATATCATCATATTTATTGAAGAAATTGAATTTGAGTACATTGCAATGGCACAAAGTTCTAATGGTTAAAACTTACCACCAAAAAGAGAGATGAAAAGTGCTTACCAAATATGATAGCCTTAGGTATTGGCCCATCTTTCTTTATGAGGGAGAAAAGGGTACACATCATCAAGAAAGAAGACTAAGAGCTCCAAAGGACAACAAAGGGAAATATATCCTACATCAAAGACACCATTAAAGAAGAAGATTGGGACCCACACCAATCTAAAATCAAAGCAAGCTTAAAATCTCAATCCAATGCTCTTCCAAAACCTTCAAAAGCGAAAACTACCCATCCTTCTAGAAAATTGGCATTTCTTATTGATGTACGTATCTCCAATCCCTCCCTTGGACCTATTTTCCATTAAAACATCCCTCCAAAAATGCTTTATCTACTTGATCTAAGAAAATGACCCCTTGTCCTACACAATGGACCCAAGCCTCCTCAATTACATGATCCCTTTCTTTCACAAGAAGGAGAATATTCTCCATAATAACATGATGTCCTTCTTTCACAAAAAAGAAGAACCTATTCCTTTCAGCACCAACATTAAGAGAAGTGATGAAAAGCACTTGACCACCTACAGATGTACCAGCAGTGCATGGCCTGAGCCTACAACAACAGAGTCAGATACCTGAAGCAACCTCTCAGAATGGGTGATCTGGTTCTCAAACAGCTACATCAGGTCAATACTTATACTAGGGAGACGTTCAGGCCTAATTGGAAAGGATCGTTTGTGATTAAGAAAGTCCTTGGCAAGGGAGAAATCAAGCTCATGGACATGGATGGAAATGAGTTCGTAAATCCAGTGAATCAAGACAGGCTTAAGCGTTATCATGTCTAGGTTAAAAGAAATAATTCACAGAAAAGCAGCACACCATAACTAAAAAATAAATATATAGAATAAAATTCCCATCGATTGGCGATCCTTATGTCGGCCTGGCAAAAATTAGGGTACCCTAATGCAAAAATAAAGCCTAATAAGTTGAAAAACCGAAAAGGGCAGCTTACGCAAAAGTTAAAACATCGAGAGAAAAATGTCCGTTGTTTTCTAGAAAATCTGTAAAAGGACTAGTAGACAGTAGGGGTTAACCATTGGAAATTGTTACTATTGCCTATGTACTCAAATTAATCTCACCAATGAACATGTTATGATTTGTTAAGAATCTTGGTCTTATGAATGCATGCATGTCTTTAGGTGAAATAATCGCAATTACTTGAGCATCAGTTTTTTTCTCTACATTTCATGCTCTTTGTTATTATCATTACTGCGTGTCTGTATCATTCAATAAAACATGAAAATACCGATAAAGCATAAAAGAAATAAGGTTTATGCAAAAGTCGAAAAAGTATGCTGGATTGAAAACCCAAAAGGGTGGTTAAGGCAATAGTTAAGACAAAAAGAAAAGAAAGGAAAAGAAATAAAGAAAATAAAAAGAAAAAGAGAAAGAAAAGTTCGATAGATCATCTCACACTGAATGGTCTATGCAAATTTTGAACTCAATCCAAAAACGCCAATATTTTGCACTTATTTTATTTCCAAACATCATTTGTCTTATGCACTTCACAGTTGGGATCCTTTGAACTTTGCTCCCCCACCCTGCAATCGCACAATAGTACATGTCTTCAGAAGTGCTAATCTCAGCCAACCAGCCTTGGTAATACTTGTTAGTCTAAATTGGGTCAGTTTGTCGTGATCGGGAACTCCGAGTTTTCAACGATTAACCCATTTGCCCATGATATTATCTAAACGGTCCTTGTTAGTCAGTCATGAAGTTCATCCAGTCACCACTAGGGTTCTGTGATGTCAGTTTTTTTCATAAGATATGCCAAGGGGCAACACGAGTCAACAAGCAATAGTATCTAACAATTTCAATGCAGAAAAGGAAAGTCTAGACATATGTCAAGCTAAGCAGCAATATTTATGTAAATAACATCCATATTTGTACAGAAATAAGCCACGTAGGGCCCAAAATGTCCAAAAGGAAAGTATAAGAAGGCCTAGTCTAAGTTATCGGGGGATCTTGATCCTAAGATAAGCCTTGAGTATAGTCCTGGGTATCCAAAAATGGGGCCAAGACATCAAACATCATCTTGTCCAAGGCTCCGGCAGCACCCTCAGCAGTCACTACACTAGTCACCTCAGTACCTAAGGCAGGGGCAGTTGGGTCAGTACCCTCAACCTCAATCCTGACCAGATCCTCAATTTGTTCCCCAGTCGGCTCACCCTCAACCTGCTCATCCTCCGTACCCCCTACATGATCCTCCACCTACTACTCGACCTCATCCTCCTCCCTGGCAGCCCGGGTGACCACTAGCTCCACCCTAAATGAAGAACCACCCTCCTTTGAGGAAGAATCAGATAGCTCTGGTCCTCGCCTGAATAATCTTTACCCTGGCACTCTCCAACTCCTCATTCAGGGGCCTAACCCTCTCAACCTCAACCATGGCCCCATGTAGCTGCACCTTTAGGAACCTGGCCCACTCCTCAGAAGCATCCAAGTCTCAGGTAGACTTGTCATACCCCATGGCTAACATAGTCTGCAATGAAAATTAGAAGATAAGTACACAAGTATATATGTCATGGCATGTATTACACATAGTTTGCTAAATTTTAGAGGTAAATAAAACTTACCAAGGCTAGAGCATCCTGCGCCAACAATAGATCCCAAATGGAGAATAAGCCTCTCATAATCCTCTCTACCTCAGCCACGATCACCTAAAAAGAAAGTCATGTTAGCTCAAACCAAGAGATTTCAGGCAGCTATCCTAGAAATCGGTCTAAGACCTGAGGATTCCTTAAGCGAGTGGAGCCGGAAGGAGCAAAATGAATGGTATGGACCGACTACTCAAGCTCCTTGATAGCTCTCTTCCATGGATGATCGAGGAGTTAGAAGGAAGTGTCCAGGTCCATGCAGACCTCACCTCCCTAGAAGTACGTACCTACTTTATCGGTGGCTCTAGGTCAGTAGGGGCAATAGTAGTAGGTCTCTTCCGTATGGAAGCGAAAGGCTGCAAAAATAGTCACCCATACTTAGATTCATAACAAATTTTAGAAAGCAATAGAAAAATTCACTAAGTCTAAGTTAAAGAAATACCTGGGAAGAAGAAGTGGCAAACCTGATCAAGCACTCAATGCTGCGGACCATGAAGGGGCCCCCCGCGATCCCCCTTAATCTGTCCTCATCATCGTTGTCATCATTAACTTCATCATTGTCCCTATATTAGAACTCGAGGATAGTGTCGTTAGAGTGGATCCTCTCACAGTTGGAAGCAGCAAGGACTCGATGAAATTGGCATCGGAGCCATCCACTGACTCCAACCGGGCCCCCTCACCCAGCAAGTATGTTGCTTGGTCTACCTCAAGCATTAAGTGAGGCTAGTAGACTCCCACAAATATAGATAGAGGGATAAGCCTCTCTATAACAACACTGGTACACCAGCCCCAAACTCACTCCCCAATGTACCACTTAAATGAGAGCGACGACTCTAGAACAAAGCGGCGATCATCCACGCCCGCCCTCATCTTCTCAACGTCACCGTGAATGACCATCCTCTTCCACGGGTCAAGGATGACCTGTAAAAAGTAAAGGCACTGTAAGTATCCTAAATTTGCAAATATAGCTTCTTTTGATAATTTATTGAAATGTAAATTACAGGTTTAAGGCAAGAAAGCTTACTCGATCAGAGCGCAACTAGAGAAGGAACTCCCTATACTCAACTGCAGTCCCTAGCTTTTATTGCCAGGGTCCCATCTACCTAGATATAATGTGGAGGGTTTCAGGCTGACTGAATAAGCTTGGTCTAGGGATGAACTGGTGCTCAAGGGCCTAAATCTGTAAAATAAGTCAAAGTTAGTAGCAGTACATTTCAAATGAAGAATTAAAGTACCAAGGGTAGAGTTCAAGATTTAACAAAAGGATCAGGTGGTAGATCTTGAGCTTGGATAGCTGGCCCTAGAGTCCGTCATCTAGCTTATAATATAGTTGTGCCAAGATGGGCTAGCACTAGTTCTTACCTGATACAATGGTAAGATCCTCGACAGCTAAGAGCAAGCTATAGTTGAGGCTGCTCGAGTACCCTAGGAAGCAAACGGTAGAGAGGAAGGTCAGTAACAAGGACCAGGTGTACTGGTCCCTCCTCACCTCAGTGGCAGGGCTTGGATGCCCAATCTAGTAGTTGTACAGCTCCCCGTACTTGAGCTTGTCCCTCCCTCCAGGACAAAGCCCAAGCAACCTCTCTACATACGCCTTCACCTCAGGCTGGGAATGCCATCGGTCAGTGTAGACATCAAAATGAAGGATAGATCCCTCCCAACTCATCCGAATGAGTGCGTACATATCCGAGGGTTTGATGGTGACCTTCTCAATTGATAGATGAAAAGTGTGTGTCATCTTTGACCACCTCTCGGTTAAAGCCGATATAGGTAGGGGCCAAGGTCTTTGGTGCCTCTAGTATAGCCCGAACAATATTTGTGAACCCAAATGAATTAATGTGGGCCAATAGCTCAGTGTCCCTCATAGTACGTATCTCCTCGTACCATTTTCTATAGAATCAAAGAGCCCTTATAGTCTTGTACGGGAACTACAAAGATAAAACAACAGTTTAATAGGGTTAAAATACAGTGGATCAATCAAAAATCAGAAAAGAACTATAGATATCAGAGTTTTAGATATTCTTTCCTAGGAAGAAGTGCTCGTATGGGTGCCCTAGACCCATACGGGTTCTCCACGTGTAGTCGTATGAAAAACGGGGCTCGTACAGGTTCCCCCCACCCATACAGGTCCCTTACAAATAGTGACCTCATGAAAATTCTCCAAAATAGCTAAATTTTGTTCAAACCCAACCAAAACTCAATTCTAACTATCCTAAAAGCATCCTAGGCTAAAGCTACATGCGTAAGGCTTAATTAAAGGCTCTGAAACAACCTAAATCATGCCAAAATCGAAGAAATTCGAAAAATTCAAAAATGAAGAAACTGGTGAAATCGAGCCACTTACTTGGAACTTTGATGCGTGGGCAGTAAGGGATGGAATCAGTGGACCTTCCAAGGTGGGAATAAGTCAAAGAAATGAGTCTCGAGCCCAAAAAGCATACCCAACCAAAATCAGGCACTCCTAAAGTTCTAAGTTACCCACTTGGGGCAAGTCCTCGCACTTAAGAGAGAAATAACCAGTCTTTGGAATCTTTTTGTACATCTTTGGTTGATTTAGAAGGAAATCTGCAAGAGTTCAAAAGAGAATTGGAAATTTTTGTAAAAGAAGGAATGTGGGGACTATTTGGTTTTGTAAAAAAATTTCCCCGACACCACCTGTATGGGCCCTGACTAGCTATATGGGTCCCTCAAAAGCCACAACCCATCCGTACGGGTCCCAACTTTCAAAGGCAAGACATTTTTTCAAGCAGAATAAGCCCTCCCCAATAGCAAGGGCACATTAGATTCAAAATTTGGGGCTAACCCCACCCCTCTTAAACTCCTCATTTTAGTTATTTAGGGGCAAAACCCCTAGCTCACCTTAACCCTTAATTGAAGGGGAAAAAATTTTTGTTTGATAAAAAGTCAACCAAGAATCAAGGTAAGCCTTTTCCAAACATCCACTAACATTAATACTATTAATGCGCAGTTACATTATGAGAAATTCCAGGCCAGACAGCGGTGCTGTAAGCATTGGATTATAGCAATCCTTCTCACAAAACTATGATAAGAGCTATATGTTGCAAGATCTTGCAGGTATTGTCCATCAGAGGTGTTCCTACTACTACAGAGTTCAGTTTGGCCGAAGTTCGGAGACCTAGTTTGCCCTTAAGTACCCATACAGGTTCTGTCTAGTGGTACGGATCCACTATCGGACTCATACGGTTGATTACCTTTCGTGCGCCTGGAGGGGATTCGTACAGATCCACTAGTACCCGTACGGGTGAGGCCCCACCCATACGGGTCCTCTGATTGCCTAATCAGCCTCTTTCAGAAGTAATCTCTTACCTTTTTCAGGAAAAGGCAGGTCTTAAATGCGGTTTATTGCTTTTAGACCTAACTCTCACCCTATAAATAGGGCCTTTTCCTCTCATTTCATAAGACACAACTAAAAGAAGAAGTAAACTATAGAAAAATTATAGTAATGTTCTAGCAATTTCTATAGGTATAGAATAGGTATAGTGAAGGTATATGAGGTATAAAATAGGGAGAAAACCCATTCCTTGAGGTTCTATCCACATTTTATTCATTCTTAACTTCGTTTATTAGGATTTAGGGGAGATTCTATCCAAACAAATACTCACCTAAATAGTCCTATTTCACCATCTACTTTGGTCGGACTCTCTCAACAGCAAAGGGATCACCTCAAAGTGGATTCACGCCGCAAAGGTAACGCTCCTGAGTTTCAAAGAGACTCACATTTCAGTTATTTCATTATTATTATTCTCTGCCTCCTCTATCCTTTCTGTTCTTTTGATTCCCTATTTTGGGTTTGGTCCTAACCCGTATGAGCCTTGTTGGCAATTTATATCTTCAAGATATTAAATCGGTGCGCCATACTCATACCGAGGGAAATACCTTTTATTTTATTTTTCTGCCATTAATATGTTAAGCTGTAAGTTAAACTGAACAAAGTTTCTGTCTGGATCAGACAGGACCCGAACGAGTACTCCATACACGTATTGGTCCTCCCTGGTAGCCATACGGGTCTCATCCACTTGTACGGGTACAGCCCCAGCCAGAATCTAGAACTCATTTTAATTTAGTTAAAAATCAATCCAACTCAACATATGCCATGCAATCACTTTCACTAATAATCCGTAAATCAACCCACAATAGTTAAAATGTGTTTTCTTAACAACATATGTTGAAGATCAATTATTTCTCTCCGATCCTAGAAGCTGCCCGGGCACTATCGATTGCAAAATCGCCATGCTAACATAATCACATTTTCCCCCAATTGTAATTTTTATTCCCCCATTTATTGCTTGTGCTTTATTGTAATCTGTAAATGCATGTAACGAGTGTGAAAGAGTGTAGAAAAATAGGATTTTTGCGATAATTCCCCAAATGATGAAAATGAACACGGTTTTACGCGGTGAATGTAATTTTGAAACAACTAAATGAGAAATAAGTCACTAATCCAATACCCAAATCTCTGACCCAATAGGTATGAGTCTCCCGCCTAGAGGGAACCATACCAAAACTCTTTCCCAAGTAGACAACTTTGGTGGCGACTCTATCATTTGTATCGAGATTTGGGTCTTGATTCTTTTACTCATTAAAATTGGCTTATTGTGCAAACTTGAACTAAAAATGTTTTCTCACGCCTAAATCCAACCAACACCCAGTAGGCTCCGCCTCTCACATAGGCACTAAGGGAGACCCACACATCATCGACACCTCATAGTGGCAACTCTGCTGAGGATATGATCTTTTAACTTGCAAAATTTTTGTTTAATTTAGAAGCTTAAAAGATTAAGGTGAGCACCGAAAATAATTTACTTGATTCAACTCATTTTCATTTTCATCATTTGGGAAATTATCACACTTATCTTCTCATCTCCTTCTCTCTTTAGCTAGATGCACTCTTCTTCTATCGCCAACTTAAGGTGCTCTATTATTTCTGTAACACTTATGAAAGTGTTACCCATGCCCGCCAGGAATTGGGGACACTCTAATAGGTGGAGCACTCATTGCTATCTCCCTCCAAAAGAGGCTTGATATGATGGGAACCTTCTACATCAAACTTTCGATATGTCCTTATGCCATTCTTATCAAAAGCCTTTAAATTTTAACTTCTAGGTACCCTAATTTTTGTGTGAGATTAGACTAAGGGAGAATACCCTCAGACTCGGCGGGAGAAATAAGGAATGAATCGTTCACTTTACATGTGTTGTGTTACATTCCCCTGTAATTAACCCAGCCATGCATTGTTGTAATTTATGCATACATAATGCATCCCATGCATTTTCTAATCTTTTGGTTATCACCTTAGCAAAAGCTCAAAGGGTTAAAACTTGGCGACATTCTCAGGTCTGTTTGATTCAAATTTTAGCTCCTCCTCCTCATCCTCTTCCAGCTCAGTTAAGGGTTGCTCCACCTCTATTTAAGGGTATTTTGTCTAGTAGTCTATTTAGTCTGACTAATCTTTCTGTCTACCATCCTGAGGAAATGTCTTGTATCCTAACTCTAGAGGGCTAGATTGATGTTGAGGTTGAGAATGTTGATACTGGTGAGGAGGCAAATGCATCAAGGGCTGAGGTTAGGTCAAAGATCGCAAATGCTATCTCACAGTACTTAGGAAGTGATCACTTCTTGGACTGATTGAATAATAAGATGTTAGCTTCCATTAGGGCAATCATGGTCAAAGAGAGAATGGTCAATGCTCCTCATAGCGCACCTATCAGTGCTCCAGCAGTGAATGTGGTGATTAGTGAGCAAGTATCGGGAGTTATTCATAATCCATTCACTCAGTTTCATTTACCACCTATACGACTCGCAAGGGTTCTTCGGGTCAATTTGGTTCAGTTAGCTAGTCATTCTAGTCAGTAGGTACAGTGGTTCTCCCATCCATTAGTAGTTTGCTCAACCTAGTTAGGGGTTTTACCGCCTCTATTTCAGTTTGGGGCTTCTGGCCCAACCCCCAATTTTATGGTCACACCTAAGGGGACAACCTTTCCTCAATCAATAGGTTTACACTTGGGTGCGGTTACTCTATCAGAGGGGTCATCCTTGTCCGTGGAATTGCGTGATCTTCTTCAAAAATTGCTAATGCCAATCCCAGTTCTCAGCCATCGCCACTATCAATTCAAACCGCTAGTATATCGAAGTATAAGGGAACTGGTCCACCTTAATCTCACAATACCACCTAACAGAGGGTTATGAGAATTAGAAAGTTAAGTGATAAAGCCCTAGCTGAAATGTTCCCTTGTACCATAGAAGGTCTTACTATCGAATGGTATAATACTCTATCAGATGAGGTGACCAAAAATTTGATAGCTCTATCTGAAGCTTTCATTGAGCAATATGGTTTCAATGCCACCATTAAAACTACCATACAAAATTTAGAGGTAATCAAGAAGGCTCCCAATGAGAAATTCAAGCCCTATTTTGAAAGATGGATAGCCACTCAGATTCTGTTGAAAGATAGGCTAAGTCTCCCCGAGATGATCGTAAAGCTGATGGATGGTGCCCTACTTGCTTATCGTAAGGTTCTTGGTATGGATAAATTCTCTACCTATGTTGAGGTCATTGAGAAAGCTAAGAAATTAGAAAGAATCGACGAATTGGAGAAGGCAAGTGTACTAGCCAAACCTTAGTTCAAAAAGAATGACCCTTCAGCCCCAGCCCAGGCTTCTAAATCAAAGTCTGGTGCCAATCCTAAAGTAGCATAGTGCAAGAAGAAGTGGATGTAGTCCATACCATTAAAGATGTCATTTCCCCTTGGAAAGCATCTTAGCCCACCATCTTCACTAAGTTGAGAGCATTTGCCCTTCTTTAGTGTATCAAGTATATCCCACCTAAACTTGAGGACACAGATCAGTTTTGTGCTTATCACGCCAGTAAGGGCCATCGTACTGGTACCTGTAGAGATCTACTTAAGGCTATTCATGGTTTTATTAAGGAAAAGAAGATACAAGAACTTAAGCTTAAGCCTAGCACCATGAATAACCCCCTGCCAAATTTTGAGAAACAGGTTACAGCTATCGAGTCAGGGTTACCCTCCAATCATGTCTTTAATATGATCTCGCATGATAATCCTATGGTTCACTCAATAGTGGCTTTACCTAATGAACTGGTCCCCATTAACATTGATACATTTGAGTTAGAAGGAATTCATGATAAGGAAGCTATGTTTGTTCAACTAGAGCCAATTGATATCGATGCTTACATATTGGAGAGATGAGCTCAAAAGACCAGCTTTGTTGGTGGAAACTTCATAAGGGAGAAGGTATATGAAAAATAGGGTGCTGCATGTTACCCAAAGTAGGAGGATTCCTCCTTATCCTCTCCCAAAAAGAAGAAAGGGCAGAGATATGGATATTCAAGTACTCTAAATATCAATCAGGGTCCAATCTTTATGCCTGCTATTGGGACTCAAACCCCGATCGGTACTAAAAAGAAAGTCAACCCTCTCATCCAGCAATTGCAAGTTACCCTTACTAAGTACAGCATTTGGCAGCTTCTCATTGACTCTAAAGATCATCACAAGGGTCTAATAGAAAAGTTATTAAGCATGGAGGCTACACCATCTACCACTCTGGTTGAAGTATTGTCAGTTATTAGGGGATCTTCTCCCGATCAAGTTGAACACATTAAGTTTTATCCATCAGACCTCCCGGTTGAAGGGAACAAACATAACAAGGCACTCTTCATTAAGGTGCAAATCTTTGATTATTCTATCCCATGTGTTTTGGTGGATGGTGGTTCTGCCCTCAATCTCTGCCCTGCTAAGATCATTCCTCACCTAGGGCTGGATGAATCCATGTTGGAAAGGTCCAATACTGTTATAAGGGCATATGATGATACGAAGAAAAATGTCATAGGGGTGTTTGAAGCTAAAGTTACAGTTGGGGGAGTGAAATCCAAAGTCTTATTCATTGTCCTTGACATTCCCGACACCTACTCATTACTATTGGGTCGGCCTTAGCTCCATGCATTAGGAGTCATCCCTTCCATAATCTATTATAAAGTTAAGCTTATCCACAATGGCAAGCTAGTGAGCACTGAAGCGGATGAACCATTTGTTATAGCAGCCACGGAGGCTGAAGAAAAGGAATCTAGGGTGGTTGTAGCTTACCAGGATATAAAGTTTTCGATTAGGAGGTATATATCGCCTAACATCAAAAAGATCACAATGAAACAAGGTTATGTGAAAGGTAAGGGCTCAGAAAGAATTTGCAGGGAATACTGGAACCCATTTTGCCTCTTCCATGGCCATTCAGGCTCAGCTTGGGGAATCGCCCAGGTGCTAAGAAATCTAAGTCCTGCCTCATGATAGGGGCTAAGGTCAAGCAAAAGATATTCATAGGCGAGGAAGAACCTGTTGAGGTATGGGGCAAAAGGGTCCCTAGTTTTGAGATCTTCAATGATGTATACGATTTCAAGAAAGGCTACATGATTGAAACCTCAGTTTCTGTGAAAGTATGTGAGAATGCTGAAGAAGATGAAATGAAGGAAGCAATTAAGTCTATCACCAAGGCACTAACAGTACTTATGAGAAAGGATTGAAAGGGAAGTGAGAAGGAAAATCCCATTAGCAAGGCTATCAAAAACCTAGCTAGAGCAGTAGCCGAAGAAGCACATGTAAACCTGCAAACCAGAGCTACCAGTTCAGCTACCAACATTGCTCAAGTGGATCAACAAGGCCCTCCGCCTATGGAGGATGATTCAAATGATGTAATTTTTAATGTTGCAAATATTTTTTATGCAAATAATGTCGTTTATAAGGCATATCATGGATAAGTTGTAACATTAGTACTTTTTAGCATGTCGTGAATAGATTGATGCATCCGTCATTCACATTTTCCTCGAATATTCTATTCTAATTACACCATGCACTCATAACAATAGTATTCTTAAAATATCATCATATTCATTAATAAAGTTGACTTGAAGTATATCGCAATGGTATAAATGGCCCATGGTTAAACCTATCACCAAATAAAAGAGAGATAATAAATGTGCTTAGTAAATATGATAACAATAAGTCTTAGTTCATCTTTCTTCACAAAAGGGGAAAAGGGTACAAAGGTACACGTCGCCAAGAAAGAAGACCAAAAAGACTCATGAGAGCATCAACAAAAGGCTGGCTTTGGTTATAAAAAATAAAAAGAATATCTTGGGTTATGACAAAAGATACCCAAAATCCTTCAGAAGCTCTAAAGGGAAGCTGATCATTAATCAATCAAGAAGATTGTATCCAAAATGGTAGCCACCTACAGGGACTGGGCTGATAAGCTTTCATTAATAGTTTGGGGGAATAGAACCAGTATAAGAACTCCTACCGATCAGACGCCATTCTCCTTGGTATATGGAATGGAAGTTGTGCCATCGGTAGAAACAGAAGTAAGATCTCTAAGGGTGAAACTTGAAGCTCAGTTGAAAGAATCAGATTGGACAAGAGTCAGGTATGAACAATTAAATGCAATAGATGAAAAGCTGCTCAAAGCACTTAACCACCAATAGATGTATCAGCAGTGCATGGCTCGAGCTTACAACAACAGTCAGATACCCGAAACAACCTCTCTAAGTAGCTGATCTCGTTCTCAAATAGTTGCGCTAGGTCAACACTGATGCTATGGGCAAGTTCAGGCGTAATTAGGAAGGACCAATCGTAATAAATAAATATCTGGGAAAAGGTAGAATCAAGATTATGGATATGGATGGAATTGAGTTCGTGAATCCAGTAAATCAAGATAGGCTTAAGCGTTATCATGTCTAGGTCAAAAGAATTAAATCATAAAAAACAACATAAAGAATAAAAGAACTAAAGAATAAATCACCCGGCCAATGATCCTCTACTGCTCAGGAAAAAATTAGGGTACCTCCCGCTGATTGATATTCCGCAAATCGATCAAGCAAAAATGAGGGCACTCCAACTCAATAAAGCCCGCTAAGCTGAAAACCCAAAAAGGGCGGCTTAGGAAAAAGTTACGGCATCGAGAGAAAAATGTCAGTTGCTTTCTAGAAAATCTATAAAAGACTAGTAGGCGGTAGGGGTTAACCATTGGAAATTGTTACCATTGCCTATGTACTTAAATTAATTTCATCATTGAACATGTTATGATTTTGCTAAGAATCTTGGTCTTATGAATGCATGGATGTCTTTAGGTGAAATAATCGTTGGTATGTGAACATCAATTTTTCTCTACATGCTAAGCATCATTGTTATCTATTCATTTTACATGTAATCCAACAGAGATAAAGGTACCAAAGAAATCAGGGTTATGTAAATTCAAAAATATTCTACTGGACTGAGCCACCAAGGACAAACAATTTAGGCAAAAACTAGACAGTCTACTAGATTGAAAAACCGAAAGGGTGGTCTGGGCAAAAGTTAAGATGGAACAAAAGAAAAAGCCTGTAGGATTGAAAATGTGAAAGGGCGGTCTCGGCAAAAAGTAAGGCAAAAAGTAAAGAAAGAAGCTTTCTAGGTTGAAAACTCGGAAGGGCGATCTAGGCAAAAGTTAAAGCTAAAAAGAAAAAGTCCACTAGACTGAACCATTAAGGACAGTTTAGGCAAAAATTAGGACAAAAAGAAAGAAAAATAAATGTTCGATAGGTCACCTCGCATCAAATGGCTTATGGAAAAGTTAGAACATCACTCGATCCCCTTGCTATGAAATCACTAGATAAAATGCGGGCTCACAAAGCAAAAATACTCAATGATCTCAGTTCAAGAAAAATCCACATGCATGAAAGTTAAATCTCAAAAGTATCAATCCAAAGTTTACATCCAAAACAAGCTACACAGGGCCTAAAAGTATTAACTGTTGAGAAAGCAATCATAATCTAAGTCGCTGGGGGATCCTGTCCATAATGACCCTCCTGAGTTTGATCCTGAGTATCCCCCAACAGATAATCCACATCTATGGTCATATGATCCTTAGCCTCATCGATATCAGTAGCTGGCTGAGTGGGGGCCCTAGTCTCCGAGGTCCCTGCAGCAGCCCTAGTAGCACCACTCCCCTCAACAAACTGATCTTCGCCCCTCTAAGTCACTCGGTATATAGAAAGATCATCCTCGAACTCATCATCAGAAGGAGTCAGTGTCTGCCTATCCTTAGTAATCCTCACCATGTGGCCCCTCAGCATCTCATTCTCAGCCCTTGCCCGTGTGGTCAAGGTCCTAGCCTAGTCAGCCTCAGTGGTAGCTGCCCGCAGCTGCTCCTCCAAGAACCAAGCTCTCTCCTCCGAAGCATCCAAGTCCCGAGCGAACTTGCTATGCTCCATGGCTAGCAGGGTCTGTAATAGAAATCATAAGATCAGTACACATATATAAATATCATAGCATGCATGTATAGTTTATTAAATTTTGCAGGAAAAAGAAACTCATCGAAGCTAGGGCATCCTCGTCCAATAGCAAATCCTGCATAGAAAAGTAGCCCCTAGCAATCCTCTCTATCATAGAGATGGTCACCGAAATGGAAAATATCACATCAGGATGGGACATTCTAAGCAATCATAGGAATGGATAAAAATTAAGGCAAGGGATTCCTTACATGAGTAGAGCTGGAAGGAGTGAAACCAAGAGGCTGGACCGACTCCTTGAGCTCCTTGATAGCTTGCTTCCTCGAATGGTTGAGGAGTCGGAAGAAAGTATCTAGCTTAGCTCGGAGGACTCTCCCCCTCACAGAGCCAAAATTATGAGATCGCTTTGCCGGCAGCTTAAGGGCAGCGACATCAACAGCTACAGGTCTCTTCCACATGGAAGCGAAAGGCTATAGCAATAAAGAATCAGACTTGAGATCACTATGAATTTTAGGAAATGATGAGGTATTCACAATGATGAGGTATTCACAAAGGCCAAATTAAGCAAAACCTAAGAAGAAGGGGTAGCAAACCGAGCTAAGCCTCTAGCACCCCAAAGTATGGACAGCCCCCTACAGTCGCCCCTCGGTCCACCCTCCTCATTGTCGTCATCATCATCATCCTCACTATCACTCCAATGAAACTCAAGGGGCTCATCCTCATGGTGAATCCTCTCGCAGGGAGGAAGAAGTGGGGAATCATCAAACTCAGTATAGGAACCCTCCACAGATAGTATGTGAGCCCCCTCACCCAATAAGTACAACCCCTAGTCGGTCCCCGGCATGAGATGAGGCCAAAAGATGCCCTCTAGGATCAGGAGAGGGATCAGTCTCTCTACCATAGCACTGGTCTTCCAGCCTCGGACCCGTTCACTGAAATACCACTTGTAGGAGAGCGGTGACTCTAGAACACATTAGTGGTCATCCACGCCAGCCAGCATCCGCTCGATAGCCCCATACGTGGCTAATATCTCCCACGAGTCTCAGATAACCTACACAAAATAAATGCACTATGAGTATCATAACCTCGTAAATACAGTTTCTTCTAATGATTTGTTAAAATGTAAAATACAGGTTTAGTAGAGAGGATGTTTATCCGATCTGAGCGCAGTTGGCATAGGAACTCTCTATACTGTGTTGTAGTCAAGGGTTGGCCCTGCCAGAGCCCCATCTATCTAGATATGTTATGCGGTGTCTCAGGCTGCATAAGCAAACCTAGCCTGGGGATAAATCGGTGTTCAAATGCCTATATCTGCAAAGCAAAGTAAAGATCAGTCGCAGCATAATCTAAGTGAAAGGTTAAAGCAAAAGAGATTAATTTGTGGTTTACCAGTAGTATCAGGTAGTAGATCTTGAGCTCAGACTACTCACCCCAGACTCCAACGTCCAACCTATAGTATAGTTGTGCCAGAATGGCCCTGCACTAGTTCTTACAAGGCACAGCGGTAAGGTTCTCTACAGCAGAGAGCAAGCCATAGTTGAGGTTACTCGTATAGACTAGAAAGAAGACAGTGGTAAGGAACGTTAGCAGGAAAGACAAGGCATACTAATCCATCCTATCAGTTGCCACAGGGCTCAGCTCCCTAATCTAATAAGCATATAGGTCCCCGTACTTTAGCTTGTCCGTCTCGCCCGGATGAAGCCCAAGTAATCTAGCGATAAAGGCCTTCACCTCAGGTTGGGAATGCCACCAATCGGCATAAACATCGAAGTGGATAATATCCTCACTCCACTCCAATCCAGTCAAAGAACATACATCAGAAGGAGTGATGGTGACCTCCCTGATCGGTAGATGGAAGGTATGGGTCGTCTTCGACTATCTCTCTACTAAGGCTGAAATGGCCCCCATTACCAGCATCTTTAGAGCCTGAGGGATGGCCCAATAATGTCACTAAACCCAAAAGAATTGATGGAAGTCAGCAGCTCGATATCCCCCATGATATGAATCTCCTCATACCATTTCCTATAGAAGCTCAAGGCTCCCACAGTCTTGCATTGAAACTATACAGAAAAAATTACAATTCAACACGGTTAGAATACAGTGGAAAGGCTAAAAAATAGAAAAGGATTGCAGAAATACAAGTTTCAAACATTCTGTCTTGAGGAGAAGGGCTTGTACAGGCCCACCCCACCCGTACGGGTCTACAAGGTGTACCCATATGAAAAATAGGACCCGTACGGGTACTCCCTCACCCGTACAGGTCCCCTATAAATAGTCTCTCTACGAAAAACCTCCCAAAAATCTAAATTCATCCAATCTATACCAAAGCTCATTCAAAACTATCCTGAAAGAATTCTCGGCTAAAGTTACATGCATCAGGCTCTATTCCAAGGTCTAAAATACCCTAATTCATGCCAAAATTTGAGAAATTTTCAAAGGTTCGAAAATGGAAAATGGAGAATCAAGCAAAATTAACTAGAGTTTTGAAGCGTGGATCTCATAAGAAGGGATCAAGCACACATCGGAGACAGGAGTGAGCAAAAGGCATACCCGATGGAAACCGGGCATTCTCAAAGCCCTGAATCACCCACTGGGGGCAAATCCTTGAGTCTAAGGGAGAAACAGCTGGTCTTTGGGATCTTTTTAAACATTTTTGGTTGAGTTTAGGAAGAAAATCATCGGAGTTGCAAAGTGGGAAGATTCTGTATAAGGCGGGATATGAAGGGATTGATCAGCTTTTCAAATCCCTATAAGGGACCCGAACGGGTCCCACACCATCTATATGGGTCCCAATGTTTAATGACCCCCCCCCCCCCCCGCGGTACAGGTCCTGGCCCATTTGTACGGGCCCTCTCTTGCCAATCAGGGGTAGATTTATGAACCAGTGTTTCAAAAAGCACCAGAAATTCATCCAGTCCAAGTTTGGGGCCAACCCCACTCCTCCTCAACACCAGTTATTTTCAGGGCAAGCCCCGTGCGCACCTTGATCTTTGATTGAAGGGGTGAAAATATTTTTGTTTTCATAATAGTCAATCAAGAATCAAGGTAAGCCATTTTTGAATTGATCACTAATAAGGATGATTTTTGTGCACATGTCCATCCTAGCATAGCAATTCTTCCCTAACAGAAGAGGTTTTACCAAAGGATATTACTTTACTCCCCATCAGCAAAGTCAACCAAGGGGCATCTCCCCACCAACCCAGGGGCATCCCCCAATCTCCCGACAGCGGAATCAACCAAGAGGCATCCCTCCAACTCCCGAGTAGAGGAATCTACCAAGGGGCATCCCCCCAACTCCCCAGTAGAGGAATCTATCTAGGGGAATCCCCCCATCTCCCCAGCAGAGGAATTTATCTAGGGGCATCCCCTCATTTCTCAGTAGTGGAATCAATAAAGGGGCATCCCCCCAGCCAATCAAGGGGCATACCCCCATCATCAAAAACCCTAGGGGCACCCACCCTAGGGGCATTCCCCAGAAATAGAACCAGTAGCAATCGACCCAAACTTGACATTTCCCACACATAGTTTTCAGTTTATTTCATCCACACATCTTTATCCTTAATTGTAGGGGCAAAAACGTTTTTGTTTTCACAAAAGTCAACTAAGAATAAAGATGTGTTTGCTTAGATAATGACTAACTCAATGTTTAATTATTGTCTCTTTTTTAGGTTATTAAAATTCCCCAGCAGGAGAGTCATCCGCCTTAGGAAAGGGATACATCAGTCAGGAAAGTCGATCCGCCTCAAGAAAGGGATACACCAGTCAAGAGAGTCATCCGCCTTAGGAAAGGGATACACCACCCCAGTAGGAAAGTCAATCCGCCTTAGGAAAGGGATACACTAGTCAGGAAAGTCGATCCGCCTTAGGAAAGGGATACACCATCAGCCAGTAGAGTCGATCCACCTTAAGAAAGGGATACGCACTTCCCCAGTTAAGTCACTAGGGATACGCATTGGCAAGGAAAGCCACCCGCCTTAAGAAAGGGATATGCAGTAGCAAAGGAAAGTCATCTGCCTCAAGAAAGGGACACGCATCAACAAAGGAAAGTCATCCACCTCAGGAAAGGGATGCGCATCAACAAAGGAAAATCGTCCGCCTCAAGAAAGGGACCCCCAGGATAGGAGTTAGCTTAAAGAAAGGAACTTGCCCATTTCATCACCTCAGGTATAATTTCTAAACCCTCACTCACATTGTGAGATCATACAGATCCGTATCTGTAGTGATCCCTCGAGGGGCAGTCTATAAGCACTGGATTTTAACAATCCTTCTCACGAAACTATGATGAGAGCTATATGATGCAATATATTGCAAGTGTTATCCATCAGAGGTGTTCTTACTACTACAGAGTTTAGTTTGGCCAAAGTCCGGAGACCTAGTCTGCCTTTAGGTACCCATACAGGTTTTGTCTAGTGGTACGGATCCATTGTCAGACCCGTATGGGTGATTACCTTCCGTACACCTGGAGAGGACTCATACGGTTCCCCTGGTACCCATACGGGTCCTCTGATTGCCTAATCAACATCTTTTGTAAGTAATCCCTTACCTTTTTCGAGAAAAGGTAGGTCTTAAATGTGGTTTATTGCATTTAGACCTGACTCTCACCCTATAAATAGGTCCTTTTGCTCTCATTTCATAAGACACAACCAAAAGAAGAAATAAACTATAGAAAAATTATAGTAAAGTTCTAGCAATTTCTATAGGTATAGAATAGGAATAGTGGAGGTATAGGAGGTAAAAAATAGGGAGAAAACCCATTCCTTGAGGTTTTGACCACATTTTATTCATTCCTAACTACGTTTATTAGGATTTAGGGGAGGTTCTATCCAAACAAATACTCACTTAAATAGTCCTATTTCACCATCTACTTTGGCCGGACTCTCTCAATAGTAAAGTGATCACCTCAGAGTGGATTCATGCCGCAAAGGTAACGCTCTTGAGTTTCAAAGAGACTCACATTTTAGTTATTTCATTATTATTATTCTGTGCCTCCTCTATCATTTCTGTTCTTTTTATTCCATGTTTTGGGTCTGGTCCTAACCCGTATGAGCCTTATTGGCACTTTGTATCTTTAAGATATTAAATTGGTGCGCCATACTTATACGGAGGGAAATCCTTTTTTATTTTTATTTTTCTGCCATTAATCTGTTAATCTACAAGTTAAACTGAACAAAGTTTCTGTCTGGACCAGATAGGACCCGTACAGGTACACTATACCCGTATTAGTCCTCCTTGGTAGCCGTACGAGTCCCACCCACTCGTATGGGTACCAGCCCCAGGCAGAATCCAGAACTCATTTTAATTCAGTTAAAAATCAATCCAACTCACCATATGCCATGCAATCACTTTCACTAATAATCTAATAAATCAACCCACAAAAGTTAAAATGTATTTTCATAACAAAATACGTTGAAGATCAGTTATTTCTCTCCAATCCTAGAAGCCGCCCAGGCACTATTGATCGCAAAACTGACATGTTAACATAATCACATTGTTTGTAATGAAATGTTGACTTATGAAGTGCTATAAATTGTGCTAATCTTTGTGGATGCAGGGGAATTTATTTTTATTTTTGTTTTATTACTTAGAACAAATGTATAGGTTCTCTTCCAATTCCCCCATTTTCTCCCAGTTGTAATTTTTATCCCCCCATTCATTGCTTGTGCTTTATTGTAATCTGTAAACACATGTATTGAGTACAAAAGAGTGTAGAAACATAGGATTTTTGTGATAATTCCCCAAATGATGAAAACAAACACGGTTTATGCGGTGAATGTAATTTTGAATCAACTAAATGAGAAATAAGTGACTCATCCAATACTCGAACCTCTGATCCAATAGGTATAAGTCTCCCGCCCAGAAGGAACCGTACCAAAACTCTTTCCCAAGTAGACAACTTGGGTGGCGACTTTATCATTTGTATCAAGATTTGGGTCTCGATTCTTTTATTCATTAAAATTAGCTTATTGTGCAAATTTGAACTAAAAATATTTTGTCATGCCTAAACCCAACCAACCCCCAGTGGACCCCACCTCTCACGCAGGCACCAAGGGAGACCCTCACGTCATTGACACCTCACAGGTGCCATCCAAGAGACACCGACCTAGGGGCATTTACCTCAAAGGAAGTACCCTCCGAAGGAACCACTCAACGGGCACCACATGAGGGACATCATCATGAAGGATATCCCCAGCAGTCAAGTCACTTGGAGGAACTTTTTCCCCAGTGGAGAAATCAATCAAGGGGGCATACGCTCCTTCCTCAGGTCCATTCAAGGGTCAATGCCCTAAAAGGTATCCCTAAAAGGCAAAAAGGCAAATAATTCCCTAGCAATGGAATCAACCAATGTGCATACCCTACTCCCTAGTAGCAGAATTAGTCAAAGGGCATCCCCCATCTTTCGGCACCCCAAGGGGCACCATCCAAGGGGCATTCCAGCCTAAAATAGTTAGGCCAAACCCAACATGTCTAAACTCAGTTTATAGTTTATTCAGGGGCCAACCGCCATCCACCCATCTTCATTCTTGATTAAAGGGGCAAAAATTTTTGTTCACCGCAAAGCTAATCAAGAATTAAGATGTGTCATTTCATGTAATAACTAATGTAATATTTTTATTATCTTTTGACGGGTAGCTCAAAACCATCAGCAGGAGAGCCATCCGCCTTAGTAAAGGGATACACCATTAGTAAGAGAGTCATCCGCCTTAGGAAAGGGATGCATCATTAGTAGGAGAGTCATCTGCGTTAGGAAAAGGATGCACCATTAGTAGGAAAGTCAATCTGCCTTAAGAAAGATATACGAGGAGAAGTTATCCGCCTTAGGAAAGGGATACACCAGCATTAGTCAAAGGAAAGTTAATCCATCTTAAGAAAGGGATACAAGGAGTAGTCTTCCGTCTCAAGAAAGGGATATAGAAGGCAAAGGAGAGTGTTTTGCCTTGACAAAGTAACACAAAGGAAGGATGTTCGCCTCAACAAAGGAATATAAAGGAAAGTCGTCCACCTCATGAAAGGGATACCAAGGAAAAGAGTTTGCCTTAAGAAAGGAATTCAACCATATAATCACCTTATGTATGATTTCTAAACCCTTGCTAATATCAGGAGATCATACAGATTCGTATCTGTAGTGATCCCATGAGGGGTAGTACGTGGGCACTAGATTTTAACGGTCCTTCTTACGAAACGATGATGAGAGCTAGATAATGAAATATTTTATAGGTGTTATCTATAAGAGGTGTTCCTATTGCTGGAGAGTTGAGTTTGGCTATGTTTTGGAGACCTAGACTGCCTTTAAGGACCCGTACGGGTCACATCTAGGGGTACGGGTCCATAGGTTGAACCGTATGACCCCATATCCACTGTAAGCCTTGGAGGGACCCATACAGGTCCAACCTGGACCTGTACAAGTCCTCTCCACCTATATGGGTGCCTCTTGTAGCCAACCAAGCTAGATTGATTAAAATCATACCATGTTTGATTAAAATCAATAATAAGTTAGATTTGTTGCATTTAGACATAGGATTTTTCTTGTAAATAGAGGCATTTTGCCACACTTTCAAAAGGAGAACAATTTCATATCCAAATTATACTATAGCTTATCATTTTCCCAGCATTTTTCTAGGTAAAAGAAAGGGTATAGAAGGGGTATAGAAGTGATAGAATAGGGAGAAAACCATTCCTCAGTTCTTTTGTCCATATTTTATTTCTCTCTAGCTTTATATTAGGATTGGGGGAGGTTCTATCCACACAAACACTCACCAAAAAAGTCCTAAAATCACCATTTCCTCATCTACTTTGGCTAGACTCTCTTGGTATTGGGATCGCTTCAAATTGGATTCAAAGGCTTAAAGGTACGCTCCTGAGTTTTAAAGAGACTCACTTTCTATTTATTTTATTGTCATTTTATTTAATTGATTTGATATATTCTTTGAACTGTTTTGGGTCTGGTCCTGACCTATATGTGCCTTGTTGGCACCTATATGTGCCTTGTTGGCACCTACATGCCCCTATGTTGGCAAAACTGATGTGCCATACCCATATGGAAGGAAATCCCATTTTATTCTATTATTTTTCTCTAAATTTGTTTCATTTAAACTGAAAATGTGGTTCTGTTTGGGTCCAAACAGGGCCCATACGGGTCCCTAATGCCTGTACAGGTCCCCCCTAGTAGTCGTATGGGTGTTCCACATCCATATAGGTACTAGCCCCCAAATAGAGTGCCATTTTCTTCTTAACCTATAAATGGGCCTAACATCACCATTTGCCATGCGATCTGCTTCACTAATAATTCGGTAAATTAATCCATGAAAAGCTAAAATGTAATTTCATATGTTGAAGATCTGTTATTTCTTTTCGATCCTAGAAGCTGTCCAGGCACTATCGATAACATAATCACTTTTTTCCTAAAAATATGTTGACTAATGATGTGCCGTAATTGTGCTAACATTTTCATGTAGGCGAATTTATTTATTTTTATTTTATAACTTAGAACAAATGTATAGGTTCTCTCGCAATTCCCCTATTTTCCCCCTTTATTCCCCCTTTATTATTTGTGCTTTATTATAAACTATTGAATGCATGAATCGTGTGTGAAAGAGTGCAGAAAAAATAGGATTTCCATAATAGTACCCCCAAATGGTGAAAACAAAATGGTTTTACGCAGAGAATGGAATTTTAAATTAACTAAATGAGAAATAAGTGACTCATCTGATACCCGAGTCTCTGATCCAAATGGTTTGAGTCTCTCGCCCAATGGGAACCATACCAAAACTCTTTCCCACAACTTGGGTGACGACTCTATCATTTGTATCGAGATTTTGGTCTTGATTCTTTTATTCATAAAAATTGGGTAAATGTGCAGACTTAAACTAATTGGTTTCATCACGCTTAAATGAACAAACCCCTAGTGGACCCCACCACAAGGCACCAAGAGAAATCTACATATTTTTGTCCACGACCATTCACTACGGCGAAATGCCATTTGACTGAGCTTTCATTCCTTAGTTATGTTATGGTGACGTAAGGCAACCAATAGGCTATCTCAAAGTTTCTGTAATAGAGATGCGTAATGCCATTCGACTGAACGTCCAATCCTTAGTTATATTATAGTGACCCAAGGCAACCAGTTGTCCATATCAAAGTTTCTATAATGGAGCGGCGCAATGCCATTCGACTGAGCATTCAATCCTTAGTTATGTTATGGTGATGTAAGGCAATCGGCAATCTATAACGAAGTTTCTGTAATGGAGCGGCGTAATGCCATTCGACTGGGTGTTCAATCCTCAGTTATGTTATGGTGACGTAAGGCAACCAGCAGTTTATATTAGAAATTCTATAATAGAGCAACGCAATGCCATTTTGACTGGGCGTTCAATCCTCGGTTATGTTATGGTGATGTAAGGTAACCAACAATCTATATCTAAGTTTCTGTAATGAAGTGGCGCAATGCCATTCGACTGGGCATTCAATCCTTAGTTATGTTATAATGACGTAAGGCAACCAGCAGTCTATATCAAAGTTTATGTAATGAAGCAGTTTAATGCCATTCGACTGGGCGTTCAATCCTCAGTTATGTTATGGTGACATAAGGCAACCAACAGTCTATCTCAAATCCGTGGGAGCATCGAAGGTTATACCGAATCAAAATCTCTAAGTTAAAATTATTCTTGATAGGTCTATTAATGGCAGCCCTAGTAGACAACCGATTCAAGAATCCAAAACTCAAGTATAACCTTCTATCCCTTGCTCTTTTATGAGATCACACTTGGCCCGCCAAGTGGTAATCTCTTGAGGGGAAGCTTGTGAGCACAGGCTTTTCGGACGCCTCCGCAGAATGATGATGGAAATTGCTCTGACCTTTCCCCAGTAAGCTGTCCTATTATTTTAGGGTCGAAACACGCTTGTAAATACCCTTTTTGATGATTTTGGACCTTTGACCGTGCTTAAAAATAACTAAAAATACATTTAAAAATGATCTACAGTCTTTATCTTGCATGTAGTAAATTGTTTCTCAATTTTCCATTGAACCATATCTTTTTCTGCAAGTTTCGTTAATTTTCCTAGATTTGAGACTATAAGGTTTCCAGAATTTTAAGAATTGCTTGAATCAAATAACCGTAGTGAAATTTATGATTTTCCAAAGTTTGAGCGCGCATTTAGCCTAAAATTTATCCCCTCCCCGCCACTGACGATGACGCTGCTACAGCATTAGCGACACTGCTATAGCAGTGGCGGCACTGCTACAACGGTAGTGGTGCTGCTGGCACGGGGCTCCCTAACCCGCGTTTTAGCCTTTTTTTCTCTCTTTCAGCTTATTGGTCGATTTTGATTCAAAATTTCCACGAAATTATGGGCTAAGTCAGTCATTGGGTGAGAGATAAGTCTATAAAAGACTGAAATTAAGGTTGGTTTAGGATTTGGAAGGGCTTATTTTTTAATTAATCATCAAATTAGAATTCTAGTGAGAGAGTGAGGAAGAACTAGAGGGAGAAAGCTTAAGAAAAGCATAAAATCTGAGTTTACTCTTCTCTAATCTTAGTTGTTAGTTGTTCTTAGGCTTAATCTCATAGTAGGCATACATTTGCCCTAAGCGGACATGGTCTTGAGTTGGCCTCACACTGGCTAGATGTAGATTCTATCCCACACTAACATAAGTAGAATCTGACTAGGATTCCAATCCCCATATTTTCTCAATAGAAGTTCTTATCCTAATCAACTTACGATTCAAATATTGGATATACATTATAGGAGTTCCAATCCTATCATGCTTGAGACTCTCTCTCCCAATCTAATTGGAATACCTCATATCCCTATATAAGAGCATCTTTAGTAGATTGTCTATTCCCTTGATTGTCTTGACACATAGGCAAGAATAGACAATGAACTTCAAAATGACTCTTTAGTAGATCTACTATTTTCTCTTTCCATGATGACTTGGCACAATAAATGTTGCACAATGTCTATTTGATCTTCTACATGTAGAAGATCAAATAGAAGCTTGCATAATTAATTTTATATTAATTTATTGATGAGAGATACTATTTAGCACAAAAATTAATTTTTTATTATTATTTTATTTTAAAAAAATTACAATAGAAGATGAAATAGACAATCTACTATTACTACTTTTTAAAATGTTTTATCTATTTCACGACATCATCAATGTGATCTTCTATTCCACATGCCATATAATCCTAGAACCCACAATCTACTAAAGATGCTCTAAAGGCCCCCTTGGTCAGATCAAAGGCAGAACATTCATTAACTTATAATTGTTATTCTCTCAAAACCCTTTACTGACTTAAGCATTAGAGGGTTCCCCACGGGGCAACCACCAATCGCCTCCAAGTTCGTGTATCTTTTGCAGGTTCATCGTTTGAGGGTTGAAGCTATGAGACACGAAGATCTATTCTGAAATATTAGCACTTTAAGGTATGATATTTTCACATCGTGCCCAAATTCTCAGTAGAGCTTAGCCGGGTGGTGACTCTATCTTAAAGTGCGGGATTTTGATCTCCTATGTCTTAACTATAAATTGAACTTAAATTACTATAAATTGAACTCAAATTTTAACTTTAACATTGCTTTGATTAATATTTTCCTCACACCTAAAATGAAGGCAATCCTGTGGCTCGCTTTACCATGCTTTATTTTTTTTCTCTCCCTGACTTAATAAGGTAGTCCGCTCACAACAACTTAGCCGACAAATCAGATCAAAATCTAGTAAGATTTGATCAGATGATAAAAAATATTTATTTTTTATCGTGCAACTAATTTCCCAAATATCTGTAATTATTGCAAATCTAACTAAATCTGGCGTTGATTGAGTGAAACATGTCGCTCGATTATTTTCTGTCAAACAACTAGTTTCAGCTTACTATAAAAACAAAGCTCGCCAACCAGAAATAGCCAGACATAATATAAAGGGTGGGGCTCATTTCCGGAAAGGGAGATACACCAAAAGCCACTCCTATTCTCATTCAAAATCAATCCAAACACTAATTCCAAACCCCTTTTCACGTCATTTTTTCAATTTCAATCTATTCCCAACTCAATCAAAGTCACTTTTTAACACATTCTTATCATACTTTCTCATGTTTCCTTTGGTTCAATTGGGAGTCTTCAAGTAAAAATCAAGCACTTTCCCTGAAAGTCACTGTTCCAAAACTGCATTACTCGGTTAAATCAAGTTCCCATGTAATTTGCCAGGAGCTAATGATGCACTAATTGGAATATTTAGAATATTGCTGTATGGTTTTTATTCTGAATCGATTTCCTAACAAAAACCCCGTTAATATCCATTATTCAAAAATAAATTCAATTGTGGATACATTTCCAGAAATTCAAATTCAATTATGGACACATTTTCAGAAATTCAAATTGGGTATATTTGGCTTTTGGATTATTTTGGTAATTTTAACTATAAATCAAATTTGTAAAAAAAAGCTCCATTTTTACATATTTTGCATTTTTTGGAATGTGATAAAATGTAAAACAAGATAAAATACCCAACTTGGCTTGATTTCACTTAAAAATGACATTATCAACCCACAAAAATTAATTTCTAAATAAAATTAATTTTGGAATTTTAATTGTTAGTTTTATTAAAAATCTGAGACTAATTAACTTCTTGCGGGTTGCTACTGTAATAATTATTTTAGTTTCTGCAATTTAATTTCATGTATTTACTTTTCTGTTATATATATATAACTGAAAATTGATTTAGGATTAAATTAGCAATTGACAAATCAATTAAGCATAAAATCACCTAAATTTAATTAAATGTAATAAGTAATTATTTTGTCCAGACTCAGAAATCTCATTTTTATAGGTATGGAAATCCCGTGCGGATCAGTATACCACAATTTCTCGATGGAGCTAAGTTGGGTAGCGACTCTTATTTCTATAAAAGTACGGATTTTGACTCCATTTTTATTCCTTTCAATAAGATCACATTTATACACTTTGATTGAATCAACCTCTAGCGTAGTCCCAACATTAAAATCAATTTGATTAAAATGACTCGTGGCACAAAACCCAGGAGCTCATTCAGTGGATATCTCACCAACAAAACATGATAAAAGATAAAATCAATCAATTACACCATGCGCACCCGCAATCCCATCTCGTGTCCAGACCAGTTTCGGTGGAGGGTCTAGACCCGCCCCGCTAAAATGTCATCCACTCACAGAGGCAACTCTACTGGGGATTGGTTTAATCAATTTGTCTAATATGATTCTGACAACATGATAAAACCATTATTGACAAAATAATGAAATTTACATTTGATTAAAAAATTTATTTTATGCTCAAATAATTTTTTATTCAAATAGGAAAGAATCGCATAGGGTTTGCATTTTATCCACCCAATTATACCATTGTGTCTTTCAGTGAAGTGTTACATGGATCTACTTAAGGTTCGTATGGGACATGGATCTGATCACACAGCTTGCGTAATGTATGGTGCTACTTTAACTAGCTTATGGTTATCAAGAACAAGTATATCAAATGAGGAAAAAGTTTAGGTAGTTCAGCTTTATGACCATCAGATCGTAGTACTCTTATTCGCAAGTCTCCAATTTCTCTACCCATCCTGAGACGCAAACCCAACATATAGATAAAACCTAAAAACTTCCTTTTAGGTTTACCCAAAAATTTTGAGAACCGTGAGTTACACTTTGCTTGTCCCCCAAGGCAACAAGTAAGCCACCTAGGAACATAAAAATTTCACCGGAGATATAAGGGCGGTAGGCACGCACTAACCGTATGTTCCTTGTGCAACTTAATTTTACTTTCATAATGCACCATCAGTATGAAAAATAGCCATTGTCTTATGCAACCATAATCCTTGATTGGGTGCCATAACATCATTAAAATCGAAACCTTGGGCCCCACTCTCCATGAGCAAAAGGGACTTGACACTTTTACCCTAAGGCAACAAATTAATTACCTCGTAAGGTATAAACCCTTTTAGCATTCCCTGAATGACCATATTTTTTTCGAGTTAAGGGAACTCAAATAATTGTTAAAACGAGGCACAATATTCCTTTTGGCATTCCCCAAATGACCAAATTTTGGTAAACCAAGTCAACTCGATAATTAAGGTGACATAGTGATTGCTAAATTGATGTCTAAGAAGACGCAATACCTAAGTCATTATTACAATGACTCGACCAAAATACCTAGGGGCATCCTACATGACCTCAACTATTGTGCATTCCTAGAATGACACATTTTTTAGTTATACTTTCCTTGAAAGAAAGCTTGACCGAATCTTTGCACTTAAGGTGACCACTTGACTTAGCTTGGTATTCCACGAATATACAAGACTTACCCTTTTGTTATGAATTCCTACGATGCTTAACGTTTGCCAAATATTACACAAATATTTGACTATAGCTTATGGCGATTTAATTATTGTCGAACTGAGTTGTCTCTACTATAATCCGGTCTTGAATTCAAGGGCATCTTACGTGACCCTAACTGATCCCACATTCCCGAGTTTTACTTTCCAAGAAAGACAGCTTACTTGAACATTACCCGAGCTTAGATATTCCATGAATGCCTAAGACTCATTTTGTCCCTATTAAGTATTCCATGAATGCTTGAAGGTAAATATTCCAAAACAACTAAACTTGATATTCCACTGATATCACATAACATACATACATACATACATACATACATATATACATACATAATGTACCATTACATACGTTAGGATTATAAAGACCGAGTGTTTCGAGAGATACTAACTTGATCTTTTGTCACATGTTGGGGTGATAAAAAGAAATGCTTTCTTCATCATAAACATAGTGAGAAGTCAAAGTGCGAGGAAATGGCTGATGATGATCCACAAAAGATTCTGAATGTGATGTTGTTAGAACAATTCATGTCACAGTTTTAATCCATGTTTATGAGATGCATACCTGAACCTGGGGGTAGTTCAAGGATAGATGAGTTCGAAACCAAGTTTAAGGACAAACTAACAGAAATGGAAATTGTGCTTCTGAAGCTAAAACACCTCACAGGTCCATCGCCAACCAAGTATACTGCCCCGAATAATTTTCCTATTCTAGTAGCACATGCATTACCCGCTAATTTTGTAATGCCTTATGTTTCCCTGTTTGATGGTATTGGTTCTCTAGAAGCTCATTTGGAGAGTTACTTGCAAATTATGGCTAGTATGAGTATTCCGGAGGTGCATATGGTGAATTTGTTCTAGACTACTCTGTGTGGTTCTACTATTGACTAGTACATGTGAATGCCAAGTTTAGCAAAATCATGTTGGAAGTCTTTGAAACTCAACCAGTCTTTGAGGTACAACCAGCTTATCCTTTAACTACCGAAACATGAATCCAAGTTTTGCCAAGAAACCTTATAAGTCCCATCGCCTGAGGAGGGAAAATAACTAGAATTGGTGGGTCTACAACTGGTCCTATAAGTCACCCGGCACATGCTTTATCAGCAAGAATTGAAATTCCAATGATAGAACAGCTTAAGGCCACTCCTACCAAGATGAGAGTTTGAGATCTTTTCCTTAGTTCCTAGGGACACAGTATAGCTATTGTCGAAAGGCTGATGGAGATTGAGACTTTTTCCTTAGCCACCCCAAAAGAAATTTGTGCTTTAGTAAGCGACATTCCTACCTCCAAATTCGTAATCTCATTTATTATCTTCACTACAGCAGATTTAACGAATGACAGGATTTACCATAACCTGGCTTTGTACTTATAAGTGGAAGAGTTTGGGAGAATTTTGCCTTGCATCATGGTAGATGATGGCTCGACACTTAATGTTTTTCCGAAGCAAATCCTACCAGTATTGGGACTTAGTGAACAAGCCCTTAAAAAGTCCTCTATCTATAGTAATAATTAGTTAATAGACGGAAACTAAAAATAGTAGATATTGATGATAAATTTTTATGGAAAGAACTATATTAATAATATATTTAGAAAAGTAATAATTTTTATGCAATAAAATAAAAATAGTTAATGTTAAATTATTAATAATCAATTCTTTAAGCTACATATGTAAACAAAAAATCTTATGACATTATAACCCATCTAAAGCAATAAATGAAAATAAATGAAATAAAAATAATAAATATTAATTTTTTTTCTATAAACGTGCTAAAAATAATAATTAATGTGAAATTACCAAATTATAACAATAGGTATAAAAGTCGAAATAATAAATTAGTAAATACAATTTTTAAAATTTTTTTGTCTCATTTGGGCTTACAATAATAATAAAGAAAAACCTTATCCCACCCCACATGGATGTGGACTTGAACCTGCAACCTCAAGGATTACAGCTTCAAGGCTCAACCACTAGACCAAGCCTATGCCACAATAAATTAATTAGTAAATACTTATTTATGTTGATTTCCAAATTTATCTTTAAATTTATGTAGATTTCATAAGAACCAGGTTTTGACCGATTCATCGGTTTGAACCAGTGAAGTCTAGTTTTTTTATAAAACCGTTATTTTTTTATCAGCCGGACCAGACTCATAGTCGATTTCTAGATTTTCTAGTTGAACCAACCGATCTGGTCCGATTTTAATAACATTATGTGTTATTAAATTTGATCTCTTATTACTTGGAGAGTCATATTTACTTACAAAAGTCATCTTTCCTTTATTATTTATTAGTGTGAATGTGATAAAATATGAAATTCATGTATTTGATTTTGTGGTGTATGTTTTGTTAGAAGTCTGCAATGTGATTAATATATTACAGTACATAAATATACTGATGGATTATATTTCCAACATGTATTTATTCTTATTTCCATATCATTGAGATCATGTTTTTAGTCTTTTTGGCCGTTATTACTTCCTTTTCAATCTTTTCAGGCTTTGAAGGTGATTTGGAGAAAACATGCAATATTTGGACGAAAAGTGCCTTTCAGCGATACCTGATGCACGGAACGGGAGAGTTAGCTGGTTGTTAGCACAAGTCCGTTGTAGCCCAATGAGGAATAATGCCTATTTCGTTCAGTGATCAGATAAATGAGCCAAAAAGGACCAAATTGCTATCCAAAATTTGAAATTCAAGAATCCATATTCCAGGGAAGCTCCGATTTAGCATTTCCTACTGAAAAATGAAAAAGTCAAAGTTTGGTCAAATATAGGTAATCAGCCCGCCGACTATTTACGGATCTATAGTAAAAAAATCAAATCTTATCGAGATCTGGCAAGATTTTACGAGATCTGATGTAAAATCTTGTTAGATAGGTAATTAGCCTGCTAGCTAATTACCTATGTAATTAGCCCGCCCACTAATTACCTCCCTATTATAAATACGGGTTCATCCCCCCTCATTTGCAGAGGAGACGCAAATTTTGCAAAATCCCAAAACTACCTTTGTGTCCTATTTCAATTTCGGGAATCCCAAAAGCCCCGAAACTCTATCAAAATGCTTCCAGATTCGAGCATTATCACCGACACTCGGTATAAACTTAGTTTCCAGTCTTTTTAGATCAAGATCTCACAGTGATCTTTGGTCTAAAAATGACTTTAACTTTATATTTCCTTTAGAAATAATCCAAGATTATAGCCATAACTTAGGTTAAACTGGTTTTCCACTAGGCTCACAACCTCTGATAACTTCGGTCCTGCACCGGCTCTTAAGTCATCCTGGACAGACGAAAAGGTAAACTGAGAGTAATTGGCTCTAAACCCAACTCTCAAATTCATTAAAACACATTTTTATTGCTTTATTATTAGATATTGCATTCCATTTCTCTAGTTAAGTGAGCCACTTGTGTCACTTAAATTATAATATGCGTAAATAAGCTCGGAGGTATAGACAAACATCCAGAATGTGAGGAAACTCTATCCGAGTTCCCAGGCCCAGATTCCAGCGCCGCCATTACTCTGCCAAAAATTTGGTAGAAAATGTCCATTTATTAAGCCGTTAGAATGCCCGTTTTATTTCTTGAATTTAATTCTTAAATAAAGCCGTTGCAAAGCAGAAATCACCACAAATTCCAAAATTCCAAAATTAACCCAAACAATTTGAACAATATGAGTAACTATTATTTCTGAACTCAGAATTTTCTTTTCAGTATAAAAATCCCATTTTGGATTAGTATACCACAATTTTCGATGGGGCTGAACCGGGTGGCGACTCTATTTTATTTTTAAATAAAGTAAAAAATGCTTTATCTTAAAAATATCTTTTCTCAATAAAATGTGTAAACATGTTTTTCAACATAATCACATTTTTGGCCTACAAAGCCACTGCATTTAAGCAAACTGGATTTTTTCCAAACCAGACCAAGCGCCGCGGTTTCCTTAAACTGCATCAAACTCGAAGCACACCCAGCATGTAACCCTCGAAAGCATCCGCGCGCTCACAGTGGCGACTCCGCTGGGGAAAAATTATTTTTATAAAAACCTGATTTTTATAAAAAATTCTTTTTTTTGACATAATAACTAAAATATTGTTCAAATTAAATTTTAGAACTAAGGAATTTGTGGTAACTTCTGCATTACGCAAATTTTAGGACTGCATAGCATCTACATTCTTTACCCCAAAATATTTTAGGTGTCTTTTGGTGAAGTATCTCCAAGCTCGATTAGGGATCGAGGGGTATGGATCCAATCACACCCCTTGCGTAACGTACGAGGACCTTGTTCGCTTAAGGGTAAGACTACCTACGTATATTATATGTGGAAAAGTTTCATTTGGTTCGCTTAGCGCCACTAAGACTCGGTACACAAAGGAGTAGGGTAACCTAAATCGCACCCAATTCTGAGACTGAAACCCATATATAGATGAACCGTAGACACTTTCTTATAGGTCTACCTAGAAACCTTGAGTGCACGTAAGCAGACTTCGCTAAGTCCCCCATTGGCTTCAAAGAGAAGTAACCCAATGGAGTTAAAAGGGTGGTAGGCGCGATTTAACGATTTGCTACATGTGCAGGTTTATTAAATATAAATAAACCTAAAAAATGGACATTATAAGCATCACGATTGTGTGAAAACTAACCATATCTTTATGCAGCCATGACATTAATGTGTGCCATGCCATTTCATTCACTTAATCGAGACAAGTGAGTCCACCTAGGCTCAGCCCCTGAGCCGAAATAAATTGAGACCAATGAGTCCACCTAGGCTCAGCTAATGAGCCGAAATTAACCAAAACTAGAAAGTCCACTAAGGCTTAACCGGTAAGCCAAAAGACATAAACTCTTTGAGTGACCCTAGTGTCAGCTCAACCCTTGGACCAATGAGTCAAAACCCTTTGAGTGACCCTAGTATCAGCTCACCCCTTGGACCAATGAGTCAAAACCCTTTGAGTGACCCTAGTGTCAGCTCACCCCTTGGACCAATGAGTCAAAACCCTTCGAGTGACCCCTTGTATCAGCTCACCCCTTAGACCAATGAGTCAAAACCCTTTGAGTGACCCTAGTGTCAGCTCACCCCTTGGACCAATGAATTAAAACCCTTTGAGCGACCCTAGTGTCAGCTCACCCCTTAGACTAATTAGTCAAAGCCCTTTGAGAGACCCCTAGTGTCAGCTCACCCCTTGGACCAATGAGTCAAAACCTTTTGAGTGACCCTTAGTGTTAGCTCAGCCCTTAGACCAATGAGTCAAAACCCATTGAGTGACCCTAGTGTCAGCTCATGGACCAATGAGTCAAAACCCTTTGAGTGACCCTAGTGTCAACTCACCCCTTGGGCCAATGAGTTAAAACCCTTTGAGTGACCCTAGTGTCAGCTCACCCCTTGGACCAGTGAGTCAAAACCCTTTGAGTGGCCTTAGTGCCAGCTCACCCCTTAGACCAATAAGTCAAAACCCTTTGAGTAACCCTAGTGTTACCTCACCCCTTGGACCAATGAGTCAAAACCCTTTGAGTGTCCCTAGTGTCATCTCACCCTTTGGACTAATGAGTCAAGCCACCTTTGACCGGCGAGTCAATTAGCCATTGGGCTTTCGAGTCTGATCTGACTCAGGCCCTTGGTCTTTGAAACATGTGTTTGCAATATTCCATGAATATCGCAAGTTGTCAATTGCTGTTCGAGCGATCGACATATGCCCAAACTTTTTTTAATTTGATTGTACATCTTCATCATTCATCCATGCATTTGATTACTCATACATTCATTCATTTGCCCATAAACAAGGTGAGAAAGGCTCAAAGCCACGCTCGATGCACTTACTAACACTTGATCTCTTGCCCTTTCAGGTTGGAAGCAAGAGAGAAGCAGGTTGAGGCACATTATAGGTAGTCTAAAAGTCACACCCCTACCACCGGTTGAATCTCTAGCTGGATTCTTCTCTGATCAAGAACCCGAAATCACGATGGTAGACAATGATGCAGTAGGCCAGTCCCTTAAAAGGATTCTTTATGCCCCAGTATTTCATGATATTTGGGAAAGGCTGAGCGCTGCTAATGCTCAGAAAACCCAATAGCAAGAGACCGAAATAGCCGTACTCACAGTAAAGATGGCATACATGGAGAAACTATATCTGGAAAAGGACAAATCTGTTGCCCCCTCTATAGAGCAATACATGGATTTTGATCAATACCTGCCTAAGGAATCAGAAGCCCTTTTGGCTAACTTTGTGATGCCCTACATGGACCCATTTACTAGCACCAGACCTCTCCACGCACATGTGGAGAGTTATCTCTGAATTATGACTAGCATGAACAACCTTAAGGTTCATATAGTCAATCTATTTCAAGCAACTCTTCATGGACCCGCCTCTAAGTGGTATATGAGAATGCCAACTGATGTAAAGTATGATTAAAAGAAGATGTACTCTGCGTCCTTGAAAATTATGCCTTCAATCTGAACATCAAGAGTACTCTATAAGATCTTGAATGAATTAAACAACGGGCAAATAAGTCCTTCGAAGAGTTTTATCTAAGGTGGATGGATGTGCATGTGCTTATAACTGGGGCACCTGACCAAGATGCCCTGATAGTAAAGCTTGTCAAAGGCTCTAGCCCAAAATATCGGGATGAAATGAAGATGAAAAGGTTTGACACCTTCAACGACGTGGTAGACTATGCCAAGAGGCTTGAAAAACATGAAGAAGAAGATCGAGCAAAGAAGTAAGAACAATAAGCTTATACTAAACCTCGATATTGGGAGAAAGGCAGTTCTTCCAAACAAGGCACCTCCGAATCCTCTAAAGCCACTCCTAAAGTGGTAGTAGTTACCCAAGTACAAACTCACCAGTCCATCTCTCCATGGGTAAAATTGCTATCCCATATATTCACCAAATTAAGGAAGTCCAACCAACTCTAGAGCATTAAGTCGTTCACTCCACCTATAGCGGCAGATAGAGACAATTTCTATGCTTATAATGTGACTAAGGGGCACTGTACTAATAAATGTGCTCGACTACTAAAAGATCTATAGCAGATTATAGCCGATGGAAGAAGGAAAGAGCCTAAGAAGAAGCCAAGCACTCAGACTAATCTGCTGCCAAACTTCTAAGCTACGGTAAATGCCATCAGTATTCATGTAGAGCCCGATGAATACGGTGTCAATGTAATAGATAACTTTCAACATAACCTGGGATGGGGGGACGACATGATCTTTGACAACATGGATATCATCTATATGGTCGACCAGTACGTCCTAAGGATAAGGAGAGAAGGGCTGGACTAATATCTTGTACCGCCACATCTTATATATCATGGAGATTCAGATTCGAATGAACATCTGGAGGAGTTTTTCCGGTTTATGCATGAAAAAGGAATAGCTATAATAGGTTTTGCACCACAGTTTCCCTGATTCTTAGGAGGCCCAGCCATGGACTGGTATGACGTGATGCCACTGGAAGGACATTGGAACTAGTATTTTATGGAGTGATCTTTCCTCTACTACTTCAGGGTAATTCAGCCATACCCAGATGAGCTTTGCTGGTGGTTGGCACCACAGGCAGACTGGCATAATACCGGCTGATAAGATATCCCTCTTCCATAACCTCCAATTTACACTCGTCTAGATTACATGAGTCCCAATTATGCCGAAACAAGTCTGTTCAAATTTGGGAGCTCTTCTAAGGCAGTACATCCAAAAATCTAAGAACTATATGATCCTGAACAAGCATGGAGCAACCATGTAGACCAGTAGAGGTATCTCGGCCTAAATCTAGATGGAGGTGTATGAGACCTATTTGGAGAAATCCATACCGACATTACAGTATATGGTGCCCCGTATGGAGGAGACATTTGCTAGCATAAAAACCATGGTATCTAAGTTCCGTATAGCCATACAAGGAGTCAAAACTGAGCTAAATATGGCAGAAGAAAACCCAGAAAAGGATCCTGAGGAAGATCTCGAAGAAGATCTGAGGAGGACCCCAAAGATGATCCAGAAGAAAATTCTGATAATGATACCCTAGCTCAGCATGTGCTAAATTGGATCTTTGAGCCATAACCTTTCGAAGATTTAGATGAAGAGGTGGAAGAATTTATGGATTCCAGTGAATCAGATTATGAAGATTAAAGTGAAGTGGATAACTTGGGGTATGAATTAGAGACTTTCTCGAATGATGAGCTAAATCACTTACCAGGAGATTTCAAGTATGAGGCTCCCATCCCCAATGGCATGACGGTGCTAAGAGCTATGCCTCTTCTCTAGAGCATGACTCCCCAGGCGCCTTGTAGTCTGCAACAAGTGACAATTTTAGAGACTTTACGGACTTCGACTCAGATAGCAAACATGTCATTAACATGATTCGGGGATGAGGGGCAAGAACCCTCTCATGAATACATTATGGAGAGAATTTGTGAAGAGAATGAACTAGCTCAAAACAGTTGTCAGATCCGAAGTCCAGACTTGAGGGAAGTTTACCCCATATCCTACGATAGAAATATAAGGCCACACCCTCACATCCTTGAATTTGTGCAAATGATGAACGACGGGTACATTCATTATGCCTATTGGCCCCTAAAGGTTCTGTTAGACTCTCCCAGAAAAGGCAGTTGTTTGGTATGAAGGGCTGACATTTTACCAGAAATCATTCTGGAATATTATGGCCAAGCAATTCATCGACTACTTCTCATAGGTCGACCCACCGGAAGACATGAGCCCTGAACTAGACAAGCGCGGGAACCCCTTATTATACTGGGAATGGGAGGCAACCAACGTTGCCTGTCCAACATCGATGGAATCAGCTAAGGAATACCCATGGCATACAAACAAATACCATGATGCGCCAATCCTTTACGATGATATGCTAGATATATTTGGCAAAAATGTACCAACTGATGGAGCCTCCTTGTCCATTTATATGATTAGATAAGAGTCTAATCCTGTCCTATTCCAAATCCTACAAGAGAACCCCGTCGTTCCAAATAGTAGCCTGAAAAGGTTCCCTTCATGCAGTGGCCCTTTGCCACCAAGACACCGATTCCTATGAATAAGCCAATCAACTTAGAACAGATACCCCTCGCTGAGGATTTTGACGAGTTTGAGGTCTTCGAAACAACAAACTCGCTAATCCATGTGGTCAGTCCTATCACTAGAGGAGGAAAAGTCACTGGTTCAGTAGCCCCAGCTGCACCAAAAACTGAGCCCCTGATACCTCCTACTTTTGTTAAGTCCTTAGAACAGGTAGAAAGCCTGATTGTGGATCAACTGAAGGCCACTACAACTAAGATGAGTATCTGGGACCTACTCCCGGGCTCTCAAGATCACATGCTTGCTATAGTTAAAAACCTGATGGAAATTAAAACATCTCCTCTGGTATCCCCAAAATAGGTCTGTGCGCTACTCAATAACGTGACTAGCACTATTATCCCCGACATTGTCTTCTTAAGGTCAAATTTGCCCAATGAAGGCATTCGCCACAATAAGGCTCTCTACTTGAAGGCTAGTGTCTTCGGGCGCATCGTGCCCTACATAATTATCGATGATGGCTCATTACTAAATGTCTATCCTAAAGATATTCTACCAATCGTATGACTAATTGAGAAGGACCTGAAGAAATCCACATCAGTCATCAAAGCTTATGATAACTCTAAAAGGACCGTCAACGGTATGTTTGAAGCTGAAGTCACTATCGATAAAATCTCATCTATAGTACTCTTCACGATCATAGATATCCTGATAACTTTCTCTATGCTACTTAGGAGTCCATGGGTCCATGCTTTGGGAGAGTCCCATCCACCTTGCACTAGAAGATCAAAATCCCATTTTGTGGAAAGATTGTTACCCTAGAAGCTAATGAAGCCTCAGTGGTAGCAGTACTGAAGATGAAAGAAAGCAACATGAAAGGGTTTATTACAGCCATAATCGGCCAAGAAGCGGACAAGCAATCAAAGGTGTATAGGGGACCATGGATTTAGGGATATATACAGAAGCACCACACTCATGGAAAAGGACTCGGGGCCCATGAACAAGGAATGCCTACCTTTAATATAGGGGCAGAAGAATGGAAGCCCACGGGACTCGATTACACAGGTTCTCAAAGAGTTGTTAACAAGATGACCTTTCAAAAGAAGCTATAACAGCCCTACAAAGGAACCTAAGCCTGTTACTCATCATGGGAAGACCGTTCCGGGATTTGAGGTTTTTTTAGACATATTCAACTACGGCAAAAATGGCAAAAGCTTTATAACTT
Source organism: Euphorbia pulcherrima (assembly GCA_947683365.1). Taxonomy (NCBI): domain Eukaryota; kingdom Viridiplantae; phylum Streptophyta; class Magnoliopsida; order Malpighiales; family Euphorbiaceae; genus Euphorbia; species Euphorbia pulcherrima. Next base: position 24,435,360 of record CANTUS010000004.1, read on the forward strand.
ATGTAAAGAAGGCCAGTTGCCAGCCAGATGTAGGACCAATCCTAGATCAGACTAAGAATGACGAATAGGTACACCCAAAGAAGGTCAAAAAGCTGAGTAGAGAGGAAGAAATCCCCAACACCCTAACCAAGAACCTTCAGGAATAACTTAAGGTAGAAGAGGAAGCAAGGAGTAAGGGAGGTAGCTTGAACCAAGTCATCATGGAGATGTTCATGACTATAAAAGGCAAAGCAAAGGTATACGAGGAGGATGACGAGGATATCCTACTAAAGCCAGCTGCCATAGGAGAATCATCCATAATGGAGCCAGACCCTGTTGATTAGGATGAGTCTTTTGTTTCCATCTGTAGCATGTTTGAAATGAATAATGAACTTTATGATGATAATAAGATGAAGAACTTTGCTTATTTGGATTGTGTTTCTGATTACGATTTCATGCATCCATTCTAGCATCCATCTAGCATTTTTAACATCAAGAATGATATTACAAAAGACATTAACTTAAACATAAAAGATGATCCAAAAATGGTATACATTTCTAATCAATCGCCCATCGAACAAGAGAGAGAATTGATAAAGGTATTGAAAAATCATGTTTTAGCCTTTGCTTGGTCTCACAAGGATATACCTGGACTTGATTGGTACATTGCCAAGCACAAGATCCCCACAGGCCCAAAAATTTGGCCGGAGAAGCAAAAGATGAGAAGAATGCATTTTGAATGGGCCGAAAAGGTCAAAGCAGAGGTGGCAAAATAGATCAAGGAAAATTTTTTCAAAATCATCGACATTCCAACTTATCTATCCAATGTAGTCCATGTACTCAAGAAGAACAGTGATGTCTGAGTTTGCATTAACTTTAAGGACTTGAATAAGGCTACCCCTATAGATGATTTCCCGCTACCACACATTGATGTTCTGGTAGATAGCGTGGTAAGAGCGGCCATGTATTCCTTTATGGATGGATTCTCGAGATACCACCTGATCCTCATGAACATTATAGAAGAGCTCAAAACAACATTCATCTCGGAATGGGGAACTTATTGTTTTAGAGTAATGCCTTTTGGACTCAAGAATGCAAGGGCAACCTACCAGTGAGCAGTCATGACCTTGCTACATGACTTCATCCATAAAGAATTCGAGGTCTATGTGGATGATATGCTTGTAAAATCCGTTACACCAGAAGGACACCCAGCAGTGCTAGAATAATTCCTCACGAGGATTAAGAAGTACAACCTCCGTTTGAACCCAAAAAAGTGCATATTCAGCATCATATCAGGAAAATCACTAGGGCACGTGGTTAGCCAAAGAGGCATAGAAATGGATCCCGATAAGGCCAATGCTATCAAGGAAATGCTTGTGCCGAAAACTGAGAAAGAAGTAAGAAGTTTCTTGGGATCTATATAGTACATTAGTCACTTTATAGAGCGGTTGACCACCACATGTGATCCTATCTTCAAACTCTTAAGGAAATAGCAGCTAATAGAGTGGAACAACCAATGTCAGGAAGCCTTTGATAAAATTAAGGCTTACCTAATGAACCCTCTAGTACTGAAACCGCCGATTTTTGGAAGGCCACTCATTCTCTACTTGGCGGTAGAAGAAACCTCTGTGGGGGATATGCTAGTTCAAGAACATAAAAACAAGAGGGAACACGTGGTTTATTACCTCAGTAAGAAATTACTAGACTATGAGACTCGATACACCATCGTGGAAAAGACTTGTTCTACCATGGTCAGGCTCACCAGGAAGTTCAGGCATTACTTTCAATCATACAGAATCCAAGAAGTCACAAAAGTGGATCCAATGAAGTACTTATGTCAGGCTCCCTCACTAACCGGAAAACTGGCTAGGTGGCTCTTGTTACTGCCAGAGTTCGATATTGAGTACGTAACAAAGAAGACTATCAAGGGTAGAGTAGTAGCTGAATTCCTAGCAAATCAAACACTCGAGGAAGGAGAACAGAAAAACCTTAAATTTCCCTGATAAATGTCTTACAGCCCTCACAGAGAACCCAAAAAATGGACCATCTTCTTTGATGGCGCCGTCAATAAGAGAGGAGTTGATTTAGGAATTATCATCTTTACACCAGATGGAGAACTCAAACCTCTGTCAAAATGCTTAGAATTTCTCACCCCGAATAACGGGGCAGAGTATGAAGCCTATTTGTTTGGAATGTCTCCCTTAATCACTCTCAGAGCAGACAAAGTCAAAATTATCAGTGATTCAACTTTGGTCATTAAGCATGTCATAGGGGACTGGAAACTAAAGGAGGAATCCCTCAGGCCTTACTTAGAAGCTGTATGGAGAAAAGCTATGATGTTCAATGAGTGCGAATTTAGTCACATGCCCCGCGAGGAAAATCAGATGGCAGATGCATTGGCCATTTTAGCCTCCATATGGGAAGGGCCCCAAAAGCAGCCAATCAGACCCCTTGTTATGGAAATAGCATGATCTCCTTACTACATCTGCTCAATATAAGACACCGTAGAAGAAGGAACCCCGTAGAATTCCGACATCATCAAGTTCCTTAAAAATGGTGAATTCCCAACTAAGGCTATGGATTCCAGCAGAAATATGCTGAAAAAGCTTGTTGTATGATTTTGCCTGGTTAAAGGAGATCTATTCAAGAGGTCCTCTAACGGCCTACTGCTAAAATGCCTGACACACCGAGAAGCTAAAAGGGTGATGAAAGAAGTACATTTAGGAGACTGGGTCCAAACATGAACGACATCATGATGGAAAAGAAAATCTGGAGAATGGGGTACTTTTGGCTGACCATGCTACCTAATTGTGTTCAAGAAGCGAGGACTTGCCACACTTGTCAGTTATATGGAGACATGACCCATTTACCTCCGACAACATTGCAAAGCTTAACAACGCCTTGGCCATTCTCGACCTGGGGCATCGACATTATTGGTGAAATAAGACCTTCTTCGACCAATGATTTGTGCTTTATTATAGTAGTGGTTGATTACTTTTCCAAGTGGGTTGAAGCAGAATCATACACAAGCATCACGGCCAAGAAAATAGCTCGATTTATTCAGCAACACATCTTCGCCAGGTATGGCATTCCTCATCATGTGGTGAGTGACAATGGTCTGCAGTTCCGAGGAGAAATAGCTGATCTTATTAAAAAGCACAAGATTGAGCATCATTGCTCTTCGCTTTATCGCCCTCAAGCCAACGGAGTTGTGGAAGCAGTTAATAAGGTGATTAAGAAAATCCTCTCCAATATGATTTCCAACTACCGAGATTGGGCCGATCATTTACCCTATGCCTTGTGGGGATATAGAACCAGTGTTAAGACTCTTATGGGCCAAACTCCTTTTTATTGGTCCTTGTGAGAGTATTTATAATGGCAGAGGGGGGTGAATAGCCCTTTTTCGTGGAATTTATAGACTTAGAAAAAGTCTTAGTGTAGCTTGTTTGATTATGATCCGGAAGATGGGTCCGGATGATGAATATAATCTGGAGGATGGATCCGGATGATGCAGATAAGTGAAATACAGTAAAAGTAAAAGTAAATCAAACACAAGTATTTTATACTGGTTTAGCCTCGCCTACGTCTAGTCCTCGGAGTTTCCTTCTTCCGAGCCTTTTCAACTGGTAGGAATCAAGCCTTACCGATTTGTCTCCAGATGGTGATCCCTTCCAAAAGTAGGCTATACGACTAGAAGCACCAACTCCTAGCTAAGTCCTCTTATCTTTAGTAGGATATACCACTTAGCCTTCTACCTTGAATCTAAGCTGAGTCCTACAGGGAGATCTCACTCAAAGCACCTACTTCAAGCTATATCCCGATCTCCCAACTCATCCAAGTTGGAGATTCTTACTCTTTTGTTTATAACAAAGGGTTAGTTTTTGGAGTTCCTTAAGTTTATAGTTTTACTTGGGAATCCTTATAAACAGATTTTGAATCAAAGGTTCTTGGAGGGATTATCTTGACTGATTGAATATGTGTTGCTTTGTTACTTGCTTTTGTAAGTCAATCAGTTAACCTTCTCATTTGGTGAAGAGTTGTTTTTATGGGTTTTGATCATAAATGTAGCCATTTGTGGTTGGTAAGCTTTCATTCAATCTTCACCCTCGATCAGGTTGTGATGTGGAGCTTCCGGATCCGTTGATTAGTCCATTAAACTGTATTTTGATCTGTTTGAATTCTTGGGATTGATGCTGGAAAGTTGTCAGTGATCATTTTATTTGTCATTTTGTGATACACCAACTTTCATACTAATTGTCATATACTGTGATCTCCACGCGCACCTTTATTAGTCTAGGAGAAAAAGTAGGTTGCTTTTATCTATCCAGTGTCAGACCCTCTTGACTTTATTTTGAACCATGCAAGCTGTCTTTTTGTCTTTGTCTTGGGAGAGGGATCTTTGACTTTTGTAGACCATAGAGGCAAAAGGAAAGGTATTTTTAGTCATTCCTTAGTTTTCAGATATAGGTCTTCCCGGATGTCTTTTGGACCTATATGCTCCGGATCTTTCTTCCGAAGATAGCTTCAACCAGTTCTTCTGGATGCAAGTCTTGGGGGACAGAAGTTTGTTTCCTTTCCAAACTTTGTCTGGATGATTTCCTCCATTACTCAAGTTTCTGATTTTGTCCAATAAGTGTTCTTAGCTTTGTCTGGATGCTTCCATTTGGATTTAAGAGAATTACTTACACTTGTTTTTGTTTCTTTTAAACTTGATCCTAATGGATTTTAGATTTTATTATTTGGATCATTGTTTTCCATCAATCTCCCCCATTTGATGGAAACAAAAGCTTAAGACATTTAACTTTTAAGGTACTCCCCCATGATTTTAGTATCCAGGCTCCCCCATAATTTTATGACTTCTGCTTCTAAGTTTGTTGAAGTACAATTATAGATTGTACTTTAGAAGCATTTATTTTGATAGTTAAGAATTTTTCCCTTTATATATACTTCTACTATTAACATTGGTTAACATCATGAAGTTCAGTGTTACAAGATATAGAAATACATATAAAGAGACTCTAGCTATTACAATTTTATCTAGCTAGCTTAACTATCTCTCTGGATGGTCTCCGGATGGCCCACTCTTTCGGACTTGCAGTGTTTTTCCTTTCCCCCTTATATCTCTTTACTGACTTTGATCTACTTACTCCCCCTTTTTGCTTCCATCAGGGGGGTCAATGACCATATAGGTACACTTATCCTAAGATTTCTGCCAGGCAGAGGAGTAGATAGAGCAGTCTTTGTTACCTTTTGCCCGCTCATCAATGATGTGATTTACTATAGGTGAAGTCAAGTAGTAGGGATGAAGGGACCTCTGGAGCTAATCATAGGATTGTGACTTGAGGGAGGATGCACAGAATTTGCTCTTAGTCCTTAGGATCAAAGTAAGGGAACATTGCCTTGGTGAGTATAGTCAAACCTTTTTGGCTCATGATCCCTTTATTCCCAATAGCTTGAACCAGATCATGCAGGATAGGAATGAACTGGCATTCTGGAGTATCTGGAGATGAGGAGGATCTGGAGATGGATAATTTGTTTATTCCGGTTCGAAGAGTAGTGATTTCATCACTGAGGCCCTTCTAGATGTTGTGGAGAGACTCCATCTGATCTTTAATCTCTTTGAAGACGGTTTTCTTCCACTCAGTTATTGCCTGCTCAATGCTGGAGTTCCTTGCTTGCATCTTATCACCCATATCATCAAGGATCTTCTCTTTTAGTGTGGGGATGGTTTTTGTCTATGAAATTGGCAAGCATTTCTTGAGTAACTTCCTGATCAGTCTCCATATTCAGCGGAGTCGATTTTAAATCCCTATCCTCCATGAAATTTGATAAATTTTCAAACTTGGTGTTAGTGTAGTCCTTGAGTTCTACGGATAGGTCAGTGGTGAAGGAGGACATTCTTTTCAGCACTGTTGCACAATTATCAGAGGCCAAGGTATTGGCTTGACTGGCATTGTGATTTGATTGAGAGGTGCTTTCCTTTATCTCATTTAAGAGAGGCTTAATCTCAAAAAGGGAAGCTGCCGCCAACGCTCTGGGTGTTGGGAAGTTCATGACCTGTTGCTCAATTTTGGGGAGGCACTGTAACCTTTCTTTGATTTCACCTAAATCCTTGCGGACTTCCTGATTTGAATTTTACCTGATCAACTTCTTCTCCACAGCTTTTAGATGGGTGCATATGGTTAGGAGGCTCTTCTTGATAAAACTTTCTTCATAATGCTTAAGAGTTGTCTCCTGAAGGAGTTTGAAAGCGGTACTGACTTTGGATTCCTTGGAGTTTTCATCAGGGAGAGTCACTAATTTTGTGTAAGGAGGGAAGTGTGGGGAGGTTCCGGATGAGCTAGATTCATCGTCGGAGCTTGAACTACTTCTAGAGGGGCTACCATCTTCTGAATGGGAGCCTCCAATTGCTCCTTTCTCTTCTCCACCCTTGCTCATTTCCCTTTCCTCTAGAGTAGCCTCACTTGCAGGATCCACTTTAGAAGTGTGCCCTTTAGAGCTCAGACTTTCTCCCTCCTCCGGAGCTATTGCATCCGGGTTTGGCACTATATCCTTAGCTACATTTAGAGAGATTGTAGCTAAGTTGTGCTTTTCATTATCAGAAGAGAGATGAAGAAGATTGGGGGCTACCTCAGTGGTTTGTGATGTCTGCTCCTCATCCCTTCTTTCTTCTTCCGGCCTTTCCTCCAGATGGTTAGAACTGTCCTCAACCACCCCTACAATTGCCTTTTTAGGACTTTCTTTTTCTCCTTCAGGCATGTTGGTATTTTCCTCAACAGCCTTCTCCAATGCCTTTTCAGGACTTTCAAGATTACTGACTGCATTGCTGGATCCAAGCAGATTCTCCGGAAGTGATCCTGTTCTTTCAGCAAATATGAATTCATGTGCTTCTAAAATCTTGATAAAGTTTCCATTTCCTTTGGATGTACAAGAATTAGGGGAACTTGAGATGATTTGCTAGGTCCTTCGGTTGTTTTCCCTTGATTTATTTCATTGTTTTCTTTGATAGCGGCCTGAATTTTGGTGTATTGCTCATCATCTTGTCCAACAAATTATGTTGCATTGGGAAAGTTTTTCCCTTTGCTGGACTGTGCTTTCTCTAAAGCGGCTCTCTCCCTATACTGCCTTGCTTCCTCATTTAGTATGATCTCAGCAAGCCTCATGCCTTCACTAGCTCTCTTTTCTTGAGCAGCAAGAGCTTGATCAAATGTTAGCCCTTTTCTCTGGAGCTGCTTTTAAGGAGAAGCCTCATCCTCTGTTTCCTTATCATCAGCCTCTTCTTCCATTTCAACCAAAGTTCTCTTAGCTTTCCTTCTTCAAGCCTCAATCCCCTTTGTAACAATTTTAGGTAGACCTATAGTAAGTCCATGCTGTCCCTTCATAGCTGTGTCTTTGATCAGTCTGCCCCTGGGTCTTGGCTATTCAGAGCCTTGAGTGAAGGGCAGAGTGTCGTCATCAATATCTTCTGACACCATTTCCACTTGCATTTTTGCCTTAGCTTTGGTGGTTCTAGGCTTTTTCAGAATGGGTGCCTCTACTTCTAGATCAACTGCTTTCCTGGATTTAATTTTGTGCTTATCCCTTTTCAGCTTTGCCTTCTCTTCATCCCATTCTTTATAAAAGTAGAGATTTAGGAAATTCTTCTGGAGGATGGGCTTTCCATAAATTCCTTCAAAGCCTGTAAGATCTAGTTCCGCCGCTTGAAGAATTTTAGTGATCAAAGCACCATATGAGTTTACATGGGTCTTGAGATAATGGATGATCAAGACTGGCCAGTTTGCTTCCACACTACTAACCCAGTGCTACAGAATGCAGTGCTGGAGGGAAGAAATTATAGTCAATGACCCCTTCCTTATCAGAATAAGCTTTGGCAAAGCATGCTGTAGAAATCTGGGCATTCTGGGCAAGTGCATTGAGAATTTATCGCCGAAGTAGTTCTGGTGAAGCCATAGCTTGGATTCATACTTAACTCCAGTCTCATCCCCATCTTTCCTCAATAGTACTCCGGAGCTCTTCATGTTCAGATTCTTCTCAAATAATTCTGGAGTCAGAAGAATAATTTTCCCTTAAACCTCAGTGCGTAGGGCATTAAAATGATTATGCACACTAAGATTTAAGAAGAACGCTTTCACCAGCTTAGGATATGTTGGGCAGCTTATCTTCAGGAGATCACCCAGATTTTGATCTTCAATTAGGGAGAAGAAAGGTGGAGTTTTGAATAGATAGTAATCTCCTAGATGATCAATAAGGATGACGAGATCGAAAGTTTTGAGATTTAAGGGTTCAAAATCTGCATTTTCAAGTCAGATACTTGGAAGAGGTTTTTGCTTGGTAGGATTTCAAGGGTGTTTGAGGTGTTTTTGGGTGCCATTTTTTAGTATTTAAGAGATGGTGTTTTTGGTTTGAATTTTTGTAGAGTAATAATGAGATTGTTGCTCGTGTGAAAAAGAGAAGGGATTTTGAGGGGGTTTATATAGATTTTTTAATAAGAGGGTATATTTGTAATCCGGACTCCAGTGGTTTTGACTGGATTGATGACATGGTAGTCAGATCTTTTAGGAGAGAGGTGAATTCACTCTAACCGGAGAATGGGAATGGTTTATTATTTGAATTAACTATTATATTTACCGCGCGTGTAACAGCCAATGGACTTTTGAAATTTAAAAAGTAACAGTTACCTTTATGGGCTTTTACTGCCATACATCATTGTTGTCAGCTGATGTGGCAATCTTCTAGAACATACCTTTCCAACTCTTCTTTTCTTCTGGAGTGAGAATTTTATCTTAGGATCCGGCTTGGTTTTAGATGCTATCTTCTGGAATTTTTCTAAATTGGATTTGACATTCCAATTGATTCTCTCAGTTTCCCAAATTGATCTTTACTTAAAGGTTTAGTAAAGATATCAGCTCTTTGTTCATTTGTTGGGACATATATCAGAGCAACATCCTTTTTCATCACATTATCTCGGATGAAGTGATGCCTTATGTTGACATGCTTCATCCTGTTATGGAGCACCAGATTCTTTGACACATCAACAGCACTTTTGTTGTCACACAATACATCCACACATCCGGATTACACTCTTTAATCTTCAAGTTATTGTTTGATCTATAGGAGTTGAGCAACATAACTTCCAGCTGCCATATATTCTACTTCTATGGTGGATAAGGCAACTAAAGTTTGTTTCTTCCTATACCATGAGACCAAGCAGTCCCGAAGGAAATGACATCCTCCAGATGTACTCTTTCTCTCAAGAGTATCTCTGCCATAGTCTGTATCTATGAATCCCTAGAGTGTGAAGTCTCCATTACTAGGATACCACAACCCAACTTCAGTGGTTCCTAGGAGATATCTAAGTATCCTTTTGACAACCTTGAGATGACAATCCTTGGGATTGGCTTGATACCTTGCACAGTCCCTGGATAAGACTATGTTTGAACTCATTAGAGTAGACATTGGTTTGCTGCTATCCATTTTAAACTTTTTCAGGATCTCTTTGGTGTATTTTGATTGATTTATGAAAATCCCATCTAGACTTTGTTTGATTTGTAGACCAAGGAAGAAGTTGAGCTCTCCCATCATGGATATCTCAAATTCCTTCTGCATTTGAGAGCTAAATTCATTGCACATCTTTTCATTAGTGGCGCCAAAAATGATATCATCCACATAGATTTGGACCAGAATAATATCATTTTTCTTCTTCTTAATGAAGAGTATGGTATCTACCCTGCCTCTAGTATATTCCTTGGATATAAGGAATGAGGTTAATCTTTCATACCAGGCTCTTGGTGCCTGCTTTAATCCATAGAGAGCTTTCTTTAGTCTGTAGACATGATCCGGACGCTTCAGATCTTCAAATCTGGGTGGTTGCTTGACATATACTTCTTCTTGAATGACACCATTTAGAAATGCACTTTTGACATCCATTTGGTATAATGTGAACCCCATGAATGATGCAAAAGCACATAGGATCCAGATTGCTTCCAGTCTTCCTACAGGAGCGAATGTTTCTTTGAAATCAATTCCTTCTTGCTGGTTGTAGCCTTGAGCAACAAGTTGTGCCTTGTTTCTTACCACTACTCTTAAGTCATCAAGTTTGTTTCAAAACATCCATTTAGTGCCTATAATTGATTTTCCTTTAGGATAGGGCACAAGATCCCATACATCATTCTTGGTGAATTGATCTAGCTCTTCCTGCATTGCCATCATCCAGCTTTTATCCCCTTCAGCTTCTTGAAATTTCTTTGGCTCTATGAGAGAGACAAAAGCAGCATGGCTCATTATTCGATTGAGCTGACCTCTGGTTCTAACTAGATTATAAATATCATCCAAAATATTCTCTATGGAATGATCTCTGTGGGTCGAAAATCTCCCTTTCTAGGCCTTCATGTTGAATTTGAACTTGCTCCACTTCAGTTTCATCTACTCCTTCATTAAAGTCAAATCCTTATTGATTAAGATTGAATTGTTGTATTTCTGGATCAAAAGACATTCCTTCATCTTCCTCTTTATACCTCTTGATTTGAAATGAGTCAGAAATTCTTTTCTTCTTTTCTTCAGATTGTTCAGCTTCCGGAACTTAATCTTCTAGAGTACAGCTTTTCTTTCCTGTAGTGTTAGTCTCATCAAAATCTACATGGATAGACTCTACTACAGTTCCATTTATTGAAGACTCTATAAGCCTTACTATGTGTCGAGTAGCCGAGGAAAATTTCTTCATCAGATTTAGGATCAAATTTTCCTAATTGCTCTCTATCATTGAGGATGTAGCATTTACATCCAAATGCTTTGAAGTATCCAATTTTTGGTTTTCTTCCTTCCAGATTTCATATGGGGTCTTTTCTATTGTCTTCCTAATGAGAGCTCTATTTAAGATGTAGCATGTTGTGTTTACGGCCTCACCCCAGAAATATTTTGGCAAACAATTTTCACTTAGTATCGTTCTAGCCATTTCTACTATGGTCCTATTCTTTCTGTCAAAAAACTCTATTCTGTTGAGGAGTGTGGGGGCAGAGAAGTTGTGTTCAATTCCCTTGGAGTCGTAAAAATTAGCAAAACACTTATTTTGAATTCTCCACCATTATCGCTCCGGATGCATGCAATGTGCATGCCTTGTTCTACTTCTATCCGGATGAATGTTTTGGAAAATTGGTCAAATGCTTCATCCTTTCTCGTTAGCAGGAGAATCCAGGTATATCAAGAATAGTCATCTACAATGACCATGGTGTATTCTCTTCTACCTAAACTCAGTGGCTTGATTGGACCAAAAAGATCAATATGTAAGAGCTCAAGTACTCTCTTGGAAGGAATGTATGATATGGAAGGGAAACTTTTCTTATGTTGTTTACCTAGTTGACATGTTGTGCATAGATGATCTTTATCAAAAGCAACCTTAGGCAAACCCTCAACTAATTCCTTTTTGGATAATTTGGATAGGAGGTTCATGCTTACATGTCCCAACCTCCGGTGCCATAGCCATGAATCTTCTTCTTTACACACCAGGCATATATTTTTCTTATCATTTTTAATGTTTATAGAATAGACATTATTTACTCTAGGTGCATAAAGAATAAGTTGATTGGACTTACTGTCATAAATTGAGCAGCCTCCGGAGTCAAATATGACTTTTCTTCCTTTGTCACATAATTGAGCCACACTTAGTAGGTTGAATTGCAGTTCATCAATTAGTGAGACATCTTCAATCTTTAATCCAGATCCAATGGTTGCATGACAAATGATCTGACCCTTTTGATTATCTGTAAAGCTCACTTTGCCTCCCTTCTTCTGGGTTAGTGTGATAAAGGCCTTCTCATCACCTGTCATGTGCCTTGAGCATCCACTATTAATATACCAAGTGTACTGATCTATTGTGGATCTAAGGCATACCTGTAAAATAGATCAAGTGGGTTTGGTTACCCAATCAGATTTGGGTCCTCTCGGGTTAATAACCATCTGAGGCCAAGGATAATCATCATAATAGCCATTTTTTAATCTACATGATTTAGTGATATGATTATTTTTTCCATAAAACTTGCTCCCTGAAATGGGTATGTTTTTTTTTTGCTTTCTAATGATCTTATCCTGATCTTCCCTTCCATATTTGCCTTTATACCCAGCTTATTGTATGCTGATGGATGGTCTGGTGTAAATCCGGAAGTTGGTTGGAGGTGCAACTTCAGCTTTATGATTTCTTCTTCATTTGATCGGTAGTTAGTTGTAAGCTACCTTAGCTTTTCCTTTTTCAGCAACAGTATATCTTTAAGCTTGTGGCTGTATGCTAACTTCATCTGTCTTTTGATTTGGTTTCCTTTAAATCCTACTCTGAGGAGGAGGAGGATTATCTCTTCTTGAATCCTTTGCTTTGGGTTTCTTTCTGGATACTTCCTTTAATAGATTGACTTCTCTTTCTAGTCCCACTACATTTGCGTTCAGAATCCGGACTTGATTCCTCAAAAAGTTTTCTTCTACTACAACAATATATTTAGTTGCTCTAACTAGATTGATGTCTTATGCCATTACCTCAGCGTCTTTAGCCAATTCTAATATTGCTCTTTTTAGAGATTTGATGGCTTTTGCATTCTTCTTTACTCCCTTGATAATGATAGAAAGAGCTTTTACAAGATCAAAGTTAGGAGTAGAATTAGAGCAAGAGCTTACCTCAGTGTTTGCTGAATCCAATTTTGATTCTTCAATTTACACTATTTCTTGCCTCGAGGCATTCCTTCTGGATTGCTCTACTTCTGGTTTAGTTGGAGCCATGAATGCAAAGTTAGCAGTTTCCTCTTCTTCTGTTGAAGATGAGTTACTGCTTTCTTCACTGATGCTCTAGGTAGCAACCATTGCCTTCTTTTTGAATTTCTTAGCTCTCTTTAGGTTGGGACATTTTGTTCTGAAGTGGCCTTTTTTGCCACATTCAAAACAGGCGACGTCTTTCTCCAGATCTTTCTTTTCTTTCGGATTCCTTCTGTGCTTACCTCTTCCGGAGGTGCCTTCTCTTGGTCTCCGAGATTCATACCATTTTGATTTCCATCTATCCTTCTTTTGTATGAATAGATTTAGCCTTTTGGTCAATAGAGCGAGTTGATCTTTAGTACTCATTGACTCATCTATTTGCTCTTCCTCTCTGGAAGAGCCCGATCTAGTGGATTATGCCTTAAGAGCAATGGACCTCTTTCGTTCCTCAGGTTTCTTTTCTTATTAGCTATATCTCTCCAAGGATAGTTCTTGAGTTAGAAGATTACCAATGAGTTCATCATAACTGTAAAAATTTAAGTCATGAGCTTTCTCACTAGCAGTCTCTTTATTGTCCCATTCCTTGGTGAGACTCCGAAGCACTTTCTTGACCATTTCTACTTCTAGAATCTCCTTCCCTAGCCTCTTCATTTCATTTACTATATTTATGTATCTAGTGTTCATACTGCTGATTGATTCTTTAGGCTTCATTTTAAAAGATTTAAACTTTTGGTTGAGTAGATCAAGCTTGGCCTCTCTTACTTTGGTAGTTCCTTCATAGGTTACTTCCAACTTCTCCCATATCTCTTTTACAGTCTCACATCCGGATATTCTATTGAATTCCACTGCACTAAGAGCATAATGAAGCATGTTAATAGCATTTGCATTTTCATGTAATTTTTTGAAGTCATTATCATCCCACATGCTTAATGGCTTTCGGGTAGTCATACCCTCTACTTCGTAAGTAGGTTCATAGGCCATCTTTGATAACTAATCATGCTTGTATACTTTGTGACTGGATGAAGTTCTTCATCTGGTTTTTCTAGAATGTGTAGTGTTCACTGGTGAAAAGTGAGGCGTAACAGATATACCCTCGGGAAGGAGTTGCGAGTTGTGGGAACTCATTTTGATTTATGAATCAAAATATGTGGACCTTTAGCTTGAGATTATTAGATCTCTAATTTGAGCACTTGCTCTGATACCACATGTTGGTCCCTATAAGAGTATTGTAAGGGTAGAGGGGGGTGAATGGCCCTTTTTCACGGAATTTATAGACTTAGTAAAAGTCTTAGTGTAGCGTGTTTGATTATGATCCGAAAGATGGGTCCGGATGATGAATATGATCCGGAGGATGGATCCGGATGATGCAGATAAGTGAAATATAGTAAATGCAAAAGTAAATCTAACACAAGTATTTTATACTAGTTTGGCCTCGCCTATGTCCCCGGAGTTTCCTTCTTCCAAGCTTATCCACTAGTGGATTCCTTGTCAACTGGCAGGAATCAAGCCTTACAGATTTGTCTCCAGATGGTGACCCCTTTCGAAAGTAGTATATACCACTAGAAGCAACAACTCCTAGCAAAGTCCTCTTATCTTTAGCAGGATATACCACTTAGCCTTTTACCTCAAATCTAAGCTGAGTCCTACAGGGAGATCTCACTCAAAGCACCTACTTCAAGCTATATCCCAATCTTCCAACTCACCCAAGTTGGAGATTCTTACTCTTTGGTTTATAACGAAGGGTTCGTTTTTGGGGTTCCTCAAGTTTATAATTTTACTTGGGAATCCTTACAAACATATTTTGAATCAAAGGTTCTTGGAGGGATTATCTTGACTGATTGAATGTGTGTTGCTTTGTTACTCACTTTTGTAAGTCAATCAGTTAACCTTCTCATTTGGTGAAGAGCTCTTTTTATAGGCTTTGATCATAAATGTAGCCATTTGTGGTTGGTAAGCTTTCATTCAATCTTCACCCATGATTAGGTTGTGATGTGGAGCTTCTGGATCCGTTGATCAGTTCGTTAGACTTTATTTTGATCCGTTTGAATTCTTAGGATTGATTCTGAAAAGTTGTCAGTGATCATTTTGTTTGTCATTTGATAATTCACCAACTTTTATACAATTGTCATATAACGTGAGCTCCACGCGCGCCTTTATTGGTCTAGGAGAAAAAGTAGGTTGCTTTTTTCTATCCGGTGTTAGACCTTTTTGACTTTTCTCTGAACTGTGTAAGCTGTCTTTTTATCTTTGTCTTGAGAAATGGATCTTTGACTTTTGTAGACTAAAGAGGCATAAGGAAAGGTATCTTTCAGTCTTTCCTTAGTTTTCAGATATAGGTCTTCCCGGATGTCTTTTGGACCTATATGCTCCGGATCTTTCTTCCGGAGATAGCTTCAATCAGTTCTTTCAGATGCAAGTCTTGGGGTACAGAAGTTTGTTTCCTTTCCAAACTTTGTCCGGATGATTTCCTCCATTGCTTAGGTTTCTGATTTTGTCCTATAAGTGTTCTTAGCTTTGTCCGGATGCTTCCATTTGGATTTAAGAGAATTGCTTACATTCATTTTTGTTTCTTTCAACCTTGATCCGGATGGGTTTTAGATTTTATTATCTGGATCATTGTTTTCTAACACTTTTTCCCTTGTCTATGGGATGGAGGCGGTATTGCCAGTTGAAATGGAAATCAAGTCTTTACGCATAGCCCTTAAAGCCAGACTTCCCGAAGATAAATGGGAAAAAGCAAGGCACGAAGAACTAACCTTGATCGACGAAGAGCGATTAGCCGTATTGGAAAATCTACAATTATACCAAAAGCGCATGGCCAGAGCTTACAACCATAAAATCAAGGGGCCGAGCGAACCTTTGAAGATGGGTGATTTAGTCTTGAAGAAATCTCATAAAACACACACAGATGATCGAGGGAAATTCCAGCCAAACTGGGAAGGACCGTACATGGTAAAGAAGACTCTTAGTAAAGGGGCAGTAAAAATCTCAGATCTGGATGGCAATGAATTCGTGAATCCGGTCATTCATGACAAGCTGAAGCTCTATCTCGTGTGAAAAAAAATAATAAAGTCTGTCAAGAGCTAGTAAGGGCTCTTGAGAAAAAATAAAGACTCTAAAATAAAAGAGTGGAACCTTGGTAAAATATGTTCAGAGCCTTAGGTGATGGTGGGCATTTCTTAGAAATAAGTACCACTTGTCCTCCATGATAAATAATATATTTTTTAGTAACATGTTCACGTTAAAAATGCTGCATGAGTGCATTAAATGGAAATTGCGAATTATTTAATGATACATGCATCCAAACAACATCATTTCATCTTTATTACACATAAAAGTACATTACAAACAAGAAATAGAACGAGGCCTGATGCCTTTATTCTCCCACGGGAACAAAAGACACATAATCACAAGCTCACTAAACTATAAGGAAGCTTCAAAGCCTTCTAGTCTCACGGAGGCTCTCCTCAAGAGTAGCCAACCCATGAACACTCGCAACCCAGATGCAATAAGCCTCAAAAGGATGGACGCCAAAGGGGCAAGAGTAGTTCATCTCCACCTGAGTGCGACTAATCCATATCATGTCATGATTATGGACCCGAGTATAGGAAAGCTCCAGGCCAATAAAGGTGCACAGGGATGCAGGAAACCCCTGAGATTGATCATACTGCCTGCACAAGCGACGAAGAGAATAAGTGATGATCTCAGAAAGGCCGATAAGGACCACACCATCTCTAGCAACATCAATGGTCACATGAGTGATTCCCCACCAAGGGCAAACCTAATAGATATCCTCAGTAGCTCAGCTCCCCATAAACTCAACCCACTTCTCAAAGGTGAAATCTCTCTGGGAAAGATTACCAATGTGAACTATAGAGCATCGTGCCCAATAGGCCCTCAGATAATAATCCATGTTTGGAGGAACAGACATCATAGAAAGCGTATCCTAGAGCTAAAGCTACACAAGAAAGCACAAAAAAAGAAAAAATCAACAGAAAAAAAAAAAGAAAACAAAGGAAAAAATAGCCTGCTAGATTGAAAACCTAAAAAGGTGGTCCAGGCAAAAATTAAGGCAAGCCTGATGAATTGAAAACCCGAAACGACGGTTCATGCAAAAAGAAGGGCTCAAATAAAAGTTACCTGAAGAAGGAGCCTGCTGCCCATAGTAGTAGATTTAATTCCATTTCAGGAAGAGCGCATGAAGATCAATGTCTCGGCTAAGCTCAGTGGAATGGGAGACTTTCCTTCCAGCATTTAATCGATGATGCTCAAAAAGGCGAAGTTACAGACTAAAGTTAGGACCTCGCAAAGAAAAATCCGCAACAAAAGCAAGCATATGAGTGGCAAATAGCTTTCATTGTTCGAACGAAGACTCCTACTATGTCAAATGCCACATCCAACCTCAGGCCCTCGTCACAAATCAATCGGTGCCTATCAAATTGTTGAATCTAAAAACGATTCATCAACAAATCAAAAAATTTAGGGCGATGTGCCGAAACAACCGGAGGCATATCGGCAGAGGACCGAAGAATCCCACAGAACTCCTCGTATAAGGGGCATAGCTCTTGATCTCCAAACCAAAACACGCTGTCAACAGGATCCTAAAACCTAACAGCAGCTTTTATCACATTATCTTTGACAAAGATGCGGTAGCACTCCTTCATGTGCACCAAACTATAAACCCCGAGACAATCCCAACCATCAGAGTTCTTCAGATGAACATTTAGATCAGCATGAAAATGGATGTAGCCCTCTATGGAAAAATTTCACTAGGGTAACAGTTCGCTATACATAGTTTATGGGGTAATCTGCTAATATCTAGCAGATTACCCCGATAAACTCAACCAACAATGGAAAAAAAAGATAAAGCGAGGGAATAAAGAAAAATTTATTTATACAAAAATGTGTTCATACAAAAGGAGGCACTACAAACGGCCCAAAAGAAAGCAAAATAGAAAAATAAAAGAAAAGGAAAAGCCTATCTAATCACCCTGCGGAAAGAATTCGTGAGGATTGCCTTGTCCCTATTGTGGTTGCTACTACAGGTCAGGCACTTGAAGCATCCCCAACTAAGCTCAGAGCTGTTGAATCTCCGGCTACAACATTTCAACACAAATCATTCATATGGATTTTATAGGACGCCATGAATTATTATTAACATAATAAAATAACAAACTTACAGCCATATCCGAGTTTTGGATCATCATGAAGCGCTGCTACCCTTGAATATACCCCCAATTAGAGATGCTATCAGCAATAAGCACCTGCAAGGATGAAAGATCAAAGCAAGTTAGAACTGTCACAATCCAAAATTGAAAGGCAAAAGAAGAAAAGATAGAGGAGACTAACATGAGTGGCGCCAGTAGGATGGAAAGTCATCGAATGCTCAGGATCTCAATAAGGCAAAATCACTGGAGTATAAGTGATTAGGTCAAGCTAGTACATCATGAATAGGGGTGGCTGACATCGTCAGGCCCTGAGGCAGGATAGATGATGCTGAAGAGTTACCCACATGAGTAGAAGTAGTTGCCAGTCTCTTCCAACCCTGGTGATCCTACAAAGACAACAGAGCGAGGTCGGGTTAGTCTAACTAAGTGCAATGGTCGAAACAACATTAACTATAAAACAAAGAAAAACTCAAGCTAGTGAAAGGGTAAGTACCATCATCCGGACAGCCTCATGCGAACCTGATTTGGTCTGGCCACTAGGGGCAGAAGTTGAAGGGGCAGAGGCCTCAGGGATAGAAGCCAAAGGATTGTCATCCTTAGGAGGGTTGTGGATATCCCGCTGAGGCACAATAAGAATAGGATCCGTATCCAGCCATCCAAGCAGCTGCAAATAGTAGAACTCCTCGTATCCTCCAACCCACTCTAGGAAGGCGCTAGGGATACCCTCGGAGGCCAATCATGCAAAGTCAGGTGAGCAGTGAGGCTAAAAGACCCATTGCGGCACCTTAAGAGGAATAGAGCACAACCTAGGATGAAGATGCCAACCCTGGATGCAATCTTTAAGGTACCACTCCAAAGAGAAGGGGGTCTCTATGATCAGTTGGTGTTCACAAACTCCCCAGCTAATCTCATAACCTCCGGCTAGTGAAGACCATGCCCCAAGATTATATCCTAATCTAAGAAAAGAGAGCCAGACATCGGTACAATGATTGTAGCAAAAATGGCAATTGGAATAAGCCAAGAAAATTATGAGACATACCTGCTCCAAAGAAAGGGTAAGGAGATGGGCAAAAAGAGCAGAACGAGACTCCATTTCCCAATCACAAAAGTAGTATGGCAGTCAAGGGAAGAATGGGCTACCACTGATTGGTACAAGCTTGGTCCTTGAAAGGATCCCCATCATGATAAACCAAAACTGCAAGCAGTTGAGAAAAGATCAGAACACCAAAAATGGACAAAATACTCATAAAGAAAAGAGATAAGGATCAAATTCTTACATAAACAATTTGAAGACAAGACTTGAATGCGGTTAAGCCCCATGTATACTCGTCAAAGCAAGATGGATCTATCAAAGCCGGCAGAATATGGAGATTCACGATCGAACCCCCGATAGGAAAACACAGCCACGACAAGGTAGCGGCCATGAAAGCTTTAGCCTTGCAGGCAGTGGTGAGCTACCCTCTATCCCTATAGGTCCAAAAGGTCATGAGTTTCTTGCAAGAAACTTGCCCCGGCTTATCTCTAGAATATCCAATCAAAGCCTCGTTGATCTCTATAGTGAAATTATCATAAGTAAAGCAAGCATTGAAATGGATTACATTACCGTGGAAGGGTAGACCTATGATAGCATAGTAATCCAATGGAGTGATGGTATACTCCCCGCAATGGTAATGGAAAATATGGGTAGTATCGGACCACCTGCTCAAGATGTAGGTAGATGTATTAGCTGGGATGTATGAATACTTATGATGCCCGACATACTTGCAGTTCTTAGCCATCCTCCTCAAAGACATCCCATCAATGATGGCCTTGGCACCGAGGGATAGCACCTTGTACCACTTATGAAAGTGGGTAATGCTAGCGCCATCATGCTTGGTAACCTGAATAATGCATACACATGTATAACACACCAATTTTTGACAAGTCACATGATTATCAAAAATAATAAATCATTGCATTAAATAAATTTTTGTATAAAAAATAAATAAACAATAAAATGGATAGGTCTTTGAGTGAAATAAAAACAGCAGTAAGGCTTACCAAAATCCAAGAAAGATGGTCGGAAGGCTTTAAGGAAGGCAAAATAAAATCCCCAGGACGTACCCCATGACACATCCAATTTAGAGGGAGCCCGTACAAATCCTCGACCGAAACCATAGAAAGTTCCGCTTGTTCGCCATCAATAAGCACGTTCTGAGTAGTCACTTGAACGGCTGGCGGATCCAAGCGAATGTTATAAAGCTTGAACCAGATCGAGACCCCATAGAATCTAAAAAGAAGGGGCAGAAAAGAAAAGAATATGAAAGAAATTGTAGTTGAAAATAGCTCGGAGGAGGAAATTTTTGAAAATCGGGAGCAGAAAAAGCAAAAGAAAGAAGAGAGAATTGTTGGTGAGAAGAAATCGAAGCCAAGCTGCTGTTTTTATAAACCGCTGGTAATTAGCCCGTCGGCTAATTACCTGTGTGATTAGCCCGCAGGATAATTACCTATCCAGCTCTCACGTGTTTACGCGTCCCACGCATTTATGCATAACGGCTATAAAAGTTACCGTTGCATAGGTAATTAGCCCGCCTGCTAATTACATGTATTTTCAACATTTTTGCATTTTTGCATTTATCATCCATTTTCTGCATCGTTTTCAAAATGAGCGGACCTAAAAGCTATTTTTACACAGTCACACATGCATCAAGCATCCAAAAATATTTATTCCGACCCCTGGTCAATTCTTTAACCTCATGCAACTCATTAATAAATTTTTAATCGAAGGGGCAAAATATATTTTTTCAAAATTTGTCGATTAAAATTATTTTTAACTCATTGCATCCTATACACACTATTTTGTTTGTTTTGCATACGAGAAAATTTCTAGCACAAAATTTATGTATGCGAGGGCAAACTGTTAGCATAGGTCCATTTCAGCCCGATGAGGAATAATGTCTATTTCGTTCAGTGATCAGACAAATGAGCCAAAAAGGACCGAATTGTCATCCAAAATCCGAAATTCAAAAATCCACATTCCATGGAAGCTCCGATTTAGCATTTCCTACTGAAAAATCAAAAAGTCAAAGTTTGGTCAAACATAGGAAATCAGCCCGCCGGCTATTTATCGGTCTACAGTAAAAAAATCAAATCTTACCGAGATCTGGCAAGATTTTACCGGATCTGATGTAAAATCTTGTCAGATAGGTAACTAGCCCACCGCCTAATTACCTATGTAATTAGCCCGCCGACTAATTACCTCTCTATTATAAATATGGGGTCACCAGATTCAAGCATTATCACCGACACTTGGTATAAACTCAGCTTCTGGTCTTTTTAGATCAAGATCTCACAGTGATCTTCGATCTAAAAATGACTTAACTTTATATTTCCTTTAGAAATAATCCAAGATTATAGCCATAACTTGGGTTAAACCTGTTTTCCACTAAGATCACAACCTTTGACAACTTCGGTCCTACACCGACTCTCAAGTCATCCTTGATAGACGAAAAGGTAAACTGGGGGTAATTGGCTCTGAGCCCAACTTTCAAATTCATTAAAACACATTTTTATTGCTTTATTATTACATATTGCAATCCATTTCTCTAGTTGAGTGAGCCACTGGTGCCACTTAAACTATAATATGCGTAAATAAGCTTGCAGGTACGAATAAACATCCAGAATGTGAGGAAACTCTATCCGAGTTTCCAGGCCCAGATCCTAGTGTTGCCGTTACTCTGCCAAAAACTCGGTAGAAAATGCCATTTATTAAGCCATTATAATGCCTATTTTATTTCTTGAATTTAATTCTTAAATAAAGCCGTTGTAATGAAGAAATCACCATAAATTCCAAAATTCTTAAATTAACCCAAATAATTTGAACAATATGAGTAACTATTATGTTCAAACTCCAAATCTCATTTTCTTTTTGGAATAAAAATCTCATTTTGGATCAGTGTACCATAATTCCAGGTGGAGCTAAACCGAGTGGCGACTCTATTTTATTTTTAAATAAAGTAAACAATGCTTTATCTTAAAAATATCTTTTCTCAGTAAAATGTGTAAACATGTTTTTCAACATAATCACATTTTTTGCCTACAAAGCCAACGCATTTAAGCAAACTGGATTTTTTTCAAACTGCATCAAACCCAAAGCGCGCGTCGTACCCTGCGTGTAACCCGCAAAAGTGTTCGCCCGCACATTAAGTTCTAGATCTGGAAGATCAACTAATTTGGGTAAATCCTATTTGGGAAGAGTCCAATTCAAGAAAGAAGTTTAATTTCTATCCTAATTCTAATTATGAAAGATAATGATAGATATTTTAATTCCATTTGAAGATAAAGACTAAAAGGGAGATAAAGCCTATTCAAGAGATAATGGCAAAGAGTCCTAACGAAACAAATGAGGAAGCAAGGAAGAGGTGGTTGTGTATAAGTAGCTTTGAGGCTGGCACCTTTTAGATCATCAGTTTCTCACCATTTTCATTCTAGTCTTGTTTAGTTTCTTAGTTTATGCTTTTGCTCTCTTTTCATTTTAAGCACTCTTGGATTTAAACTTCTAATTTATTGTTTTTAAGTTCTTGTTTTCAAATCCAATCAAGTTTCAATTGCAAGTTTATATTCCAGTCAATTGCCTTTAAGTTTCATTTCGATTTCAAGCCTTTACTTTAAGCATGATTCATTTTAAGTCTCTTTACATTTTGCACATTTAAATTCAGTCATGTCTAGCTAAATCCTTTGTGACTTGACCAAGTAAGGGTCATGGCTGATTTTGAATGGTATGAGGATTACAACCGAATACAGTAACCTGCAAGGTGACCTATTTACCAATCTTAATACTTCAAGGGTTCTATGGTAAGTGTATCACTTAGTCTCACTATGTGGCCTGATCAACCATTTAGTAAGTCTCTATGATTATTGTTAATCTTTATTCTTGCATCTATAATTGTGCCTGAAGAGAGGTAAAGTAAGGGCAGTCTCCACCTAGACTAGAGAAAGGTAATCTTACACCTGTTGGAAGTACTTCACTACCTGTTGATAAGGGTTTACGCTTTTCTAGTTTATATTGCTATTTACCGATGAGCTCTTTAGCGTAAAGTCAAGAGTCACGGTGAGTAAGAATGAGGTCATTGTGCGAAATCCAATCTCTATATATAGTAAGGAAGAGTTGCTAGTGTTGTACGGTGCATGAGCACCAATATAACTAAACCTAGGTCCTGGTGTAGTTAATACCTTGTCCCGTGATCACTATGATGATCATTCTTGCTCTACTTTGGTCGAGTTATTGTCTTTCATTGATTTGCTACCTGCTTTACTTTGTTTTATTATTCCAATTCCCAAAGAGAGTACTCCTAGGTCACGATGTCCATTATCTATTAAAATTAACATTGTCAAACACCGTTCCTTGTAGGATTGACCTAAGCTTACTACTAACTACGAGTTTGTTTTGTGCAAGGATTTACTTTTAGTAGTCTCAACACCCATCAAATTTTGGCGTCGTTGTCAAGAACTGTTCCTTTTGACTAGTTTGTTTTCGAGGATGACCAGTGAGGTCATAGCAACGAACTTTTCTATGATCCAGATATCGAAAGATCTAACAAAGCTCTCTTCAAATACGCTCGTGAGCATAGAGAGTCTAAACATCAAGTAGAAAATTCGACCGAACCTAGCCACGACTGTGAGCAGGAGAAATTTGGGAGGATGCATGTGGGGTGCGGGCTACGGGGCGCATTTCGATTCGGTGCAGTTTGAGAAAACTGCGGTGTTTTGTTTTATTTGAGAAAATTTGGTTCGCTTAAATGCATGTACCTCTTTTATAATAAAATGTTGGATTTTATTAAAGAGAAAATTATTTTATTATTTTTCACGTAAACTTACTGAGTGTAAAAAATATGGCTTTTTATAAGCCAAAAATGTGATTATGTTGAGAAATATATTTACATGTTTTAATGAAAGAAAAAAAATATTTTTAAAACAAAGCATTTTAGTTTATTTAAAAATAAAATAGAGTCGCCACCCTGTTCAGCTCCACCGGGGAATTGTGGTATACTTATCCAAAATGGGATTTTTATACAGAAGAGAAAATGAGATTCTGAGTTCAGACATAATAGGTACTCATATTGTTCAAATTGTTAGAATTAATTTTCGAATTTTGGAATTTGTGGTAATTTCTACATTATAACGGCTTTATTTAAGAAATAAATTCTAGAAATAAAATGGGCATTATAACGGCATAATAAAATGATATTTTCTACTGAAATTTTGGCAGAGTAAAGGCAGTGCTAAGGTTTTAACCCAGAAACTCGGATAGAGTTCCCTCACATTCTGGATGTTTTATCCGTACCTGCATGCTTATTTACACGTATTATAGTTTAAGTGGCTCAAGTGGCTCACTTAATGTGAGCGGACGACCCTTTTCCCACCTGCAAGAACTGCATGAGATGTGTAGCATGAAGGGTGAAAAATAACGAGCGTTGTGAAGCGTGCTAAGGGAGAATACTTATTTTAGGCATGGTGAAAATAATAATGAAAATGATGTTGATGTTGAATTTAAGTCCGATTTGCATGTTAAGGGATAAGGGATATGAGGCTTGAAATCCCATATTTTAAGATAGAGTCACCACCCGATTAAGCTCCACCGGGAATTTGGAATATTCCCACTAAGAGGTTGGACTGTACCTTAAAATAGAGATTCCAAGTTTGGATGATGTTGCTTACTTTTCAATTATTAAATAAAAAACGTTTACATTTTACTAAACGCGACTTTAGTTCTTATGCGATTTAAATCCGGTTAATGTTTGGAGTTTTCTATTTATATGCCATACATCAGACAAAAGTAGTAAATAAAGCAAGTAAATAAATTATTACATGGCTTTACGAAATACTTACACATTTTTCTAATGCGGAAAAGTAAATAAAGCGGATAAATAAAGCGAATAAAGAGAGACCGAAATCGGGCCTCAACCGAACTTACCAACACCAATATGGCTCAAAACACGATAAACAAATCACTAATAATCACAAATAAGGCATAAATAATAAAATGCGGAAAAACAAATTTTTATTATGAAGAAAAATACATTTTTTGGAAATTTTTAGGGTTAAAAAGGCATTTTTAAGCATTTAATGGTTATTTAATCATTTTAAATGACAAAATAAATAAATAAATCAGATTAAAATTACATTAAATTTATAAAGATTATTTAAGATTTTTAGAAAATATTTTGGGCAAAAATCGGGGTCAAAAACACCAAAAAAGGGCCACAAAGGGACTTAAAATCAAATTTCGGCGGTCAAAGCTATGGCGACAGCTTTGACCGCCGTCGCTATAGCCTTGACTGCTATAGTGGTGGCAGTGGAGGCTATAGCGGTGGTGGTTAAGGATGTCGCTATAGCCTCGGTCGTCGATATTTGTTTTTAAGGGGGGGAATCGTTGTTTTTGCATCCAAAAACTCAAAATGATTGAAGTTTTAAGTCATAATCAACTATATTTCAACAGATCTAGACTTAAAACACACGAATAATATTGATTTTATGGGTTTGGGCAAGAAACTACCCAAAAATGGAAAGAAATAAGGAGACCTCTTTAGGGGTGGAGTTCACCTCAATAGCTATAGCCTTCACCGCTATAACAGTAGTGGCCAAGGCTATAGGGATCGAGGTGAAGGTTATCCCTATAGAGGTCAGATTATTTTCTGACTGTTTTCTAAAAACACCAAAGAAAAACCAAGAATAAACTCCAAAAAAATGCAAGAACAACAACAATAAAGCAATAAAAAACAGTAAATAGACAAGGGAACTTAGTTTTGTTACCTTTAGGCCATGAATCTAACTTTGAAGACTCGAACCAGACGTTTGGCAAGCTTTTGATGATTTTCAGACGAAATCAGTGATGAAAATAGTGACAGATTATTTAGGTCGTATTTGAGAAAAAGTCTCTAAAACCCTATTTAATCCATTTTAACCTATGATTTCCAATTAATTTTAGTATTTAAGCTATGAGATTAAGATAAGGAACAACTAAGAATCGTGATTAACAGGAATTAATCTGAATTCTATGCTTTTCTAGAGATTTCTCTCTCTAGTTCTTCCATTTCTCTCTATTGTTCATCATTTTCACTCCAAAATGATTTATAAATCTAAATTCTAGAGCCCAATCCCCCCTAATCTCTCTCCAAGATGGGCTTAAATACTCCTACACTAAAAAATACACTGACTTGGGTGAAATTCAGTGGAAAATACGTGGCCCAATTAAAGAGGAGAGAAGGAAACAAAGTGGCAAGGCCAAAAAATGGTCGTGCCAAATCCGCCACCGCTGTGCCGCAGCTACCATGGTAGTAAGGGGTGGCCACAACGGCGGTGGCCACCCCGGTGGCGGCCACCCCGGTGGCGGTCACTGCCACAACACGATGGTGATGGCTGCCACCCTAGGGGCGGTCACCTCTGTTGGAGAGCAAGTCGCTGCCGACGGTTGTAGCAACATCAGGGAGGGGAGCTAGGGTTTAGGTCATTAGGGTTAGGTTTAGGGCTTCTAGGGGGCATATTAGGGTTTTGACTTCTGACGCCTATAACTTTCACTACGGTCATCCAATTAAGACGATTCTTAACATTCCAAAAAGCTTGGAGAGTCTAGAATCTAATGATATAAACGAGACTTGCTAAAATTTTTTGAATCTTATAGAAATTGCAAAATAATTTATTGCACGCGAGCGAAAGAAAATGGTTAATTGTAAATGCATGAAAATGATATTTAAGCGCGGCCAAAGGTCTAAAATCATCAAAAAGGTACTTGCCAAATGTGACTTAAATTTTAAAGAATAGAATAACTAGTCTGTATGAGGTCAGAGCAACAAGTCATCATCATTCCAAGGGTCACCGAAAAGCCCGTGCTCACAGGCTGCCCCTTAGGAGATTATCGCTTGGTGAACCAAATGTGATCTCATGAAAGAGCAAGGTATAGAAGGTTATACCTGATGGGTGAATTCTTGAATAGGTTGTCTATGGATGGTTTAGGGACGCATCATCAATGGACCTATCAAGAATGAAGCTTGGCTAAGAGATTGGGATTCGGTATTGCCTTTATTGCCCCTAACGGATTTGAGGTGGATTGCTGGTTGCCAAGAGTGTCAAAAGAGTCCCTTAGCCTTTGAGCATTGCCGAGAGCATCTAAAGAGATCCTTGGACTAAATGTTGTACGTGGACTGAAATACATGCCGAGAACGCCTAACGAGACCATCAGACTGTGAATACTTGCTTGGATTGAAATGCATGTTGAGGATGACTAACGAGATCCCTGGACTGGAACATATACCAGGAACACCACTGAAAGATGATGAGGATGTCTAACGAGATCATTGGACTAAAAGGTTTGCTTTAATTGAAATGCATGCCGAGGATGACTAACGAGATTCCTGGACTGGATGCATACCAACAACGCCACTGAAAGATGCCGAGAATGTCTAAGGAGATCATCGAACTGGGGAGACTTATTTGGATTAAAACGCATGCCAAGGATGACTAATGAGATCCCTAGACTAGAACACATAACAATAACACCATTGAAAGATGCCGAGAATGTCTAACAAGATCATCGGACTAGAGGATTTGCCGAAAATGCCTGGGAAGACCGTCGGACTAAAGGATTTTCCAAAAATGCCTAAGGAGACCGTCGGACTATACATATTGTGCCTGTCAATGAAGTTTTAAGATATTAGTAATTGACATGAGTTGCATTTTTATTGATTAATTGGTTTTGTGAAACAAAAAAATTTTTGCCCCTTTAATTAAGCATTAAAAATGGAAGAATTAAAAAAATAGTTGAGTTAGGGTTTCTAGGAGTTAGAGAACTGTTGAGGAGTCCATCGGGTCTAGCTGGTATGCCCCTTGGATTCTCTATCTTTGACATTGGTTTAGGAAATGTGTTGAGATTCCCCTAATGATTACATCGAGGTTCCCCTGGGCATATATGCCAAGTTGCCTCTAGGAGAAAATCTAAGTTGTGATTTCAGAATCCATCAGATTGTTGTCCATCTGGATTGCCACATGGTGTACATGTCAAGGAAATTTTAAAGCATTAATAAATGATATAAATTGTGTTTTTATTGCTTAATTAATTTTGTGGAACACAAATATTTTTGCCCCTTCAATTAAGCAATAAAAATGGAAGAATGAAATAAAAGCTAGGATTTATGGGAGTCCAGAGAAACTGTCGAGGTTGAATGCATAGCTCAAAGACATTAGTTGACATGCCCCTTGGGTGCATCCTAGAATATAGGATTAAAAACAATTCTGAGATGCCCCTTGATACAGGCTCTTGCTTGGAGGTCGAGCGTACAGCTCAAGGATACTTTTTTGAGCTTTGTTTGCTATAGAATTTAGCATAGACTAATAGATATGACATTTATGAATATTATGCATGAATGCATGAGATGCTCGGGCTGATCATCTACAAGATGACTGATTGACTTGCTTGAAGAGAGAACATACAGAATTGCATTGTTGTACAGATCAGATTCAGATGCCATTGGTGGAGAATTAGGGATGTCGCATAGATCAGGTGGGGATGCCCCTAGTGGAGAATTAGGGAAGCTGCGGCAATTCAACTATAAACTGATTGCTAGATCGAGCATGTTGAAGACAAAGAGGGTGCACGAAGCAAAGTTCAAGATTTTGAATAACGAACGACTGGACGCTATTACTACCAATGAATTCTACCAAGGATAGTTTTAAGAGATTGCAGACTCTAGATGCTTAATCGCGGTCAAGATAGGAGTGGACACTTGAATTTGAGCCCTTCAAATTCACTAGACCAGAGAATGAATTCAGGCACTCTAATGATGATGACATTGATGCAGATATCCAGATATGATCGATGGCAGTCATTTATCTTTATTTTGATTGTCTTAATTTTTGCAGAAACCCAAACATTGAGATGGGCCTATCAGACTTTGTTCGTATTTTTTATATCCTAATTTTACGTGGACCGCCCTTTTCAGTTTTTCAATCCAGCGGACTATCCCAGCTTTTACATAGACCTTGCTTCTTTTTAGTCTATCAAGCCTTTTGCTATCATTCTTTTATTTTGAGGAATTGGGTTGACTGCACAGAACCCTACGTTTGACTTATTTGCAACATTTCACCTTTTCGGCCTAATATATTCATTCAAGCACAAACATAAAGGATTCATTAAAATGACATTTTCATTAAATGAAGTAAGTTTGAGTGCATGATGATGATAACCATTTCTATTGACCCAAACTCTTGTGCTAACTAGCCTATACAGGTTTTCTAGCCAATATACTCTCGACTCGCTTTACCTTAACTTTTACTTAGACCGCCCTTTTCAGGTTTTCAACCTAGCGGGTTATTTTGCATCCTAACTTTTTCCCGACCGATTTGTAGAATATCAATCAGCGGGATACACCTTAATTTTTGCCCGAGTAGTAGAGAACCACTCATCGGGTGATTTATTTATATATGTTTTTTATGTGTCGCTTTGCTGGATTTGGTTCTTTTGGTTAGACATGATAACGCTTCACCCTGTTCTGATTGATAGGGTTTGTGAATTCATTATCATCCATATCCATGTCCCTTGTGCTGAGTACCTTTCTAGTTACTAGAGGTATTTCCCATTTGGATAGGATTTCCCCCTTAGGTCAATGTTAGTAGGCTATACTTGCTTTAGAACTGGATTGTCGGCTTTTGATGGATACTCGTCATGCTTGACTCGATTGTTTTTTGGCCTTGCTATGCGCTGCCGGTAAATCTGAAGACTTTTTAAGTCATTCGAACTGCGCTTTGGTCCATGGGGGTCCCTTTGACTTAGGTTTAGTGTGACTCTCTAGGACTTTATCTTAGTTTTGCTTGGGATCATGGCTTCAATAGCATATACCAACGAGAAAGGTGTCGAATTCATGGGAATTTTGACAATTGTTTGACATCTCTAGAGGGCGAATGGTAGCTTATCAACCTAATTGCTGTATCTTGCAGTAGGTTTGGAGAGAAATTTCTTGATAAGTTAGTTTATAGCTTCAGTTGCCCCATTAACTTGTGGTTTGTGGGGTAAAGCTCAGTGGCGCTCGGTTCCATATTTCTTGATCAAATCAGTGGCTGGCCCTTGGAACTAAAATCCATTGTCTAAAATAATGTGAAGAGGCAGACCACAAAGAGTGAAGATGTATTTCTTGATGAACTTGGCCATCTTCTCGGTGGTGATGTTGGTGAAAGACTTAGCTTCCTTCTATTTTGAGAAGTAACCTGCCCCTATGATGATGAAGCAGTGTTCATTTATTGATGAGGGTTGAATCTCGCTGAGAATGGCCAATAAGGAGAGAAATAGCGAAGGGTTGTGGATTTGGAAGGTATATGATACAAGTAAGAATAAATGTTGTATTAGGGGACAGAAATTTGAGAATGGGTGGGCGAAAAAAAGGTAAGCCTTGACTTTGTCGGAGGAAGTCTGACAATGCTCTTTCTCTACAATCAGCTGACGCTTCTTTGGTAGCTTGAAAAAAGGTTTGCACATAGTTGCGAGGCTCGCGATGAATCGATTGACATATTGGATCTATCCAAGGAAGGACTAAGCTTCTTTTTTCTATTTGGGTATTGAAAGGTGATGCTCGGTTTTTTGGCAAAGAACCCTGGCCTTGGGTGTGGCTACGTGTGACCAAGTGAAAGTGTTATCACGATCTTTAAGCACTTTTTATCTCTCATTTTCTTTCAGAGGTTAGGTCATTAGAAAATGGTTACAATCACATGTACTCAAATTTATTTTAGTCAAAGAAATGTCATGAATACTTAATATATTATGCTTATGATAAAATGAATGCATGGACCCATCGGGCAAAACATCAAATAGATAAGCAAAAGCAAAGTCTTTGATTGAATTAAAGTGCCTTAAAGGCATAATTGTTCACATCTAAATACTAGAAAAAGAAAATTAAATCATAAGATAGTTATCCTCCACAGGCGGAGGGTCTTGATCAATAGAGCTGGTAGATAAAGGATCCTTAGTAGCTTTCATTAGCATCTCATCCAGGTCGAGACCCAGAACTTTCCCTTGTTCGGCTGATGACTTGTCTCCTTCATTTGCTAGAGACCCCATAACATTCTTGTTAGATTTGGCAGTAGAATTAGCTTACATAGTGGTGTCAGCTAAATTGGAGAAGACCGAAGTCAATACAAATTCTTTGGGTAGACTGGAATTGGTCGTACCTACCTCATCGTTCCAGTTTGGTGAGGTTTCTCCACAGTATCGGACTTTCTAGCTAGCTGAGCCATTTTCCCTTCTGCACTAAGTGCCAAATGGCCCAGTCCAGAGGCTTACATTGATCTGTTGTATGCCCTACCTGAACATGATAGCGATAAAAGTTTCCTCTTTCTTTGGGTGTAGGAGCACGATATTCACAAAGAGAGTTAAGCATGCCTTTCTCTAGCAACTTGGCAAATAGAACACTAAGGGGGAGCTTCAATGGAGACACGAATGCTTTTTGAGCAGGCGTGTAAGCAGGCATGGCTTGAACTATGGAAACATTCTCCTGAGTGATGACTTGAACTGTAGCTGCCTTCTCCTCGGTTGGAACCGGAGCAACTTTGAAAGACTGAGAATTGGTATTCTTGTTAAACCAAGTTTTGCCGCCACTTGGCTTGCTAGCTTTCTCTTTCTCCTCACGATGCTCGATTTTCTCAGCCTTTTTAAAGACCTTCTGATAAGATTTAAAAGAATCAGTTTCCATTTTCTTACATAGAACCAGGAGAGGCCCGTCCAGAAGCTTCAGGATTATCTCCTTTAATCTAAGCTTCTATTTCAATAGAACCTAAGTGGTCATTCACCTATTGAAGTAGGACTTGAAGGGCTCACCTTGCTTTTGCTTAACGGCTTCAAGATGTTGAATAGTTGTTTCCATGGTGGAATTAAACCTATAGTGACCAACCAGGGCTTCAAAAAGGAGCTTCCAATCTAGGATTGTTGACTCTGGGAGAGTATTGTACCAATCAAGAGTTGGCCTTAATAGGGTACATGGAAATAACTTTGCCAGAACTTTGTCCCTAATTTTCTGGACATGCATAATCCACTCGTACATTACGATGTGGAATTTAGGAGGTCCCTCACTAGAGTATGCTTCCATTCAAGGCATCAAGAAGTTCTTAGGAACCCAATCTTCAACCCTCACCTTCTCTTCATTCTTACCCAGAAGCTGCTTAAAGAAAGCCAGCCATTTTAGGTGTCAGGCCTGAAGGCTTTATGACCTGGTCGTTGTGCACAAATGAGGCCTTGAATTGAAATGGTGGAGGATGATTTGGAATCTTAAATTGGGGATGAATTTGTAAGTTACGAGCGAAAGGATTTGGGGGATGAACAGTCCCCCTTGGGGAGATCATGAAACTAGGAGGATAGGGCGTAAATGACATCGGGAGTGTCAGAGGAAGGGTAAAACCACTTGAAGGTACAGTCATCTACGGAATAATTCCTCCTGAGAAAGTAGAGAAAGGAGGAGTTTGAGGGGAAGGCCTCGGGTTCAAAGGAGGAAAGCCAAAGGTTGGTGAAAGAAAGGACGAGGGTGGAGGAACTCTGACCAAACTGAAACTGGCTCTATTAGATAGGTCGGACAAGCGGTATTGGGTGAAAGATAGGCGGAGCTTGAATTGAAAGAATCTGACCCAAACTATTCTGACTTGAACCATTCTAAATTGCCCCATTGTGAGTAATCCCAAACTGACCTTGAGCTTGAGAAAATGACCCTGATGGTACCTGAACACTCCTTTCTTCTCTAAGAGTCGATCAAACCTAATCTTGGATGGCATTTCTGAAGAGATCAGATTGAAGAAACTGAGCCATAGCATTGGCTAACTCTGCACCCATCTGAGACTGACCCTGACCTTAACTCTAATGAGGTAGGGAGGGAGAAGGGGAACGAGTGCTCTCATAAGGCCCATCATTCAAATGCGGATCAGATATGGTAGGAAGAATGCTGAACTCACTGGTCGGCGAACCAAATGGCGATAAAGTCAGAACCAAATAGGACTGTGGCGCAAGAATGTCTCGACCTTGCTAAAGAAACCAGAAGATTATTAGCCCAAAATAAACCATAAATGAAATGGATGATTACATAATAATCCGAGTGATGAATGTCATATATATGAGGTTGGTTTAGAGAGGTAGAGAGTAGAAGAGCTCATGATGCAAAGCTTATCCCCAAAATACTTGAGATGTGCAAATTCCTTGCCATGCCTACCAAACTAGATACAGGTCATTGGGACTCAAATGATCTCAGTCATTTTGTTAAATTCCCCCTTCAAGCGAGGGGAGAGTAGAGGTAAGCAAAAACTGAAATTAAGAGTCGGCCACAGGCGGCCCATGCATGAAGTGCGTATGCATAAGCACAACACAAGTAGCACACAAATGCAAATAAAACATCTTCCGACCTTATGACTCCCGTACAGTGCCAATTTAGAATCCGGGGTTAACTCTAGCGCCAGGAAACTGCAAGAGAGTATGCGACCTAGTTTCTAAATTATTTCGGTGAACCTAAGGGGAATTTGCTATGGCTATATCTATCACAGTTCATAGTCTCAAACTGCTAGTATCGTGGAGCGATACTGTAGAAGGGCTTTATTTACCTTGATTCCGTGTAACTCAACTACTCCTCAAATGAGTACGATCGAAGGAATTACACGTTGGTTGAAATAAGGGATCCACCCTCAAATATCCCCAATTCCTGGCGGGCATGAGGTATACAAGTGAGCTTCAGGGGGTGAAATAATGGCACCTTAAAACTTAGAATCTAACCAAGCGGTGGATTCAAAAGATATAGGAAATAAAGCATTGATTTAAAAACAATTTAAGTACATCATCAAAATCCTTTAACCAATCTTTGAAAAAAGAAAGCTATCTTCAAATTTTAAGTTGAATGAAAATCCCCAGCAGAGTCGCCGCTGTGAGCTGACGACCCTTTTCCCACCCTCGAGGACCGCGTGAGATGTGTAGCAGGGGGGCGGAAAATAACAAGTGCAGTAAAGCATGCTAAGGGAGAATCCTTATTTCAGGCATGGTGAAAATAATAATAAAAAATGATGTTGATGTTGAATTTAAGTCTGATTTGCATATTAAGGGATATGAGGCTTGAAATCCCGTATTTTAAGATAGAGTCGCCACCCGGTTAAATTCCACCGAGAATTTAGGTACGATATTCCAACCGGGTGGTTGGACCATACCTTAAAACATAGGTTCCATGTTCAGATGATGTTGCTTACTTTTCATTTATTAAATAAAAAATGTTTACATTTTAATAAGCACGACTTTAGTTCTTATGCGATTTAAATCCGGTTAATGTTTGGAGTTTTCAATTTATATGCCATACATCACACAAAAGCAGTAAATTAAATAAGAAATAAATTATTACATGGCTTTACAAATACCTATACATTTTTCTAATGCGGAAAAGCAAATAAAGCGGATAAATAAAGCGAGTAAAGAGAGACCGAAATCGGGCCTCAATCGAACTTACCAACACTGATATGGCTCAAAACACAATAAACAAATCACAAATAATTACAAATAAGGCATAAATAAAAAAAGGCAGAAAAACAAATTTTTATTATGAAGAAAAAAAACATTTTTTGGAAATTTTTAGGGTTAAAAAGGTATTTTTAAGCATTTAATGGTTATTTATCAATTTAAATAACAAAATAAATAAATAAATCACATTAAAATTAAATTAAATATACACAGATTATTTAAGATTTTTAGAAAATATTTTAGGCAAAAATCGGGGTAAAAACCGCATAAAAACGGCCAAAAAGGGACTTAAAATCAAATTTCGGCGGTCAAAGCTATGGCGACAGCTATGACCGCCATCACTATAGCCTTGACCGCCATAATGGCGGTGGTGGAGGCTATAGCGGTGGCGGTCAAGGCTGTCGCTATAGCCTTGGCCATCGAGATTTATTTTTAAGGGTGGAATCGGCGTTTTTGCATCCATAAACTCGAAATCATTGAAGTTTTAAGTCGTAATCAACTATATTTCAATAGATCTAGACTTAAAACGCATGAATAATGTTGATTTTATGGATTCGGGTCAAAAAATACCCAAAAATCTCAAGAAATAAGGAGACCTCTATAAGGGTGGAGTTCACCTCTATAGCTATAGCCTTCACCTCTATAACAGTAGCGGCTAAGGCTATAGGGATAGAGGTCAGATTATTTTCTGACGGTTATCCCAAAATACCGAAGAAAAACCAAGAACAAACACCAAACAAATGCAAGAACAGCGACAATAAAGCAATAAAAAAGAGTAAATAGATAAGAGAACTCAGTTTTGTTACCTCTAGGCCGTGAATCTGACTTTGGAGACTCAAACCGGATGTTTGGCAAGCTTTTGATGATTTTCAGATGAAATGGTGATAAAATCAGTGACAAAAAATAGTAATAGATTATTTAGGTCGCATTTGAGAAAAAATCTCTAAAACCCTATTTAATCCATTTTAACCTATGATTTCCAATTGATTTTAGTGTTTAAGCTATGAGATTAAGCTAAAGCACAACTAAGAATCGTGATTAACAGGAATTAATTCGGATTCTATGCTTTTCTAGAGCTTTCTCTCTCTAGTTCTTCCCTTTCTCTCTCTTGTTCATCATTTTCGCTCCAAAATGATTTCTAAATCTAAATTCTGGAGCCCAATCTCCCCTAATCTCTCTCCTAGATGGGTTTAAATACTCCCACACTCAAAAATACACCGACTTGGGTGAAATTCAGTGGAAAATATGTGGCCCATTCGAAGAGGAGAGAAGGAAACGAAGTGGCACAACCAAAAAATGGTCGTGCCAAACCCGTCGCCGCTTAGCAAGGGGTGGCCACAACGGGGGTGGCCACCCTAGTGGCACTCATAACCACAAACAATGGCAGTGTCTGGCACCCTAGTGGGGGTCATTGCCACCATCGGTAGCGGCGGCAGCAACAGTAGGGGGAGCTAGAGTTTAGGTCATTAGGGTTAGGTTCAGGGCTTCTAGGGGGCATATTAGGGTTTTGACTTCCGACGCCTATAACTTTCACTATGGTCATTTGATTAAAGCGATTCTTAACATTCCAAAAAGCTTAGAGAGTCTAGAAACGATCCAAAAATCTTAGAGAGTTTAGAATCCAACGATATGAATGTAACTTACTTAAAATGTTTAAATCTTATAGAAAATTATGAAACAAATTACTGCGCGTGAGCAAAAGAAAACAATTAATTATAAATGCATGCGAATGATATTTAATCTCGGCCAAAGGTCCAAAATCATCGAAATGGTACTTGCCAAACTTGATTTGACCTTTAAAGAATAGAATAACTAGTCCGTATGAGGTTAGAGCAACAAGTCATCATCGTTCCAAGGGTCACCGAAAAGCCAGTCCTCACTTTAACCAGACAAAGGTGAATCCAGTGTGCAATAACAATAGTAATAAAAGTGAATTTAATGAATTTTAAAGGTGGGATTAGAGCCAATTTCCCTCAATTTACCTTTTTATCTGTCCAGGATGACGTGAGAACCACTGTGGGACTGAAGTTATCAAGAGAAGTTGTGATTTGGTTGGAAAAATAGATTTAACCCAAGTTATGGCTAAAATCTTAGATTATTTCTATAGAAAATGCAGGATTTTTGAGAGATTGAGTCATTTTCAGACAGAAGATCACTGTGTGATCTAGATCTAAAAAGACAGAAAATTGAGTTTATATCTAATTTAGATGATGAAGCTCGAATTTGAAAGTGTTTTGGTAGAATTTCGGGGCTTTTTAAGCTCCCGGAACAAAAATGGAAAGAAATTATTTTAATAACTTTTTAACTACTAAAAATGGAAAGGGGGTGTCCCTCGATTTATAAAAGGTGGTAATGAGCCCGCGGGATAAAAGAAAAGGTAATGAGCATGCGGTCTCATTGCCTACTTAAGAGTAAATCTTATTTGAATCTGTCAGTAAATCTCACAAAATATTTATCGAGATTTGATCTGATCTTTTTACTATAGAGGTAATGAGTCTGAGGGCTCAAAGCCCATTTTGATCGAAATTTTGACTTTTTGATTTTTCAATAGAAAATGCGAAATCGAGGTTTCCCTGGAATGTGGATTTTTGAATTTCTGATTTTTTTATGACAATTCGGTCCTTTTTGGCTCTCTTGTCGAATCACTGAATTAAATAGACATTATTCGTCATTGGGCCGGAATGCACCTGTGCTAACAGTTTGGCCCTCGCATACATAAATTTCGTGCTAGAATTTTTGTCGTATGAGAAACAAACAAAAAATGTGTGTGATGCAAAATGAGTTGAAATATTTTTAATCGACTAATTTTGAAACAAACATATTTTTGCCCCTTCGATTAAAAATGTTTAAACGAATGAAAATGATGAAATTAAAATTGACTAGAGGTCAAAAATAATTTTAGAATTATTTTATACAGAAAT
Organism: Euphorbia pulcherrima; assembly: GCA_947683365.1. Lineage (NCBI taxonomy): Eukaryota > Viridiplantae > Streptophyta > Magnoliopsida > Malpighiales > Euphorbiaceae > Euphorbia > Euphorbia pulcherrima. Next base: position 24,472,655 of record CANTUS010000004.1, read on the forward strand.
ACAGTAGATGTTGTGTATAAATAGCTTTTAGATCTGCTTGTGTTGTAAACAATGCAGGAAATGCATGAAAAAAATGCAAAAAAGCTAAAAATAGGCAATGAGCACGTGGGCTCAAAGCTTAACTAATGATCACTTTTCTAGTCGTTATGCGTCTAATGGTCAATACACGGGATCGACGCGTAAATGCATAAAGGTGTGCCAGTGGACAGGTAATTATCTCGCGGGCTAATACAAACAACTCTTCTCTTCTTTAATTCAAATTTCTTGCTCTTTCTCTTTAATTTTTGGGATTTCCAAGATGTTTTCTTTGCTTTTCTTCCTAATTTTTCCGCTTATGTTCCGATTTTTCGGAATTTCCATGTTGTTCAAGCTTTACAACATCAAGCTCCCTTTTTCGAATCTTCCTGTACATACTTATCAGGTCAAGATTGGGGGTCAATAAGTGGATTTAGCTTGGATGCCCATCGAAGCTTTGTATGGATTGCCTCACAATTGGGGATTTTACAGGGTCGAGCCTGGCAAGGAAATTATCGTCGCCTTAAATCGCGCATCTCATTTCTCTCAAAATCTGGATAGCTTTCTTTTCTCTTTTTCTTTTGGTGTTTATTATTCCAATGTCAATTCTATTTTATTGCACTTGATTTAGAAAAATGCATAAAATTAGTTATTATTATATTTTTTTCTTCAAAAATATGCATGATAGATTTTCTTCTGGAGAAAATAATGCATAAAATATTGCGTAAAATGGATGTCTCTAGACCTTTTATAATGCCCCTTCAAAATTAAGATTGATGCAAAAATTAGGCTTTTATTGTGAAATATGATGTAAGGCTATTGTTTACATGCACATGTATATTATTTTTGGATGAATTTTGAAAATTAATGCAATGTATATTTTATTGCCATCAGGTTACCGAAATTGACGATGCCAGCATTACTCAATTTAGGACCTGGTCAAGCGTCTTTCTCCAGGTGCTTAGGCTTTGATAGAGGGGACCTCTTTAGATAGGATGCCACCAACCTTAAGTACAAGAAATTGAGAAGATATCCTTACATTCCTAAAGGTGTCTCGACATATCTTCTAAGTAGGTGGTCAGATACTACTCACACTTTCCACTTCGGATGCGGCGAGTATACCATCAGTCCAGTGGATTATTGTGCGATCACTGGTCTATCGTTCGAGGGTCAGGTCCTTCACTTCAATGTATGTTTCTCCCACTATCTTTTAAATGATCGTCTTATTGAGGCTCTGATTGGATATGCCAAGGATCGTAGGGGGATCTCTTATAACAAGCTGATGAAGTTCTGGACTTCTAGCAAGGGTGCCGGTGTGCCTGTTGATTGCGAGGCTAGGGCCTTTGTGGATGTGACTCTTTCCTGGCTGTGTTTTGACACATGGATTTCTATAGTGAATCTCAGTATTCTTCCTAGTCTGATCAATATCTGTGAGTTTGACCGATATGCTTGGGGACAAGCCGCTCTTGGTCATATGTATTGGGCTCTCGATCAATGTGCGAGGAATCGAATCAGGAAGCTCAAGTCTTACCTCCAAGTTGTCTTTGTAAGTGCTTGAGACCTTCATTGTTTTTCTTTCGGATTTTGGATTTCAAATGCTTATGCTTTGCTTTGTATCTTTACAGGTTTGGTTCTTCGAGACTTAGATCTTAAGGAGTCCACTACTCGTGATAAACGAAAATGTCCTGCACTTTCCAAGATTGCCTCACTATTGGCGTGGATGGGAGATTGATTGACCTCTAAGTCAGTAAGTCGCGTGACTTTAGCTATTTTCACATTCATCATGATGCTTGGTCCCTTATTTCTACCTTTGTCATTTTCATATTAAGACTTCTCCTTGGGGTCCTCAGGCTCAGTGGCCTAATTACCTGCATTTTACTAGGGTGTTCACGAGCTCTTATCTGATTCTAAAGACCGCCTTTTCGCTTGATTGGTATCTTGGAGATCGGATCCAGGGTTGCCATCTTACACCTAGGACCCGCTCGATTCCACCACCCGTACCTTGATGGGTCTTCTAGGCTGAGAGTTTGGCTAATGTTGCTCGTCTGGGTAGTGTTGGAGTAGATGCCTCTTTTACCAAGCACCCTGAGGGCTATAAGGAGTTTTATAGTAGGGAGCTTCTTGGTTGGCCAAATGTGGATCCTATCTATATGGCTCTGATGGCAGACCTCCACAATCCTCCTAGTGAGAGTGAGCCATCCACACCTGTCGATGCCCCTAGCACACAAGCTAGCTCTGGTTCATAGGGTATGGTCTGAGTTACGGTAAGTGCCCCTTGATTACTTTCTTATTGTGCTTGTTTGACATTGATCTGAGCTTCTTTTATTTTTTATCTTTGCACAGGACCATCACGATAGGAAGTCGGTCAGGCTTGTCGGTAGTTCTTTTGCTTCTTTAGCCCTTTCTTAGGGTTTGGTGATAATAGAGGTTTGTTAGGGATTCCAGTATGATCAAACCATCTACATGATGTATCGCCTGGACCTAACTATCTATACCCTAGTGATTCATTCATATGTAGATCCTGAGCATCCGGTGACTTTTCATCCCTCCGAGACTACTCATGTGAGTTCCTTAACTCTCTTACCCTTGTTTTCATGTTGTTATGAACCTAAATCATTTTAATTTTAACTCCTCAGATACCCATAGCTGATAGCATCACTGACTAGGGATATATGCGCGGACAGCAATAGTTCATAATGAACCAAAATTCTGATATGGCGATATATTTATTTCTTTATTATTTTATTGATAATGTATGGCATGTTATGAAATGCATATGAATGAAAATGCACTAAAATGTTGCAAATGGAGATCCAACGACTTTAGGCACAACTAGGGATGGTTTAAGTGGATGACTAGCAGCAGCAGCCTCAGCAAGGACATCCCAATCTTTCCAGATTCTTCCCGCAAGGAGGTGATCCTTCTAGTTAGCTAGGTTTGAATGGCGGCTAGTAGATAGGATCTTTTTTCTTTTTTTAGACCATTTATGGGATCCTTCTTGTACACATATTTTTTATTTATGAAATAATTTTCACATCATTGCCGGTGTTTTGCGATCCTTTTTCTTTTTCTTGATAATCGAGTTTAGTGGGGTAATCTGCTAGGTATTGGCAGATTGCCCCATAAACTACATATAGTGAATTGCTACTTTTTCACTTCCAAAACTTATCACCACAGATCTTAAGAATTCCAATGGTTGTGATCGTCTTAGGATCTGTGGTCTGTCATACATGAAGGTGTATTGTCACATCTTTGATAAGGAGAATGTTATTCAGGCTGCAGTCAATTTCTGGGATCCTATCAACCACATTTTTAGTTTTAGGAAGCACGAGCTATGCACCTTATATGAGGAATTATGTGGGCTTATAAGGTTTTCAATCGATATGTGTCATGCTATTCCAATGAACTGTCCCAAGTTTTTGGATGTTTTAATGGATCAATTTCAATTGCAATGGCACGACAGACATCAACTAATTTGTGGCGTCCTTGGGAATGAAGGCTTGAGACTGGATGTACCTTTTGTCATAGTCAGGAATCTTCCAATGGGTGACGCAAGTCAGCTTCTGCTCATGTGTCTCCTTTTGTTGGGAGTATTTCTCTATGAATCTCTGAATATAGTCTGCAGTTTTTGTTATTTGACCATTGTTAATCAAATGTTAGAGGGGAAATCTCCTGTTGTAGTGAGCCTGGTAGAAACACTGATCTTCATGCGTTCCGCCCAAAATGGTACCAAAGTTACTTCCATGGGTAGTAGACTTGTTCTCCAGCTAAATTTATGTTAGCCCTTCTTTTTGCATAAACCGCCCTTTTGGGATTTCGATTTATCAGGCTTGCCTTAATTTTTTCCTGGATCGCCTTTTTAGGTTTTCAATTCAGTAGGCTATTATTGTATTTTATTATTCACCGTTTTCTTCTCTTGTTTTTACTTTTGTTGCAGCTTTGGCTTTGGGACAAGCGTTCCTTATTGTCTGTTCCTATGAGCATGGATTATCAACCAAAGGCTTATTAGATGTAGAGCTCTTTAGTTCACATTGGTGATCGCTCCTATAGAGACTTTACTGTTGAGGAGTGGGTTAAGTTCATGGGGAGTCGTACTATTGAGGATATCCACTAGATTTGCCGTTGGTGAACAATCACACATGTGACTACAAATGTCGCTAGAGGTGGCATAGTCCTCATTGGTCTTTCTGAGATTATCACCTACTCTCATGGCCTCTTGTGTAGGCAATATGGCTGTTCTTAACGGTTTCTGACATCTTTGTCCACCCTCCTTGGCTTTGAACTTTCTTATACTTGGGTCTATCATCACGATGTGTGGTGGAATAACCGCACTCGAGTGGAGGTGAATTACTCTGAGCCCTTTGACATTCACCCAAGCGAGGCTTACCACATTTGGGTTGTTAGCATCCTTGGGCTTGATACTCTTGAAGAAAAGCTTACCGAGACTAACAGGCTTCATAGCTTTCTTGGAGGACACTAAGCTTATCATCGTGCACCTTTCATTTCTGTGGAAGAATAAAGGCTCCAACCCTCATTGTTTTCCCTCTTTATTTCCATTTCATGTTTGTAATGCACTTTATATGAAATAAATGCTATTTGAATAAGTGTTTCATTAAAAAATTATAGTCTCCATTCAATGCACTCATGTAGTAAATTTAAACATGAATATGTTATTATAAAAAATATTGTTTAAACAGGAAGGATAAATGGTACTTATTCCTAAGAAATGTCCATTGTCGCTTAAGGTTCCGAATGCATTTTACCCAAGGCTTCACTCTTTTATTTTGGAGTCTTTATTTTTTCTCAAGAGCCCTCACTAACTCTTGACAGAATTTTATTATTATTTTACACATTCTTTTTACTACATGAAATAGCGCTTCAGCTTGTCGCTATTGACTGGATTCATAAATTCATTGCCATCCAAATCTAAAATTTTGACCACTCCTTTACTGAGAGTCTTCTTTACTACATAAGGTCCTTCTCGGTTTGGTTGGAATTTTCCTCAGGCATCCGTATGCATCTTACAAGATTGCTTTAAGACCAAATCACCTACTCTCAGAGGTTAATCTTGCCATTTGACTTTGCGATTGTAAGCTCTGGCCATACATTATTGGTATAATTTTAGATTCTCCAACACAGCTAATCATTTTTCGTCAATTAAGGTCAACTCTTCTTATCTTGCCCTTGCCCATTCATCTTCATGAAGTTTTGCTTTAAGGGCTACGCGTAAAGACTTTATCTCCATTTCCATGGGCAATACCGCCTCCATGCTATAGACAAGAGAAAAATGAGTTTGTCCCCTAGGAGTCTTGACACTAGTTCTGTACCCCCATAAGGCATAAGGCAAATGATTGGCCTAATCCTGGTAATTGGCGATCATTTTAGAGAGGATCTTCTTAATTGCCTTATTAGCTACTTCTACGGCCCCATTAGCTTGCGGCTAATGTGGTGAAGAATAGTGATGCTTAATCCCATGCTTCTCAATAAGATCGACCGTTTCCCCTTGGAATGGCACACCATTGTCACTTACTATATGATAAGGAATGTCGTATCTGGTAAAGATATGCCACTGAATAAACCGAGTCAATTTCTTGGTCATGATGGTTGCATATGACTCTACTTTCACCCATTTGGAAAAGTAATTGATGGCCATTATAATGAATCGATGGCCGTTAGTCAAGGATGGTCTTATTTTGCCAATGATATCGATGCCTTAGGCTGAGAATGGCCAAGGCGTTGTCAAGTTTTGTAATGTCATTGGGATCAGATGGTTCACATCTCCATCTATCTGACAGGCATGGCAAGTCTTTGCCTCTTGAACACAATCATCCAGCATAATTAGTGTAAAGTATCCCATTCTTTGAATCTTCTTTGCCATCATAACGCCATTCATATGTGGACCGTAGTCTCTCGAATACACTTCTTTGATTACTTTCTCTACTTCTTATTGAGTCAAACATTTTAATAGCAAACCGTCAGATGACCTTTTGAAGAGATCCCATTTGCTCAAGCAAAATTGCACATATAGCCTTCGTAGTGTATTCTGTCAAAATTCGTAGCTTCAATCGGGAATTCATCATCTTCAAGGAACTTGACAATATTAGAGTACCAGGGGTCTTCCTTATCCATAGAGCTTTCTATTGCATGAGATCAGGTTGTCTCTGTAGCAAGTGGCTTGATTGGCTACTTCTGAGGCCCTCCCTACATGGAGGCTAAAGTCGCCAACGCATCCATCATCTGATTCTCTTCTCGAGGCATGTAACAAAACTCGCATTCATTGAACATAGCGGCTTTTATCTATATGGCTTCTAGGTAAGGTCTGAGAGATTCCTCTTTTAATTCCCAGTCTCCCATGACATGTTTGATGACCAAAGTCGAATCACCAATAATCTTGACTTTATCTGCTCTAAGAGTAACTAGAGCAGACATTCTGGACAGATAGGCTTCATATTCTGCTCTGTTATTCATGGTGAGGAATTCTAATCATTTTTGTAGAGGTATGAGTGCTCCGTCTGGCATAATGATGATAACTCTCAAACCATCCCCTCACTTGTTAACAGCACCATCAAAGAACATGATCTATTTTCCTAGATTTTTCGTTGTTATTACAAAACATTCATCAAAGAACTCTAGGTTTTCTGGTTCTCCATCTTTGAGTGGTTGATTTGCTAGGAACTCAGCCACTACTCTACCCTTGATGGTCTTTGTAGTGACATATTCAATATCAAATTTTTATAGTAATAAGAGCCACCTCACCATTTTTTTAGTTAGCGAAGGAGCCTGGCATAGATACTTCATTGGATCTACCTTTGCAACTGCTTAGATTTCGTAGGAATGGAAGTAATGTCTAAGCTTCTTGGTGAGCCAGACCACTGCAGCACAAGTTTTCTCCATGATGGTGTATCGAGTCTCGTACTCTAGCAATTTCTTGCTGAGATAACAGACTACGTGTTCTTTTTTATCTTCATGTTCCTGAACTAGTATAGCCCCTATAGATGTTTCTTCGATTCCTAAATAGAGGATTAATGGCTTTCCAAGAATTGGCAACTTCAGCATAAGAGGATTCATTAGATAAGCCATGATCTTATCGAAGGCTTCCTGACACTACTCATTCCACTCTATTGGTTGTTGCTTTCTTAGGAGCTTGAGGCTAGGCTCACATATGGTAGTTAATCGAGCTATAACACGGCTGATATATTGTATGGACCCCAAGAAAGTCCTCACTTCTTTCTCAGTCTTTAGTAGAGAAATTTCCCTAATAGCCTTGGCTTTATCAGGGTTTATCTCTATACCCTTTTTGCTAACCACGTACCCCAGCAACTTGCCTAATGTGACACCAAATATGCACTTCTTTGGGTTGAGACAAAGATTGTACTTCTTGATCGATATGAGAAATCATTCTAACACTATTGGATGCTTTTTTGGTGTAGCAAATTTCATAACTATGTCATCCATGTAAACCTCAACTTCTTTGTGGATCAAATCATGTAGTAATGTCATGACTGCTCACTGATAGGTTACCCATGCGTTCTTTAGTCCAAAAGACATTACTCTGAAATAATATGTTCCCCATTCCGAGATAAATGCATTTTTGAACTTATTTATTACGTTCATGAGGATTTGGTGGTATCCGGAGAACCCGTCCATAAAGGAATACATGGCTACTTTGGCCGTACTGTCTACCAGAACGTCAATATATAGTAACAAAAAATCTTCCTTAGGGGTGGCCTTGTTTAGATCCCTAAAGTCAGCACAAAATCTAATGTCGCCATTTTTCTTGGGCAAAGGAACTACATTTGAAAGCCAAGTGGGATACTCGACAACTACCACAAAATTGGCCTTGAACTACTTGGCTACTTCTGCTTTGACTTTTTATGCCCATTCTGGACGCATTCTTCTCATCTTTTGCTTCACTAGGCGAATCCTTGGGTCCGTAGGGATCTTATGTTTAGTGATGTGTCGATCGAGCCCAAGAATGCCCTCGTGAGACCAAGCGAAGGCTAAAACGTGATTTCTTCAATGTTTTTACTAATTCTCCCTCTTGCTCAATGGACAGTTGATTGGAAATGTATACCATTTTTGGATCATCCTCCGTATTTAAATTAATTTCTTTTATAATATCATTATTGAAGTTAAAAATGCTGGATGAATGCTAGAATTGATGCATGGAATTGTAATTAGAAACACAATCCAAATAAGCAAAGTTATTCATCTTATTATAATCATAAAATACATTATTCATTTCAAACATGTTGGAAATGGAAAGGAAAGACTCATCCTGATCAATAGGCATCGGTTCTACACCACATGTTTCTTCCTTAGCAGCCGGCTTTAGCAGGATATTCTCTTCGTCTTCCTCTTCTACTTTTGCTTTGCCTTTCATGACTTTGACCATGTCCATGAAAGTTGGGCTTAGGCAACCTCATTTTTTTTCACCTCCTCTAATATCTTGAGTTGGGCTAGGCAGTGCATGGTCAAAGCTTCGAGGATTTCTTCTTCTTTGCTCAGCTTCTTGATCTTCTTTAGATATACATGTTCATCAGACATGATTTGATTGGGAATTTCCTCTGCAACTTACTAATAATCTGCCTTTTCATTATACAAGCAACATAGCTTCTGCCATGTTTTTTATAGTCAAACACATCTGAAAAGATCTCAAATCCTAGGACAGTCCTTCCTTGGTGAGTAATAGGTTTGGGGGTTCCATTGTATGGTTGCTCCAACTTCCTCTAAAAGATCATTTTTTTGGCGGTTTTTCTAGTGGCTTTACAATCGAGTCTTGCAGGTTTCCATACCCTTGCCCCTATATTGAAGGTTGGCATTTCCTGCTCATGGGCACCTAGTCCTTTTTGGGAGTATGGTGTTTCTGCATGTAATTTTGGATCCAAGGGCCCCAATGCACTTTCGGTTGCCTGTTTGATCTTTGACCAATTGTGACTATTGTAAACCCTTTTATATGGCTTTCTTCCATCTTCAGAGCTGCCACGATTGATGCTTCATCAACTTCCAAAGTGACGATCTTTCCTTGGAATGAAATCTTGACCTTTGGTGAAGAGTAGACGGAACCCCTCCCATAACGTGGAACCATGGTCGTCTGAGTAGCATAGAGAAAGTCACCGGGATGTCTATAACTATAAAAAGCACAATAGATGAGATTTCACCGATAGTGACTTTAGCTTTAAATATACCGATGACGGTTCTTTTAAAATTGTCATAGGCCTTTAATGACCATCATGGACTTCTTTAAATCTTTATCAGTCAATCCCAGGATTGGCAAAATATCCTTAGGATAGACATTCAAAGCCGAGCCATTATGAGCACTGGATTTTAAAGATCCTTCTTATGAAATGATGATGAGAACTAGATAATGCAATCTTTTAAAGGTGTTATCCATTAGAGGTGTTCCTACTGTAGCAGAGTTGAGTTTGGCCAAAGTTTGGAGACCTAGTCTACCCTTAGGGACCCATACGAGTGCCGGCATGGTGATACAGATCCACCGGTGGACCCATACGGGTCATTTACCCCATGGGCCTGGAGGGGACCCATATGCATCCCCATGAAACTGTATGGATCCTGTTCTTGCCTATTCAGGCTTTATGGAAGGTAATTTATACTATATTTGGGAGAAATCAGGTCATGAACGCGATTTATTGCATTCAGACCTAATTTCCCCTATAAATAGAGACCTTTCTTCACCTTTTTTGACACAACACATACAATAGAGAAAAGATATTATATACAAATTCTAGCAGTTTTTATAGTTATAAAAAAGGGTATAGTTGAGGTATAGGAGGTATAAAATAGGGAGAAAACTCATCCCTTGATGTTTTGTCCACATTTTATTCATTCCTAGCTTTGTTTATTTGGATTTAGGGGAGATTCTTTCCACACAATTACTTGTCTAAATAGTCCTAAAATCTCCATTTCAATGTCTAATTTGGCTAGACTCTCTCTCAATAAAGGGATTGCCTCAAAGTGGATTCACATCGTAAAGGTACGCTCCTGAGCTTCAAAGAGACTCACATCTCATTTATATTACCGATATTGCTCTGTATTTTGCACCATTTATATAAAATCTATAAAATCCACTAAATTAGGATTCTGTCCAGACCAGATAGGACCCATATGGGTACCCCCTAACCCATACGGGTACCCACCAGTACCCGTATAGGTCCCATCCTACCCCTATGGGTACTGGCCCCCAAGCAAAACCCAAAGTTCTTTTTTAACTGGTAAAAATCAATCAAAACTCACCATTTGCCATGCGATCATTTTCACTAATAATCTGGTAAATCAACCACCAAAAGTTAAAATGTGTTTTCATAACAAGATACGTTGAAGACTTATTATTTCTCTCTGATCCTAGAAGCTGCCCTGGCACTATCAGTCGTAAAACCGCCATGCTAACATAATCACATTTGTTTCTAACAAAATATTGACTTATGATGTGCCATAAACTGTGCTAATCTTTGTGGATGTAGGGGAATTTATTTCATTTTGTTTTATAACTTAGAATAAATGTATACGTTCTTTCGCAATTCCCCCATTTTCCCCTGGTTGTAATTTTTATTCCCCCATTTATTACTTGTGCTTTATTATAATCTGTAAATGTATGTAACGAGTATGAAAGAGTGTAGAAAAATAGGATTTATGTGATAATTCCCTAAATGATGAAAACCAAATGATTTTATACGGTGAATGTAATTTTGAATTAACTAAATGAGAAATAAGTGACTCATCCGATACATGAACCTCTGATCCAAAAGGTATGAGTCTCCCGCCCAATGGTAACCACACTAAAACTCTTTCCCAAGTAGACAACATGGGTGGTGACTCTATCATTTGTATCGAGATTTGGGTCTCGCTTCTTTTATTCATTAAAACTGGCTAAAATGTGTAAACTTGAACTAAATGGTTTCATCACATCTAAATCCAACCAACCCCACTGGGCCCCACTTCTCACCAAGGCGCCAAGGGAGACCCACACGTCATTGACACCTTATAGCCATCGTCAACCATCTCACATGGCATAATGCATCCAAAAACACTCATATTCAAATAGAGAGCCATATTATGGCATATGCCCTTGTCCGGTAAATCTGAGCTTGAGAAAATAATATATGGGATGACAGTGCTAGTCTTAGCATTGAGCAATGCACAGACTTATTCTAATGATTCTAGGGGAGACGTTTTCATCTCCATCAACTTTTTCACAATGGCAAACCTATGATCTTGAGAACCAAGGAGAAGATCCCACATGCTCATCTTAGTGGTGGTGGCCTTTAACTAGTCCAAAATCGGGCTTTCCATCTATTCAAAAGATTTAACAAAAGTAGGAGTTGTTGGGGGTTCTATCATTGGTATATTACACTCTATCTTATCACGTCCTTCTTTCTCTAGTTATATGAACTCTTCTTCTAGCGCTAGGTTAAGGCGCCCTATTATTTCGTGAAACTCGCAAAGGTGTCACCCATACCCGCTTAGAGTATGGCTACACCCGAGGAGTGGAGCACTCATTGTCATCTCCCTCTTTGAGGCTTGATGTAATAGAAACCTTCTACATCAACTTCGGATATGTCCCTACACCATTCTTATCGAAAGCCTTAGAATTTTACCTTATAGGCACCCCTATTTCTGTATGAGATTAGACTAAGGAAGAATACCCTCAGAACTGGTGGGAGAAATTAGGACGAAATCGATCACTTAGCATGTGTTGTATTACATTCCCTTGTGATTAACCCTACCATGCATTGTTATGCATCATTCATGCATATCCCATCCCATGCATGTACTGGTCTTTTGGTTACTACCTCAGCCAAAGCTCAAAGAGTTAAAACATGGCGGTGTTCTAAGGTCCGTTTGACTTGAATTCTGGCTCCCACCACCTCCTCCTCCTCCAGGTCAATTAAGGGTTGTTCCACCTCCATCTACAGGTATTTCATCCAGCAGTCAGTATGGTCCGTTCGATCCTGGTATTATTTATCAGCCCAAAGAAATGTCTCACTTTCTGGCTCTAGAGGGCCAGATTGATGTTGAGGTTGAGGATGTTGCTACTGGCGAGGAGGCAAATGCATCAAGGACCGATGTTAGGTCAGAGATTGTAAATGCCATCTCACAATACCTGGAAAGTAATTAGTTCCTGGACCAAATGAATGATAAGATGCTAGCTTCCATCAGGGCAATCTTGGCCAAAAAGATAATGGCCAATACTTCTCATAGCTCACCTGTCAGTTCTCCAGTAGTGAACGCAGTGGTTAGTGAGCAGCTGCCCCTTTCAAGAGTTACTCACAATCCATTCACTCAATTTCAGTTGCCACCTATTCGAATTCGCGGAGAGTCCTCCAGCCAGTTTGGTCAATTAGGTTTAGTTGGTCCATTTGGTTTAGTTAGCCAGTCGTTATAGGCCATGGGTACAGTGGTTCTATCCACCATCAGTCAACTCACTCAGCCTAGCCAGGGGTTTTTACCACCAACATTTCAGTTTGAGGCATCTGGCCCAACCCCTAATTTTATAGTCACACCTAAGGGGACAACCTTTCCTCAATCAACAGGTTTACCCTTAGGTGGGATTACTCAGTTAAATGGATCACCCTTCTCTATAGAATTGCCTGATCTATTAAAGAAGTTGCTTGCTACAAATCCCAGCATTCATCCATTATCACTGTCAATTTAAGGCACTAGGGAGGAGGATTAGGTCCCTGAAAACTTTAGTATGCCTAGCATAGCTAAGTATAAGGGAATGGGTCCACCTTAATCTGACATCACCATCGATCAGAGGGTTATGAGAATAAGGAAGCCAAGTGATAAAGTCATCACTAAGATGTCCCCTTGCACCCTGGAAGGTCCTGCTATCAAATGGTACAATACTTTGTCAAATAAGGTGATGGGAAACTAGAAAGTTTTATTTGAGGCTTTTATTGAGCAGTATGGTTTCAATGCCACTATTAAGAATACCATACAGAATTTGGAGGTAGTCAAGCAGGACCCCAATGAGAAATTTAAGCCCTATTTTGAAAGGTGGATGGCCATCCAAGGTTTGTTGAAGGATCACCTTAGTCTCCCCGAGATAAACGTAAAGTTGATAAATGGTGCCCTGCCCGCTTATCGTAAGGTTCTTAGTATGGATAAATTCTCTAGCTATGTAGAGGTCTTTGAAAAGGCTGAGAAATGGGAAAGGATTGAGGAATTAGCGAAGGCGAGTGAGCCGGCCAAACCTTGGTTTAAGAAGAATGACCATTTAGCCCCAGCCTAGGCTTCCAAGTTGAGGTCTAGCTCTGATCCCAAAATAGCAATAGTGCAAGAAGAAGTGGTCATAGTCCGCACCATTGATGATGGTATTTCTCAATGGAAGGCACCATTGCCTACTATCTTTAGTAAATTGAGAGCACTTAGTCTTCTTCAGAGTATCTAGCCCTATGTCCCGCCCAAGTCTGAAGATAGGGATCATCATACTAGCGCCTGTATAGATTTACTTGAGGCTATTCGTGGTCTGATTAGGGAAAAGAAGATCTGAGAACTCGAGCTTAAACCCAGCACCATGAATAACCCCCTTCCAAATTTCGAGAAATAAGTCGCGGCTGTTGAGTTAGGGTTGCCCTCCCACCATATCTTCAATATGATCACGCAAGCTAATCCTATGGTCCACTCAGTTGTGGCTTTACCCGATGAACCAATCCCCATTAACATTGATGTGTATGAGTTAGAAGGTACTTATGATGAGGAATCTATGTTGGTTTAACCGAAACTAATTAACATTGATGCCTATGTATTGGAGAATGATGACCTCAAAGGGCTAACCTTATTGATAGAAACCTCCAAGGGGAGGAATTATATGAACGATGGGATGTTGCATGTTACCCAAAGTGGAAGGGTTCCTCTTAATTACCTCCCAAAAAGAAGAAGAGGTAGAGATATGGACATCCAGGCCATCCCGAGTGTCAATCAAGGTCCGACCTTTACACCTACTTTTGAGATTCAAACCCTAATTGGTACTTAGAAGAAAGATTTAAAAGTCACCCCTCTTATCCAGCAATTAAAAGTTACCCCCACCAAGTACAGCATTTAGCAGCTTCTCATCAACTTTGAGGATCATCGTAGGGGTTTGATAGAAAAGTTATTAACCATTGAGGCCACTACCTTGGTTAAGGTCTTTCTAGTCATTGGAAGGTCTCCTTCCAATAAGGTTGAACACATTATGTTTTATCCATCGGATCTTCCAGCTAAAGGAAATAAGCATAACAAGGCACTCTTTATCAAGGTGAAAATATTTTATCATTATATCCCATGTGTTATGGTGGATGATGGTTCTGCTCTTAATCTCTGCCCTGCAAAATCCTCCCACACTTGGGGTTAGATGAATCCATGTTGGAGAAATCCAATACTGTTATAAGGGCATATGATGATACGAAGAGGAGTGTCATTGGGGTCTTTGAAGCTAAGATTATAGTTAAGGGAGTAAAGTCTAAAGTCTTATTCACTGTCCTTGACATCCCGGTAACTTACTCGTTATTGTTGGGTCATCCTTGGCTCCATGCATTGGGGGTCATCCCTTCCACGGTCCACCAGAAAGTCAAGCACATCCACAATAGTAAGCTAGTGACCATCGAGGCTGATGAACCATCAGTTCTAGCAGCTATAGAAGTCGAGGAGAAGGAATCTAGGGTGGCTATTGCTCATTGGATGCAAATTTTTTGACTAGGGGGTACGTATCCCTTAAAGTTGAAAAGATTATGATGAAGCAAGGTTACGTTAAAGGAAAGGGGCTTGGGAAGAATCTTCAGGGCATGCTGGAACCTATTTTGCCACTTTCGTGGCCATTCAGACTTGGTTTGGGGAATCACCCAGGTGCTAAGAAATCCAAGCCTTAGTCCTGCCTTATGATAGGGGATGAGGTCTAAGGGAAGGCGTTCACAGGTAAGGCAGAACCTATCGGGGTAGGAGGAAAAAAGGTCCCTGGTTTTGAAATCTTCAATGATGTGTATGACTTCAAGAATGGTTGCGTGATTGAGACCTCGGTTTCTGTGGAAGTATGTAGAAAGACTGAAAGGGATTAGCTGAGTGAAGCAGTTGAAGCTATCACCAAAGCCCTAGTTGTACTCATGAAGAAAAATTGGAAGGGGAATGAGAAGGGCAACCCCATAAGCAGGGTCGTCAAAAACTTAGCAAGAGCAGTGGCTAAAGAAACTCATGCGAGCCTATGCACCGAAAGTACTAGTTTAGCTGCCAGTATTGGCCAAGTAGATCAACAAGGCCCTCCGCCTATGGAGGATTATTCAAATGATATAATTTTTAATGTTGCAAACATTTTTTATGCAAACAATGCCGGTTATGAGGCATATCATGGATAAGTTGTAACATTAGTACTCTTTATTTAAAACATGTCATGAATAAATTTATGCATCTTTCATTCACATTTCGCTTGAATATTTCATTTTAATGACATCATGCACTCATAACAACAACATTCTTAAAATATCATCATATTTATTAATGAAGTTGACTTTGAATATATCGCAATGGTATAAATATCCAATGGTTAAAACTTATCACCAAATATAAGAGAGATAATAAAAGTGCTTAGCAAACATGATAACAATAAGTCTTAGTCTGTCTTTCTTCACGAAGGGGGAAAAGGGTACAAGGGTACACGTTGTCCAGAAAGAAGACCAAAAAGACTCATGAGAGCATCAACAAGAGGTTGACTCTAATTATGAAAGTACACCTTGGGTCATATAAGAGCATCAACATCAGACTGGCTCTAGTTATGAAGAATGGAAAGAACATCTTGGGTTACAAGACGATACTCAAATCCCTCAAAAACTCTAAAGGTAAGCTGATCATTAATGCCAGTAAGTCAATCAAGAGAATCTTATCCAAGATAGTAGCTACCTACAGGGATTGGGTTGATAAACTTTTGTTTGCAGTTTGGGGGTACAGAACCAATGTAAGAACTCCCACTAATCAGATGCCTTTCTCCTTGGTATATGGAATGGAAGCGCGTTGCCCATCGAAATAGAAGTAAGATCTCATGAGTGGCACTTGAAGCTCGGCTAAAAGAGTCAGATTGGGCAAGGGCTAGGTATGAGCAGTTGAACGCAATAGATGTGAAGCAGCTCACGGCACTTAATCACCTACAGATGTACCAGTAGTGCATGGCTTGAGCTTACAACAATAGAGTCAGATACCCGAAACAACCTCTCAAGGCGGGTGATCTAGTTCTCAAATAACTGTGCTAGGTCAACACTGACGCTAGGGGCAAATTTAGGCCTAATTGGGAAGGACCATTCATAGTTAAGAAGGACCTTAGCAAAGGAGTAACTAAGCTTATGGATATTGATGGAAATGAGTTCGTGAATCTAGTGAATCAAGATAGGCTTAAGCGTTATCATGTCTAGGTCAAAAGAATTAAATCATAAAAAAAAGCAGCACATAGAATAAAAGAAATAAAGAATAAATCACCTAATGAGTGGTCCTCTACTACTCAGGCAAAATTAGGGTGCAACCCGCTAATTGGTATTCCACAAATCGGTTAGGAAAAAATTAGGGTACTCCAACGCAAATAAAGCCCGCTAAGTTAAAAACCCGAAAAGGGCAGCTTAGGCAATAGTTAGGGCATGGAGAGAAAAAATGTTAGTTGCTTTCTCAAAAATCTATAAAATACCAGTAGGCAGTAGGAGTTAACCATTGGAAATTGTAACCATTGCCTATGTATTCAAATTAATCTCATCAATGAAAAAGTTATGATTTTACTAAGGATCTTGGTCTTATGAATGCATGCATGTCTTTAGGTGAAATAATCGCAGGTGTGTGAACATTAATTTTTCACTATGTATTGTGCATCTTTATTATTATCTTCACTGCACATATGTTGCACCAATAGGTCACAAAAGAAATCAGACCTATGCAAAATTCAGAAATCGTGTGCTACATTGAAAACTCGAAAGGTTGATCCAGGCAAAAATTAGGAATGAAAAAAAATCAGCTGGATTGAACCATTGTGAGCAGGCGAGGTTTTGAGGCGGGAGCACGTAGGGTGCGGTGCGCAGGGCGGGATTTGGTTTTGGAGTAGTTTGAGAAAACCACGGCGTTAGGTCTGGTATGAGAAAATCCAGTTTGCTTAAATGTGGTGGCTTTGTAGGGCAAAAATGTGATTATATTGAGAAATAGATTTGCACATTTTATTAGGAAAAGATATTTTTAAAATAAAGCATTTTTACTTTATTTAAAAATAAAATAGAGTCGCCACTCGGTTCAGCTCTACCAAGAATTATGGTATACTGATCCAAAATACGATTTTTATACCAAAAAGAAAGTGAGATTGTGAGTTCGAACATGATAGTTACTCATATTGTTCAAATTGTTTGGATTAATTTTAGAACTTTGGAATTTGTTCTAATTTCTGCATTACAACAGCTTTATTTAAGAATTAAATTCAAGAAATAAAATGGGCATTATAACGGCATAATAAATTGATATTTTCTACCGAGATTTTGGTAGAGTAATGGCAGTGTCTGGGTCTTGGCCCGAAAACTCGGATAAAGTTTCCTCTCAATCTGGATGTTTCATCCGTACCTGCGAGCTTGTTTACACATATTATAATTTAAGTGGCTCCAGTGGCTCACTTAACTAGAGAAATGAAATGCAATGTGCAATAATAAAGTAATAAAATGAATTTTAAAGTTGGGCTCAGAGCTGATTACCCTCAGTTTACCTTTTCGTCTATCCAGGATGACTTGAGAGCCGGTACAAGAGCAAAGTTGTCAAGAGTTGTGATTTGGTTGGAAAATAAATTCAACCCAAGTTATGGCTATAATCTTGGGTTTTTTCTACTGGAAATGTAAAATTTAGGTCGTTCTTAGACCGAAGATCACTGTGGGATCTTGATCTAAAAAAGACCGGAGACTGAGCTTGAATCTGGATGATCAAGCTCGAATCTAGAAGTATTTTGATAGCGTTTCGGGGCTTTAGGGACTCCCAAAATTGGAAAAGGGCACAAAGGTGATTTTGAAAATTTACAAAAATTTCGTCTTTGTTGAAATGAGGGGGGTGACCCCGTATTTATAATGGGGTGGTAATTAGCCGGCGGACTAATTACCTATCTGACAAGATTTTACATTAAATCCCATAAAATCTTGCCAGACCTCGGTAAGATTTGATTTTTTTACCATAGATAGGTAATTACCCGGTGGGAGGATTACCTATGTTTGACCAAATTTTGACTTTTTGATTTTTCAATAGAAAATGTTAAATCAAGGCTTCCCTGGAATATGGATTTTTTAATTTCAGATTTTGATTCACAATTCGGTCCTTTTTGGCTCATTTGTCTGATCATGGAACTAAATAGGCATTAATCCTCATCGGATCGAAACGGACCTGCACTAACAGTTTGCCCTTCGCATACATAAATTTTGTGCTAGAAATATTTTTTATACGAAACAAACAAAATAGTATGTGTGAAATGCAATGAGTTAAAATATTTTTAATCGACAAATTTTGAAACAAAATATATTTTGCCCCTTCGATTAAAAATGTACTAATGAGTTGCATGAGGTTAAAATTGACCGGGGGTCGAAATTAATATTTTTGGATGCTTAATGTGTGAGTGACTGTGTAAAAATAGCTTTTAGGTCCGCTTGTTTTAAAAACAATATAGAAAATGGATGAAATATGCAAAATTACAAAAAATTTCAAAATATACGTAATTAGCCGACGGGCTAATTACCTATATAACGGCAACTTTTATAGCCGTTATGCGTAAATGCATGGAACGCGTAAACGCATCAAAGCTGGATAGGTAATTAGCCAGCGGGCTAATTACCTGCGGTCTATAAAAACAACAGCTTGGCACAAAATTTCTTCTCCTTCTCTCTTGTTGGTTTTACTCCCTTTCTTCTGAGATTTTTGCTTTCTAGCCATTTTCGATGATGATTTCCTTCATTTTCTTCCCCTTCTTGCCCCTTCTCTTCAGATTTTGCAGGGTGTCCATGTGGTTCAAGCTTTATAATATCCGCTTGGACCTGCTGGTCATTCAAGTGACTACTCGGAATATGCTAATCGATGGCCAGCAAGTGGAATTATCTGAGGTTCCTGCTGATGCTTTGTACGGGCTCCCACAAAACTGGATGTATCACGGGATCCGTCTGGGGAATCCTATTCCACCTTCCTTGAAGCCTTCTGGTTATCTTTCTCAGATTCTGATAAGCCTTAACTGCTGCTTTTATTTTGCGCAATGACTTATCCATTTTATTGCTGTTTTATTTTATGAAATGATTTATTTAATGCAATGATTTTTTGATAATTGTGTGATCTATTGATAGTTGGTGTGTGATATGTGTGTATGTGCATGGACTCAGGTAACTAGTCATGAGGGTGCTAGCATTACCCACTTCCACAAGTGGTATAAGGTGCTATCTCCCGATGCTAAGGCCATTGTCAATGAGTCTTCCTTGGGGAGGATGGTGAGGGACTGCAAGTATATGAGGCATCACAAA
Organism: Euphorbia pulcherrima; assembly: GCA_947683365.1. Classification (NCBI taxonomy): domain Eukaryota; kingdom Viridiplantae; phylum Streptophyta; class Magnoliopsida; order Malpighiales; family Euphorbiaceae; genus Euphorbia; species Euphorbia pulcherrima. Next base: position 24,492,160 of record CANTUS010000004.1, read on the forward strand.
TATCCGTACATCCTACTTGGTACTTCTACCTACATTCTAAGCATGTGGTCCGACACCACTCATACTTTCCACTTCCATTGTGGGGAGTATACCTCACTCCGCACAGGTCTCTCTTTTCTCGGTAATGTGATCCACTTCAATGCTTGCTTTACCTACCACAGCTTCAATATGGAAACCATCGAGGCTCTGATCGGCTACTCTGGGGATAAGCCCGGGTGAATTTCTTATGAGAAACTTATGACCTTCTGGACTACTAGGGATAGAAGGCATTTGACTTCCGCCTGCGAGGCTAGAGCTTTTATGGCCGCCACTCTATCATGGCTGTGTTTTCCCACTGGGGTATATCCTGCTGGCCTTGATTGATCCAACCCATTTTGATGAGTATGCCTGGGGCTGAGCAGCACTGCATTATCTGCATTGGGCCCTTGACCAGTGTACGAGGAATAGAATTGGCAAGTTCAAGTCTTGCCTCCAGATTGTCTATGTAAGAACTTAGCTCTCTTTTTCTTCTTTGTGAGCATTCTTGTTTTTGTCTTTTGGCGCTCTGATTTCTTTTGTCTTCTTTGCAGATCTATTTTTTTTGAGATGGTGATCCTCCCACGGACCAAGCTTGTGTGAGGTGGTAGCTTCCTATTTTGTCCTCGGCTGCCACATTACTGGCGAGGTTGGGAGATGGAGTCTCGATCTGTGCTTTCCGCTCACCTTTATAATTTGTCTTCAGAGAGGCTATGCTTTATGATTCTTTGATTTCCTTTGATTGCTATATCTGTTACAACCATTGTATCATTGTTTGGTCTTCTCTTTCTTGCAGATCAAGATGCAGTCCTGGGGTTATGATCTTCACTGGCTAGAGGTCATGAGACTAGCTAGGGAGTTTGTGAACACCCGTCTGATCATAGAGACTGCTTTCTCTCTGTAGTGGTACTTAGGAGAGTACATTCAAGGTTGGCATCTCCCTCCCTAGTTGCATTCCATCCCTTTGGAGGTGCCCTGAAGGATTTTCTAGCCACATAGCTCACCTAAATTTATGCATTTGGCTGACCAGCGCCTTCTCGGAGCGGGTCAGGGGATATTAGGAGTTCTGCCGCTTGCAGCTTCTTGGAGGGCCGGAGATGGATCCCATTCCTGTCGAGCCTGAGCACAACTTTTATAATCCTTCTGAGGATGATGGCCGTTCAAATTCTACCCCTAGCGGCCAAGCAAGATCACTTAAGGCTATTCGGATGACGGTACACCCTCTTTATAGGCTTGAACTTTTTTCTTGCCCTTTTATTATTGTGTTGATTTTGCCTTGTCGCCTTTGCAAGATCACCAGGGCAGGAAGAGACTTACGACTACTTCAGCTCACATGGGTAGCTCTTTTGCGTCTTCTGTCCCATCTTAGGTTTGGCGATGATAGAGGGACATCAGCGGTCTGTATCAATTGCCCATGTCTCTGATGTACCTTCCCCACCAGAGTACCTATATGCCAGTGATCCCGCCCTATCTGGATCTTGAGAATCCAGTGGCCTTCCATCTAGCCAATACCATACATATGAGCTTGTTTTGCTTTTTCTTCTATTCTTTTCTTAGAATCTCGGATCGTGATGGTTCTGACTTGTCTTCGATCTTTCATTCTCGCAGGTCCCCATTGCTGATAGTATCTCCGATTGGGGATATATTTAAGGGCAGCAGCAGTTTATGATGAACCAAAACTCTAATATGGCGGTATGTTTGATCCCTGTTATTTTAATACTTTAGTGATTATGCATGGTATGTTATGAAATGCATATGAATGATCTATGTTAAAGTGTTGCAGTTGGAGATCTGTCAACTTTGAGGTCTATTGGGGATGCTCCAGGTGGACAACCCGCAGCAGCAGCCACAGCAAGGACAAGGCGATCCCCTCGGATTCTTTCCTCAGTAGTAGATAGGCTTTTCTTTTTTTATTGCTTTTTTTCTTCCTAGGCCATTCGTAGCACCTTTTTTCTTGTATGAACACATTTTTATTTATGAAAGAATTTTTCCTTTTATTCCTTTGCTTCGTGCTATCTTTTGTTCTTGATCAAGTTTATCGGGGTAATCTACTAGATATTGGCAGATTGCTCTATAAACTTTGTGTAGTGAACTGCTACTCTCATGAAATTTCATCATGGAGGGCTACATCCATTTCCGTGTAGATTTGAATGTTTATCTGAAAAATTCTGACGGTTGGGATCATCTCAGGGTTTGCGGTCTGGTGCATATAAAGGAATACTATTGCATCTTTATCAAGGACAACATGATTCGAGCTACCGTCAGGTTTTGGGAGCATGTTGACAATGTGTTCTATTTTGAAGATCACAAGTTAACCCGCTTGTATGAAGAATTCTGTGGGCTTCTGAGGTCTTCAGCTGACATGCCTCCAGTCAATCTGATGCACTGTCCTGAGTTCTCTGACCCCCTGATGAATCATTTTCAGTTACAATGATTCAATATGCATTGATTGATTTATGATGGGGGCTTGAGGTTGGATGTGGCTTTCAACATAGTCAGGGGACTCTCCCCTAATGATGCGAGTTGGCTCCCGCTCATTTGTTTACTTTTGTTAAGGGTCTTCCTTTGCAAGGTTCCCACTATGGTTTGCAGTTTTGCCTTCCTGGCTATCATCGATCATATGCTAGAGGGGAAATATCCCATCGTGATGAGTTTGGCTAAGACACTGATCTTTGTGCGCGCTTCTCGGAATAGAATTGAAGCTACTACTAGGGGCAATAGGCTTCTTCTTTAAGTAACTTTTATTTGAGCCTTTATTTTTGCATGAACCTTCATCAGGCTTGCCTTAATTTTTTCCTAGACCACCTTTTCAGGTTTTCAATCCAACAGGCTATCTTTTTTTCTTTTTCCTTTTTTTCATTCATTTTTTTTGTCATTTATTGCTTTTGTAACTTTAGCTCTAGGACAAGCTTTCTGTGTTGCCTGTTCCCACAAACATGGATTATCATCCGAAGGCTTACTGGGCGCAAGGCTCCATAGTTCGTATTGGCAATCATCCATATAAAGACTTCACCATCAAGGAGTGGGTTAATTTTATGGGTAGCCGAGCTGCTGAGGATATTCATTAGGTTTTCCCTTGGTAGGGTATCACACATGTGACTATTGATGTCGCTAGAGGCGGCGTGGTCCTTATCGGCCTCTCCGAGATCATCACCTACTCTCATGTTCACTTGTGCAGGTAATACGGCCATTCACAGAGGTTTCCTGCATTCTTATGCACCCTAATTAGCTCAGAGATATCCTATACTCGGGTCTATCATCATGACGAGAGGTGGTCCAGTCGCACTCAGGTGGAGATGAACTAATCTATCCCAATTGACATTCATCCTTCTGAGGCTTATCGTATCTGGTTTGCGAGCACTTGCTGGCTTCTACCCTTTGAGAGAGGCTCATTAAGATGTAGAGACTCCATAGCTTCCTTGGTCTTTGAGCTTACCAGCAGGTGTCTTTCATTCCCGTGGGATAATGAAGGCTTTAAGCCTCGTTGTTCATCTTTGTCTTTTCCATTTGTTGTTTGTGATGTATTTTTATGTGTAATAAAAATGAAATGATGTTTTTGGACGCGTGTTTCATTAAATAATTTGCAGTTTCCATTCAATGTGCTCATTTAGTATTTTTAACATAAACAAGTTACTACTAAAGATATTATTTAAATAGGAAGGGTAAATGGTATTTATTCCCAAGAAATGCCCATCGTCGTCGAAGGTTCCGAATGGATTTTACCTAAGGCTTTGCTCTTTTATTTTGGAGTCTTTGTTTTTGCCCAAGAGCCCTCACTAGCTCTTGACGGACCTTTGTATTATTTTTTCTTACACAAGATAGCGCTTCAGCTTGTCATGATTTACTGGATTCATGAACTCGTTGCCAACCAGGTCTGAGATTTTCACTGCTCCTTTACTAAGAGTCTTTCTTACTACGTACGGACCTTCCTAGTTCGGTTGGAACTTGCCCTGAGCATCTGATGCATTTTATGAGACTGCTTTAAGACTAGATCACCCGGTCTTAGAGGTCGGTCTTGTCCCTAGACTTTTCGGTTGTAAGCCCTAGCCATACGCGGTTGGTACAATTGTAGATTTTCTAGTGCAATTAATAGTTTTTCATCGATCAGAGTCAATTCCTCGTATCTTGATTTTGCCCATTCGTCTTCGGGAAGTCTGACTTCGAGAGCTACATGTAAGAATTTGATTTCCATTTCAACAGGCAATACCGCCTCCATCTTATAGATGAGAGAAAAAGGAGTTTGACCCATAGGGGTTTTGACACTAGTTTTGTATTCCTATAAGGCATAGGGTAAATGATCTGCCCAATCTCGGTAGATGGAAATCATCTTGGAGAGGATTTTATTGATTGCCTTATTAGCACTTCTATAGCTCCATTGGTTTAAGGGCGATAGGGTAAGGAGTGGTGGTGCTCAATCCCCGTGCTTCTCAATAAGGTCGATTGTTTTTCCTTAGAACTGTACACCGTTGTCGCTTACTATGTGATGAGGAATGCCATACATAGTGAAGATATGTCATTAAATGAACCGAGCCATCTTCTTAGCCATGATGTTTATGTATGATTCTGCCTCGGCCCATTTGGAAAACTAATCGACAACCACTATAATGAAGTGATGGCCATTAGTCGAAGACGGTCTTATTTTGCCAATGATGTCGATGCACCAGGCTAAGAATGGCCAAGGCGTTGTTAAACTTTGCAACATTATAGGCGGTAAGTGGCTCACATCCCCGTATATCTGACAAGCATGGCAAGTCTTTGTTTCTTGAATACAGTCAGCCAGCATGGTTAGCCAAATGTATCCCATTCTTTGGATCTTCTTTTCCATCATGATCATTCATATGTCGACCGCAGTCTCCCGAATGTACCTCTTTCATTACCCTTTCAGATTTTGTTAGGCCAGACATTTTAACAATAGGCCATCGGAGGACCTCTTGAACAGATCTCCTTTAACCAGGCAGAATTGTATAGCAAGCTTTCTCAGCTTATTTCTGTCTGAGTCTGTAGCCTCATCCGAAAATTCACCATTTTAGAGGAACTTGACAATGTCAGAGTACCAAGATTCTTCCTTACTATTACATCGTTTATCGTGTGGACGTAATATAGAGCTCAGGTTGTCTCTATAATAAGAGGCTTGATTAGCTGCTTTTGGAGTCCTTCCCATATAGAGGCTAGAGTGGCCAATGCATCTGCCATTTGATTTTCCGTGCAGGGTATGTGATGAAGTTTGTATTCACTGAACATTGCGGCATTTCTCCATATAGACTCTAAGTAAGGTCTAAGGGATTCCTCCTTTAATTCCCAATCGCCTATGATGTGCTTGATGACCAAAGTTGAATCACCAATGATTTTTACCTTGTCTACTCTGAGAGTGATTAGGGCAGACATCTCAAATAAACAGGCTTCGTACTCTGCCCCATTATTCATAGTGTGAAATTCCAATCGCTTTGATAGAGGTATGAGTGCTCCATCGGGTGTTATGATGATGACCCCCAAACCAGCCCCTTGCTTATTAACGGTGCCATCAAAGAACATGGTCCATTTTCTAGGATTCTCTGTAATGGTTACAAAACATTTGTTAGGAAATTCTAGGCTTTCTAGCTCTCCTTCCTCGAGTGATTCATTCGCTAGAAATTCAGCCACTACTCTACCTTTGATGGTCTTCTTAGTGATGTACTCAATTTCAAATTTTGATAGTACCAAGAGCCACCTAGCCAATTTTCCAGTTAATGAGGGAGCCTGGCACAAATACTTCATCGGATACACTTTCGCAACCACTTGGGCTTTGTATGATTGGAAGTAATGCTTGAGCTTCTTGGTGAGCCAAACCATAGCGGAACAAGTTTTCTCCACAATGGTGTATCGGGTTTCATATTCTAGCAATTTCTTACTAAGGTAATAAACCGCGTGTTCCTTCTTATCTTCGTGTTCTTGAACCAACATGGCTCCCACTGATGTCTCTTCTATTGCTAAGTAGAGAATGAGTGGCTTTTCTAGAATTGGCGGCTTCAGCACTGGACGGTTTATTAGGTAATCTTTAATTCTGTTGAAGTCCTCCTAACATTGGTCGTTCCATTCTATTGGTTGTTGTTCCTCAAGATCTTAAAGATAGGCTTGCAGGTGGTAGTCAATAGTGCTATAAAGCGACTGACGGACTATATGGACCCCAAGAAACTTCTTACTTCTTTCTCAATTTTTGGTACAGGCATTTCTTTGGCGGCGTTAGCTTTATCAGGATCCATCTCTATACCTCTCTTGCTAACCATGTGTCCCAGCAACTTGCTTTATGTGACGTTGAATATGCATTTCTTCAGGTTAAGAAGGAGATTATATTTCTTAATTCTCGTAATGAATTGCCCTAACACTGTCGGATGCTCTTCTGGCATGGCGGATTTTACAAGCATGTCATCTATGTATACTTTGACCTCTTTATGGATTAGGTCATGCAGTAATGTTATGACTACTCGTTAGTAAGTTGCCCCTGCATTCTTGAGTTCGAAAGGCATTACCCTAAAATAATTAGTTCCCCATTCTGAGATGAATGTAGATTTGAACTTGTCTATTATGTTCATGAGGATCTGGTGATATCCAGAGAACCCATCCATATAGGAATACATGGCTACTCTAGCTGCACTATCTACCAGAAGATTGATGAGTGGTAGTGAGAAATCATCCTTAAGGGTGGTCTTCTTTAAGTCCCTGAAGTCAACGCAAACTCAGATGTCACCATTCTTCTTAGGTATAGGAATTACATTGGACAGCCAAGTAGGGTATTTGACAACCTCGACAAAATCAACCTTGATCTGCTTGGCTACTTCTGCTTTAACCTTTTCTGCCCATTCTAGGTGCATTCTTCTCATCTTTTACTTCACCGGCCGAATTTTTGGGTCCGTAGGGATCATGTGCTCGGCGATGTGCCAATCAAACCCTGGCATATCTTTGTGAGACCAAGCAAAGGCTAAAACGTGATTTTTCAATACTTTTATCAATCCTTTCTCTTATTCAATGGGCAATTGATTGGAAATGTATACCATTTTTGGATCATCTTCCGTATTTAAGTTAATTTCTTTTGTAATATCATTATTGATGTTAAAGATGCTAGATGAATGCTGGAATGGATGCATAGAATTGTAATCAGAAACATAATCCAAATAAGCAAAGTTCTTCATCTTATCATCATCATAAAGTACATTATTCATTTCAAACAAACTAGAAATAGAAATGAAAGACTCATCCTGATCGGTAGTGTCTGGCTCTGCAGCAGATGATACTCCTGTGGCAGCTGGCTTTAACAGGATGTCCTCATTATCTTCCTCTTGTACCTTTACCTTGCCTTTCATGGTTTTGACCATGTCCATAATGGTTTGGCTCAAGTTACCTCCCTTGCTCTTCGCTTCTTCCACTTACTGGAGTTATGCTTGAAGGTGTTTAATTAGGGTGTCAAGGATCTCCTCCTGTTCTTGACCTTCTACGGGTACATCTGTTCATCAAACTTGATCTGACCTGGGATTGTCCCTACTTCTGGCTGATGGTTATGGGACCCCCAACATGCTTGCGGTAGCTGACCACATTTGAGAAAATTTTGAACCCTGGAACCGTCTTTCCCTGGTGAGTGATAGGCTCAGGTGCCCCATTATAGGGCTGTTGTGATTTCTTCTAAAAGATCATCTTGAAGGCAATTCTTCTAGGGCCTGTGTAACCGAACCCTGCGGGCTTCCACTCCCATGGCCCTATATTGAAGGTTGGCATTCCATGTTCATGGGCATCTAGTCCCTTGCTAGGAGTGTGGTGCTTCTGCATGTATCCCTGAATCCATGGGCCCCAATGCACCTCTGAATGCTTGTTTGATTCTTGCCCAATTGGTCGTGGTAAATCCTTTCATATGGCTTTATCCCATTTCTAGTGCTGTTACCACTGATGCCTTATTAGCCTCTGGAGTGACGATCTTTCCGCGGAATGGGATCTTGATCTTTTAGTGAAGAGTGGATAGAACTCCTCCTAGAGCATGGAACCATGGCCATCCGAGCAGCATAGAGAAGGTTACTGGGGTGTCTATAACTGTTGTGAGCATGGGATTTTGCAGTCCCTCTCACAAGATGATAATGACGTATACCCGATTTTAATACGTCAAGATAAAAGTTCTCTTTAGAATTTTTATTACCAATATAATGTTCCTTGCAAATTTTATACTTGGTAGGATCCAATTCGGCGTGGCCAATAACGCATCCGGTAGGAGCTTGAATCGATGATGTACACCTAAATTAAAAATACCCATTAAAATATCATTAAAAATTCAAAAAGATGTCTTTTGACCACTTTTTGTGAATTTTTAGGCTCTTGAGCCGACTGGCTGTCGGCATGCTAGAGGCTAATGCCACTAGTGGCATCAGCTATACCGCCAGCGACATGGCGATATTGCTGGCGGCATGGGCCAAAACAGGCCCCTGCACAGACAGCTTTTTTGCCACTTTCGGTGGAATTAGTCAAAAAGGTCTCGAAAACCACCACATTCTGCCTATAAAAAACACATCTTAGGCTTTGGGGAGCAGGGGAGGAAACCATCTAAGGTTAGAAATTTAATGTTAGAATGAGAAAATAGATTTTAGTGAGATAAGAATTAGATAAGGTAGGAAAAAAGGATTACAATCTATTTTTCCTGGTTTTTCTTCTTTGTACTCTCTGATTGTGAGCTTAAAATCAGTAGATCTTGTAGTTAAAATCAATTTAGTTGAATTTAGAGACCTAAAACTCTTAAATTTACTACTAAATCATCGTTACAAGCTCCCCGGAGGTGTTTCTTTTCAGTTCACGAAGAGGTGGATTCACGACCCTGAGGTAAAAATTCTGAGTCTCATAGCTCTTTGGCATTAATATTACTAATTCATGCTGATCCCTGTTGATTTACATTCATTTTTAGGTTTTTAGTCATTTTTTACTGCTTCCCACTACTACTGCAAGAAATTAAGGTCGATAAAGACATGTGATGTCACCGGCAGTATCACCCATATCGCTAAAGACATCATTGATATCGCTGGTGGCATCACATTCCCTAGAGACCTCACTTTCTTATGGGACCTTTTCTTTATGGTACTCAGAAAGCCATGTAGCTTGCCTACATATTGATGCCTCTAGCGACATTATTGATGTCACTGGCAGCATCAGCCATGTCGTCAGCGACATCAACCATGTCGCCGGCGGCATCAGTTGCATCGTCGGTGGCATGACTTTCTGGACAGCTGTTCTATATTTCGTTCGTTTCCGACCTTGTTTTTTTTCCCAAACTAGGATACATAGTGCAATGATGGAGGTCTAAACCTTCTGAAAACTGACCCCACCCTATAACATGTGGCATTTTCACTAATAATCCGGTTAAAACAACAATCGAGTCTAAAATTTGGTTAAAAATGGAATTTTCCTGCAAACGCCGTTCAAATCTCATCTTAGCCATCTAATCGGGTTTTATAACATTGTAAATAAAGTATGCCATGTTCATGCTAACTCGGGTCTTATTTGGTTTGCTAACCATATGTGGTTCGTGAGATATCTCATACGATGTACCGTACTTGTGCTAACCATTTTCTACAGGTAGATGTATATTAGGCCTTCGGGTATTTTACTTATCGCATAGAAAAATGTATAGGACTTGGAAGCCTTGTAATAATTTTATTTTCCACACTTATTTTTTGGATGACTATAATATTTTATTCATCGCTTCAATTGCTTGATAAACGCGAAACAACACAATAACCGAAAACACAAATAAATAGGATGGATTAAATCGATTAAGAAAGAATGAAGTATCTTAACTTGGCCTAATGAAAAATAGATATCATCATCTAAACTCAGAATCTCTACTTAAGGTATGGTCTACCACCCGATGGAAAAATCGTACCAAAAATTTCCCGGTTGAGCTGATCCGAGTGGCGACTCTATTTTAAGTACGGGATTTTGGTCTCCTATCTTTTGAGCATTAAAATATGCAAAACCATTTTCCAATCACATCATACATCCCCCGTTATTTTAAAGAGGTCGGTCTACTGACCCGGCTTCGTAGCCGCCGCGTAGAACATCGTCCGCTCACAGTGGCAACTCTGTTGGGGACTGATCTCTTTAAACCTGAACTTATCTTTTCATAAAGTTTAAAGGATTTTTTATGATTTATTGAAATCATTGGCCAAATTAAAACTTCATTCTTTTTCTATAACATTTTATCCTTACGAGTGTAGATAGTTCGGTAATTTTCAGGTGCCCCATTTTACCCGAGAAGCTCATGAAAGTATCACTCATGCCATGTTGGAATTGAGGATGCCTAGTGGGTGGATCACTCATTTTAACCAACATGTAAACTCCTACAATTGCACCTATTTGGGTAGTGGTTGAATAATGTGGAATCAAGGTAAACGAGAACCTTCTACATTAATAACCCTATACCAAAGTTGCGCTAGAAAAAGCCTTAGCACATCATTCCTTTAGGATCACTACAACAAATAAACTAATTGGGACGCACTTCTTTCTCCATTTCCGATGAAGAAGCCAAACTTCATCCTTCCAAAGAGGCATTATGCAGGAATCATAAGGTTGGAAGAGGGATGATTTGTGTGCTATGTGCTCTATGATCATGCATCCCCATGCATCAGCTTCAAGAACAAGAAACGAATCAATTTACCCTTACTACTTCTGCTCGTGGAAGAAGTTTAGCAACATACATAGGGCTTCTCTTGTGCCTCCATTGCGTCACCACATATCACTATGTATGACGTGAGATATAAATGTCCCACGTATGTTAGAGGGATAAGCCATCGCATTATCTCTAACTACATCTATATGCAGCCATACGTATCACGCACTGCTTCCAAAAGCAAAAGGCATACATACCATCCATACCACTTATAAACCCATTCATGATCTGATCTACTGCCTGCCATTTCAGCTACGAGCAGGCGGACTGATCGTCATACCCCGGGTTGGAAAAGGATAAACACCGCTTGATTCGTCGTCCTCTCACCCCGATTGTCACCACAAAAGTCGAAGGGATTCCTCACACCGATTCCAGTGGGGAGTCAGATTTGAAACAAGTTTAGTTAAGCCGGAGCCCTTCTTAACCAGCCATGTCTTTTCCAAGAAATGAAGGGACCCCTCCTACCGAAGAACCCTCCGGCCCTACTTTCAGCTTAGGAACGAGATCCCAGCCACCGTCTGGCTTCGACTTTGCCAATGCTATGGCACAATTCCTAAACTTGGATGCTTTTCAGGCTTTTATCCAAACCACTGTTCAGGCTACCATTAAGCAAGCTCTTGAAGATAGAAATTCTGATCGAGTATCAGCATCCGATATTCAGGCCTAGAATGGTTCAGCACAGATGTCGACCGGTCCAGTAGGGACAAGACCTATTACACCTATTTTTTAGTCAACCTAGCCTATGGCAAGCCCATTCCAGTTTGGGCAAGCTTCTGCTTTTCTACCAACTTTGACTATTCCATCAATTGTGCCTTTTAATCCAAGACCTTTCACTCAAAACTCTACTCCTCCGGTATTTACTCACTAATGCCCAGCTACTCAGCCACTGCCCTCTTTCACTCCTCCACAATTCATTATAACTCCCAAAGGTACCACCTACCCCCAAAATCCTTTTACCAGCCAGCTGACCATTTGTTCTCCGCTACCTTCGACACTCAACGACCAGGTCACGCAACCACCAGGCATAACACCCAAGGTAGCCGCTTTTGTCCGACAAATGATACCTTCTCAAACTGTCAATGACCAGGCCACATATTCTCTGGGTATGACACCCAAAGCCCTAGCTATCGCTCATAAATCGGTCAGCAACCAGGTTACACAACCTTCAGGCATGACACCCGAGATCCAAGCTTATATCAACTGCCTCATCACAACTAAGAAACCTGAAAGAGATGAAGACTGGGTCCCCGATAGTTTTACTATGCTGAATATGGCTCATTATGATGGTTCTGGAGCACCTGCATCTCACATTATAATGTATGAAAGAATAATACGCGTGAAGAAGTTAAGTGATAAGGTGCTTGCCGAAATGTTTCCTTGCTTCCTTCGGGGCCCTACCCTCAAATGGTATCACACCTTGCTGCGGCATATTATCGCTGACTGGAATCTCTTATCTGAGGTGTTGAAAGTGCATTATGGTTTTAATACTATGATGGAAACAACCCTCCAACATCTTGAGAGGGTCCGTCAAATGCCCAATGAAACCTTTAAGCAATACTTTAATCGGTGGATATTAACCTATGTCTTAATGAAATCTAAGTTAAGCCTCAAGGAAATGATCATCAAACTCCTCGAAGGGTCTCTCCCCATATTCCACAAAGAAATGGCTACTAATTCTTTTCTATCCTATAAGGCTATATTTGAGAAAGCTGAGAAAATCGAGCATGAGGTAGAGCATGAAAAGGCTGAAAGAGCGGGGAAATCATGGTTAAAAACTGAAGCTAAACTCTCAGCTCCGGTGCCAGCTAATCCTAAAGCACCAGCTGCAATTCAAGTCATTTCTCAAACCCCTATTGCACCCCTCACAATCACTCTAGCTCCACCGACGGTTGCCATAATCCAGCCTCCTTGCCCCCCTTTTATTTTGGCTAACCCTTATTAGTTGCCCCTACGGGTCATCTTCTAGTGTTTGAGGGAAGCAGGTTTCATACAGTCCCTTTAAGAATACAAGCCACCTAGACCTGAGGATAAGAACAACTTCTGTAACTATCATGTTCAGGTAGGACACCACACCAACAATTGTAAAGCCCTACTCTCAGTAATTCAATGCTTGGTTAGCAAAGCAAAGATCGTTGAACTTGACAGAATTCCGAGCCCTATGAATAACCCTTTCTCAAATTTTGGGGAAAAGGTTGGCATAGTCAAGTCTAGTTTATCTGAAACCATAATCTTTGATCTCCTTGCTCGGAGGCCGGACAATAATAACTCTATCCTGGTCATCGATTCGGGTCTCCCATCTTACTTGGTTTTTGCTCTAATCAATCAAGCCAACCCAAGGGTCAACTCTGTCCAGGGGATGGACGTTAATCCAAACCAGCCGAAGCAAGAGAGCTGCAAGTCTCGGCCATTCATGGCAAAAAGAATGAAAGTTGAGAAAAAAATGTTGTTTAGTGTAGACTCCTTTGTTTTAAAGGAGGACTACTCTAATGGTGATGAGGAAGTAGCTCAAGGGACCAAGCCTGTAAGTACCGAATTATTCAAGGTTGATCAAAATAACCTTTTTACCATGGATAAGTATGAGCTGCAAAACCTAAATTTGGACTTTAAGGAATAATGGTATCTGTTTGAAACATGAGCCACTAAGAGTGTGTTGCTCAATGATGTTCTTAACATTACTCGGAGTGGCCGCATATATCAGCTTGAAGACCGATATCTCCGCTTAAGCAAAGACCCGGTTCCTGGTAGGGTCAGAACTACCGCGAGACCCCCTTCTCCACCTCCGACTGTCCCGACCAGTCTTGAGGTTGACCTTTTCATTACCCAACTGAAAATCACCCAAGCCCGATACAGTATCTGGCAGCTATTAATCAACTCTGAAGAGCATCGCAAGGGCTTGATTAAATAGCTCCTCGATTTAGAAGCTAATCTGGCCACCTCGATCGTTGAGATGTGTTCCACGGTTGGAGAAGGCATTCCCCTAAGAAAAGGACCTTAGATTGTGTTCGACCATTTTGATCTTACACTTGAGGGCAGGGATCACAATAGGGCCTTATTCATCCGAATCTAGGTCCTCGATAAGGTTATCCCGTGTGTCATGGTGGACGATGTCTCCGCTCTAAATTTGTGCCCTCTAAAAATCCTTCCTCATCTAGGACTGTTGGAGGAGATGCTTGAAAAATCCAGCACTATTATTAGAGCTTATGATGATTCAAAGCGCAATGTAATTGGGACCTTTGAGGCAGAAGTCACTGTAGAACGGCAATGTACACTTCACTGTACTTGACATTCTTGTTACCTATTCTCTGTTGCTTGGCCGACCATGGCTTCATGCTTTGGGTGTTGTTCCCTCCACACTACACTAAAAAATCAAGCTTATTCATGAAGACAAAATGGTGACTATAAAGGCCAATCCCGCTTCTGTTATGGCTGTTATGGAAGCCGAAGCTAATTTAGAAAAAGGCCTTCAAATTACCATGATTAGCAAAGCTCAGAAGTCTCCTCCCCTTTGGCACAGCTACCTTCATGCGGGTATGGGTAAATTGATGAAAAATCCTAGTTATAAGCCTAACAGAGTGGAGGAATACATGAGTAGGGAATTGTTGAAGCATTGGAGCCAAAAATCCTTGCCCATCAAGCTAGATTGGGATATAAGCCTAGAAAAGCCTATCGCTGCGTCCCCTCCTACTATTGTCGTATGGTCACTATTTGTGAAATCCAAGGCAAGAGGCCTTATAAGGGAGAGCTTGAGCCAATCGAGTATGGCAGAAAAATATGGCCTGGCTTTGAGATCTTTAAAGATGTCTATGACTTTGAGACCGGCCGCATGATAATTTCGACCGAACCCAAGCCCATTAAGCCTGATACACCTATCAATGTTGCTTCTAATAAGGCTAAGGAAAAAGGTAAGATACATCTAGAAGATAAGCCCGAGGGAAGTAGTGAAGAGTCTATCGATCTGAAAATTAAAAATGCTATAGCAACCGTGACCGAAGCTATAGCACTGCTAATGAAGAAAGGCTAGAAGGGTGGGAGAACCCGGGAAGTAGGTGCTATGGCAGCAATAGTAGGAAAGCTCGCCAGGGCTCTCGGCTAGAAAGCCGACCTGTCCGAGGGGCCATCGCTCACCATCACCTAAAAGACTGCTCTGGAGCATGACTTGGGTGCCATTCTGACAGACAATATAGAGGATGCACCTCCTGATGATATTACTACTGAAGCCCCTCCGCTTATGGAGAAGCATATGGATGATGTAATTCTTAACATTTTTGATGTGTTTGATGTGAACAATGCTGCTTACGAGGCTTTTAATGCGGTGAATAACTCACATTCTACTTACTTGTTTGATGTCTTTCCTGATGGATCCATGCATTTACATAACAATACGCATAATGTTTTTGGCATTAGTGATACATTATTAAGTGAAATAAACCTAAGTACAGATGACAATCCTAAAATGGTGACCATTTCCAAAGATTTAACTCCCGAGGAAAAAAGTGAGATCATAAAAGTTCTTAAAGATCATGTTAACGCTTTTGCCTGGTCATACGAAGACATGCCTGGGGTTGATCGACAAATTACCGAACATAAAATCCCAATTGATCCTAAATTTTAGCTTGTCAAGCAAAAACTCTACTGGTTGAGACCAGAATGGGCAGATCGGGTTAAGACAGAGGTTTCAAGGTTGATTGAAGCTCGATTCATCGAAGTTGTGGAATATCTGACTTGGTTGTCCAACATTGTCCCAGTTCTAAAGAAATATGGTAGGATCCGGGTCTATGTGGATTTTCGAGATCTCAATAAAGCCTCGCCAAAGGATGACTTCCTACTCCCACACATCGATGTCCTGATTGATAGCGCCGCGAGGGCAGCTATATATTCGTTCATGGATGGATTCTCGGGGTGTAATCAGATTCTGGTTAATATTGTCGATAAAGTCAAAACAGCATTTATCACTGAATGGGGGGTATATTGCTACAAGGTAATGTTGTTCGGGTTGAAAAATGTCAGGGCCACTTATCAGCGCGCCATAACCGGCCTCTTACATGACATGATCCATAAAGAAGTGGAAGTATATGTGGACAATATGATTGTGAAATCCGCTACTCGAGAAGAGCACCCTGTTATTCTTGACAGATTCATAACTCGTATTGAAAAGTATAACCTCCGCCTAAATCCAAAGAAGTGTGTATTTGGGGTCACCTCTAGCAAACTGTTAGGGCACGTGGTTAGCTAGAAAGGAATCAAAATGGATCCAAACAAATCCAAAGCCATCAGGGACATGCCACCACCTAAGACAGAGAAAGAAGTCCGATCATTTTTAGGGTCCTTGTAGCATGTTAGTCGGTTCATTGCCTGCCTCACTACTATTTATGAGCCCATCTTTAAGCTATTAAGAAAATAGCAACCCGTAGTATAGAACGATCACTGCCAAGTGGTGTTTGACAGAATCAAGGTGTATCTTGTTGATCCACCCATTTTGACACTCCCCATCCTAGGAAAACTGCTCATCCTTTACCTAGCTATCGAGGAAACTTCATTTGAAGCCATGCTTGTCTAAGAACATGCTGATAAGCGTGAACATGCCATCTACTACTTGAGCAAGAAGTTATTAGATTATAAAACCCAATATTCAATTGTGGAAAAGACCTGCACTACCATGGTTTGGCTCACTAAAAAGTTGCGACATTATTTCCAATCTTATCATGTCCAAGCTGTGGCTAAGATTGATCCAATAAAGTTTCTTTGTCAATCCCCCACTCTAGCTGGCAAATTGTCCCGATGCTTACTTCTCCTGTCTGAGTTCGACATTGAGGATGTAACCCGAAAGGTCATTAAGGGGCAGGCCATAGCCGAATTCCTAGCTAATCAACCCCTCAGCTCTGACTATAAGGAAAATTTGGAGTTTCCTGATGAGCAGCTCGCCTCTGTTACATTCTTTAACAACATCTAAACAATGTACTTTGATGATGCTATGAACCGCTAGGGAGCAGGTCTCAGGGTCTTCATCGTCACGCCGGATAATGAGATAATCCCATTGTCCAAACGCTTAGAATTTGTTATCACCAACAACGGCGCTGAGTATAAAGCTTGTCTGTTCGGCCTTGAGGCTCTTCTTCAGGTTCAAGTCCACCGCGTATATATCATCGGGGATTTAGCTCTAGTTATCCATCAAGTTGTCAGACATTGGTAAATTAAAGAGTAATCTTTCCATCCTTAAATGAGGCTGTTCGTGAATTATCTGAGAAATTTACCTCTTGCTTATACCACCATATCCCTCGGGATGAGAATCAAATGGCTGATGCTCTCACCACTCTCGCGTCCATATAGGAAGGACCTCAGTGGTAGCCTATCCGCCCTTTAGTTATGTTGTCCACCAAGATCCCATACCACGTTCAATCGGGTCCTCCAATCCTCATCATCTCATCCGAACCATATTGGTATTCTGACATTGTCCTATTCCTCTAGACTGGCCAATATCCTACGAGGTTCTTCTGACTCAGACCGTACCACCCTACGACAGCTTGCTGTCCAGTCCTATATTGTGGATAATGATCTATTCAAGCGCACTAGTGACGGCCTGCTTCTCCATTGCCTCACTGACTCTGAGGCTTAGAAAGTAATGACCCAGGTCGATGCCGGTGATTATGGCCCTCATATGAACGGTCTTGCTCTTGCAAAGAAAATCTAGCGGTTGGGGTATTTTTGGCTCACTCTCATAGCCGATTGCATCGCTCAAGTCAAAGGATGCCACTAATGCCAGGTTTACGGGGATATGCAGCATCTGCCGCCCACCGAGCTCCATCATTTATCCACCCCTTAGCCATTCTCGGCATGGGGGATAGACATAATTGGTGAAATCCATCCTTCTTCAACAAACGGCCACAGATTCATTGTGGTAGCAATAGATTACTTCTCGAAATGGGTAGTAGCTAAATCCTTTACCAATGTCACCACCAAGCAGATGGCTAAATTCATAGAGAAGCACATCTTCGCTTGGTATGGACTCCCACACCATACAGTCTCGGATAATGGGGTACAATTTCAAGGAGCAACTACTTCTCTAATCGAGAAATACGGGATCGAACACCATAGATCTTCCCCATAAAGACTGCAAGCTAATGGAGCTGTTAAGGCAGCTAACAAATCGGTAAAGACGATTCTTTCTAAGATGATAGCCGATTATAGGGATTGGGCAGTTAAGCTACATTTTGCTATTTAGGGATATCGCACCAGCATTCGCACCCCGACAGGCCATACTCCGTTCTCCCTAGTCTACGGGATGGAACCGATATTGCCAGTTGAAACTCAGGTGACCTCCTTAAGAGTCGCTCTGGAGGCTAAGTTAAAAGAGTCTGAATGGACCCGGGCGAGATTTGAACAGTTGAATATGATGGATGAGCAGAGATTAAAGGCCCTTGACAACCTCTAGATGTACTAGCAAAGTATGGCTCGAGCATATAACAGTAGGGTAAGACACCAGAAGTTCCCCCAAAAGGCTGGTGATCTGGCCCTTAAATAGCTAAAACATTCTACCACTGATGCAAGGGGCAGATTTAGGTCAAATTAGGAAGGACCATATGTGGTAAAGAAGATGCTTAGCAAAGGGGCAGTTAAGCTTATGGACATGGATGGGAACGAGTTTGTGAATCCCATGAACCAAGATAGGCTTAAGCGATATCATATTTGATTCAAAAGAAACAAATTGGAAAAGTGGCACACCAAAAAATATATTGATGATAATCACTCGCCTTTCGGTCTTTTACTGATCAGACAAAAATTAGGGTAACAACTGATGATCGGTATCCTGCAAACCGGTCATGCAAAAATTAGGGGATGAGTCAAACCTGCTAGATCGAAAACCCAAAAAGGGCGATCTAGGCAAAAATTAGGGTATGTGAGCAAAGAGCGAGTGCCTTCTAGAAAACCAATCTAGGCTAGTGGGCACCGGGAGTTAAATCAATAGGAATGTCAACCGAACATCGTGTACTTTATTTTATCTCAATTAACCGAAGTATCTCTTTTGTTGAAATCTAAATGCTTATGATTATGTGAATCCTGTATTCATAGGATTAAGACAACTCCAACAAGCTTAATAGAGTTCATTTTATTCCATATCAAATGCGCAAAAAAAATTTGAGACAAAGTCCGATAGGTCAGTCACCCCGACTAGCCTATACAAAAGATAGAACTGACAAAAGTGTGTCTCAAACCGAGCTTCCCGCATCATCATCATAGTACCTAGACATCCGCCTCAATGTGGTAGTAAAAAGGGGCTCCTCCCCCTGCTCTGTATGCTCCCCCTCAAAGTGGCCCCGCAATCGTTTTCAATAGGTCGGTAAGCATCTTATCTTAGCAAGCCATCCTCTGTAATATGTGTCGGTCTCGATGGTCTCCATATGATCATAATCCAGAATCTCAAATACAGCTTCCCTGGACCACTTTTCCCGGATATGGTTGAACCACCTAGCTTTGTAGATTCCGATTAGATTATGGGGAAATTTGATTGGGATCCTTTACCTCTTACCATACTGATGGCACAACCGATAAGGGGTGTAGAACGAAGATCTCTCTAGACCTATCAACTGAACACAAGTTCCCTAGGATTCTACAACCACGTCCTAAATCCTCCACCATGGACTAACCCACTGAACCTGTGCGTCAGTATACCCCCTCAAAATAGGCACCCAGTCATCATATGTCAGCTGATCAAAATCGGCCCTCATAAGCCTCCTCTCCCTCAGATGAATGGGTAGATACCTCTTCAGATTCCCTCGTGGTGCTTCGCGCAACCTTAGTTTCTCCATCAACCATACCTGTAATTCAAATCCAGGTAAGGATCAAGAAATAAAATGTGCAAAATTGGGAATAACAAAAGGTACCTGTAGCAATATGAACAGATCTCCGATAAGTGCCGGATCAACGAAAGCGTAATCCAAGATCAGCAACACCTCGGTCAACCCCACAGCTATGGGAGAAGCCCCTGTTAACATAGGACTGATAAGTGAAATCAGCTTGAGCGGAGCAATTGGACTCACTCTGCACATAAACTCTGCCATGAGTAGTAATGCCACCATGGACGGCCAAGCAAGGTGAGATCGAGGTGCCCTACGGCACCACTTTAAAACTACTCCAAGCTAAAACCCAGGTTTGTCAGAAGACAGGACAAAATGGGTCTACAAAGTCCAAATTCCATAACCCTCGAGGAATTCCACCCATGCCAAAATGAAATTCCAGTAATGCTAGGGGAATGCATTTAGGGCATGGTACCCCCAATATGGCATGAAACTCTTCAAGCAAGGGGCATAGCTCGAATGATGAAAATCAGAAGATGTGGTCCATTGGGTCCCAAAAAGATAGCGCCGCTCGAAGGAACTCGCAGCTTACAGGCCATACCGTGACATATCAAAACCCCTAAAGTCTGAATTTTTTGAGTTTCTTCCAGTTTGCATTTTCCAGACTTTGCAGAAAATACCATAGCTGTTGATTGTGGGTTGCCATGACAAGAATTGGTAGAATGGCTGGAATCAGATTTCTAGAAAGATGATACCACCGGCGATGTGAGTGATGTCGCCGGTGATATGAACCAAGTTGGGCGGTATCAAATGATGCCGACGGCGATATGAGCTTTAAGATAGCACTGTCTATATTATTTTAGCTAATTGAGTGTGGGCAATATGGGTCATGCTGCCAGCGGCATGGAGTTAAATTCCGGCGGCATCAGAAGTATTTTTTTTCATTACTATTCTATACAAAACCTGTAAACAATCCTGTAATCCATCTCCAAATACCTGAGCAATTGCAATCCATTTTATTCAAAGTAAAAAAGCCCGAGGGAAATCATTCAAAAATCCTGAATATCTAGCCTACCAAAGCAAAACCAAGCAACAAATCCAAATTATTCAAACCTCAATTTATTAAGGGTACAAACCAAAATCTGAAACAAAAAGCAAAATGAAAATATAAAGCTAGGCATGCCCGCCACTGCCGGTCGGGCGGGAGGAAACGTTCTCGGGGCTCACCAGCCAATCATCAACATCATCCTTCTCTCTTCCCTTAGTCATTTAGCCACTGCTGGACTCCTCAACCATAATAAATGTGTGTCGGCTGACGGACATCTTCACTCCCCTACGACTGGTACTACCGGGGTGCGCGCGGTCTAGATTTTGCTTGCTCCTCCATTACTAACTGGTAGCCTCCAGCTGACCCTCAAGGTCATTTACATGATGCTGGAGTTCTACAGTCTCCTCATCATATCTCCACTGGGCCACATCAGCGTCTAATAAGGAAAGGGCTAAGAAATCCTGCAAACTAAGAAAGACGTCAATAATGCACTTCATTCATAGCATCCATACATGCATCTCACCTTATTTTGGCATGACATAAATAAGGAATGTAACTAAACAAGTAGTGATTGCCCAATAAGCATGCCCCAGAGAGCAAAATTGTTCTCTGCCAGTTACTCTATATGACTCCGCGCCACCTGAAAAATCCAAAAGGCAAATCATTAACCACACGCATCCAAAGGTAAACAAGAAAGCAATTATCAGGCCTTATGTAAGTGGTGCTTTCTGGCATAAAGATCAGAGCATGCTAACTTGAGCCTATGTTCCTAGGTTGGAACTCACCTTGCGAGTTCATCAGTAGGAACCGGGTCTCCATCAGGTTTACCAGCCGCCCTTCTATGAAATTTATCCCCTCAGGTACACCATAATACCGTATCCCACTCTGGTTATCCCGGCCTCTCTTCCTCACAGGTTCCTGAAAAACATGAAAAACGTACATAAGCGACATTCCTAACCTTAAATGATTGCAAGTCAAGCACATAAATGCAATCATACCTTAAAAGAGCACTACCCCCCTTGGGACATTGGCGCACTCCCACCAGCTACATCCGCGCCTGCCTCATCCTCCCCCTTACGGTCAATCCCAACATCACCTTCAATCTCCTCCTCTTCCTCCTCTTCCTCCTCCTCCTCAACATCCACAATACCTTTGAGGTGACTTTTCTCCTCCTTCAGCCTTTGCTCATTATGATACTCAATCGTATCATTCCTATGGATGCGGGGACATAGGGGGAGTAGATGCTGCTGATGCCTCTTATAGGAGCCCGGAACACTAAGAATGACCCTGCCATCCCCCTTAATATATTCAGCTTGGTCAGCCGCGGATGTAATCACTAAATAGGGCCACTATAAGCCCCTAGGAGGATTGGCAGGCACCAATCTATCAGCAATAGGGACAAACCTCCAGCCTCAGACGCGCTCCCCCAAGTACCACTACTGGGACAAAGGGCACTCTATGATAAACTGTCGGTCATCCACCTCCCTCCTGACCCTCGTAACCTCTGACAGGTTCTCCACTCTATCAAACGAGTCTAGGATAAGCTGCACCGACAAGCAACCAAAATAACTGATGTAAGTATAATGCAAATTCATATACACATTTTGTTTACTAATGTTTTGTCCTAAATGTGAAATAAGAACTAAATCAAAAGATCACATACCGAGCTCAGTCGTACACTCCTCAGAACATCCCTGTACTTGGTAGGATACTTGGCTTTCCCGCCAATACCCCCGCACCAGCGGGCAAGAAAATGGGACCCCGGTGGCACGGTCTTCTTGAACTCAACTGGCGGGAGAATCTGGTGCTTAAAAGCCCAAGCCTGCATAAGTAATAATTAATTAGTTAAAAAAAGCATCCACAATAAATGAGACGTGCACAATCAAGAAAAATGCTTGCGGGTAGATATACCTAGAGTAATAGATGGCAAAAGCGAAGGGCTTTCACCTTCTTACAGGCTCCTACATCCAGCCCATGATACATTTGTGCCAGGATGGCTCACGGCCAATTCTTATTCCTGATGCCCGCCGCATCATCCACGGCGGATATCAAACCGTAGTTGATCTTGCTCCCCGAGATTGGAAAAAATAGCACAGTGAGCAAGGAAATCACAAAGGAGCGGACACAAGCATCTCTCTCATCCTCAGGCACCACATCTGCCCTAGTCTAGTGTTGGAGCAACTCACCATAAGATAGCCGCCCTGAGATGGGCTTTAAACCAAACAGCTCCTTCACCTGCCTCACCACGGGCCTCTCGATATGATATTTATCCATATAGGCATCAAAGTGAATGACCTCATCCGTCTAGGGAAGGCAGGTCATAGCTACGACATCGGAGGGCGTGATTGTCACTTCCCCAAATAAGAAGTGAAAAGTGTGGGTGGTTTTAGACCACCTCTCTATAAGGGTTGTCACAGCTGAATGGGAGAGCTTGGGCATCAATATCGGTATGATTCGAGCCAAGTCCCCAAATCTCGTCTCGTTGATCGCTAGTGTAAGTTCAGGATCCTTCTTAGAAATATGGTGCCACCACTCGCTGATGGTGCCCATGCCTCCGGTATAAGTCAGTTTGTGCGGCTACAAAAATTAGAAGCAAAATAGATAAGTCCCTATTTATTTTCTCATCACTGGAACCTGATGGAAGGCTATTGGAAGCGATGTCGCTGGCGGAATCACTCCATGCCACCATCACTCCATATTGTTGGCGGCATAGATGATGTCGCCGGTGACATCACTTTAATCAGAAGTGATGTCACACCTCCCTAGGCCTTTTTACAAGGCTTAATGCCATTGGCGACATCACTCATACCGCCGGTGACATCACAACCTGTGGGCAGAACCTATTTTCCCCAAAAATCGCACCGATCATGCCAAAACCACAAAAATCACAATTAATCAAACCATAAGCCTAAGAGCAGTAAAGATCGAACCTAAAACATACAACATCAATTTGTAATCAATCTATTTCATGCCTATAAACTCCTACCATGGCATGATTTTGAGCTTAAGGCCGAATCAAAACTCAACCCAAAAAGAAGAAATTCGGGTTCTACAGGATTACCTGGACGTAGGAAACATTTTTTCCTTCTCAAGAGTCAGATTGGTGATGGGGGAATTGATCCCATAACCATAAATCTTGGCCGTCTCCTTCAAGCCCTAAGCAATAGGAACTGAGAGAATTTTCAGCCCCTCGACGGAGGAATCAGGCAAATTCTCCCTATCCTTAGCAGATTTTCCCTTGAAAGCCTTGAAAATTCTCTTTATTGCTGGAGTAGCAGAGAAAATCGAAAGATTTGGAAAAGAATGGAGCAAGGGGGGTACGGATTTGTAGAATGAGGAAGAGAAAGGAGTTTTGCTTCCTTTTAAACTGCCATATAGAATTTGAGGAGTTTTAATTTATCTAAAACTGCCTAATTCATGCCACTGGTGGCATCACTCCATACCGCTAGCGACATCACCCATGCCACCGGCAATATCACCTCCTTCAATTTGAATTTTGAATTTGTTTAACCAGTCAAGCCTGCCACGTGGTATGCATGCCGCCGGCAGCATCACTCTATACCACCAGTGACATCACCTCCTTCAATTTGAATTTTGAATTTATTTGACCAGTCAAAGCTGCCATATGGCACTCATGCCACCGACGGCATTATTCCATACCGCTAGCAACATCACCCATGCTGTCGGCAATATCAACTACCTCCATGCCTTTTTTCAGCCATCCTCGGCGAAATCCTAGCTCTAGCCCTGACATCCCAGAACTACACTCCACTATCTACAAAGCATAAGTCCAACCAAGGGACAACCACTCCACAAAGCACAAGTCCGACCAAAGGACAACCACTTCATAAAGCATAAGTCCGACCAAAGGACAACCTCTCCACAAAGCACAAGTCCGACCAAAGGACAAACTTTCCACAAAGCTCAAATCCTACCAAAGGACAATCTCTCTAAAAAGCATAAGTCCAACCAAGGGACAACCACTCCACAAAGCATGAGTTTGGCTAAAGGACAATCTCTCCATAAAGTATAAGTCCGACCAAAGGACAATCTCTCTACAAAGCACAAGTCCGACCAAAGGACAAACTCTCCACAAAGCTCAAGTCCGACCAAAGGACAATCTCTCTACAACGCATAAGTCCGACCAAAGGACAATCTCTCCACAAAGTACAAGTCTAACCAAAGGACAATCTCTCTACAAAGCATAAGTCCGACCAAAGGACAAAATCTCCACAAAGCTCAAGTCTGACCAAAGGACAATCTCTCTACAAAGCATAAATCCAACTAAGGGACAACCACCCCGCAAAGCATAAGTCCGACCAAGGGACAATCCATGAAGCATAAGTTTGACCAAGGGGCAATCTCTCTACAAAGCATAAGTCTCACCAAAGGGCAATCAATCTACAAAGCGTAAGTCCGACCAAGGGGCATCCTTTCCATAAAGCACAAATCCGACCAAGGGGCAAACAAGTCATCCATCAGGTATCATTCCTATCCGTTGCTCTTTTCATGCAATCATACTAACATGTGGCAGCAGTGATCCTCCGAGGGGCAGCCTGTGAGCACGAGATTTTGCAGTCCCTCTCACGAGACGATGATGACGTGCACCCGATTTTAATACCTCAAGATAAAAGTTCTCTTTAGAATTTTTATTACCAATATAATGTTCCTTGCGAAATTTATACTTGGTAGAATCCAATTCGGTGTGGCCAATAATGCGTTCGGTACGAGCTAGAACCAATGATTTACACCTAAATTAAAAATACCCATTAAAATATCATTAAAAATTCAGAAAGATACCTTTTGACCCACTTTTAACCACTTTTGACCACTTTTTATGACTTTTTAGGCTCTTGGGCCCGCTGGCTATCGGCATGCCAGAGGCTAATGCCACTAGCGGCATCAGCCATGCCACCGGCATCACCATATCACCGGCGGCATCACCCAAAATGGGCCCCTATATAGACAGCTTTTTTTGCCACTTTTGGTGGAATTAGTCAAAAAGGTCTCGAAAACCACCACATTCTGCCTATAAAAAACACATCTTAGGCTTTGGGGAGCAGGGGAGGAAACCATCTAAGGTTAGAAATTTAATGTTAGAATGAGAAAATAGATTTTAGTGAGATAAGAATTAGATAAGGTAGGAAAAAAGGATTACAATCTATTTTTCCTGGTTTTTCTTCTTTGTACTCTCTGATTGTGAGCTTAAAATCAGTAGATCTTGTAGTTAAAATCAATTTAGTTGAATTTAGAGACCTAAAACTCTTAAATTTACTACTAAATCATCGTTACAAGCTCCCCGGAGGTGTTTCTTTTCAGTTCACGAAGAGGTGGATTCACGACCCTGAGGTAAAAATTCTGAGTCTCATAGCTCTTTGGCATTAATATTACTAATTCATGCTGATCCCTGTTGATTTACATTCATTTTTAGGTTTTTAGTCATTTTTTACTGCTGCCCACTACTGCTGCAAGAAATTAAGGTCGATAGAGACATATGATGTCACCGGCAGTATCACCCATATCGCTAAAGACATCATTGATATCGCTGGTGGCATCACATTCCCTAGAGACCTCATTTTCTTATGGGACCTTTTCTTTATGGTACTCAGAAAGCCATGTAGCTTGCCTACATATTGATGCCTCTAGCGACATTATTGATGTCACTGGCAGCATCAGCCATGTCGTCAGCGACATCAACCATGTCGCCGGCGGCATCAGTTGCATCGTCGGTGGCATGACTTTCTGGACAGCTGTTCTATATTTCGTTCATTTCCGACCTTGTTTTTTTTCCCAAACTAGGATACATAGTGCAATGATGGAGGTCTAAACCTTCTGAAAACTGACCCCACCCTATAACATGTGGCATTTTCACTAATAATTCGGTTAAAACAACTATCGAGTCTAAAATTTGGTTAAAAACGGAATTTTCCCGCAAACGTTGTTCGAATCTCATCTTAGTCATCTAACCGGGTTTTATAACATTGTAAATGAAGTATGCCATGTTCATGCTAACTCGGGTCTTGATTGGTTTGCTAACCATATATGGTTCGTGAGATATCTCGTATGATGTACCGTACCTGTGCTAACCATTTTCTAGAGGTATATATTAGGCCTTCGGGTATTACATAGAAAAATGTATAGGACTTGGAAGCCTTGTAATAATTTTATTTTCCACACTTATTTTTTGGATGACTGTAATATTTTATTCATCGCTTCAATTGCTTGATAAACGTGAAACAACACAATAACCGAAAACACAAATAAATAGGATGGATTAAACCGATTAAGAAAGAATGAAGTATCGTAACTTGGCCTAATGAAAAATAGATAACATCATCCAAACTCGGAATCTCTACTTAAGGTATGATTTACCACCCGGTGGGAAAATCATACCAAAAATTTCCTGATTGAGCTGAACCGGGCGGCGACCCTATTTTAAGTACGGGATTTTGGTCTCATATATTTTGAGCTTTAAAATATGAAAAACCATTTTCCAATCACATCATACATCCCCCATTATTTTAAAGAGGCCGGTCCATTGACCCAGCTTTGCAGCCACCTCATAGAACATTGTCCGCTCACAACTGTGAAAGTTACTATAGATGAGACTTCACCGATAGTAACTTCTACTTTGAATGTGCCAATAACGATCCTCTTAGAGTTATCATAGTCCTTGATGACTGTGGTGGACTTCTTCAAATCCCTCTTGATTAGTCCTAGGATTGATAGGATATCCTTAGGACAAACATTCAGTGACGAGCCATCGTCGACCATTATACAGGGCATGGTGTGCCCGAAAACACTAGCCTTCAAGTAGAGAGCCTTGTTATGGCAAATTCCTTCATCAGGTAAATCGAAGCTTGAGAAGACAATATCGGGGATAACAGTGCTAGTCTCGCTATTGAGTAGTGCACAGACCGATTCTGGTGATGCTATGGGAGATATTTCAATTTCCATCAGCTTTCCAATGATAGCAAGCCTGTGATCTAGAGAACACAAAAGTAGGTCCCAAATACTCATTTTAGTTATAGTGGCCTTTAGTTGATCTACAATCAGGCTTTCTATCTGTTATGAGGGCTTAACAAAAGTAAGAGGTGTCGGGGGCTCAGCTCTTGGTGCAGCTGGGGTTATTGATCCAGTGACTTTCGCTCCTCTGGTGATAGGACTTACTACTTGGGTTGGCGAGTTTGTTGTTTCAAAGACCTCAAACTCATCAAAATCCTTATCGAGCGGTATTTCCTCCAAGTCAATAGGCTTGTTTATGGGAGCTGGCACTTTGGTAGCAAAAGGCCATTGCATGAATGGAACCTTTTCAGGCTAATTTTCTAGAATGACAGGGTTCTCTTGTAGAATTTGACACAGGATAGGGTTAGATTCCTGTTTGATCATGTGCATGGACGAAGAGGCTCTGTCAGATGGTTCTCCTTCATCAAACATACTTGGCATATTGTCGTACACGATTCGCTTATCCTCATACTTATTTATGTACCATGGGTATTCTTTGGCTGATTCCACTGACGTCGGACAGACAGCGTTGGTTGCTTCCTATTCCCAGTATTGTAAGGGTTTTTTTGTCTGTCTAACTCAGGAGTTGAGTTTTCTGGCAGGTCAACCCATGAAAAGTAGTTGATGAATTGCTTAGCCAAAACATTCCAGAATGATTTCTGGTAAAACTTCAGCCCTTCATACCAAATAACTGCCTTTTCTCGAAGAGTCCAGCGGAACCTTTCAAGCTAGTGGGCATAGTGAATGTATCCATCATTCATCATTTGCACGAATTCACGGATGTGAGGGCGTGGCCTTATGCTTCTGTTATAGAATATGGGGTAAATCTTGCCTAGATCCGGGTTTTGAATGTGATAACTAGCCCAAGCCAATTCATTTTTGGCACAGATTCTCTCCATAATGTACTCCCGAGAAGGTTCTTGCCCCTCATCTCAAATCATATTAATGATATGTTCGCTATCTGAGTTGAAGTTCGTAAAGTCTCCGGAATCATCACTTGATGCAGACCATAAGGCGCTCATGGAGTCATGCTCTAGAGAGGAGGCATAGCTCTCAGCACCATCGTAATCGACCATCATGCAATTGGGGAAGGGGGCCTCATAAAATCTCTCGATAAGTGATTTAGCTCATCATTCGAGAAGGTTTCTGATTCATACCATAAGTTATCCACTTCACTTTCCTCTTTGTGATATGATTCATTGGATTCCACAAATTCTACCACTTCCTTATCTGAATCTTTGAAAGGCTGTGACTCAAAGATCCGATTTGGCGCATGCTGAGATGGGATATCATCATCAGAATTTTCTTCGGGATCCTCTTCGGGGTCTTCCTCGGGATTGTCTTTAGGATTTTCCTCAGAATCTTCCTCGGGATTCATTCTAGTCTTGACTCCCTCGATGGCTATACAGAATTCTAACACCATGGTTCGTATACTGGCGAATGTTTCCTCCATACAGATACCATATATTGTAATGTCAATAAGGATCTCTCGAAATGGGTCTCGCGCTCCTCCATCTAGGTTCAGGCTGAGATACCTTCGCTGGTCTTTGTGGCTGTTCCATGCCTATTTAGGATCATATAATTCCTGGATTTCTGAATGTGCTACCCTAGAGGAGCTCCTAAATTTAAACGAGCTTGTTCCGACGTAGTTTGACTCATATAATCTGGGGGAGTGTAAATAGGAGGTTATGGCAGAGGAATGTCCTGCCAACCGGTATTATGCTGGTCTTCCTATGGTGCCACCCACCAGAAAAGTTCATATAGGTATGGCTAAGATGCCCTAAAGTAGTGGAGGAAAGATCTCTCCATAAAGTACTAGTTCCAACATCCTTCCAGCCGCATTGCATCGTACTAGTGCATGGCTGGGCCTTCTAAGAATCTGGGGAATCAAGGCCCAAAACCCATCATAGCTATTCCTCATTCATTCATAAATCGAAGGAATTCCTCTATATGTTCATTCGAGTTATAGTCTCCTTGGTACATGAGGTATGGTGGCCCTTGGTATTGATCTAGCCCTTCTCTCCTCATTCTCAGGATGTATTGGTCTACCATGTAGATGATATCCACGTTGTCAAAGATCATATTGTCCCCCCATCCTGGGTCATGTTAGAAGTTTTCTGTTACATTGATATCGTATTCGCTAGTTTCTACATGAATACTAATGGTTTTTACCGTAGCTTGGAAGTTTGGTAGGGGATTAGTTTGTATGCTCGGTTTCTTGTCAGGTTCTTTCATCCTCCCATCAGCTACAATCTGCTATAGATCTTTTAGTAGCCGGGTGCATTCATTAGTGTAGTGCCCTTTGGTTACATGATAAGCACAGAAATTGTCTCTGTTTGCTGCGTTAGGAGGAGTAAATGGCTTGATACTCTAGAGTTGATCAGATTTTCTTAGTTTGGTGAATATTTGTGATAGTGATTCTACCCATAGGGTGATAGATTGCTGAGTCTGCACCTGAGTGGCAGCTACAACCTTAAATGGAGCCTTTGGGGACTCAGCATTGCCTTGCTTGGAGGATCCGCCCTTTTCCCAGTATCGAGGTTTGGTATAAGCTTGTTGTTCTTACTTCTTTGCTCGATCTTCTTCCTCATACTTCTTAAGTCTCTTGGCATAGTCTACTACGTCGTTGAAAGTGGCAAACCTTTTCATTTTCATTACATCACGGTATTTTAGGCTAAAGCCATGACAATCTTCACTATCAGGGCATCTTGGTTGGGTGCCCCGGTTACAAGTACATGAATAGCCATCCACCTTAGGTAAAATTCCTCAAAGGACTCTTTAGTCGTTGTTTGATTCTTTCAAGGTCTTGCAAGGTAGTCTTGACCTTCAGATTGAAGGCATAATTCTCGAGGAATACCGAGCATAGCTTCCTCCAATAAGATTTCATGTCCGTTGGCATCCTCATGTACCACTCAAAGGTAAGGCCTCGTAAAGTATCTTGGAATAGATTGACTATATGAACTTTGGGTATGTTCATACTAGTCATAATTTTAAGATAACTTTCCACATGTGCGTAAGAAGGGCCCATATCAATATAAGGGCCATGTAAGGGATCACAAAGTTTGCCGGAAGGGCTTCTGACTCCTTTGGAAAGAATCGGTCAATATCCATATACTGCTTGATGGAGGGAGCAATAGATTTATCTTTAGCCAGGGACAGCTTCTCCATGTCTGCCATTTTTGCCTTTAACGCTGCTACTTCTGTCTCTTGCTCTTGGGTTTTCTGGGCATTAGCAGGACTCGACCTTTCCCAGATATCATGCAATTCTAGAGCGTCAAGAATCCTTCTGAGGGACTGTTCAACTGCATCATCATCTTCCAATACTGTTTCAGGTTCCGGATCAGAGAAGAATCCGGCTAGAGATTCGATTGGTGGTGGGGGTATGACTTTTGGGCTTCCCCGTAATACGTCTTAGCCTCTTTTTTTCTCATCTCCAACCTAAAAATGCAAGAGACCAAGTGCTAGTAAATACACCGGAGGTGGCTCTAAGCTTCCTTTACCTTGGCTCGTTGGGATGCATGAATGAGTGAGCAAATCAATGAGTAAATATGTACAAATAATAAAGGGGGTTGGGTATGTGCTAACTTCTTGAGGAGCAATCAGTGATTGTAGTCTGTGATATTAGTGGAACACACAAACGCAGGGTGTAAGGACCAAGGGCTTGAGTCAGGTCTGACTCAATAGCCAGGGGGGTGAATTGACTCATTGGTCCAAGGGGTAAGCTGACACTAGGGTCACTCGAAAGGTTTTGACTCATTAGTCCAAGGGGTGAGCTAACACTAGGGTCACTCAAAGGATTTTGACTCATTGGTCCAAGGGGTGAACTGACACTAGGGTCACTCAAAGGTTTTGACTCAGTGGTCCAAGGGGTGAGCTGACACTAGGGTCACTCAAAAGGTTTTGACTCATTGGTCCAAGGGGTGAGCTGACACTAGGGTCACTCAAAGGTTTTGACTTATTGGTCCAAGGGGTGAGCTGACGCTAGGGTCACTCAAAGGGTTTTGACTCATGTGAGAGGACGACCTTCTTCTCGCAAGGACCGCATGAGATGCGTAACATAAGGGGAAATAACGAGCGCTGTGAAGCGAGCCAAGGGATTGATCCTCATTCTTAGCGCGACAAAAAGATGGTTTGATAAAATTGATGTTGATGTTGAATTTAAGTCTAATTTGCATGTTAAGGGATACGAGACTTGAAATCCTGTATTTTAAAATAGAGTCACCACCCGGTTAAGCTCCACCAGGAATTTAGGTACGATATTCCCACCGGGTGGTTAGACAGTACCTTAAAATAGAGATTCCAAGTTCGAATGATGTTATCTATTTTTCATTAGGCCAAGTTAAAAGATTTCATTCTTTCTTAATCGATTTGAATCCACCCTATTTACTGTGTCTTCGGTTTATATATTATTATCACATTATCAAGCATTCAAAGCGGTAAATAAATAAATTAATACAGTTATCCAAAAATAGATGCGAAAATTAAAATTATTACAAGGCTTTCCAAATCCTATACATTTACCTATGTAATAAATAAAATGCCCGAAGGCCTAACATACATCTAACCTAAATCTACTTGCACGAAAATGGTTAGCACAAATACGACACATATACAAGATATATCACACAAAATGGCACCCCCGGCAGCAGGATCGGGGGGCAGCAGCCCCTTGTGGGGTCCAAGGGATAGCGCTCCTAGTGGGGTCGAGGGGCAGCGCCCCGGACTGGGGTTAAGCTACCAGGTTAGCTCAAAAATTTTTGATTTTAGAATAGAAGTTCCCATTGAAAAATTCATTTTTCAAATAAATTTCACGGAAAAGTCCATTTCGGACACGATTATTATTTTAACCAAATTATTAGTGAAAATGCCACATGTTATGATGTTTGGATCATTTTTGGGGAGTTCTGGACTCCCGTCGTTGCACTGTACATCCTAGCTTTGGAAATTAAACTAGGCCAGAAATAAACAAAAAATGAACTGCAGTCCAAAACTTCATACCGTCGGTGGTATGACTGAGGCCGTCGGTGGCATCACTGATATCGCCGGCGATCTTAGTTATACATGCAGGCTATATGACATTCTAGATACTATAAAGAAAGGGTCCTGTAAGAAAATGGGGCCACTGCAGTATCAACGATGTCGCTGGCGGTATGGTTGATACCGCTAGTGGCTTCGATTTTTTATAGTAGCTGTTTTGGCCGAAAAGTGACCAAAAACCCAAAATTAAGCACAAACAGCAAGTAAAACACAACAAACAAGTAAAATGGAACCCAAAGAGCTATGAGACTCAGAATTTTTATGTTAGGGCCATGAATCCACCTTTTCGTGATCCGTATGACACCTCCGGGGGAGCTCAAATGATTATTTGGGTAGTTAATGGGGTATTCGAGGCTCTAAAACCTATTAAGTTCTAAAGTCTACCGATTTAAAGTTAATATCAGAGAGTTCAATGAACAAAAACCAAGAAAAGATGGAGTGGTTCCTCTTTTCTTACCTTCTCTTTACCTTATCCCGCTAAAACTAATCAAAATCTCCCTAAAATTCAAGTGTGTAATTGCCAACCTCTCTTTTAGCTGGGAAATAGAATTTATATAGGCTAAAATCTGTTGGAAATTGCCTTGGATCAATTATCCATCGGATATCGAGCAAAAAGGCACACAACTATTCTACAGCAGAAGGTCATGCCATCGCTGGCATGGATGATACCACCGGCGGTATCGATGAGGCCGTCGGTGGCCTCACTCCCCTGACAAGTCTGAAAAGCTAGCACGAATCGTGCCCGAAATCGAGGAAAAAGTAATAAAATCTGGCCAAAAGCAAATTCAATGGGAAAAAATTAATTAGTGGGGGTTTATTTGACTTCTTTAGGGTATTTTGGACTAAATTATTTGTTGGGTGTAAATCATCGGTTTGAGCTACCACCAGACGCGTTACCTAACACGCCGAACTGAATTTTTTCAAAAATAAAATTTGTAGAGAATTTTATATCGGTAATAGAATTTTCATTATGAGGAATGAAATTGGGCATACGTCATCATCATCTCACGAGAGGGACTACAAAATCCCGTGCTCATAACTCATTAGTCCAAGGTGAGTTGACTCGCTGGCCACTCAAAGGTTTTGACTCATTGGTCCAAGGGGTGAGCTGACACTAGGGTCACTTAAAGGCTGACTCGATGGACAAAGGTGAGTTGACTCACTGGTCACTCGAGGGTTGACTCGGTGGTCAAAGGTGAGTTGACTTGCTGGCCACTCTATAGCTGACTTGATGGTCGAAGGTGAGTTGACTCGATGGTCAAAGGTGAGTTGACTGGCTGGTCATTCAGGGTTGACTCGATGGTCAAAGGTGTGTTGACTTGCTGGTCACTCTATGGCTGACTCGATGGTCAAAAGTGAGTTGACTTGCTGGTCACTCTATGGCTGACTTGATGGTCAAAGGTGAGTTGACTTACTGGTCACTCTATGGCTGACTCGATGGTCAAAGGTGAGTTGACTCACTAGTCACTCGAAGGCTGACTCAATGGTCAAAGGTGGGTTGACTCGCTGGTCACTCGAAGGTGTTTGTGCATCTCGATTCATGGGGTGAGCCTAGGTAGACTCACTGGTTTCAGTTTATTTTGGCTCACGGGTTGAACCTAGGTTGACTCCCTAGTCTTGGTTTATTTCAGCTCATCGGTTGAGTCTAGGTGTACTCCCTGGTTTCGGTTAACTTTAGGTTCCTATAACTAAGGAAATAACATGGGATAGCACACATCAATGTCATGGATGCACAAAGATGTGGTTAGTTTTCACACAATCATGATGCTAATTATGTTTGTTTTAGTTTATTTATATTTAATAAACCTGCACAGGTAGCAAACGGTTAGATCACGCTTACCGCCCTTTTAACTCCATTTGGTTACTTCGCTTTAAAGTCAACAGGGAACTTAGCGGAGTCTGCTCGCATGCACTCAAGGTTTTTAGGGTAAACCTATGGGGAAGTGTCTATGGTTCATCTATATGTGGGTTTTGGTCTTAGGATCGGGTGCGATCGGGGTAACCTGCGCCTTTGTGTACCGAGTCCTAGTGGCCCTGAGCAAACCAAAGAAAACTTTTCCACATATAATATACGTAGGTAGTCTTGTCCTTAAGCGAGCAAGGTCCTCTTACGTTACGCAAGGGGTGTGATTGGATCCATACCCCTCAAGCCCTAAGCGAACTTAGAGATACTTCACCAAAAGACACCTAAATTGGTTTAAGGGTGAAGAATGCAGATGCTATGCAACCTTAGAATTTGTGTAATATTGAAATTACCACATATTCCATAATTCCAAAATTTAATTTGAACAATATTTTAATTATCATGTTAAGAAAGAATTTTTATAAAAATCAAGTTTTTATAAAAAAATAATTTTCCCTAGCAAAGTCGCCACTATGAGCGAGCAGACGTCCTTTTGGGTCTGGTTGTGTACGCGGAGTGCAGTACGCGGGGCGCGATTCAGTTTGGTGCAGTTTGAGGAAACCGTGGCGTTTAGTCTGGTTTAAGAAAATCCAATTTGGTTAATTGCGGTGGCTTTGCAGGCCAAAAATGTGAGTATATTTGAGAAATATATTTACACATTTTATTTAGAAAAGATATTTTTAAAATAAAGCATTTTTACTTTATTTAAAAATAAAATAGAGTCGCCACCCGGTTCAGCTCTACCGGTAATTGTGGTATACTGATCCAAAATGGAATTTTTATACCGAAAAGAAAATGAGATTCTGAGTTCAGACATAATAGGTACTCATATTGTTCAAATTATTTGGGGTTAATTTTGGAACTTTGGAATTTGTGGTGATTTCTGCATTATAACGGCTTTATTTAAGAATTGAATTCAAGAAATAAAATGGACATTATAACGGCTTAATAAATAGGAATTTGCTACCGTAATTTTGGCAGAGTAACTGCAGCGGTTGGGTCTTGGCCCGGAAACTCAGATAGCGTTTCCCCTCGTTATGGATGTTCCATCCTACCTGCGAGCTTATTTACACATATTATATTTAAGTGGCTCTAGTGGCTTACTTAACCAGAGAAATGAAACCCAGTGTGTAATAATAGAGTAATAAAAATGAATTTTAAAGTTGGGCTCATAGCCAACTACCCTCAGTTATCTTTTCGTCTGTCTAGGATGACTTGAGTGCCGGTACTAGACCGAAGTTGTCAAGGATTGTGATTTGGTTGGAAAATAGGTTTAACCTAAGTTATGGCTATAATCTTGAATTATTCCTAAGTGAAATGCAGGATTTTGAGAGGAATTGAGTTGTTTTGAGATCGAAGATCACTGTGAGATCTTGATCTAAAAAGATAATTAATTGAGTTTATACCTAGTGTAGGTGATAAAGCTCGGATTTGGGAGTATTTTGGTAGAGTTTTGGGGCTTTTAGGATTCCCGGAACTGAGAAATGACACAATGGTAATTTTGGAAATTTAGGAAATTTGCTTCTGTTGAGAAATGAGGGGGGTGACCCCGTATTTATAATAGGGTGGTAATTAGCTGGCGGGCTAATTACCTATCTGACAAGATTTTACATCAGATCCCGTAAAATCTTGCCAGATCTCGGTAAGATTTGATTTTTTTTACTGTAGATAGGTAATTACCCAGCGGGAGGATTACCTATGTTTGACCAAATTTTGACTTTTTAGTTTTCGAGTAGAAAATGCTAAATCGGAGCTTCCCTAGAATGCGGATTTTTGAATTTCAGATTTTGGATGACAATTTGAACCTTTGTGGCTCTTTTGTCTGATCACTAAATGGAATAGGTGTAATTCCTCATCGGGTCAGAACGGACCTGAGCTAACAGTGGTCACTCACAAAAAAACCACGACAATAAGAAGCCATGGCGTTCACACTCCTGCCACCTTTTACAGCGCCACAGCTACCTTTGGCGAGACTCTTCTCGCCGTTGACCCACTCTCTACTGTGTTTCCCATTGCCACTGATAACAATGAGTTCAGAGAGATTCATGTTAAGAAGGAAAAGTTGCCTCCGAGGGAGGTAAAACCTTAAGATGACCTCGTCGAGATTGACTCCGATGAGGAAAGTGATTACACTTCCCCTTCTCCCCCTCCGAAGAGGAAGATGCAAACCAAAAGCGCCGTGAACAGTGGCCAAAGTTCAAAAAGGGCCAAATTGGCCAAGGAAGAGAAGACCCCTACTCCCGCCATTAAGAGAAAAATCCATAGCTCTTTCGACCATCCTTCTCCGCACGCCACTTACAGTCACTTCAAGGGGCGGTCCTACAAGCCTGTAAGTCTGCCTGAAAGAGAACACGACAACTCCGGCATCAATCAGGAGATTATTGATGAATTTATCACAATCTCGTGGTTGCCACTTCTCTTCATCTGCTTCCTCTCCTACCAGGAGCTTGTTTGGGAGTTCAACGTGACTCTCTAATTCAATCAGGACTACACTAGCTAGACAAAGAAGGGAGTGATCAAGTTCCGTCTCAATGGGAAATACTTCAATTGGAGTCTCGATGACTTTAACAAGGCTTTAGGGATGACTGACCCCTCTGATGATATATTTGATGCTCCTCCCTCCGACTTTAGCGCCTTTGAGACCTACCTCTCTCTACAACAATGATCCTCGAGTCATCACCTAGAAGCCCGGTGACTCATGCACCTTCTACATCTATGAGCCCCACAATGGGTATACCCACAGAATTCTTGCATTTAATTTTTCTGGTCTCCATAGAAGCTGCGGGCCCTAAACGAGAAAGAAGTGCACATTTTGTGGTGCATGCAAAATAACTAGAAGCTCCACCTCAGAGCTTGGCTAGCCAAGCAGTTCTACTATATCCTCACTCACCCTCAAGAGTCCTCTGATCCTTGGCGTCGTGATCTTAATGATTGCTCATGGCATGGACCACTTTGATCCTTCCCCCTACACCAAAAGCCCTGAAACCCCGCTTTTGGACTTGGAAACTCTTGGGACCATGCTAATTATGGAAACGGTCAACAGGACCATGGTTATGTGCCCTCCTGGTCCTCTTGAGATCATGACTACTCCTCCTCCTCCTGTTGAACCTGACAAGATAGAACAGCCTGCTCATGGAGACCCGGCTCCTTCAAACGCCTACACTAAGCTCCTCCACAAGTACAATAATCTCGAGAACCAGTACAAGGACCTCCTCTAGAGCATCTGTGATCTTGGTGGTGAAAATCAGAACCTCAGGATTTGTTGCGATGCCCTCGAGCTGAACGTGGACTTCATCTTCCAGCACCTGGGATCCAGAAGCCATAGCGAGACCAGTTGAGTCTCTTTGCCTCTCTCCTCCACCACCAGGACATTAACATTTTTTTTTTGCCTTTCTCTTTTCTTTATTTTCTTTTTCCTCTTTTTGTTTTTCTTTTTGCATATAGGGCAATGCAAGCTATAAGTGTGGGGAGGGGATTCATCCTTTTTGCTTCTTTTCTTTATTTTCTTTATTTCTTTTGATCTTTTTCTTGTTGTTTTAGTTTTTATTTT
Source organism: Euphorbia pulcherrima (assembly GCA_947683365.1). Lineage (NCBI taxonomy): Eukaryota > Viridiplantae > Streptophyta > Magnoliopsida > Malpighiales > Euphorbiaceae > Euphorbia > Euphorbia pulcherrima. The sequence continues at coordinate 24,530,185 of CANTUS010000004.1, forward strand.
CTATCTTTTTTCTTTTTATCATTGTAAATATTTCATTTTGTATCACTTAATCAAGAAAAAGATTTATTAGGACTCGTGTTTTATCTTTTCTTCCCACAATGACCTGGTTTATTCGCTAACCTGTTATTAAGAAATGAGGATAAAAAAGATAGGAAATACTGCGTAATTAATTGATTAGATAACTAATAAGACTGCTTCGATTAACTATAACTTGTCATCGAGACCTAATTTGAGTATTGTTATTCCAATTTTAGATTTCTGAAAGTCACTTTGTAAGATCCTTAGTCCCGCTGAGTACAGAAAAGTGTAACATGATTTAATTATTTCTTTGTTTTAACCTAGACTTCATTTGTTTTTAGTTAGTATCTCTATTTCATAAGAACTCCATCGCGACCTTACAATAATCTAGCATTGATCTTGGTGGTTACTTATCTGCTGAGAGTTCCGCAATTAGTCAAAATGAGACCTACTTGGCCCACAACCAGGTTTGTTTCTTTCATAGGATCGCTAGATGAAGAGCTATTCACAGCTGAAAATCGGGTAAAGCCTCTTTCATAAGGAGAGTTAGAATAGGTGGAATTAATGGCGGAAAGTGCAATGGGACCGAAGTTTAATAGCAAAGTACGTAATGGGATGAAATGGGTTAGCAAATATTAGCAAAGGGGCTAACAAAGCTAGCAAAAGTTAATTAGTTAGAAAAGTTCTTAAGTTCGCAAAGCGAAACCCAAATAAAGGCTAGATGAATCTTGGGGACCCCACCAAGTGAGAATGTACTTAAACTCAATAAAAGGTTTAGATGGAGTCGTATTATGCTTATTGGGATCTGTTAGATTTCAAATCAAGGTAACTCTGAACTTTAATAATAGTTAATTGTGTTCCCATACTTATAATTTGGTAAATACTCGTGGGCTAAGTTTCAAGCAAGGTCCTTATGCTTTCTTAAGGATTTCTCGAGTTGGAATTTCAATAGTTAATAAAGAGTCTTAGTGTAAGTCTTGATGAAAGACTTCGGTCTCTGTGAAGCTATTTAGGGTTATTTGCAGTTTAAATTTCTCTTCTTCCTGTTTTTTAATGCATACTTGAGGACAAGCATAGAATAAGTGTAGGGAGATTTGATGGGTTATATTTCCAACATGTATTTATGTTTATTTCCATATCATTGAGACCATGTTTTTAGTCTTTTTGGCCGCTATTACTTCCTTTTCTGTCTTTTCAGGTTTTGAAGGTGATTTGGACAAAACATGCAATATTTGGACGAATTGTCTTTCACCGATACCTAATGCACGGAACAGGAGCGATAATTAATCTTGGTGATTCTAGTACATTTCAGAACGACCAAGAGAAGCACGTCAAGTTCTAGATTTGGAAGATCACCTAATTCGGGAAAATCCTATTTGGGAAGAGTCCAAATCAAGAAAGAAGTTTAATTTATATCCTAATTCTAATTATGGATGATAATGATAGAGATTTTAATTCCATTTGAAGATAAAGACTAAAAGGGAGATAAAACCTATTCAAGAGATAATGGCAAAGAGTCCTAAAGAAGCTAAAGAGGAAGCAAGGAAGAGGCAACTGTGTATAAATACCCTTGAGGCTGGCACATTTTAGATCATCAGTTCTTCACCATTTTCATTCTAGTCTAGTTTAGTTTCTTAGTATATGCCTTTGCTCTCTTTTCATTTCAAGCACTCTTAGATTCAAGCTTTTAATTTATTATTTTTAAGTTCTTGTTTTCAAATCCATTCAAGTTTCAACTGCAAGTTTATATTCAGTTCAATTGCCTTTAATTTTCATTGTGATTTCAATCCTTTACTTTAAGCATGATTTATTTTAAGTCTCTTTACATTTTCGCACATTCAAATTCAGTCTTGTCTAGCTAAATCCTTTGTGACTCTACCAAGTAAGGGTCAAGGCTGAGTTTGAATGGTGTAAGGACCGCAATCGAATACAGTAATCCGCAAGGTGACCTATTTACCAATCTCGGAACTTCAAGGGCCCTATGGTAAGAGTATCACTTAGTCTCGATGTTTGGCCTGATCAACCATATGGTAAGTCTCTGTGATTATTATTAATCTTTATTCTTGCATCCGTAATTGTGCTTGAAGAGAGGTAAAGTAACGACAGTCTCCACCGAGGCTGGAGAAAGGTAATTTTATGCCTGTTAGGAGTGCTTCACTACCTGTCGGTAAGGGTTTAGGCTTTTCTAGTTTATATTGTTATTTTCTGGTGAGCTCTTTGGCGTGAAGTAGAGAGTCACGATGAGTAAGAAGGTGATCGTGGCGTGAAGTTCGGTCTCCTATACAGTAAGGAAGAGTTGCTAGTGTTGTACGGTGCATGAGCACTAGTATAACTAAACCTAGGTCCTAGTGCAGTTAGTACCTTATCCCGTGATCACCATGATGTTCAGTCTTGCTATGCTTTGGTCGAGTCATTGTATTTTATTGATTTGCTACCTACTTTACTTTGTTTTATTATTCCAATTCCCAAAGAGAGTACTCCTAGGTCACGTTGTCCGTTATCTATTAAAAATAACATTGTCAAACACCACTCCTTGTGAGATCGACCCCTGCTTGCTACTAACTACATGTTTGTTTTGTGCAAAGATTTATTTTTGGTGGTCTCGACACCCATTATATACCACAATAAATACAAATTTGTTTCATGTTATTGAATTATATATGATTGAATCGAACCGAAATCAAATAGAATCATATAGGTTCAGTTTTAACCAAACCGAACATAATTCAGTTCAAATTTGGCTTTTATGTTCTTTCTAATTTTGGTTTCGGATTGGTTTGGTTCGGTTCAATTTTTGAACAAAAGCAAAGTTTGCTCACCCTTAATTGCATATTTATTAACGAATGTGCAAAGTTTCATATAAAATGGATATAATTATCTGACATAATTTAAAATTGAGGGTTGTATGTTGTCATTTATTTGACAACTTTTGTAAACACAAGCCTCGTTTTAAAAATTCGTGAAACCACATCACATGGTTGTTTTAGGTATACTTTTTTAAAGTGTAGTTTTAGGGCCATGTTCTTTTTAACTGATAAGTAGATACACTGAATTGAACTGAACTGAACTGAATTATACTAAAACTGAACTAAATGATACTGAAACTAAATTGAATGGTACTGAAACTCGTACTGAAACTGAACAATACTGAAATTGAATTATAATTAATAATATAAATAATATTTTTAAAATATTAAAAATTATTAACATTATAATTAATAACACTTTAAATAATATTATATATTCTAATAAAATTTATTAATTATAACATATAATAATAATTAAATATACTATTATAAATTACTACTACTACTATTATTATTATTATTATATATTATATTTTATTATAATTATTATTATGATATTACTTTACTATTTTAATTGTTATCAATATTTATAAAATAGTATTATTTTTATTTTTTTATTTATCCTACAAAATTATTCATCATAATAATAATAATAATAATAATAATTTTAAAAATATTTTTATTGATTATTTTTTTGATGTTATTTGTGATTACTAATATTTAATTAATAATACTTATATAATGTATAAATAGAAATACATTGAAATTGAAATTGAAATTAAAATTAAAATTGAAATAATATTATCATTAGTATTTGTTATTTTTTATTATTTATAAATAATAATATAAATTAATAATACTGATATAATATATAAACTGAAACTTAATATTAAATATTGAATGCTGAATATTTAATACTAAAACTACACTAAATTAAAATAAACTGAATGATACTTAATTTAAATAAATAAGAAATCAAAAATAAGTTAAAAAAAAGGGGCCTAAATCCACTCCAAACCCAAAAGGGAAACACAAAAAAGTAAAAATAAGTCATCCCGCGGAATGTAAGAAAATTGAAAAGGTTAAAGGTGACTGCTTTCCCATTGCATTGCTAGTGGCTCTCTTCCTGTTTAACTGCTACTTCAAACCTCCATTTTCAAACCTCTAACCCTTTCTTTCCTTCTTTTCTTCCAAATTTTTCCAATTCTCTATTTCAATAATATTATTCTATTCATTGATTGATTGATTGCGGAATTGGTCAAAAAACGACTATGTATATCATTCTTCTCCTTCCTTGGACTTTCTCTATTCTTCCTCGTCTTCTTCTTCCTTTTTCCTTTTCTGTTCCTGTTCCTGTTCTTGTTCCATTTCCATTTCGGAACTCAGAATTCCGATTACTTGTCCATTGCCGGAAACATGGGAGGCTCCTGTTCCAAAAATTCTAATGCCACGAAACGCTCACAAATTCCTGGCAATTTGTATGCTCAATCTAATGCTACCAACAACAAGGGTTTCCCCGATAACCACCCTAAATTGGACGCCGTTTTTCCTGAAAAGGATAAGCCGTCGGAGTTGTTGGAACCTTTGGAGAATCACTCGCAATTGCCCAAGCAATCACCCGATAACTTCTCATTTGACGATTTTTATGACGGAATTCCTTTCTATTCGTCTCTTAGATCACGATCCTCACGTTCTGCCCAGTTCGCTAAGGTAAAATCTCCTCCATTCCTCTAAATTATTGCTTAATTGTTGTTATGAAGTTGTGATTGAGTTAAATTTAGAAGCAAATTTCAGGTTTCGGAGGTGGGTTCACGTTTAGGTAGAGCCGGCAGCGCTGGACTTGGAAAAGCAGTTGAAGTGTTGGACACATTAGGGAGTAGTATGGCGAATTTAAACTCCAATGACGGATTTGCATCTACTGTACCAGCTAAAGGCAACGAACTTGCTATACTGTCATTTGAGGTGGCCAACACTATTGTCAAGGGTAATAATCTTATGAATTCGCTTTCAGCACGAAGCATAAGACATTTGAAAGAAGTAGTTCTTCCCTCCCAAGGAGTACAAACTCTAATATCTGATGATACGGATCAACTCCTGACTATTGTTGCTGCTGACAAGAGGTGAATGTTTGATTAATGCCTGTTGTGGTGCTTTGACTGATGGAATTTGATAATTCTGTTTGATTTGTGTGTTTTTCAACTTCTGTTTGCAGGGAAGAGTTGAAAGTTTTTACTGGAGAAGTTGTTCGTTTTGGAAATCGATGTAAGGATTCTCAATGGCACAGCTTGGACCGCTATTTTGACAAGTAATTTGATGGATTTTTGTTTTCTGAGCATTGGGTTTCTTCCATGTGCTATATATATTTATTTGTTGCATTCTTGATTTTTTTTCCAGAATTAGCCGAGCTCCTAATCGCCGAAGGCAATTGAAGGAAGAGGCAGAATCTCTGATGGAGCTTCTGATGACTTTAGTTCAGCATACTGCTGTGAGTTTCTTGGTCGAAAACCCTAAAAAATGGACAACTGGTCAATTTGACATAATGCTGAGTTTATATATATATATATATATATATATATATATATATATATATATATATATATATATATATATATATATATATATTAGTCCATCAAAGAAATCCCCTTACCGGAGTGATTGGAGTTTCACTGAAGTTGGAGTCTAGTCATACTGTTTAGTAACTTTTGCTTGTGGTGTGAAGAAGTTGTCTGTTCCTGTAGTAAAGACAAGTATTGGGAGGCCGCATTTCAATTTAGTGTCCTACTTTCTTTCTGAAACTTGTAGGGTTATAGCTATGTTCTTAAGTAACTAAAAAAATTATGGTCAAGGTTTTGTGCATCAAGAAAACAATCCAATTTTCAAGAGAAAAATAAAATGTTGTTTTGGTTTGCAGGAACTGTACCATGGAATGCAAGTGTTGGAAAGAATTGAACAAGGATGTCAGCGCAAGAACCAAGAGGGGGACCAGAAAGGTAGCTTATTATCAGTAGACGATCTTGTTATCTTTCTTAATAAATAAGAGAAATAAAAAGAAGTTTCAAGAAAAAAAGAGAATAAGGTCAATGAATGAGTGGGTGATAAATAAGGGAGATTAACCTTGCAGAAAATGAAAATGATTTTATAACAGATTAACTACTCGGTATTCAGACACTTGTGAGTTCACAATTGCATGATAAATATGAGTTCATTTCGCATGATGAGCAGGAAGCAATCAATACTAGTTATGGAAATTTAACTGCGGCCATGAGATGGGTAAAATGCAACTTGTGTTGCCACTCCTGCTCATTTATTGCCGAAAGTGCTACTTAGTCAGCGATTACATTGTATATGAAATTATTAATGAATTTTTTTTATTATTTTATTTAAACCTCTTGAAGAACTTTAGAAGGATATTTGAAGTTTATATTAATGCAGGTGACAGCATTTTGAAGTTGAGAACACAGCTGAAAAACCAAAAGAAGGTTGTTCGAAACCTAAAGAAAAAGTCACTCTGGTCTAGAAGTTTGGAAGAGGTAGCTGCAAAGTGCTGGTGTATTTTGCTTTCCTTGGAGACCTTGAATATAAAGTTTGCATTTTCACCTAAATATTATGCCCTTCGACTCTGTCCATAAAGTTGCTAACTGCTTTTCACCCTAGCCATAAGTGCAATATCATCTCCTTATTTTTTTTTGGGAAACAAATAGGCTTTTTAATTTGTCTACTTAGACTTGTCCTATTGAGAGAAAATGGATAGTGCTTGCCTTATTTGTTGTCAACATGTTATAAACATGTATAATACACGTGCCTTTTTCTTTTTAGCTCAATATGACATGTAGCTAGTTGACGAGATTGTGTGTCTATTTTGCCTGTTTTTCCACGTAGTACAAGTTTAAGGGTGTTTATAGCTATAGCATTTTCACGTTGCTGTATTACAACTTATCTTTCTTTGTATTATTGACTACATAACCTGTTGGTCATATCAAGACATTCGTCTGGTAAATTGGAATTCAGATAGTTTCATATTCATTTGGAATGCAGGTTATGGAGAAACTTGTAGATATTGTCCACTTTCTACTTCTGGAGATGCATGAAATCTTTGGCCGTGCCGGTATGCATTCTATTCACAGTTCTACTAACCTGTAATATATTGTTATGGTGGCTAAAACTGTGGAAAATAAAGGGATAAAAGTAAAATGAAGTAACTGGAAAGGAGAAACAGAAATGTCCCTGGAGAATAGTCAAAGCAAAGGTTTCATAGTTCTTTCTTCCCCAATGTTACCTCATATTGGTCAAGCAAGAAGAAGAATAACTTCTCTTTATATCATATATCTTTAAATATTTAACTGTGTATCCTCTATTTCAAGTGTTTCTTTTCATCTCGGTTTCACTAAATTGAAAAACTCATGTTTACATTTTTCTTTGCTGCAGATGTTGATTCAGTGACGGATGTCTCTGTGAAGAATCACGAGAGATTGGGACCCGCTGGTCTTTCTCTGCATTACGCTAATGTTGTCATGCAAATTGATACTCTTGTGAGTGTGCTATCTCTGTTAACTTTGTAGCTTATCATGTTCTGCATTTCTCTATATTTCTGAAACTTAAGCAATTACCATTTATTGCTCTTATGGGTTTTTTTAGAGTTAAGGGTTTAAATTTTACCATTAGGGTGAATCATATGGCATTATATTTGTATTATGGAAAGATAGGGGATGATAATGAGTTTGGTCCTTAAACTCGAGTGAAACAAAAACGGAAGATTTAACTAGAACCATACATGGCTAGGTTAATAACATCATCTTCTTCACGGCTATATTTTCTAGAGTATTTCTCTCTTCTTCTTGTCATTTACTATTATTTATTGCTTTATTTTGCAAACCACTACCTTTTCATTATCTGGATATGATTTATTTTTGTTGCATGTTAAAGGTTTTCTTATATTTGGATGCCTATGTTCTGGAGTGAAAATTTTCTTGAATATCATTTGCTTTTAAGTTATCAAAATATGTCGCAATGGTTTAGCCTAGTGTTTGAGCATTGAAGCTGTGATCCTAGAGGTCACCCGATCGAGTTCACAAACGGGTGGGATGGAATTGGGGTTTTTTCTTTGTTATTTTTGTAAGCCCAATAAGCCAAAAAAATTTTAAAACAAGTTGTCAAAATATGTATGCATCTAGAAATGGCAATTTTGAGATTCTGTTATGATCCTAGGATCTAGTTATGGAAAAACGTTTTAGTTTTAGGGCTCATTAGAGAGATCCCTTCGATCTCTTTCCATCTTTTGCTGGAAATAATTTCCTATCGTCTTTCAATTTGATTGGAGTTTTTTTCCTTAAAAAATGGTGCTTGATTTTACTTTATGCTAAGTTCAATAGAAGGATTCTTTTTCTTTCACTCAGCAGTTTCCTGATAATTTATTAATTGTCCATTTCACAAAACCAATAAAATAAATTTGTTACACTATTAAAATTACTAATTTATCCTTTACGTATTTAATACTAAAATCTCTTTTTTTAACGACCAGCGTATACTTTCATCAATAGATAATTTCTTGTATTAATTATTAGAGAAAAATTGGTGAAAAATGCATTGATAATCTAACTTGACAATTGAAAAGAAAAATTGCAGAAAGCCTAGAGAGACGATTAAAAAAATGGAGGGAGTAATACAGAATAGAAATATCTATGCATTACTTTCAAATCAGCAAACCGAAAAAGCCAATCTCATTATTCTGATTTTTACTTGTTATGTTTTGTGGTTAAAGGAATTTACCAATAAGTGTAGCATTATTTCAGGTGGCACGGTCAAGTGCAATGCCTCCAAGTGGCAGGGATTCATTATACCAGAACTTGCCTCCCACTATTAAATCCGATCTGCGATCGAAATTACAATCTTTTCATGTTAACGATGAGGTATAAATTATCTGATAACCAGGCTTTGTATCGGTATAAGAATAAAATAAAGCGGTTTTTCTACCTATGATTTGCATTCATTCAGTATATCCTGCTAGTTTACAACAGCATCAGCTATGGTTCCTGTGTGCAGCTTATAGTTACAGAAATTAAAGATGAGATGGAAAAGACTTTAAAGTGGCTTGTTCCAATGTCCATAAACACTGCTAAGTAAGAAATATCAATTTCCTCTGTAAATATTTTGATGTTTCTAAAGGGCAGCATGGTGCACGAAGCATCCCATACTCACTCAGGGTCTTGGGAAGGGCCTACCCTGGGGGGGATTGTAGGTAGCCTACCTAATGCACATGTCAGAGGCTAATTCCACGGCTCAAACCAGTGACCTATTGGTCACACGGAGTCAACTCTGCCATTGCTGCTAGACTTGTTCACTGCCGGGCTTCATCGGGCTTTTTAATGAAAACCTCAACCCAAGCCTGGCCCAGCCCGCACCTTAGAAATCCGGGCTCTCCCAAGCCTGGCCCATGGGAGTGTGCTCAGCCGGGCCCGATGGGTAGCCCGACCCTTGAACAGGTCTTGTTACTGCAAGGCACCCCTTCTTATTTTGATGTTTCTCTTTCTTAATTGTAGTTTTTATTACATGTGGTTGTGATTGTATGAAACAGAGCTCATCATGGGTTCGGTTGGGTTGGCGAATGGGCAAATACCGGGTGAGCAACATTCCTCGAATATGTACTCTATTTTTTTACATGATGTATTTGATTAGCAAGGTCTGAGAGAAATGCCATTGTAAAAGTAAACAAGGATTTGATAAATGCAGGTCAGAGTTAAATAGGAGGCCAACTTCTGCTGCAGCGGATATAATTCAGGTGGATACACTTCATCATGCCTACATAGAAAAAACTGAAGCCCACATACTTGAACTCGTACTTTGGCTTCACCACCTGGCAAACAAATCCAAGAATGTTGCCACTGGTGTCAGCAAAAAGTCACCCACTAACGAGAAGCTCGATCAGTCTCCGAAAGATGAGTTGCCCGAGAAGTTGAATCAGGCTTCAAATGGCGAGTCACCTATGGTTGACCAGGCATTGTCAAAGTCAACAAGTGAGAATGGGAATTAATTTGCATATACACTGTATATGGGCCGAATTCTTATGATTCCAAGTCGGTTCAGAGAATGGGAAGCATCTCCTTTTGGTATGTGAACTTGAATTGACTCGGGTTGTGGAGAGTAGTGGTGTTGCTGCTTCTGAGTCTTTTTCCTTGATGATGAAAAAATGTTCTACGGGACACCACGGTGTTTTTTTTTTTTTCTGGTTTTGTCGAATTTAGCGGAAAATCGATGCATAATTTGTATAATAAAAAGTTTAAAAACTGCTACTTGGATTAAGTAATATAATAATATATTTAAACAGAGAACTTGTAATTCTTGTAAGTTATGAAGTTTTAATGTATATCGGTATCCATCTATGTATACTCCATATAATAGCAATGGATAAAGTTTTATATAATATAGTAGCATTGAAATAGTTACCTGAAAATTAGTTATTTTTTCTGAATCATGTTTCTCAATGAACATCAAATCTTTTTTTTTTGTCTTTTGCTTTATTGAAAATTCATATAGGGAAATTGTCAGTTTTGGTCATTTGGGCAAAACAATTTTTTACTAACTTTAGCTTAATTATCTAAAGCTCATATTAAGATTCCAATTAACTAAAATATGTTTTCCACAACTTCTATATGCCATATTCACTTAATTACTAATTTTTGTACGCTTTTCTATTTCTTATATATGACAGATTTCATAGTAGATATATAACAAATTTGTAGTACATATATAATAGATGTATAACAGATACAAAAGAACATCCAAATCAGTGTTGAAACAAAAAAAACGCAGCAGAATTCCTCTTCAATTGCTCAAAATCAATTCGAAATTGTTTTAGTGAGAAAAAAATGCAGATGGAAAGAAAAAATTACAGATGGAACGAATGATAACGAGTATATCTGATATATAACAGATATACATCAGAAATATATTTGATATTTTTCTGATATATGGCAGATTTGTAGTAGATATATAATAGATGTATACAAGATACAAAAGAACATTTAAATTAGTGTTGAAAAAAAAACGCAGTAGAATTCATCTTCAATTGCTCAAAATCAATTCGAAATTGGAACCAAGAATAACGATTATATATGATATATAACAGATAAATATCATAAATATATCAGATATGTATCTAATATTTTTCTGATATATGACAGATTTATAGTAGATGTATAACAGATTTGTAGTAGATATATAATAGATGTATACAAGATACAAAAGAACATCCAAATCAGTGTTAAAATAAAAAAAAACGCAGTAGAATTCATCTTCAATTGCTCAAAATCAATTCGAAATTGGAATAAAGAATAGCGATTATATATGATATATATAACAGATATATATCAGAAATATATTAGAAATATATCAGATATGTATCTTATATTTTTCTGATATATGACAGATTTGTAGTAGATATATAATAGATGTATACTAGATACAAAAGAACATCCAAATCAGTGTTGAACCAAAAAACGCAGTAGAATTCATCTTCAATTACTCAAAATTAATTCGAAATTGTTTTAGTGAGAAAAAATTAAAGATGAAACAAATAATCACAATTATGTCTGATATATAATAGATATTTATCAGAAATATATCAGATATGTATCTGATATTTTTTTGATATTTTTTTATATATAACAAATTTGTAGTAGATATATAATAGATACAAAAGAACATCCAAATCAGCGTTGAAACAAAAAAACTCAGCAGAATACCTCTTCAATAAATCTAAAGCCTAATTGTAATTTACCTCAATAAATCTGTTGTCATCCGTCCATGATCCATTCACATGAAGCAAAACAGGAATGATGTTCATCTTCAATTGCTTAAAATTGATTCGAAACTGTTTTTAAAGAGAAAAAATCGCAGATGCAAGAAAAACACAGATCGATATTGAGCTGTGATCGGTATTGATTGAAGAACACAAATTATAGAATGAAATTGCTAATGAACAATGGATTTAGGATTCAGAAGTGGAAAAATGAAGAATTGCAATCTCTGTTATGGAGACAGTGAGACAAAATTTTGATTGAAAGAGCTGTGATAAAGTGAAAACAAGAGAGATTTTTGTGTGAAGAGCTGGATTTGCAGATTTGTTGAGGAATCGTTGTTTTATATACAATGTATTTTGGTTAATTAGTTTCTGTTAATTTCCTATTTGGTTACACGTGTTTATATGGTATTTAGGTCATTATTTTATACAATTAAATGCATTTTAGTTTTTTCCCGTTCATATATTTCATTTAGTTTATTGAAGAACTCAAACGTCTTGTTATATAGTTAAATAATTTTCATTCTAACTTCATATTAATGTATTATGTTGGATTTCACTTTAAGAAGGCATCGATTTTTGACATTTTGAGGGAAATTTAGTTACAATAGTTTATGCCTAACCTTTTTAAGTGTTTACCGGCCATTTAAAAAGTAATCATATGAATACTAATACACTTCCTCAGCTCATTCAATGCTGTCTCTATTTACAGATAAACGCCAAAAGAAATGACATTTCCAATTAAGAAAGTGAACTATTTTTAAATCTTGAAGGTATCTATGCATATGCTCGCATCATTGCCCTGGAAATGTCCATGAATTTCACAGTTGTTTACAAAGATGAAATGCTTGATCCAAGTGGTAAGCGGCTTGGTATTGCTTAAGCAAGGTCTCGAGTTCGAATCCTAGTGAATGCAAAAAAACCTTATTGGGAGACTCACCCACCAAAACTAGGTGCGCGACCCGGGTCGGATCTAGATGTAGTCGGCCGGTGAACCAAATGGGCAACAAAAAAAAACTGAAATGCACGTTATTGGGCAGACAACTCAAATTCAATATAACCATCCAACTTTCAACATCCAAAATAAATACTTTTATATTATGAAGACAAACCGGAAACCGTCTCATTTCAGTGTGATAGAAATGAGTCACATAGATAAAGTTGTTATATTATTTACAAGACCAGGGAACCCAGCATGTATGCCAATTCATAACAAAACAAGCCATACTTACATCCATCCACTGAAGTTCTTGCAAAAATGCACGAATCACAAAAAGTGCAGCATCTTTTCAAGCAATGTTTCCAGGTTTTTCAGCAAGAATCAAGTGGGATCCATTCTGTAGTTCATCCAAGTCTTGTTTGTGGGGCAGAAGCTCCGCAATAACTTTAGGCAATTTCTTCATCAGCCGTTCTTGCTCACATGGTTTCTTCAGCTGTTCTAGTTGTTCTAAATATTCATGCAACGTTTACCACAAACAAAGGTTAAGGTTCCCTCAGTTATATATCAATAGAGGAAATCATAAATAATTAGCTATATTTCTTCTCAACACTTCAGTTTTGGCTTCCTACATTCAGCAACACTATTGGGTTCTAATGAATCTAGCACTTCCGGACGTTAAAAGTCTAAGTCCAATATAATTTAGAGGGTATTTATGTGATTTTCATTATTTTTTCACTTTGGTTTTTACCAGGAGAATAAGTATTTGGAGCATTCAATTACTCTTGTATTATAATGAGCTAAATATTACTTCTGCCGTAAAAGGATATTCTCTCCGCCGTCCCTTCTCATTAGCAAATTCAATGCGCTTCTGCAATCTGGCAATCTCTTTCTCGATCCACTAGAGAACAATTTTCCAAAATAAATCAACGTGTTAGCAAATGCAAAATAATCTTGAAGGAAAAAGTACCCCTCATTTGGGATGCTCATTATGCTTCTACGGTACATGTTAGTATTTTCATGGCGAAATGCATGTTTTGCCCAGTAGAATACTTTTGTCAATTGCCGCCCTGAACTTTCTCTTGTTCCTATTAACCCCCAGGCAAAAATGCATCGGTTTGCCCATCAACGCCAAGAGTAAATTTCTAGTTGGTTTGACTTTTCAAAAATGTCATTTCCCTGAGTTTTCTCTCTCCAACTAGAAGCTGACATGTGACATTCATGGGCAAACAGGTACACTTTTGTCAAGTTGAGGGGCTTAGTAGCACCAACTTCAGGTTCAGGGCAGCACTTGGCAAAATTTGTAAGTTCAAATGGAAAGACATGCATTATGCCTACTTTCATTGATTTAAGTAACATGTGCCATGTTATCATTCAATTCTATCCATTCTGACAAACTGTGTTCTAGGAAACCATAAAACGAGTACGTATGAGACAGTGAGTTCAACACCCTAACCTCTAGCATAATCGAAAGCAACAAGTATTACATGGTCTACAAACAATAAGCTTCAAGAATTCACATGTGATATTTAGACACTCAACAAGTATTCAATGGTCTAGCACCAATAAGGTTCAAGTTCCAAAATTCATCACTTGGTTAATTCCACCAATATCTCCCGCTGTCATGCACTTCTGACAATAGCTCACCAAAAAATCAAATGATGACAATATCTAGGTTGCACGGACACGGACAAGCCCTGAGTGTCTAACACGACACGGACACGGCAATTTGGAAAAAAATATGCATTTGGCCATGGGAACTAAAATGAATTGTCAAACATATATATTCATATATAATAAAATAATATCATTCATAGTCATTTGATCAACTAAAAACACAAAAAAATCAAAAATAGTTTCTATGTCTTGTCTTGTGACTGTATTCCACATGTCATTACCTAAACCAGCTATGTGCAACAGATGTGCTTTAACTCTAGGGTATGACCCTTACTTTTCCTGCCCACATTGTTGCATTTAAGTGTCACATTACCACCCCCCCCCCCCCCCCCCCCAACGTTTTTCTAATTTTGTCACATTTCAATAAAGGAGATTCATTAACTTCCACATGGAGTGTCCGGAAGTGTCCATTTGAAATTTGAAGTGCCAGACATGTGTCCGGAGAGTGGGTGTCCGACACGTAACACTCCAGGTTTTGGAGTGTCCATGATTTAATGCTTTTCAAAACTTATAAACTTAGTTTGCAAATAACTCCACCCAAAATTGACTTGTTCCAATGAAAGACTACTTTCATACCCAAAAGGACATTTCGAATTTTGATGTTTGCTCAAAGTACAATGCATTCCGCTATCACCATTCCCCACATAAACAAAAGCTTTAATTACCCTTTGTAAACCCTTTCCAACAATCTTTTTGTTCCTTCGAGGACATGTACAGAATTTTGAGTCCTTGTGTTTCCACAATATTCATGAAATCAAATATATCTCTCAACACTGTCTCAGTAAACTAGGGAAATAAGGACGAAAACATTTGCATCAGCAGCCACAAAGAAAACATGAAGATATATGGTAGTTCCTAAGTGCAAGCAATGTGGGAACTGGGTTCAGACTAGAAGAATGTGAAAAAATTGGGAGACTTGCTAATCACACAACAAACAACATAGAGAGACTTGTAATCCCCAAACTGGAAAACATTGTAGCAGAAAAAAGACACCTTACCAATAACACACCAAACAACATTGAGAGGCTTGTAATCCCCAAACTATTACCCTCTAGAAGCCTAGTCTTTGACCAAGCTAGCATCTGAATGGACTAGTGAATGAAGTTCGCACATCAAGTGATCAAGTGAATGAATTATCTGTGAATACAATTGACTTACATCTTTTGTAATATCCTCATGCAACACTTTAGCCTTTAGTTCAAGCTCCACCTATCAACATAGCATTCCTGTTAATTTCTTTAACGAAATTTAACATGAAAAAACATAATAGTTGATTTAAATTGTAATAGTAATACTATTTACATTCTCCAACATTCACTTATACCACAAAAAAAACATTTATCTTTTCTCATATATGATGTTTACAATTCTAGAATGGCTAAATGAAACAAATGCAAATTCAAGTTGAAAAGTGGATTTTTATTGAAATCAAGATTCAAAAACACCCTACTTGAGATTTTTATAAAGATCAAGGCAATTATGGTCAAACTCCATTATTATATAGAAACCAGCAATAATTTTTCCTATAGAAGATCACACTAGTCGAAGGTTAATCGAGTTTGACAAACATAATAAGATAAGTTTTGCATACCATGTTGCTATACTTATAATCACCATTATGTATGGATTTGTCGCTTAAATATTATTGAACTTTCATTATATGCAAGTCTTGAAAGTAAAAGGAGAATACAACAAATATTACCGTCATTTACATGCTGATATAGAAAGCTACAAAATATTCTGTTAAAAATGTAGCAGTAGTAATTTAATATATGTATTGATTGAGAAAGCTTCCGAAATTTCATTGGCTTAGTTGTCAGCATCTTGTCACCATATTGCTATATTAGTCTACATACAGAGAAGTAACTTGGGCCTCAAATCTAGCAAATCTACAGCAACTGACTTGTCATCCATATCAGATCTTTTTTACACATTTTATGGTCTGAATAGGTAAAATAGAGTTTTAACCCCTGTACATGTAACCGATTGGATAAAAGGGGAGTACAGAAATTTTTAAAAAGAGAAACACAAAAAAATATAACGCCCAACTAACCAACATAGTTCCTGAATATATTTACAAGCTGTATTTCATGAAACATTTGTGCAATAACTAAAAAAAGAAATCAGATCCAATAGTTTTGCTGTCACATAGTATTGAAGTTAAAATTCTAAAGATAGTGACACTATTAAAATAAGAGTGATGATTTGTGATACTTATATTTGCTGAAGTTTATTATGCCCCAAGGTATAGATATTAGAGGAAACTCTAAATGGAAAAGAAAACAGGAATACTGATGTGCAATATTATTTATACAAGTTAAATTATTTATATAATGCATTAATATTAGCAAAGTTGTCAAGGCGTTGGGCGTAAGGGGGTCTTGGGGCCTTTGGGACCGCTAGGCACAACGAAAAAAGACACTCTAAATAACGTAAATAGTTATTTTATAGTCTTATGATCTAATTAGTAGTTAAGTAATTTGAAAATAATATCAAGATGTCTTTCCTTTCTTTTCCTTCCCATTTCTCTCCCTCAATTCTTCTTCTTAATTTCAATTATTCTTACATAATTTCCCTTATTTTATTGCTACCATTTTTTACTTTGTGCTTCCATAATTAATAATTTTTCCTAACTTTTATCTGGTTTTTCCCAATTTCTCTTCCGTAATTTCTATCGCTTAAACTCTAAACTTGCCTAATTTGTTACATTTCCTAAGTTTTTTTCCTAAAAAAGCCTAATTTTGGTGCCACGCGCATGCCTATAGCGCTTGGAGCCCGGTGCATCATGCGTGCACCTTTTGCATGCGAAGAGCCTAACAGGTGCCTAGGGGATGAGGTTTGAGCCTGGTGCACCCAACCTAAATATGTTTTACACAGTACTTCATTATTTTTCACTATTCGTATGTGTGTGTATATATATATATATATATATATAAAATTTAAATTCACAAGTTGACATAGGGCCAGTTTGGGATTGCTTTCCCATACTGTTGTCCCGAAAAGCTCCATTTACAAGCTTTCCCTATGAGAGAAGATTTCGGCATTGGGAAATCAATAGCAAACAAACCTTAATTGATTAGTATTAAGATTCTAAATCTTTTGTCCAATATCGATATATGTTGTTTTATAAAAAGTTTGAGTGGAGCTTTTCATGAAGGTAGTTGTGACAGCAATACCAAACAGGCCCATAAACTTACAACAATGAGCTTTGGGAGAACGCCTTTTTCCACTGTTTGTCTTAAATCATCAATTTCTTCCTGCAAAAATAAAACACTAAAATAATATTACAATAAGGATAGAAAAATTATGTTGAGAACCGAAGCAATACTGCACTTAAGTAAAGCCTAATTATACAAAAAAAGAAAGTCCTAACATTAAAAGAAAATGATGGCAGGACACTAAGCTTAGCAAATGCAATAAGCCTCACATGAGCGTAACCTATTTCTTTTTTTTAAGTATATATAATTGTTTTTTCAAAATGAATCAAGATTTATGACGTTGCTACCGAAAATATTTTACTTGTTTTCTAAACTTGTATTTAAAATATAACGTGACAACATCATCACTATTATAAAAATCAGGTTCTTTTGCCCTACATTCTTCCCTTTATAGCACCTTTTTATTACTATTGTTTCTTTTGATTTCTAAAATATTTATAAAAACTTCGAAAAGGCCAAGTTTCTCCTGGGCAAGCGCTTTAAACAAAGTACCTCGCCCAGAGTCACTAGATGTGCTAATGTCTTGCCTCTTCAGCACTTTCAATAACATTGTTTCATTCCATGCTAACATTCTATTCAACAAATAAAGACAAAGCCAAATTGAATGACCACCCAACACCCAGCTACTACTAATGACCTTAGGCAAATAGACACAAATATCAATAATTATAAAACTAGCATAATGTAATGCCCAATAGAAACAGATTCTACTGTAATTGCTCTTTTCCATCTATTGTAGCTTTCCACTAGCCTCTTTAAGCCTATGAGTGAAACATTTGAAGCTTCCTTTGAAGGAATCACTTTGAGAGAACCAACATCCAACTCACCTAAAATAATACATATCCATGTTCTTAACAAAATTCCAAGCCAAATAGAAGGGGTAATGCAAGAGTCTAGTAGGTGAAACATAAGATTTCCAACTGTATCCAAATGCTAAACAACTAAGTGCACCAAAAACTCAAGGAATCAGCAAAATATGTAGTTAAGAAAAAAATCCAACAAGAACTACGCATCATCCTCGCCAATAACGTGTCCAAGTTAAAATCTTTCATTCCTACAATTAGAAAACTCTATAGTTAATAATTCTTTTACTTTGTAAATATAATCAGAGACTAATGATATAATTTTGTGATCTATATGATAGGGAGATTTATGAGTTCCCTTACCTCACAGAAGTCAATATCTGACAGCTTGGATACGTTAACATCTGTTGCAATATTGGCAAGCCTTAGTACAACATTCTGGTTTTCACCAGTTCCTGAAGTTTGCTTTACCCCTGAGAAATAAAATATGAAAAAAGAGGCAAGTTTACGTAAGAAAAAAGTTCAGGAAATAGATATGATTTAACAATGCAGGTTCTTAGAACAGCTTCACCATTCTTTTCAATCTGGATCGCTTTTCTCCTCATGGAGTAAGAAATCAGAAAAGACACATCATTGTTAAACACAGATTTAAGATATGTAAACAACATAATAGAAAATAGCTATTGGATAATGACTAAACAACTTATCCCAGATGAACAAATACAAAGGTTGTACTTTACAAAGAATACAAAAAAATCAAAGCTAAAACCCATTTACTAACTGATAGAGAATGATAACGGTACACAATGAACAAGAAACGCATGGACAAAAATGTTATACTAAGTCAGAATGCCCAAGTACATTGACTTACCCTCTACTTGCAAAAGCTGGTGGGAGTTCCTCTGCGTACAATCTCTTGGGTCACTTTTCACCCTCACAAAACTTCCAATTACCTTGTGCTCAAAATTTTGGGGATCATTTGACAACTTCTGCACTAAGCTTTTCCGCAAGTAGACAAGTTTGATATTCTCCGAAACTAATGAAGCAAAACAGCTTTCTTGAGCTACGGCTTCTTCTTCTTCTACTACTTCTTGGCATTTTCTATCAGAGTTTAAAGTTTTTCGCTTCTTGTAAACCACCAATGTTTTCTCATTCTTGACCAGGGTACAATTTTCTACTTCATCACATCCCTCATCAGACGAATCAATATTGACAACAAAGTGTGGTTCTAGAAGGTTATATATTCTGTTCTTAGTTGTAAATTTCCTCCTAAATAATGAATAAAGGCTTTCATCACATATGATTCTCTTCCTCTTATTGGGATCGAAAAGCTCCTTTTGTTGGATGTATTGACAAATGATTGAATGAACATCATATTGTGAAAACTCCTTTGTTGTATCTTTTCCAAGAGATCTAAGAAACTGAACAAGTGGCTTTGATCCCCATCCCGAAAATTCGACTGCCTTGGACCCCTTAACTTTAGTAACTGTTTTAAGTTCTCGCTTTGATCCCCATCCCAAAAATCCAAATTCCTTGGACCCCTTTACCTTAGTAACTGTTTCAAGTTCTTCTGAATCTTCTGCATCACTATCAGAGGTTATAAAGTAAATATCTTTTGATTCTTTTCTGCCATTGCCAATTGTCTTTGTCTTAAAATATGGACCCTTCTTCAGCCTGGCATCAGCTGCATACACATCCTCCAAATTCAATCCTTCTTTTTCCTTTATGATATCCCAATATTCTAAGAACAGGCATTCAAATGTATTCCGATCATGTAAGTCTATCTGGCCCTGCAAATTAGAATGGTACAGTTGAAAATATGTCTTAATAGTTACAGTATAACAAAAACATATAACATATATGAACAACAACCAAAGAAGAGATACTAATTTAATCCTGGAAAAATCTTAGTTCAAATTGAAACTTGAACTTCTAGCAGGAATTCGATTACAGGCCGCCCACAATGGTCGTAAATGTTTATCGTAAATCTATTTTCATTTTTTTCTTGTTGAAAGTTCAGGAACACTTAAGGAACACAAACTTAATGTGCCAAAACTCTTATTAACGTTTGTAATCAACAAAGAAGCTTTAACAGAAATGCCTGAATTGCAGTGAAATAACTCTGTCAGGATTGACAGATTTATTACAACAAAAAAACTTCTGCACAGTTATCATTTGATGTTTTATAATCTACCAGCATTCAAAATGTGCAGTCTCATTTTTTTCTTCAGATATTAGAGTATTGTAGTGTAAGTACGAAATCTGTGACAGTAGATTTTGCACAACAAAACAGCAACAAATGTATTCCTTGCTAAAACATAATTATGTAATGATGACATGGTTCCAAGAGCCACAGCTAGTAGGATCTCACGTTATGCCAGAATTTCAAAAAGCTAAGAATGTAAGGTGTAACCTGAGAAAAGAAAATCATTTAGTGACTCCATATTGATAACTAGAATATGCAGCAGTCACAATTTCAATCTAATATAGCAATAGTTCCAAGATAATGTACATACCCCATCAGCGTCCAAATTCACCTTTTCTTCTACCAGCAACACGAGTTCCAAACATTCACTACATAATCCTTGATTCCCTTTGACAAGTGCCAACTCGGCAGCTTGAACACATTGCCCACAAGTGGCATTCGGACAACAGTAGCAATAAAATTTTGTAGACTTGTGGCATTCTGAACAAGAATGACGATCTGTAAAATATAATATGTCAATGGAAGCATATTGGCACATAAGATAGCAAAGACCCAAGAAGGAAAAGCAATTAAGTCGTTACTAAGTTCTCTTATGATTTTTACTTTTTACAATCATGTAGTTTTTATAGCTCCAAAAAATGGTTACTTTCTTTCATAATAGAAAGCGGTTTTATTTTTTAAAAATAGATATATTTAATCATATTTGTCAAGCTCCGGGCACTTCATGGTCCTGCCCCATCACCTAAGTGCCTGCCAGGCTCCTCAAATGCAAAAGGAATGCACCTAGATGCACCAGGCTCCATGCTCTGGGCTTAGTCGCGCCTGACACCAATATTAGTATAGGAATGTACCGATCTAGGAAAGTTTAGGGTCTGTTTAGCTGTAGAAAATTGGACCTATTTTCCAGAAAAATTTTCTAATGAAACTAGAAAATGGAAACTGTCGTTTAGTTGCAGAATTTTTCAAATTAAAAAACTAGAAAAGACTTTTCAGAATTTTCTAAATTATGCCTTGCATCAGAAAACATCTTTTTTATGTTTCCTGAAATTTTCAAAACTCAGTTCACACAACTTGTGTATTCAATACTATTGATTTAATTTATTTTTTTCTTATATATATATATACACACACACTTGTATAATTACTTGTTAATAATAAAAAATCATTTTTTATTAATATACTTTTACATTATTTATTTAGTTATTTTTCTTATTTACTTGGTAACTTTTTATTGTATATTTTTTCCACTTAATATGATCTAATTTATATAAATTTGTTTTAAATTAATCGATATTGTTTTTTAACCAATAAAACTTAAACATACTTCAACCTTCTTGGATTCTTATCTCCTTATTGTAGTAAGAAATATCAATTGAAGGATTCTTGTGAAAGCATACGAATTAGGAGAAACTACACATTGGCGAACTTGAAGCATTCATCTTTAATTGCATAATAAGATAGAACAAGCTTTTAGAGTGTTAAAAACAAAAGTTATTATAACGTAGACAAGATATAGTTTTATAATTTAAACACTACATAGACGAATCAAATTATATTTTTATCATTTTATGATTGGTTAGTTTAAAGTGGCAAAGGTTAAGGCCTAGTGGTTGAGCGTGAAGTTGTGATCCTAGAGGTTACAGGTTCGAGTTTACATTCGGGTGGGGTAGAATTTTTCTTTGTTGTTATTGCAAGCCTATAAGGCAAATTTATTTGAAAAAGTTAAAGTGTTATATAAATGGATGCTTTACTTTTTGTAATACTTTTATTATACTTATACTGTTTTCAACAAGTAAAATTTAAACTATAATATTGATTATTTTTTAAAAATAAAAAACATAAACTGACTATTTAAAAAACAAAAAACTGAAAAATTTAGAAAATGAAAAGAAAACTGGAAATGAAAAATGAAAAAAATTTTCTGCAACTAGGAAAGTTTAGAGTTCAAGTGGAAGTAAAAAAGTTAGGAAATGAAATAATAGAAATAAATTAGTAAATGAGATAAAATTTGAAAAGAAATTAAAATTAGGAAGAAAGAAGACGCGAGGGAGAGAAATAGGAACGGAAAGAAAGGAAAGACAACTATAAATAAAATTTCAAATTGATTGATAGTTCATAATCAGCTACTTAACTAATAACTACTAATAAGACTGTAACTGCCAACGGTTTTGCAGAAATGCCAAAATGGGGACGTATTCTCATATGGGATGGGCGGTTAGAAAAAAGATGACCGAAAATCGAAGTTTCAAACTAACAGAATTCGCTAGAAAAATGAAAAACGCTAGAACCAGACGAGACAGAAAGATTTCAAACTACAGACAACTTGGGAGAGCCATAGGCTCTATACCATGTTAATGTTTGAAGACTGCATTGCTTCTGTAATATATTTCTTGTATTTAATTGATAGAAGGCCATGCAAATTACAATATACATAAGAGGAAACCTAATTAATCTCATCCTATTGTTAGATTGTCTTAATTAGGGTCCTATCCCTATTAGATATTTTATGTGCAGTAGTTAGTCTATAACTGTAATTTGTAACCCTGTACAAGGTAGTTTTATCACCAAAACAATAGAGTAATTTCTAACAAGATCCAAGTTCCTTCAAAACAGGTCGTAAGGCAAGGAAGAATAAAGGGGATCATTACTTCTTGATCAAGGTTCAAGGACCCAGAGCATAACACATAGCAGATAAGGCCAAAGATAGTAGCAACACTAACCATTATCTACAAATGTTGCACACAGCCAATTTTCAGAACTTGACATGTCTAAGAAATGTCTGAATAGAAGTTAGAAAATGCCATGCCATAAGAAACTCCAAGTAGCTTACCGCAAGTCCAACGTTCTCCTATATCTGTGGAGGAATCATCCTTTACAACACAGCCAGCATGATAAACCTTTAAACAATTACTGAAAAAATTGTACAATCTATTAAGTTAATATAACCATAAATTATTTTACAACAAATGTTAAACCAAAACTCTACCATTTCCGGGTAGGATCCAAATGCATGTGTGTCCCTTAATAGACTACAAAAAAATTAAAAATATAGATATTTATGTGATTGTGAAAATAATGTTTTTCATAGAAGAAACCATTTTTCAGGTAAGTCACAAAGCCAGAAGCATAACGTGCAATGAAGTTTTATCTTCCATGTGATTCACTATACATTAGGGAGTTTTTGGACCAAAAAGAAACATTAGTGTGCTGCAGACTGAAAATCGTGAGGAAAATATATGGAAAAGAAAGATGGCTCTACAATCTACACAAAATTCAGATATGTTTAATTTCCTAGTTAGTTTTGTTTAACCAATAAACTAGAAGTAAACATGGTAAACTAGAAAGCAGAGGAAAATCGTAAAATGATTCATCTTCGCCATCGCTAGTGAGAGAGAGAGAGAGAAGAAGAAGGTAGAATAAATAATTCTTGGATATATTAGCATGATGCCTACAACATATGCTAACAATTTGAAATGTTAACATGAAATAGTAACTCTAACAAGAAAAAGACAGAACTATATTGTTTTCCATCATTGTACAACTTTTCATCTCTAATATTTGTCTCGTTGTTCTTTCTGTCTGGATGAAAGAAGAGTAATTCTCAGCAATCCAACTCTCATTTTCTGAATTCCAACCGACACTTTTTCCTTTCATGATTTCCTAATATACCAAAATCACCATAATGCACCAATGTATGTGTGGAATCAAACCCATACAACAATAACAATGGAACATATGTAATGCAATAATGTAACAAGTTTCAAAGAAACTAATCCAAAAAAAAATATAAAGATTAAAATTTAGAATTCAGTCTCCCCTATAAAATAAATATATGCTTATGTCTGAAAGATTCAGATTATTAAGACACAAGTTCCCAATGACTTGGTCTTTTTTTTTACTTTTTCTTTTCTAGTTCAAGTGACTAAAATTATAGTTGTTACAAATGCGAGTAGCCAGGCGCCGCCAGAGCTATACTAGAGACAAAACCCTCGACTACTTTGCTTCATACCAGAGCACCAAGGCATACCAAGGCGCACTCTGGAATGCATGCATCGTGGTACGCCACCTCGACTGGGGTATAGCAAACCGCTGGGCCGAGAAGGGTGCCTTTAACAACTATGCTTAAAGTGCAAAGTCTAAATAGGACTCATCAATTATATTTATACAATATACTTGGATTCAAACGGTTTCTTAATGAAATTGCTCTTCATTCTGTTAAAAAATGTATTAATCTCATAAACCTCACAGTATTTCAATGGAAAAGAAACTTGTGTCTGAATTACAAGTAGTTAAGTGCAATTGCAAATACTTCAATAGGCACGCAAGCACAGTTAAGAGGTAACATATGAAGATTTAAAAACCAATAACCATACGCACAAGGCATGCATGAAATCAGATGAAGCTTCATTTAACTATATTTGTCCAGGTTCATTACTTCTGAAAGAGCAGGGGAAATGAAACAATATGATCTGATCACAAGGGCTTAGTAGTTTAGCTTGAATAAAATTGAACTAATGAAACAAAAGATTCAAAAACGATTCATTGCAAAACTGGTAATAGACAAGAATAGAAAAACTCCACAAATTGATGAGAGGAGAAAGGAGAAAGCAAATGCAGAAAGAATCGGAGAGAAAGAAACCTGTGTTCGCAGAGAATGAGGTCTCCGCCATCTTTACAGACGAAGCACCAGTCTTCAGAGTGTATTTCCTTAACAATTTCATGCCTCTTCAGCTTCTTAGGTTTCGTCATTGCTAATTGCAATCGTCGCTCACTCACTGTAACCTCCTCTTCTCTTTCACACTATTTGTACTGTGGCAGTGGCAGTGGCAGTGATGCAGTCCTTTTCAAACTTTTCCATTCCAATATTGCCCCTCAATACCCTCACCTGCCATCCAACAGAAATTACTGTCATACTGTAACGCCCAAAAAAGGTGCACGTTATTGCAACTACACCTGATCGCGGGCTTTGTGTCCCGCCCAATCGCTCAAGGCGATAATGTATTGGTCAAGTTTGAAAGATGATTTTTAAAATTTTATTTGGTCTGATTCAAATTTATTAAAGTCTATAAGATATATTAAATGAGTTTGGAAATAATCTCAAATTTTATTGGACGGTCCGACCTCCATTTTTTTATAAAAAAATAATTATATATATATATAATGTAATATTTGTTTATTAACTTAGAAAATATAAATATTATTAGTTAAAAAAATATTTTACACCATTTTAATTTGTAAAAGTTTAATATAATATTATTAGGGTAGAAAAATATTTATATTAAGTATTTATAATTTAGTATATTTTATAATAAAATATATATGTATATTTTTTTAGATAAACTCGAGCCCAATCCAACCTAATCCGAGCCTGCCCAATCCAGCCCGAAAAATAATTTAGGTGTGTTGGGATAATTTTAGAATGACCTTTAATAAATAAAAATCCATTAAACTCGATCCAAACATGTCCCAATCCAGCCATGTACCGGTCTAATTGCAACTAATTATTTGCTCATTCTGAAATTGATTAGTGTACCGAATTATTCTTAATTTCAAAACTAATTAAGAAACGAACAGTGTTTGGCCACAATACTTTTTTAATTTCAAACTCGTTTTAGTTGAACCGGCCGGTTTTTTGTCCGGCCGACCGGTTCAAGCTATTGACCGACTTTTTCCTTGATACGAAACCGTGATGAAGGCGTTCAAACCTACCTCTGATTGTGGTTGAATCAAATTCGATCTTCCGGTCTAATTTTCATAGCTATGTTATTAACTAAACCAATTTCAAAGAACGTCCTATTAATTCCAAAATGGTCTTTACTAAAAAAAATAATTTTCAAAAAAACCATATGATGCATGGATAAGTCATTTAATATATGTAAGTCTAAACTTTAAAAAATTTGTTTCATAGTACATATTTCATTTCGTTAAAGTAGGCAATGACTATATAATTTGATATGTCAAGTAACAATATTATGCATCTATTCCTACAAAATCAAAATAACCCACAAAAATTTAAAATCAATCGTATATTTGAATTAAAAATATAATTATATTTTATGATTTTTGTGTTGATTCGTTTCAACTTCCAAGTATGTAATATAGATATTTTGTATTCAATTGAAAAAAAAGACTAACATATATGAATCTATAACGACAAATATTAAACTATAAACTTTTATCTCGATAGTTTCCGTGCTTATCAAACTCGTGTAGTCTTTCATTTTTACTATATGTGTTTTGATACAAATGTTTATATTGATTGAGAAAATTGGCCACAATTTATAAGTGTATAAAAATAATTATAATTTATCATAATTAATTATTTCCTTATAAAAAGTAGTTATTACTATTAATCATTATCATTTTTTTAAATCAAACATATTCGGGAAATATATTAAAACCTAAAATTTCGATTGAAAAAGCATTGAATTAATATTGATTTATATTTATGAAAAAATATCCAATTCAATAATTACTGTAGACAGCAGTAAAATATGCTCATATATAGTGCAAAATCAATTAAAGTAAAGAAAGATCTTATATGTCAACAAATAATTGGAAAAATTAGGAATAACATATCAAATATTCACATTGGTAAAAAAAATAAGAATCAGCTTATAAAAAAATTCAAACAATTGGACAATATGAACAACAAATTAAAATTTTAAAAATATGATTCTGTTGATTATAATTCTATTTAAGAATTAATATGACTCTTTTTTCATCCTGAAATATTTTATTATTATTGTTGTTGTTATTATTATTATTTTAATTTTATTTCAATTTTACATATAATTTTTTTATTATTTTTATATATCAATTTGTTATTTTAATTTTATTTATTAAAAAATAATTAATAATTTATTTATTATTAAACTATTTGTAGTTAGTTTCATCATTTATTATTTATGGTAAGTAACATTAATTAGTAATCTATATAGGTAAAGATATAAGGATAAATTTTTTTAAAAAGGTATAAGAGTAAAAGAGTCTTTTAGAATTTCATTGCTTATATATATATATATATATATATATATATATATATATATATATATATATATATATATATTAGTTTTATTTCAATTTTACATATAATTTTTATTGTTTTTATAAATAGTTTAGTTATTTTGATTTTATTCATTAAAAAATAATTAATAATTTATTTATTATTAATATTATGCGTAGTTAGTTTCTTCATTTATTATTTATGGCAAGTAATATTAATTAGTAATCTATACATGTAGAAAGGATAAGGATTAATATTTTTTAAAATGTATAAAGGTAAAAGAGTTTTTTAGGAATTCAATTTTATCATTTATTATTCAAGATAAGTAACATTAATTAGTAATTTATATATGTAAAAGGTATAAGGATAAATTTTTAAAAGGTATAAAGGTAAAAGAGTCTTTTAGGACTTCAATTTCACCAGTTACTATTGTAGTAACATTGCGATGCCATACTAATGAAGCTACTGGTACATGGTATACTGTTAAAACTGGAATATACCAGTGGTTATACCGGTATGCTATTTTTAAATTAATAATATAATTATGATACATCATTTGGTTTTTACTCTCTTTAATCCTCCAACTTTATTTGATAAACCGTTTATGTTGAGTTTTATTAATAATAAATTTATTCCCTTACAATAATCTCAACCCATTTATTCTCCGAGACCTTCCCATCGTTACAATCTGACATATTAACGCCTCCCCTTACCTCCAATTAGATTTTTTTACTATTAAACCATTTTCCCATTTCCGTTTCAAAATTTTAATTTAATAAAAGGAATCAATTTCTAATTTCAAAACCCAATGCATGGGGCTTCTCTCTTCGCCTCCTACCTCTCCGGCACTCCTCTACTTTACCTTCTTCTCTTATTTTCTTTTGCTAACCATATGTCCATTCCTACCTTTTTTGAAGGTTTACGAGCGAAATAAAAATTAAGATTCTATTAATGAGTAATAATTTTTAAATAAAGTATATGATATTACACTTCTATTAACATTTAATAAGATATCAAATAAAAACATTAAATTTTAAATTATAAGTAGAAAATTATAAGCAGAAATAAAGGGATTGGAGTATAAAATTTAGAGAATAATAGCAACTGTAAGGAATATTAATGCATTTGATTTTTCATTTTCAATTTTGGAAGTCGAATAAACTAAAAAAAATTCAAAGAAAAAGAAACGTTAAGAGATAATGATAGTGATTATGGAGATTGGAGAAGTTAATGAGATAACAGTTTAATTTAATAATTAATACTTATTTCTATTTATTAATTCAAACGAAGCTAATAAGTATCTAACTAATTACTTTAGATTTAACAGTATTTTATTTTTAATTTTTTTTGACAAAAGAATGATTTAATTAATTTAAACTGTAATTAAATAAAAATAACTTAATAATCACTAAAAATGAGCCCTTTATTTTGCTAGGCCTCGGGCCGTTGCCCCTATTGCCCCGGCCTAGAGAGGACCCTGGCTAACCATGTATCAAAATAAAGAGCAATACCAGAATTTGATTTTTTTGTCCTTTGCGTTTTTTGATGTTGGCAACTTAAAATTGGTTTAGGGAATTTGCGGGTTTTATTTGGCTGCGGTAGATTTGGGAGAAATTGCCCAAGATTTGATCCACAAAGAGGAAGTCGGCAACTAAGTTGATCAGAGATACAACGGGGACTGTAAGTCTGGGAACATAAGGTTGATTTTGGAGGAAACCGGGTATTCACCGTTCTTTTTCCTGGACCGATTTCATCCGGTTTTCTCCTAATCTGGTACTAATAGTTAAACCTACCGGACTTGTGATCGGTTTGCGGTAAAATTGGTTGAATCGATAGGTTCAGTACGGTTTTCATAACACTGGTAAAAGGTATAAGGATAAATTTTTTTAAAGGTATAAGGGTAAAAGAGTCTTTTAGGACTTCAACGTCATAATTTATTATTCATGGTAAGTAACATTAATTAGTAATCTATGTATGTAAAAGGTATAAGGATAAATTTTTTTAAAGGTATAAGGGTAAAAGAGTTTTTCAGGACTTCATTACTTTTATATATACATAGATTTGAAGAATAGATTTTTAATTATGAAATATTAACTTTAAATATTATTAATTATTGATGTTATATAATATCTCATTTCATACATTATATTTGCATTTGTCCATATCTGTTACATGTCATTATATTTAATATTTTACATGTTATATTTATTAAAATTGGTTAGCTAAAATAATAGTTATTTTAACATACAAAATACGATATTTAATATCTAGGAACCGAATTATATAGCTATAGAATTTTAAGGAATAGGTGGAGTATAGTTATGTTATAGATATAAAATGATTATTTGAACATATGAAGTTGAATAAAATTGTGATATATCATAAGGATTTAAGTATAAGCATTAGAATTAGAATTAGTATTAGTATGGTATAGATATACGTATATGTATTTAGTATAGTTAGTATTTGTATTAAATAAAGAATTTGAGGGCAAATTGGTCTTTTGCCCCTTAGATTTTTTGTATGGCCTGATAAGAATTAGATCAGGTCTTCATTTCCTAAAACACAAAGCAAAGAACAAAGCATAAGGAAGAAGAGAAGAAGAGAGCTAGAAGGAAGGAATCGGGTATTTTAGTAACTTTGTAGTACAATTTTTGTTAGGTTAAAGTTAGAATTAGAAGTTTTAGTAAGAAGATGAATTGTTCCTCTTTATGTCAAGGTTCATCCTACAAAATTTAGGAATTTTTAGACTAGTAGATCAATAGCTATGATTTTTATAAGATGAAGTGTGCAGAATTATATGATCAAAGAGATAGGGTGAGTTTCAAAATTAATCTGGGATTGTTATACTACTTAGAAAATTCTGAATTTTTGATATGTTATTGCCTTATGTGTATAGTTTAAGTAGGAAAAAGAATTAGGTCGATTCATGTTGTGTAAAGAGAGTTATACTCGTTTTACTACGCTGCCGTCCAGGTTAAACGAGACTGCAACAGGTTTTGAAGGAAAATTCATTATAAATCGTATAAGGCTTTGAAAATTTTGAGGTTTTAGTATGCTACAGCTTTGTGTATTAGGGATAGAATAAAAGAATAATCAAATCATTTGGTGAAGTGAATTGAAGGTTATGAATTTTTAAGTAGAATAAGGTAATAAGGAAAGTAATTCTGTTTTGTGAACATTTGCTTGTAGGAAAGGAAATATGATAATTATGTGTATATGATATTTAAATTATTTTTATATGAGCTCAAAATCATGAAGGTATTCCGTAGGAAGATTCAAGTCGCTTCTGAAGGAATTAGCTTGATACTACGTGAGTATAAACATGATATGAATTGGTGAAATGTTTTGATATGTGATATTTGAATGTTTGGTGAATTGTTGTGAATTGAATGATTATATGTTATTTAGAGAATTTGAATTATATGAACCTATGTTTATTTGGTGAAACATGAGATAATTGAATTATTCATGATATACGCAATTATACAAGAACAAATGAAATAAAGAGAGACGTTGTGACATAGCCGATCAAACATTGCAATACATGTTCTATTATCTGGACCTATATGGTCAACCAATTGCAATATTTGACAAATGGATCGAAAGGTCAACCAATTGTTTATCTGGACCGAAAGGTCAACCAATTGTTATATAGCTGGCCAGCAAATCAATTGTTATCTGTTACAAATGTTACATGTATCTCGGGGCAATAGTTTGGCCGGAAATGTCACAACAATTAAATAAATGAATCATCTAATAGTATATAAGAATGACTGTATGTTTATTTTGAAGGTGTGACTGTTAAATTCATTGATTGTTTATATTCACTGAGTGACGACTCATATAAATTGTTATATTTTTCAGTTGATAAAGTTGTAGATAAAGTATTGTACTAGAAGGTCCTTACCCATAGCTGTCAAGGAAGAAAGGTCTGTCGGCTGTGTCTATCTCGCTCTCTCTCCGCACATGACAAGCATATAGAATAGAAAGTGGTCGGGTTTTGGTTTTGCTAATCAAACATAATTATGGTTTGTAATATACATGAATGATATTAGAGTTAATGTGAAATATTATGGTTGTATTAATATATGAATATTTTTGTACAAAAATTTTTTTATGGTATTTTCTATAGTTATTATATGATAAGGGTGTTTCAGTTGGTATCAGAGCGGGGATATGGTCATAGGGATACATACAAATGCATGCATAACATAAGATTGGTATATATTATCTTATAACATGTTATCATATTCATATAGGGCTGATGAGAACCAAAATGTTAACCCGAGGAGAGAGGGATCAGCCGTAAATCAACCTGTAGAAATCCAACCTATTACATCTGCATCACCTATGCATTCTCATGCATCAAATTTGCAGCATCATTAGGAAATACCTGTGGTGCAAGCACCTACAACATTTGTCCAAAGAGAAAGAAGGTTCGATAAATTGAAGAAACAAGGCGTAGAAGAATTCAAGGGAACTACAGATCCTACAATAGCGGAAAGATGGTTAAAAAGGCTAGAAAGAGTTTTCAATATGATGCATTGTACTCCTAATGAGAAGTTTGATTATGCGGTATTTTTACTTCAAGATGATGCTTATGACTGGCGGGAGACTATCCGGGGGAGTATTGTTCAGCCTCCTATCTTGACTTTGGATGATTTTATGTGGGAATTCAAAAGTAATTACATGCCAGATGTGTACATTAATGATAAAAGAAGACAATTTTTGAACTTGAGACAAGGAAGGATGACAGTGGCCGAGTATGAAGTTAAGTTTAATCAGCTATCCAGTTATGTACCAACATTAATGGTGACTGAAAAGGATAGATGCAGGAAATTTGAGGATGGGCTTAGATATGAAATTTGAACCAAGATATCATCATTTGAACTTGAAAGCTACCTAAAGTTGAAAAATGCTGCAGTTAGGGCTGAAAGACTAGAAAAAGAGAAAGCAAATTATAAAGCTAGAAGAGGTTATAGTGATTTTAGTGGTGACCAAAGTAAAAAAGTCTGCTAAGCATCAAACAAATTCTTCTCCGTCACAGTTTATAGCTAGAGGAGGATATTCTGGGAATAGAGGAGGAAGAATGAATACGCAAACTCATTTAA
The DNA here is from genome assembly GCA_947683365.1 of Euphorbia pulcherrima. Classification (NCBI taxonomy): domain Eukaryota; kingdom Viridiplantae; phylum Streptophyta; class Magnoliopsida; order Malpighiales; family Euphorbiaceae; genus Euphorbia; species Euphorbia pulcherrima. The sequence goes on from CANTUS010000004.1 coordinate 24,562,765, forward strand.
GACAAAGTCAGGGACAAAGCTCAAGACAAAAACCTCAGTGTATGCTATGTGGTAAATTGCATGAAGGCGAATGCAGGAAACTGACTGGAGCTTGTTACTTATGTGGCACTTTTGAACAATTAATATGTGATTATCCAAAATGAATAGAACCAATTGAAAGAGCTCAATCAGAGGCTACAGTTCAGAATACCAGAGGTAGAGGAGCTGGTGTAGTAGCAGGTAGAGGTAGGGGTAGAGGAACAATAACAAGCAATATTGGTAGATATGAGGCTCAGAGTTCTAGGCCTCCAACATAGGCTCGCATTTTTGCCATGACTCGATAAGAAGCTATTGCAGTACTACAAGTTGTTACCGGTAAGATTTCTATTTGCAACATGGATGTTTGTGCATTAATTAATCCTAGATCAACTCATTCATTTATATCATCAAACTTGGCATCATAATTGCACATGGCTTGTGAACCTTTGGGATTTGATCTATATGTGGGAACTCCTTTAGGTGAATTGGTGATTGCAAATCATGTGTACCGAAATTGTTTGATTCAAATTGACAAAGTTATATTAAGTGCAGATTTGATTAGATTGACTATTAGAGAGTTTGATGTGATTTTGGGTATGGATTGGTTGGAAAAACATCATGCAGTAGTAAATTGTTTCACCAAGGAAGTTATTTTAGAGACATCAGATAAGCTAAAAGTCATTTTTCAGGGTGAACGTCAGATAGTGCCGACTTGTTTAATTTCTGCAATTAATACTTTTTGGTTAATCTAGGGTGGATGTGAGGCATATTTATCACATGTTATTGACACCAAAGTATCAGATGTATCATTTGATGATATTCCTATTGTTAAAGAATTTCCTAATGCATTTCCTGCGGACTTACCAGGATTGCCACTTGATAGAGAAGCAAAATTTACCATTGATTTAGTTCCAGGAATTTCTATTTCTCCATATAGAATGGCTCCAATGGAATTAAAAGAGTTAAAAAAGTAGTTATAAGAGTTACTTGATAAGGGATTTATTAGACCTAGTGTGTCTCCTTGGGGCGCTCCGGTATTGTTTGTTAAGAAAAAAGATGACACTATGCGACTTTGCATTGATTACGGACAATTGAATCGGGTAACTATGAAGAATAAATATCCTTTACCTCGTATTGATAATTTATTCGATCAATTGCAAGGAGCACGTGTATTTTCTAAAATTGATTTGAGGTCAGGGTATTATCAACTCGGAATTTTAGCCCATGATGTTCCAAAAATAGCTTTCAGAACTCGATATGGACATTATGAATTTCTTGTGATGCCATTTGGTTTGACGAATGCACTTACAGCTTTCATGGCTTTGATGAACATTGTATTTAAATAGTATCTTAGCAAGTTTGTTATTGTTTTCATTGATGACATACTTGTGTACTCGAAAAGCAATGAAGAACACAAGCAACATTTGAGAATTGTGCTTCAAATTTTGAGAGAAAAACAGCTATATGCAAAGTTTAGCAAATGTGAATTCTGGTTGGATCATATTTTATTTTTGGGACATGTCATTTTTGGTCAAGGCATTCAGGTTGATCCTAAAAAGATCGAAGTAGTGGTTCAATGGGAAGCTCCGAAAAATGTAGCAGAAGTAAGAAGTTTTCTGAGATTAGCAGGATATTATCAACGATTTGCTAATGGGTTTTCTCTTATTACTACTCCAATGATAAAATTACTATAAAAGAATGTACAATTCCAGTGGACAGATGATTGCTAGAAAAGTTTTGATGAATTAAAGAAACGATTGACTATAGCTCTGATTTTGACAATTTCGACTGGCACTGGTGGATTTGTTGTTTACAGTGATGCTTCTCACCAAGGTTTGGGTTGTGTTCTAATGCAACACAGGAAGGTAATTGCGTATGCATCTAGACAATTAAAACGATATGAATTATCTTATCCAGTGCATGAGTTAGAACTTGCTCCTATTGTGTTTGCTTTGAAAATTTGGAGGCATTATTTGTATGGAGAAACTTTTCAGATTTTCACTAATCATAAGAGTTTGAAATATTTGTTGAGTCAAAAAGAATTGAATATGAGGCAGAGGAGATGGCTAGAATTGTTAAAAGATTATGATTTCACAATAGAATATCATCCGGGAAAAGCCAATGTTGTAGCTGATGCCTTAAGAAAAAAATCCAGTAGTGTAATGGCTAATGTTCAAGTTTCTAAACTCCCATACTTAGTTCAATTGCGAAGCGAACTTCAAGGTAAGACCAGTGTTACATGACAGAATTAAGGAAGCTCAGGTTCGAGATCCTCAATTATAAGAGATTATGGAAAATGTCAAGCAAGGAAAGAGCACTCATTTTACAGTAGAAAATGATACTTTGATGTTGGGACAAAGAATTTGTGTGCCTGATGTTGATAATTTGAAGAAGGAAATTTTAGAAGAAGCCCATACTACTCTATATGCTATGCATCCGGGAATGACAAAAATGTATCATACCTTGCGCTCTCATTTTTGGTGGTCTGAAATGAAGAAGGATATTGCTAAATACATTTCAAAGTGTTTGATATCTCAACAAGTAAAGATTGAACATCAAGCTCCAGCAGGGAAATTACGACCATTGCCTATACCAGTTTGGAAATGGGAGATGGTTACTATAGATTTTGTGTACGGGTTTCCAAAAACTCCAAGAAAGAATGATGCTATTTGGGTTATTGTTGATAGATTGACGAAATTAGCCCACTTTTTGCCCATATAATGGGGTTGTTCATTGGATAATTTGGCGAAGAAGTTTGTGAATGAAATTGTTAGGTTACATGGAATACCTGTGTCTATTGTATCAAATAGAGATCCTCGATTTACATCTCGATTTTGGAGAAGTTTACAGCAGGAATTAGGCATAAAATTAAACTTTAGTACTGCTTTTCATCCTCAAACAGATGGTGAATCAGATTGAACAATTCAGACTTTGGAAGAAATGCTTCGAGCTTGTGCTATGGAATTCAAAGGTGCATGGGACGAATATGTTACTCTAATGGAATTCGCTTATAATAATCACTATCATAGTAGTATTGGAATGGCACCGTATGAGGCTCTTTGCGGAAGAAAATGCAGAAGTCCTATTTGTTGGGATAAAGAAGGGATGAGAGTTTTAGAGGGTCCAGAAATAGTACAAGACATAGTTGAAAAGGTGAAGATAGTAAGAGAAAGCATCAGGGCAGCACAAGATAGATAGAAAAGTGATGCTGATCAACATAGAAGGGAAAAGGAATATGAAGTAGGGGACAAAGTTTTTCTTCGTGTATCACCTTGGAAAAGCGTGTTAAGGTTTAAGAAGAAAGGGAAGCTTAGTCCGCGGTACATAGGGCCTTATGAAATTCTTGAAAGAATTGGTCTGCTTGCTCATAAATTGGCATTACCACCAGAGTTAGCTCAAATTCATAATGTCTGTCATGTGAGCATGCTAAGGAAGTATCGGTCAGACCCTACTCATGTATTGAAGGACCAAGAGATAGAGATTGCTGATAATTTGAGTTATGTAGAAGAACTAGTAGCAATTATTGGGTATAAGACCAAACAATTGCGAAACAAAGAAATACCATTGGTAAAAGTACTTTGGAAACGTCATTCAGTAGAAGAAGCCACTTAGGAAACATAAGATCGAATGAGAAAGGACTATCCTTATTTATTTTCTGATTCAGGTATTTAATTTTGAGGATGAAATTCTTTAAGGGGGGAGAATTACAATATCCCATTTCATGCATTATATTTGCATTTGTCCACATCTGTTACATGTCATTATATTTAATATTTTACATGTTATATTTATTAAAATTGGTTAGTTAAAATAATAGTTATTTTAACAATACAAAATACGATATTTAATATCTAGGTACCGAATTATATAGCTATAGAATTTTAAGGAATAGGTGGAGTATAGTTATGTTATAGATATAAAATGATTATTTGAATATATGAAGTTGAATAAAATTGTGATATATCATAAGGATTTAAGTATAAGCATTAGTATTAGAATTAGTATTAGTATGGTATAGATATATGTATATGTATTTAGTATAGTTAGTATTTGTATTAAATAAAGAATTTGAGGGCAAATTGGTATTTTGCTGCTTTAGATTTTTTGTATGGCCTGATAAGAATTAGATCAGGTCTTCATCTCCTAAAACACAAAGCAAAGAACAAAGCATAAGGAAGAAGAAAAGAAGAGAGCTAGAAGGAAGGAATCAAGTATTTTAGTAACATTGTAGTGTGATTTTTGTTAGGTTAAAGTTAGAATTAGAAGTTTTATTAAGAAGATGAATTATTTCTCTTTATGTCAAGGTTCATCCTACAAAATTTGGGAATTTTTAGACCTGTAGATCAATAGCTATAAATTTTATAAGATGAAGTGTGCAGAATTGGATGATCAAAGAGATAGGGTGAGTTTTGAAATTAATCTGGGATTGTTATACTGCTTAGAAAATTCTGAATTTTTTTATATGTTATTCCCTTATGTGTATAGTTTAAGTAGGAAAAAGAATCAGGTCGATTCATGTTGTGTAGAGAGAGTTATACTTGTTTTATTATACTGCTGTCCAGGTTAACCGGGACTAAAACATGTTTTGAAGGAAAATTCACTTCAAATCGTATAAGGCTTTGAAAATTTTGAGGTTTTATTATGTTATAGCTTTGTGTATTAGGGATATAATAAAAGAATAATCAGATCATTGGTAAAGTGAATTGAAGGTTATGAATTTTTAAGTAGAATAAGGTCATAAGGAAAGTAATTCTGTTTTGTGAACATTTGCTTGTAAGAGAGGAAATATGATAATTATGTATATATGATATTTAAATTATTTTTATACGAGCTCAAAATTGTGAAGGTATTTGGTAGGAAGATTCAAGTCACTTTCGAGGGAATTAGCTTCATACTATGTGAGTATAAACATGATATGAATGGGTGAAATGTTTTGATATGTGATATTTGAATGTTTGGTGAATTGTTGTGAATTGAATGATTATATGTTATATAGAGAATTTGAATTATATGAACTTATGTTTATTTGGTGAAACATGAGATAATTGAATTATTCATGATATACGCAATTATACAAGAACAAATGAAATAAAGAGAGACGTTGTGGCATAGCCGATCAAACATTGCAATACATGTTCTGTTATCTGGACCTATATGGTCAACCAATTGCAATATTTGACAAATGGATCGAAAGGTCAACCAATTGTTTATCTGGACCGAAAGGTCAACCAATTGTTATATAGCTGGCTAGCAAATCAATTGTTATCTATTACAAATGTTACATGTATCCCGGGGCAATAGTTTGGCCGGAAATGTCACAACAATTAAATAAATGAATCATCCAATAGTATATAAGAATGACTGTATGTTTATTTTGAAGGTGTGACTGTATGTGACTGTTAAATTCATTGATTGTTTATATTCACTGAGTGGCGACTCATATAAATCGCTATATTTTTCCGTTGTTGAAGTTGTAGATAAAGTATTGTACTAGAAGGTCCTTACCCGTAGCTGTCATGGAAGAAAGGTTTGTCGGTTGTGTCCATCTCGCTCTCTCTCCTCACATGACAAGCATATAGAATAGAAAGTGGTCGGGTTTTGGTTTTGCTAATCAAACATAATTATGGTTTGTAATATAAACAAATGATGTTAGAGTTAATGTGAAATATTATGGTTGTGTTGATATATGAATATTTTTGTACAAAATTTTTTTTATGGTATTTTTCTATAGTTATTATATAATAAGGGTGTTTTTGTTATATATCTTATAACACATATTTAATGTCAATCTATTTGTAATAAAACTAACCACATAGTTCTAAGATAATAACAAGATAACAGAAAGAGAGAATAGTGATATATGATTTCTTATTGATTGATATGAAATGATACAAAAAGGGGACCTATTTATAATAGAGATTTCAAGGCATATCAGTAATTACAAGATTGATTACCGTGAAGAAATATTCCTAAATGTTAAATAGGAAGACTAATTGATCGGGCATCAAATAATTTAACACTCCCCTTTGATGTCAATCATTGCAAACAGGACACTGCCTCATCAAAAAAACCTTACCAAGGAAAACCCAGTGGGACAAAACCATTAGTTAAGGGAAAAATAGTACAGTGTTTACTCCCCCTATTCGCAAGAGTATTGCAGATCCTTGAGATGATGCATTCCGATATTATGAACCAACTTCTTGAATGTTGTTGAAGGTAAAGCCTTAGTGAATAAGTCTGCTAAGTTGTTACAAGAGCGAATTTGTTGAATATTTATCTCACCATTCTTTGCAAGATCATGAGTGAAGAATAATTTTTGTGAAATATGTTTGATTCTATCTCCTTTAATGTAGCCTTCCTTCAATTGAGCAATACATGCGACATTGTCTTCATACATCGTCGTCGGATCTTCTTTAGTCACTGATCTTCCACATGCATCTCAGATATGCTTTGTTAATGATCTCAACCATACACATTCACGACTAGCCTCATGGATGACTATTAATTCTGCATGATTTGAGGAAGTAGCCATGATAGTTTTCTTTGTTGACCGCCAAGATATATGTAACGAACCGAAATTTTAAAATTTACTTATAATAAATTATTATGGTATTAAAATATAATAGAAATTATTTTTGTAATTATTGTTATTATTATTATTGGATATAAGACATGAGAAAATAAGAGTTAATTAAGTAAGAGAGATGATTTAGGCATTTAATTATTTGTTCAAGGGCAATATTGGAAATTAAAAAAAATCAAAATCCTTTACGTATCCTCTCTTCTTTCTCCCTTTCATCTTCTTCATTCTTCACCTCATACCATATCCAAAATCAAAAAATTTTACCTAATCTAAAAACTTCCGATTTCTTCGATTCAACTTCAAATTCTTGTTTGAAATCGATCCTTAAGCCCTCTATCATCATCAATTTCAGTGAATCAAGGTTAGAAGAAGAGGATTTCAGTTTTTAAGGTTCGGATAAATAGTAACCCAAATTTGAGGTGAGTAATTTTTGATGAAATTGAAGCTTAATTAGTCGAATTCATGGTAGATTAAGCATATTTATGGTATTATGAAGTTTATTTATACAATATCTTGATAGAATTATATATGGCTATTGTAGAGGAAGCTAGTGCAAGCAAATCAAAGGCAAAAGAGGTAGAAGAGAGCTAGAAAGAGCTTAGAAAAAGGTTTGTGTCTCAAATTTCGATTTCTCGGTTTTTCGGAAAATTTTCCAGATTTGTGTCCCTGTTTTGTTTTGATGTTTTATCCTATTATATAAATCTGATTTGAATGATTCTTGATTCTATTGATATCTAAGGAAAGTAAGGAATATATGTTCAGAAGAAATCTTGTTGAATTTCATTCGTTTTCAATGTGAAATTTTCGTTTGAAGCTGAGTCATGAAATCTGTTTTCAGAAAATCTCAGCTTTGTACACTGTTTTGTATTTTGATCATAACTTTGGTTATACAATTTGGATTTCTGTGATTTTGGTGGCTTTGGAAAGCTGAGATATTCGGCTAATTATGTTTAGAAGAAAGTTCTTCGATTGGATGATGTTTTACTAGTGAAAAATGCAGGGGAATTTAGGTCACGAAATCTGAAAATTTCTGGAAAAAAATGAATATTGATTTTATTGAGTTTTAATTGAAGTTCGATGCTTTAAAATTTAGTATTTGAATCTCTTAATTACTGAAGTTATGTTGAATTATGTTTGATGGTTTACATTGGAATTTTTAAGATGTTACTTTGATTTATTTCCCTTATTAAACGAGTAGAATACAAGTCAGGGTAGATTGGCGCCAATAAAGGGGGGTACAGTACTGTACAAACAATTGAAGCTTTGGCTTCAGGCTTCGGCCGGTATTCTGATAAAAATATATTGATATTGAAGCTTCGGCTTCGGGCTTGACCGATATATTGATTTTGAAGCTACGACTTCGGGCTTGACTGATACATTGATATTGAAGCTTCGACTTCGGGCTTGTCCGCTCTCGTATCCATTTTACCGTTATTCAGGACTTGTTTACTTTGGGCAATATATGGTTAAAGTGTTTGGAAAAAATTGGAAATAAATTTGATTGTACTTTGAAAGGTTTATAATATAAGTTTTGTGTTTGGTTTTATAAAGTCGTTTAATTTGTTTTTGACTTATGAACTTGCTTTGTTTCTATTTTTAAAGTGTTAAAAATGTTCAAAGTTATTATATTTCTTTTATGTACACCACTAAGCAAATTGCTTAGCGTGTAGTTTGTTTTCTACATGCAGATATTGAAGATTGTAGATAGCTTGGACCAAAGTGGTATAAGTGGATCAGCTTGAAGAGCAAATAAGGAAAGACTCGAGGTGGATTTGTATTTTAATATAATATTATGGTTTGTAGAATAATGACATGTACTAGATAGTGTGAGAAATGTAAAGTGGCATTGAGAAATATTTGGAGAATAATTTAGAGTTTGAAACATTATATTTGTATTTGTTCGTATTAAATCTATAAGTATTGAACTTATATAGTGGAGTAGAGTTGTTTATTGGGTGATTATAGTTACTGTGACACTCCCTAGAAAGGGGGTGTTACAATATAGCTATACCTCCATGTGTGAATAAATAGTCTGCTTGAGATCGGGCTTTATGTGGGTCAGATAAATACCCCACATCTGCATATCCAATTATTTTAGGATTGGGTTCATGTGAATAAAATAAACCCAAATCAATAGTTGCTCAAAGATAGCGCATTATATGCTTAATTCCATTCTAATGTCTTCGAGTTGGTGCAGAACTAATATCTTGATAACAGATTAACATCAAATGCTATATCGTGCCTTGTATTATTAGCGGGTTACATTAACACACCAATTGCACTAAGATATGGTACTCTAGGACCAAGAATTTCCTCATTATCTTCTTGAGGGCGAAGATGATCATTTTAACATCAAGTGATCATTAAACCATTGGATTGTTCAATGGATGTGTTTTATCCATATTAAATCGTTTCAATATCTTTTGTGTATAATTCGATTGATACACAAAAATTCCTTTATCAAGGTGATCAATTTGTAGACCAAGAGAAAATTTTATCTTTCCAAGATCCTTCATCTCAAATTCTTTCTTTAAAGAATTGAAGGCTTTTGGAATCTCTTCAGGAGTTCCAATGATATTTAAATCATCAACATATATTGAAATAATGGTAAAATCGGATCTTGATTTCTTTATAAAAACACATTGACAAATTTGATCATTTTATAACCTTCTTTAATTAAATATTCAATGAGACGGTTATACCACATGTGCCCAGATTTTTTTAATCCATATAAGGATCTTTGTACCTTTATTGAATAAAGTTCATATTTGCCATATTTTTTTTCTGCAATTTCAATCCTTTAAGGATTTTATGTAAATTTCATTATCAAGTGGCCCATATAGGTATGTTGTAACAACATCCATTAAATACATTTGTAAATTTTGTTGCACTGAGAAACTAATAAGATAGCGAAAAGTTATCGCATCGACTACAGGAGAATATGTCTCCTTATAATCAATCCTAGGTCTTTGGAAAAAAAACCCTGTGCAACAAGTCTTGCCTTCTCATAACTTCATTTTTCTCATTCTTTCTTACAAAAACCCATTCATAATCCACAGGTTTAATATCCTATGGTGTTCAAACTGCAGGTTTGAAAACATTGCGTTTGTTAAGAGAATTCAATTCTACTTGAATTACATCTTGCCATTCTGGCCAATCACTTATGTCCTTGCATTCTTGAATAGATTGTGGTTCGTGATCCATAATTTCATTCTCAATACTTATTGCGACATTATATGCAAAAATAGGATCAACGACCCAAATTTATCTCGATTCCACGTTTTTTCAATACTAATATAATTTATTAGAATTTCTTAATTTTCAACAACTTAAGGTTTTTGCACTTCAGGTGCTTGCACTTCAAGTGTCTTTACTTCTTCAGGAAGTTTTGTAGTAGTGTCTGTATCCTCAATGGGAACATTTTTATTGTTGATAATTTTCCTTTTTCGAGGATTTTTATCCTTTGAACCAATTGGTCATCCACGCTTCAGGAGTATCATAGCGCTATTATTAGTTTGTTCTTCAGGAATATCTTTTTGGATTGGCACATTTACTGCTGGTATATGCAATTTTTTTACTCTTTTTGGATCATCAAGTGCATCAGATAATCGATTTGCTAAATCTTGAAGATGGATTATCTTTTGCACTTCAAGTTTAGAATCCTTTGATTTAGTATCTATATGAGATAATGATGAAGCATTCCATACGATTGATTTTTCCAAAATTGTTTTTTTCTTACTTTCTACCCCTAATTTTGGAAAATTACCTTCATCAAAATGATAGTCTACAAAACTTGCAGTAAACTTGTCTCCAGTTAGTGGCTCTATATATTTAATAATTGAAGGAGATTCATAGCCAACATAAATTCCTAATCTCCTTTGAGGACCCATTTTGGTGGAGTAATCGGCATATATACAGTATAACCAAAGACTCTTAAATGAGAAATATTGGGCTAATGACCAAAAGCTAATTGTATGGCAGAATATTTATGGTAGCTTGTTGGTCTTAAATAAATAAGAGTTATTGCATGCAATATTGCATACCCCCTTATTGATGTAGGGAGATTTGTTTGCAAGATCAATGGTCAAACAATTAATTGCAGACGTTTAATAAATGATTCTACCAAACCATTTTGAGTATGAACATGAGCTACATGATGTTCAACTTTTATCCCAATTGACATAAAAAGATCATTAAAAGCTTGGTATGTAATCCAGTATACATGTGACCATCTAGTTGAAACTTTAACTTCAAGTGTTTGTACTTCTTCAGGAAGTGTACTTATATTAGTAACTAAATGGTTTATATTGTAGATGAATTGACCCACATATATCACATTATATGTATTGGAGATTAAATTTCAACCATACTTCTAGATGGTGTTATCATGAATTTTCCTTGTGAACAAGCAACACAAAATAATTCACTGTCATTAAGAAATTTTCAGTTATTTAACATATGCTGGCGTGCATTTTCTACACTTTGTCTCATCATTATAGAGCCAGGATGGTCTAGTCAATTGTGCCAATTATATGAACTTCCGATTTATGTTTTAACTGGCTTTTGATCATTTTGTTAGTCCCTATGAGGGTCTAAATAAGGTCAGAGGGAGGGGGGTGAATGACCCTTTTCGCTGAAATGAGCAAACTTTAAAAAGTCTTGTGTAGCATGTTTGATTATGTTCTGGATATAATGGATATGGATAATGCAGATATGAAATGTTATGCACTAATGTAAGAGTTAGAAAATCAAACACAGTAATTTTATCCTAGTTCGGCCCCGCATACTCCAATCCCCGGAGTTTCCTTCCTCCGAGCTTTTTACTAGTGGATTCCTTTACAACTAGCAAGAATCAAGCCTTACAGGTTGTCTCCAGATGGTAACCCCTTTCGGATATAGGATATACCACTAGAAGCTTCAACTCCTAGCTGAGCCCTCTTCTCTTTAGCAGGACATACCACTTAGATTTCCACCCAAACCTAAGCTGAGTCCTAAAGGGAGTTCCACTTAGAGCACCAACTCTAAGCTAGATCCTAATCTCAATACTCACCCAAGTATGAGATTTTACACTTTGTTTTTCTCAAAGATTTTAGTTTTGGATCAGTTTATAACTCACTTAGGAATCCTTATAAATAGATTTAGAATGGTTTGATTCTTGGAGGGATTAAGTCACTGATTGTAATAGCAGATTCTCTTAGTGTATGCTTTCTTAAAACAACCAGCACTTTCTCAACTTGTGTTTCCTTTTATAGGTTTTTGTTATAAATGTAGCCGTTGTGAGTTATTGAAGTTGAATTAAATCTTCACTGTTGATCAGGTAATATGTAGCACTTCTGGATCTATTGATCAATCCGTTAGACCGATTATATTTCCTGTTGAATCCTTAGGATTGAAGCCTAAAAAATGTCAGTGATCATTTTCTTGTATTTTTGTGATCCACCAACTTTTATGCCAGAAATTCAGGGTGTGTGCTTCAAGCGCCTTTCCTATTGGTCTAAGTAGTAAAGGTTGTTACCTTTTCTCTTTCCTATGTCAGTTCTTTTATCCTTTCCTGAAAAGTGTGCAAGCTATCATTTTTGTCTTACATAAGGGAAAAGGATCTTTGACTTTCAGACCAAAAGGTGGAGGGAAAAGTTATTTTTGAAACTTTTCTCTTTGTCTCGATATCTGTATTTTCTGAATGAAATTATCTTGTTTAATCCGAATGCTACTTCAACCAATTCTTCTTCCGGATGCTGATTTTGTGCGGTTTAAGGTTTGTTTCCTTTCTAAACTTTAACCGGTTGCTTCCACTATATACTTAGGTACTTGTAGTTTCTAATGAATGTCAGATGACTTGTTTTGGACCTGATGCTTCCATTTTGCATTAAGGAGATTACATGTTTTGTTTCTATAGTTTTGGTTTTCTTCAAACTTGATCCGGATTATTCTGGAATTAATTCTTTTGGATCATTGTTTCTAACAATCTTTGCCATTTGATGGAAAAGAAACTAAGCATATAGGAAAGGGGTTTTTGAGCTAAGTATGATTCTTGATACTTTGTCATTTACAAGTTTTACTCTCCCATAATCTAAGCATCCTAACTCCCCCAATATTTTTGATTTCTAGCTTCTAAGTTTTTAAAGTACAATTACAGATTGTACTTAAAAGCAATTTTGAGTATAAATTTTTCACTATATATACTTTTGTTGTTAACAATGGTTAACCTCATGAAGTTTCGGATTACAATTATAGAAATATATATAAGTGAAAATAGAACTAGCTATTATAGATTTTTACATTGAAATAAAATAACTATTCTAAGCTCTTCATCTACCTCCTTTTCTGGATGACTCTCCCTCTTTTCCTTTTCCCTTGATTTTCTCCCCCTTTTGGTTTTCATAAGCTTAGTGGTCTATAATCATGAAGGTGCGAGAATCCCAACTCTTTTACCATGCTTCAGAATATACAGAGTAATCCACATTCCCTTGTAAGTGCTTTTCAATATTTGTCTCAACCGCTGCCGGAAGGAGATGAACTTGCCTTAGTAGATTCCGAAGCTCTTTATAAGATTTGGTCATCTCAGGAATCATTTTCAAGGTATAAGCTTGGTCCTCCTTTTTAAAGTACGGGAAGAGGGACTTCACGAGGGTTAAAACCATATTTGTAGCCAAAGAAACCAGTGCCGCCAATGTGTTTGACCAAGTCACTGATGATTGGGTTGAGAAGACTATCTGGAGTAGAGGATGAAGATCCGGAAGGGGAGATGGATAGATTAGCCATACTTGACTTTAGAAGATCAATATCCTGACAAATATCTTTGCGGATGTTGTGGAGACTAGAATTGAGAGTTGTAAGATCCTTGTGAAATTCCTCCTTTAAGTCATTGATCAAGGTATCTATCCCATTAATTTAGCTAGCAAATTCAGCACTTATATTTCCAATATGTTTGGCAAGGAGATTGGGCAGTCCTTCATCAAGAAAATTAGTTAGCATCTCCTATGCAGCTTGATGTTCCTCATTGAGTGAGGTAAGTTCTGAGATAATTCCTTTTCCTCCTTCAATAATTTATCCCGGAATGAATTTTTCCAAATTTTCAAACTTGCAATCCAGATACTCTTTAAGCTCAGTTGTTATCTCTGTGGAGAAGGAAGTGATTTTATCCATCAGAGTTGCACAATTGTTGTCTGCTCCGGTGTGAGCTTGATCACTAAAGCGATTTGCTCCTGCTATACTTGTATTTATTTGTTCAAGCACTGGAGTAATCTTTGAGAGAGAGATTTCAGCTACAATTTCAGCATTTGGGAAAGCCTCTACCTTCTTCTCAATATTCTGAACACTGTTCTTTATCTCCCCTAATTCAGTTCTAAGATTCGGAGTTATTAATTTGTTTTTCGTTAGGCTCTTAACTGATCTGAGTTGGGCACAGATGTTCTGAAGTAGGGGTTTGAACTCATCATCCTTCTGTCCTTGTAAAGCAACTTGTTCTAGCAATGTTAATCCCATCCAGATTTTCTCATTTCTTGAGACATTGTAGTCCATAAATGATTTTAGTTTTGGCTTCTTTTTCTCTCCGGATGAGGATGATTCGTCTGATTCAGAACTACTTTCTGACTCCTCAAATTTGGATGTCTCTTCCTCACTTGTTTCTTCTTCAGCAGATTTGTCCTTCTCTTTCTCTTGCTCTTCCATTCTTTCCTCCAGACTAGCCTCATCCTTAGAGTTCACTTTACAAGTGTGCACTTTGGATCCCAGACTAGTTCCCTCCTTCGAAACATTGTGTTTCTGGGATAGACTGGTTGTCCTTAGATGCATTTTGGGTGTCTGCACCTAAGTTGTCATGTGTTTCAACAACATAACCAGCTGAAATTTCATTAGCATATGAGATGTTTTGTAGGATAATTACCTGATTGGTTTGTTGAGGCTCATTGATCTCTTCCACAATCTGCACTTTAAATCCCATATCCGAAAGACTGGAAATGTCCTCAGTCTCCCCTCTTATCACCTTAACATGACTTGCAGCATTCTCTTTCGTATTGGAAATGATGGAATTTTCCTCATCATTCCCTCCAATTACTTGGATAGGACTTGCCGTGATCATTATCTCATTTTCTCGAACTGTGGAATTATCCTCACCATTCCCTTCTATTGCCTTTTTAGGATGTTTGAGCTCAACCACTTCTGCTTCTAGATTTAGTAAGTTATTCGGAAGAGGCCCTGATCTTGCTTTAAAGTGAATTAGGTCCTCATCTGGATACTTGGCCTCTTTGAGGAGTACTTGATCTTTTGAAGCTATTAGGACGATGGGCTATCTGTGGCTGCTGCTCCAAATAAGCCTCCGGGTCCTTCCTTAGTCAACTTATTTACCTTGAGATTATCTTAGACTACTGACATCATCTCCTCATACCGAGGATCTTCCAAAAAGATATTATACAGAAGAACTGGCTTTTTTGTGAACACTACTAGTTCCTTTCCCTTGCTCTAGTCTATTGGTGTGGCTGATTTGGGAGTTGGTTAACAGATTGTAATTCCAGCAATGGGCTTTTGATGGAAAGCTTAGCTCTTTTTGCCTTTATTGCCTCTTGGAAAGTTAACCCCTTCTTTCGGAGTTGCTTTTTCTTAGGTACATGCCCGTCTTCCTCTGTTTCCTCTGCATCATCATCCTCTTCCAGGATGTTCTGAATACTTCTTTTCTTCCCCTTCTTATATCCTTCTCTGATTACAGTAGCAGCTACTCCAATGTTCTCACCTGTATCCAGTTCACAAACTAACTTCTTCTTTTTATTTGCTGCTTTAATAAGCCTTCCCCTTCTCTTAGGCTTTTTAGGTTTGGTTTCCATGATTTAAGTGAGGGGTATTCTATCTTCATCAACTTCCTTAACAACTAGCATAAGGTTTATTTTTCTTTGAGCCTTTATCTTAATAGTTTTAGCTCTCTTAGCCTCTGTAGCAATTTCAACTCTGGCCTTCATGACTCTACCTTTCTCCTTTCTTTCTTCCCTCATCCAGGTTGATTTCTCTTCATCCCATGTTTCCCCAAAGCTTAACTTCTTGAATTTCTTTTCAAGAATCACCTTCCCCTGAATAGATTGGGCTCCGAATAAATCAACTTCATTTTCTAGGAGAATCCTAGTAATAAGAGCACCATGGGAGTTCCTATACTGCCTTAGGAAGTGGATGATTAGGACATGCATATTTACAACACTATTATCTACCCAGTGCTATAGGACGCAGTGTTGAAAGGAAGAAGTGGTTGTAATGGATCCTTTTCAGATAAGGACCAATTTTGCCAAGACATGCTGGAGTATCCTGGGTATTGGTGGCTAGTAGATGGAGAATTTGTCTCCAAAGTAGCAAAGAGGAAGCCATTTCTTAGGATAGTACATAACCCAGAGTTCATCCCCATCATTCCTCAGCTAAACTCCATCGTTCTTCATATTGAGATTGTCTACAAAGAATTATGGTGTTACAGTGATGACTTTTCCTTGTACTATGACTCTGAGAGCAACATAGTATAAGTGTACTCTCAAATTATCATAAAATTCTTTGATAAACTCTGGATAGGTAAGACAGTTGATTTTCAGGAAATCCATAAGGTGTTGATCTTTTATAAGCTGTGAGTAGGGTTCTGTATCAAAGAGAAAGTTATCTCCCAAATAGTTTGTTGGAACTACGAAGTCAGGATTCTCTAATTTCAAAGGGATGAAATCTTCATCTTTAAGATTAGATTCATTAAATATGTGTCTGGGAGGAGGAGGAGGAGTGAGTTGAGTAGATGCCATTTGGGAGAATTTTTGAAAAGATTTTAGATTCTAGGGTTTCTAGAAGGAAATTTGCAGATTAATCGTAGAGAATTACTTGCGTGAAGAAGAAGAGGGATTTTAGGGGCTTTTTATTGAATTTTCAAAGTGGGGGTATAATGATAATCCAGACCCAATTAAATTTAACTAGATTGATTAGGTGGCAGTTAATTTTAAAGAAAGAGGTAGATGGCGTTTAATCGGAGAAATGGAACGATTTATTTTCCAAAATAACAGTAGTTTTTGCTGCACGTGTGATGCCCAATAAATGTTTGAAATTTAAAATGTGTACAGTTACTTTTCCTACACTTTTACTGCCATTTGTCTTTTCTGTCTGCTGAGCTGGTAGTCTTTTCTCCTGATCTAGAGTCAACTTTATTTCTTCTTTTCTTCGTTACTCCTTGACTTAGAAAAGGCCAAGCTAATCCCTGATTGTCTTCTGGATTCTTCTTCAAATTGGATTAGACATTCTAATTAACTCTCTTAGCCTGTTGAATTGATCTTTACTTAATAAGTTAGTAAAAATATCTGCCCTTTGTTCATTGTTTGGAATATACACCAATGCAATATCCATCTTCATTATATGATCCCGGATAAAATGATGTCTGATGTTAACATGCTTTATCCTGCTATGGAGCACTAGATTTTTTGACACATCAATGACACTTTTGTTGTCACACATTACATCCACACATCCAGATTGAACTTTATAATCTTCTAACTATTGCTTGATATCTAGGAGTTAAGCTATACAACTTCCTGCTGCCATATATTCTGCTTTTCTAGTTGATAAGGCAGAAGATGTTTGCTTATTGCTGTACTATGATATTAAGCAATCTCCAAGAAAGTGACAGCCTCATGAGGTACTCTTTCTTTCAAGAGGGTCTCTGCCATAATCTGCATCAGCGAAGCCTTGAAGTGTGAAATTCCCACTGCTAGGATACCGTAACCCAACTTCAGTGGTCCCTAAGAGATATCTAAGGATTCTCTTTATTGCTTTGAGATGTAAATCCTTAGGATCAGATTGATATCTTGTACAGTAGCAAACTATATCATGTATGTTACGTTAGCTAGCTGTCGAATATAGAAGTGAACCAATCATTCCTCTGTAAAGCTTCTGATCTACATCTTCTCCTTCACAACCCTTTAAGAGAACTGTATCTAATCCCATTGGAGTGGACATAGGTTTACTTTTGTCCATTTCAAACATCTTGAGAATTTCTTTGGTATACTTGGATTGATTGATGAAAATCCCATCCGGACTTTGCTTGATTTGTAAACCAAGGAAGAAATTCAATTCTCCCATCATTGACATCCCAAATTCCTGCTACATTTGAGTGCTGAATTCTTCACACATCTTTTCATCTATTTCCTCAAAGATGATGTCATCTATATAGATCTGGACTAGAATAAAATCATCCTTCTTCTTCTTGATAAAAAGGGTTGTATCTGTCTTGCCTCGGATATATCCCTTAGAAATGAGAAATGTAGTAAGTCTCTCATACCAAGCTCTTAGTGCTTGCTTCAATCCATAGAGGGCTTTCTTCAGCTTGTACACATGATCCAAATTTGAGTCTTCGAATCCAGGTGGCTGCTAAACATAAACCTCTTCCTAAATAACTCTATTGAAAAATGCACTTTTGACATCCATTTGGAACAATGTGAATCCTATGAATGATGCAAAAGCACATAGAATCCAGATTGCCTTTAATCTTGCTACTGGTGCAAAAGTTTCTCCAAAGTCAATACCTTCTTGTTGATTGTAGCCTTGGGCTACTAATTTTGCCTTATTTCTTACCACCACTCCAGATTCATCTAGCTTGTTCCGGAATACCCATTTGGTGCTAATGATTGACTTCCCCTTTCGTGGTGACACTAGATCCCAAACATCATTCCTGGTGAATTGATCTAGTTCTTCTTGCATTGCCATCATCCAACTTTCATCCCCTTTAGCATCTTGAAATTTCTTTGGCTCAATGAGAGAGATAAAGACTGCATGGCTCATCTTCCTGTTAAGTTGTCCTCTAGTTCTGACTGTATCTTAGACATTATCCAAAATGGCTTCAATTGGATTTCTATGAGTCCGAATCTCCCTTTGAAGGTCTTCATGCTAATCTGGAACTTATTCCTCAACTGCCTCAACTCCTTCTTCTTGATTATCCATGAAATTTATCTCATGATTGATAGGATAATCTTGTGGAACTTCTAAGTTGAGAGGGATTCCTTCATCTTCTTCCTTATACTCCTTGATCTAGAAGGAATCAGGAATCAGGAATCTGCACTTCTTCTTTTTCTCCAGTATTTTCAATTTTCGGAGTTAAATCTTTCATATTTGAACTTCTTTTTCTTGCACTATTAGTCTCATCAAAATCTACATGTATTGACTCTATTACAGTTTAAGTTCATTTATTGTAGACTTTGTAAACTTTCCTATGTGTTGAGTAGCACAGGAAGATTGCTTCATCATATTTAGGATCAAATTTTCCTAGTTGCTCTTTATCATTCAAGATGTAACATCTACATCTAAAGGCTTTGAAGTACCCAATTTTCCTTCCCTTCTAGATTTCATATGGGGTATTTTCTATAGTCTTTCTAATGAGAGCTCTATTTATGATGTAGCATGCTGTGTTTTCGGCCTCTCCCAAAAAATACTTAGGCAAGTTGTTCTCACCTAGCATAGTCCAGGCCATCTCAACTAAGGTTCTATTTTTCCTTTCAAAGACCCATTTTTTTGAGGTGTATGAGGAGAAGAAAAGTTATGCTTAATGCCCTTGGAGTCACAGAATTCAGGAAAGTGCTTATTTTTGAACTCTCCTCCATTATCACTCCGAATGCGTTTAATGCTTATGCCCTATTCTACTTCTATCTGGATGAATATTTTTGAGAATTGGTCAAAGCTTCATCTTTGCTAGCTAGTAAAGCAACCCAGGTGTAGCGAGAATAATCATCCACTATGACCATGGTGTATTCTCTTCTACCTAGACCCATTGGCTTCATTAGTCAAAAGAGATCAATATGTAAGAGTTCAAGAACTCTTTTGGAAGGTATGTATGAGATAAAAGGGAAGCTTTTTCTATATTGTTCACCTAATTGGCATGTAGTGCATATGTGATCCTTATCAAAAGCTACCTTAGGCAAACCCACAACCAATTCATTTTTGGCTAATTTGGGCAGGAGGTTCATGGTTACATGTCCCAACCTCCGATGCCATAGCCATGATTCTTCTTCTTTAGACACCAAGCATATATTCTTTTTCTCTTTTTTAATGTTAACACTATAAAAATTATTTACTCTAGGTGCATAAAGAATGAGTTGATTTGACTTACTATCATAAATTGAGCATCCACCAGAATCAAAGGTGACTTTCCTTCCTTTATCACAGAGTTGTGCTACACTTGGCAAGTTGAACTTTAGTTCATCAACTAGTGAGACATCTTCTATCTTTATTTTAGATCTAATGGTTCAATGTCCAATGATCTATCCCTTTTGATTGTCTCCAAAGCTTACTTTTCCACCTCTCTTCCGGATTAAAGTGATGAAGGTTTTCTCATCACCAGTCATGTGCCTTGAGCATCCACTATCAATGTACCATGTATGTTGATCGACTATGGATCTAAGGCATACCTATAAAATAGATCAAGTGGGTTTGGGTACCCAATCAGATTTGGGTCCTCTCGGGTTATCAACCATTTCAAGCCAAGGATAAACATCATAATAACCAATTTTCAATCTACACAATTAAGTAACATGATTGTTTTCCCACAAAACCTGCACCTTGAGATGGGTCTGCTCTGCTCATTCTTCTTTTGGATTTTTTAAGATCCTCCTTTCCATAATTTCCAATGTATCCAGCTTCTTGTATACTTGTCTGCCCCGGTGTGTATTCGAAAGCTGGTTGGAGGTGCAATCTCTACTCTATGATTCTTTCTTTGCTTGACAGTTTGCTCATTTAATATAGCCTAAGCTTTTCCCTTTTGAGCAGCTGTGAATCTCTATGCTTATTTATGGGCACTGGATTCCTTTGATTTGATTTCCTTCTGGATGCCTCCTTCATTAGGGTTAGCTCCCTATCTAGCCCTATCAAGTTAACATTTAAGGTTTGCACTTGACTCCTTAGGAAATTCTCCTCAACCACATTCATATGCTTTATGGTTCTTATCAGATTGATATCTTGTGCCATTGCTTCAACATTCTCAGCTAGCTCCATAACCTGTATTTGTAGGGATTTTATAGCTTTGGTGTTCTTCCTCACATTGTGGATCACCACCCCTAAAGCTCTAGCAAGATCAAGGTTAGAAAAATAATTAAAGTGAGAGTTTATCTCAGCGGTGGCTATCTCTAATTTTGATTCCTCAATTTGCTCAGTATCTTGCTTAGATGGTTTCTTTCGGATTGATCTTCTTCCAGATCTGTCAGTGCCATGAATGGATAATTAATTGTTCCTTCTTCCTCTGTGGAAGATGAATTGCTACTTTCTTCACTGTTGCTCCATGTAGCCACCATAGATTTCTTCTTATATTTCTTGTCTCTTTTGAGCTTGGGGCATTTGGTTCTGAAGTGGCCTTTTTCTCTACATTCGAAGTAGGAAACATCTTTCTCCGGATCTTTCTTTTCTTCGGGAGCCTTTCTTGGCTTATCCCTTCTTAAAGTGCCTTTTTTTGATCTTTTTGATTCATACGTTCTGGATCTCCTCCTATTTTTTTCTTTAGGATTCTATCAAAATATTTGGCCAGCATAGCCATATCTTCTTTGTTGTAATTAGATTCCTTTGGTAGCTTATCTGATATGGATAAGGCTGATTCGGCTGAATCTGCCTTGAGTGCAAAGCCCTTCTTCCTTTCTTCAGGCCTTTTCTCCTGTTGGCTATATCTCTCCAAGGATAACTCTTGAGTTAGGAGATTACCAATGAGTTCATCATAACTACAAAAGTTTAAGTTATGAGCTTCCTTGATGTCAGTCTTCTTGTTGTCCCATTCCGTGATGAGACTCCAGAGTATTTTCTTGACCATATCTACTTTTGAGATCTCCTTCCCAAGCCTGTTCATCTCATTTACTAGATTGGTGTATCTAGTATTCATGATGCAAATGGATTCTTTGGGCTCCATCTTGAAGGATTCTAGCTTTTGTTGTAGCTGATCAATTTTGGCTTCTTTGACCTTGTTTTTTCCTTCATAGGTCACTTCCAGCTTTTGCTAAATTCCTTGAACATCTCACATCCAGATTTTAAGTTGAATTTAGGCATAGTTCTTGTTGTATTGATAACATCTTTTGGTGTAACTGGTTATTCGTTACCTTGGGACCAAATTAGTTATTGGGCAGTCAAAACTGTAATAGGTGTGCCAGAAGCTATTCCTGTAATAGGATCGCCTTTGGTGGAGTTATTATGGGGAAGCGCTAGTGTAGGACAATCTATGTTGACTCATTTTTATAGTTTACATACTTTTGTATTACCTCTTCTTACTGCAGTATTTATATTAATGCACTTTCCAATGATACGTAAGGTATTTCAGGTCCTTTATAGAGAATAAGTTATAGAGAATATTTATTCTAGATATTTGTAATCACTAAGAGCACAATGAGGCATATTAATAGCATTTGCATTTTCTCGCAATCTTTTATAAGCATTATCATCCCATGAACTTAAGGGCTTTCGGGTAGCCATACCCTCTACTTCATAAACAGGTTCGTATGGGCCATCTTCAATGGCCATCCATGCCATCATGCTTTGTGCTTGAATGAAGTTCTTCATCCGGTTTTTCTAGAACGTATAGTGTTCACCGGTGAAGAGTGGGGGATGGGTAATTGACATACCCTCAGGAAGGAGTTATGAGTTTTGGAAACTCATTTTGATTCTTGGATCAAAATCTGGACCTTTAGCTCAAGATTGTTAGATCTCTAGTTTTGAGCACCTGCTCTAATACTACTTGTTGGTCCCTATAAGGGTCTAAATAAGGTAGGGGGGAATGACCCTTTTCACGGAAATGAGCAGACTTTAAAAAGTCTTGTGTAGCGTGTTTGATTATGTTTCGGATATGATGGATCCGGATGATGCAAATATGAAATGTTATGCAATAATGTAAAGAGTTAGAAAATCAAACACAATAATTTTATCCTGGTTCGGCCCCGCCTACTCCTGTTCCTGGATTTTCCTTCCTCTGAGATTTTCACTAGTGGATTCCTTTTCAACTGGCGGGAATCAAGCCTTACAAGTTATCTCCGGATGGTAACCCCTTCCAGATGTAGGATATACCACTAGAAGCACCAACTTCTAGCTGAGTCCCCTTCTCTTTAGCAGGATATACCACTTAGATTCCTACCTAAACCTAAGCTGAGTCCTACAAGGAGTTTTACTTAAAGCACCAACTCTAAGCTAGTACCTAATCTCAATGCTCACCCAAGTATGAGATTTTACACTTTGTTTTTCTCAAAGATTTTGGTTTTGGATCTCCTCAAGTTTATAACTCACTTGGGAATCCTTATAAATAGATTTGGAATGGTATGAATCTTGGAGGGATTAAGACACTAATTATAATAGCAGATTCTCTTAGTGCATGCTTTCTTAAAACAACCAGCACCTTCTCAACTTGTGAAGCTTTCCTTTTATAGGCTTCTGTCATAAATGTAGCTTTTGTGAGTTATTAAAGTTTAATTAAATCTTCACCTTTGATTAGGTAATATGTGGCACTTCCAGATCCGTTGATCAATCCATTAGATTGATTAAATGTCCCGTTGAATCCTTGAGATTAAGGCCTGAAAAATGTTCGTGATCATTTTCTTGTATTTTTGTGATCCACCAACTTCTATGCCAGAAATTCAGAGTGTGTGCTTCACACGCCTTTCCTATTGGTCTAGGTAGAAAAAGTTTTTACCTGTTCTCTTTCTTGTGTCACTTCTTTTGTCCTTTCCTGAAAAGTGTGTAAGCTGTCATTTTTGTCTTGTATAAGGGAAAGGGATCTTTGACTTTCAGACCAAAATATGAATGGAAAAGTTATTTTTGAAAATTTTCCCTTTGTCTTGATATCTGTATTTTCCAAATGAATTTGTCTTATTTAATCTGGATACTACTTCAACCAGTTCTTCTTCCAGATGCTAATTTTGTGCCGTTTAAAGTTTGTTTCCTTTCCAAACTTTACCGAATGGTTCCACTATGTACTTAGGTACTTGTAGTTTCCAATGAATGTCGAGATGACTTGTTTTGGACTTGATGCTTCCATTTTGGATTAAGGAGATTACATGTTTTGTTTCTATAGTTTTTGTTTTCTTCAAAATTGATCCGGATTGTTCTGGAATTAATTATTTTGGATCATTGTTTCCAACACATTTCGATGAAAAATCTGGTTTTAAGACATTCTTTTAATTTCTTCTTTCATAGTTTCAATATGATAGCGTGAGAACTAGGGGAGAAATAATGATTATGTTACAATAATTTGTATACTAATTGGTTGTGTAACATTTGCTTCTCTTAGAGCTTTTAAAAATCTTCGTCCCCTTGTTATATTAATATTGGCTCTTCAGGACCATTCAACAATTTTAATATTACCGATATCGATGTAACATTTGTCTTACTCATTTCAGAGTAGTAGCCTTGACGTCAATAAATACCAATAGTATTTCATTTCTTTCGACTAAAACTTTCAATTTGATTTTCACTTCCAGTGATTTTATCATCAAATGATTTTTTTCCACTTCAGGTGAAAATCGCTAGCACATTCATTTAAATGTAAAATAGTAATAAATAAACTTTTGCAAAGATCTGCAGGATCTTAAATATTCCACTATCCGAATTTTATTACTCTTAACTCAAACATAGTCAAGTATATAATAAATAAATAAAACATCATAAATGTATATCCACTTCATGTGGCTATTATTATCAAATTGTTTTCCACTTAGGGTGGATTTACATTTATATGCATGACCATAAATATTTCTTTTAATCATGTTCATAATAATATGATATCACATTCACTTCAAGGAATGTATTTGACCAATTAGGCATATTCATGTCTTTTTAACAAAGGCTCTTATTTTGCTCAATAAAATGTAATAAATTAATCCTTATATCGAGAAATCTTTTCCATATATGGTGCTGCTACTGGAGCACATGCTACTACGAGAGTATATTAAGGAAAGTTCTTAATAAATGACATTATTTCCTTTTCAAATGAGCTTTTGGTAAATATATATTGTTCAATTGGTCATACATATTTTACGAAGATCTACAGGATCTTGTATTGTCAAATTTTCTGATGACTGCAAAGATAAATACGACCTTTGCCTTTTGTTGCATTGTAGCACTATTATCCAAAGATCTACAGGATCTTGATATATTAATATTTTCACCACCGTTATTCATATGGGAGTTGACACATGAGTAGGTAACACCTAACTCATCCAAGTTGGAGTTACGCAAATGAGAGACACAACACTAAATTTATAAGATAGATTCAAATGAATAATATCAACATATTAAGAATGCAATATAAGTGCATTTCTTAAATTTAACTATATAAAATAAATTCATTTCGACATACCACTTTGGGTGATTATATAATCATAAATTTATTCTTTGCACTTTCAGTGGTTATAATTATCATCAATTTCATCCTCCACTTCGGGTGGCTATAATATCAAAGACGAAAATTTATCCTATGACGTCCGCAATTATGAAATACTTATTATTGTGATATGATATCGTATTCATTTCAAGACATACATAGGTTCCATTTGGAAATGATTCATGATTCTTATCAATAGCTCATAATTTTGCTCAAAGCAATAAATTTATTCATCATAGGAACCATTTTCATTTATAGTGCCGCTACAGGAGCACAATATATTCATATATAAATTCTTTCTAAATATATTCTGATCAATGGCTTTCTTTCAATTTAAAATGAGCTTTTATTCATATGTTTTTCACATGGTGATACATTTATTTTGGACAATCTTTAGGGTCATTTATAGTCAAATATATATGATATTTTCCTTATTACACCATAACATCATTATGCAAAGATCTGCAGGATCTTAATATACATGTAAATATTTATAACACATATAGAATAATATTCATCTCTCAACAAAAATTGATTCTTTCCAATAACACAATAATTACAAACCCATTAAGAGTTTACAACCTTACAATAATTACAAATATATTCTTCGGGAATATATACATCAAAATTATTTTATTATATCATTTATGTATATAATTAGATATATTATTTAGGAATATACATAATAAAATTATTCTTTATATCCTTCGGAAATATAATTATATATGTGTTTCATCAAGAACAAATGAATCAAAATTATTGGTTATATCCTTAAAAAATATAATTATATAAATTTCTTCAGGTCGTTCAAAAAAAATAAATGTTCTTCAGGAGCATATAATTGAAAATTATCATATATAAATTACATAACATAAAATAATAATCCAATGATTGAAAAAAATTGATACCTTTAACAGGATCAATGGTAGAGACTTATCGTGCTGATAACGTATTATAAAACTAACCACATAGCTCTAAGATAATAACAAGATAAGAGAAAGAGAGAATAGTGATATATGATTTCTTATTGATTGATATGAAATGATACAAAGAGGGGATCTGATTAGGGCCAGTTTAGCATTGCTGTTTGAGGTGCTTTCAAAATAGGTTGTTCTCACAAACTTTTAATAGTACTACATATTTTGACTTTGAACAACACATTTTGATATTTCATACTAATTAATTAGGAACTTTCTGATTTATTTTTTCCAAAATCAAATCTGTAGCTTTAAAAAAAGCTTAAAAATGGAGCTTTCCAGAAAAGTTGCTGAAAAAAGCTGCAAAAACTCACAACTAAACTGGCCCTTATAATAGAGATTTCAAGGCATAGGAATAATTAATATAATAAATAGGATTAATTACAAGATTGATTACCATAAAAAAATATTCCTAAATGTTAAATAGGAAGACTAATTGATTGGGTATCAAATAATTTAACACTATTAAAGATTTTAGTATATTAACACTTTTTGAAAAAAATTCAGTTTGTATCTGATTTAATCTTGTTGAACCTTAAATTCGAATAGCTTAGATTTAAAAACCGTAGCATTAATAAACTGAAAATGTAAAAAAAAATGAACCATTCATGTTAAAATGTTTGTTGATACTTGATACTCGTTTATCCACGGTCTGCATAATTTCAATGTTATCAGAACTATACTGAATACCAAATCAGTAATGCTATTGGTACATAAGGTTTAACGAGTGGGACTATAAAATAATTTAAATTGTATAATATATGTATTCAATATATGCTTCTTTCATTTTATATCAATACATTTTTGTAACGTATGCTATGATTTTTTATACCACTATTTTTTAGTCTATAATACCTAGACTTGTTCAATGGGTGGGCTGGTGTAAGCACAGAATTTCACTGTCCCTCTCGCGAGACGATGATGACTATATACGAATTTTAATCCTCATTTAAAATTCATTTCAAATTTTTATCTTCGATTGATTTCAGTTTAGCATGTCCGATGGAAGCTCGAACTGATGATTCTCACCCAAAATATCCCAAAATATATTAAAATACCCAAAAAATTAAAAAATTTGCTTTTGACCCTCTTTTGGCTCTTTTTCAGCTTTTTAGGCTAGTAGGCCCCAGTTGGTAGACTGCCAGCAGCGGCTTGAAGTCGCCGGCGGGCATCACCATGCCACCGACGACTTCAGTCAGGCCGGCGGCGGCCTGAGTCATGCTACCTGCGGCATAAGCCCCTGCAGCAGTCTGTCAGCTTTTGCTTTTTTCTTTGATGTCCGCTGGATAATCAGAAAAAGTCGGTTTTTAGCTCATTTTTTGCCCTTAAAACGCTAGAACGAGGGGAGAAGAAGGGCGAGAATATCTAGAAACATTGAGAGATATTTTAGAAGTAAGAAAGAGTGATTTTAGAGAGAGAAATTGAACAAAATGTAAGAAAATTGATTTAATTCATGTTTTTTTGGTTTTTCTTCGTCTAATCTCTTAGGATAAAACTAAAATTTGTAGAAATCCTAGGTTAAAATAAATCTAATAGGATTTTAGAGACAAACATTGTTTAATCTTCAAATCACTATCCAAAATCAACATTTGAGCTCCCCGGAGGCGTCTTTGGAACATAAAGAGGTGGATTCACGGCCCCGAGGTAAATTGATAAGTCTCTTGAGCTCTTTGGCATTATTTCCTACTATTTGTTGTGTTATTTAGCATTTCGGGTTTGTTTTTTTGAGTTTTCAAGCATTTCCACCCGATTTTCTGCTGATTTTGAAACCGCCGGTGATTTCACCAAATCGCCGGTGGCCTCATTGAACCTGTCGGCTTGTAAAGCCGCTAGCGACTTCACTCAGGCTACCGACAAAATCACCATGACGCCGCCTGCGGTATCACCCATACCACCGGCGGCATCACCCATACCGCCGGCGGTATGAGCTTAGGCAGATGCCCTGCATGTTGCCCTTCGACTTAGATTTATCATTTTCTCATATTTGCGTGTACAGTATTATGACGGGAATTTAGAATTCCCCGAAAATGGCCTCGACCCCATTTCATTTGGCATTTTCACTAATAATTTGGTTAAAATAATAATCGAGTCCAAAATGGACTTTTCCCAGAAATTTATTCAAAAAATGAATTTTTCAAAGGGACTTATAATCAAAAAATTTTAAGGGGCTCTACCCCCGGACCCCACTGCCCCTCGACCCCGTAAGGGGTGCTGCCCCTTGGACCCCACGAGGGGCTGCCGCCCCTCAAACTTTGTTTTCAAGGGCACCGCTATGTGTGATATATATCGTATACGTGTCGTATCTGTGCTAACATTTTCCGATGCAGGTAGATTAGGTTAGATGTATGTTAGGCCTTCAGATATTGTTAGCACAGGTCCGTTCTTGCTCGATGAGGAATTATACCTATTTCGTTCAGTGATCAGACCAAAGAGCAAAAAAGGATTGAATTGTCATCCAAAATACAAAATACAAAAATCCACATTCTAGGGAAGCTTTGATTTAGCATATTCTACTGAAAAACCAAAAAGTCAAAATTTGGTCAAACATAGGTAATCATCCCGCCGACTAATTACCTATCTACTGTAAAAAAATCAAATATTACCAAGATCTGCCAAGGATTTATGGGATTAAAGTAAGATTTTGTCAGATAGGTAATTAGCATACTGGCTAATTACCACCCCTCTATAAATAGAGGACTTCGCCTCTCATTTTTCAACAGAAGGAAAAATGAAAAATCCATTTCGTCCCCCATTTGTTCCGAGAGTCCTAAAAGCCCCAAAACTCTGTCAAAACACTTCTAAATCCAAGCTTTATCACAGACATTCAGTATAAACTCATTTTCCTATCTTTTAAGATCAGGATCTCACAGTGATCTTCGATCTAAAAATGACTTAATCCCTCAAAAATCCCGCATTTCCTTAAGGAATAATCCAAGATTATAGCTATAACTTGGGTTAAACCTATTTTCCAAGCAAACCATACTTTTTGATAATTTCAGTCCCGCATCGGCTCTCAAGTCATCTTAGACAGACAAAAAGGTAAAATAAGGGTAATTGGCTCTAAGCCCAACTTTAAAATTCATTTTATTTACCTTTATTATTGGACATTGCATTCCATTTCTCCGGATAAGTGAGCCCCTGGTGCCACTAGAACTATAGTATGTGTAAATAAGCATGCATGTATGGACAAACATCCAGAATGTGAGGAAACTCTATCCGAGTTTCGGGGCAGAAAAACACTGTCGTTACTCTGTCGAAATTTTGGTAGCAAATATCTATTTATTATGCCGTTATAATGCTTGTTTTATTTCTTGAATTTATTTCTTAAATAAAGCCATTATAATGCAAAAATTACTACAAATCCCAAAATTCTAAAATTAATCCGAACAATTTGAATAATATGAGTAGCTATCATGTTCGAACTCAGAATCCCATTTTCCTTTTGCTATAAAAATCCCATTTTGGATCAGTATACCATAATTCTCGGTGGTGCTGAACAGGGTGGCGACTCTATTTTATTTTTAAGTAAAGTGAGATGCTTTATTTTAAAAAATATTTTCTCTTATTAAAATGTGTAAATATATTTCTAATTATAATCACATTTTTGGCTTATAAAAAGCCATATTTTCCTCACTCAATAAGTTTACGTGAAAAGATAATAAAATCATTTTCTCTTTAATAAAATCTAGCATTTCATTATAAAAGAGGCACACGCATTTAAGCGACCCGGATTTTCTCAAATCAAACCGAACTAGACGTGCCCCGCGCACCGCACCTTGCGTGCTCTGATAAATAAAACCCCGCCTGCTCACAGTGGCGACTCAACTGGGTAAAAATTATTTTTATGAAAACCCGAATTTTGTAAAAATTATTTTTACATGATAATTAAAATATTGTTCAAATCAAATTTTGGAACTATGGGATATGTGGTAATTTCAACATTACACAAATTTTAGGATTGCATAACATCAGCATTCTTTACCCCTGAACCAATTAGGTGTCTTTTAGTGAAGTATCTCCAAGTTCGCTTAGGGCTTAAGGGGCATGGATCCAATCACACCCCTTGTGTAACATACGAGGGCCTGCTCGCTTGAGGGCAAGACTACCGTGTATATTATATGTGGAAAAGTTTCCTTTGGTTCACTTAGGGCCACTGGGACTCGGTACACAGAGGCACAAGGTACCCAAATCAAACCCAATCCTGAGACTGAAACCCACATATAGATGAGCCATAGACACTCTTCCATAGGTTTACCCAAAAACCTTGAGTGCACACGAGAAGACTTCGGTAAGTCCCCCATTAGCTTTAAAACAAAGTAACCCAATGCAGTTAAAAGGGGGGCAGGCGCGATCTAACCGTTTGCTATATGTGCAGGTTTATTAAATATAAATAAACTGAAAACGGACATCATAACATCATAGTTGTGTGAAAATTAACCACATCTTTATGCAGCCTTGACATTAATGTGTGCCATGCCATTTCATTTCTTTAGTTATATGAATCTAAAAGTGAACCAAGACCAGTATGTCCACCTAGGCTTAACCCATGAGCCAAAATAAACCAAGACCAGCAAGTCTACCTAGGCTTAACCCATGAGCCGAAATAATCGAGATTGGTAAGTCCACCTAGGTTCAACCCATGAGCTGAAATAATTGAGACTAGTGAGTCCACTTAGCCCAACTCATGAGCCAAAACAAGCGAATCCCCGAGTGACTAGCGAGTCAATTCACCTTAAACCATAGAGTCAATCCCCGAGTGACCAGCAAGTCAGCTCACCTTGGGCCGTAGAGCCAATCCCTGAGTGACCAGTAAGTCAGCTCACCTTGGATTATAGAGTTAATCCCCGAGTGACCAGCAAGTCAGCTCACCTTGGACCATTGAGTCAATCGCTCTAGTGACTAGTGAGTCAACTCACCCCAACCATATAGTCAAACTAGATTTAAACCCTAGTCTTTGAGTCCCGTATCTGTGGTATTCCATGAATATTATAGGCTTCCCTTGTAAATTGTTCCATGAATAGTTGGCATACACCCAACTCCCTACTATTTGTATGTATTCATCCATCCATTCATTCATCCATTCACTCCGACGAGCAAGGTAAGTAAGGCTCAAAGCCATACCCAATACACTTACTAACATTTGATCTCTTACATTTTTAGGTAGGAAGCGAGAGAGAAGGAGGTTAAGATGTATTATGGGTAGCCCAAAAGTTAGACCCCTACCACCAGTCGAATCTCTAGCTGGATTTTTCTCTGATCCAAAATCTGAAACCACAATGACAGACAATGATGTAGTTGGATAGTCCCTTTGAAGGATTCTGGATGCTCCAAAATTTTATGATGTTTAGGAAAGGCCGAGTGCTTCTAATGCTCAGAAAGCCCAACAAGAGGTGGAGATAGCGGCGTTGAAGGCAAAGATGACAGACATGGAAAAGATGTCCCCAACAAAGGACAAGTCCGTTGCTCCCTTCATTGAGCAGTATGTAGACATTGACCGATTCTCGCTAAAGGAATCAGAAGCCCTCTCGACTAACTTTGTGATGCCTTACATAGCCCTAAATACTAGTACTAGGCCTCCTCATGCATATATGGAGAATTATCTTTGGATCATGACTAGTCTGAACATCCCTAAGGTTTATATAGTCAATCTATTTCAATCTACTCTACGTGGACTAGCTTTTGAATGGTACATGAGGATGCTAACAGACGTAAAATTAGATTGGAAGAAGTTATGTTCTACATTTCTAGAGAACTATGCTTTCAATCTACAGGTCAAAACTACTCTGCAAGATCTTGAAAGGGTCAAGCAACGCCCATATATATCCTTTGAAGAATACTACCAGAGATGGATGGCTGTCCGCATACTTATGACTGGGGCACCCGACTAAGAGGCCTTAATAGTGAAGCTTGTTGAGGGATCCAGCCAGAGGTACTGAGATGACATGAAGATGAAAAGGTTCGATACCTTTAATGACGTGGTAGGCTATGCTACAAGACTAGAAAAGTACGAGGATGAAGACCGAATAAAGAAGTAAGAACAACATGCTTACACTAAAGCCAAATATTAGGGAAAAGGTGGGTCTTCCAAACAAGGCAACTCTGAGTCCTCAAAAGCTCCATCTAAAGTTATAGCAGTTGCTCAGGTGCAAACTCATGAATCTATCCCCCCATGGGTAGAATTACTATCATAGATATTCACCAAACTGAGAAAGTCCGACCAGCTTCAGAGCATCAAACCGTTCATTTGAACTGCTGCGACAGATAGAGATAACTTTTGTGCCTATCATATGACTAAGGTGCATCGTACTAATGAATGCACCCAGCTACTGAAAGATTTACAACAGATGATAGCCAATAGGAGGATGAAAGAGTTTGAGAAGAAACCGAGCACGCAGATTAATCCCCTGCTAAACTTTGAGGCCATGGTAAATGCATTCAATGTCCATATGGAGGCTGACAAGTATAATATTGACATGACGAATAACTTCCGACATGACCCAGGATGGGGGGATAATATGATTTTTATCAATATGGACATCATCTACATGGTTGACCAATATGTCTTAAGAATGAGGAGAGAAGGGCTGGACCAGTATCAATTGCCACCGCACCTCATATTCCGAGGGGATTCTAACTCGAATGAACATGTAGAAGAATTTGTTCGATTTATGCACGAATAAAAGATTGCTATGATGAGCTTTTCACCTCAATTTCCCCCGTTTCTTAGAAGGTCCAGCTATGGACTAGTACAATACAATGCCACTAGAAGGATGTTGGAACTGGTACTATATGGAGAGATTTTTCCTTCACTAATTTATGGCTTCTGAGTCACACCCGGATGTTCTTTGCTGGAGGTTGGCGCCTCAAGTAGATCAATACGACGCTAGTTTGCAGGATGTTCCTCCTCCATAGCCCCTTATATATACCCCCCAGATTACATGAGTCCCAACTACATTGGGGCAAATCTATTCAAATTAGGAAGTTCTTTTGGGATGACACGACCAGGAAATCAAGAGCTATATGATCCTGAATAAGCCTGGGGAAATCACGGGGACCAGCAAAGGTATCTTGGCACTACCCTGGATGAGGTAGCATAAGGCCCATTTACCGAGCACCATACAGATATGGCATCAGAAATGAACCACAAAAACCAAGTGAACATTGAGTTAGGCGACCCGTTTGAAGGGGTCCGTGCAAACATTATAGTATATAGTGCCCATATAGAAGAGACATTCGCTAGTATATGAGGCATGATCTCTAACCTTCACACAACTATTGTGGGAGTTGAGGCTGAAGTAAATGCAGTAGGAAATGTAATAGAGGAAGATCCCGAGGAAGATCCCAAAGAAGATCCTGAGGAAGACCCTAAGGAAAATCCTAAGGAAGACCTTGAGGAAGACCCCAAGGAAGATCTAGAAGAAGATTCTGATAATGATATGCTAATTTAACATACCCCACATTGGGTCTTTGAACCACAGCCTTTCGATGATTCAGATGAAGAAGTAGAAGAATTCGAGGACTTTGACGAATTAAATCATGAAGAAGATAGTGAAGTGGATAATCTAGGGTACGAACCTGAGATCTTTTCAGATGATGAGTTGAACCACTTGCCAAGGGATTTCAAATATGAGGCTCCTATACTTAATGGCATGATGGTCGACTATGATGATACTGAGAGCTATGCCTCATCTTTAGAACAAGACTCCCCGAGCGCCCTATAGTTTATGACAAGTGATGATTCAAGAGACTTTACAGACTTTGACTCAGGCAGTGAGCACTTCATTAATATGATCTGAGATGAAGGGCAAGAACCTTCTCGGGAGTACATCATGGAGAGAATCTATGTGAGAAATTGGGTTAGCCCAAGCCAATTATCGAATCCGAAGTCCACTCTTGATGGAAGTTTATCCCATATTCTACAATGGAAACACAAGGCCACACCCTCATATCCATGAATTCATGCAAATGATGAACGATGGATACATTCACTATGCCTATTAGCCCAAAAGGTTCTGCTTGACTCTCCGGGAGAAAGCAATCATCTGGTATGAAGGGCTGACATTTTC
Organism: Euphorbia pulcherrima; assembly: GCA_947683365.1. Taxonomy (NCBI): domain Eukaryota; kingdom Viridiplantae; phylum Streptophyta; class Magnoliopsida; order Malpighiales; family Euphorbiaceae; genus Euphorbia; species Euphorbia pulcherrima. Next base: position 24,596,746 of record CANTUS010000004.1, read on the forward strand.
CAAAGGCCATTTTAGAATTCTTTGGGTAGACAATTCATCAATTACTTCACATGGGTAGACTCGCCAGAAGGTACAACTCCCGAACTAGATAAACATGGAAACCCGCAGTTATATTGGGAATGGAAAGCAACTAATGCAGTCTGTCCAACATCCAGCCAAGGAATATCCTTGGTATATGAATGAGCACTCTAATGATCCAGGAGAATCGGTCGCTTATGAAAATGGTCAGGATCCAACTGATGGAGCTTCCTCATCCATTCACATGATTAGACAAGAATCCAATCCCATTCTATGCCAAATCCTACAAGAGAACCTTGTGGTTCCAGAAGGACAGCCTGAAAAGGCTCCCTTTATGCAATAACACTTCGCCACCAAAGCACCATCCTCCATGAACAAGCCGATTGACTTGGGAGAAATATCACTTGATGAAGATTTTGAAGAGTTTGAAGTCTTTGAAATAACAAACTCGCCTACCTAGGTTGTCAGTCCTGTCACTAGAGGAGGGAAAATCACTGGGTCAGTAGCCCCTGTTGTGCCAAGAATGGAGCCTCCGGCACCTCCTACTTTTGTCAAGTCCTCATAATATATAGACAGTCCAATTTTGGATTACTTAAAGGTGACCACTACTAAGATTAGAATTTGGGACCTTCTCCTTGGCTCTTAGGACCACATGCTCGCCATTGTGAAAAAGCTGATGGAGATCGAAACTTCTCCCCTAGCTTCACCAGAACAAGTTTGCACGCTGCTTAACACTAAGACTAGCACTATTATCCCCGATATTATTTTCTCAAGCTCATATTTACTTGATGAGGGCATTTGCCACAATAAGGCTCTCTACTTAAAGGCAAGTGTTTTTAGGCGCATCATGCCTTGGATAATGGTTGATGATGGCTCATTGCTGAATGTTTGTCCTAAGGATATTCTGCCAATCCAAGGACTAACCGAGAGGGACTTGAAGAGATTCGCAACAGTCATCAAGGCCTATAACTATTCCAAAAGAACCATCATTGGTATGTTTGAAGCCGAAGTTACTATCGGAGAAATCTCGTCTATTGTGCTTTTTATAGTTTTAGACATCCCGGTGACTTTCTCTATACTGCTCGGATGACCATGGTTCTATGCTCTAGGAGGGTTTCCATCCACTCTCCACTAAAAAATCAAAATTCCATTCCATAGAAATATTATCACTTTAGAGGCTGATGAAGTATCAGTGGTGGCAGCGGTGAAGATAGAAGAAAGCTATGTGAAAGGATTTACCGCAGTCACAATCAATTAAGGATCAAACAAGCAACCAGAGGTGCATTAAGGCCCTTGGATTCAAGGTTACATGTAGAAACATTATACTCTTGGGAAAGGACTAGGTGCCCATGAGCAGGGAATGCCAACTTTCAATATAGGGGCAGGAGAATGGAAACCTGTAGGACTTAGCTATAAAGGCACCAGAAGAATCACTAATAAGATGGTCTTCTAAAAGAAGTCAGAGCAACCCTACAACGAAACCCCCGAACCTGTTACTCACCAGGGGAGGATAGTTCTGAGATTTGAGAGTCTCTCAGATGTAGTCGACTATGGCAAGCACGGTAAAAGCTCTATTACTTGTGTAATGAAGAAAGTAGACCATCAGCCAGATGCTGAGGCGATTCCCGATTAGGTCAAGCTTAATGAATAGGTACACCCGAAAAAGATCATAAAGCTGAGCAAAGAAGAGGAAATCCTCGACACTCTAACTAAGCACCTCCAAGCACAACTTAAGATAGTGGAGGAAGCAAGGAATAAGATAGGTTGCTTGAGCTAGGCTGTCATGGACATGGTTAAGGCTATGAAGGGCAAGGCAAAGATAAAAGAGGAAGATGATGAGGACATCCTGTTGAAGCCAGCTGCCATGGAAGAATCATTTGCTGAAAAGCCAAACCCTACCGATCAGGATGAGTCTTTTATTTCCATTTCCAATATGTTTGAAATGAATAATATATTTTATGATTATAATAAGATGAAGAGCTTGGCTTATTAGATTGTGTTTTTGATTATGATTCCATGCATCCATTCCAACATTCATCTAGCATCTTTAACATTAACAATGATATTACGAAAGAAATTAACTTAAATACGGAAGATGAACCAAAAACGGTATACATTCCCAATCAACTGCCCATTGAACAAGAGAGAGAATTGATAAAAGTACTAAAAATCATGTTTTAGCTTTCGCTTGGTCTTATGAGGGCATACCAGGACTTGATCGGTACATCTCCAAACACAAGATTCCCACGGACCCAAAGATACGTCCAATAAAACAAAAGATGAGGAGGATGCATCCAGAATGGGCAAAAAAGATCAAAGCAGAAGTATCCAAATAGATCAAGGCTAATTTTGTGGAGGTCGTCAAGTATCCCACTTGACTATCCAATGTATTTCCTATGCCCAAGAAAATTGGCTACTTCAGAGTTTGTGTTGACTTTAGGGACTTGAATAACGCTACCCCTAATGACGATTTTTTGTTGCCATACATTGACATTTTGGCAGATAGCACGGTAAGAGCGGCCATGTATTCCTTCATAGATTGGTTATCTGGCTACCACCAGATCCTCATAAACATAATAGACGAGTTCAAAACTGTATTCATCTTAGAATGGGGAACGTATTGCTTTAGGGTGAAGCCTTTAGGACTTAAAAATGTGGGAGCAACCTACAAGTGAGCAGTCACAACACTACTACATGATTTGATCCACAAAGAAGTTAAGGTCTACGTGGAGGACATGATTGTAAAATTTGTCACGCCAGAAGAACACCCAGTAGTGTTAGAATGATTCCTCATAAGAATTGAGAAGTATAATCTCCGTCTTAACCCAAATAAATGTATATTTGGTGTTACGTCAGGGAAATTGTTGGGGCACATTATCAGTTAAAGAGGCATAGAGATGGATCCCGATAAAGCTAATGCAATCAGGAAAATGCTCGTACAAAAGAGTGAGAAAGAAGTAAGGAGCTTCTTGGGGTCCATACAATATGCCAACCACTTTATAACGCGGTTAACTACCACATGCAAGCCAATATTCAAGCTCTTGAGGAAGCGGCAACCAATAGAATGGAATGACCAATGTTAGTGTAAGCGGATGACATTTTCAATGGCTGCGAAGCCAGGCCAGAGGACCAATCCCTAAAAATAAATGAGTGTGGAGTGATGGTAGAAAATGTTTTTGCACATTTTAATGTTCATAAGATACGAGTTCAAAATCTCATACTTAAAATAGAGTCGCCACTCGGTTCTACTCAACTGAGAAATTTAGGTATGTTTTTCCCATCGGATGGTAGACCATGCCTTAAGTAGAGATTCCGAGTTTGGATGATGTTATCTATTTTTCATTGACCAAGTTAAAAGTTTCATTCTTTCTTATTCAGTTTTAATCCACCCTATTTATTGTGTTTTTTATTTATGTATTATGTTAGTGCGTCATCAAACATTCAAAGGGATAAATAAATTATTATAGTCATCCAAAATAAAAGTGCAGAAAAATAAAGAATAATTACATGGCTTTTCAAATCCTATACATTTGTCTAAAGTGAAAAATAAAATACCCGAAGGCCTAGCATACATCTAGCCTGAATCTACTTGCATGGAAAGGTTAGCACAGATATGGAACATATACAGGGTATATCACATAAAGCGGTGCCCCGGGTAGCTGGGTCCAAGGCTCAGAGCCCCTTGCGGGGTTAAGGGGCAGTGCCCCCGAAGGGGTCAAGGGTCGGTTGCCCCTCGCGGGGTTCTAGGGCAGCACCCCAGATGGGGTCCGGGGGTAGAGCCCCCGGTTGAGGGTCAAGCTACCAGGTTAGCTTGAAAATTTTTGATTTTAGAATAAAAGTTACCGTTGAAAAAATTCATTATCCAAATGGATTTTAGGGAAAAGTCCATTTTAGACACGATTATTATTTTAACCAAATTATTAGTAAAAATACCACATGTTATGGGATTTAGACCATTTTTAGGGGATTTTAGATTCCCATCGTGATACTGTGTATCCTAGCTTCAAAAATTAAACTAGGTCAAAAATAAAACAAAAATAAATCTGTTGTCTAGAATGTCACACTACCGGTAATATGAATGAAGCCACCGCCGACATCAATGATTCTACTGGTAATTTCATTTGCATAGGCACGCAGAATGACATTTTGGGTACCATAAAGAAAGGATCCCACAAGAAAATAGAGCCATTGGGGATAAAGTAAGCCTCTGGTGGTATCACTGATGTCGATGGCCACAAGGGTGATACCGCTGGCGGCTTCAAATGTCTCTAGCGGCTTCACTTTCTTGCAGCAGCAGCAGTTAATAATCGAAAAATGAACGAAAACTTAAACCTAAGGTCTACTGATTTTAAGTTCAATATCAAAGAGTTCAATGAAGAAAAACTAAGAAAAGATGGAGTAATTCCTTTTTTCTTACCTTTTCTGCACCTTATCCCTCTAAAACTAACCAAAATCTCTCTAAGATTTCAAGTTTATGTTTGCCAACCCTTATTTCAGATGAAGAAGGGTCCTTATATAGGCTAAAATCCGAAGGAAATTGACTTTTATCAATTATCCGGTGGGTATCAAGCAAGCATGGCAAAAAGTTGTCTGCTACAGAAAATCATATCGCCGGCAGTATCGCTGAATCCACCTAAAAAGGTGATTAGGCGGGATTTTGGGTGCAATTAGGGTTATTTTTGAATTTTTAAGGGTATTTAGGACTAAATAAATTTTTGGGTGCAAATCATCGGTTCGAGCTCCCACCAAACGCGTTATCAGACATACCGAACTGAATTTTTCCAAAAATAAAATTCGTAGAGAACTTTTTATCGGTAATAAAAATTCAAAATGAATTTTTATTATGAGGAGTAAAATTGAATATACATCATCATCATCTCACGAGAGGGACTGTAATATCCCATGCTCACAGGCTGCCACTCGGGGGATCGTAGTAGCCATAAATAGTATAATCGCACAAAAAGAGAAAGGGTTTAGAAATTGTACCTGATGGATGGTGGGTTGGACCCGAAAGATGACAAGATTATGATTCTATTACCACCTTCATTTGGTGTTCGGTGGGCTGGACCCGAAGGATGACAAGATTCTGGTTCCATCAGGACCTTCATTTGGTGGGCTGGATCCAAAGGATGACAAGATTCTGGTTCTATTAGGACCTTCATTTGGTGTTTGGTGGCCTGGACCTGAAGGATGATAAGATTTTGGTTCCGTCAAGACCTTCATTTGGTGTTTGGGGGTGAACCCAATGATGATGATGATTTTTTTTATTTGCCCTTTGTGGTTTTACCTGCAATGAGTGATAAGTGAAATAAGATTAGACAGATTTTTAGATGATGTTTTCACTGCTTGATCTATTTTATGAATCAAAAATATTTTTGCCCTTCGATCAATAGTAAAAATGCGATAATTAAAAATACAAGGGTTTTATAAGTCCTAGAATGTTAAGGGCCTGAAGAGCCGAATTAGTCTTGAGCCAAGAAGGGTTCGAAGAGCCGGATTGGTCTTGCATGGTTTGACATGATGTTGGAAATATGAAAGGTTTAGGAATCTCTCGTTGCCGAGGAATTATTGCAAAAATTCGTTGAATCTTCAAACTATAGAAAAAGTTGTAAAGGCATTTGAAGTCGTTGTTAGTAGTTTGATGCTGCTGATGATATGGCCATGCCATCACTGGCAAAGGATGCCACATGGTCCCTTTGACCAGTTGACCGAGTCCAGACAGATGTGTCTTATAGAGTAGAGGTCATTAGTGATATGGCCGATGGTGGGAATGATGTCCCGAGCAAGCGTGGGATCAATGTCCCAATCGAATGCTGGGAATGATGTCCATAGCGAAAGTAGGAAGTGATATCCCGATAGCATGAGTGAACAATGTCCCGCTCGAAGGTGGGATCAATGCCCCTAGTAGTGATGGGAGTAATATCCCGGGCGATGGTGGGATTAATGCCCCTAGCGACGATGGGAATGATATCCTTGGCGATAGTGGGATCAATGCCCCAAGCGAAGGAGGGCATGATGCTCTTTACAAAGATGGGGGTGATGTCCCTAGCGAAGATGGAAGCGATGTACTGAGCGAAGGTGGGAACAATGCTCCTAGTGAAGGTGGGAGCAATGCTCCAAGCGTTAATGGGAGTAATGCCCCGAGTGAAGGAGGGCATGATGCTTCTTGCAAAAATGGGAGTGATATCCTGAGTGATGATGGGAGTGATATCCCGAGGGAAGAAGGGAGCAATGTCTCGAACGATGATGGGAGCAATATCCCGAGGGATGATGGATTTGTTGTCTGGAGCGATGATGGGAGCAATGTCCCGCTGCCTTTTGTATTGAGTAAGGGTGAACATTGCTGGTGATTGTTGAATAACTAGTTGACCTAGCTTGATCGACATTTGGTTGGATGGTCAATCCTTGTGTTTGGGTATTTGCCTTTAACCCTTTTTTGCTCGATAGATGATGCCGTTAGAGTTAAGTCGTGGTCGGGGAAGAGCCTGTAACTATCCTTAACCTAAATTAAGATGAAGTAGCGAAGCTAGCCCAAAGTGTGAATTGCATTTTTATTGCTTAATTGAGTATATCGAGAGCAAAAAAAATTTCCCCTTTAATTAATAATAAAAACGGAAGTATAAATTGTAAATTGAATTAGATTTTTCGGGGAGTCTGGAGGAGTTATTGCGGAGTTTTGGTAAGTCATCTAAACCGTCTTGAGCATTCCCCTTAAGGTTTATTTTTTATTGGTAGATGACTCCAAGTGGTTGGAGAGAACCGTGCCCCTTTCCAAGTGCCTCTTGTTGATCGGTGGATGACCCCAAGAGGTTAGATAGAACTATGGCCCTTCCAAGTGTCTCCTATTGATTGGTGGATGACCCGAAGAGGTTGGATAAAATTATGCCCCTTCTAAGTGCCTCTTGTTGATCGGTGGATGTTGGACAGTTGGTTGGTTAAGCTTGATCGACGTGCTTGGGGCTATGCCCGTAGTTGTCATAACTCGATAATTTTCATTTGTATATTTGGGAAGTTGAAATTGCAAGAGTGTATGCACGAAATGTATGTATTAAAGATGCATGATTGGTTGAATCATGATGGAAGTGGAACTCCTTAAAGACGACTGCTATGAAGGACTTGGGTCCAAGCATGAGTTCAAATTTCGGTTTCAATCAAGATATGGCTCATGATAGGTGTTCAGCTTTAGGTGGATTGAGTCGTTGATTTCTAATGCTCAACATTTGCTGGCTAAACCAAGTCAAAGAGAGATAAGGATAGGGTACTTTATTTGTGACTCTAGATCACGACACAGAGGACGCTATCACTACTGATGGATCTTACCAAGGATGATAGGTAGTACTTGGGCCTTGGTCTACTTGTAAGAAGCATTCGTAGGTGAGGCTGGAGTGGGAATCTGGTGAGGATAGTCTCAAAATTTTCTTGATGTGCATTTGCATGACAGTGAAAGAATTTGGGGTGACATGTGCATTTGTCTACCTTATTAGTAGTTCAAATTTTTGCATAGACCTGATAAGTGTGATGGGCTATCGAACCTTGTCTTAACTTTTTCCTGGACCACCCTTTCAGGTTTTTAATACAGCAGACATGTTTCTTGCACAGACCATTGTGCACGGGTAGATGGTTTCACGGGTTTCGCACACGGGGTGATGCGCGTAGGGCGTGCTTCAGGTTCGGTGCAATTTGAGGAAACCATGGTGTTTTGGTGGCTTTATAGGCCAAAAATGTGATTATATTTGAGAAATATATTTAAACATTTTATTGAGAAAAGATATTTTTTAAATAAAGCATTTTTTACTTTATTTAAAAATAAAATAGAGTCGCCACCCTATTCAGCCCCACCGGGAATATTAGTATACTGATCCAGAATGGGAATTTTATATCGAAAAGAGAATAAGATTCTGAGTTTGGAATGATAGTTACTCATATTGTTCAAATTGTTTGGATTAATTTTGGAATTTTGGAATTTGTGGTGATTTCTGCATTACAACGGCTTTATTTAAGAATTATATTCAAGAAATAAAATTGGCGCTATAACGGCTTAATAAATGGACATTTTCTATTGAATTTTTGGCAGAGTAACTGCACCGCTTGGGTCTGGGCCCGAAAACTCGGATAGAGTTTCCTCACATTCTTGATATTTATCCATACCTGCGAGCTTATTTACACATGTTATAATTTAAGTGGCACCAGTGGCTCACTTAACCAGAGAAGCGGAATGCAGTACGTAATGATAAAGCAATAAAGATATGTTTTAATGAATTTAAAAGCTGGGCTTAGAGCCAGTTACCCTCAGTTTACCTTTTCATCTGTCTAGGAAGACTTGAGAGCTGGTGTGGGACTGAAGCTGTCAAAGATTATGATTTTGTTAGAAAATAGATTTAACCCAAGTTATGGTTATAATCTTGGATTATTTCTAAAGGAAAATGTGAGGTTTGGTCGTTTTTAGACTGAAGATCACTGTAGGATCTTGATATAAAAGACCGTAAAGTGAGTTTATACCAAACGTCGGTGATAGAGCTCAGATCTAGGATGATTTTGACAAAGTTTCGGGGCTTCTAGAATCCTAGAACTGAAAAAGGACACAAAAGTAATTTTAGGATTTTTGAAATTTTCCCGTCCCTCTGAAATGAAGAGGGTAAACCCCTTTATATAGAGGGTTGGTAATTAGCTGGTGGGCTATTTTCATAGGTAAATAGTCGATTGGTTAATTACCACTCTGACAGGATTTGATATCAGATCCCGTAAATCCTGGCCAGATCTCGATAAGATTTTATTTTTTTACTGTAGATCGGTAAATAGCCGGTGGGCTGATTATCTATGTTTGACCAAACTTTGACGTTTTGATTTTTCAGTAGGAAATGCTAAATCGGAGCTTCCCTAGAATGTGGATTTTTGAATTTCAGATTTTGGATGACAACTCGGTCCTTTTTTGGCTCATTTATTTGATCACTGAACGAAGTAGGCATAATTCGTCATTGGGCTGGAATGGACCTGTGCTAACCATTTGCCCCTCGCATACATAAATTTCGAACTAGAAATTTTGTTGTATGCGAAACAAACAAAACACAGTGTGTGGGATGTAATGAGTTAAAAATATTTTTAGTCGACAAATTTTGAAACAAAATATATTTTGCTCATTCGATTAAAAATTTATTAATGAGTTGCATGAGGTTAAAGAATCGACCAGGGGTCAAAATAAATATTTTTGGATGCTTGATGCATGGGTGGATGTGTGAAAACAGCTTTTAGGTCCGCTCGTTTTGAAAATGATGCAGAAAATGGATGAAAAATGCAAAATTGCTAAAATTTGGAAAATACACGTAATTAGCCCACGGGCTAATTACCTATATAACGGTAACTTTTATACCCATTATGCGTAAATGCGTGGGACGTGTAAACGCATGACAGCTGGATAGGTAATTAGCCCGCTGGCTAATTACCAGCGGTCTATAAAAACAATAGCTTGGCTCCCATTTTTTTCATACCAACAATTCTCTCTTCCTTCTTTTGCATTTTCTGCTCTTGATTTTCAAAAACTTCTGCCTCTGAGCTATTTTTGACAATGATTTCTTTTATCTTCTTCCCTTTTCTGCCCATTCTTTTCAGATTCTACCGATTTCAATGTGGTTCAAGCTTTATAACATCCACTTGGATCTGCCAACCGTTCAAGTGACTACTCGGAACGTGCTTATTGATGGCAAGCAAGTGGAACTTTCTAAGGTTTGGCCAAGGCTTTGTACGGGCTCCCTCCAAATTGGATGTATCACGGGGTACATCCTAGGGATTTTGTTCCGCCTTCCTTGAAGCCTTCCGACAATCTTTCTCAGATTTTGGTAAGCCTTACTGCTGTTTTTATTTCGCACAAAGACCTATCCATTTTATTGTTTATATTTATTACTTTATTCAAAAATTTATTTAATGCAATGATTTATTATTTTCGGTTTATCGTGTGACTTATTGAAAATCGATGTGTGATATATGTGTATGCATTAGTCAGGTTACCGAGCATGATGGCCCTAGCATTACCCACTTTCATAAGTGGTACAAGGTGCTATCCCCTGGTGCCAAGGCGATCATTGATGGGACGTCTTTGGGGAGGATGGTCGAGAACTATAAGTACGTCAGGCATTGCAAGTATCCTTACATCCCAGCCGGTATATCTACCTACATCTTAAGCAGGTGGTCCGATACTACCCACACTTCCCATTTCCATTGTTGGGAGTATACCATCACTCCGTTGGATTACTGTGTTATCACAGGCCTACCTTTCCATGATAATGTGATCCATTTCAACGCTTGCTTTACTTATGATAATTTCAGTGTGGGGATCATCGAGGCTTTGATTGGATATTCTGGAGACAAGCCAGGGCAAGTTTCTTATGAGAAACTCATGACTTTTTAGAGCTCTAGGGATAGAGAGCATCTGACTACTGCTTGCAAAGCTAGAGCTTTCATGGCTGCTACCTGGTCGTGGCTATGTTTTCCTACTAGGGGTTCAATCATGAATCTCTATATTCTATCGGCTTTGATAGATCCATCCCGCTTTGATGAGCATGCATGGGGCCGAGTCGCTCTGGGTCACCTATATTGGGCCCTTGACCAGTGTGTGAGGAACAAGATTAACAAGTTCAAGTCTTGTCTTCAGATTGTTTATGTAAGAATTTGATCCTTTTCCTTATGAGTATTTTGTCCATTTTTGGTGTTTTGACCTTTTCTTGACTGCTTGTAGATCTGGTTTTTCGAGATGCTGATCCTTCAGAGGACTAAGCTCATGCCAAGCAGTGGTTTCCCATTCTGCCCTCAATTGCCACACTACTTTCACGATTGGGAGATGGAGTCTCGTTCCGCTCTTTTTGCCTGTCTTCGTACCCTTTTTTAGGATATAGCCTTGGGGACATGCTCTTCACTGGCCGGAGGTCATGAGATTAGCTGGGGAGTTTGTGAACACCGGACTGATCATAGAGACCCCCTTCTCTTTGGAGTGGTACCTAGGAGCTCGCATTCAGGGTGGCATCTTCCTCCCAGGTTGAGTTCTATTCCTCCAGAGGTGGCTTAATGGGTCTTCTAGCCCCGCAGCTCACCTGACTTTGCACGATTGGCCTTCGAGGGTATCCTAGCACCTTCCCGAAGTGGGTTGGGGGATACGAGGAGTTCTATCATTTACAGCTACTTGGATGGCCGGATACGGATCCTATTCCTGTTGCACCTCAGTAGGACATCCACAATCTTTCTAAGGATGATGATCCTTCGACTTCTATCCCTAAGGCCTCTGCCCCTTATACTTCTGCCCCTAGTGGCTAGACCAGATCAGGTTTACCTAAGGCTATCCAAATGACGGTACTTCCCCTTTTACTAGCTTGAGTTTCTCTTTCTTTTATAATTGTAGTTGTTTCGACTATTGCACTTAGTTAGATAGACTTGACCTTGCTTTATTATCTTTGCAGGATCACCAGGGTAGGAAGAGACCTGCGATTACCTCTACTCATATGGGTAGCTCTTTGGCATCATCTGTCCCGACTCAGAACCTGAATGGTGGAGGGGCATCGGGGGTTCAAGTATCAGCCCCCCTGTTCATGATGTACCGCTCTGACCTGAGCACTTATACTCCGGTCATTCTATCTTATTTGGATCCTGAGCATCTGGTGGCTTTCCATCCTGTTAGCACCACTCATGTTAGTCTCCTCTGTCTTTTCTTGTTTTGCCTTTTGATTTTGGATTGTGATAGTTCTGACTTGTTTGCTCTTTCATTCTTGCAGGTGCCTATTGCTAATTGCATCTCTAATTGGGGGTATATTCAAGGGTAGCATCGCTTTATGATGACCCAAAACTCGAATATGGTGGTATGTTTGTTATTCTATTATATTAATGATGATGCATGGCATGCTGTGAAATGCATATGAATGATTTGTGTTAAAATGCTGTAGCTGGAGATTCGATGGCTCCGAGCTTAGTTAGGGATGCTTCTGGTGGATGACCTGCAGCAGCTGCCACAACAGGGACAAGGCAATCTTCCCGGATTCTTTCTGCAGGGCAATTAGATAGGCTTTTTTGTTTTTCTATTTTGCTTTCTTTTAGGTCATTTGCAGTGCCTTCTTTTGTATGAACACTTTTTTGTATAAATAAAATTGTCTTTATTCCCTTGCTTTGTGTTTTCTTTTCATTGTTGGTTGAGTTTATTGGGGTAGTCTACCAGAAATTGGCAGATTGCCCATAAACTATGTATAGCGAACTGTTACCCTTGTAAAATTTTTCCATGGAGGGCTACATCCACTTTCGTGCTGATCTAAATGTTTATCTGAAGAACTCCGATGGTTGGGATCGTCTCGGGGTTTGTGGTTTGGAGCACGTGAAGGAGTACTGTCGTGTCTTTATTAAAGATAATGTGATCCAAGCCGCTGTCAGGTTTTGGGATCCTATTGATAGCGTGTTTTGGTTTGGGGATCATAAGCTATACCCCTTGTACGAGGAGTTCTGTGGGCTTCTCCGATCCTCTGCCGACATGCCTCCGTTTATTCCGACACATCGCCTTGAATTTTCTAATTTGTGGATGAATCATTTTCAGCTTCAACAATTTGACAGGCGCCGATTGATCTGTGACGAGGGCCTGAGGTTGGATGTCTGGCATTTGACATAGTTAGCAGTCTTTGTTCTGATGATGCAAGCTGGTTGCCGCTCATATGGTTGCTTCTGTTAGGGGTTTTTCTATGCAAGGTCCCAACTATGATTTGCAGTTTCTCCTTTTTGAGCATCGTCGATCAGATGCTGGAGGAAAAGTCTTCCATTGCAGTGAGCTTAGCCGAGACACTAATCTTCGTTTGCTCTTCCCGGAATGGGACTGAAGCTACTACCAGGGGCAGCAGGCTCCTTCTTTAGGTAACTTTTATTTGAGCCTTTCTTTTTGCATGAACCACCCATTCAGGTTTTTGATTCATCAGGCTTGCCTTAATTTTTGCTTGAACTGCCTTTTCAGGTTTTCAATCGTGTAGGCTATCTTTTTTTTATTTTTTTGCTTTTTATCTTTTTTATTGACTTTTTCTTCTTTTTTGCACTTTCTCGTGTAGCTTTGGCTCTGGGATAAGCTTTCTGTGATCTCTGTTCCTACGAGCATGGACTATCATCCGAGGGCCTATTAGGCACGATGCTCTATAGTTCACATTAGTAATCGTTCCCACATAGTTCACATTGGTAATCGTTCCTATAGAGATTTTGCCGTTGAGGAGTGGGTTGAGTTTATGGGGAGCTAAGCTGCTGAGGATATCTGTTGGTTTTGCCCTTGGTGGGTAATCACTCATGTGACCACTGACGTTTCTAGAGATGGTGTGGTCCTTATTGGCCTTTCTAAGATCATCACTTTTTCTCCCAATCTCTTGTGCAGGCAGTATGGTCGATCTCAGGGGATTCCTGCATCCCTATGCACCCTTATTGGCCTAGAGCTTTCCTATACTTGGGTTTATCGTCATGACATGAGATGGATTAGTCGCACTCAAGTGGAGATGAACTACTTTGCCCCCTTTGACATCCATCCTTCTAAGGCTTATCGCATCTAGGTTGCGAGTGTTCGTGGACTGGCTACTCTCGAGGAGAGGCTCCGTGAGACTAGGAGGCTTCGAAGCGTCCTTAGGGTTTAGCGAGCTTGCCATTATGTGTCTTTCATTCTCGTGGGAGAATAAGGGCATCAGGCCTCGTTTCTATTTCCTATTTATAACGTACTTTTATGAGTAATAAAGATAAAATGATGTTGTTTGGATACGTGTTTCATTAAAAAATTTGTAGTTTCCATTTAATGCACTCATGCAGTATTTTTAACATGATCATATTACTACAAAAGATATTATTTATCACGGAGGACAAGTGGTATTTATTTCCAAAAAATGCCCACCGTTTCCCAAGGCTCCGAACGGATTTTACCCAAAGCTCCACTCTTTTATTTTTTAGAGTCTTTATTTTTGCTTAAGAGTCCTTACCAGCTTTTAACAGACTTTATTATTATCGTTTTTTACACGAGATAGCGCTTTAACTTATCGCGATTGACCAGGTTCACGAATTCGTTGCTGTCTAGGTGTGAGATTTTTGTAGCCATTTTACTGAGAGTCTTCTTTACCACGTAAGGTCCTTCCCAGTTTGGCTGGAATTTCCCTCGAGCATCCATGTGTGTTTTACGAGATTGCTTCAAGACTAAATCGCCCATCTTCAAAGGTTGCTCTGCCCCTTGACTTTGCAGTTGTAAGCTCTGGCCATGCGCTATTGGAATAACTGTAGATTTTCCAATGCGGCTAATCGCTTTTCATCGATCAAGGTCAGTTCTTTGTGCTTCACTTTTACCCAATTATCTTCAGGAAGTCTGGCTTCAAGGGCTATGCGTAAAGACTTGATTTCCATTTCAACGGGCAATGCCGCCTCTATCCTATAGACAAGGGAAAAAGGAGTTTGACCCCGTAGGAGTCTGGACACTGGTTCTATATCCCCACTAGGAATAGGGCAAATGATTGGCCCAATCTCAGTGGTTAGAAATCATCTTGGAGAGGATTTTCTTGATTACCTTATTAGCTGCTTCTACAGCTTCGTTGGCTTGAGGTTGATAAGGCAAAGAGCGATGATGCTCAATCCCGTGCTTTTCAATAAGGTCAATCGTTTCTCCTTGGAACTGCACACCATTGTCACTCACCATATGATGAGGGATGCCGTACCTGGCGAAGATGTGCCGCTAGATAAATCAAGCCATTATCTTAGCCTTGATGCTTATGTATGATTCCGCTTCAACCCACTTGGAAAAATAATCAACCGCTAGTATAATAAAGTGATGATCGTTGGTCAAAGAAGGTCTTATTTCACCAATGATGTCAATGCCCCAGGCCGAGAATGGCCAAGGTGTTATTGAGTTTTGCAATTTTATCGGAGGTGAATGGCTCACATCTCCGTATAACTGACAAGCATGGCAATTACTCGCTTCTTGAACACAATCAGCTAGCATTGTCAGCCAAAAGTACCCCATTCTCTAGATTTTCTTTGCCATTATGATGCCTTTCATGTATGGACCGTAGTCTCTCAAATGTACTTCTTTCATCATCTTTTCAGCTTCTCGTTGTGTTAGGCATTTTAGCAGTAGACCATCAAAGGTCCTCTCAAATAGATCTCCTTTAACCAGGCAAAATTGCACAACAAGCTTTTTTAGAGTATTTCAATCAAAAGTCGTAGCCTCAGCTGGGAATTCACCGTTTTCAAGGAACCTAATGATGTTGGAATACCAGGGGGTTCCTTCTTCTATGGTGTCTTTTATTATGCAAACATAGTAAGGAGATCAGGCTATTTCCATAACAAGGGGTCTGATTGGCTGATTTTGCGGCCCTTCCTACATGGATGCTAAAGTGGCCAATGCATCTGCCATCTAATTTTCCTCATGGGGCATGTGACTAAATTCATACTCGCTGAACATCGTGGCTTTTCTCCATACAACTTCTAAGTAAGGCCTGAGGGGTTCTTCCTTTAGTTCCCAGTCCCCTGTGACATGCTTGATGACCAAAGCCGAATCACTGATAATTTTGACTTTGTCTGCTCTGAGAGTGATTAGGTCAGACATTCCGAACTAACAGGCTTTACACTCTACCCCATTATTTGTGGTGAGAAATTTTAATCATTTTGATAGAGGTGTGAGTGCTCAGTCTGGCATAAAGATGATAACTCCTAAACTGGCTCCATGCTTATTGACGGTGCCGTGGAAGACCATGATCCATTTTTTGGGGTTCGCTGTGGTGGCTACGAGACATTCATCGAGAAATTTTAGGTTTTCCTATTCTCCTTCCCTGAGTGGCTGATTTGCTAGGAATTTGACCACTACTCTACCCTTAATGGTCTTCTTTGTTACATATTCAATATCTAATTCTGATCGCAATAAGAGCCACCTTGCCAATTTTTCGGTTAGTGAGAGAGCTTGACACAAGTACTACATCGAATCCACTTTTGCGACTACTTGGATTCTATATGATTGGAAGTAATGCCTGAGCTTTCTGGTGAGCCAGACCATGGCAAAGCAAGTCTTTTCCACGATGGTGTATCGAGTCTCATACTCTAGCAATTTCTCATTAAGATAATAAACTACGTGTTCTCTCTTGTCTTCATGTTCTTGAACTAGTATGGCCCCCCCATAGAGGTTTCTTCTACAGCCAAGTAGAGAATGAGTGGCCTTCCAAGAATTGACGGTTTCAGTATTAGAGGGTTCATCAGGTAAGCTTTAATTCTATCAAAGGCTTTTGGCATGAGTCATTCCACTTTATCGGCTGTTGTTTCCTCAAGAGTTTAGATAGGCTTATATGTGGTGGTCAACTGCGCTATAAAGCGATTGATGTACTCTATGAATCCTAAGAAACTTCTTACGTCTTTCTCAATTTTTAGCACGGGCATTTCCCTGGTAGCATTAGCCTTATCAGGATCCATTTCCATGCCTCTTTGGATAACCACGTGTCCCAGTAATTTGGTTGATGTAACGCCAAATATGCACTTTTTTGGGTTTAAACGGAGGTTGTACTTCTCAATCCTCGTGAGGAATCGTTCTAGCACTGTCAGGTGTTCTTCTGGTGTAACGGATTTTACAAGTATATCATCCACATAGACCTCAACTTCTTTGTGGATCAAGTCATGTAACAAGGTCATGACTGCTCGCTGGTAGGTTGCCCCTGCATTCTTAAGTCTGAAAGGCATTACTCTAAAATAATAAGCTCCCCACTCCAAGATGAATGCAATTTTGAACTTGTCAATTACGTTCATGAGGATCTGGTGGTATCCCGAGAATCCATCCATAAAGGAATACATGGTTGCTCTTGCCACACTGTCTATCAGAATATCAATATGTGGTAGCGGGAAATCATCCTTAGGGGTAGCCTTATTCAGGTCCCTGAAGTTGATGCAAACTCGAACATCACCATTCTTCTTTGGTTTGGGGACTACATTGGATAGCCAAGTGGGATACTCGATGACTTTGACAAAATTTGCCTTGATCTATTTTCGCACCTCTGCTTTGACCTTTTCGGCCTATTCTGGATGCATTCTTCTCATCTTTTTCTTCACCGGCCAAATTTTTAGGTCCGTGGGAATCTTGTGCTCGGCGATGTGCCGATCAAGTCCAGGCATATCCTCGTGAGACCAAGCAAAGGCTAAAATGTGATTTTTTAGTACCTTTATCAATTCTTTCTCTTATTCGATGGCCAATTGATTTAAAATGTATACCATTTTCGGATCATCTTCTGTGTTTAAATTAATTTCTTTTGTAATATCATTATTGATGTAAAAAATGCTAGATGAATGCTGGAATGGATGCATGGAATCGTAATCAGAAACATAATACAAATAAGGAAAGTTCTTCATCTTATTATTATTATTATCATAAAATAAGTTATTCATTTCAAACATGCTAGAAATGGAAACAAAAGACTCATCCTAATTAATAGGGTCTAGCTCTGTTGCGGATGATTCTCCTATGGCAGCTAGCTTTAGCAGGATATCCTCATCTTCCTCCTCCTATACCTTTGCCTTGCACTTCATAGTCGTAACCATGTCTATGACAGCTTAGTTCAAGCTACCTTCCTTGCTCCTTGCTTCCTCTACTACCTTGAGTTGTGCCTGAAGGTGCTTGGCTTGGGTGTCGAGGTTTTCTTCCTCTCTACTCAGCTTCTTGACCTTTTTCGGGTGTACCTGTTCGTCATTCTTGGTCTGATCTGAGATTGCCCCTACATCTGGCTGGCAATTGGCCTTCTTTACATAAGTTATAAAGCTTTTGCCATTTTTGCCATAGTTGACTATGTCTAAGAAAATCTCAAATCCCAAAAAGGTCTTCCTCTGATGAGTAACAGGCTCGGTCGTTCATAGTGCTATTGCAGCTTCTTTTAAAGGTTGTCTTGTGAACAACTCTTCAAGAGCCTACGTAACCGAGTCCTATGGGCTTCCATTCTCCTACCCTATATTGAAGGTTGGCATTCCCTATTCATGGGCACCTAGTCCTTTTCCAGGAGTGTGGTGTTTCTGCATGTATCCTTAAATCCATGGGCCCCAATACATCTCTGATTGCTTGTTCGCTTCCTGGCCAATTATGGCTATGGTAAACCCTTTCATGTTTCTTTCTTCCATCTTCAGTGCTGCTACCACTGAGTCTTCGCCAGCTTCTAGGGTAACAATCTTTCCATAAAATAGGATTTTGATCTTCTGGTGCAAGGTGGATGGAACTCCTCCCTAAGTATGGAACCATGGTCTCTTAGGTAGCATAAAGAATGTTATCGGGATATCTATGACCGTGAAGAGTACTATAGATGAGATTTCACTGATAGTGACTTCAGCTTTAAACATGCCGATGATGGTCCTTTTGGAGTTTTTGTAAGCTTTGATAATTGTTGTGGATTTCTTTAGGTCCTTCTCGGTTAGTCCCAGGATTGGCAGAATATCCTTAGGACAGACATTTAGGGATGAGCCATCATCGATCATTATGCAGGGCATGACATGAGTGAAGACACTAGCTTTCAAGTAGAGAGACTTATTATGGCGAATTCCTTCATTAGGCAGATCCGAGATTGAGAAGACAATGTCGGGGATAATAGTACTAGTCTCGTTATTGAGTAGTGCACAGACTTATTCTGGGGATGCCAGAGGAGATGTTTTGATTTCCATTAGCTTTTTAACTATAGTGAGCCTGTGATCTTGAGAGGCCAGGAGTAGGTCCCAGATACTCATCTTAGTTGTAGTGGCCTTCAGTTGATCCACAATCAGGCTTTCTACCTGTTCCGAGGTCTTAACAAAAGTAGGAGGTATATAGGGCTTAGTTCTTAGTGCAACTGGGGCCATTGATCTAGTGACTTTTCCTCCTCTGTGATAGGAGTGACCACCTGGATTGGCGAGTTTGTTGTTTCAAAGACCTCAAACTCGTCAAAATCCTCATTGAGGGGTATCTCTCCTAAGTCGATTAGCTTGTTCCCAAAAATCGATGCCTTGGCGGCGAAGGGCCACTACAAGAAAGGATCCATTTCAGTCTGTTTTTCTGGAATGATGGGGTTCTCTTGTAGGATTTGGTATAGGACAGGATTGGATTCCTATCTGATCATACAGATAGATAAGGAGGCTCCATTTGTTGGTTCATTTCCACCGAACAGATCTAGCATATCATTGTAAAGGACTAGCGCATCGCAGTATTTGCTTGTATACCACGGGTGTTCCTTAGCCGATTCCATTGATGTTAGGCAGGCAACGTTGGTTGCTTCCCATTCCTAGTACAGCAAGGCGTTCCCATGACTATCTAGTTCGGGGGTTGTGTCTTCCAACGGGTTGGCCCATGTCAAGTAGTCAATGAATTGCTTGGTCAGAATATTCCAGAACGACTTCTGGTAAAACTTCAGCCCTTCATACCAAATGACTACGTTTTCTTAAAGAGTCCAGCAGAATTATTCGGGCCAATGGGCATAGTGAATGTACCCATCATTCATCATTTGCACAAATTCACAGATGTGAGGGCGTGGCCTTGTATTCCCATCGTAGAATATAGGGTAAAATTCTCTCAAGTCCGGACTTCGGATTCGATAAATATTTCAAGTTAGTTTATTCTCTTCATGAATTCTCTCCATAATGTATTTGTGGGACGATTCTTGCTCCTTGTCCCAGATCATATTAATGACATGTTTGCTATCCAAGTCGAAGTCTGTAAAGTCTCTAGAATTGTCACTTACTGCAGACCATAAGGTGCCTAGGGAGTCATGCTCTAGAGAAGAGGCGTAGCTCTCGGCACCGTCATAGTCAACCATCATGCCATTTGGGAAGGGAGCCTCGTACTCGAAATCTCCCGATACGTGATTTAGCTCGTCATTCGAGAAAGTCTTTGATTCATACCCCAAGTTATCCACTTTGCTTTCATCTTCGTGGTCTAATTCACTGGAGTCCAAATATTCTTCTACCTCTTCATCTGAATCCTCGAATGGTTGTGGCTTAAAGATCCAGTTTGGTGCATGCTGAGCTGGGATATCATTATCAGAATTTTCTTCTAAATCCTCTGCGGGGTCCTCATCAGGATCTTCTTCGAGATTGTCTTGGGGATCTTCCTCAGGATCTTCCTTAGGATCCTCTTCTGGGTTTTCTTCTGCCATATTTGGCTCAGCTTTGACCCCTTCTATGGCTATATGGAACTTGAATACCATAGTTTGTATGCTGGCGAATGTTTCCTACATACGGGCACCATATACTGTAATGTCGGGATGGATTTCTCCAAGTGGGTCTCATGCACCTCTATCTAGATTCAATCTGAGATTCCTCTGCTGGTTTGTGTGGTTACTCCATCCCTGCTCAGGATCATATAATTTTTTATCTCTAGATGTGCTACCCTAGAAAAGCTCCTGAATTTGAATAGACTCGTTCCGACACAGTTGGGGCTTATGTAATCTAGATGAGTGTACATGGGAGGTTTTGGAGGAGGGATATCTTGCCAGTCGGTATGATGCCAGTCTGCCTATGGTGCTAACCACCAGTAAAGCTCATCCGGGTATGGCTGAGATGCCCTGAAGTAGTGGAGGAAAGATCTCTCCATAAAGCACCAGTTCCAGCATCCTTCCAGTGGCATTACGTCATACTAGTCCATGGCCGGCCCTCCTAAGAATTGGGGAAACTGTGGTGCGAAACCCATCATGGCTATTCCTTATTCATGAATAAATCAGAGGAATTCTTCCAGATGTTCATTCAGTCTAAATCTCCGTGATATATAAGACGTGGTAGTACAAGATACCGATCCAGCCCTTCTCTTCTCATCCTCAGGACGTACTAGTCAACCATGTAGATGATATCCATGTTGTCAAAGATCATGTTGTCCCCCCACCCTGGGTCGTGTTGAAAGTTATCTATTATATCGACGCCGTATTCATCGGCCTTCACATAAACATTGATGGCATTTATAGTAGCTTGGAAGTTTGGCAGTAGATTAGTATAGTGCTTGGGTTTTTCTCAGGTTCTTTTATTTTCCCATCGGCTATCATCTACTATAGATCTTTTAATAGCCGAGTGCATTCCTTAGTGTGGTGCCCCTTAGTCACATGATAAGCACAGAAATTGTCCCTACTTGCCCCTAGAGGCGGAGTGAACGGCTTAATGTTCTAGAGTTGGTTGGACTTTGTTAGTGTGGTGAAAATCTAGGATAGTGATTCCACCCATGGACAGATAGACTGGTGAGTCTGTACTTGGGTAACTGCTGCCACTTTAGGAGTGGCTTTCGAGGATTCGGAAGTGCCTTGTTTGGAAGAACCGTCTTTCTCCCAATATCAAGGTTTAGTATAAGCTTGTTGTTCTTGCTTCTTTGCTCGATCTTCTTCTTCATCTCTTACAAGCCTCTTGGCATAGTCTACTACGTCATTGAAGGTGTCAAATCTTTCCATCTTCATTTCATCCCAATATTTTGGGCTAGAGCCTATGACAAGCTTTACTATCAGGGCTTCTTAGTTAGGTGCCCTGGTCACAAGCACACGCATAGCCATCCACCTTAGATAAAAATCTTTAAAGGACTCATTCGGTCGTTGCTTAATTCTTTTAAGATCTTGCAGAGTAGTCTTGACCTTCAGATTGAAGACATAGTTTTCAAGGAACATAGAGCACAGCTTCTTCCAATCAGATTTTACATCTGTTGGTATTCTCATATACCACTCAGAGGCGGGCCCATGAAGAGTTGCTTAGAATAGATTGAGTATATGAAGCTTAGGATGCTCATGCTAGTCATAATTCAGAGATAACTCTCCAAGTGATCGTGGGGAGATCCGGTACCAGCATATGGGGCCATATAGGGCATCACAAAGTTAGCCGAAAGGGCTTCTGATTCCTTAGGTAGGAATCAATCAATATCCATGTATTGCTCCATAGAGGGGGCAACAGATTTGTCCTTTGTCAGAGATAGTTTCTCCTTGTCTGCCATCTTTGCTTTGAGTGCGGCTATTTTGGTCTCTTATTCTTGGGTTTTTTGAGCATTAGCAGTGCTCAGCCTTTCCCAAATATCATAAAATTCTAGGGCATCAAGAATCCTCCTAAGGGACTGGCCAACTGCATCATTGTCTACCATCGTGGTTTCAGGTTCTAGATCGGAGAAGAATCCAGCTAGAGATTCGACCGGTGGTCGGGTTATGACTTTTAGACTGCCCTTAATGCATCTCAACCTACGTCTCTCTCGCTTCCAACCTGGAAGGGCAAGAGATCAAGTGTTAGTAAGTGCATCGGGCGTGGGTTTGAGCCTTTCTCACCTTGTTCGTGGGCGAATGAATGAATGTATGGGTGATCAGTTTCATGGATGAATGATGGAGATTTATAATCAAATAAAAAAAAGGTTTGGGAATAAGCCAATCCCTCAATGAGCAATTGGCAACTTATGTATTCATGGAATATTGCAAACACGCAATTCAAAGACCAAGGGCCTGAGACGGATTAGACTCGAAAGCCCAAGGGCAAATTGACTCGTTTGTCAAAGGTGGGTTGACTCATTGGTCCAAAGGGTGAGATGACACTAGGGTAACTCAAAGGGTTTTGACTCATTGGTCCAAGGGGTGAGCTGACACTAGGGTAACTCAAAAGGTTTTGACTCATTGGTCTAAGGGGTGAGCTGACACTAGGGTCACTCAAAAGGTTTTGACTCATTGGTCCAAGAGGTGAGCTAACACTAAGGTCACTAACAAGGTTTTGACTCATTGGTCCAAGGGGTGAGTTGACACTAGGGTCACTCAAAGGGTTTTGACTCATTGGTCCAAGGGGTGAGCTGACACTAGGGTCACTTAAAGGGTTTTGACTTATTGGTCCAAGGGGTGAGCTGACACGGGGTCACTCAAAGGGTTTTGACTCATTGGTCTAAGGGTGAGCTGACACTAGGGTCACTCAAAGGGTTTTTGACTCATTGGTCTAAGGGGTGAGCTAACTCGCTGGTCACTCGAAAGGGGGTTGACTCATTGGTCCAAGGGCTAAGCTAACACTGGGGTCACTCAAAAGGTTTTGATTCATTGGTCCAAGGGTGAGCTGACACTATGAGCGGACGATGTTTTACGTGGTGACTACGAAGCCGGGTCGGTGGCCTGACCTCTTTAAAATAACGAGGATGCGAGTGATGTGATTAGAAAATGGTTTAGCATATTTTAATGCTCAAAAGATACGAGATCAAAATCTCGTACTTAAAATAGAGCCGCATCCCGATTCAGCTCAATCGGGAAATTTTTGGTATGATTTTCCCACCGGGTGGTTTGACCATACATTAAGTAGAGATTCCGAGTTTGGATGATGTTATCTATTTTTCATTAGGCCAAGTTAAGATACTTTATTCTTTCTTAATTGGTTTAATCCATCCTATTTATTTGTGTTTTCAGTTATTATATTGTTTTCACATTTATCAGGTAGTTGAGGCGATGAATAAATTATTACAGTCATCCAAAAATAAGTACGGAAAATAAAATTATTACAAGGCTTCCAAGTCCTATACATTTTTCTATGCAATAAATAAAATACCCAAAGGGCTAATATACATCTACCTGTAGAAGATGGTTAGCACGGATCTGGCATATTTTATTTACAATATTATAAAGCCCGGTTGGATGGCTAAAAGGAGATTTGAACGGCGTTAGCGAGAAATTTTGTTTTTAACCAAATTTTAGGTTCGATCATTATTTTAATCGAATTATTAGTATAAATGCCACATATTATGTGGGGTCTATTTTTGGAAGGTTTTGGACATCCATCGTTGCACTATATGTCCTAGTTTTGGAAAATAAACTAGGTCAGAAATGAACGAAATAGAAATAGCTGTCCAGAAAGTCATGCCGCCTACGATGCAGCTGATGCCACCGGTGACATGGTTGATGTCACTGGCGACATGGATGATGCTGCCAGTGACTTCAATGATGTCGCTACTGGCATCAGTATGCAGGCATGCTACATGGCTTTCTAGGTACCATAAAGAAAGGGTCCCTTAAGAAAGTGAAATCTCTGGGGAATGTGATGCCACCAGCGGTATCAGTGATGTGTCTGGCGACATGGGTGATATCACCAGCGACATCACATGTCTCCGGTGGCCTCAATTTATTGCAGTAGCAGAGAGCTGTGAAAAATGACTGAGAACCCAAAAATGAGCACAAATCAACAAGAATCAGTACAAATTAGTAATATTAATGCCAAAGAGCTATGAGACTCAGAATTTTTACCTCAGGGTCCTGAATCCACCTGTTCATGAACCAAAAAGAAATGCCTTCGGGGAGCTTGTTATGACGATTTAGTAGCAAATTTAAGAGTTTCGGGTTTCTAAATCCAATTAAGCCGATTTTAACAACAAGATCTACTGATTTTAAGCTTATAATTAGAGAGTTCAAAGAAGTAAAACCAGGAAAAATAGATCGTAATCCCTTTTTCCTGCCTTATCTAATTCTTATCTCACTAAAATCTATTTTCTCCTTCTAACATTAAACTTCTAACCTTAGATGGTTTTCTCTCCTCTCCCTAAAGGCTAAGGTGTGTTTTTATAGGCAAAATGGGGTGGGTTTCGAGACCTTTTTAACTAATTCCACCGAAAGTGGCAAAAAGCTGTCTGTGCAGGGGCTCGTTTTGGGCCATGCCGCCGATGACATGGTGATGTCACCGGCAATATGGCTGATGCTGCCGGCAACATGGTGATGCCATCGGCGGTATGGCTGATGCCTCTAATGGCATCAGCCTCTGGCATGCCGACAGCCAGCGGACCTAGGAGCCTAAAAAGTCGCAAAAAGTGGTCAAAAGTGGTTAAAAGTGGGTCAAAAGGCATCTTTTTGAATTTTAATAATATTTTAATGGGTATTTATTATTTGAGTGTAAATCATCGGTTCAAGATCCTATCGAATGCATTACTTGGCCATGCCGAACTGGATTCTACCAAGTATAAAATTCGCAAGGAATATTATATTGGTAATACAAATTCTAAAGAGAACTTTTATTTTGAGGTATTCAAATCGGGTACACGTCATCATTGTCTTGTAAGAGGGACTGCAAAATCCTGTGCTCACAGGCTGCCCCTCGGAGGATCACTATTGCCATATGTCAGTATGATCGCATGAAAAGAGCAAGGGATAGGAATGATACCTGATGGATGACTGGTTTGCCCCTTGGTCGGACTTGTGCTTTGTAGAAAGGATGCCCCTTAGTCAGACTTACGCTTAGTAGATTGGTTGCCCTTTGGTCAGACTCATGCTTTGTAGAGAGATTGCCCCTTAGTCGGAGTTATGCTTCATGGAGAGTTTGTCCTTTGGTCGGACTTGTGCTTTGCAAAGAGTTTGTCATTTGGTCTGACTCATGCTTTGTAATGAGATTGTCCTTTAGTCAAACTTATGCTTTGTGGAGAGTTTGTCCTTTGGTCAGACTTATGCTTTGTGGATTGGTTGCCCCTTGGTCAGACTCATGCTTTGTAGAGAGATTGTCCTTTGGTCGGACTTGTGCTTCGAGGAGAGTTTGTCCTTTGGTCGGTCTTGTGCTTTGTGGAGAGATTGTCCTTTGGCCGGACTTGTTCTTCGTGGAGTGGTTGTCCTTCGGTCGGACTTAAGCTTTGTGGAGTAGTTATCCCTTGGTCGGACTTGAGCATTGTGGAGAGATTGTCCTTCGGTCGGACTTGTGCTTCATAGAGTGGTTGTCCTTTAGTCGGACTTAAGCTTTATGGATGGTGGAGTGTAGTTCTGTAATGTCAGGGCTAGAGCCGGGATTTCACCGAGGATGGCTGAAAAAAGGCATGGAGAGATCTGATGTCACCGGCGACATGAAGGATGTTGTTGTCGGTATGGAGTGATGCCGCTGGCTGTATGAGTGCCACGTAGCAGCTTTGACTGGTCAAAACAATTTCAAAATTTGAATTAAAGTATGTGATATCGCCGATGGTATGGGTGATGTCGCTGGTGGTTTAGAGTGTTGCTGCCGGCGGCATGAGTGCTACGTGGTAGCTTTGACTGGTCAAATGAGTTCAAAATTCAAATTGAAGGAGGTGATATCACCGGCGGCATGACTGATGTCGCTACCAGTATGGAGTGATACCGCCGGCGGCATGAATGGGCAATTTTAGATAAATTAAAACTCCTCGAATTCCGCACGGCAGTTTAAAAGGAAGTAAAACCCCTTTCCCCCTTCATTCTGCAAAGCCATAACCCTCTTTGCTCCCTTCTCCAAATCTTTCAATTTTCTCCATCATTCCAATCATGAAGAGAATTATCAATGCTTTCAGGGGAAAATCTGCTAAGGCTAGGGAAAATCTGCCTGATTCCTCCATCAAAGGGCTAAAAATTCTCTCAATTCCTGCTGCCTGCGGCTTAAAGGAGACAGCCAAGATGTATGGATACGGGATCAGTTCCCCCATCACCAATCTATCTCCTAAGAAGGAAAACCACCTCTGCTATGTCCAGGTAATCCTACAAAATCCAAATTTCTTCTTTTTGGGTTGAGTTTTGATTTGGCCTTAGGCTCAAAATCATGCCATGATAGGAGTTTATAGGCGTTAAATAGATTGATTACAAACTGATATTGCATGCTTTACGTTCGATTTTCACTGTTTTTAGGCTTATTGTTTGATTGATTGTAATTTCTATGGTTTTGGCATGATGGGTGCGATTTTTGGGGAAAACAGGCTCTGCCTGCAGGTAGTGATGTCGCCGGCGACATGAGTGATGTTGCCAGCAGCATTGGGCCCTGCCAAAAGGCCTAGGGAGGTGTAATTTCCCTTCTGTTTAAAGTGATGTCACCAGTGATATCAACCATGCTACTAGCGGTATGGAGTGATATCGCCGGTGACATTGCTTCTAGCAAAAGTGATATTAGCAGCCTTCATCAGGTTCCAGTGATGAGAAATTAAATGAGGACTTATCAATTTTGCCTCTAATTTTTGCAACCATACGAACTAACTTATACCGGAGGTATGGGCACCATCAGCAAGTGGTGGCACCATATTTTAGAGAAGGACCCTGAGCTTGCCCTCGCTATTAATGAGACAGGATTCGGGGACTTAGCCCGAATCATGCCAATGCTAATGCCTAAGCTCTCCCATCTGCCCATGATAGCCCTTACAGAGAGGTGGCCTGAAATGACCCATACCTTTCATTTCTCGTTTGGGGAAGTGACAATTATACCCTCTGACGTCGTAGCTATAACCGGGCTTCCTTGGACGGACAAGGTCATCCACTTCGATGCTTATATGGATAAATACCACATTGAGAGGCCTGTGGTTAGATGAGTGAAGGAGCTATTTAGTTTGAAGCCTATCTTAGGGTGGTTGTCTTATAGTGAGTTGCACCAGCACTAGACTAGGGTAGATGTGGTGCCCGAGGATGAGAGAGATGCTTGCATTCACTCCTTTGTGATTTCCTTGCTCATCATGTTGTTTTTTCTGATCTCGGGGAGTAAGATCAATTATGGGTTGATATCTGCCATGGAGGATGTGGCGGGCATCAAGAAGAAGAATTAGCCGAGAGCCATCTTGGCACAGATGTACCACGGGCTGGATGTGGGAGCCCGGAAGAAGGTGAAGCCTCTCCGACTCTGCCATCTGCTACTACAGGTATATCTTCTCAAAAGCATTTTTCTTGATTATGCACGTCTTATTTATTTTAGATGCTCTTTTGAACTGATTAATTGTTACTCGTGCAGGCTTGGGCTTTTGAGCACCAGATTCTCCCGCCGGTTGAGTTCAAGAAGACCGTGCCACAGGGCTCCCATTTTCTTTCCCGCTGGTGTGGGGGTATTGGTGGGAAGGCCAAGTACCCTACCAAGTACAGGGAGGTCCTGAGGAGCATGCGGTTGAGCTCGGTATGCGACCTTTGATTTAGTCCTTACTCAGAACAAAACAAAAAGCATTTTATGAACTTATATCGGTTGTTTTGGTTGATTATTGATGCAACTTACCTTGGACCTATTTGATAGGGTGGAGAACCTGCCGGAAGTCGTAAGGGTCAGGAGGGAGGTGGACAACCGTCGGTGTGTCATAGAGTGCCCCTTGTCTCAGCAGTGGTACTTGGGTGAGCGCATCTGGGGCTAGAGGTTTGTCCTGATTACTGATAGATCGGTACCCACCGATCCTCCCAAGGGTTTATGGTGGCCCCATTTAGTGATCACATCTGGGGCTGACAAAGCTGACTATATTGAGGGGAACGGCCGAGTGATCCCTAGCATCCCTTGCCTCTATGAGCAGCACCAGCAATGCCTACTCCCCTTGTGCCCCCACATCCATAGGAATGATACCATCAAGTACCATAATGAGCAAAGGCTAGAGGAGGAGGAGAGGTGGCTCAAAGGTATTGTGGACTTCAAGGAGGAGGAAGAAGATGAGGAAGAGGAGGAGATTGAAGGCGATGTTGGGATCGAGCCTGAAGGGGAGGATGAGGTAGGCGCAGAAGTGGCTGGCTGGAGTGCGCTGATGTCCCAAGGGGGGCAGTGCTCTTTTGAGGTATGATTGCATTTATGTGCATGATTTGCAATCGTTTGGGTTTAAGAATATCGCTTATGTGTGTTTTCTGTTCTTTTCAAGAACCTGCAACGAAAAGAGGTCGGATAACCAGAGTAGGACGTGGTATTATGGTGTACCGAAGGGTATAAATTTTGTAGAAGGGTTGCCGGTCAACCTGATGGAGACCTGATTCCTGCTGATGAACTAGTGAGGTGAGTTCTAATGTAGGGACATAGGCTCGAGCCGGCATGCTCCGATTTTTATGCCAGAAGGCACCACTTACATAAGGGCTGATAATTGCTTTCTTATTTACCCTTGGATGCGTGCAGTTATTTATTTGCCTTTTAGATTTTTTAGGTGGCGTAGAGTCATGTGGAGCAATTGGCAGAGAATAATTTTGCTCTCTGGGACACGCTTATTGGGTAATCGCTGCTTGTTCAGGTACATTCCATGTTTATGTCATGCCAAAATAAGATAAGATGCATGTATGGATGCTATAAGTGGAGTGCGTTATTGAAGCCTTTTTTGGTTTGTAGGATTTCTTGGCCCTTTCCTTATCAAACGCTGATGCGGCCCGACGGAGATACGAGGAGGAGACTATAGAACTTCAGCATCGTGTGAACGACCTTGAGTGTCAGCTAAGGCTATAGTTTAGGAATGAGGGAGCAAGCAAAATTTGGATCGCGCGCACCCGATAGCACCAATCATAGGGGAGTGAAGATGTCCGCCGGCCGACGCCCATTTAATGTGGTCGAGGAGTCCAGCAGTATGCTTATAATAGAAGGCAGGGAGGAAGATGAGGATGAGGTTGGTGATTGGTGATTGGTTAGTGAGCCCTGAGGATGTTTTATCCCGCCCGGCCAGCAGTGGCGTGCATGCCTAGCTTTATATTTTCATTTTGCTTTTCGTTTCAAATTTTAGTTTGTACCCTTAATACATTGAGGTTTATATAATTTGGATTTGTTGCTTAGTTTTGCCTTGGTAGGCTAGATATTAGGGATTTTTGAATGATTTGCGCCCTCGGGCCTTTTTTACTTTGAATAAAATGAATTGCAATTGCTCAGGTATATGGAGTTGGATTACAAGATTGTTTACAGGTTTTGCATAGGCCTGTAATGAAGAATATGCTTCTGATGTCATCAGAAAATTACTTCCATACCGCCGCCGGCATGACCCATATCACCCATACTCAATCAGCTAAAATAATACAGACATGGCTATCTTAAAGCTCATATTGCCTGTGGCATCAATTGATACCGCCCAAATTGATTCATATCGCCGGCGGCATCAGTTGATACCTCCCAAATTAGTTCATATCGTCGGCGGCATCACTCACATCACCGGCAATATCACGTCTCTAGAAATCTGATTCCAGCCATTCTATCAATTCTTGTCATGGAGACCCACAATCAATAGTTACGGGGTTTTCAACAAAGTTTGGTAAATGGGGATTGGAAGAAGCTTGAAAAATTCAGGCTTTGGAGGTTTTGATATGTCGCGGCGTGGCCCGTAAGCTGCGATTTCCTTCGAGCGGCACTATCTTCTTGGGATCCAATGGACCACGCCTTTTGATGTTCATCGTTCAAGCTATGCCCCTTGCTTGAAGAGTTCCACGCTATTTTGGGGGTACCGTGTTCTAAATGCGTGACCCTAGCACTGCCAGAATTTCATTTTAGCACGAATGGAATTCCTCGAGGGTTATGGAATTTGGACTCTATGGACCTATTTCTGTCCCGGTTGTCTGACAAACCTAGGTTTCAGCTCAAAGCAGTTTTAGAGTGGTGTCGTGGGGTGCCTCGATCTCATCTTGCTTGGCCATCCATGGTGGCATTACTACTCATAGCAGAGTTTATGTGCGGAGTGAGCCTAATTGCTCCGCTCAGGCTGATTTCACTCATCAGCCCCATATTGATAGGGGCTTCTCCCATGGCTGCAGGGTTTGCCGATGTTTTGCTGATTATGGATGCCGCTTCTGTTGACCCGTCACTTATCAAAGATTAGCTCATATTACTACAGGTACCTTTTGTTTTTTTTTATTCCGCGCATTTCTTTCCCTAATCCTTACCCGAATTTGAATTATAGGTATGGCTGATGGAGAAATTGAGGTTGAGGGAAGTGCCACAAGGGAATCTGAAGAAGTACCTACCCATTCATCTAAGGGAGAGAGGGCTTATGTGGGCTGATTTTGATCAGCTGACATATGATGATTGGGTGTCTATTTTAAGGGGATATACTAACGCATAGATTCAATGGGTTAGTCTATAGTGGAGGATTCAGGACGTGGTTAAAGAATCCTGGGGAGCTTGTGTTCAGTTGATAGGTCTCATTCTACACCCCTTACCGGTTATGCCGTCAGTATGGCAAGAGGCAAAGAATCCCAATCAAGCTGCCCCATAATCAGATCGGAATCTACAAAGCTAGGTAGGTCAACCATATCCGGGAGAAGTGGTCTAGGGAAGCTGTATTTGAGATTCTGGATTATGATCATGTGGAGACCATCGAGACCGACACACATTATAGAGGATGGCTTGCTAAGATAAGATGCTTGCCGACCCGATGAAAGCGGTCGCGGGCCCGCATTGAGGGGGGGCGTGTGGAGCAGAGGGAGGAGCCCCTCTTTACTACCATATCGAGGCGGATCTCTAGGTACTATGATGATAATGCGGGAAGCTCGGTTTGAGATGCGTTTTTGTCTGACCTATCGGACTTTGTCTTAATTTTTTTTTTTGCGCATTTGATATGGAATAAAATGAACTCTATCCTAAGCTTGCTGAAGTTGTCTTAATCTTATGAATACAGGATTCACACAAGCATTTAGATTTCAACAAAAGAGATACTTTCGTTAATTGAGATAAAATAAAGTACACGATGTTTGGTTGACATTCCCATTGATTTAACTCCTGGTGCCAACTAGCCTAAATTGGTTTTCTAGAAGGCACTCGCTCTTTGCTCACATACCCTAACTTTTGCCTGGATCGCCCTTTTCGGGTTTTTGATCTAGCGGGTTTGATTCACCCCCTAATTTTTGCACAACTAGTTTGTAGGATACCAATTGTCGGGTGTCACCCTAATTTTTATCCGATCAGTAAAAGATCGAAAGGCGGGTTATTATTATGTATATATTTTTTGGTGTGCCGCTTTTTCGATTTGTTTCTTTTGAATTAGATATGATAATGCTTAAGCCTGTCCTGGTTCACGGGGATTCACAAACTCGTTCCCATCCATGTCCATAAGCTTAACTGCCCCTTTGCTAAGCACCTTATTTATCATATATGGCCCTTCCCAATTTGGCCTGAATTTGCCCCTCGCATCAGTGGTAGAATGTTTCAGCTGTTTAAGGACCAGTTCATCAGCCTTCAGGGGGAACTTCTGGTGTCTTACCCAACTTTTATATGCTCAAGCCATACATTGCTGGTACATCTAGAGGTTGTCAAGGGCCTTTAACCTCTGCTCATCCATCATGTTCAAATGTTCAAATCTCGCCCGGGTCCATTCAGATTCTTTTAATTTAGCCTCTAGAGCGACTCTTAAGGAGGTCACCTAAGTTTCAACTGGCAAGACCGTTTCCATCCCGTAGACCAGGGAGAGCAGAGTTTGGCCTGTTAGGTTATGAATGCTAGTGCAATATCCCTAAATAGCAAAATGTAGCTTATCTGCCCAATCCCTATAACCGGCTATCATCTTATAAAGAATCATCTTTACTGATTGGTTAGCTGCCTCAACAGCTCCATTAGCTTGCGACCTGTATGGGGAAGATCTATGGTGCTCGATCCCGTATTTCTCGATTAGAGAAGCAATTGCTCCTTGAAATTGTACCCCATTATCTGAGACTATATGGTGTGGAAGTCCATACCGGGCGAAGATGTCTTCTCCATGAATTTGGCCATCTCCTTGGTGGTGAGATTTGTGAAGGATTTGGCTTCTACCCATTTCGAGAAGTAATCTACTACTACCACAATGAATCTGTGGCCATTTGTTGAAGAAGGATGGATTTCACCAACTATGTCTATCCCTCACACCTAGAATGGCCAAGGGGTGGATAAATGATGGAGTTTGGTGGGCGGTAGATGCTGCTTATCCCCGTAAACCTGACATTGGTGGCATCGTTTGACCTGGGCGATACAATCGGCTATAAAAGTGAGCCAAAAATACCCCAACCGCTGGATTTTCTTTGCAAGAGCAAGACCATTCATATGAGGGCCACAATCACCGGCATGGACTTGGGTCATTACGTTCTGAGCCTCGGAGTTAGTGAGGCAACGGAGAAGCAGGCCGTCGCTGGTGCGCTTAAATAGATCATTATCCACAATACAAAACTAGACAGCGAGCCATCGTAGGGTAGTACGCTCCGAGTCAGAAGAACCTGTGGGATATTGGCTGGTCTAAAGGAACAGGACGATGTCAGAATACCAACAAGGTTTGAATGAAATGACGAGGATTAAAGGAGCCGATTAAATATGGTATGGCATCTTGGTGGACAATATAACCAAAGGGCGGATAGGCTGCTGCTGTGGTCCTTCCCATATGGACGCGAGAGTGGTGAGAGCATCAGGCATTGTATTCTCATCCTGAGGGATATGGCTGTACAAGCATGAGGTAAATTTCTCAGACAATTTACAAACAGCCTCAATGTAAGGACGGAGAGATTCCTCTTTAATCTCCCAATCTCCGACAACCTGACGGACAACCAGAGCTGAATCTCTGATGACAGATACAAGCCAAGCTTGAACCTAAAGAAGAGCCTCAAGGCTAAACAGACAATCTTCATACTCTGTGCCGTTGTTAGTGATAGTGAATTCTAAGTGTTTGGATAATGGGATTCTCTTATTATTCGGCGTGACGATGATGACCCAGAGACCTACTCCCCAGCGGTTCATAACGCCATCGAAGTAAATTGTCCAGACGTTGTCAAGGATTGTAATAAAGGAGAGCTACTCATCAGGAAACTCCAAATTTTCCTTATAGTCGGAGCTGAGGGGTTGATTAGCTAGGAATTCGGCTACAGCCCGCCCTTTAATGACCTTTCGGGTCACATACACAATGTCCAACTCAGAAAGGAGAAGTAGCCATCGGGACAATTTACCGGCTAGAGTGGGGATTGACAAAGAAACTTCATTGGATCAATCTTGGCCACGGCTTAGACACGATAGGATTGGAAATAGTGTCGCAACTTCTTAGTGAGCCAAACCATAGCAATGCAAGTCTTTTCCACAATCAAATATCGAGTTTCATAATCTAATAACTTATTGCTCAAGTAGTAGATAGCATGTTTATACTTATTAGCATGTTCCTGGATAAGCATGGCCCCGACGGAAGTTTTCTCGATAGCCAGTTAAAGGATGAGCGGTTTTCCTGGGATAGGGGGTGTCAAAATGTGTGGATCAACAAGATACGCCTTGATTTTGTCAAATGCCACTTGGCAGCGATCATTCCATACTACAATTGATGCTTTCTTAACAACTTAAAGATGGGCAAATAGTAGTGAGGCGGGCAATGAACCGACTAACATACTGCAAGGACCCTAAAAATGATCGGACTTCTTTCTCTGTCTTAGGTGGAGGCATGTCTCTGATGGCTTTGGCTTTGTCTGAATCCATTTTGATTCCTTTTTGGCTAACCATGTATCCCAACAATTTGCCTAAAGTAACCCCAAACACGCACTTCTTTGGATTTAGGTGGAGGTTATACTTTTCAATACGAGTCATGAATCTATCAAGAATAGTAGGGTGCTCTTCTCGAGCAGTGGACTTCACAATCATATCGTCCATATACAATTCCACTTCTTTATGGATCATGTAATGTAAGAGGGCGTTCATGGCATGCTGATAAGTGGCACCGGCATTTTTCATCCCGAACGGCATTACCTTGTAGCAATACACCCCCCATTCAGTGATGAATGCTATTTTGACTTTGTCGATAATATTAACCAATATCTGATTATACCCCGAGAACCTATCCATGAACAAATACATAGCTGCCCTGGTGGCTCTATCAATCAAGACATCGATGTACGGGAGTGGGAAGTCGTCCTTCGGCGAGGCTTTGTTGAGATCTTGGAAATCCACATAGACCTGAACCCTACCATCTTTCTTCAGAACTGGGACGATGTTGGACAACCAAGTCGGGTATTCTACCACTTCGATGAATCGAGCTTCAATCAACCTTGAAACCTCTATCTTAACCCTATCTGCCTATTCTGGTCTCAACTAGGCGGAGTTTCTGCTTGACAAGCCAAAATTGAGGATCAGTTGGGATTCTGTGTTCGGCAATTTATCGGTCAACCCCAGGCATGTTTTCGTATGACCAGGCAAAAGCGTTAACATGATCTATAAGCACTTTTATGATCTCACTTTTTTCCTCGGGAGTTAAATCTTTGGAAATGGTCACCATTTTAGGATTGTCATATGTACTTAGGTTTATTTCACTTAATAATGTATCACTAATGCCAAAAACATTATGCGTATTGCTATGTGAATGCATGGATCCATCAGGAAAGACATCAAACAAGTAAGCAGAACGAGAGTTATTCACTGCATTGAAAGCCTCGTAAGTAGCATTGTTCACATCAAACACATCAAAAATGTTAAGAATTACATCATCCATATCCTTCTCCATAGGCGGACGGGCTTCAGTAGCAATATTAACAAGAAGAGCATCCTCTGTATTATCTGTCCGAATGGCACCCAGGTCATGCTCCAGAGTGGTCTTTTGGGCAATGGTGAGTGATGGCCCCCTAGATAGGTTGTATTTCTCGGCGAGAGCCCTGGCGAGCTTCCCTACTATCGCTGTCATAGCATCTTCTTCGCCAATTCTCTCACCCTTCTAGCCTTTCTTCATCAGCAATGCCATAGCTTCAGTCACAGTTGCCACAGCATTTTTAATTTCTAGATCGATATACACTTTGCTACTTCCCTTAGGCTCATCTTCGAGATGCATCTTACCTTTTCCTTTAGCCTTACTAGAAACAACATTGATAGGTGTATCAGGCTAAGCGGGCTTTGGTTCAACCAAAACTATCATGCGGCAGGTGTCGAAGTCGTAGAAATCTTTAAAACTCTCAAAGCTGGGCCATATTTTTCCGCCATACCCGATCAGCTCAGGCTCTCCCTTATAAGGCCTCTTGTCTTAGATTTCACAAACAGTGACCATGCGGTAGTAGCAGGAGAGGACGCGGCGATAGGCTTTTCTAGGCTTATATCCCAATCTAGCTCGATGGGCAAGGATTTTCGGCTCCAATGCTTCAACAATTCCCTGCTCATGTATCCCCCCACCTCTGCAGGCTTGTAACCAGATTTCTTCATTAGTTTACCCATACTCGTATGAAGGTAGCTGTGCTAAACAGGAGGAGACTATTGAGCTTTGCCAATCACGGCAATCTGAAGGCCTCCTTCTAAACTAGCTTCGGCTTCTATAATAGCCATAACGAAAGCGGGATCGGCCTCTATGGTCACCGTTCTGTCTTTATGAATAAGCTTGATTTTCTGGTATAGTGTGAAGGGAATAGTTCCCAAAGTGTGAAGCCATGGTCGGCCAAGCAACAGAGAATAGGTAACAGGAATGTCAAGTACAGTGAAGCATACATTGCTTGCCACACCTTCTACAGTGACTTCTGCCTCAAAGGTCCCAATTACATTGCACTTTGAATCATTATAAGCTCTAATAATAGTGCTGGATTTTTCAAGCATGTCCTTCGACAGCCCTTGATGTGGAAGGATTTTTAGAGGGCACAGATTAAAGCGGAGCCATCATCCACCATGACACATCGGATAACCTTATCAATAATTTGGATTTAGATGAATAAGGCCCTGTTGTGATCCCTACCCTTGAGTGTAAGATCAAAACGATCAAACTCAATCTGAGGCCCTTTTCTCAGAGGAATGCCTTCTCCAACCGTGGCGCACATCTCAATGACCGAGGTGGCCGGATTAGCTTCTAAATCAAGGAGCCATTTAATCAAGCCCTTGTGATGCCCTTCGAAGTCTATTACCAGCAACCAGATACTTATCGAGCTTGGGTGTTTTTCAGTTGGGTAATAAGAGGGTCAACATTAAGACTGGTCGGGACAAGCAGAGGTGGAGAAGGGGGTCTTGCGGTAGTTCTAACCCTGCTAGGAACCAGGTCTTTACTTAAGCGGAGATATCGGTCTTCAGGCTGGTATACACAGCCACTCCGAGTAATGTTAAGGACATTGTCGAGCAAACACTCTTAGTGGCTCGTGTTTCAAATAGATATTATTGCTCCTCAGAATTTGAATCTGGGTTTTACAGCTCATACTTATCTATACTAAAAAGGTCATTTTGATCAACCTTGAATAATTTGGTGCTTACGGGCTTGGTCTCTCGAGCCACTTCCTCATCACCATCGGAGTAGTCCTCCTTCGAAACAAAGGAATCTATGCTGAACAGTGTTTTTTTAATTCTTTTTGCCACGAAGGGTTTAGACCTGCGGCTCTCTTACTTCGACTGGTTTGGATCAACTTCCATCTCCTGTACAGAGTTGACACTTAAGTTGGCTTGATTGATTAGATCAAAAACTAAGTAAGACGGGAGACCCAAACCGATGACCAGGATAGAGTTACTATTGTTCAACCTCCAAGCAAGGAGATCAAGGATTGTGGCTTCAGATAAACTAGACTGGACCATGCTAACCTTGTTCCCAAAATTCGATAAAGGATTATTCATAGTGCTCGAAATTCTGTCAGGTTCAGTGATCTTTGCTTCTCTAACCAAGTATTGAATTGCCAAGAGCAGG
Organism: Euphorbia pulcherrima; assembly: GCA_947683365.1. Taxonomy (NCBI): domain Eukaryota; kingdom Viridiplantae; phylum Streptophyta; class Magnoliopsida; order Malpighiales; family Euphorbiaceae; genus Euphorbia; species Euphorbia pulcherrima. The sequence continues at coordinate 24,633,938 of CANTUS010000004.1, forward strand.
GCTTTACAATTGTTGGTTTGGTGTCCTACCTAAACATGATAGTTACAAAAGTTGTTCTTATCCTCAGGTATAGGTGGCTTGTATTTCTGAAGAGACAGTATGAAACCCACTTCCCTCAAATGCTGAAAGATGACCCATGGGGGTAACTCATAAGGGTTAGCCAAAATAAAAGGGGGGAGGAGGCTGGATTATGGCAACCATCGGCGGAGTCGGAGTGATTGTCAGGGACGCAGCAGGGGTTTAAGAAATGGCTTGAACTGAAGTCGGTGCTATAGGCTTAGCTGGCGCCAGGGCTGAGGGTTGAGCTTCATTTTTCCTGAACCATAGTTTCCCTGCTCTTTCAGCCTTTTCACGCTCTACCTCACGCTCGATTTTCTCAGCTTTCTCGAACATAGCCTTGTAGGATAAAAAAGAATCAATAGCCATTTCTTTGCGGGACAGGGGGAGAGACTCTTCGAGGAGTTTGACGATCATTTCCTCAAGGCTTAGCTTGGATTTCATTAAGACCTAGCTTGACATCCACCGATCAAAGTATTGCTTAAAGGTTTCATTAGGCATTTGATAGACCCTCTCAAGATGTTGGAGGGTTGTTTCTATCATAGTATTAAAACCATAATGCACTTTCAATGCCTTAGATAAAAGATTCCAATCGTCGACAATATGTTACGGCAAGGTGTGATACCATTCGAGGGTAGGTCCCCGAAGGGAGCAAGGAAACATTTCAACAAGCACCTTATCACTTAACTTCTTTACGCATATTATTCTTTCATACATTATAATGTGAGAGGAAGGTGCTCTAAAACCATCATAATGAGCCATATTTGGCATAGTAAAATTATTGAGGACCCTATCTTTGTCTCTTTCAGATTTCTTAGTGGTGATGAGGCGGTTGATGTTAGCTTAGATCTTGGGTGTCACGCCTAGAGGCTGCGTGAACTGGTTGCTAACTGGTATATGAGGGATAGCTAGGGCTTCGGGTGTCGCGCCCAGAGAATACACGACCTGGTCGTTGACAGTTTGAGAAGCTATCATTTGTTGGATAAAAGCGGCTACCTCAGGTGTCACGCCCGGTGGTTGCGTGACCTAGTCGTTGAGTGTCGGAGGTAGCGGAGGACGAATGGTCAGCTAGCTGGTAAAAGGATTTTGGGGGTAGGTGGTACATTTAGGAGTTACAATGAACTGCGGAGGAGTGAAAGAGGGCAGTGGCTGAGAAGCTGGGCATTAGTGAGTAAATACCAGAGGGGCAGAGTTTTGAATGAAAGGTCTTAGATTAAAAGGCACAATTGATAGAACAGTCGAAGTTGATAGAAAAGTTGAAGATTGCCCAAACTAGAATGGGCTTGTCATAGGCTAGGTTGACTAAAAAATAGGTGCAACGGGTCTCGCCATACCGGACCAGTCAACATCTGTGCTAAACCGTTCTGGGCCTAAATATCAGATGCTGATACTCGATTGGAATTTCTATCTTTGAGAGCTTGCTTAACGACAGCCTGAATAGTGGTTTGGATAGAAGCCTGAAAAGCGTTCGAGTTAAGGAATTTTGCCACAGCACTGGCAAAGTCAAAGCCAGGCGGTGGTTAGGATCTCATTCCCAAGCTAGAAGTAGGGCCGGAGGGTTCTTCGATAGGAGGGGTCCCTTCATTTCTTGGAAAAGACATGGCTGCTTGAGAAGGGCTTCGACTTAACTGAATCTGATTCCCTACTGGAATTTGTGTGTAGAATCCCTTCAACTTTCGTGGTGATAATAGGGGTGAGAGGACGATGAATCAAGCATTATTCTGTCCTTTTCCAAACTGGGGTGCGATGATCAGCCCGTCTCCTCCTAGCTAAAATGGTAGGCAGGAGATCAAACCAGATGGGTTTGTAAATGGCATGGATGGTATGTATGATTTTTGTTTTTTTAGAAGCGGTACGTGATATGTATGGCTGTACGTAGATGTGATTAGAGATTATGCGACAGCTTATCCCTCCAACATACGTAGGACGTTTGTATCTCACGTCATACATAGTGATATGTGGCGACGCAATAAAGGCACTAGAGAAGTCCTACTTGTGTTGCTAAACTTCTTCCACAGGCAGAAGCAGTAAGGGTAAGCTAATTCATTTCTGGGTCTTAAAGCCGATGGATGGGGGTGCATGATTACGGAGCACATAGCACGCAAATCATCCCTCTTCCAACCTCATGGCTCTCGCGTAACGCCTCTTTGGAAGGATCGAGTTTGGCCTCTTCACCTATAATGGTGAAAGAAGTGAGTCCCAATTATTTTATTTATTCTGGTGATCCTAAAGGAATGATGTGCTAAGGCTTTTTTCTAGCACGGCTTTGGTATAGGGTTGTTGATGTAGAAGGTTCTTATTTACCTTGATTCCACGTTACTCAACCACTACCTAAATAGGTGCGATCGTAGGAGTTTACATTTTGGTTAAAATGAGTGATCCACCCACTAGGCATCCTCAATTCCAACAGGGCATGAGTGATACATTCGTGAGCTTCTCGAGTAAAATGGGGCACCTAAAAATTACCGAACTATCTACACGCATAAAGATAAAACGTTAGAAAAAGAATGAAGTTTTAATTTGGCCAATGATTTCAATACATCATCAAAATCTTTTAAACTTTATGAAAGGATAAGTTCAAGAGATGATCCCTAGCGGAGTCACCACTGTCAGCAGATGACGTTTTATGTGGCGGCTGTGAAGCCGGGCCGGTAGACCGACCTCTTTAAAATAATGGGAATGCGAGTGATGTCATTGGAAAATGGTTTAGCATATTTTAATGCTCAAAAGATAGGAGATCGAAATCCAGTAATTAAAATAGAGTCACCACCCGATTCAGCTCAACCGGGAAATTTTTGGTACAATTTTCCTACCGGGTGGTTGGACCATTCTTTAAGTAGAGATTCCAAGTTCGGATGATGTTATCTATTTTTCATTAGGCCAAGTTAAGATACTTTATTCTTTCTTAATCGGCTTAATCCATCCTATTTATTTATGTTTTTAGTTATTATGTTGTTTTCGCGTTTATCAGGCAGTTGAGGCAATGAATAAATTATTACAGTCATCCAAAAATAAGTGCGGAAAATAAAATTATTACAAGGCTTCCAAGTCCTATACATTTTTCTATGCGATAAATAAAATACTCGAAGGCCTAATATACATCTACCTGTAGAAGATGGTTAGCACGGATATGGCATGTTTTATTTATAATATTATAAAGCCCGGTTGGATGGCTAAAATGAGATTTGAACGGCATTTGCGAGAAATTCTGTTTTTAACTAAATTTTAGGTTCGCTTGTTGTTTTAACCCGATTATTAGTGAAAATGCCACAAATTATGGGGTGGGGTTTGTTTTTGGAAGGTTTTGGACCTCCATCGTTGCACTATATATCCTAGTTTTGGAAAATAAACTAGGTCGGAAACGAACAAACTAGAAATAGCTGTCCAAAAAGTCATGCCGCTGACGATGTAGCTAATGCTGCCGGCGACATGGTTGATGTCGCTAGCGACATGGATGATGCCACCAGCGACATCAATGATGTCATTGGTGGCATCAGTATGTAGGCAGGCTACATGGATTTCTGGGTACTATAAAGAAAGGGTCCCAGAAGAAAGTGAAGTCTCTGGGGAATGTGATGCCACCGGTGGTATCAGTGATGTCTCTGGTGACATAGGTGATACCGACAGCGACATCACATGTCTCCGATGACCTCAATTTCTTACAACAGCAGTAGGGAGCAGTAAAAAATGACCGAGAACCCAAAAATGAGCACAAATCAACAAGAACCAGCACAAATCAATAATATAAATGCCAAAGAGCTATGAGACTCAGAATTTTTACCTCGAGGTCCTGAATCCACCTCTTTGTGAACCAAAAAGAAACGCCTCCGAGGAGGTTGTTATGACGATTTAGTAGTAAATTTAAGAGTTTCGGGTTTCTAAATCCAATCAAGCTGATTTAACTACAAGATCTACTGATTTTAAGCTCATAATCAGAGAGTTCAAAGAAGAAAAACCAGGAAAAATAGACCGTAATCCCTTTTTCCTGCCTTATCTAATTCTTATCTCACTAAAATCTATTTTCTCCTTCTGACATTAAACTTCTAACCTTAGATGGTTTTCTCCCCTCTCCCCAAAGCCTAAGGTGTGTTTTTATAGGCAAAATGGGGTGGTTTTCGAGACCTTTTTGACTAATTCCACCGAAAGTGGCAAAAAAGTTGTCTATATAGGGGCCCATTTTAGGCCATGCCATCGGCGATATGGCGATGTCGACGGCAGTATGGCGGATGCCGCCGGCGTCATGGCAATGTTGCAGGCGGTATGGCTGATGCCGCTGGTGACATGTCGATGCCGCCGGCGACATGGCTGATGCCGCTAGTGGCATCAGCCTCTGGCATGCCGACAGAGTGGGTCAAAAGGCATCTTTTTGAATTTTCATAATATTTTAATGGGTATTTATTATTTGGGTATAAATCATTGGTTCAAACTCCTATTAAACGCGTTATTTGGCCATGCCGAACTGGATTCTACCAAGTATAAAATTCGTAAGGAATATTATATTGGTAATAAAAATTCTAAAGAGAAGTTTTATTTTGAGGTATTAAAATCGGGTACACGTCATCATCGTCTGGCGAGAGGGACTGCAAAATCCCGTGGTCACAGCCACTAGGGTCACTCAAAGGGTTTTGACTAATTAGTCTAAGAGGTGAGTTGACTCACTAGTCACTCGAAAGGGGGTTGACTCATTGGTCCAAGGGTTGAGCTAACACTGGGTCACTCAAAGGGTTTTGACTCATTGGTCCAAGGGTTGAGCTGACACGGAGTCACTCAAAGGGTTTATGTCTTTCTCGGCTTATGGGCTGAGCCTAGGTGGGCTTATTAGTTTTGGTTTATTTTGGCTCATGGGCTGAGCCTAGGTGGACCCACTGGTCTCAATCAATTCGGCTCATAGGCTGAGCCTAGGTGGACTGAATGGTCTCGGTTAATTCTGCTTAAGGGCTAAGCCTAGGTAGACTCACTGGTCTTGGGAATGAAATGGCATGGCACACATTAATGTCATAGCTGCATAAAGATGTGGTTAGTTTACACACAATCATGATGTTTATGATGTCCATTTTTAGTTTATTTATATTAATAAACCTGCACATACAGCAAATGGTTAGATCGCTCCTATCGCCCTTTTAACTCCATTCGATTACTTTGCTTTGACGCCAATGGGGGACTTAGTGAGGTATGCTCGCGTGCACTCAAGGTTTCTGGGTAAGCCTATGAGATAGTGTCTATGGTTCATCTATATGTGGGTTTCGTTCTCAGGATTGGGTGCGATTTGGGGTACCCTACGCCTTTGTGTACCGAGTCCCAGTGGCCCTAAGCGAACCAAAGGAAACTTTCCACATATAATATACATAGGCAGTCTTGCCCTTAAGCGGACAAGGTCCTCGTACGTTACGCAAGGGGTGTGATCAGATCCATATCCCTCAAGCCCTAAGCGAACTTGGAGATACTTCACCAAAAGACACCTAAATTGTTTTAGGGGTAAAGAATGCAGATGCTATGCAGTCCTAAAATTTGCGTACTGCATAAATTATCACAAATTCTGTAATTTTAAAATTTAATTTGAACAATGTTTTAATTATTATGTCAAAAAAAGAATTTTTATAAAAATCAGGTTTTTATAAAAATAATTTTCCCCCAATGAAGTTGCCACTGTGAGCGGGCAGACGGTTTTGCGGGTTTTGCATGTGGGGTGCGGCGCGCGGGGTGCGCTTCGGGTTCGGTGCAGTTTGAGGAAACCGCGGTGTTTGGTTTGGTTTGGTTTGAGAAAATCCAGTTCGCTTAAATGCGGTGGCTTTGTAGGCCAAAAATGTGATTATATTTGAGAAATATATTTACACATTTTATTGAGAAAAGATATTTTTAAAATAAAGCATTTTTTACTTTATTTAAAAATAAAATAGAGTCACCACCCGATTCAGCTCCACCGGGAATTATGGTATACTGATCCAAAATGGGATTTTTATACCGAAAAGAGAATGAGATTCTGAGTTTGGACATGATAGTTACTCATATTATTCAAATTATTTGGATTAATTTTGGAATTTTGGAATTTGTGGTGATTTCTGCATTGCAACGGCTTTATTTAAGAATTAAATTCAAGAAACAAAACAGGCATTATAATGGCTTTATTTAATAAATGGACATTTTCTATCGAATTTTTGGTAGAGAAACGGCAGCGCTTGGGTCTGGGCCCGAAAACTCGGATAGAGTTTCCTCACATTCTGGATATTTATTTGTACCAGAGAGCTTATTTACACATATTGTAATTTAAGTGGCACTAGTGGCTCACTTAACCAGAGAAGCGGAATGCAATATGTAATGATAAAGTAATAAAGATATGTTTTAATGAATTTGAAAGTTGGGCTTAGAGTCAATTACCCTCAGTTTACCTTTTCGTATGTCCAGGATGACTTAAGAGCCGGTGCAGGACTGAAGTTGTCAAAGATTGTGATTTTGTTGGAAAATAGATTTAACCCAAGTTATGGCTATAATCTTGGATTATTTCTAAAGGAAAATGTGAGGTTTGGTCGTTTTTAGACCAAAGATCGCTGTGGGATCTTGATCTAAAAAGACCATAAAGTGAGTTTATACCAAACATCAGTGATAGAGTTCGGATCTGGGATTATTTTGACAGAGTTTTGGGGCTTCTGGGATTCCCGGAACTGAAAAAGGACACAAAAGTAATTTTGGGATTTTTGAAATTTTCCATGTCCCTCTGAAATGAGGGGGGTGCACCCCTTTATAGAGAGGGTTGGTGGCGGGCTAGTTACCACTCTGATAGGATTTTATATCAGATCCCATAAATCCTGGCTAGATCTCGGTAAGATTTTATTTTTTTATTGTAGATCGGTAAATAGTCAGCGGGCTGATTACCTATGTTTGAGCAAACTTTGACTTTTTGATTTTTCAATAGGAAATGCTAAATCGGAGCTTCCCTGGAATGTAAATTTTTTAATTTCAGATTTTGGATGACAATTTGGTCCTTTTTTGGCTCATTTGTCTGATCACTGAACGAAATAGGCATAATTCCTCATCGGGCTGGAATGGACCTATGCTAATAACCGTCCTTTTCAGATTTGTAGCCTATCCCCTTTTTTGTATTATTATTTTGTCTTTATTTTTGCCTGGACCGCCCTTTTTGGGTTTTCCATCCAGTAGACTTATTTTCGACTTTTGCATCGACCTGGATGTTTTTTATCTATCCAAATTTATTTGTCTTTTAGACGTTGAGTTGTTTGTGCACTTATACGGATGAGCTCTGAGTACCTTCCATTAAGTATACTTGCGATGTTTCCACTATTTAGCTGCTAGGCATTCATACAATCACAAGCATAAAGATTTAAGTATGAAAGATACTTTTATAAGATGAATTTAACTAGAGTACAAGATGTTGGTAACCATTTCCATTAATCAAGCTCCCGGTGTTAACCAGTCTTTAAAGATTTTCAAGTTAACATCTGACTGTTTTTCTCTCGTGCCCTAATTTTTGCCTGAATCGCCCTTTTTAGATTTTCAGTTCAGCGGGCAATTTTCTGAAGAGATAGCCTAATTTTTGCCCAGCTGGTTTACAGGATACCAACCGTTGGATGTCACCCTAATTTTTGCCCGATTAGTAGAATATCGAAAGGCATGTGATTTACTATATATATATATATTGTGTCCCACTTTTCTAATATATTTCTTTTGTTTGGATATGATAACGATTAAGCCTATCTTAGTTTACTAGGTCGACGAACCCCGTTCTTGTCCATGCTCATAATCTTGGTCACACTGTTTATCGAGAACTGTCTTGACCACACGGGGACTTTCCTAATTTGATATGAACTTCTCCTTGACGTCGATGTTTAGAAAGTTCCACCTACTTTAGTGTCGGGTCTCCTACTTTTGGTTAGGATATTAGGTATCTGACTTGTCATCGTGCACTCGGTCGCTCCTTTGTAGATTGCGTAAGGCCCCTAGTGTCTTATTTGATTATCACATTGAATTGCTTGATCCACTTTGACCTTCAGAGTGACATCAGGTAACCTTACTTCGATTTTGGTTGGCCACATTGCAAAACGTTAGTCCCGAGGGAGCTTTCATGCTTATGTAAAGTTCTAAATAGTGAATGGCAGTGTTTCAACCCGACCTCTATAGGTTTTCATCGTCTTAGGAAGTGTCTTTTATTTTTATTATATTTTTTGTTGGCTTGTTTGCAGCTTTGACTACCCCTTAATGATGGTTTGCGCGGAGAGGGTGTGTGGTGTTCACTTAAATTTCTCTTGACTAGTTAGGAGGTTGCCCCTTGAAGTAGAACTTTGTTATCCAAGGCAATGTAACGAATGGGTCGTACCGAGGCAAGGAGATGCTCCCTTGTGAATTCGGTCGTCTTCTTATTGGTTATATTAGTGTTGGATTAAACTCCTGGCTATTTTGAAAGGTATCCTATGACCATCTTGGTGAACTTATGTCTAAGAATTGATGACGGTCGAATCTCATTGGTCATATTCATCCTTTGTGATGGGAACGATCGAAGAGTAGGGAAACTGTGAAGTCCAATAGGAGGCAAGTGCCATAAACATTCTCATGAATCTGATATTGATGGCGCCTTTTTATCTTGGTGGTACAATTGTAATTTGGGTTTCGCAAGGTATAGACCACCTGTTGAATCTTCTTTCTGAGATAGTCCGTATGGTGGTTGTAAATGGTGAAGCTTCTGCTTGACTAGATTGCACATGGTACTCTCGGGGATAGGATGCCTGGAAATTCGATGGCCTATTCTGAGTGTATCTTCGTATGACTAGGTGTAAGCATTATCACGATCCTTAAGCACTTTTACTATCTCACATTTTTTTAACATGAGTTCAATTATTGGAAATGGTTACCACTTGAGAGATTCCATTTGTACTCAAATTAATTTCATGCAATGAAGTATCTCGAATACTGAAAACATCATGAATATGCTCATATGCGTGGATCAATTGGGTAAAACATGAAATAAGCAAACAAAATAAAGGTTGCTCGTGAAGCTGAAAGTTTTAAACATGAAATTGTAGAAAAATTTAAAAATTACACATTAAAGTTTATCATCCTCCATATGTTGGAGGGTCTTTGTTGTTGATGTTGGCAGTGAAACCATCCTCAGTTGGTTCCATCAATTATCATCCTGGTCGAAAGCTAGAGTCTCATTCTGCTCAGTGGTCGGCGAGATGTCCTTCATAAGACTTGTCCCCTCGTCCATGACCTTTGTGAGTTGTTCTATGGTTTCGGTTAATGGGTTACTCATTGCTTTGCTCCCTTTGTGTTTCCGTCCTTTCTTCATTAAAACTATTATAGCCTTAGTCATTTTGGCGATAGCCTCTTTGACTTCTTCATCACTCGATTTCTCATTTTCAGCCGCATCATTAGAGCACAGCTTTCCCTTTCCTTTGATCTTGCCTTTAGAGCAGATGACCTTGATGAGTTCCTATAGCCCATTCCCTTGTTTATGAAGCTAGAATTGGTCATTCCTATATGGTTGTCAAACTTTAGTAGGGGGGAATTCATACTTCTAGGCACCCTTTCTAGTTCAGCAATCCTCCCTTTGCTTACCAAGCGCTGGATTATCGAAAGTAGGGTTTTATAGTTATTGGTTTTATAGCCCACTTGTACGTGATACGAGCAAAAGTTATCTTTATCATAAAGGGACTAGATATAATCGACTTTCTTTAAGTGATTATAAATGATCCTGAGAGGTAATTTGTTGTACTACTTGAGAGCACGAAGTGTGGTTAGGTTGTTGTAGCCCGGACCAAATTCTGAGAAGCCCTTTGGTTTATCCTGACTCAAGATAGGGACGAGCCTACTTTATCATAGTCAGCTGATTGATGCATGCTGGAGTTTTGAGAAACTCGACCTTCATTTCTTTGGAGTTCTCCCTCTTTCTGATTATAATTAGCTACAACTAATTGACACAAGAAGGTTTCAACTTCGAGTGTCATGCCCTGGAGGTTGCATGACCCAGTCTCATGAGGAGGGAATGTTTTCTTACACTGCAATTGGCTAAGATTGATTACCTTCTCCTCAAAGGTTTGACTGGGAAATGAACGAGTCTTAGGGGTGACACCAAAATGGGGAGGCATCGTGGATGCAGGTAGCGCGAGTTTTGATGGAGTGACCAATGTCTGGGATAAACCATAGGAAAATAAGGGAAGAACTGAATCCTGGGCTTCTTTCCTCTGTTTAGAGTTAGTAGATAATGGCAGTTGTAGGTGAGCTTCCTCTCCAAGTGTCATGCCCGAAGATTACAAGACCTAGTCTCTAGATTGAGGGATTATCGACCTTCGAGTGAGTGCCTCAATTGTAGGTGTCACGCTCAAAGATTGCATTACTTGGTCGTGGACTCTAAACTGGCCATATGGATAAGGAGGCAACAAACCATGTCAGGGATTAGATACTAGCTTGGTATTGAAAGGGTTTTAAGGGTAAGTAGTTCCTCAAGGTATTATGATAAACTAAGGAGTACTAGGAGTGAAAAGCAGGCTGGGCCAATCCACTCATTGAAGCCGAGAATTGGTGAATAAAACCATTAGAAAATCGGGGAAGAATTGAGGTTTGGGTTATAGGTCCCAGGTTCTGGGTTAAGAAAGAGAAAATTGGTTAGTCCATTGAGGTTTGAAGATGGGTTAAGGTTTGACATAATTGGAATAGGCTTGGTTGAGATTGCGTCGAAGATGATTTAACCAGAAGCTGAGCAAACTGAACTGGTTGTGCCCCTATTAGGCCGGACAGAACCTGAGCTGAACCATTCTGAACAAACCCATTCTGATTCTGAGTCTGAATATTTGAATTAGGAACCCGGTCGGAATTCTTATCTTCCAGGGCTTATCTAACAATTACTTGAATAGCCATTCGAATATGTTCCTTAATAGTGTTTTGAAAGAGATCTAAACTGATAAACTAGGCCATGGCAGCGGCGATTTCAGAGCTAAGAGATGGCGGAGGAGCTTCCCCTAAGGTAGAAGTAGGACTGGTCTGCTCCTTGGGTGGTGCAACGTCATTATTGTTGTGAGGAAGAGACATGGCTGGTTGGGAAGACTCAGACCGAAAAATAGACTGCTCAGAATCATGAATTGTATGTTAGACCAAGAGTAGGTTATGTAAGGCCATGGATGGTGTGAGTGCCTTTTGTTTAATAATTAATGTGTGACATACTTATTCTTATGGCTGCATGTAAATATGTTTAGCGATGGTACGAAGGCTTATCCCTCCAATATACGAGGGACGTCCGTACCTCTCATCACACATTGTGATTTGTTGTTACACAACAAAGATACAAAAGAAGTCCCACAGATGTTGTTAAACCTCTTCCATGAATGGAGATTGGTAAGGGTAAGTTGATTGAGATTTGCTCCCTTAAGGCCGATGCATGGGTAATGCATGAACACGTAGCATATAGCACATGAAACGTCCCTCTTCTGACCTTATGATCCCATGTAACGTCGTTCAAAAATGATGGAGGTTAACTTTATCACCAATGAACGGCAAAGAAGTGCTTTATTTTTTATTTATTGTTTTGGTTCCTAAGGGAAATAACTATAATGGCTTTTCTAACGCGGCTTTGGTATCGGGTTGTTGATGTAGAAGGTTTTTGTTTACCTTGATTCCATGTTACTCAACCACCCCCCAAATAGGTGTTATCGCAAGGGTTCACGTGTTGGTTGAAACAAGTGATCCACCCACTAGGCATCCTTAATTCCCTTAGGGCATGAGTGGTACTTTCATGAGCTTCTCGGATAAAATGGGGCATCCTAATTTTACAAAACTATCTACACGTGTAAGGATAAAACGTTATAAAAAAGAATGAAGTTTTAATTTGGCCAGTGATTTCAATACATTATCTAAATCTTTTAAACTTATTGAAAATGTTAAGTTCAAGTTTAAAGAGATCACGTCCCCAGCTGAGTCGCCACTGTGAGCGGACAACATTTTGGACGGCTGCAAAGCCGATCGGAGGACCAATCCCTGAAAATAAATGAGTGTGGAGTGATGGTAGAAAATGGTTTTGCACATTTTAATGTTCAAAAGATATGAGATCGAAATCCCGTACTTAAAATAGAGTTGCCATCCGGTTCAGCTCAACCGGGAAATTTAGGTACGATTTTCCCACCTGATGGTAGACCATACCTTAAGTAGAGATTCCGAGTTCGAATGACGTTATCTATTTTCATTGAACAAGTTAAAAGTTTCATTCTTTCTTATTCGGTTTTAATCCACCCTATTTATTGTGTTTTCGATTTATATGTTGTGTTAGCGCATCATCAAGCATTCAAAGCAATAAATAAATTATTACATGCATCCCAAATAAAAGTGCGGGAAAATAAAGAATAATCATATGGCTTTTCAAATCATATACACATGTCTAAAGCGAAAAATAAAATACCCAAAGGCCTAGCATACATCTAACCTGAATCCACCTACACAAAAAGGTTAGCACAGATACGACTCGCATACAGAGTATATCACATATAGCGGCGCCCCCGACAGCCCCTCATGGGGTCCAAGGGGCAGTACCCCTTGCAGGGTTGAGGGGTGGTAGCCCCTCACGGGGTTCCGGGGGCAGAGCCCTTTGCTAGGGTCAAGCTATCAGGTTAGTTCGAAAATTTTTGATTTTGGAATAAAAGTTCCCTTTGAAAAAATTCATTATTCGAATGAATTTTAGGGAACAGTCCATTTTGGACATGATTATTATATTAACCAAATTATTTGTGAAAATGCCACATGTTATGGGGTTTGGACCATTTTTGGGGAATTCTGGATTCTCGTCGTGATACTGTGCATCCTAATTTTGGAAATTAAACTAGGTTGAAAATAAAACGAAAATAAATCTGATGTCCAGAATGTCATACCGTCGGCAGCATCAATGAAGCCACCGGCGGCATGATTGCCGCTAGCGATTTCATTTGCACAGGCAGGCAGAATGACATTTTGGGTACCATAAAGAAAGGGTCCCACAAGAAAATAGAGCCATTGCGGACAAAGGAAGCCTCTGGCGATATTACTGATGTCACTGGTGACATAGGTGATATTGCCGGCGGCTTCACTTTCTTGCAGCAGCAGCAGTTAACGGTCAAAAAACGACCAAAAACCTAAAACTAAGCACAAAACAGCAAATAAACACAACAAACAACTAAAATGGAATCCAAAGGGCTATGAGACTCATCATTTTTACCTCGGGGGCCTTGAATACACCTCTTTGTGATCCAAATGACACCTCCAGGGATCTTAAAATGATGATTTGGGTAGTAAATGGGGGATTTAAGTCTCTAAATCCTATTATGTTGATTTTAAACCTAAGGTCTACTGATTTTAAGTTCAATATCAGAGAGTTCAATTAAGAAAAACCAAGAAAAGTTGGAGTAATTCCTATTTTCTTACCTTTTCTACACCTTATCCCACTAAAACTAACCAAAATCTCTCTAAGATTTCAAGTTTATGATTGCCAACCCTTATTTCAGCTGAAGAAGGGTCCTTATATAGGCTAAAATCTGAAGGAAATTGACTTTTATCAATTATCCTGCGGGTATTGAGCAAGCATGGCAAAAAGTTGCATGCTGTAGAAAATCATGCCGCCAGCGGCATGGATGATACCACCGGCGGTATCCCTGAAGCCGTGGCGGCTTCAATTTCTGCCATGTCTGAAAAGTAAGCATGGCCTAGCCTAAAAAGGTGAAAAGGTGCCATAATCCGCCTAAAAAGGTGATTAGGCAGAATTTTGGGTGCAATTAGGGTTATTTTTGAATTTTTAAGGGTATTTAGGACTAAATTAATTTTTGGGTGTAAATCATCGGTTCAAGCTCCCATCGGACTTATTATCGGACACACAGAACTGAATTTTTTCAAAAATAAAATTCGTAAAGAATTTCTTATTAGTAATAAAAGAATTTTTATTATTAGGAATAAAATCGAATATAAGTCATCAACGTCTCGCGAGAGGGACTGCAAAATCCCGTGCTCACAGTCAGGAAGCCTTCGACAGGATTGAGGCCTACCTAATGAACTCGCCTATTCTATAGCCACCGATTCTTGGGAAGCCACTCATTCTCTATTTAGCAGTATAAGAAACATTTATAGGAGCTATGCTAGTTTAGGAGCATGAAGATAAGAAGGAACACGCAGTCTATTATCTCAGCAAGAAATTGCTAGAATACGAAACTCGATACACCATTATGGAGAAAACTTGTGCCGCCATGGTCTGCCTCACCAAGAAACTCAGACATTACTTCCAATCTTACCGAATCCAAGCAGTCGCAAAGGTGGATCCGATGAAGTATTTGTGCCAGGCTCCCTTGCTAAATGGAAAACTAGCAAGGTGGCTCTTATTGTTGTCAGAATTTGATATCGAGTATGTCACTAAGAAGACCATCAAGGGAAGAGCAGTGGCTGAATTCCTAGCAAATTAGCCACTCGAGGAAGGAGAACTATAAAACCTGTAGTTCCCTAATGAATGTTTTGCATCAACTACAGAATATCCCGAAAGATGGATCATGTTCTTTGATGGTGCCATTAACAAGCGAGGAGCTGGCTTGGGAGTTATCATCATTACACCATATGGAGCACACGTACCTCTATCAAAGTGATTAGAATTTCTCACCACAAATAATGGGGTAGAATATGAAGCCTGCTTATTTATAATGTCTGCTCTAGTCACTCTTAGAGCTGACAAAGTGAAAATTATTGGTGATTTGGCTTTAGTCATCAACATGTCACTAGAGACTGGCAACTGAAGAAGGAATCCCTCAGGCCTTACCTAGAGGCTATATGGAGGAAAGCCACAATGTTCAGCGAATGCGAATATTTTCATATGCTTCAAGAGGAGAACCAAATGGCGGATGTGTTGGCCACTTTAGCCTTCATGTGGGAAGGGCCTAAAAAATAGCCAATCAAACCCCTTGTTATTGAGATAAGCAGATCTCCATACTATGTCCATGCAATAGAAGGCATTATGGGCAAGGAAGAACCCTAGTACCGTAACATTGTCAAGTTCCTTAAAAGCGGTGGACTCTCGACCGAGGCTACAAATTTTGACAGGAATACGCTGAGGAAACTCATTGTACAGTTCTGCCTGATTAAGGGAGATCTGTTCAAAAGGTCATCTGACAGTTTGTTTTTAAAATGTTTGACTTAACAAGAAGCAGAGAAGGTGATGAAAGAATTACATCCAAGAGACTGTGGTCCACATATGAATGGCATTATAATGGCAAAGAAATTCAAAGATTGGGATACTTTTGGTTAACTATGTTAGCTGACTGTGCTTAAGAAGTAAAGACTTGCCATACCTGTCAGATATACGGGGATGTGAGCCACTTGCCCCCAATGACATTGCAGAGTTTGACAATGCCTAGGCCATTCTCAGCCTGGGGCATTGATATCATCGATGAGATAAGACCATCTTCAACCAACGGGTAGCAGTTGATTACTTTTCCGAAAAGGTTGAAGCAGAATCGTATACGAACATCACGGCCAAGAAAATGGATTGGTTTATTTAGCTACATATCTTCACTAGATGCGGCATTCGTCATCATATAGTGAGTGACAATGGTGTGTAATTCCAAGGGGAAACAGCTGATCTTATTAAGAAGCATAAAATAGAGCATCATCGCTCTTCACCCTATCTCCTTCAAGCCAATGGAGCTGTAGAAGTAGCTAATAAGGCCATTAAGAAGAACCTCTCCAAAATGATCTCCAATTATCGAGATTGGGCCGACCATTTGCCTTATACCTTGTAGGGATATAGAACCAGCGTCAAAACTCCTACAGGTTAGACTCCCTTTTCTCTCATCTACGGGGAAGGAGGCAGCATTGCTCATTGAAATGGAGATCAAGTCTTTGTGCATAGCCCTCAAAGCAAGACTTCCTAAAGATGAATGGGCTAAGGCAAGGCACGAAGAATTGACTTTGATCGATGACAAATGATTAACTGCATTGGAGAACCTACAGTTATACCAACAGCGCATGGCCAGAGCTTACAATCGTAAAGCCAAAAGGCAAGATCAACCCCTGAGAATAGGTGATTTGGTCTTAAAACGATCTTGTAAGATGCACACGGATGCTTGAGGCAAGTTCTAACCAAACTGGGAAGGACCATACATAGTAAAGAAGACTCTTAGTAAAGGGGCAGTCAAAATCTCAGATCTGGACGACAATGAATTTGTCAATCCAGTAAATCACGACAAGCTGAAGCGCTATCTCGTGTAAAAAAGAGAAAAAAGAGAAGAAGAAAAAAAGAAAAATGTCTGTCAAAGGCTAGTGAGGGCTCTTGAGCAAAAATAAAGAACCCAAAATAAAAAAGTGAGGCCTTAGGTAAAATCCATTCCGAACCTTATGCAACGATGGGCATTTCTTGGAAATAAATACCATTTGTCCTTCTTGTTCAAGTAATATCTTTTGCAGCAGCATATTCATGTTAAAAATACTGCATGAGTGCATTAAATGGAAACTATGAATTGTTTAATAAAACACGCATTCAAATAGCATTTTTCATCTTTATTACACATAAAGTGCATTACAAACAGGAAATGAAAACGACAAAGACAAACAACGAGGCCTAAAAGCCTTTATTCTCCCACAAAGACGAAAGGCATAATAACAAGCCCAATGATCTCCAAAGAAACCACGGAGTCTCTTGGTCTCGATAAGCCTCTCCTCAAGAGTGGCGAACCTACGAGTACTTGCAACCCAGATGCGATAAGCCTCAAAAGGATGGACGTCAAAAGGCACAGCATAGTTCACCTCTACCCTAGAGCGATTGACCCACCTCACATCATGATGATAAACCTGAGTATAGGAAAGCTCAGAGCCAATAAGGGTGCACAAGGATGTTAGAAACCTCTTAGGATGACCATACTGCTTGCATAAGCGACTGGGTGAATAGGTAATAACCTCGGAAAGACCAATGAGGACCACACCATCTCTAGCAACATCGGTAGTCACATGCATAATCCCCCACCAAGGGCAAATCCAACAAATATCCTCAGCAGCTCGACTCCCCATAAACTCAACCCACTCCTTGACAGTGAAGTCTCTATGAGAACGGTCGCCGATGCAAACTACGGAACCCCGTGCCCAGTAGGCCTTCGAATGATAATCCATGCTCATGGGAATAGACAATACAGAAAGCTTTTCCCAAAGCCAAAGCTACAAAAGCAACACAAAAGAAAGAGAAAATAAGGAAAAAAAGAGGAAAAAAGAGAGGCATGCTCGATTAAAAACCTGAAAAGGCAGTCCAAGCAAAAGTTAAGGCAAGCCTGATGAATCAAAAACCCAAAAGGTCTGTTCATGCAAAAAGAAAGGCTCAAATATAATTTACATGATGGAGGAGTCTGCTACCCCTAGTAGTAGCTTCAGCCCCATTCTGGGAAGAGCGCATAAAGATCAGTGTCTCGGCCAAACTCACTGCAACGGGAGATTTTCCCTCTAACATCTGCTCAACGATGGTAAAGAGGCAAAGCTGTAAACCAAAGTTGGAGCCTAACAAAGAAAGACCCCAAGCAAAAGAAAGCAATGAGTGGAAGCCAGCAAGATTCCTAACTATGTCGAAAGCCACATCTAACTTCAAGCCCTCATTGCAAATCAATCGGCGCCTATCGAATCATTGCAACTAGAAACGGTTCATCAACGAATCAGAAAACTCAGGGCGATGCGTTGGAATGGCTGGAGGCATATCAGCTGAAGATCTCAAGAGCCCACAAAATTCCTCATACAAGGGGCACAGCTCATGATCTCCAAATCGGAACATGTTGTCAATAGGATCCCAGAACCTGACGACAGCCTGGATTACATTGTCTTTGATGAAGATATGACAATATTCCTTCATATGCGATAAACCGCAAACCCTAAGACGGTTCCCACCATCAGAGTTCTTCATATACACATTTAAATCTGCACGAAAGTAGATGTAGCCCTCCATGGCAAAATTTCAAAGGGTAGCAGTTCGTTATACGTAGTTTATGGGCAATCTGCCAATATCTGGTAGATTAAGCCGATAAACTCGATTATCAATGAAAAGAAGAAAGCACAAAGGGCAGAGATAATGCAAAATCCTTTTATAAATGAAAAAAATGTGTTCATACAAGGAAAGGCTCTACAAACGGCCTAAAAGAAAAAGAAAATAAAGAAAAGAAAGCCTATCTACTGTCCGCCGCTGGAACCCAGATGGCTGGGACCAAAAGACGATAAAGGAGGAGGATAGCCACCCTGTGGAAAGAACCCCAAAGGATCGCCCTATCCACGTTGAGGCTGCTGCTGCTAGTCATCCACCTGGAGCATCCCCAACTGAGCTGGAAGCCGCCGGATCTCCAGCTTCCACATTTTAACACAGATCATTCATATGCATTTCATAACATACCATCCATCATCATTAGACCTGGGCATTAACCCGCCGGCCCGCGAGGCCCGCCCATGCCCATCTTTCATGGGCCGGGTTTAGAAAAATTAATTAGAGATCTGGCCCGGTCCAACTCAAATTAGAAGAGGCCCGAAGAAAGTATGGGATGGGCTTGGTTTTAGTCCTAAAACCCAAGTCTGGCTCGCCCAGCCCGAACTACTAAATAAATATATTGAATAAATATATATTTATTATTTATATTTGGCCTAATGCTCTCCCATGCCCCCCAACTTGAGCGAAAACGCCTTTCATACCCCTCAACTTTCAAAAGGTCCTCCGAACTACCCCAACTTCCAAAAGTGCACCTCCGTGTTACCTTAAGCTGACGTGGCAGCTGACGTGTTTAGGTTTAACTAAAAGGGCATGTGTTTGACTTTCAAATGTATAAAAAATTAAATAAAATTAATATTTTATATAAAAAATCATTAAAAAATCCCTAAATACTTTTTGTATTGCAAAATGATCCTCTTCCTCTTTTCGGGCCCTTCGAAAAATATTTTTTGAAAAATTCTTGCACCAAATTTATTTTATTTATTTTCCGTATATTCCATAATTTTTTTGA
This sequence comes from Euphorbia pulcherrima, assembly GCA_947683365.1. Classification (NCBI taxonomy): domain Eukaryota; kingdom Viridiplantae; phylum Streptophyta; class Magnoliopsida; order Malpighiales; family Euphorbiaceae; genus Euphorbia; species Euphorbia pulcherrima. The sequence continues at coordinate 24,652,957 of CANTUS010000004.1, forward strand.
ATTTTCTTAATTTTTAAGAAACCGGACCCTGAAACGTATTTTCACATTTTCGGACCCTTCCAAAAACATTTTTAGAAAAAATCTTGCACCAAATTTATTTTCTTTATTTTTTGGATATTCCATAATTTTTTGAAATTTTTTTATTTTTTACGAAACGGGACCCCGAAACCTATTTTCACATTTTTGGGCCCATCCAAAAATTTAGTACCAAATTTATTTTCTTTATTTTCCCGATATTCCATAATTTTTTGGGATTTTTTTAGTTTTTACGAAATCGGACCCCGGAATGTATTTTCAGATTTTCGGGCCCTTCCAAAAACATTTTTTGAAAAATTCTTGCACCAAATTTATTTTCTTTATTTTTTGAATATTCCATAATTTTTTTTGGATTTTTTTATTTTTCACGAAACCGGACCTTGAAACGTATTTTCGCATTTTCGAGCCCTTCCAAAAACATTTTCTGAAAATTTCTTTCACCAAATTTATTTTCTTTATTTTCCGGATATTCCATAATTTTTTGAGATTTTTAGATTTTTTACGAAATCGGGTCCCGAAATGTATTTTCACATTTTCGGGCCCTTCCATAAATATTTTCTAAAAATTTCCTCCACCAAATTTATTTTCTTTATATAATAAAAGCTATAGGGGGCTTAAATAAATTTTGTCAAGGTTTTTGAAATCCATTATAGAAGATGATGTTTTTGGTTGAATTAAAATTATAGGGACTTAAAAGAAGTTTTGTCAAGGTTTTTTTTAATTTTGTTAGTTTATGCCACGTGGCATTATGTCATTGGTTTGACTTTTCCAAATTTATGGTATTTTTTATTAAATTAAAATTACACATAAAAGTTGTGTAGAAAATGGTATTATTGTAAGGAAAAGATTGACATGGATTTTAATGAAATTTTTACACAGACATTTTAAAACTTTTACAATATAAATGACATGTGTCAAGTAAATATTGGTTTGACTTTTAATTAAATTAATAAATTCATTGTAGAAATGGTATTTTGGTTAAATTAAAATTATAGGGACTTATAGGAATTTTTTCCAAGGCATTTTTTTAAAATTTTTTACTTTCTGCCACGTGTCGTTTTGTTATTGGTTTGAATTTTCCAAATATGTCAACTTGTCAGCGAGTGGAATGTACTCTCATGGCTGAGAGTGGGCGAGTGGGTATGAGGTAGCACGGAGACACACTTTTTGGAAGTTGGGGTAGTTCGAAGGACCTTTTAAAAATTGGGGGTATGAAAGGTGTTTTCGCTCAATTTGGGGGCACGGGAGAGCATTAGGCCTTTATATTAGTAATAATTATTGAAATTTTTCAAAATTTCTTGTAAATTTTAGCTTCAAAACTCAATTTTGTGACTTATATTAGAATTTTGGTTACAATTATCTAATTATAATAATTTTTTAATTATATATATATTAATTGGTAACCCGCGGGCCGGGCTTAGGATTTAATTATTTTATAGAGGTCTGGCCCGGCCCGAGCCCGACTTTTATTTTTTATGGTGTCGGGCTTGGGCTACTTATCTTTTAGTTAGGCTCGATTGATCCCGGCCCAGCCCGGCCCATGCCCAGGTCTAATCATCATTAACACAATAAAGTAATAAACATACCGTCATATCGGAATTTTGGTTCATCATAAACCAGTGCTGCCATTGAATGTATCCCTAGTCAGAGATGCTATCAGCAATAGGCACCTACAAAGAAAAATGAGGGATCGAAACGAGTCAAAACCGGCATGATCTAAAGAAGAAGAAAAAGCAGAAAGAACTCACATGAGTGGCACTCGCAGGGTGAAAAGTCACTGAATGCTAAGGATCCAAGTAAGATTGAATCACTGGCGTTTAAGTACTCAGATCAGGACGGTGCATTAGAACATGGATGGATTATACTGGAACCCTCGATGTCCCCTCATCATCGCCGGACTCTGAGGCGGAACCGATGAACCCGAAGAAATCCCAACATGGGTAGAAGTGGACGCAGGCCTCTTCCTACCTTGATGATCCTATAGAAACGTAAAAGCAAGGGCAAATTAGGCCAACTAAGCATAAAAATGGAAGAAACAATGAAGAAAGCAAAGCCCGCAAGAGAGGAAGAGAAGAAATTTTGGTGTGGAGAAATGGGAGGCAGGCTGATGGTTTTATAGTCCGCATGTAATTGGCCCGCCGGCTAATTACTTAGCCAGCGATCACGCGTTTACGCGTTGAACGCGTAAACGCCTAACGGCTATAAAAGTTACCATTACATAGGTAATTACCCCACCTGCTAATTAAGTATATTTTAAATTTTTTGCAATTTTGCATATTTCATCCATTTTCTGCATTGTTTATAAAATGAGCGGACATAAAAGCTGTTTTTACACTGTCATTCATGCATTAAGCACCCGAAAATATTTATTCCGACCCTCGATCAATTTTAATCTCATGCAATTCATTAATAAATTTTAATCGAGGGGCAAAATATATTTTGTTTCAAAATTTGTCGATTAAAAATATCATAACTCATTGTATTTCACACACACTGTTTTGTTTGTTTTGCATATGATAAAATTTCTAGCAGAAATTTATGTATGCGAGGGGCAAACTTTTAGCATGGGTCCATTCCGGCTCGATGAGGAATTATACCTATTTCATCCAGTGATCAGATAAAAGAGCCAAAAAGGACCGAATTGTCATCCAAAATTCAAAAATCCACATTTCAGGGAAGCTTCAATTTAACATTTTCTACTGAAAAATCAAAAAGTCAAAATTTGGTCAAACATAGGTAATCATCACGCCGGCTAATTACCTATCTACAGTAAAAAAATCAATTCTTACCGAGATCTAGCAAGGATTTACGGGATTAAAGTAAGATCTTGTCAGATAGGTAATTAGCCTGTCAGCCAATTACCACCCCTCTATTTATAGAGGACTTCGCCTCTCATTTTTCAACAGACAGAAAAATCAAAAATCCATTTTGTCCCCCTTTTGTTCTGGGAGTCCTAAAAGCCCCGAAACTCTGTCAAAACACTCCCAAATCTAAGCTTTATCACCGACATTCAGTATAAACTCATTTTCTTGTCTTTTTAGATCAAGATCTCACAGTGATATTCGGTTTAAAAACGACTTAATTATCAAAAATTCTGCATTTCCTTTAGGAATAATCCAAGATTATAGCTATAACTTGGATTAAACCTATTTTACAAACAAACCACACTTTCTGACAACTTCGGTTTCGTAAAGGCTCTCAAGTCATCCTGGACAGATGAAAAGGTAAACTGGGGGTAATTGGCTCTAAGCCCAACTTTAAAATTCATTTTTATTACCTTTATTATTACACATTGCATTCCAATTCTCCGGTTAAGTAAGCCACTGGTGCCACTCGAACTATAATATGTGTAAATAAGCTCGCAGGTACGGACAAACTTCCAAAATGTGAGGAAACTCTATCCGAGTTTTCGAGCCGAAATCCAAACGTTGTCGTTACTCTGTCAAAATATCGGTAGCAAATATCTATTTATTATGCCGTTATGATGCATGTTTTATTTCTTGAATTTATTTCTCAAATAAAGCCATTGTAATGCAGAAATTACTACAAATCCCAAAATTCCAAAATTAATCTAGACAATTTGAACAATATGAGTAACTATCATGTCCGAACTCATAATCTCATTTTTCTTTCGGTATAAAAATCCCATTTTAGATCAGTATACCACAATTCCCGGTGGAGCTGAACCGGGTGACGACTCTATTTTATTTTTAAGTAAAGTGAAATGCTTTATTTTAAAAAATATTGTATTTTATTAAAATGTGTAAATATATTTCTAAATATAATCACATTTTTTGCTTGTAAAAAGCCATGTATTTCACACTCAATAAGTTTACATGAAAAGATAATAAAATTATTTTCTCTTTAATAAAATCTAGCATTTTATTATAAAAGAGGCATACACATTTAAGCGACCCGGATTTTCTCAAATTAAACCGAACCAGACGCGCCCTGCGCACCGCACCTCGTGTGCTCCCATGGATAAAACCTCGTCCGTGCACAGGTATTTTATTTTTCAATTTAGACAAATGTATAGGATTTGAAAACCATGTAATTATTCTTTTAATTTCTGCATTTTTATTCGTTGGATGACTGTAATAATTTATTTATTTACCACTTTTGAATGCTTGCTAAAATGCGCGAACACAACATATGAATCAAAAATACTAAATACGGTGGATTAAAATTGAATAAGAAAGATTGATACTTTTAATTTTGCCAATGTAGAATAGATAGCATCATCTGAACTCGGAATCTCTATTTAAGGTATGGTCTACCACCCGATGGGAAAATCGCAACTAAATTTCCCAATTGAGCTAATCCGGGTGGTGACTCTGTCTTAAATACGAGTTTTCGATCTTGTATCTTTTGAGCATTAAAACATGCAACTCCATTTTCTACCAAAAACTTACACTTATCATTTTTTGAGTTGGTCCTCTGGCCCGCTTCGCAGCCGTCCGAAATGTCATTCGATTGTAGCTGGGCCGGGCTCGGGCGGGCCTGGTCTGGCCAACCAAAAATTTGCTATGTCCAAGCCCAGCCCAGCCTATATTAATATTTATATGGGCGGGATTGGGCTTCATCTTGAAGTTCATTCCCAAGCTCGACCCAGCCTGTCTAGCAATTAAAAAATAATTTTTAAATATAAAAATATTTGATTTTAAAATTAATAAATATATACATATTTATAGACACATTCTTAATTTCCACAAATTAATTCTAAATCAAACTAAGCATTTATTATTTATACTAAGAAAAATATAAAAATGGGAGAAGAATATGAGGGTGTGTTTGGTTAGGGGTTTCAAGAAAGGGAATGAAAATATCTAATTCCCCTTTATTGATGTTTGTTTGGATAAGGGAATCAAATTCATTACCCATTTTATGTAATGGGACTACCCCTCTTAAGGTCTTTCCACTACCCCCACTCCACTAGGTATTAGCATTCTATTTCTTTGTCTTTCTCTAATATTATTATCTTATAATTAAATTATAATAATAATAATAATTATTATTATTATTATTATAAATATAAATAATAATAAATATTATTATAATATTATTTTATATTAATAAAAATAGTATTATACAAAAAAGTGAAATTGAGGATTAAACGGCTTTTTACTCTGCTATCTTTCTCTGATGGCGAAGCGACGGAGACCTAAGCAAAAGCAGGCGGTGAAGGCTTCGGCGGCGCCGGTGGCCTCTTATCCCGGTAACACCCAATTCGATGCCCCTCTACAAACCGATCTTGTGTCTAACTCAAAGAAACAAGTGGAATCCACTCCGATTTCGACTGTTTCCCAACCTGATCTTCAGGAGAAATCGCGTAAGGCTTGGGAAGGTTTTCATTCTTCCAATCCTGAAATTTTGGGTGATCAACTCTTATTTGTGCCTCCGATCATCAAGAAAGGTAAGCGCCTCTGTGTGATTGATCTCGCTGATGTCTCTTCTGAGATTAATAACTGGAATACGTCTTTGATTTGCTATATTCTTGGCTCTAAGCCACTATTTTCTATTTTTTATGGATTCCTTCGTCGGATTTGGAGTTCTCAGGGTGTTGAAAAGGTCATAAGATTGGATAATGGTCATTTTATTGCCTGATTCACTGAATCTAGAGATCGTGATGCTGTTATAGATCATGGTATATGGTTCTTTGACAGAAAACCCTTAGTAGTGAGGCCATAGAATGGAGATTTTAATGTTTTAAGTGGAATTAAGTATGCTCCTATTTGGGTAAAATTGCCTAAACTTCTAATGAAATATTGGAACGAACGTTCGCTAAGCTCTATATGCAGCTTACTTGGTACTCCTTTGATGACGGACATGATTACTAACGAGCGATCATGGGTATACTTTGCTCGTATTCTTATTGAAATGGAGATTAGTGATGCTTTGATTGAGGAGATTCATTTTGTTAACGAGTATGGCCAAGTTGTGAACCAATCTGTGGAGTATGACTGGCAACTAGTCAAATGTTGGGATTGTATGTGCTTAGGACATCGCGATGAAGCTTGTAAAAAGAAGAAAGAGGTGGTGCAGAAGCCTAAACCTGTTACGGTTACTCCAATTCCACCTCTTTGTGAACCAAGGAACACCTCTAGGGAGCTTGTAGTGATGATTTAGTAGTAAATTTGGCACTTGAGTCTCTAAATTCCTATTTAGATTGGTTTTAATCTAATGTCTACTAATATTAAACTCACAATTAGAGAGTTCAAAGAAGAAAAACCAAGAAAAATGGATTCAAATTCTTTTTCCTACCTTTTCTTATTCTTATCTCACTAGAACTAGTTTCTCACTCTAGAATTCTGTAAGTTCTAATTTCAGATTAATCTCCTCCCCTTTTCTGAAGCCTAAGGTGTGTTTTTATAGGCAAATTGGGGTGGTCTTCGAGACCTTTCAGCCATTTTCACCAAAATGGCAAAAAAGAGATTGTCCCAAGGAGGAAGAAGAAAGCTGTCTATAGAGCCCGATTTGGCCATGCTGCTGGTGACATGGATGATACCGCCGGCGGCATCGGCCAACGGGCCAACAAGCTTGAAAAGCTGGCAAACACGGGTCAAAGGAGTCAAAGTGGGATTTTTGAATTTTAATGATATTTTAATGGGTATCTAGAGGTTTATTTAATTTGGGTGTAAATCATTGGTTCAAGCTCCTACCGGATGCGTTATCGGCCACGCTGAATTGGATTCTACCAAGTATAAAGTTCATAAGGAACATTATATTGGTAATAAAAATTCTAAAGAGAACTTTTATTTTGAGGCATTAAAATCGGTTACACGTCATCATCGTCTCACGAGAGGGACTGCAAAATCCCGTGCTCACAAGCTGCCACATGTCAGTATAATTGCACGAAAGAGCAAGGGATAGGAATGGTACTTGATGGATGACTGGTTTGCCCCTTGGTCGGACTTGTGCTTTATGGAAAGGATGCCCCTTGGTCGGACTTGATCCTTGCGGAGATATTGCCCCTTGGTCGGACTTATGCTTTGTAGATTGGTTGCCATTTGGTCGAACTTATGCTTTGTAGATTGGTTGCCCTTTGGTCAGACTTATGCTTTGTGGAGAGATTGCCCCTTGGTCAGACTTATGCTTTGTGGATTGGTTGCCCTTTGGTCGGACTTATGCTTTGTGGATTGGTTGCCCCTTGGTCAGACTTATGCTTTGTAGAGCGGTTGCCCCTTGGTTGAACTTACGCTTTATGGATTGGTTGCCCCTTGGTCAAACTTATGCTTCGCGGAGAGATTTCCCTTTGGTCGGACTTATGCTTTGTGGATTGTTTGCCCTTTGGTTGGACTTATGCTTCACGGACAGATTGCCCCTTAGTCGGATTTATGCTTTATGGATTGGTTTCCCCTTGGTTAGGCTTATGCTTTGTGGAGAGATTGCCCCTTGGTTGGACTTATGCTTTATGGATTATTGCCCCTTGGTCGGGCTTATGCTTCACGGAGAGATTGCCCCTTGGTCAGACTTATGCTATATGGATTGGTTGCCCTTTGGTCAGACTTATGCTTCGCAGAGAGATTACCCCTTGGTCGGACTTATGCTTTATTGATTGGTTGCCCCTTGGTTGGGCTTATGCTTTATGGATTGGTTGCCCCTTGGTCGGACTTATACTTCGCGGAGAGATTGCCCTTTGGTCAGACTTATACTTTATGGATTGTACCTAATGGATGACTGGTTTGCCACTTGGTCGGACTTGTGCTTTATGGAAAGGATGCCCCTTGGCCAGACTTATGCTTTGTAGATTGGTTGCCCTTTGGACGGACTTATGCTTCGCGAAGAGATTGCCCCTTGGTCGGACTTATGCTTTGTGGATTGGTTGCCCCTTGGTCGGACCTATGCTTTGTAGAGAGATTGCCCTTTGGTCGAACTTATGCTTTATGGATTGTACCTATAAATAGTAGAGTGAGAACAAGATTAGACAGATTTTAGATGACGTTTTTACTGCTTGATCAATTTTGTGAAACAAAAATATTTTTGCCCCTTTGATCAACAGTATAAACTTAATAACAAAAAATACAAGGGTTTAGAAGTCCTGGGATGTCGGGGCTAGAGTCGGGATTCCACCGAGGATGGCTGAAAAAAGGCATGGAGAGAGCTGATATTGCCGGCGACATGGATGATGTCGCTGGCAGTATGGGCTGATGTCACCAATGATTTGAGTGCCACGTGGCAGTTTTGACTGGTCAAAAAAATTGAAAATTCAAATCGGATGAGGCGATGTTGCTGGTGCCATGAGTTATATTGCTGGCGGTACGGAATAATGTCGCCGGTGGCATGAATCGGGCAGTTTTAGATAAATTAAAACTCCTCAAATTCCGCGCGACTATTTAAAAGGAAGCAAAACACTCTTCCTTTCTTATTCTGTACAAACCGTACCCCCCCCCCCCCTTTTGCTCCATTCTTCTCCAAATCTTTCACTTTCTTTGTTATTCCAATCATGATGCCAAGGCTTTCAAGGGAAAATCCGCTCAGGCTAGGGAGAGCCTGCCTGATTCCTCCATTGAGAGGTTGAAACTTCTCTCAATTCTTGTTGCTTACAGCTTAAAGGATACGGCCAAGATGTATGGGTATGGGATTAATTCCCCCATCACCAACCTGACCCCTGAGAAGGAAAAACATCTTTCCTACGTCCAGGTAATCCTGCAAAACTCGAAATTCTTCTTTTTTGGTTGAGCTTTCATTTGGCCTTAGGCTTGAAATTGTGCCATGATAGGAGCTATAAGCATGAAATGGATCGATTACAAACTGATATTGCATGTTTTAGGTTCAATTTTTATTGTTTTTAGGCTTATAGTTTGATTAATTGTGATTTTTGTGGTTTTAGAGCGATGGGTGTGATTTTTGGGGCAAAACAGGTTCTATCCACAGGTTATGATGTCGCCGGTGACATGAATGATGTCGTCGGTGGCATGAGCGATGTCGCCAGCGGCATCAGGCCTTGCAAAAAGGCCTAGGAAGGTGTGATGCCATTTCTGCTTAAGGTGATGTCGTCGGCAACATCACTTCTAGCAGAAGTGACATCAGTAGCCTTCCAACAGGTATCAGCTATGAGAAAATAATCAGGGACTTATCTATTTTGCTTCTGACTTTTGTAGCCACACGGACTGACCTATACTGGAGATATGGGCACCATTGGTAAGTGGTGGCACCATATTTCGAAAAAGGATCCTAAACTTGAGCTAGCCATCAACGAGATGGGCTTTGGGGACTTAGCCCGAATCATGCTGATGTTAATGCCAAAGCTCTCCCATCCGGCTATGACGGCTCTTATAGAGAGATGGTCTGAAACTACTCATACCTTTCACTTCTCATTTGGGGAAGTGATGATCACGACCTCTAATGTTGTAGCTATGATCGGGCTCCCTTGGACAGACGAGGTCATTCATTTTGACCCCTACATGAATAAATATTACATCGAGAGGCCCGTGGTGAGGCTATTAAAGGAGTTATTTGGTTTGAAGCCCGTCTCAGGGCAGCTATCTTATGGTGAGCTGCACCAACACTAGACTAAAGCAGATGTGGTGTTGGAAGATAATAAGGATGCATGTGTTCGCTCCTTCGTGATTTCCTTGTTCACCGTGCTGTTTTTCTCGATTTTGGGGAGCAAGATCAATTATGGGTTGATATCCACTGTGGAGGATGTGGCGGGCGTCAGGAAGAAGAATTGCCCGTGGGCCATCCTGGCGCAGATGTATCATGCGCTAGATGCAGGCGCTCGGAAGAAGGGCAAGGCCCTCCGTCTATACCATCTGCTACTTCAGGTATACCTTCCTTGGAAGCATTTTACTTGATTATGCATGTCTCATTTACTGTGGATGTTTTTTGAACTGATTAATTGTTACTTATGCAGACCTGGGCTTTTGAGCACCAGATGCTTCCACCGGTTGAGTTCAAGAAGACCGTGCCACCAGGCTCCCATTTTCTTACCCGCTGGTGTGGGGGTATTGGTGGGAAGTCCAAGTACCCCACGAAGTATAAGGAGGTCCTGAGGAGCGTGCGATTGAGCTCGGTAAGTGATCTTTTGAGTTGGTCCCTATTTCACACTTAGAATAAAACATTAGTAAACAAAAAGCGTTTATGAATTTACATTATACTTACATCGGTTGTTTTGGTTGATTGTTGGTGCAGCTTGTCTTGGACCTATTTGACGAAGTGGAGAACCTGCTGGAAGTCACAGGGGTCAGGAGGGAGGTAGATGAACGTCAGTTTGTTGTGTAGTGCCCTTTGTCCCAGCAGTGGTACTTCGAGGAGCGCATCTGGGGCTAGAGGTTTGTCCCCATCGCCGATAGATCGGTGCCTACTGATCCTCCTAAAGGCCTATGGTGGCCCCATCTGGTGATTAAGTCCACAGCTGACCAAGCTGATTATATCGAGGGGAATGGTAAGGTTATTTCGAGCGTCCCGGGCTCCTACGAGGGGCACCAGCAGCACCTACAACCCCTATGCCCCCATATCCATAGGAATGATACAATCAAGTATCATAATGAGTAAAGGCTGGATGAGGAGAAGAGGCGGCTCAAAGATATTATGGATGTCAAAAAGGAGGAAGAAGAAGAAGAAGAAGAGGAGGCTGAGATGGAGGTTAAAGGCAACGTTGATATCGAGCCTGAGGGGGAGGATGAGATAGGTACGGATGTAGCTGGTGGGAGTGTGCCGATGTCTCATGGGGGCACCGCTCTTTTGAGGTATGATTGTGTTTATGTGTATGATTTGTAATTGTTTGGGTTTAGGAATGTCGCTTATGTGTGTTTTTTATGCTTTTCAGGAACCTGCGAGGAAGATAGGTCGAGATAACTAGAGTGGGATGCAGTACTATGGTGTACCGGAGGGTATAAACTTTTTGGAGGCTCGTCTAGTCAACCTAATGGAAACCCAGTTCCTACTGATAAATTCCTGAGGTGAGTTCCACCCCAGGAACATAGGCTCGAGCCGGCATGCTCCGATCTTTATGCCAGAGAGCACTACTTACGTAAGGCTTGAGAACATGATAATTGCCTCCTTGCTTACCCTTGGATACGGGTGCTTGCTGATTTGCCTTTTGGATTTTTCAGGTTGCATAGAGCCATGTAGAGCAACTGGCAGAGAACAACTTCGCTCTCCGAGACATACTTATTAGGTAATCACTGCTTGTTCAGGTATATTCCCTGTTATGACAAATCGAAATAAGATGTATGTATGGATGCTATGAATGATGTGCATTATTTACGTTTTCCCTAGTTTGTAGGATTTCTTGGCCCTTTCTGTATCAAATACCGATGCGGCCTGGCGGAGATACGAGGAGGATATTGTAGAACTCTGATGTCACATTCGCGACCTTGAGGGTCAGCTAGAGACTAATGTTTAGGAGCAGAGGAGCAAGCAAAACTTGGATCACACGCACCCCGGTAGCATCAGTCGTAGGGGAGTGAAGATTTCTGACGGCCGACGCACGTTTGCCATGGTTGAGGAGTCTAGCAGCAACCCGATGACTGAGGGAAGAGAGGAGGAAGAAGTTAATGATTGGCTAGTGAGCCCTAAGGATGTTTTATCTCACCCGGCCAGTAGTGGCGGGCATGCCTAGATTTATACTTTCATTTTGTTGTTCATATCGAATCTTGGTTTGTACCGTCAATACATTGGGGTTTGAATAATTTGGATTGTTGTTTGGTTTTACTTTGGTAGGCTAGATATCTATTTGAATGGTTTGCGCCCTCGGGCTTTTTACTTTGAATAAAATGGATTGCAGTTGAACAGGTATTAGAAATGGATTACAGGATTATTTACAGGTTTTGTTTGGGTCTGTAATGAAAAACATACTTCTGATGCTGCCAGAAATTAATTCCAGGCCACTGGCGCAATAACACATATCGCCCAGACTCGATCAGCAAAAATAATATAGAAGGGGTTGCCCAAAGCTCATATCGCCGGCGGCATCATTTGATACCGCCCACATCGGTTCATATCGCCGGCAACATAACCCAAATCGCTGCAGCAGCATCTATTCAGAAATCTAATTCTAGCCATTCTACCAATTCCTGCCATGGTGACCCATAACCAACAGCTATGGGGTTTTCCGCAAAGTCTGGGAAATGCGAATTGGAAGAAGCTTGAAAAATTCAAGCTTTAGGGGTTTTAATATGTCGCAGCGTGGCCCGTAAGTCCCAAGTTCCTTCGAGAGGCGCCATCTTTTTAGGACCCTATGGACCACGTCTTCTGATTTTCATCATTCGAGCTATGCCCCTTGCTCAAAGAGTTCCACGCTATATTGGGGGTACCGTGTCCTAAATGCATGCCCCTAGCGCTGCCGGAATTTCATTTTGGCGCGGATGGAATTCCTCAAGGGTTATGGAATCTGGACTCTATGGACCCATTTCTATCCCGATTGCCTAATAAACCTAGGTTTCAGCTCAGAGCAGTTTTGGAGTCGTGCCGCAGGGCACCCCGATCTCACCTTGCTTGGCCATCCATGGTAGCATTACTACTCATGGCAGAGTTTATGTGTGGAGTGAGCCCAATTGCTCCGCTTAGGCTAATTTCACTCATCAACCTTATGTCGACAGGGGATTCTTCTATAGCTGTGAGATTGGCCGAGGTCCTGTTGAACATGGATGCCGCTTCCGTTGACCCAGCACTTATCGGGGATCAACTTATATTACTATAGGTATCCTTTGTTCTTCCCAACTTTGAACATTTCTTTTCTCAATCCTTACCTGAATTTGAATTACAGGTATGGCTGATGGAGAAATTAAGGCTGAGGGAAGCACCATAAGGGAATCCGAAGAAGTACCTACCTGTTCATCTGAGGGAGAGGGGGCTTATGCGGGCCAATTTTGACTAGCTAACATATGATGATTGTGTGCCTATTTTGAGGGGGCACACTGATGCACAAGTTCAGTGGATTAGTCCATGGTGGAGAATCTAGGATGTGGTTGTGGAATCTTGGGGAGCCTAAGTTCAGTTGATAGGTTTGGAGAGATCTTCGTTCTACACCCCTTATCGGTTGTGCCGTCAGTAAGGCAAGAGGCAAAGAATTACAATTAAGTTACCCCATAATCAGATCGGAATCTACACAGATAGGTGGGTCAATCATATCCGGGAGAAGTGGTATAGGGAAGCTGTATTCGAGATTCTGGATTATGACCGTATGGAGACCATCAAGACCGACACACATTACAGAGGATGGCTTGTTGAGATAAGATGCTTAATGACCTGCCGGGAGAGGTCATGGGCCCACTTCGAGGGGGAGCATGCGGGGCAGAGAGAAGAGCCCTTTTTTACTACCATATTGAGGTGGGTCTCTGGGTACTATAATGATAACATGGGAAGCTCGGTTTGAGATGTGCTTTTGTCAGTTCTATCTTTTGCATAGGCTAGTCGAGGTGATAGACTTATCAAACTTTATTTTATTTTATGTCTTTTATTTGGTTCTACCTTTTGCATAGGCTAGTCGCAATGTTTGGTTGGCATTCCTATTGATTTAACTCCTGGAGCTAACTAGCCTAGACTGGTTTTCTAGAAGGCACTCGCTCTTTGCTCACATACCCTAACTTTTGCCTAGATCGCCCTTTTTGGGTTTTTGATCTAGCGAGTTTAACTTATCCCCTAATTTTTGCATGGCCAGTTTGGAGCATACTGACTGTCGGGTGTCGCCCTAATTTTTGCCCGATCAGTAAAAGACTGAAAGGCAGGTAATTTACTTTATCTATTTTTTGCTTACCGCTTTTCTTGATTGATTTCTTTTAAATCAGATATGATAACACTTAAACCTGTCTTGATTTATAGGGTTCACAAACTCATTCCCATCCATGTCCATAAGCTTAACTACCCCTTTGTTAAGCATCTTCTTTATCACATATGGCCCTTCCCAATTTGGCCTAAATTTGGCCCTCGCATCAGTGGTAGAATGTTTCAACTATTTAAGGACCAGATCATCAGTCTTCAGCGGGAACTTCTGGTGTCTTACTCGACTATTATATGCTCGAGCCATACATTGCTGGTACATCTGGAGGTTGTCAAGAGCCCTTAACCTCTGTTCATCCATCATGTTAAACTATTCAAATCTTGCCTGGTCCATTCCAATTCTTTTAACTTAGCCTCCAGGGCGACTCTTAGGGAGGTCACCTGAGTTTTAACTGGCAAGACCACTTCCATCCTGTAGACTAGGGAAAACGGAGTTTGGCAGGTTGGGGTGCGAATGCTGGTGCTCTATCCCGAAATAGCAAAAGATAGTTTATCCGCCCAATCCTTATAACCAGCTATCATCTTAGAAAGAATCTTCTTTACCGATTTGTTAGCTGCTTCAACAGCTCCATTAGCTTGCAGTCTGTATGGGGAAGATCTGTGGTGTTTAATACCATATTTCTTGATTAGATTGGTGGCTTCTCCTTGATACTATACCCCATTGTCTGAGACTATATAGTGTGGGAGTCCATACTAAGCGAAAATATGCTTCTCTATAAACTTGGCCATTTGCTTGGCGGTGACATTGGTGAAGGATTCGGCCTCCACCCATTTCGAGAAGTAATCTACTGCTACCACAATGAATCTATGCCCATTTGTTGGAGAAGGACGAATTTCACCAATTATGTCTATCCCCCTCGCCGAGAATGGCCAAGGGGTAGATAAATGATGGAGTTCGGTGGGTGATAGATGCTGCATATCTCCTTAAACCTGGCATTGGTGGCACCTTTTGACCTGGGCGATGTAACTGGCTGTGAGAGTGAGCCAAAAATATCCTAACCGCTGAATTTTCTTGGCGAGAGCAAGTCCGTTCATATGGGGGCCACAGTCACCGGCATGGACCTAGGCCATTACACTCTAGGCCTCGGAGTTAGTTAGCCAATGGAGAAGTAAGCTATCGCTGGTGCATTTGAACATATCATTATACACAATACAGAACTGGACAGCGAGCTGCCTTAGGGTGGCATGGTCTGAGTCAGAAGAACCCATAGGATACTGGCTGGTTTAGAGGAATAGGACAATGTTAGAATACCAACAAGGTGCGGATGAGATGGCGAGGATTGAAGGAGCCGATTGAGCGTGGTAAGGGGTCTTAGTGGATAACATCGCCAAAGGGCGAATAGGCTACTGTTGAGGCCCTTCCTATAGGGATGCGAGAGTGGTGAAAGCATCAGGTATTTGATTCTCGTCCCGAGGGACATGGCGGTATAAGCACGAGATGAATTGCTCAGATAATTCGCGGACAGCCTCGTCATAAGGACGAAGAGATTCCTCTTTAATTTCCTAATCTTTGATAACCTGATGGACAACAAGAGCCAAATCTCCAATGATAGATACGTGATGGGCCCCAACCCGGGGAAGAGCCTCAAGACCAAACAGACAAGCTTCATATTTAGCACCGTTGTTAGTGACAGTGAATTCTAAGCATTTGGACAACAGGATTATTTTGTTATCTGGGGTGACGATGATGACGCCGAGGCCCGCTCCCCATCGGATCACAGCACCGTTGAAGTACATCATCCAAGGATTGTAATAGAGGCGAGCTGTTCATCAGGAAACTCTAAGTTTTCTACATAGTAAGAGTCAAGGGAATGATTAGCCAGGAATTTGACTATGGCCCGTCCCTTAATGACCTTTTGGGTCACATGCTCAATGTCGAACTCAAACAGAAGAAGCAACCATCGGGACAATTTATCGGCAAGAGTGGGGGATTGATAAAGATACTTCATCGGATCAATCTTGGCCACAGCTTGGACCCGATAAGATTGGAAATAATGTCATAACTTCTTAGTGAGCCAAACCATGGCGGCGCAGGTCTTTTCCACAATCAAATATTGGGTTTTGTAAGCTAATAACTTCTTACTCAAGTAGTAGATAGCGTGTTCACGCTTATCGACATGCTCTTTGACAAGCATAGTCCCGATGGAAGAGTTGTCGATAGCTAGGTAAAGGATGAGTGGGTTCCCTACGATGGGGGGTTTCAAAATGGGTGGGTTGACAAGGTACGCCTTGATTTTGTCAAAAGCCACTTGGCAGTGATCATTCCATACTACGGGTTGTTGTTTTCTTAACAGCTTAAAGATGGGTTCTCAAACAGTAGTGAGGCAGGCAATGAACCGACTAACATACTGTAAGGACCCTAAAAATGATCTAACTTCTTTCTCTATCTTAGGTGGAGGCATGTCCCTGATCGCTTTAGCTTTGTCTGGATCCATTTCGATTACCTTCTAGCTAACCACGTAGCCCAAAAATTTGCCTGAAGTAACCCCAAACACGCACTTTTTTGGATTCAAGCATAGGTTATACTTTTCAATATGAGTCATGAACCTGTTAAGAATAGCAGGGTGCTCTTCCTGAGTAGTGGACTTCACAATCATATCATCCACATACACCTCCACTTCTTTATGAATCATGTCATGCAGGAGGGCGGTTATGGCATGCTGATAAGTGGCCCCGGCATTTTTTAACCCAAACGGCACTACCTTGTAGTAATACACCCCCCATTCAGTGATGAACGTTGTTTTGTCTTTGTCGACAATATTAACCAGAATCTCATTATACCCCGAGAATCCGTCCATGAACAAATACATAGCTATCCTGGCGGAACTATCAATCAGGACATCGATATGTAGGAGTGGGAAGTTATCCTTCGGTGAGGCTTTATTGAGATCTCAAAAATCTACATAGACATGAACCCTACCATCATTCTTCAAAACTAGGACTATGTTGCACAACCAAGTCAGGTATTCCACAACTTTGACGAATCGAGCTTCAATCAACCTCGAAACCTCTGCCTTAATCTGATCTGCCCATTCTGGTCTCAACCGGCAGAGCTTCTACTTGATAGGCCAAAATTTAGGATTAGTTAGGATTCTGTGTTCGAGAATTTGTTGATCCACCCCAGGCATGTCTTAGTATGACCAGGCAAAAGTGCTAACATGATCTTTAAGCACCTTTATAATCTCACACTTTTCCTCGGGAGTTAAATCTTTGGAAATGGTCACCATTTTAGGATTGTCATCTGTACTTAGGTTTATTTCACTTAATGAAGTATCACTAATGCCAAAAACATTATGCTTATTATTATGCGAATGCATGGATCCATCAGGAAAGACATCAAACAAGTAAGCAAAACGAGAGTCATTCATTGCATTAAAAGCCTCGTAGGCAGCATTGTTTGCATCAAACACATCAGAAATTTTAAAAATTACATCATCCATATCCTTTTCCACAGGTGGAGGGGCTTCAGCAGCAACATCAGTAGAAGGAGCATCCTCTGCATAGTCTGTTAGAATGACATCCAGGTCGTGCTCTAGAGCGGCCTTTTGGGCAATGGTGAGCGATGGTTCCCCGGACAGGTTGGCTTTCTCGGTGAGGGCCCTGGTGAGCTTCCTTACTATCACTATCATAGCATCTTCTTCTCCAATTCTCTCACCCTTCTAGCCCTACTTCATCAACAGCGTCATAGCCTCAGTCATGGTTGCCACAGCATTTTCAATTTTTGGATCAATAGACTCCTTATTACTTCCCCCAGGCTGATCTTTGGGATACATCTTACCCTTCCCCTTAATAATATTAATAGGTGCAATAAGCTCAGCGGGCTTGGGTTTAGTCGAAACTATCATACAGTCGATCTCAAAGTTATAGTCATCCTTAAAGACCTCAAAGCCGGGCCACATTTTTCCGCCATACTTGATCGGTTCAAGCTCTCCCTTGTAAGGCCTCTTGCTCTAGATTTCACAAACAGTGACCATATGGCAGTAGTAGGAGGGGACGCGGTGATATGCCTTTCTAGGCTTATATCCCAATCCAGCTCGATGGGTAAGGATTTTCGGCTCCAAAGCTTCAACAATTCCCTACTCATACATTCCACCGCCTCTGCCAGGCTTGTAGCCAGATTTCTTCATCAGTTTACCCATACTGGTATAAAGGTAGTTGTGCCAAAGGGGAGGAGATTTCTGAGCTTTGCTAACCACGGCAATTCGAAGACCTCCTTCTAAACTAGCTTCAGCTTCTATAACGGCCATAACATAAGCGGGATCGGCCTCTATGGTCACTAGTTTGTCTTCATAAATAAGCTTGATTTTCTAGTGTAGAGTGGAGGGAACGACGCCCAAGGCGTGAAGCCGCGATCAGCCAACCAGCAGAGAATAAGTAATAGGAATGTCTAGTATAGGGAAGCATACATTGCTCGTTACTCCTTCCACAGTGACCTCTACTCCAAAGGTTCCAATTACATTGCGCTTTGAATCATCATAAGCTCTAATAATAGTGCTAGATTTTTCAAGCATGTCCTCCAGTAGTCCAAGATGAGGAAGGATTTTTAGAGTGCACAGGTTTAGAGTAGAGCCATAGTCCACCATGACACACAGGATAACCTTATTGAGGACTTGGATGCGGATGAATAAGGCCCGGTTGTGATCCTTCCCCTCGAGCGGAAGATCAAAATGGACGAACATAATCTAAGGCCCTTTTCTCGAGGGAATGCTTTCTCCAACTGTAGCGCATATCTCAACGACCGAGGTATTCGGATTAGCTTCTAAATTGAGGAGCCTCTTAATCAACTCCTTGTGATGCCCTTCAGGGTCGATTACCAGCTGTCAGATACTATATCAAGCTTGGGTGTTTTTTAGCTGAGTAATGAGAGGGACAACTTTGAGACTAGCCAGAGCAGTCAGAGGAGGAGAAGGGGGTCTAGCAGTAGTCCTAATCATGTTAAGAACTGGGTCTTTGCTTAAGCAGAGATATCAGTCTTCAGGTAGATATACATGGCCACTTCGAGTAATGTTAAGAACATCATCAAGCAAGACACTCTTAGTGGCTCATGTTTCAAACAGATATTATCGTTCCTCAGAGTCTAAATCTGGGTTCTACAATTCATACCCGTCTATGCTTAAAAACTCCTTTTGATCAACCTTGAATAATCCTCTTGGTTTCTCCTTGGTAGGTGAATCAACCCTAAATAACTCGATGCTTATGGCCTGGGTCTCCTGAGCTACTCCCTCATCATCATCGGAGTAGTCGCCCTTCGAAACAAAGGAATTTATGCTAAACAGCGGTATTTTCTCAACTTTCATTCTTTTTGCCACGAATGGCTGAGGTTGGCAGCTTTCTTGCTTTGGTGGATCTAGATCAACTTCTATCCCCTGGACAGAGTTGACCCCCGGGTTGGCTTGATTGATTAGATGAAAAACTGAGTTAAAAGAGAGACCCAAATCAATGACCAGGATAGAATTATTACTGTCCGGCCTCCGAACATGAAGATCAAAGATTGTGGCTTTAGATAAACTAGACTGGACCATGCCCACCTTGTTCCTAAAATTTGCCAAACGATTACACATAGTGCTCGAAAGTTTATCAGGTTCAGCAATCTTTGATTCACTAACCAGACGCTGAATTACTAAGAGTAGGGTTTTGCAATTGTTGGTTTGGTGTCCTACCTGAACATGATAGTTACAGAAGTTGTTCTTATCCTCGGGTCTAGGCAGTTTGTATTCCTGAAGGGACTAGATAAAACCTGCTTCCCTCAGACGCTGAAAGATGACCCATAGAGGCAATTTATAAGGGTTAGCCAAAACAAAAGGGGGGCGAGGAGGCTAGATTGTGGCAACCACCGGTGGAGCTAGAGTGATTATTAGGGGCATAGCAGGGGCTAGAGAAATGGCTTGAATTGCAGTCAGAGCTTTAGGCTTAGCTGGTGCTGGAGCCGAGAGTTGAGTTTCATTATTTTTTCTAAACCATGGCCTTCCCGCTTTTTTGGCCTTTTCGCGCTCTACCTCATGCTCAATTTTCTCGACTTTCTCGAATACAGTCTTGTAGGACAGAAAAGAATCAGTAGCCATTTCTTTACGAAACAACGGAAGAGACCCCTCGAGGAGCTTGATAATCATTTCCTTGAGACTTAACTTGGACTTCATCAAGACCTAGGTTGACATCCACTGGTTAAAGTACTGCTTGAAGGTTTCATTGGGCATTTGGCGGATCCCCTCAAGATGTTGGAGGGTTGTTTCCATCATAGTATTAAAACCATAATGCACCTTCAATGCCTCAGATAGAAGTTTCTAGTCAGTGATAATATGTTGTGGTAAGGTGTAATACCATTCAAGGGCAGGGCCCCGAAGGGGGCAAGGAAACATTTCAGCGAGCACTTTATCACTTAATTTCTTTACATGCATAATCCTTTCATACATTATAATGTGAGAGGCATGTGCTCTAGAATCATCGTAATGAGCTATATTCGGCATGGTGAAATTATCAAGGACCTAGTCTTCGTCTTTTTTAGGCTCTTTGGCGGCGATGAGGTAGTTGATGTAAGCTTGGATCTTGGCTGTCATGCCCGGAGGCTACGTGACCTGGTCGTTGATTGGCTTGTGAGAAAGAGCTAGGGCTTCAGGTGTCACGCCCGGAGAATACGTGACCTGGTCATTGATAATCTGAGAAGCCATCATTTATCGGACAAAAGCTGCTACTTCGGGTGTCACGCCCAGCGGTTGCGTGACCTGGTCGTGGACTGGCGGAGATAGCGAAGGATAAATGATCAACTGGCTAGTAAAAGGATTTTGGGGCTAGGTGGTACCCTTAGGAGTTACAATGAACTGTGGAGGAGTGAAAGAGGGCAGTGGCTGAGAAGCTGGGCACTGGTGAGTAAATCCTAGAGGAGCCAAGCTTTGAGCAAAAGGTCTTGGATTAAAAGGTACAATCGATGGGGTAGCCGAAGTTGATAGAAAAGTTGAAGCTTGCCCAAACTAGAACGGGCTTGCCATAGGTTGGGTTGATTGAAAGAGAGGTGTTATAGGTCTTACCCCTACTAGACCGGCCAATATCTGTGTTGAACCGTTCTAGGCCTGCATATCGATTTCTAATACTCGGTCGGAGTTTCTATCTTCGAGAGGTTGCTTAACGGCAGCCTGAATAGTGGTATGGATAGAAGCTTGAAAAGTGTTCAAGTTCAGGAATTGTGCCATAGCATTTGCAAAATCAAAGCCCGAAGGGGGCTGGGACACTGTCCCCGAGGTAGAAGTAGAGCCGACTGGCTCTTCAGAAGGAGGGGTCCCTTCATTGCTTGGAAAAGACATGGCTGGCTGAGAGGGATTCTGACCCAACTGAACTTGTTCTGAATTTGACTCCCCACTTTAATCAAAGTAAGGAATCCTCTCGACTTTTATAGCGACAACTGGGGTGAGAGAACAATGAATCAAATGGTGCTCTGGCCTTTTCTAGACCGGGGTACGACGATAAGTCCACCTCCTCCTAGTTGAAATAGCAGGTAGTGGATCAGATCATGCATGGGTTGTATAATGTCATGGATAAGTGCGCAATCACCAATGCGTAGCATGTATGGCTGCATGTAGATGTGGTTAAAGATGATGCAATGGCTTATCCCTCCAACATACATGGGACGTTTGTATCTCACGTCGTATATAGTGATATATGGTGACGCAATGGAGGTACAAAAGAAGTCCCACTCATGTTGCTAAACTTCTTCCATGAGTGGAAGTAGTAAGGGTAAGTTGGTTTATTTTTTGCCCTTTAGGCCGATGCATGGTGGATGCATGAGCACGTAGCACATAGCATATGAAATGTCCCTCTTCCATAGTTTTTGGCTTCTTCACCGGTAATGACGAGAGAAGTGCGTCCCAAATGTTTTATTTATTCTGGTGATCCTAAAGGAATAAAGTGCTAAGGCCTTTTCTAGACCGGCTTTAGTATAGGGTTGTAGGTTCTCGTTTACCTTGATTCCACGTTACTCAACCACTTCCCAAATAGGTGCGATCGCAGGAGTTTACATGTTGGTTAAAACAAGTGATCCACCCACTAGGCATCCTCAATTCCAATAAGGCATGAGTGATACTTTTGTGAGCTTCTCGGGTAAAATAGGGCACCTAAAAATTACCGAACTATCTACACGCGTGTTTAAGGATAAAACATTATAAAAAAGAATGAAGTTTTAATTTGGCCAATGATTTCAATACATCATCAAAATCCTTTAAACTTGTTGAAAATTTTAAGTTTCAAGTTTAAAGAGGTTCGTGTCCCCAGCAGAGTCGCCACTGTGAGCAGAGGACCTTTTCCCCGCCCGCAGGGGCCGCGTGAGATGCACTGCACATGGGGAAATAACAACTGGCGCTGTGAAGCGTGCTGAGGGATTGATCCTCATTTTAGGCGTGATGAAAGCACTGATGTCGAAGTTGGATTTGAGTGTAATTTAGGTGTTAAAGGATACGAGATCGAAATCCCGTACTCAAAATAGAGTCGCCACCCGGTTCAGCTTAAGTAGAGATTTCAATTTCGGATGATGTTATCTATTTTTCATTAGGTCAAGTTAAAACATTTTATTCTTTCTTAATCAGTTTAATCCATCCTATTTATTTGTGTTTTCGGTTATTATGTTGTTATTGCGTTTATCGAGTAAATTATTATAGTCATCCAAAAGTAAATGCAGAAATTGAAATCATTATAGGGCTTTCAAATCCTATATATTCTCTATGCGATAAATAAAATACCCGAAGTCCTAACATACATCTACCTGCAGAAGATGGTTAGTACAGATACGACATGTCATATGGGATATATCATAAATCATGTATAGTTAGCAAACCAAACAAGACCCGAGTTAGCGTGAACATGGGGTAAACATTTATATCGTTAAGAAGCCCGGTTGGATTGCTAAATGAGATTTGAATGGCGTTTGAGGAAAATTCCGTTTTTAACTAAATTTTGGACTTGATTGTTATTTCATCCGGATTATTAGTGAAAATGCCACATGGTATGTGATGGGGTCTATTTTCAGAAGGTTTTGGACCTCCATCGTTGCACTGTGTATCCTAGCTTCGAAAAATAAACTTGGTCGAAAAAGAAAGAAATAAAACAACTGTCTAGAAGGCCATGCCGCCAGTGATATCAGCGATGTCGCTAGAGGCATCAGTCTGTAGGTAGGTTGCATGGCTTTCTGAGTACCATAAAGAAAGGGTCCTACAAGAAAGTGAGGCTTATGGGGAATGTGATGTCTCTAGTGGTATTAGCGATGTCTCTAGCGACATGAGTGATACCGCTGGCGACATCACATGTCTCCGGCGACTTTAATTTCTTGCAGCAGCAGCAGGTAACGGTCGAAAAATGACCAAAAGCCCGAAAAGAACACAAATCAACAAGAATCAACAAGAGCTTTGAGACTCAGGATTTTTACCTCGGGGCCATGAATCTACCTCTTCGTGAACCAAGGAACACCTCCAGGGAGCTAGTAGTGATGACTTGGTAGTAAATTTGGCACTTGAGTCTCCAAATTCCTATTTAGATTGATTTTAATCTAATGTCTACTGATTTTAAACTCACAATCAGAGAGTTTAAAGAAGAAAAACCAGGAAAAATGGATTCAAATCCTTTTTCTTACCTTTTCTAATTCTTATCTCACTAGAACTAGTTTCTCACTCCAGAATTCTGTAAGTTCTAATTTTAGATTAATCTCCTCCCCTTTTCTGAAGCCTAAGGTGTGTTTTTATAGGCAAATTGGGGTGGTCTTCGAGACCTTTCAGCCATTTTCACCAAAATGGCAAAAAAAGAGACTGTCCCAAGGAGGAAGAAGAAAGCTGTCTGCAGAGCCCGATTTGGCCATGCCGCCGGCGACATGGATGATACCGCCGGTGGCATGGGGCGATGCCACTGGCGGCATCAGCTTTCAAAAAGCTGACTGCCAGCGGGGCCACAAGCCTAAAAAGCTGCCAAACACGGGTCAAAGGAGTCAAAGCGGGATTTTTGAATTTTACTGATATTTTAATGGGTATCTAGAGGTTTATTTAATTTAGGTGTAAATCATCGGTTCAAGCTCCTACCGGACGCGTTATCGGCTACACCAAATTGGATTCTACCAAGTATAAAGTTCACAAGGAACATTATATTGGTAATAAAAATTCTAAAGAAAACTTTTATTCTGAGGCATTAAATTCGGGTACACGTCATCATCGTCTCGCGAGAGGGACTACAAAATTCCGTGCTCACAGCCTATCAAAGGGCTTCGCTCAATATTGCTAATATTCAGCAAGCTTTGCAGGGTAATCTCCTTGATCACACCCTGATCACTCAAGAGAAAGAGGCTTTGGAGATATTTTCTAAAGCTAGTATTGCTTATGAGAAATTCCTTCACTAGAAAAGTAAGGCTACTTGGCTTAAATTGGGGGATGATAGCACTGGTTTTTTTATGCCTCCATTAAAAGTAGGGGTACTCAGAGTAGAATCCTTTCATTTATTGATAATGGTACCCGAGTTGAAGATTTTAATTTGGTTGTGGATCACTTTCTTTAGAACTTCAAATCTATTACGGGTTCTTCTTCTATTGTTTCTCAAAACATAGACATGAAGTTCATATCCATGGGTAATATTTTGAATGTAGATCAACAATTGAGTCTTCTTAGGCCTTTTTCAGCTCAGGAGATAAGCAGGCCATGTTTGACATTGGTAGCAACAAGAGCCCTAGATTGGATGGTTCCGGCTTAGGTTTATTCAAGGCTTCATGGAGTATTGTTGGTAGAGATGTGGTAGAAGCATTTAATGACTTCTTTGCTTTTGGCAGGCTGCCTAAATCTATATCATCGACTTTGCTGGTGCTCATAACCAAGGTTTTGAATCCTTCCAATGCCTCTGATTACAGGCCTATTGCTTGTTGCAGCTTGATCTATAAATGCATTTCCAAATTGCTTTGTTCTAGGCTTAATACCGTTCTTGCTCATCTAGTTCAAGATAATCAAGGTGCCTTTGTAAAAGGCAGATCTCTTGCTTATGATGTCCTCATTCTCCAGGATATTCTACGACTGTATGGAAGAGCTGACTCTTCTCCTCGTTGTATCCTTAAGGTCGATTTGAGCAAAGCTTATGATTCTATATCTTGGGACTTTATCATTGATTTACTTACGGCTTTCTCTTTTCCGGCCAAATTCATCAACTGGATTAAGTCTTGTCTTTTTTAGTCCATTATATTTTATTGTTAAATGTTAGAATTCAGGGGGATTTCCCAGGGAAGAAAGGACTGAGGCAAGGAGATCCTATGTCTCCTCTTCTATTTATTCTTATTATGGAATATCTAACCCGCATTCTTCAGTGGTACGCTAGATACACTGAATTGAAATTTCACCCTGGCTGCAAGCGGGTAGGGTTATCTTCACTTTGCTTTGCCGACGATCTTATCCTCATGTGTAAAGCTAAACCGGGGGCTATAACCTCTCTTATGGAGAGCATTAACCTTTTCTCTTCCACCACGGGCTTAACCATTAATAAAAACAAGTCCTCTTTGTTTGTTTGTGGTATTGATGAATCTGTAAAGCTCCAAGTGCTTGATTTGGTGGGATTTCAAGAGGGTTCTTATCCTTTTAAGTATCTAGGTGTCCCTATTAAGCCCACTAAGTGGAACAAGAACGATTGTGCTTGTGTTGTTGACAGAGTCCGAAAACTTATCAGTTGTTGGGGTTCTCGACATCTGTCTTATGCTGGAAGAGCCCAATTGATCTCGTCTGTAATTTTCGGCTTACGTTCCTATTAGATGAATATCTTCTGCCTACCTCAATCCATTATAAAAGAAATTGACAAGTTATGCATCTTGAAACTAAAGTTTTTATCAATCAGCTTATTGTCCTAAACTGCACAGTTAATGGTAGATTCTAGCCTGTTAGATGTTACGATACTCCATCAGGGTTCAATGAGGTGTTTAGGCCTCACAAACAGGCTTGGTGTTCTGTTGCCCTTCCTAAACATCGATTTATATTTTGGTTGGCTCTTCAGAATAAACTCCTGACTAGAGACACTCTTCGTTCCCGGATTAATGATATTGATCCCAGCTGTCCTATTTGCGAGTATTCTAATGAAGATCATCCTCACTTGTTCTTTTCTTGCCTATTCTCCTGGTCTCTGTTTTGTAGAACTAATGGATGGTTGGCTGGTGTGTATCCGATTTCACAATTGGATCAATGGCATTCCTGGCTTTGGGGTTTAATCCCTCCAATTTTCTAGACGCTTGTTTGATTACTGTACTTCAGGCCGTGGTGTATCTGATACGGTTCAACATAAATTCATGTGTCTTTTCTAGATTTTGTTATTCCCTTCACCATTGATTTAGTCAAGTGAAGTGGGTTATTAAATGTAGGGTGAGTTTGTTTAGCAAAAGGGTCAGGTCTGCTGCTGATAGGTCTATGTACAAAAGATTAACAGAGTAGCTTTTCTTTTGGTTTGTTTGGTTTCTTTTGAAGACTTGCTTTGTACTGATTGGTTCTGAGCTTATAATATAATTACCAATTCATAAAAAAAGGTATTATATAACTATTAGTAATAAATGATAAATAATATATTTATTCTATATAATTAATAAAAATATATATAAATAATTATTTTTTATTTTTTATGTCTTGATAATATTATTATAAAATATATATAATATTATTACATTAAAATAATTATAATAATAATATTTATTTATTATAATAATATTATTTAATAATAAAATAAATAATAATTATAATAATTATGAATATTATTAAACAATTATTAATAGTAACAATCATTATTATAAATGTTAAAATAAATATCATCTACTAATCTATATTAATATTCATATTTAATTATTTAATAATTATTATAAATAAAATAATAATTTATTACAATAACACTAAAAGTTAATATTTAAAAAATTTTAATTTATATAATAATATTAATATAATAAAATATTTAAAATAATGGTACATAATAATATTTAACATTTAATATTATTTTTAATATTAATTATTAATATTATATTATTTCTAATATTATTAATTGAATATTATATTTAAATTTATTAATTATTATAATATAATTATTAATAATATTTATTATAATAATATATTCAATAATGATAAATATTATTATTATGATAATACATATTATTATTATAATAATATATATTTTAATATTAATATTACTTTTGTAATTCTCATCAATATAATATGAATATAAATTAATAAATTATTTTTAATAATCATAATTAATTAATTAATATTATATATAATTATTATTATTACTATTATTAAATAATTGATTTTATTTAATCCAAACAATAATAATTGAAATCGTGAGCAATTTCATTTCTTTTCTTGACCATACCAAACACATAAGTCAATAAAAGGGAATTACATTATTTTCCTTACATTTCCCTTCCTTAATTCTCTTTCACTTTCTTGATGTGAACCAAACGCTCTTGAATCAACTGTGGCAATGGATCAACAATGACTATTATATTTATTGCAATAATTCTGCTTTTGGATCCTTTATGTATAGATACTTTGCAGAAACCCTATGCTTTCCTATTGTTTTATTTATTTTCTCCTTTTTTGGTCTTACTTTCTTTCTCTGTCATGTTTGGTCTTGCTGTCTTCCTTTATCAATCTTCTTATGATCCTCTTAAATAATTTAAGTTTCACAATATCAAATAATTGATATTAGATGACATTGTATCTCACGTATATATTTAATTTTTTTTAATTAAAAAATATACATATTTATAATTAATGTATATAATTAAAATATATATTTCGGCTGGGCGGATTTGGATTTTTATACAAAAATTCAAGTCCAATCCAAAATATCTTTGGGCTTCGGTGAACTTAGAGCGAACCGGGATTTTTGCACAATATATTGGGAATTTATTATAATTGTGCACTTTTTTCAAATTAATTACAGATTTATTAAAATATCTATAAAATTATCATGCTTATTAAATATATCTTAACTTCCTCCTTTTTTTCAATTCTATTTACACAGTTGCCATATTGCTTTTTTTTTCCTTATTTTTCATTTATCTCTCAAACCGTTTATTTTTTCGACGTGCCGCTTCAGAGTTTTTTGTTCGTCTTATGTTTATCTTTGAAATGACATCCACCGTGGCTTTACGTCATTTTTTTATCCAATAGATTTCCTGTAGATCATCTATAGATATCCAATAGATCGCTAGAAAATTCGTTGTATCCATCGTTATGCGGTAACTTTATAAACTATTACCATTGAGACCATTGCTGATATTTTACAGGTATAATTTAGGAGTCCTCTACCTTTTAAAATTGGACATTCATGTGTTATTTAATTTATTTCGATTCAATTGCAGAATTTGGGCAAATTGGCTGTATAGATTTGAGTTACGAGTGGACTTTCAGGAGTTGAAGGGATTATTTTGTTAAGGATTTTTTTGCAATTGATCTCTTGCTTCGTCTCTTTTTCTTTGTTTGTTGTGTTTATGAGATCAATTAGTTGTTTAACTTGTGTTTTCTCATCTACAAGACATCTTTTGGTCATCTATCGGAAATCTAGTGGACATCTACTAGATTTCCATTAAAAAATGTAGTTTGAAGTTGATATTTAGGTATATGCAAAAGTCTATTCTAAAGTTATGATCTATTAAAACCTATCTAGTATTTTGAATCCAAGATCTTCTAGTTTTACTGGTTTCTATTGGAGTTCTATTGGACACCTGACAGTTAAAAAAAACTCGATAAAAGTATATCATCATGTATCTACTTTTGAAGATAAAAAAGAGACGAACAAAAAACTCTAAAACAATATGTCAAAAAAAATGAGCGGTTTGAAAGATATAAGTAAAACAATCAAACAAACTAAAAGAAAAAAAGAAACATGCATATTGTTAGGGTGGGAGGAGGGGTTTATAATTATTTTACAATGATGATATACTTAAAATTATTTTACTTTTTTATAACATTTGGTCTAAATTATTTTATATTTTTTATTTATTTATATAAAAACCCCTAATATATTTACTCAAACTCAAGAAAAATTATTAGCCACAGAGGTTGTTACATTTGACTCCCATGCCCAATCCCACCCTAGGCGACCCTCAGGTTAGGTTAAACAGGTCTATGCAATAACCGCAAGTGTCTTCAACTTTTTATATCTCCACTGGAAATGAAAAAATAATACAATTGGGATTAATAGTATTAATATCAATTCTGACTTTTGTGTTGACCGGGAATCTTAAAAAGTTAATTACCATTTCTATAACTATTCCTATTTTCAATTTCAATATAGAAAATCACGTTTGCTTTTATGTTAAAAAAACTTGAAATTTGTTTACATCAAACTAAAATTTAATTAGTAACAAAAAGAAATTTATATTGAATTATTTAGTTTATTTATTTAATAATATGTTCAAAATTCTTAATTTTATAGTTTTTTTAATAAATGTTATTTTTATATACTAAAATTTAATTATATTAACATTTTTTATTTTATTTTTAAATCTGATTTATTTCGAGCTAAATTCGGTTTAGTCTAAAATTAGTGACTCACTCCTTTCATCGGTTTAGTGGCCGGTGTGGATCTAAAAATCATTTAATAGTGTTATTAAAGCACACCAAATCAATTCCATTCTATTGGAAAAATCAGAAATCATAGATAATTTCGTTCTAGTTGATAAAAGTAAGTGGTTTTATCAATTTAAACCACAAAAACTGTAAATTTGATGAAATCTCAGTTTTACACATCAATTAAACGCGTTTTTAAGAAATTTTTCCTGTTGTCTTTGTCCTAATAGAATCATATGGACAATTTATTAAAGTTAAGTGATCTCTTACATATTTCGTTTTATAACTATATTTATGAACACATTGTATTTTTTGTTATTTATATTTGCTCATAATTTATACTTGATGTTTGATGAGTGGATTTTTTTTATATCCTTTTTATTTAGTATTATTAAAAAATCAAATAACCAAGTTGAATCACTTTTAAACCGATAAAACCGTGAATAATTAACTTCACCGCTTTAATTTATGGCCTAATTTCGATAATAGTGGTCTAAACTCACTCGTGGAAATGGTATTTGTTTTCTACCTAGAAGTCAATTTTTCAAGAAGAAATAAAATACGAGAATGTAGAGCGGTGAATGTCTTAACCTAGTAGTTAATATTGAATTTGTGACATTTAGAGATATGATTCAAGAAACATGTTGCTTACCTATATCTATTTATATATAAAAGAAGAGAAGTCTTAAATTACTTTTTTACCCTTACACCTTTAAAAAAATAGTAACATTTTATTATTAATTTTTTTATTTTATTATCATATTATTCCAATTTATATTACTCATATATATATATAAAAGAAGATAAGTCCTAAATTTCCTTTTTACACCTACACATTTCAAAAAAAAGTAAAATTTATATATATATAAAGAAAAGTCCTAAATTACCTTTTCATCGCTACATCTTTCAAAAAATAGATAATAAAATATTTGATGAGGAAAAAAGAGTAACATTAATTCTTAAATAGGATTATAATCAATAGAGTCATATTTTTTAAATTATAATCTGTTGTTTATATTGTTCAATTGTTATGAATTTTTTTTTACAAGTTGATTCTTATTTTTTTACCATTGTGAATATTTGATATGTTATTGCTAACTTTTCTAATTATTTGTTGACATATAAGAGCTTTCTTTACTTTAATTAATTTTACACTATATATGAATAGATTTTACTGCCGTCTACAATAATTATTAAATTGGATATTTTTTTCATGAATTTAAATCGGAATTTTAGGAAATTGATTTTAATATATTTCTCGAATAGGTTTGATTTAGAAAAATGATAATAATTAATAGCAATAACTACTTTTTATTGAGAAATAATTAATTAGGGTGAATTATAAAAAATAAATAAAAATAATATATATTTCCTAAATCTATTTATTTAAAATTTAATTTGTTGTTCTTGATTTTATTTAATTCTGTTGGTTATAATCCTATTTAATAATAAATTTGAATTTCGTAGCAGTACTTATGCCTTCTTATTAAGAATCTATGTGACTCCTTTTTTCTCATCAAATTTTGACACGAAAGCACAAGATAATTGTAGAAAAGTATATTGTTCATTATGTTGAAGCAGAAACATAATTCGGTGGATGATATCAATCCACTTAGGGTGCAACTGAAGATAGATTTTATATGCGATATAAATCCAAGTAAGATGCACTGGACCCTCAAAGTATATGTTCTCCACCTTTGGACCATTCCAGAACGAAATTAACCAAATACAATATTTACTATTGAAATAGTTTTGCAAGACGAAAAGGTATGTTGATAAATTATTTGTAATTGAGTATTAAAAAATTTGTCACACTAAATATTTAATAAAATTGCATAACTAACAAAAAAATTCTATCCTTTTTATTAATTTAATTTAAATATTTAAATATAACCAGCATAAAAATGTTCTACTTTATAATTTCCCTAATATCAATTTCTTATGGTTTGAGTTTAGATTTCTCTCTATTGAACCAAGCACAAGTTTGACTGACTCAGTAGTGCTAATATTTTGATCATAACAATTAAATTCAGTTTGAGTTAATTAAATCAATAATTATGTTAAAATAAATAGTCTATGGTTGGTTGAGGAGTTAGTAAATTCGAGGGTAGAATTTCGAGTCTCCGCTGACCAAGTTATTTAGTTTAACTCTGAGTGATCTGGGCTGAGTATCTACTTTATTCGCTAACTTAGTAATTCACTCAGCACTTGATATTTAGATTTTGCTTCAGCTATGTACTTTATGATACATTATTTCGCTGAGTTACTTTAAGTCTGTCAAAGCTGTTGACTTTACCATTTAAGGTAAAAAGGGATGTTTGCTTTTAGTGTTGCTTTTTGCAGGACATTAATGAGACAAAGACAAAAAAGAATTAATACCTTTACAAGACTCAGATTAATGAAGAAAAAGGCAAAGTCTTCCATATTCAAGCTGCAAAAAGTCATTTGCCATTTCGGGCAATTCTGCAGATTAACAACCTTGCACTGCGCACTCTACAACATGTCAGAATACCAGAGGGAATGGGAAGAAGGCACGTGGCAAGTCAGCGCAAGTTCTCTCTAACGGAAGACTGGCATCAAACGACAAAGGATTCAAATTGAAGCTCGAATCTCAATCTAACGGATTGATTTTCTATCTCACAACGGTGCCATTCTATCTCTTAACGGATTAATTTGAAGAAGCAACAGGTGGATAGATGAGCTATCAGTTTCACAAGATGCCAAAGTAAGTTCAACGGCTACTTTCCCAATCCAACTATAAAAGTAGCAAGAAGGCAAGCGTTAGAACTTGGTAATTACACCTGAATTTCTCAAAAGCTAAATCTCTGTCTAATTACAAGCTTTAAAGAAGTTCAAGCAAGAAAGCACTACTCAGCGAGAATCTGCTTTAGAATAAGGGAGAATAGAATAGATCATTCAATAGTAATATCTGATTATTGTAACTGGATCAATGTTTTATAAGTTGAATCCAGCTCTTGTTTAATCTCTTAGAGAGTTGCTGATAGAAGAGGGTATTCTACTCAGCGGGTGAGCGATTGCAGTTTGGAGGGTACTTACTATAATTGGGGAATTTGTGAAAGGCTTCTCCGCCTAGGGTAAAGGAGTTGAGATTAGTAAATTATAGTCGAGACACTCTCTCGGGACTGGATGTAAGCACAGTTTCCGAACTAGTATAAAAATCTCTGTGTCCTTTACTATATTACATTTTCCAGAATTTCACTTAGCCAGCTAACCTCACTCAGCGGAGTCATCAATTATCGCAAAAAAGTTTCATTAGTTCTTGAGTGAGTCATTCACCCCCCCTCTAACTTAGTGAGTGTATGCATAGGGACCAACAAGTGGTATTAGAGCAGTTCTCATTTCAAAGATTTAACAATCTTGAGAGAATCACCAAGCTCAGAGCTGAGAAAGGAGAGGATGTGACTGAAAAGAAGGCTATAAAGAAGGAGTTCAGGAGAGACTCTAAGAAGGAAAAGAAAGGGAGCTCAGCGAGCTCAGTTCCAGCAGTTATTCCCAAAAAGATAAGATCCGCAAAGGGAACTAAGGAAGAGAAGGTCAGAGAGCTGACCCTAAAGGAAATTGAGGAAGCAAAGCAGGCTAAAGAGGAGTTAAGAGAAGAAATGCCCCTGGACAGGTAGAAGAAGAGGAAAGTTGTTGAAGCTCAGCTAGATGAGGTGACTACTAAAGGTAAGGAAGGTACATTAGCTCTTATACCCCAAGTAGGTCAGCCTAAGAAGAACCTGATGGTGAAGAACGGGACTGGTATTGTCTAAGATCTTGAGGAAGCTAAGAGAGTAAAGGCCGCTGAGGAAGAAAGAATAAGGAAAAGGCAGGAGGAAATTGAAGCTAAAATTAGGAGAAAGGCTGAGGAAGCAGCATCTAGAGCTAAGGCTAACACTGAGAAAATTCTGCAATCTACAGTAGCCATCTTAGTAGAGAAGGAAGTTCCTGAAGTTGTAGAGGAGATGATTGGTGCCCTGGAAGGATTTGAAAACTAGGAGGAGCAGGAAGAAGATGAAGTTGTGGAGGTAGATGCTGTTGGGTTCAATGTGCTTGACTCTGACCAACAGGTCACTCGAACTGCTGATGAAGCTAAAGAAGCTAGGAAGGAGAGGAAGAGGAGTTTACTGATGAGGATTAAAGTTGTGATTGATGAAGATGAGGATGATTTAGAGGATAAGGAGGAAGTAGCTATAGTTGAGTAAGGAGCTCAACTGACTAAGGAATCTTAAACTCAGGGCAGCGAGTCTACTGTTGAAGGTATTAATGGAGAGGAGGAGGAGGAGGAGAACCCTGAACCATTATTTTTCCAAAACCCTACACCAGAAACACCACTCTCACCTACACCCATTTTAGCTATGCCCTTACCTGAAACCCAAACACCATCCACATCCACCTCTGACCAAACACCCAACCCAAACTCTGACCAAACAGCCATCATTCCATACCTTTCACCACTTGGATCTCTAGTTTATGAACCGCTGCTATTGGAAGGACCAGTCATAAGAGGTCCTCCAATCATTGAAGAGATAATAGAATAACCACAACAACCACAACCACCTCAACAACTACAACCACAACCCTAATATAACCCCCAAGCAGAGCTGTTGGGAGATATAAGGAGGATGGGGAGAGAAAGATTTCCAGGACTGAGGACAGATGCAGAAATTGCCAAATCCTTACCGTTTGAGAAGGTTTTGAGGAGAATTGCAAAGGTTATGGAGCTAGTGCAAGGTTTTCTAGAAGTTATTGAGGAGATCAAAGCCCGTTTCAAATTAATCCCTACTCAGTTCTCATTAGTGAAGCCAATTATATCATATTTATTGCCTTTATAATCTGTTGTAGGTAGGAAAGCTGACTATTTGAAGATGGAAGTTGCAGAACTCAAACAAAAGATGGAGAAAATTTATGAGTATAACTGTAAGGTGCTAAATAATGAGAGGGATTTCAGAAATTCTATGATAGATAAGTTTAATCCCCTCTTGGAGGCTATGCAAGCAGTTCAAGATGGATACAACATTTTAAGAAAGGAGAATAAAGCTAATACTTCCAAGATAGATGCAGTTATTGATGGTATCAATGCTCTAATTACAGTAATCTCCAAATAAGGCAACTCAAATATGCAGACCCAGATGAGAGGAGATATATTGAAAGGAGTTAGGGACACAAAGGGAGAAGTTCTTAAAGCC
The DNA here is from genome assembly GCA_947683365.1 of Euphorbia pulcherrima. NCBI lineage: Eukaryota > Viridiplantae > Streptophyta > Magnoliopsida > Malpighiales > Euphorbiaceae > Euphorbia > Euphorbia pulcherrima. The sequence goes on from CANTUS010000004.1 coordinate 24,687,455, forward strand.
TTGAAAAGGCTAAATATTTCTGATGCTCTGACTAGTGACATTTTTATGGCAAATGCTAAGCAGGAACCTTCGCTTCATCAGAAACTTGGTCATATTTGAGATCAAATAAAGAAATTTCACTCAGACATCATCAATGACGTTCAAGAAATTGATCAAATTCATGAAGAAGTCATTACTCACATTAGGAGCACTCCCATGCTAGAGCGGATACTCAGAGAAAATAATCAAGCAAGGGCTCTGGCAAGTCTCATACAGATTTCCAAGGAAGGACTAAGCGCTCAGTATCAGGTCAATCTGTCTTAATAACATGCTTTAGTAGGCTTGTTTTCCTTTCTTAGAGAACATGACGCAATATCGCAGGAAATCTATGAGCTGCTAGTACAACATTTTTCCACCAATGTTTATGGTCAGCTAGATTCATTTGAGAAGTCTCTGAGATTGTTTGGTCATTGAGCCTAAGCCATTTTGGATGCAATGGCAATGGAGGAGAGAGATTGCAAGAAGCATGAGCAGGAGGAAAGAGAGAAAGAGATCAGAGGATGGCTGAATTCTCATATAATTTGTCCAAGGATCTGGAGCGCATTCAAAGAGAATATCATAAGACAAGGAAGAGAAAAGGCAAGGAAATTACACTACCCAAAGAGAAGAAGTCAAGATGGGATCAGCAGGTCTATGAGGAAAGAAGAGCAAATCTTAGAGGACCACCTTTGCCAAAATAGAATAGAACAGAATTTTGTAGTCTGTGGAGCTCATTATAAAACTTAGTTAGATTAACTCATCATTATCTGTACTCAAGTTATTCTTTAATGAAAGATTACTTATTCTGTTCTAAGTTAAGATCTTCTTAACTTCTTATATTTTTTGCTGCATATATATGTGTTGATCATTTTGCAGAAATATAAGAGAAGGGCTAAGGAATGCTGAACTCAGAGAAGTCAAGGATTATGGGGGAGTTAGCATTCATTCTAAGCAAATTGAAGATGGTGAACGAAAGACATATCAAGAATAAATATAAGGTAACTCTGATCTAGATATCTTATTGATTTAATTCTTGCTCAAGTTAATTGCCATTGATCAAAATGGGGCTTTTGTTGAACCAAACACAAGTTTGACTGACTCAGTGGACTGGCACAGTAGTGCTTAGGTTTTGATCATAACAATTAAGTTCAGTTTGAGTTAATTAAATCAATAATGATGTTAAAATAAATAGTCTATGGTTGGTTGAGAGGTTAGTAAATTCGAGGGTAGAATTTCGAGTCTCCGTTGACCTAGTTATTTAGTTTAACTCTGAGTGATCTGGGCTGAGTATCTACTTTAGTCGCTGACTTAGTAATATTCACTCAGTACTTGATATTTAGATTTTGCTTCAGCTATGTGTTTTATGATACATTATTTTGCTGAGTTACTTTAAGTCTGTCAAAGCTGCTGAATTTACCATTTAAGGTAAAATGGGATGTATGCTTTTAGTGTTGCTTTTTGCAGGACATTAATGGGACAAAGATAAAAAGAATTAATGCCTTGACAAGACTCAGATTATTGAAGAAAAAGACAAAGTCTTCCATATTCAAGCTGCAAAAAGTTATTTGCCATTTCGGGCAATTCTGCATATCAACAACTTTGTATTGCACGCTCTGCAATATGTCAGAATACCAAAGGGAATGGGAAGAAGACACACGGCAAGTCAGCGCGAGTTCTCTCTAATGAAAGACTAGCATCAAACATAAATGATTCAAATTGAAGCTCGAATCTCAATCTAACGGATTGATTTTCTATCTCACAATGGTGCAATTCTATCTCTTAACGGATTGATTTGAAGAAGCAATGGGTGGATAGATGAGCTGTCAGTTTCAGAAGATGCCAAAGTAAGTTCAACGACTACTTTCCCAATCCAACTATAAAAGTAGCAAGAAGGCAAGCGTTAGAATTTGGTGATTACACCTGAATTTCTCAAAAGCTAAATCTCTGTCTAATTACAAGCTTTAAAGAAGTTCAAGTAAGAAAGCACTACTCAGCGCGAATCTGCTTTAGAACAAGGGAGAATAGAATAGATCATTCAATTGTAATATCTGAATATTGTAACTGGATCAACTTTTCATAAGTTGAATCCAACTGTTGTTTAATCTCTTAGAGAGTTGGTGATAGAAAAGGGTATTCTACTCAGCAGGTGAGCAATTGCAGTTTGGAGGGTACTTATTGTAGTTGGGGAATTTGTGAAAAGCTTCTCCGCCTAGGGTAAAGGAGTTGAGATTAGTGAATTAAAGCCGAGACACTCTCTCGAGACTAGATGTAAGCACAAGTTGCCGAACTAGTATAAAAATCTCTGTGTCCTTTACTTTATTACATTTTCCAGAATTTCACTCAGTGGAGCCATTAATTATCGCGAAAAAGTTTCATAAGTTCTTGAGTGAGTCAATCACCCCTCCCCTCTAACTCAGTGAGTGTATGCATAGGGACCAACACTCTCTGTTAGTCAATCGGGCTCTGAAAGGATAACTCAAATATCATCTCAAAATGCATACTTTGTGTCTGAAGAGATAGCATGTGGATCAATACAAGTAAAGATAATCGCAGAATTGGTGGAATGTAAACAAGTAAGTATAGTATTTTTGGCAAATAAATTTGTTTAAATTAATTAAATACTCTCAATTAAAACTTGAAAAACAATTTCTCCTTTTTTAAGTCAAATCATGCATAAATAAATAATGCATCACAATTATTTTTATGATGATTTTTACAATTATTCAGGAAGGATTTTTTGGATTGTGGTAAAAATTGTTGATTTAGAGTGCTAAAATGGTTGGTCATATCCGGAGTGTAGAAATAACAAACGTTTCAAAAAGGTAGAAGTAAATGGCAACAAGTTCTTTTGCCAAAAGTGTAATCGTTTTGATTACTCGACTTTCCACTGGTAAACATTGTGCATCTAAAATTTGGCTTTTAATTGTTCAATTAATATAGATAAAGTATTTCGATATTAAAATTATAATGAATTAAACATTCAAATTGGTTCCACATATATAAGCTTCAAGTTCGTGTAATGGATGGCACTGGGTTTATTTCTTTACTAATTTGGGACTGTGAAGCGAAACAATTGATTGGAAAAACTGCAAATTAATTGAGGGATACAGTAATTGAGGTAGATACTTTTGGCATATCAATAATATATCTTCTTTGAATTCTAATTGATTTTAGTTTTTTTTCCATTAATAATGTTTTAAACATCTTTTTTTGTTTTTTGTCTTTTGAAATTATATTAGATGACAGATGCACTTGGTGAAACACCTATACCAATGGATTTGGAGAATATTAAAGGAAGATAAATTATGTTCAAACTTTCAGTTAAGAGCAAAAATATTATTGCACATGGTGAAGTGTATTATGTGGTTAAACTTACACAAGATGAACAACTTCTGAAATAATATAATCTCTCTCTCTCAAAATTCATTGACTGTAAGACCCTGTTCTTTTCAACTTATATTTAGTTCAGTTCAGTTCAGTACTGCATACGTATAAATTTACACTAAAATAAGTTCAGTTCAGTTCAGTTCTGCTACTTATAAGTTGAAAAGAACATGGCCTAAGTTTAATTTTATTTTATAGGAGACTTCAAATTAGTACGTTGTATTATTTACATTTTAGTTCATATATATTTTAACTTTAAATTTGTTTTATTTTATTACCATTACCATATTATTCTAATTTATATTATTATTTTAATTAGTTAGTATTTATATTAAAAGTGAAATGTTAATTATTTTGATAAATTTTTCTTATATATATCTGTTTGACTATTATTTTAAAGGTCAAATAATTATTAATTACTATAAAAATTTTGCAATATAATTTTTATAAGCAATTATGAATTATTTTAATATAAAATTATTATTTTAATTGGTTATATATTTATTTTGATTTATATATATATATATATATATATATATATATATATATATATATATATAAATCAAAATAAATATATAACCAATTAAAATAATAATTTTATATTCTGAAATGACTTATTTTCCCTTATACTTTCAAAAGAAATATTACAATTTTATTATTCAATTTATTTTATTCTATTACCATATTATTTGTTTTATTCTATTCTATTACCATATTATTATTTAAATTAATTAGTATTTATATTAAATGTTTTGATGTGTAATTATTAAAGCCTTTCAAATCTTTCAAAAGAAATATTATAATTTTATTATTAAATTTATCTTATTTTATTACCATATTGTTCTAATTTATATTACTATTTTAATTAATTAGTATTTATATTAAATGTTAAATATTTTGATGAATTTTCTTTATATATATCCGTTTGAATATTATTTTAAAGTGAAATGTTATTTCTTCTTATATTTATCTTTTCAATTGTTTTTGGTAAATTTTGCAATTCTTATATTATTTTTTCCAAATTAGAAAAAATCGTTGCTGATCAATGAATTTCTTGAGAAAAATTAAATGAATTTTGTGAATCCTTTGGTGATTTATAAATTGAAGTGTGATTCATTGGTGATTAAGATGAGATTTAAAAAAAAGATAAGATGATGACGAATCGTGGATTAAGAGTTTAGAATGTGAAGAAGAATATTTGGAAACATAAATTTGTTATCACGTACTCTCTGCTCTACTTTTATAATTTTAAATTTATAAAGATTAAAAACATGGTATAGTTGTATTAATTCAAAAAAATAGTTAATAATTAGAAAGAAATAAAGTTTGTAACCAATATAACAATAAAAAAATGATAAATTTAATATGATTTTCTTTATATATAAAGAGGTTTTCCGCAATATAATATATTTTTTTAGCTTTAATATTTTTTTATTATATATATATATATTATAAAATAAGTTTATCTTTGATATACAGATTACAAATGACATATACTGCACCGCACGGATACGACACTAATTTAATTAAAAGCACAATTAAATAAATTATATAAAATTATCAATACACCACTGTAATTTATTTGTAATAATTTATTTATCATTAATAATTGAATATTATCAATTTCTTTTTTTTATCAATCAATATTATCAATTTCACTTAAATTTAAGTCCAAATTGTTTTAAGAAAACAAAGCTTAATTTGTTCAAACATTTTCATTTCAAAACTATACACCAAGCTCGTTGTACCGATTGGCCGGTCCAGTGGTGTTAATAAAACGCCACGTAAAACATCTAATAGCCGGTAATTTGCAAGTAAAAGTAGGAATTCAGTAGAAGCTGGTTTCAGAATTGAAGTATGAACTTTGTGTTGATCAAGTCAGTAGAATCAACGGCGATAATATTCAGGAATTTTCGTGATGTCGAGCAGAGGCAGGTTGATCATCAAAACTAGTAAGTTGAGGTTTCATATATGTAGTCATCAATTCAAAAAATGGATGTCAAGCGACTCCAATCACGGAAGATATGCGGCTGTTTGGGGCAATGGCGATTTTGGGAGGCTGGGTCTGGGCTGCTTGAGTTCTCAATGGAGACCCAAGCATTTGCTTTGCTCCACCTTCGCTAATCAAAGCCTGAAATCTATTGCCTGCGGTGGAGCTCATACTCTCTTCTTAACAGGTTTCTCTTCTCTCCGTCTCTTCTTTTCTGAATTTGCGGAATTCGACTTGGAGAAGAAACCGATTAGATATAAAACGGGTTATAAATTTCCAGAACTATTGTAGAAAGACCTTTGATTACTTATTGTTCATCTCAAAACTCTGGTGTTTGTGTACTAGTCTCCATTTTATCTGAGATTTGGCAAGTTTGTGGTTATGCATTTTTGTTGCAATCATTTTATCTCTACTAACATTGATTAAGAGAGTAACTGATGCAGTTTATAGGTGTTTTTAGTAGTCCAATAGGTGATGTAGATAAATGCTTTTACCATTTGGTTGGAATTTCATTTTTATCAAATCTCAGGCCAACCCAATAGTGTGTTACAACAATGTGGTGTTTTGGTCATAACCTCTGGTCATGAAAGGCTGGACTTGCGGAAAATTTTGTAGTGAATAGAAGCAACAATAAAAATATTGGGTTCACCCCCATAGCCCAACCCCTGCCTTTATAGGAATTATAGGTTCATATTAGACAATTGTAGTCCATGAGTTACTTACCATCCTAGAGCTTTTATTAATGTATAAAAATATGATAATGGCTTATTATAGTGATGAAAAAGGCAAGATCAGGAAAGGTGTCCTTATAGCACAAAATTTCAACGGCCTTGATATGGTGCATCATGTCACAAAATTTCAAGTGTTCGACTTGAAGACAATGAGCAGACATCAACTAGAATGGCCTAGTTGATGTGAGGCTTCCTAATCTATATTTTGCAATGTCAAAGTAGCCTTATTAGTGATGGGATGAATGGTATCTTAGATGCATTGCTGGATCTAACGAAATTTTGTCATTGTTCAAGAAAGAAGACGAGGAAAAAAAGAAAGAAAAATGACGGTAACTAGGAAGAAAAGAAAAAATCCTTATCAATTTATTCTATTATCTGTAATGGTTTTTTGTTCCTAATTAGATCCGGAGTCAGATTTGTTTTTCTTGTTTAATCAGTCTTTCTTTGTGCCCCTTATGAAGGGGAATTCTCTAATCATGATTGACTGAAATTTTCTTTTTCATAAAATAAGTTATTGCTGGAATATTATATTTCTATGTTCTTTCGAAGGCTTATAGATCTTTGACTCTTTTGATAGAAAGTGGACGAGTTTTTGCCACTGGTCTTAACGATTTTGGACAACTTGGCTTATCATGCAATGATACTCATGCTTTGGTAAGTAATTGGCATTCGACCTTTTCAAGGCTTTCTAATTCCTTTAGGCTTTTGTTGTAGCTTGTGGATGATTTCAATTGAACTCAAAGTAATTGTTCATTTTCTTCTTCTTATTTCAAGTTAGCCAATCTGAACTTTAACAAGAAAAGTGCAAAAGTGTTACTCTCTCGACTGTCTATGAACATCAAATATACAATCTTCTTTTTAAAATTATTAACTATATGGTAGAAATAATTGAATTTGATAGCACACATGTTTGTCTTTACTGCACTGTAGTTTGATTTGTATACTTTGATGAACTCTCTGGAGAGGATATTTCGATTTTGTTTTATTCTCTTGCAAATACTGAGTAATTTGTGCTAAACTAATTAAGCCTTACTTATTTTATATTATAATTCCTCGTCCACTTCATATTGTTATTGCAGGAGCCTACTGAGGTTTCTGGATTGAAGAAGGAAATTATGCACATTTCAGCTGGATACCATCACTCATCCGCTATTACAGGTAAATCATTAGGCTTGAGGGGGCAGGGTATGTGATTCTGATTGCTGCATGCCTTGTATCTATTGTGATAAAATGTACATTTTCTGCTTTTTTCAAAGAAAATGAAAGGATTGCAGTATTGCACTAGTGATTAAATTGTTTGTGGACTTTTATCATGATATGGTTCTAGACATAAAAATAGCAACTTGATCGAGTTCATGAACATGGAAGGGTAAGGTAGATAAATTGTTTATGATGACTGCCCATATTATGAGTGTTTAGCTAGCCCTTGACCTGAAGTTACGTGCAATTGGACCAAACTCCTGAGTTGATGTTCCACTTGTACATCGATACATTTAATGCATTCTGCTGTGAAGTTGAAGTGTACCCAGCTTTGAGATGGACTCAATTATTGTTACCTTTGATTGGGGGAATAAATGAAATAAAGTTTTTTCATAATAAGTATTGGTTATGAGTCTTAAGAAAGATGTTTGTTTTTCTGCACGGAATATTTTCTTCACTAATGGCCAATTACATCACATGTCTGAATTTGCAGAAGTGTCACTAAATTTAATGAAAATACCTAATATAGACATAATATATTAATAACTTGAAGGGAGAATAAAATGATGTCAAAATCATAACCTTCTAACATAAAAAATTGAATTGATAACAAAATGGTAACGGAATGCTATACAGAAAAAGTACTTATTTAACTTATAAATATTGAACAAGATGGAAAGAGAAATTTGATTCATATTGAGTTAGTCTATGGATTTTAACTTGCAAAATTTGGTTGAAATTTTTTTCAAGTTTCAAGAGGGATGGTTGATCAATTGTTTTCAGTATAAACAACAACAACATTACCCCAATGCCTTCAAGGCTCCCGTACAAGTGGAGTACGGGGGGGTCGGGTGTACGCAACCTTACCTCTGTAATTACAAAGAGGTTGTTTCCAATTGACCCTAAAGTGGAGTTGCAACAGCTATCCGTGACTTCACAATAAAAGAAGCTCAGATAGTTTAATGAGTCATTTTGCTTTAGTCCATTATAATCTAAAGCCAAAGAATGGTGAATCTTTGGCCCCATCAAAATAAAGGACAAATTGTTTTCAGTATGATGGTTAATTATCTATTTTTCAGTATTCAGTATTGGGAGAAAATGCAACATCATAGTTTTATTGCCTATTTATTTTGAAGAAAACTTGTAAGACTTGTTTGGTGAATCAATAAATGACGCAACAAAATTTGTTGCATTATTTTGTATAATAACCTAGATGGCTCACATTTTACTCAATGGTTGTATGGAGAACATTTGAAGAGGATTAAAGAATTCATTCACTGCTAACAGCCTAACACTTAATATGATTTTTAGATTGTAGTTGTACTTGAACATATTTTGTTGTTTGTAGTTTTTATTGGGTTTCCACTTCAGTATATTTTCCCCCACTTACATAATGTTTCTTTTTTCTTGTTAAGATAATCCTTATTGTTCTTGCAGTTGATGGGGAGCTCTATATGTGGGGAAGGAACTCAAGTGGCCAGCTGGGCCTAGGGAAAAGTAATTCGGAACATTTACTTAATGTGAATTCTGTCTTCTACTTTATATCATTGTCAATTTGATTTTCCATATTTGCATTCTCGTTTGTGTCTGGGCACTGGAGGTTTCGTTGTAGGAGTTGGGGGAAGATAAACATTGATTAATAAGAACAATATTGAATTGGAAGATAGGAATTTTTTTCTCTTAAACATTGATTAATAAAACAATATTGAATTGGAACTTATTTTTATCCTGGATTGTGTCTGCTGATATACAGAGGCAAAGAAAGAAGTCCCTGTACCTGCAAAAGTGGATTACTTAAATGAAATTTCAATCAAAATGGTTGCTCTTGGCTCAGAGCACTCAGTTGCTGTTACTGGTCAGCCATTGAATAACTTTGAATCAAATGTTCCCTTAGTAAGGTCATCATTTATTTGACACCTCATTGTGTTGAAATTGATGTATTGTGTACATTTCTTCCCGGTGGTGTCTTTGCAGATGAAGGTGAGGCACTAAGTTGGGGAGCAGGAGGGTCTGGAAGACTTGGTCATGGAAACCAATCAACTATGTTTGGGCTTTTGAGGAGCACCAGGTTGGTATAAAGCTTTTCTGATCTTTTTTTTCTTTGCATTGTGGCTCTTATTCTCGTATTCAATTTGGGGCTTTGGATGCCAGAATCTCACAATGAAGTCCTACCAGATCTTGTTATGCAAATATTTCAAATCAAATATAAAAATACATGTGTCAAGAGCAGTGTAATCATACCTTAAGGTTTACAGATCTTTATATCGATTAATGTGCTCGGTGTCATTCTAGGCACTCTCCCAAAAGGATCAAGGCACTGCTGAAAAAGGAAAAAGATACAAACATATAGAAAACAGGATTCAAGTTTAACTGAACATAATATTGCATACATTATAGTTTTTCAGTCTAGTTTTTATTCAAATAAGCTTTTATTTTTTTTATTACTTGCGGAAGATGGATGTTTTGTTGCTTTTCATGTGTTCATGCGGATTCTGATTCTCTATCATAAAAGAATTAACTTGTTTGCAAAGTAAATGTTCATTTTTTTTATTGCTAATACATTTGTTATGAGGTCACCTTAAATCGAATCTTCACTTCCCAAGATCCTATAATAAGGATGTCCTCTTCTTAAAATAGATTTTTAAATTTCAATGAACGGAAACTATATCCTAGCTATGGATCTTGGATCTAATTGTTACTTTTTTTAAGTGTATTACTGCTAGCTATGGTTTTGCTGTAATCCTATGTCTTGTTTTTCTTGGATAGTTATATATTTTATCTGCAGTGAGTATACACCAAGGCGTATTAAGAATCTAGAGGAAGTTAAGGTATTTTATACTTGTTAAGCTCTGATGTCCTCACGAAATGTGAATTCTACTTTCATTAGTAACTGTCGACCCTGGCTTTTGACTCCCTAGGTGAAGACAGTTGCTGCTGGGCTGCTTCATTCAGCTTGCGTTGATGGTAGGATGGTACATGTTTATCCTACAAATGATTTACTGTTTTCTCTTTGTTCATTAATTATTGCTTGCTTTCCTGTTTGGCTGAATTTGTAAATTTGCAGTGAATGGCTCTGTTTTTGTATTCGGTGAACATGCAGTGGATAGCTTGGTAAGTTTGAGAGTTTGTTTTAGATTTACTGTCAGCTTCGCTGTCTTACAAAAGTTCCTTAATTTTCTTCAGCACTTCCTCAATATTGATTTGAAAATGAACTTATTTCAGATTTTTAGTGAGAATAGAAAAGCTCAAATGAAATCTTGAGTGGCTATTATTAAAACGAAAAGAATTTTCTGTTGACTCTAACATTAAGGTCCAATTTAGCTCAAACTGAGCTTTACGGAAGAAATTCGTCCCTGTATTTTTTAGTTGATTCAACCCAATAGTCCCAACTCTATAGTTGATTCAGTCAACACTTCTAGAAACTAAAATCATTAACAAGTTGAGCAGAACCAACAAGAAAACACTAGCACAGGGGTGAATTTGCCAAAATGTGTTGAATTTGTGCTTATAATTGAACATTTGGCTACATGTTCCAAATTAGATTTGCAGCATACATTAATTATGGCTAAAAAATCAGTCACTGTTATAAATCATAAATTTTGGTATTATATTTTCTTTCTTGACAGTACATTCCACAAAATATTCAACATTTGATATTAAACCAAACAAGCTGCTTTAATCTTTGTTTTGAAAAAGTATCCTATTAATGCTTTTGACTTTATGGACAAATATCTTAGGGCTTTGGAAAGGCAAAATATTCTGCAACACCGTATCTAGTGGGCGAATTACCGAATTGTGGAGAAGTTGCATGTGGCGGATATCACACATGCGTTGTCACAAGTATTCTCTCTCTCTCGCTCTCTCTACAAACACAAATGTATATACATCTATGGGTTTTTCTTTGGTTATTTTGTTTTTACAAAGTAACCATTACTTGGCATTCTTTCACAATCATTGGATGAGTGATGCAAAATTTGATCCAATGATAACAAAGACATAGTAATGGTTATTTCAAAATAACCGTCGAAATGTGCGTGAGTCTGTGTATTGTTATGTGATATAAATATTATGTCAGTGGTTATTTCCAACTCTATTTCATCTCATCTTGTTTCAAGTGGTCATTGTCATAATATCATTCTTCGATTATGAATAATGAGAGCTCAATAATTTTTCCTGTGTCACTTGACTTTGTAATATTGTTTCATCATCCCCTGACCTCCCGACATATAACAAATAGAATTACAAACTCTATGTATACCCAGAAATTCAACAAAATACTTCTGGACTTGTTGGATAAACTAATCTCCCTTTATATAGTTTCCTGTCCAGTGCTTTTTCTGACTTTTTCTGCTTATTCTGGCTGTACGCTTAAATAAGATTGTGCTGCTTTTTGTTTGCTAACACAGATTTGGCCTTACTATCTAATACTACTTCTTTAGGTCATGGAGAATTATATGTTTGGGGCATCGATCAGAATGGTTGCCTTGGTATTGGGTATGTAAAGAAAAGCTTCTTCTTTGGGTTAAAGAGAAATGGCGTCATTATTTTCTAATGGAATTTTTATGCTAACAGTTCTACCAATAACGTACATTTACCTGAAAGAATTCAAGATCCGGCTTTGAGAACTCCTTTTGAAAAGGTTTGCTAATTATTTTGTGGTTTATTTGACTTATATCTTTTATGGCCATCCATACCTACTTATCTATGATTTGAATCTGAACTTAAGGGCCAATATGGCTGCTTTGGGTGATTATTTTTAGGTTAGGATAATACTCTTTACATTTGGATCCCGTTTTCCAAAATTAAATGAGCCATCGTTTGCTTTAATTGTTTCATGTTTTAACCTTCCATTAACTTATCACTTAACGTGGACTTATAAGATATTATTATGGATTACAGTTTAGTGCTTGTGCTTGATATTGAAATGAAATAACTTGTTAGTTACGAGGGTTGAAAAATGCTATGGCCACTGTCATTTCATATAATTTTTTTCACATAGAAAGCAAGGTACTGGAATTGATGGACAATACTCTTCATTTCTTCAAGATTCCATGGCTATTTTTTAGTTGCGACACATAGCATTAAAGTGCATTCATAAATTGCACCAGCTGTGGAACGGCTAAAGCCCTATCCCTCGTAAGCAGGAAGCTATTTTGCTGTTGGATTCGAGAATAAAATGCAAAGTGTTTGCTTAAATGTAAATTTTGCACCAGATTGATGTTGATTATATGCATAATTAATTGATAGGTTTCCTGTGGCTGGAAGCATACTGCTGCAATATCTGGTAAGCATATATCTTATCCGAATCTGAATGTGATTAATGATGTCTCGTTCAAATATTCTTTCTATTCAATCATAATCTCTCTATGCAGTATTTAGTGAACTCTGCCTCATTATAGTCTCAATTGTCAAATTCTTCTGAGTGTCACTATTACATACCTCCATTAGCATCTGTATGTTTGAGATCTAGAAATACACAATCTTGACATTGTCCTGAGAAATGCTCAAACATTTCAGCATAAACTTTTTTTAGCATAAACTTATAAGCTCTGTCAAACTGTGTATTTTAAGGTATTTTGAGTCAAATATGCAGGCAACCTCAGTTTTCACCTACGAACTTAAATTTTAGGATTCAGCTACCTTTTATGGAATTTTAGACCAAAGCATTTTAAGTTTCTTTTACAAGTTTAAAATTTCATGTTAATTAATTGTTTGTCAAAAGCACTTGTAGAATAAAAACTTAAAGATTGTAGCTGTAATTAGCCCATAACATTTGATCTACCATGGTGGAACGGTGGGCCCAGTAGACAGTACTGAGGGTGCGGGTGTCGGATGTCCACTTTAGCAATGAAGATAGAATCTCATCGTGCTAGGAAGACTTGAATATTGATGTCTTATTATTCTGTTTAAATTTCAGTGTTATTTAATGTAAAATTTTGACTGATTACCAGATAAAAATGTAAAATTGTGACTGTGGAGCAGGGGGGAAAATATATACATGGGGTTGGGGAGGTTCAAATGGAACATTTTCTGAAGAAGGCCATTCTTCTGGTGGTCAATTGGTTTGTTTCTTTTCTACCTTTTTAACTTTTATGCTTATTTTTGAAGTGTTTGTTTCTCATAGGCCACTTCAAAAAGCATCTGTTATTATGAAGAAACTTGCTTAGCTTGTGGAAACTCAATGATCTAGTACATGATACAGTTGTATACAAAGTTCGATTTTGTTAAACGTTAAAGACTGCGTTGTTTCTATTATCTTATTCCATCTATAACCAATACACATATATATACGTAGAAGAAGACACTTGACCCATACCTAAACCCATACTCTACTATTCCTAGTACTGCTATTACTGTAGCAGCTGGTGCGACTCTCCAACCGATTTTAAGTCCTTGTGTGTTATTAAGTTCTCAAACTTCAGTCTTATACTAGAGGTCTAGAAAATGTGATTTGTTTTGTCTCTGGTTGAATATCAGAGTTGATTAGCACTAAATTGCTTAAATGATGCAAGATTAGATTTCATTGGGTAGCGTTTGGTGTACAGGGAAATGGGAGTGATGTGGACATAGGGAGGCCAATGTTAGTGAGGTTTGAAGATAAAGTGAGAGCAGTGCAAGTCTCTTGCGGATTCAACCATACCGCTGCCATTGTTGAGACAATCCATTCTTAACTTGGCTCTACTCTCTGCAAAATTCTAACAGATTCTGTTATGTCGGTAATTTGCCACACGTACTTTTTTGTATATTGGTCGCTCCAATAATGCCCAGTGTAAATTTGTACTATTTCATCTTTGTCGGTTAATGAACCACGTGTAATTAAGTTTGTAATATTCTTTTAATAAAAAAACAAATTTCATATTTAATAAAAAAATTGGTTGGTGAAATGTTTATTTTAACTCATGAGTAAATTGCTATGAGCATCCAATTGTTGGCACAGTAAAAGACAGACATATACTTGGTTTTATATACCAAAAATATACTCTCCTAGTTCTACCTTTTTTTTAGCTGCTTTTATAGAACAAACCACTTTTTTATATAAAAAAAATTGTGAAATTGTGGTTATATTATTAAATAGAAGAGGAAAATTTTCATTCACCATGAATATAGGACCTTTAGAGGTTACAGATTCAATTTAGCCATTAGGCGTGGGCATTCTACACATATCACTTGTAGCAATAAATTAGAAAGATACACCCCTATTATATTATTGTGAATAGAACATTCAAGAAAATGAAAGAAATTATAAAATAACATAAAAAAGATTGTAACTGATAAAGAAAAACAAAAGATTAGTGAAGGACATTTATGAAACTATAGAAAGTGAATAATCCGACAAAACAACAAAGAAAAATTATGAAGAGAGCGATAAAATGGAAAGAAATTTAATTAAAAACCAATTAAATTGATGTGGAACGAAAGAAATTGAAGAACAATGAGAGAAAATGGTGACTACAGTGAAAAAAGAAGAAGTATCAAGACATTCTCTTGATTTCCTGTACGCTCGTACACTTACTTTAATATAAATTTATTACTATCTTAAAACTGAACTTCGATTAATGATACTTGCCCTGAAGAAGCAATTTGTATGAAATAGTTCATTAAAAAACAGATTTTATATTACATAATAAAATCATCTGCAAATGATTTTGGATAAAATTCCATCCGCGTAAATGATTTTTTTTCTACAGCTTGTGTATACCAAACTCCACCACTTCGCATTCAAAATGACGTTTCTCGTTTTAAAAGTTAGCAGATAAAAGGGAAAAAATCATGTCTTATTTTTTTTTGTAAGTGTTACAAAGGATGTGTTAGTAAATTTAACCTTCTTATAATTAAATCATATTATTTGCGAATTATATACCAATATTCGAATGAGTTTCAGGGATTTTTCATTTTGTTATGATTTTTTTATATTATCATCGTCTTTTAATAAAAAAAATATTTACACTTCTAAAAAAACTCAAAATTTATCAGTGAGGTGCATTGTATTTTTATTAATCAACTTAAAAAATTTTAGCTTAAAATGGACAAGATTACTCTTTGTCGTGACATAATTTTAAATTGAGGATCTTTTTTTGTCAGATGTTTCTTTAAAAACACATAGCCCGTTTTGAAACAGAAGATATACTTTGATCCTCTTTTTTAAGACGAGTTAAACTACAAGGCGTGATTTTGAATTTTACCCAATGTTTTTTTTACTTTAACTTTTAAATTAGTTGGTGAAATGTTTATTTTTTATAAAAAAAATAAGGAGCATTTTTAATTTTGTAGATTGTGCAACACAACTTAAGTTTTTGGGTAAACTTAAAAAAAGTACCACATGGTTTCACTCATTTGTAAAATAGGGTCTGAGAAATCTTTTTTACAAAATGGGGTCCGTGGTTTAAAAAAATTAGCAAAAAGAGGATTTTCAATATTAGATTATATCACGACAATGGATAATCTTGTTTGTTTTTATCCAAAATTTTATAGATTGGTTAATAAAAATACAATACACATCATTTGATAATTTTTTATTTTTTATAACGGTGCAAATATTTTTTAATTAAAATATGATTATAAACTTTAAAAGTTCATAGAAAATAAAAATCTTTGAAACTTACGTGACACATAAATTTTAAATAACAATATTAAATCATGAGAATGTTCAGTTGATCAAAATATATTTTGTAACAACACTATTTTGAATAAAAAAATATTTTTCATCATTTCTTTGTCAATTTTTTGAAACTGCATACTCCATTCTGTAAAAAAAATTCATAAACCTCATTTTACAAATGAATGAAACTACATGATATTTTTTTAAAGTTTACCCTAAATTTTTCTCATTGCTTGATGGTTGGCAAAACGTTTTGAATTGCTTGTATTTTTAATTTACAAGTAAATCATTATGACTTATGACCATCCAAGAGTTCACCTAGTTAAAGACAAACGTACACTTGGTTTTATATACTAAAATTTATTTTCTCATAGTTCTACTTTTTTTTAAGCTACTTATCAATCAGTAAACACCACTTTCTTATTATTGTGAATTTGTTAGCAAAAAGTAAATAAAAACGTTCAGAAAAATGAAAGAAATTATAAAATAACATTAAAAAGATTATAACGGCCAAAAGAAAAAAAAATCAATGAAGGAAATATATGAAATTAAAATGAATAATTCAACAATACAACAAAGAAATTTATGAAGAAAACAATGAAATGGAAAAGAAAATTGATTAAAAACTACTAGTAATAGAATTGATGTGAAACGAAACGAAAATGAAGAACAAAAAATGATGACAGAGATTAAATACATTAGCTATGGTGAAAAAAAGAAGTATGAAGACATTTTCTTCTCTTAATTAAAATTAACTGAATTAAATTTAATTAAAATTATTTAAATATAAATTTTACTAAATTGCTATTTACACCCCTTCTTATGATTACCGTTCCATATAATGACCAAAATGTCATCATTAATAAAATTAATATTATACTTAACTCTTAATATATTATAAATAAAAATTAAATTATATTTAATTTTAAATTAAATAATATTTAATTAAATAAAAATAAGTGTATTGATTATTATAAAAATATAAAATAAAAAATAATTCTTATTACAAATTATATAAAAAAAACACTACAACTTACTAAAAGAAAATAGACAAAACATCTTAAAATAAAACTGAAAACAAGAAAATCAAAATTGTTGATATAAAATCGAAGGCATTGAAAATCTCAATATATCACGAAAAGATTTATAGCGGTTGATGCATTTTAAGTTGATTAGTCGAATCTAACAGAGGTGAAAAGCTATTTCATAAACTTTGTGATCATTATCAAATTTATTACAAGTTTCCTTTATATGTTTTCTAATGTTTATTGATCTATTCATGTTGGTTATTGAATGATTTTTTAAGTAAAGGTCGAGCTCGGCAAAAAACCAGCTCCATTTATTAAAAAGAAAAGAAAAATCAACCACAAAAAAGCAAAAGAAAAGATAAATAAAAACATCCGTGGAATGTAACAAAGTCAATTACAACCTAGTGCAATAATAATGAACTAAAGATCTCAATCACAACAGAGTGTGAACCTAATGATCTAAAGATCCATAGCAGAAGTGAACAGCGGGAAGAAGATTCACGTGATGTACCATAGTCAATCCCGCTAAGGCTAAGATGAAAGCGATGATGAATAACATTGCCTAGCAATTACAACTGCCCGAAAAGGCACCACCTGTGCAACATCGCATGCAATGATAAACGCCGAAGGATAGAAAAACTTGATACCCTTGTTGAAAACTGCCAGCCAAACCGCCGGTGAAAGCAGGCAAAAAGTGGAGGAGCGTCTGGCCCTTCCAAGGACTGCTGAAACGACGCCGGTTAGAAGAAATTCGACAGGCCAAACTGAACCCTAGCCTCAATCACCCTTTTGTTGAAAAACTGATCTGCGAAAAGCCGGCCAAACGCCGGTGGAAGCCGCCTAATCACTCAACTGAGAGATCCGAATAACTTTGTCAAAAATGCTGGCCAAAATAAAAGCATTGTGTTTTTATCTTCGACTAATACAAACTCAAGAAATATAATTATATGTTAACAATTTAGTTCTTTATTTTGACTTGTAATTATATTACTCATAAGTATAATAATAACCGATTTAGTATTTTTAAAACATTTATATATTAATTTTTTATTTTGAATTTTTTTTATAAAAGATGTAGGATAATTAGAAAAATAAGGCTAAATTGAGATGAGGGAAAAAATTAGTTATTTATTTTGAAATTATTTAGATGAAATATTATTTATAATAAATAAATATAACAGATATATAAATAATTTTTGGTGGCAAGAGTAAAAAAGAGAGCGGTAAATAATATCAATTATTTTTATAATAAATAAATATAAAGGGCATATAAGGGATTATGGGGGGCGGTAAGTGTAAAAAGGGACGACAAATATCAACGCCCAAATTTTATCATGTAGTGTTGCATTGGACTAAACTTAACTAAATTTAATTTAGGCCAAATACATAGATAACTCCTTAAACTTGCCACAAGAAGCCCCCCTCAACTTTCTAAAGATTCTCTCGGCCGGCCTTTGAACTTGGTAAATATACATCTATCAACTACCCAACATTGACATGGTAAAGTGGGAGAAAAATGAGGAGAGTGAAATTGTATAAAAAGGATATAATTGATATTAAATAATTAGTTAGTGTTTCAATCCAAAAACAACCAATATATTTGGCTAAATAGAAATCAAATTGAGATTGGAATAAATTTGATCAGGCACAAATAAACGGTCCCTCTGCTGAGGTATTAGTAGGTGATCCACAATCTATTAAATAAGTATTTGTAGGATCAAATGCTGAAGAAATACATAAACAGAATATTAAAGGAAACCCAGATGATAAATTCACAATTCACTATAGTCCAAAGAAATCCAAAGAACAAAACCAATTGCTGCAACAGATTGAACAAAAAAAAACCCAAGGAATTGGGAAATAGAAGCAAAGTAACTAACCGCCAAGAGAAGAGTAAAAATGAAATTAAGTGTGAGTATTGATTAGGGAAGAGGAAAATGAAAGGAAGGTGTGCAGCAACTCGTTAATGGTAAGAAGAATAACATTCTATCTAAATGGAAAGCATCCCAACAAAAGAAAATCAAGAATTAAATAAAAAGGAAAACGTAATGATCTTAGGTGAGGAAAATATAGAGGAGAACCAAAAGTCCAGGGGGAAAGAGGAAGATGGCTAAAAAGGGGGTCGCGCTATTAAAATAAAATAAATAATATTATTATATTTTTTTTAATAAGAATGGAATTAATAATTATATAAAAGTGATAAAAGAATAAAAAAAATTGAAACACTCTCAAACCTTTAATTATAATAAAGATATTGTAGAGGCTTGAAATTTCAGTTTTCTTAAGATAATTATTCGTCCGCTATCGTGAATTTGTCTCCCAGGATACAACAACAATCGTAGGTGAACTTTAACCGTGTGAAGAGCAAATTTCAAGAACCTAACACTAAGTAACCTTCTCTTGAAAAGAAATGAAAATTTTGAAGAATATTTTTTTGTACGAAAACCAAAAAATAAATAAGAATTAGCTAGAATTTTTCAAGAGTAAGAAGAATGAAAAAAAGTGTTGGGAGAAGGTAACTAGAATAGGGTATTTATAGGCTAGATGGCATTAACATGGATTAAATTGACTTAAAGGGCATTAACTCTTGTAACCACAAATTTATGGTCGTTAAGCCTTATAATTACAAATTTATGGTCATTAAGCCTTATAATTACAAATTTATGGTCATTAAGCATGAAGGTTATGAGAAATTATATTGATTAAGGGATTAAAACCCATTAAAACCAAATAAAAATCTGGTGAAAAAAATATATGACATATCAATATTTTTTTCAGTACCGAATCACCGATTTGACGCATCTAAATTTGACAGATGTTCAAACTTTAAACTACAATTTCTCATTCATCGTAATCCGTTTTAGGCGTATAATATATCATTGGAAAGCTCTCAAAGCGTAGAATACAATGACATATTTCATGTTATTCAAATTATAGCTTTTCCATATTATAATATAGCCTAAAGTAGATAATGTACATCATTATCTAATATGCCATTTTTCCAACAATCCCCCACATGAATGAAAATTGGAAAAGAAAACGAAATAGACGCTTTCAGAAATCGAAGGAAGAAGATGCCCTTCAGTCAATATTTGCATAGGTTAGGTAGGCTACAACCTTTAAACCTTCCATTGTGAAAGTATATTTACTTTACTGGCTGACTAGTAGACGCGATGTCCTTGAATTATTCTGCCGTTTGTGTAAACAATGATATACCTCACACAAATACCAACACATCACGGTTTTTGATTCTCATGGTTATATTCGTTATGGTCATAAACATCTCCTGGTTCTGCAAGAGTTTCAGACTACTATGCCCCAATAGTATCATTTGAAGCGACCCCACTTCACTCTCACATAGGTGATCTCTTTTGCTCAACCATTGATGCACAAAGGATCATTAAAAAGCATGTAGCTTAACCTTAACCCGTTTTGTCACTGTTTACATCATAGGAATGGACACATGGTTACCCCCACAATGACCTCATAAGGTCTATGCAATTAGGTTATCCCATTGAACCAATATTCTTGAGATCTCCAGTCAAATATGGTTGGGTTTTCCTTTACATAGCGCCTTAAATATTCATGAGCTTAAGTCTCATTCCTTTATATGTCTTTTTAACTTGATCTCGGTTTAACCCTTTGGTTAGCGGATCCGCAATGTTATCCTTTAATCCTACAAAATCAATAGAGATAACCGGCGTTGAGATCAATTGTCTTACGGTATTATGTCGACAACGCATGTGTCTCGACTTACCATTATACATTACGTTTTGTGCTCTTTTAATCGTTGCTTGATTATTGCAATGCACAAATTGCAGGCACAGGCTTAGGCCATTCTAGAATATCCTCTAAGACGTTACGTAGCCATTCAACTTCTTCTCCCATTTTATCCAAGGCTACAAACTCAGCTTCCATTATGGATCAAGCTATAATCGTTTGCCTTAAGATTTCTAAGACACTACTCCTCCTCCTAGAGTGAACACATACTACTTATACCTTTAAAATTCTTAATGTCAATTATCCAACTAGCATCAAAAGACGCTTATAGTACAACATATTCTCTCTTATAATGGAGTCCTTTATAATTCATTAAAAAAGCAGAACTATATCAAAGAAAAATCAGCCCAATAATAATAATAATAATAATAATAATAATAATAATAATAATAATAATATTATAAAAGGAAATCATTATATGCTTTATCAAAATAAAATTTATACAAAAAGTTATATCGAGAACCGAGAAGACTCACTATATTATTGCAAATAAAGATAACACTACAGAATAGAGGCTCCTCCGATATCGGTGGGAGGAGTGTTTGATTTTGTCCAGTGATCCAATTTCTTCAACGCAGCTCTCACAAACTCACTCAAAAGTCTGCAATCCCCTCTCGTAAGTCCTAGATCCTTCTCCCACCCTCTTCTACACTACTTTTCTTCTTTTGTAGTATTCAATTTTCCCCAATTTTACAGTCTTGTGTTTTTCTACTTGACCTTGCTGCAATCGTATGATTTGTCTTTTGCTAGGATTTACCTTGCTTGTAATATGATAACTTCCCTACAATTGGTTCTGCATTTTTCTGAATCATGCCTTGTTTGGTTGCTTCTTTTCTACTGTTACTCAATTTCATTGGATCTGATTGAACATTTTGTCGTTTTGTTTGTTTCCTATATAGTCATTGTCTCAAAACAACTTCCCGCCGTCCCCTGAATATTGGGGGGAAATAACGTTATCGTGATAGTATACAGAGATAATGAATCCATTTGTGTGTGAATTTTGCTATTTGCCTTGTCTTAGGTTTTAGTTCATTTTATTTACCCAATATGTTCTGCATTTTTCAGTTTTGGCTGCTAGAGTACTTCTGCTATTGGCACTTTCTTTGAGAGATAAAGGAAGTTCTTCTGTCAGCATTAGAAAGAGTTGTACAGTTCAAGTCTAATGGGCTACTTTGATTGAATGATCTATTTAAGTTTTTTATGGAAAGGTTCATTGTGTTGTGATGGCTAAGGAAGATTTATCGCAATCCCTCAATGTTAATATTAGTGATACATGTCACTCGCCTTCTAGAAATGAAGATTCTGGTGCTCTCTCACGTTACAGTCTAGACAAAGAGGCAGGCTTGCCAGTCTGTCGTGTTTGCCAATGTGCTGAATCTGATAAAAGGGGAGATGCTGCATTGGGATTTTTGGGCATAATCAGTCCACTGCAAGAGTCATGTAAAAAAGCCGAGGAATTAAAGCTTGAAGATGAACAAAAGCAACCACACTTGGAAACGAACGAAAATGCTAAAACAGAATCCGGGTTGTTTGAATTTGTTAGTCCTGAAGGGGAAGTTTTTATCTGCAGTTCGGATCTCGAAATGGGTTCATGTCATCAACAGGACATGTTAATTGAACTCGGTTGCTCGTGCAAAAACGATCTTGCTCTTGTACACTATGCTTGTGCACTAAAATGGTTTGTTAATCATGGGTCCACCGTCTGTGAAATCTGTGGATGTCTTGTGAAAAATGTTAGGATAATGGACTTCAAAAAGGTCCTAGTTTCGTTGAAAGAGTATGAAGCATTAAGGGAAAGGACAGCCAATGGTGATCCAAACCCTGCTCAGGTTAATTCCAGTTTACATGTTGACCCTGATGCTATTGCTGCAATTAGAAGGCAACGTCTAAGTGAGATATTCATGTGGTTTAGCTCACTAAGCCGTACTAGTCTCAATAACTCTAATGCAGCTTCACAGGTTGTTTCTGAACTACCTCTGAGTACTGTGACTGAAGTTGTTACCCCTCAGAATCCTGCTACCAAATGGGCCGTCGAAGGTACTGGGATTTTGCTTGCTACTGGGCTGCTTACTGTTACTTTAGCATGGCTAATTGCTCCACGTGTTGGGAAGGTGCGCTGACTTATTGATTATGAAATTCACATAAAACTTTTCTTTATTTTCAGTATACATATGTCTTAACTTTATGTAAACAACTTTGTCCTAGTTTATTGACATGTTTCTCTTGTCTTTTTAAATGTGTCGCATTTGGCTTTACTATCTGAAAACTTTGCACTTAGTTAATCTACATTATACATTTTGTTGCAAGCATAGTATTAGTCTATTGGGCTATTAGTATCTGTACTGACATTGATTAAGAGGGGGTAACTGATGCAGTTTATGCATATCTTAATTTGAAATGCTCTAGGTATTTTTTTAAGTAGCTTCATAATTTCATTAGATGATGTGGGTATATGCTTTATCATTTGATTAGAGTTTCATTAAAGCTGAGACCCACCTGATAGTATGCTATAACAATGTTGTGTTGTGGTCATGAGTGGTTGTTATTATCACAGAAATTTTTGTAGTGAATAACGGTAACGATAAAAATATGGGGTTCATGGTATTAGTTTTTTGTCTACTGTCTTTAGGATGTTCAACAATGTTGTTTGGGTGTTTTTTTAATCTAAGAGGCAGATATCACTGAGCACTGATCGCAGTTCTTTTCTTTAAACTTAGCCTTCATATATTTTCTTGGTATATATTGCTGTTATTTTTTGTCTGTTTTGGAGTGCTATTAGTTCTAACTTCTAGGTACCTGGGAAATTAATTATTTGTTCCTCTGATTAGCTAGTTTGAAATCTGATTTTGAACACTAGAATAACATGGATGCTATAGAATCAATTCCAGTGGTTTTGAGTTCTTCATTTTGATAGTAAAAAACCTTTCATTGATCTGTTTATAAGGGATTTAAAGAATTCAAGATCTATAATCCAAATTATTAACTTTTCAAGGAATTGCACGTGATTATGAATGCTGAAAATCTGTTACTTTCTTAAAACTCTTATCTTCAGAGTTTGCAGAGCTAAACAATAAAGCAGTTTGTGGATAGCTACTACATTATTCTGCGAAAATGTAAAGTTTATTTATATATAGTGGGAGACAATGAATCGTTGATATTACGCTTTACTGTCCAGTTTTATATCTGCATTGAGATGTTTACATCAGCACTAGCAGCAATACAAATAAGAGTCTAGAAGCACCTTGAGATGCGATAACCACTCATAAACTCTTACTACCGCCACCATTTGGGGAGATTGGTGAAAGGCTTTAAGTCAATTAGAAACTTATTATTATTTATTATTAGAGTTTCCTTATTACATGTTCTTTTGTTTTTTTCCTTTTTGTGTTTGTAGTCCCTTGATACCCATTTAATAAATGTGTGTGCTTTTGTTAGTTGTGCAGTCAACCACCAATCACGTTTTGTTACTTATGTTTACTTTCCTCTTTCAACAACAACATTACCTCAATGCCTAACAAGGCTCCCACACAAGCAGGGTGGGTGGGTGGGGGGTTGTCTGGTCTATGCAGCCTGACCCCTATAATTACAGAGAGGTTTTCCAATTGACCCTGAAGTGAAGTTGCAACAGCTATCTGTGACTTCACAATAAAAGAAGCTCATAGTCATTTTGCTTTAATCCATTATAATCTAAAGCCAAAGAATGATGAATCTTTGGCCTCATCGAAATAATGGATAACTTTTCTCTTTCAATCAGATAATAATATAATTTGTTTTATTTTCATTTTCTGTTTTCTTCACATGGACCATTCCGTATACATTTTGTACTTTTTACTTATATGATCAGGCTGCTTGAATGCTTTAGTTTGCTTATAATAATATTTTGTTAAGTTGATTGTATTTTTGTGCAGAAAACTGCAAAAAGTGGGCTTCACATTCTCCTTGGAGGCATCTGTGCTTTAACAGTAGTCATCTTCTTTCGCTTTGTGAGTAGCTTTCTTGCTTTTGTTATTATCTTGATTCTTGACTTAGCATGTCACATTACTTGTAGGGATTTAATCCCAGATTCCATGAAAACACAAAACGAAATCGTAAAGAGAAGAACACAGAAATTGCAACCAAACTGTTTCGAAGCTTTATTGATGAAAGATGATTCTCCAGAAATTGATTCCAAGCCTATTAACAATCAAACGCTAAAACACGTATAAATTCTCAACTACACACAAAGAACTAAACCGACGTTCAATCTTTTCACAGTTAACACAGACTTAAACAACAAAACCCTAGAAATCTAACTCTCTCAACACAGGAAAAAAACTTCACTACTTTTCAAAACTAATTACCTCTTTATATAGGAACTTAAGGCGGTAGTAGAAGAAACTAGCCGTTGTAAGCAAGGCGGTTACAACGGATTGAGATGCTTCAGGCGAAATCCAGAGAGTAAGAGGAAAAACGCAGAGATAAGCTTTAAGCGGCTTTGAGAGAGAGTGAGAGGTAATGAACCCTAAACCGGTTAAGACGTGCCTTTTATACACTAGGCTATTATCTGAAAATTAGGGCTTCCGGGTTTGGGCTTCAGTGAGTAGAGATGGGCCTTAGGCCAATATCAACAAATCTCCACCTTTGGCATAAAGGACCATCTTCACCAATGTCAGCTTCAATTCAGTCTGGTTGCTTAGATACATTCACCAAGATGCAAGACCATTACATCCTAATCTATCTACCTAGAGCCTATACATATTGCTAAAAAAAAAAAAACATAAAACAGCAAATACAATAAACTCTAAACTACTCTAAACTACAACCTAATACAAGAAAGTAAAGAATCAGCAGGAAATAGCTTTGAGCCCTCAAATTGCAAACTGGACAATTCCTAATTGCTTCAAAGCTTCCTGAAATTTCACAACAGGAATAGTTTTAGTAAGCATATCAGCAGGATTAACATTTGTATGTATTTTCTCAACACAAACAGTACTAGAATTAATGATATCCCTCACAAAGTGTAACCTAATGTCTATGTGTTTAGTTCTTTCATGATACATAGCATTTTTACACAAGTGAATAGCAGACTGGGAATCACAATGCACTTTAACAACATCCTGACTAATGCCTAACTCAGTTACAATACCCTTTAACCACAAAGACTCTTTAATGGCTTCAGTTAATGCAATATACTCAGCCTCGGTAGTGGACAATGCAACTATGTGTTAAAGGCTAGACTTCCAACTAACTAAGTTATTTCCTAAAGTAAAACAAAATCCTGTAACAGACCTTCTTCTATCAAGGTCTGCTGCAAAATCAGAATCACAATATCCTTCAATATAGACTTTACTACCAGAAATCCTTTTATAACACAAGCAAGTAGAAATAGAACCTTTTAAATACCTAGCAAGCCATTTGACTGCTAACCAATGCAACTTACAATGTTTACTCATATATCTACTTACTACACTAACACCATATGCAAGATCAGGTCTAGTACATACCATGGCATACATTAAAGATCCAACAATATTTTGATATGGAATTTTTCTCATAAAGTCAGATTCAGATTTACCTAATGGTAATGTACTAGCTTTCAACTTAAAATGTGATCCTATAGGTGTAGAAACAGATTTTACATCATTTAACCCAAAAGCAATTAATACTTTATTAATGTAATCACTTTGAGTTAAGTACAGGATTCCTTTAGACCTATCCCTAACAACATTTATTCCTAAAATTCTTTTAGCTTCACCTAAGTCTTTCATTTCAAACTCAGGATTCAACTTAAGTTTCAGTTTATCAATTTCATGTTTATTTTTACAAGCAATAAGCATGTCATCAACATATAGAAGCAAGTAAATATATGAACCATCATTTAATTTCATGTAATACACACAAGAATCATATTTAGTTCTGCTAAAGTTCATCTTAAGCATAAACTGATCAAACCTTAAGTACCACTGCCTAGGTGACTGTTTTAAGCCATAAAGAGATTTTTTCAAGGAACAAACATAAGACTCTTTACCTTTGACTAAAAACCCATCAGGTTGAGACATGTAAATCTCTTCCTCAAGATTACCATGCAAAAATGCAGTTTTAACATATAACTGTTCTAGTTCTAAGTCAAAGAGAGCAGTAATGGGTAGAATAAGCCTAATTGACACATGTTTTACTACAGGGGAAAAAATGTCATGAAAATCTATGCCATCAACTTGACTGTAACCTTTGGCTACAACTCTAGCCTTGAATCTTTCTTTCTCAACTCCTGGGATTTATGGCTTCCTTTTAAAAACCCATTTACAACCAATAATCGTTTTATTCTTGGGTTTAGGAACCAGAATCCAGGTTTTATTCTTGTTGAGAGATTCAATCTCATCTAATATGGCAACATGCCATTTAGACCAGTACTTAGATTTTTGAGCTTCCATAAAAGTCCTAGGCTCACTAGACTCGATGCAATCAGCAACACGAGCAGCAAACTCAACAAACTCAGAATAATTACAATCATAGATGTTTCTATCAAGATAAATGGAAGGTCTAATTTCTCTCCTAGGCCTATCCCTAACCAAAACATAATCACTGGAATTAGAACTAGAAGAACTATTACTGGTTTGAATTTCAGTTTGAACTTGGTTATCTACAGGGACATCATGATTATCATTATTCTGATTTTCAGTGGGTTGATTAAGTTCATTAACATTCTCATTTTGTTCTAACCTATCTAGCCCCACCTCAAACCAAGATTTCTGCTTATCTAACTGAGATTTATCCTTACTTAAACTAGGGAATTCCTTTTCATTAAAAGTTACATTCCTATAAATTACTACTTTATCTTCAGTTAGACTCCAGACTTTATATCCTTTAATTCCAGAAGGATTTCCTAAGAAAATTCCTTTCTTAGCCTTAGGATCAAGCTTGGAGTCTTTGGTATGTACATAAGCAGCACATCCAAAGATTCTAAGATGATCATAGTTAATAGACGGTTTATACCAGATTTCATTGGGACATTTAAATTCAATTGCAGAGCTAGGAGACCTATTTATTAGGTAACAAGCAGTATGGGCTGCTTCAGCCCAAAATTTAGGACTTAACCCTGATTCATACAACATACATCTAACCTTATTGAGGAGAGTCTATTATACCTCTCAGCAACACCATTCTGTTGAGGGGTATAAGAACAAGTCCTGTGCCTGATAATTCCAGATACTAGACAGTGATTATTAAACTGAGTGTTAACAAACTCAAGACCATTATCAGTCCTAAGAATTTTCAATTTGGTGTTCTGTTGATTTTCAACTAAAGTTTTCCATTCAAGAAATTTATCAAACACATCAAATTTATTCTTAAGAAAATAGATCCACACTTTCCTAGAAAAAATATCAATAGAGGACACAAAATATTGTGCCCCTGATAGAGACACAGGTACATAGCTTGATCCCCATAGGTCACTATGTACATAATCTAGACAGGTGTTAGATGTATTACTAGCAGTAGTGAAACTATGTCTTACAGTTTTACCCATAATACAAGTCTCACAATTATCAATTTTATTAGTTTTAGGAATATTCAGGGTTCCATTTTTCTGTAACAGACTAAGACCTTTATTACCAATATGTCCTAGTCTCTTATGCCATAAGTCGATCTTCTCAGATTGTTTTAGGACATAACTAGACCCAACTAAGGTGGTTCCAGCAAAGTAATAGAGTCCATTTACAAGATTTCCAGTTATAAGGCACTTGGTACCTTTAACAATCTTAAGAACTCCACCTTGAGCCACATAGCTCAAACCTTTACTATCAAGATAACTAAGGGATATTAAATTCCTTTTTACACCAGGGATATGTCTGACTTCTTTTAATAGAATTCTTTCACAAGTATCCCTAACTAACTCAACTGTCCCAATTCCTAGAATTTCACAAGATGAATTATTACCCATTAGTACCTTTCCACCTTTTATATTTTCATAGTTTTTAAACCATTCTATCCTAGGTGTCATATGAAAGGTACAACCGAGTCCAGAATCCAAGATTCTTGATCTTTGAGTTGACTAACAGTCAATGCCTCTATATCCCCTAGTTCAACAGTATTATTAACTGCTCCACCTTCATTGTTATTTCCATTGTTATTAGCATTTTGTTGACTTAATCTGAATCTACAGAATTTCCTAGTATGACCCTTTTTCTTACAATCGTAACAAGTTAAATCTTTATGTGATTTAGGCTTGTTTTCTTCCTGATTATTATTATGGTCATTACTAGTTTTAGGACTAAACTGTTTATTGGTCCATTTACCCTTTTTATCCTTTTTATTTCCCTTTTTACCCTTAACATAAGAGCATCACTAGAATAACCTTTAGACTTAGTATCCCCCTTTAACTCTAGTTCCCTAAGTTTCAAAGCACTAATTATATCTTCTACCTTTAAATTTTCCCTACCATATTTCAAGGCATATTTTGTAACTTTCAGGGATAGAATTTAAAAGCAGAATAGTTTGATTTTCATCAGAAAACTTTTCATCAATCGACTCAAGTTCCATTATTAATCTTTGAAACTCATCTAAGTTCTCATCAATAGACTTAACTGGATTCATTTTGAAACTAAAAAGCTTTTCTTTTAGATAGGACACATTAGACACATCTTTAGTGATATACAAGGCTTCAAGTTTAGTCCAGAGTGTAGGGACTTCATCACAGCCCCTAACTCTTCTTAACACTGTCAGTGAGATACAAGATAATTGTGGAATATTCCAATTTCATCAAGTCTTGTTTCTCTTCAAGGGTTAGATCAGCAGGAAGTGTATCTATACCATTCAAGGCCCTATGACACTTCTGCTGAACTAACATAGCCTTGATTTTCCTTTTCCACAAAGAAAAATCCATCTTTCCATCAAACTTTTCTAGGTTAACTCTAGCAACTGACATGATTTTAAAGTAATTTAAATGATTTAATAAAGCCAAAAGAAACATAATAGTGATGTAGAAAGACAACACAGACTTGAAAAATTTAGTAAATGCTAACCTTAAAGGACACAGAGAAAGAAGAATTCTAACCAGACTTATATCTATGCTAGTCTTATTACTAGAACTATTAACTAATCCTAGATCACAATGGAAAGAGATACTAACATACAAGTCAACCAAGAAATCTTTCACAGCATTTAAAAATTTTGATTCAATTAAAGAAAGACAATATGGAACACTCTTCATACAAAAATATAATGCTAAGAAGTATCACAAGAAGCATGCAAGAACACTCAATTTCCTAGAGCAGACATGTCAAATGCTCATCTACCAACACATCAATTTCCAGACATGTAACAGTAATTAAACAGAAGGAGAGAAATTTCAACTTACAGTGGCTCCATAAGCAGCAATAATTTGCCAAAAAACAGAATGAAGAGATATGAAGATTAAGAATTTTACCTCTAGTAGCTCTTAGTATATTACTTAAGACCAGAGAATACCATCAGCCATTACCCTATTCTGAAGTCCCTTCTTTCTTCTCTGTTTTAAATTAATGCAATCTCAAGTTGCAATGCAGGCGCGATTTCCAAGTAAAAATCAAAAAACAAGAAGAACAGAAATCAGTAATAGATCAAGGCAAGACAGAAAGAAGATAACATTCTAAAGCCAGTAATATATCGAAGATAAAATTACTAGGTGAGTCAGAATCATTCAATTATTGCATGCAAGAACAGAAACCCTAATTTCTAAATTAGATTTCTAAAGATCAAATTTATCCCATGCAAGACTAGCAATGATTTTAAAAGGAACATGCAAGATCTGAAATCGCTAAAACAACCGATTATCAAGCTCTGAACCAACTTGTAGGGATTTAATCCCAGATTCCATGAAAACACAAAACGAAATCGTAAAGAGAAGAACACAGAAATTGCAACCAAACCGTTTCGAAGCTTTATTGATGAAAGATGATTCTCCGGAAATTGATTCCAAGCCTATTAACAATCAAACGCTAAAACACGTGTAAATTCTCAACTACACACAAAGAACTAAACCAACGCTCAATCTTTTCACAGTTAATAGACTTAAACAACAAAACCCTAGAAACCGAACTCTCTCAACACGGGAAAAAAACTTCACTAGCCGTTGTAAGCAAGGCGGTTACAATGTTGAGATGCTTCAGGATTTACGCAGAGATAAGCTTTAAGCGGCTTTGAGAGAGAGTGAGAGGTAATGAACCCTAAACTGGTTAAGACGTGCCTTTTATACACCAGGCTATTATCTGAAAATTAGGGCTTCCGGGTTTGGACTAAAGTGAGTAGAGATGGGCCTTAGGCCAACATCCACATTACTATTTGTATTGTATTATATTTGTTATTTGACACTTATTAGCTGTGTTTATCCTAGAACCGAAGGAAATATGGATTCACAAAATCATGTTGGGGTTCGTTTAGCCTGTCTTTTCAGAATAATGCACCAAAAATGACATTTTTTGTGGAACCTAATTCTTCCTCTTTTCATTATATCACAATTTAAAAAGTGATATGAAGTTCTAATTTAAAGAAGTAATTGTTTCAAATTGGTTATTGGGCTTATTTTTTTAAAGCAAGCAAATGGATAATGCATGAAAACCAATGTTTTAAAAAGCGCTTGGTGGACGGCTACGCCCATTGGGGCCTAGGATGATTTGTATTTCTCAATTTATTGATATTTATTAATACGTTAATATAATTAATTCAACTAAAATTTGTAGTATTCTTTAAAACACAAAACTCTGCCTAGGACTGCCTAGGGCTGCCTAAATTAGTCAACTACATAGGACCGCCTGACTACCTAAAATGTGGCGGTGTTATGAAAAATCTTGCCTAGCCCGATTTTTAAAACACTGATAAAAACATGGAATAGGTGCTAATGTATAGGTGTTACACAAGTAAGTTTTCATTGAATTGGGTTTCATGAACAAGCAATATCATACTTATTTGAAGAAGAGGTTAATTGTTGATAATAAACATATGTATGTAAATGCAGATTGTGCTGAGCAGAATCAGATACGGACCAGCAAGATACTGGGCAATATTGTTTGTGTTCTGGTTTCTAGTATTCGGGATATGGGCTTCAAGAACACATGGTGCACATACTACTTAAAATGAGATTATGTAAATTATAATATTCCATTTTGTTAACAATCATTATTATGTATACCAAGGAGTTGGCTTTCGAAAGCTGTCTGTTATTAACCAACAAACTTCTCCTTTTTTAAGGATAAAGCAGTGTTATTCATAGTGTGCGTATACTACTTTTCATATATGAATGAATGATAGTGGTAATAATCTTATTATAATCATGGCTTAATGCATCGCTAACTACCTGAACTTGTTCTCAAAAATTCGTTGCTTCCCTGAATTTTCGAAGTGACTCCGTAGTTCCTTAAACTTTCAAAAAGTGTACGACTTTGCTCATGGAATGCCACATGTCAATTTCTGATTGGAGAGAGAATCTTAAAATTATCATCTTTGAAAAGTCAACCAACCACAGTGTGACATGTGACATTCACAAATTGATGCACTTTTTGATAGTTGAGGGAGTTAAATGGTCACTTCAAAAGTTTGGGGAGACAATCGGGTTTTTGGGGACAAGCTTAGGTAACTAATGATGCATTAGGGCCTATAATTAAATATAGTTTCAGTTAGGGGAAAATCAGAATTCAAGGGTTGAAAGCTCGGCTTTTGGAGAATGATAATGTGTTTGAATATTTTTTTCTGGTAACAATTCGGGAACTGTGGTATTTTACATGATGAATCAAAGATTGGTTATCAATAGAAAAATCAATTAATATCAAGAAGTAAACTTTTTCTTCACTTTTTTCTTTGGGAAATAGTAAAAAATATACACATTTATAAAATTGATCATTAAGTTAAACTGATTATATATATACAGTTTCACTATAAACTATTTACAAATTAACAAAAATAAGAGAAAATAATTACATGAATATGGTATGGTATTTATCTGGTAAATATCTAGTATTCTTCTAGTAATTGTCTAGTAGCTAGCTAGTAGTTATCTAGTAAATATTGTTATGAAATTGTCACATGCACCTCTATTTATATATATATATATATATATATATATATATATATATATATATATGTTAGGTGTTATTAAATTCATAAAAAAGCTGTCAAAATTTAGACATACTAGATAATAACTGAAATTCTAACAGTGATCTACTAGATAAATACTAAATGTCATATGTTATGTATATTTTAGAATTTTATTTGAAGTTATGATTTACTAGATAACTACTAGACGATTATTAGATATTTACCAGATAAATATTACACCGTATTTATGCAATTATTTTTCCATGTTTTTGTAAATATATAAATTATTTATGATGTACCCGAATTATTTTAATTTTTTTATGAAATTTTTGTAAAATTTCTTTTTTTTTTTAATAAATGAAATAAATTGGTCTACATCTTACTAATATTGCATGATAAGAATTTTCCTAGAACATAACATTATACACTAATGGGCAGCAAGTAGACCCATCCTCTGCTTTTCTTCTGAACCAAAGCCACCAGTCTCAACCACCATAACATAAAGCTCTGAGATTCAGACCTGACCATCTATCCACATGTGAAAATATTAAATGGACCCACTTGCCAAACAAAATCAATTTTTTTTTTTTTAAAAAATATAGATCAAAGGGTAGGATCAAAAAGGGGTATGTAAATACATGAACATGTCCTCAAGGGGAGACAGCTGATCCATTTTGAAACCAAAAGGGTCATCATCTTTAAGACCAAAATCAAAGCCATTTTGGCTTTGTAGGTCAAGATTCCAGCTCGGTTTCGATTCACTCTGTACCTCCGAGTGGTCCGAATCCCATGAATCCATATTTTTATACATGTTTAAGATGTCTGGTTTCTGTTCTTGTTCATGTTCATCCTCATTCATTGCTAGACTTTTTTTGTCACTTTCATAATGCTTTTCTAAGCTCCCTTTCTTACTGTATATTCGACACAATACCCACTCGTCAAGCTGCAATCCGAATTTGATATTGAGAACTAATTAAAAAAATTCAATTAGTTAGTTAGTTAGTTAATTACCCTGAGATTAGTTCTCTTTCCAATAGACCTATCAACATTAGGCGATATTCATGCATAATCCAATTAGTTTTAATTCCTTTAGGAGATTTACCCGCATAAAACACAAGTGCTTTCTTAATACCCAGAGCTTTAGGCCTACCAATAGGCTTATCTGCTCCGGTGGCTTTCCAGTACCCAGTTCCGGCAGCCCTATTTGGCCTTGTTCCATTTGGGTACTTTCGATCCCTCGGAGAGAAAAAGTACCATTCTTTTTCTCCACAACGTGCCATTTCTGTACATATTCATAAAAATTAATCAAAACCCACCTTATTGGAATTCATTGCAAAAAACAAGCAAACATTAAAATCTCAGAATTACCTGGAAGCTGGCATGGATCATACTTGTAAAGACCAAGCTCCGCAATGATGGGAACTGAAATGGGTTGTCCCTTGCATTTCTTACATAGGTAATGATTTACTAGTTCATCGTCTGTTGGATGGAATCTGAACCCAGCTGGTAATTCCAGTTCTACCCCTTTCATTTCTCTTTCTCTCTCTAAATATTTTTTGTTAATTGATTACAGAGCGAGATAATGGAAGAGACGATGGTTTTATAGAGCTCAACTATTTACAGTGTTTTTTTTATTAATTGATTTTCAATTTTTTCCAACATTGATTTTAAACAGAACGTGCGTGTTGTTGTCCTGTTGTTTTGGGGCTGACCGCAGCCTATTCTTTCGAATGAAATTGCGCCACGTGTTATTGTGTCGTGGGTGCTTCCGTCATCATTCGTTGACTGTGTTTTGGTGTTTTTTGACTACAACTGGTAGAGTTGCCATCCAATCACTTACTGCCACGTTAAAAAGTGTTGCTTGGGCCTAAATATAAGGCACCCGATATTTCACCCTTGGATAATTGACCTATCTATAGCTGCTTTGAGATTATTTTTCACAAGCAGCAGATTTAGTTTGAAAAAAAATAAAAAAAATAATTTTTAATTAATTAATATAAATGATTAAAATATATTATTTAAAATTAAAATATATAGTTATATTTAAAGTTTATGAGAGTAACTTATTTTAACAGCAGTTTAATAAATAATATCAAACTAGCCTATATTATAATAATAAAAAATTATTACATATCAATCGTCCAACGAAAAGAATATTAAATACCTAATACCATATAAAAAATTCGCTCCAAAACTGAAGTGTAGAAACTGACATCACTTTGAATTTTCAGCTATGCGTGGAATAACACTATAATTTTTTTTATATGCTTCTGTAAAGAATGGAAAACGTCAGCACTTACATAAAAACATAAACCCAGCCAAGTTGACAAATATATTTTATTTTTTTATTTATGTTAAACTAGTAGACAGCATGCACCCACTTCAAATCTGAAATGAATAAATATTTATTTATATTTTTAATATGGCTTTTATTGACAAAAAAGATCCATTTGACTTCGTTTTTCAAAAAGGTTTCCTAGTTAAAATATTAGTTTATTGTATTATAAATGAAAACAACGAATAAGCTCTTCCCTTCAATGGGGATAGAATATCAATAATGAGTTATGACTGAATTTGACACAATTTTTTGCTCTCTAGCCAACCAAGTTACTTACTAATCTATAATTATTTGGGAATTATAATATTTTGATTTTTTTAATTGATATAAATTTGGAATCGCCCCATGACAATGATATACGGGTATAGGATGAATGAGGAAAGGAGAAGCATGGCATGGTCAATGGTCAAATCATTGTTCGTTTATGAGTAGTTGTTGAGACATATTGGTGCAAATGGAAGAATAGAGAGGGGAAATCTTTTAAAGATAAGGTTGAATAATACCATTTTTAATTTTTATCATTAAATGTTAGACTTCTCTAATTTCTGCGATGAAGTTTATTCAACAATTATCTTTTACCTTTTTAACATGAAACAACAAAGAGTTATCAATAACTACAACGAATACCAACTAAATCAAAGGTCTGAAAATATATATGAATCTATTCGAATGTTTTATACATAGTTAGAATTGACGGCAAAGATCAAACAAATTTGTATCTTTGTAATTTTTGACTATATTAAAATTACAAAATGCAATTAAAATGTGAACATGATGAAAGTTAATATTGTAACAAATAATAATAGACATTTAAGATAAAAAAGTTGGAAAAAAGAAAATATTAGTTAATTCTTATATACAAAAGTTTCATTAAAAATATAAAAATATTTAGAGGTACTTTATTTTGATTCCAAATATCTCAGACCCTTTCCTTGTGTTTAAGAGCACATTATTTCTATTTTTGATTATTGGAATAAGATTTTCAGTGAACAATTTGATACACAATAGTTTTACTAACTAAATTAATTTTTAACTACAAATATCAGTACTAGAAAAGAAAGCATTTGAGCACCTTCTGGACGAAAAAATCGGACTAGGCCCTAATAAATCAGACAAGAGCCTAATTCTATATAAATGCATAAAATTAAGCCGTTTCTAGCGAAATTATAGTTATGCAGGACTAGGCGAGAAATTTTGAATCAGTGGCTGATTCTGAACATTATTCCATTATTAGTTATTTAATTATGAGCTGTTGATTTGAGGAAATTGATGGATGGAAGCTGTTGGGTTTTATTTTTTTTATAAATCCCCCAACCACAAAACCACGTCTCTTTGAATTGAGGTAATAATGAGACCTTAGCGCAAACGACGTCGTTTTTTTCCTTCTGTTCTTTTTCTCAACTATAATCTCTCCATCCGTCCTTTTGCTCCACTCAACACTGAGTCACGTGCCTGATTTTCATTTCATACAAATATACGAGTAAATAGTAAATAGACGCTAAATAAACATAAACTAGCCTCATCCACTTATTGTAAATTATACAAGATTGCAGACAATACTCACAAAATTATATGCCTCATTTTATAAAATATGAGTCAACATTTCCATTGATTGTAAAAAACTTCTTCACAAAGTAATATAAATATTTTATTTGTCTATGACAATGGCAATTCCTAGCATAGGCTTCCGAATGGTCAGAAAAGAAGAAGCTCCATTTGTGACACCTTGAGGCCAAAGCGACCCGAGTTCTACTTCAACTCTCTCATTTGCTGGTTCAGTAAGAGCGCTCTTTGGCGTAGAAGAGTACCCCACCACTATCATTCTTTTGATAGCACATTTTGAAAAGAAGTTGGAGTTACCGTTCAAGTTTATGGATGTAAGCTACCCGTTTGAGAATGTTAGATACGATACATGCCCTAGAGGCTATTAGGGCGATATATTTTAGTTAGTTTTATTTTGTACAAATAAGTTATATTAATAAAGACATTCTTTTATTATAATATTTATGACTGATTAAGATTATATTTATTGATGTGTTTACAAAAGTCCTTGACATAATCATAGCACGAAGTGCAAGAGCATAGTGAGACTATGTAGGGTGAGAACTGGTTCGTGTGCAATTATGATTTGTCTAAATATCCCTAGTCATAGTATCATCAAGACTGAACATTGATGAATACAGATAGACTAGCATGTGTCGTCATACTCCTTGAATCTGATCCAAGTAGCATATCTACCGTGCTGAGGGTGGTGCCTTGGGTTAACACATGAATGTATTCAGGGAAATACATTGGAGACCGCTATGAGACAACACTCGGTAATCTATATTATGTGTTTGTGTTTTGTCTCATTACTGTAGCAATACGAATATCCTCATACCTGAGATACTAGTTACCTTGTTTAGAAGTTGCTATATTTTGGATCATACTTAAGCACTCTATAGACCGCGTGATACAACTAATTACAGGTATAGTTGATGTCTGTCCGTTAGTAAGCTGAGTAGTCAAGATGGAATCTATCACTCCGTGATATCAATATGAGGGAAATGTACCTTAGTCAATTGTTGAAAGTGACACACTCGTAAACCTCTAATCAGAGTATGAGTTGAAAGGATGAGATCCTAGTCAACACATTAATTTGGTTGAGTGGTGTACTTTTGTAGCAAGACTAAATACTGGGGTACCCATTAAGGTTACTAGTGGACTAACACGTAAGCCGAGTCCTAAAAACCAGATGGTACTTAATCATTGATAGGAGTGAATTGCATTGATACTATTGCAGAGCCGGGATTAAGTCACATGCACATAACGTTTCGAATATCGGGGTTTCATATGCCATATGCTAGAGAGCCACTATGACCGATCAAAGTCATTGGAGTCCACAATGGTCTCGAGCTCCGAGCCAGTCAATTCCAGGAGTGGAAGTTGAGCTAGGTTAAACTTTGACGACTCGATATTACGGGATCCTATAAGGTCACACACTTAGAGTTACGATCGAGCCATATAAAGAACTGCTGGACTGGGTCTAAAGTAGAAGAGTTAAATAATGGTTGGACCATTTTATTGATTAGACCAATTTTTGCTTGTTAGACCAGTGAATCGAAAAAATAATAATATGAGGTTAATAAAAAGGAGGAAGTAGAAACACAAGACTGAATAGCGGGGTTCAGGGAACCTGTGCGAGAGGTCTTGCACATGTACTGTTTGACAGTACATGCACAAAGTCTGCACACGGGGGGAGGCAATAATGCATGAGTAGTGATATGCATAAGAGTGCTGGTCCAGCGCAAGAGGGCTGCCTTTGGCAGCCCATAGCACGCTCTGCTCAAGCCTACTTATGGGCTGCTCAGGCGTGCAGCCCACTTGCAGGCTTGCGCAGGCGCACAGACCATTGTACCTATGTATCGAGTAGAGCGCGGCCTGCTAGCGAGCTATATAGCTTACAAGGGCTTGCGCAAATGTGAAGGCTGCGCCTGTGCTCATGCGGAGGTCCAGCCACACTGCCGGCCACTGGCCAGCAGTGTTAGGGTGAAACTGGGGGCTTTCTTGCATTCTACGCTCATGCAGAGGACCAGCAACACTGCCAGCCGCCTTCCAACAGTGTTAGGGTAAAACTGGGGAGCTTGCTCCACAAGCAATCCCTCAGTGTTTGTGTTTGTCTCTACTTCCATTTTGATTTAAAAATACTTAAATGCCTTTTTTTATTTTAATTCTAATTGGTTAGGGATTGGATTTAATTGTCCAATTAAATTTCCCTAACCACTATAAATAGAGCCTTCTTCCTTCATTATTTTTTGTTCATTCTTTTCTCTCTATTCCTCTCTTAATTGCTCTAGTTCTCATAAGTAATCCATTGAAAGACGTATTTACTTTGAACATAAAAAATTAAGGGATTTCTTCTAGAATTAATTTATTGGGAAGATCTAGCTGTCTTCCAATTTATTTTCAGTGCTCCCTTTCTTGAAGGTCGTG
Source organism: Euphorbia pulcherrima (assembly GCA_947683365.1). Taxonomy (NCBI): domain Eukaryota; kingdom Viridiplantae; phylum Streptophyta; class Magnoliopsida; order Malpighiales; family Euphorbiaceae; genus Euphorbia; species Euphorbia pulcherrima. The sequence continues at coordinate 24,726,540 of CANTUS010000004.1, forward strand.
GTCAGTGGTTCTCGTGTGGATCAATTATAGAGGGCTTCTACTTTGGAGTCTGTGCACGCATGCTAAGGGGTCATTCTGGTGCTCTTGGGATTCTCGCTTCAACTGTTACGTGGTTAAATTATTCTTAGGTCATTTTAATAAGTGTTTATGACCTAGAATAATTTTGAACTAGTTATATTGTCAACCATGCCATGCTTAGGAGATCCTTGGACTTAGATTAAATTTTAAAATTTTGCCATGCCTGCTTTGCATATTCAAACCCATGAATTTAGACCAACAGTGGTATCAGAGGCTGCCTAATGCTATTGTATGATTGACTAGAAATATGCTAGTCTGCTTTTCTATGAAATATTTTCGAGTATGCTATGCTATGCCTAGGAATTTATTTCTCGCAATAGAAAATGATGAGATAACAAGATTAAATGCTGCTCAAACTTAGTCAAGGTAGTTATCTAAGATTACTAATGTTTTACTTGAAATTGTAAATGCTTTGATTTACAAACTAAGTGGAATAATTCTTAAATTAGAAAAGAAAGAAATCTTTGATTTAAATAGTCTATGGTTAAGTGAGTCAAAAGGGGCCGTGGTTGTTTTGGCAAGGAATGAACTTGGCTGCTCATTTACTTCAAGGGGGCATCTCTTACCTGGCAATCTCCATCGGTTCTAGATTCTAAGTACCAAAGGGACTATTATGAATTAGTTGATTTCTAGTATAATGAATTGGATTCATTATATGGTTTTATAATGAAAGTTTATATTATTAAATTGAAACTTATAAACATAGGTGCAATAACTTATAACAATGAACACCCTTGTTTATTTTGGGTGTTATGTGGAGTCTTGGTATGATGGAATGATTATGAATTATCAATTGACCCCTACGTTGGACCTACTAATTCCTTATAGCCAGGAAATAGTTATAGTCTCAAAATCATGCCAATGTATAAGTCCTAGATTAGGCGAGACCTATTACACCAATAAATCCTCATTAAAATATTAAGACATAACTAGTCTTCCTAAATAATCGAATATATGTTTTATGGACCTTTCATTAATGAATTGTTCAAACGTGCATTCTTCTTTAACATTGTGTTCATATGATTTGAATTAGGGTTAAGTCTTAACTGGACTAGGTTAGTTATTCGTAATATCGGAGCTAATGCTGGGCTGGAGGCATCATTTGAGGAGTCATATAAATGGTTATGCACGTCCATTGGTTGGAACTCAAATGGATTAGCAATTGCATTAGATGCAAATGGATAGGATCCAACCATAATTATTTAAGTTAGCTTGACTCATGATAGCGGGATTTAGCTTAAATGAGTTATGGATGTACCTACTAAGAAGAATGGTTAGACCATGTTTCCAGAAAGACAATAGAAGAGGCTATTATTTTTTAAAATAAAGCTTAATAAAATACTAGGAAAGTGTATTTAATTTAAAGACCTTAAAGTTAATTGCATGTACAAGAACTAAGTCTAAAGTAATAATTCTTTTCTTATATCTAGATTTAATATGACTTCAAACATAAACCTTCGCCCGATTCTTGATAGAAAATTAAATTGATTTAATTTTGACACATGGTTTGACGATCTTAGAGAAGAATTAAAAGAAAATGATCTTGATTATGTTCTAGATCATCCAAAACTAACTAAACCAAATGTTGATGCATCCGATAAATAAAAGCAAGCATACAAGAAGCACAGGAAGGATTCGTACATAATATCTTTATTGATGCTAGAGACCATGTCTTCCAAACTTAGAAAATAATATTTTGACATGGACTTGGAGTCTGTGTTAATTCATCTCAAAGCATACAAAGAAAGCATTAAGCTCAAAATAGCTCAGATTGCTAGATTCTTTGGTACGATTGATGAGACGAATAGTGGCATCTTGGCATTTGAATATTGCGTAGAGTACTTGAAGTATTCAAAATGTATGGTTCAGATAGGAGTCAATGAAGACTCTACATTAGACTTCAAATTCATGAAAGATAGCTGTTGAACCAAGCTCAAGGTTTGGCTGACTTAGTTGGTGACCAAGTAGTGCTTAAGTTTTAATCATACCAGTTAAGTTAAGTTTGGGTAAATTAAATCAATAATGATGTTAAAATAAATAGTCTATGGTTCTATGTGAGTAATTGAATTCGAGGGTAGAATTCCGAGTCTCCGCTGACCTAGCTATTTAGTTTTAACTCTGAGTTGTTCTAGGTAGAGTATGTATTTTAGTCGCTGACTAAACACTATTCACTCAGTGCTTGATATTTAGATTTTATTTTAGCTATGTATATTGCGTTATTATTTCGCTGAGTTACTTTTTGTCAGTCAAAGGCGCCGACCTTTCCATTTAAGGAAAAATGAAATCTTTCTTTTCAGAGTTACTTTTTGCAGACATTAATGAAAGAAAGACAAAAGGAATTAATGCCTTGACAAGACATCCGCTTTATGAAGAAAATGCCAAAGTTCTTCAAAGATCAAGCTGCAAAAAGCAATTGCCAAATTTGGAAATACTGCAGATCTACCAACCTAGTATCTCGCGACTCTGCAAAGATGTTATATTACCAGAGGAATGGGAAGATGATACGTAGCAATCCGGCGTAAGATCTCTCTAATGGAAGACTGGCATTAAATGACAAGGGATTCAAATTGAAGCTCAAATTTAAATCTGTCTCTATCGAATTGATTTATATTTTACAAGGTGTGATTCTATCTCCTAACGGATTGATTTAAAGAAGCAATAGGTGAATAGCTGAGCTGGCAATTTATATAAGATGCCAAGACAAGTTCAACAGCTACATTCTTGATTTCAAGTATAAAAGAAGCAAGAAGGCAGGCGTTAGAACTTAGTAATTACACCTTGAATTTGTTAGAAGCAAATCTCTGTCAATTTGTAGCTAGATCAATAGAATTGTAACATATGATTATTTGTAACTAGATCAACATTTTTATAAGTTGAATCTAGCTCTTGTTTAGACTATGTTGAGTTTCTAAGAGAAGAGGGTATTCTACTCAGCCGGTGAGCAATTACGGTTTGGAGGGTACTTTCTATAATTGGGGATTTCTGTGAAAGGATTCTCCGCCTAGGGTAAAGGAGTTGAGATTAGTGGATTAAAGCCAAGACACTCTCTTGGGACTGGATGTAAGCACAGGTTCTCGAACCAATATAAAATCTCTATGTTCTTTACTTTAGAGTTTTTTCAGTTTTTGCTCAGCCTAAAAGTGACCTGATTTATTTGTACAAGTCATTCACCCCATTTCACTCACTGAGTGTATGTATAAGGACCAATAAGTGGTATCAGAGCAAGTTCTCATTTTAAAGATTTTACAATCTTGAGATAAAAACCATGGCATATAAAGGAGGAGAATCTAGTGGAAAGGCTCAAGCCTACATTCTACCTAAAAGTATGTCAGTCACTAGGCCTCCCATGTTCAATGGAGAGCATTATACCTATTGGAAGAGCAGGATGAAGAATTTCATCCAGTCTCAAAGTATGTATGCTTGGATGGCTATAGTTGAAGGGCCATATGTTCCTACTATTGTGAAGAATGGAGTGCGTGTTGATAAGTACTCTAATGAGTGGGACAAACAGGACTTGGCTAGATTGAAGGAAAATGTAGCTGCTATCAACTGTGTTTATTGCACTCTTGAGACAACTGAGTTCAACCATGTTTCAGGGTGTAAAACTGCGTGAGAGATCTAGAAGAAGTTGGAAGTAACTTATAAAGGAATTGACAAGGTCAAGGAAACCAAAATTAACATAATCATGAGAGATTATGAGTGGTTTCATATGCAACCTAAGGAATACATTTCTAACATGAACACCAGATTCATGAACATTGTCAATGAACTAAAGAGACTTGGCAAGAACTTTACTGAAGAAGAGACTGTCAAGAAGATTTTGAGAAGTTTGACATATGAATAGGATGCAAAGAAGAGTGCTATTGAAGAAGCTCATGATTTGAAGACTTACAAGTTTGATGAGATGATAGGAACCTTGTTGACTCATAAAATGTCACTAAAACAGTATGAGGATGCATCAAAGAAGTTCAAGAACAAAGAAGGAGAAAGTTCTAGCAGAGCCGTTGTTTTCAAGGCTTATAAGGATTCCTCATAGGAAGAATACCCTAAGGATAGAAAGGAAGAGATAGCGCTGATGACCAAGTACTTCAACAGGTTCTTATCGAAAGATAAGAACTATCAGAGATTCAGAAGGCCCAACAAGTATAAGAAGGGAGCAAATGATAGACCATGAAAAGAGTTCAACAAGGAACACAACAAATACATCAAATGTTTTGAATGTGGTGAAAAGGGCATATCCAGTCTAGCTATCCTAAAGCTAAGAAGGACAGATTCATAAAGAAAAGGGACAAGAAGGCTCTTGCTGTGACCTAGAGTCATTCTAAACAAGATTCATCATCCTCAGATGAAGAGGCACAAGATTCTAGAAATGTGTGTCATAAGGCAAAGGATGATCAACCTAACTCAGAGTCAGATGACCAACCATCTACTTTCGCTGCCAATCAATCAACTGACCGTAGCAGAGACAAAGGAAGGAGATCTGAGGTGAGCTTGAGCTCCACTGATGATAGAAGAATATGGTATTTAGATAGTGGATGCTCGACGCATATGACATGTGATGAAAAGTAGTTCATCACATTGGAGTGAAAGAGGAACAGAAGTGTCAGTTTTGGAGATAACTAAAAGGGAAAGATTGTTGGCAATGGCACTGCGGGAGTTAAGCCTTCAATTGAAAATGTGTCTCTAGTGAAAGGCCTAAAGTTCAACTTGTTAAGCGTAGCTCAGCTCTGTGACAAAGGTAGGAAAGTGATTTTTAACTCAGCGGACTTCTTAGTCATTGATGGTAACTCTGACCAAACTATTCTTTATGCTCCTAGAAGTAATAATGTTTATATGATTTTTTTATCCCCCGACTCCAATGATATATGCTTAGTTTCTAAGGGGTAAAATTCATGGCTATGGCACAGAAGGTTAGGACATATCAATATGATCAATCTGTCCAAATTAGCCAAAATTGAGCTTGTTGAGGGATTACCCAATCCAACCTTTGAAAAAGATAGACTCTACTCAGCATGCCAACTTGGGAAACAATTTAGGAAGACCTTTAAATATTTAGCTCATATATTTTCTTCTCGTCCCCTTGATCTTCTACACATGGATTTATTTGGGCTAGTTTTGCCAATAAGTCTAGGTGGAATGAAATACACCATTGTGGTTGTAGATAATCTGACTAGGTTCACTTGGATTGTCTTGTTCTCAAGCAAAGATAAAACATTTGAATCATTCTTTAGGTTGGCTACCTAGATTATAAATGAAAAAGGACTTAAAATTAATAGAATCCACAGTGACCATGGAAGGGAATTTGAAAACAAGCAGTTTGAGGAATTCTGTTCTAAGCATGATATTGACCACAATTTTTTTGCCCCTCATACACCTCATCAGAATGGGGTTGTTAAGAGAAAGAATCGCACTATTACGGAGATGGGTCATTCTATGCCTAGTGATAACAATCTGCCAAAGTATTTCTGGGGAGAAGCTATTAACACAGCGTGTTATATTCTAAACAGGGTTTTAATTCGCCCAGTTTTGAACAAAACTCCTTATGAACTTTGGAAGGGGCACAAGCCCACGGTTAGTCATCCCAAGGCATTTAGTTGTAAATGTTTCATATTAAATACTAAAGACCAATTGGCTAAATTTGACCCCAAGGCTGATGAAGAAATCTTTCGAGGTTACTCTACACACAGTAGGGCATACATAGTGTATATCAAGAGAACTGGCACATTAGAGGAGTCTATGCATGTAGATTCCAATAAAACTAACAGTGTAGGTAGAGAAGCCAATAATGATGAACAAGAAAAAGATCAAGTCAGCAGATCAGTTAGTCAGCCCATTATTATCCATGATCCAATTCCAGAAAAAGAAGATTATGAAGTCGACTTGGACCAATCCATCCACTTTGGTGATGATAATGATGCTCAACCCACGACAGTAGATTAGTGATCTGATCCTGACCTACCAAAAGAAGTCAGAGCAAGGAGAGATCTTGCAGTTGAGAAGATCCTTGATAGTGTGCAAAATCCAGTGCTGACAAGAGGTCAACTGAATAGAATGATGAGTCATTCAACATTCGTCTCATTGATTGAACTAAAGAAGTTTGAAGATTTTGAATTTGATGCCAACTAGATGATTGCAATGTAAGAGGAGCTGGACTAATTCAGAAGAAATGAAGTTTGGGATTTAGTGGAGAAACCTAGAGGCAAGTCAATCACGGGCACCAAATGTGTTTTCAAGAACAAGCTAGGTGAAGCTGGTAATGTTGTCAGAAACAAGGCCAAACTAGTTTCTCAAGGCTACAATCAACAAGAAGGCTTTGACTATGGAGAAACCTTTGCACCAGTAGCAAGACTTGAAGCCATAAGAATTCTTTATGCTTTTCCATCTCATATGAACTTCAAACTATTTCAAATGGATGTTAAGAGTGCATTTTTTAATGGTTATATTCAAGAAGAAGTCTATGCCAGACATCCCCCGGGCTTTGAAGATCTAAAGCATCCAGACCATGTCTTTAAGTTTAAGAAAGGCTCTTTATGGATCGAAGCAAGCTCCAAGAGCTTGGTATGAGAGACTGACTAACTTTTTACTCAGTAAAGGTTATGTTAGAGGAAAAGCAGATACAACCCTTTTCATTAAGAGGAAGCATCAAGATGTTTTGCTAATCCAGATCTATGTTGATGATATCATTTTTGCAGTAAATGATGAAAACTTTGCAAAGAATTCAGCCATCATATGAAGAAAGAGTTTGAAATATCAATGATAGGAGAGCTTAGTTTTTTTCTTGGTTTGCAAATCAAGCAAGGTGATGATGGGATTTTCATCAGCCAAGCTAAGTATATCAAGAAAGTACTCAAGAAGTTTAGCGTAGACAAAGCCAAGCTAATGTCAACACCCATGGCCACTGATACAATTTTGAGTAAAGATGAGGAAGGTAAACCTACAGAGAGTGAGCTCTACAGAGGTATTATTGGTTCTCTACTTTACTTAACTACTAGTAGGCCTGACATTCAATATGCTGTATATTATTATGCAAGATATCAAGATGACCCCAGAGAATCTCACTTAGCTACTATTTAGAGATTTCTCAGGTATTTGCTAGGCTCTATTGCTACAGGTTTATGGTATCCAAGTAATGCAGATTCCACTTTGAGAGGATACACTGATGCTAGAAGAGACAAATTAGAAAGGAAAAGAACCATTGGAGGATGTTATTCCCTTGGTGATTGTCTAGTCATATAGTACAACAAGAAACAAACTTCTATGGCTCCGAGTACAACTGAGGCTGAATATATGGCTGTCGGAAGCTGTGTAGCATAACTGCTATGGATTAAGCAACAATTGGAGGATTATGGTATAAAGTCTAAGTGCCTTGAAAACATGTGTGACAACAAGAGTGCAATTGACCTATCCAAGAATCCAATTCAACATAGCAGGATGAAGCATGTCAATATTAGACATCACTTCATAAGGGATCATGTGCTAAAAGGAGAAGTCAAGCTCACATATATTCCCACTAAAGAACAGCAAGTTGACACAAAGCCCATTGGAAAGGACGAATTCAACATCTTGAGAGAATTAATCATAGTGTCCAATCCAATTTGAAGAAATATTTTTCCTGCTGACCTATTCTGGAGCTGACCTATCTTTCACTCTGAGCTCTTGCAAATTAGGTTAAGTATTTCTTCTTCACACGTGAATTATGGACAAGTCATTAAAATTGTCACCGGTTTCTTTTCAAATTTAAACTTGATAGAAATGGTAGCAAGTTTTAAAACTATCCATATTCAACCGCTTTAACTCTGTGAGTTTCGCTATCATTTATTCCATGATAGCTGTTAATCAATCTCACCATTCAAATATGGAAATCACTTGTGAGTGGTACATATATGATTTGCAGGTTAACTCGAAGGGTTTTTACTATTTAAGGAGAGGTAAGAAGAAAGAGAAGTTTTTACTTACCAAATTTCTTTCTGCAATCTTCTTCTTAAATTCCCAAATTCCCTAATTCTTCCAAAGCTATTTCTATGGCGAGTTCTTCAAATCCATCACCCAGTTTAACTAAGAAGAGTATCTCTATATATCAGAGATGAGGAAGATTCATGTTGGGTTACCCCTATAGATCACTTGGCTTAAGTGGCAGTAGGTATTAACAAAAGAGAAGATCTGTTCATCCTTGTCGGAACTTTTTATACTCCTACTGAGTGGTATTCTAGAGAAGATGCTGTTGTTAAAGAACCCATTACTGTTGATTTGTTAAGTTTCTCTAGCGATGAGCGCTTTGCAAAATGGATGCATCAACATCACTTGCGAGGTTTCTTTGAGATACCTAGTTGCTGCTATGAGCAAATCATGAAAAGATTCTTCCATGGTATCTACATGGTTAAAGGTTTTAAGGACATGTTTGTCATTAACATGATGGGGAGAAATATTTATGTGACTCCCAAGCTATTTGTGAACCTTCTTGGATTGAAGGAAAAGGCCTGAGGATGTGAGCAGTAAACGATGAAGAGCATGTAGATGTTCTAGCGGACTTTGAAGTGCTTGTTGACTATAAATCTGGTGAACTCACTGCCTCTATGTTCACAAAGAAGGGAAAGTAGGCCCATGAGTTGGTGACTAAGGTTCTGCCTAAGACTGGGTCTAAAGAAAGCTATTTGAAGCTTGAGAGATTATTTATTTATGCTCTCACTGAAGGAATGAGTATCAACTGGCCATTAGCCATTCTTCATAGGTTCTTAAACATGTCCAAGCATATGGTATATTGGAATCTTGTTATGGAGATTTGCAGGGCCTATGAACTGGATCTTAAAGGATGGGCATTGAAGAATAGAGTGGTCTATAAGGTTATTGAGTCTAAAGTACTCAGTAATGCTCATTTCCATGGCTTGAAATGTGAAGAGAAGCCCAAGATCATTAAATATGCTAAACTAAAGAATGGAGAGGTCAGAGTGAAGGACTCTAAAGCTATAATGTCTCTAAAGCCCATCAGACCAGAAGATGAGGATCAAACTCTTGAAGATTTTGTTGAGAAGGAGCTTGAAAGGATAACTAAGCAGAGGGTTGAGAAAGGAGAAAGAGATGGAAAGAAAGAGGAAAGCAAGGAGGTCATGAGAGACTCTAAGAAAGAAGGAAAGAGGGCAAGCTCCGCTAGCTCTTATCATGTGGATGTCCCTATTCCTAAGAAATCTAGGTTCTCAAAGGGTACTAAGGATGTAAAGCCCAGAGAGCTGACTGCCAAGGAGATAGAAGAAAAGAAGGTTGAGGAAGATCTGAAGGAAGAGGTGCCTCTGAAAAGGCTAAATAAGAGGAAAAGTGATGATACAGGGCTAGATGTGGAGAAAAATGAAGGACATGTAGCTACATCAGTGCCTGTACCTAAGGCAGGTCAGCCAAGGAAGAATTTTATGGTGAAGAAGCTTACTGGCGTAGTCCACTATATTGAAGAGGCTGAGAAGGTGAAAGCAAAAGAGGCTAAAATATTGAGAAAGAGGTAAGAAGACCTTGAGGATGATATCAAGAGGAGAGCTAATGAGACAGCTGTGAGGTGTCGATGATGTATGGGTCTCCTTTGGCGCCTTTGTGAGAGAGGTAGGGCCCACTAGGGGTTTGGTTGGATTTAGGCGTGACAAAACATCCTTTAGTTAAAGTTTGCACGATAAGCCAATTTTAATGAATAAAAGAATCGAGACTCATACCTATTGGATCAGAGATTCAGGTATCAGATGAGTCACTTATTTCTCATTTAGTTGATTCAAAATTACATTCACCGCGTAAAACCGTTTTAGTTTTTATCATTTAGGGAATTATCAAAGAAATCCTATTTCTACTCTCTTTCACACTCATTACATGCGTTTACATATTACAATAAAGCACAAGCAATAAATGGGGGAATAAAAATTACAATCGGGGAAAAAATGGGGGAAATTGCTAAGAGATCCTATACATTTATTCTAAGTTATAAAACAAAATGAAAATAAATTCCCCTGCATCCATAGATGTTAGCACAGTTTATAGCACATAACAATCATCATTTTATTGAGAAAAATGTGATCATGTTGTAAAACCATATTTTAACTTTTGTGGATTGATTTACTAGATTATTAGTAAAAATGACAGCATGGCAAAAGGTGAGTTGGTTGATTTTTATTTAACACAAAAAAAGAAGTTTGGGTTCTATCTGAAGGCCGGTACCAGTACGGGTGGGTGAAACCCGTACGGCTACTAGGGAGGACCCGTATGAATATGGGGGACCCGTACGGGTCCTGTTGGATCTGACAGAACCAGTGTTTAATTTATATCAACAGATTAATTATAGAGGAGATAAAATAGAAGCAAGAATTCTCTTTATACGGGTCTAGCGCACCCATACAATCATCAAAATGATATATTAGGTACCAACAAAGCCCGTATTAATCAGGATCGGACCCAAAATGAGAATTGAAATAACTGTCGATATAGAATAAACTGACAATAATAATATAATTGAGATGTGAGTCTCTGTGAAACTCAGGAGCGTTACCTTTATGATGTGAATCCACTTTGAGGCGATCCCTTTACTGTAGAGAGAGTCCGGCCAATGTATGTGCTTAGTTAGGACTATTTAGGAGAGTATTTGAGTGGACAAAACCTCCCTTAAAACCTAATAAACGAAGCTAGGAATGAATAAAATGTGGATAAAACCTCAATGAATGGGTTTTCTCCCTATTTTATACCTCCTATACCTCAACTATACCTATGGAGATTGCTAGAACTATAAATTTCTATAGTAATTTTGCTTATCAATTGTGTCCTTTTAAAATGAGAGGAGAAGGCCCCTTTTATAGGGTGAAATTAGGTCAAAATTCGGTGATCCCGAATTCAATACCTGCCTTTTTCTTGAAATGGTAAGAGACTACTTCCGAATTGGACTAAATTGGAAACAAGCATACCCGTATGGGTGGGTCCCCACTCGTATCAATACCAGGGGACCTGTATGGGTCCCCCCAGGCATACAGAAGGTAGTCACTGTGAGCACGGGATTTTGCAGTCCCTCTCGCGAGACGATGATGACGTGTACCCGATTTCAATACCTCAAAATAAAAGTTCTCTTCAGAATTTTTATTACCAAAATAATATTCCTTGTGAATTTTATAATTGGTAGAATCCAGTTCGGCGTGGCCGATAACGCGTTCGGTAGGAGCTTGAACCGATGATTTACACCCAAATTAAATAATACCCATTAAAATATAATTTAAATTCAAAAAGATACCTTTCCACCCACTAATAAACCACTTTTCCCGACTTTTTAGGCTTTTTGACTCGTTGGTTGTCGGTATGCTGGAGAATAATGTCGCCACCGACATCATCCATGCTGCCGGCGGCATCACCATACCGCCGGCGGCATGATCCATACCGCCGGCGACATGATGATGTCGCCGGCGACATGGCACAAAATGGGTCCTCCACAGACAGCCTTTCGGCCACTTTCAGCAGAATAAGTCAAAAAGGTCTCAAAAAATACCCCAATTTGCCTATAAAAGGCACCCAAAAACTGCAATAGGGGGGGACTGAAATTATAGAGGGAAGGAGCTAAAATTGGGCAATTAAGAGGCTAAAATCGAGAGAATAGATTTTAGTGAGATAAGAACTAGAAAAGACAGGAAAAAGGATTCTAATCCATTTTTCCCGATTTTTCTTCTTCGAACTCTCTGATTGTGAGCTTAAATCAGTGGGTCTTTGGGTCAAATCAACTGGATAGAATTTAGAAACCTAAAACCTTTAAATTAATAATCAAATTATCGTTGCAAGCTCCCTGGAGGTGTTATTGTTCAGTTCACGAAGAGTTGGATTCACTACCCCGAGGTGAAAGTCCTGAGTCTCGTAGCTCTTTGGCATTATTATTGGTTTGCACTAATTTTCGTTGATTTGTGTTCATTTTTGAGTTTTCGCTCACTTCGACTGCAAACCGCTACTGCTCCAAGAAATTGAAGTCGCCGGAGACATGCGATGTTGCCGGTTGTATCACCCATGTCGGGAGAGACATCGTTGATACCGCCATTAGCATCGCATTCCCCAGAGACCTCGCTTTCTTGCGGGACCTTTTCTTTACGGTACTCAGAAAGCCCTATGCCTGTCTGCATGCTGATGTCGCCCGTGACATAATTGATGTCGCCGGCAGCATCATCCATACCACCAGCGACATCAACTATTTCGTCGGCGGCATCATATGCCCAATGGCGGCATGGCTTTTTGGACAGCAGGATTATTTTTGTTTGTTCCTAAACTAATTTATTTTCTGAAGCTAGGATCTATAGTGTAATGATGGAGATTCGAAACCTCCTGAAAACAGACCTATCCCATGACAAGTGGTATATTCGTTTGTAATCCGATTAAAGCAACCATTGAATCTGAAATTTGGATAAAAATGGAATTTCCCCGCAAACGCCATTCAAACCTCATTTTAGCCATCCAATTGGGCTTTATGATGTTATAAATAAAATATGTCATATTTGTGTCAACCATCCTCTGCAGGTAGATGTATATCGGACATTCGGGTATTTCATTTGTTACGTAGAAAATGTACAGGACTTGAAAACCTTGTAATAATTGTACTTTTCGCACTTACTTTTCTTTTACGATTGTAAATATTTTATTTATCGCTTCAATTGCTTGACAAATGCGAAAACAACAAAATAACTGAAAATACAAATAAATAGGGTGGATTAAACCGATTAAGAAAGAATGAAGTATCCTAACTTGGCCTAATGAAAAGTAGATAACATCATCCGAACTTGAAATCTCTACTTAAGGTATGGTCCAACCACCCGGTGGGAAAATCGTACCGAAAATTTCCCAGTTGAGCTGAACCGGGTGGCAACTCTATTCTAAGTACGGGATTTCAATCTCGTATCTTTTAAGCATTACAATATGCAAAATCATTTTCTTTTCAACCACATCACACTCATCTCCCCGACACACCCAAAAAACGGGACGGCCCGACCGGGTCTGGCCCCGCGTCGCAGCCGCGCGAACCATCGTCCGCTCACAGTGGCGACTCTGCTGGGGACTTTCTTTAAACTTGAATCTTCTTTCATAGTTTAAAAGATTTTGATGATGTATTGAAATCATTGGCCAAATTAAAACTTCATTCTTTTCTTATGACGTCTTGTCCTCACACGTGTAGATAGTTCGGTAATTTTAGGTACCCTATTTCACCCGAGAAGCTCACAAAGTATCACTCATGCCCTATTGGAATTGAGGATGCCTAGTGGGTGGATCACTCATTTTAACCAACATGTAAACTCTTATGATCGTGCCCATTTGGGTAGTGGTTGAGTAACTTGGAATCAAGGTAAACGAGAACCTTCTACATCAACAGCCCTATACCAAAGCTTTGTTAGAAAAAAGCCTAAGCACATCATTCCCCTTAGGATTACCCAAAACGAATAAAATAATTGGGACGCGCTTCTTTCGCCATTACCAGTGAAGTAGCCAAACTCCATCCTACCAAAGAGGTGTTACGCAGGAGTCATAAGGTTGGAACAGGGCCAATTCGTATGCTATGTGCTTTATGATCATACACCCCCATGCATCGGCTTTAAGAGCCGAAAAATCAACTTACCCTTATACCTTCCACCCATGGAACTGGTTTAGCAACATACATAGGACTTCTCTTGTACCTCTATTGCGTCACCACATATCGCTATGTAAGACGTGAGGTACGAACGTCCCATGTGTGTTGAAGGGATAATCCATCGCATTATCTAACCACATATGTGTACAGCCATACATATCACGCACCACTTCCAAAAAAAAAGACATACATACATACCATCCATACCATTTACAACCCATTCATGGTCTGATCCGCGACTCGTGATCCTAAGCAGCCTTCCTCTTGAACCGAGACCTTCACAACAAGCCATGTCTCTTCCCCATGATGACAACCGTACCTCATCCAGAGGACAAGCTAGCCTTCCCTCCACTGTAGGGGCAACAGCTCACCCGTCGTCTCTTGGATCGGAGATCACCGCTGCTATCATTCAGTTTCTGAGCTCCGATTAGTTTAGAAACATCATTCAGGAGATAGTGTGTGTATCCGTCAAGAAGGTCCTAGAAAGTCAGGACTTCGACCAGGTCATGCGATCTCCGGGCATGACACCTGATGGCGATACACTCTGGCAATCACCGCCAACCGCTTACCCTGGACAAAGAGAAGGAGCCCAGAGTCCAATTCTTCCACCATTCTTTAACACCTTACCACCAACTTTGGTCACCCCATCACAATTTAAAATCCCCGCTGCCCCGATGCTTCCTCAATACGACCAAGTCATGCAACACAAAGTTGAAGACTTCTCGCGTCAATTGATGACAGTAGACTGCTATCAGAAAGAGGGAAGGGTCCAATCAGAGAAAGACCAGTTCTTTCAAAACACTGAATCACCCACACCCCCACCTCAAATCATGGTGGACCAAGAGACCTATCAGAAGTCGGCACCAGTTGCCATTATTCGGCCAAACGATGGTCTTACGTATAGAACCAATCCATGGAAACTGCCACTTAATGTAATCTTCACCGGGTTGAAGGAAGCTGGGATTCTTAAACCTCTTCACGAATTCAATCCCCCCATGAGAGAAGAAGGAAAAGGCTTTTGCAGATATCACATATTGTCGGGTCACAACACCAACCAGTGCAAAGCTTTGGTCCGTACCATCCAACGACTGGTGGATGAAAAGAAGATTACCGACCCTGAAAGGGCATCCTACCCCTTACCAGAGTCTGGCAACCAGACATGGACAATTAATCTCGGCTTTTCCAAACAACGGAAAGCTCCTCAAGATCTCATCAAGGCCATCTACTCAAATGGTGGGGGAAAATCGCGCTCTGACGGTGAGGACGAAGAATCCCGATTTGCAATCCTTAGAGTTCAGACCTTTTAGCTCCATAAGCCACTTCCATTTTTCTTACTTACGTTGTGTCTGTATCCTTTGATCAGCGTCTTCATATGAGCATACGTACGGCGTTTTCAGTGTTTAAGATATTTTTATTAAATGGAATTAAATTGAGTACATTATGTGGTAATCAAATCCAATAATTTAAACCCTGTCAAACACAAGAGGGATAATAAAGTGCTTAAAGACCATGATAATGCTTTTGCTCAGTGCAACAATCGGATTGTTGAAACGCCATGGGTCCCTTCTAGAATTGACTCAATGGCCATACAACGGTACACCTTCAAGCCACCAAAGAAGTATCAATCGGTCCCCCGAAATAGAGAATCAAGGCTTACACCCAACGGAGCCCGACCTCCATCAAATAAACATCGTAGCCAAAATCTCAGACCAACATCACCACCAAGAACACGACCAAATTTGAAGAGAAACACATCTTCACCCGGTACAAATCAACCCCATTGGACCCTTCAGCTAACAAAGGTCAGGGGGCAACCGCTTCCTAGAACACCAAGTCTAAAGGCAAGCACCTTCATCCCACAAGCCACTAAGACGATCGCGCAACCAATGTCGCAATCGGCTTACCAAATGAACCAACAAGGCAAACAACCACTACAAAGGTACCAAACAAAAGGTCCTTAAGCCGAACATCATTTGTTCATAACCCATCACCACTAATACAGAATATGAGTTCAGGCCTAAACAAGAAGGGCTCTGCAGACCACGAATTGAAGGAGCAATCAAAATAGCGATCAGGACGACAATCAAACCAATTGATGAAGCTCTGGGTAAGCGCTGAAAACTCCCGCAACCTAAATAACTCACAATAAGGTTAACCAAAATCAAAACAAGAATGAATTGGATGATCCAGGCGAAAATCAAGTGGACACCAAGAATATCTGTAAAGGCACAACCAGGCGCACAATAGCAAATCAGATACCCAATGCCCTTTCCAAGAGTCATAGACCCAGCATTGAAAAGTTTGAGACCTTCCGATACTAAGGTTAAGATCAGATTGAAGAGGCCATCATATGATCGAAAATGGCACCAAATAAGCGAGGCTGTTAAACTCATGAGCGTGGGCAAGAAGCGAGTTCATCGATCTAGTCGACCAAGACAAGCTTAAGCATTATCAGGTCTAAACAAAAGAAATAAATCAGAAAAAGCGGCACACTAAAAAAAATATACAATAATCTCCCGCCTGTCCGTCTTCTACTGACTGGGCAAAAATTAGGGTTACATCCGATGGTCGGTACCCTGAAAACCTGCTGTACAAAAATTAGGGGATAAGTCAATAACGCCTGTTGAACTGAAAACCCGAAAAGGGCGGTTCAGACAAAAATTAGGGCACGAGAGAAAAACAATGAGATGTTAACTTGAAAACCTGTAAAGGCTGGTTAACACCAGGGGTCCCATTAATGGAAATGATTGCCAACATCTTGTACTCAAATTAGATTCACTCGATAAAAGTGTCATTCATATTGAAACATCTGTGTTTGTGATTATGTGAATGCCTAGCGATCGAAGGATGGAAACATCACAAGTAAGCTTAATCGAAGACACTATACGCTCAAAGGTCGGAATAAATCTGTTAGGGTGAAAACCCGAAAGGATAGTCCATGCAAACCATGGGGTCAAATTGGAGCCCAAAATCTGTGTTCCCCAGGCTCTGCAGAAAACCCTACAGCTTTTGGTTATGGGTTGTAATGACAGAAAGGAACGGAATGGTCGAAAACAGGTTGCTGGAAGATTGAAGCCGTCGGTGATGAGAGTGATACCGCCGGCGATATCATGATGCCGCCTGCGATGTAATTAATGTCGCCAGCAATATAGTATTTATTTGGGCGACTTAGGTGATGCCGGCGGCGGCATGGAGTTAACTTTCTGGGCTACATTAGAAGTTTTTCTGCCATTTCAGACCTGTACAAAACCTGTAAACAATCCTATACTATATTTCCAATGACTTATCAAACAGCAATTCATCTTTGTATTCAAAATAAAAGCCCAGAGGCGCAAATTGCTCAAAATGTACCAAATCATCTAGCCCATGACAAAATCAAATTATCAAAACCCCAATGTATCGGAGGTACAAACCAAGAACTCAAAGGCAAAATAAAAACGAAAGGTAAAACTAAGCATGCCCGCCACTACCAGCTGGGCGGGATGAAACGTCATCTGGACTTGCGAGCCAATCGTCAACATCGTCTTCCTCTCTTCCCTCCGTCATGGCAACACTACT
Source organism: Euphorbia pulcherrima (assembly GCA_947683365.1). NCBI lineage: Eukaryota > Viridiplantae > Streptophyta > Magnoliopsida > Malpighiales > Euphorbiaceae > Euphorbia > Euphorbia pulcherrima. The sequence goes on from CANTUS010000004.1 coordinate 24,743,785, forward strand.
GGATTCCTCAGCTGCGGTAAACGCACGTCAGCCGGCAGACTTCTTGACCCCCCTACGACTGGTACCCCCACGGTGCACACGGTCCAGGTTTTGTTTACTTCTCTATTCTTGAGCAGTGGCTGCCAGCTGACCCTCGAGATCGCTCACACGGCGCTGTAAAGCTGCAGTCTCCTCCTCATACCGCCGCAGGGCTGCATCAGCATCAGTCAAAGAAAGGGCCAAGAAATCCTGCAAACCGGAGAAAATATCAGTCTTGCATGTCATGCATAACATCCATCCTATCTTAACATGTGCATAAAATACCTGAACGAGGAGCGATTGCCCAATAAGGGTATCCCGGAGAACAAAATTGTTCTCTGCAAGTTGCTCCACATGACTCCGCGCCACCTAGAAAATCCAAAAAGCAAATCCTTAAACACCCGCTTCTAAGACTTAATAAGAAAATAATTATTAGGTCTTACGTAGGTAGTATTTTCAGGCATGAAAATCGGGGCTTGCCGGCTCGAGCCAACATTCCTATGAGAGAATTTGCCTCGGGAGTTCATCAACAGGAAGGTGGTTTCCAACGGATTGACTAATCTCCCCTCTACGAATTTAATGCCCTCCGACGCGCCATAATGTCGGGTCCCACTTTGGTTATCCCGCCCCCTCTTTCTCGCAGGCTCCTGCAAAACATGAAAGTCACACGTCAACAACGTCCCTAAACGACTTCAAAATCACACACAAGAACAATCATACCTCGAAAGAATGTTGCTCCCCTTGGGACATCGGCACGCTCCCGCCAGCTACACCCGTGCCTACCTCATCCTCCCCCTCAGGGTCGACCGCAACATCCCCTTCCAGCGCTTCATCCTCATCATCGTCCTCCTCATCAACGTCCATAACGCCTTTGAGGCACCTCTTTTCGTCCTCCAATCGTTGCTTGTTATGATACTCAATTGTATCGTTGCCGGGGATGCGAGGACACACAGGGAGTAGGCGCTGAAAAAGCTGCTCGTAGAGGCCAGGAACGCTAGGGACCACTTGGCCATTCCCTTCAATATAATCAGCTTTGTCGGCCTCGACAGAAATCACCAAATGAGGCCACCACAAGCCCCACGGAGGATCAGCAGGCACCGGTCTAGCAGCAATCGGCAGGGACCTCCAGCCTCGGACGCGCTCGCCTAAATACCACTGCTGGGATAGGGGGCACTCGATCACAAACCGGCGGTCATCCACCTCCCTTCGGACCCTTACAACCTCAGCTAAGTTCACCACCCCGTCGAATGGGTCCAAGACGAGCTACATCAAGACAACCAACATAAGTCCATAGACCAAAAAATATATATATAAAAAAAATAATAAAATAAATAAATAATAATTTTTTTTTTGCATACCGAGCTCAACCGCACGCTCCTTAGGACCTCCCTATACTGCGTAGGGTACTTTGCCTTCCCACCGATACCCCCGCACCAGCGAGCAAGGAAATGAGAGCCCGGCGGCACAACCTTCTTAAACTCCACCGGCGGGAGGATCTGATGCTCGAAAGCCCAGGCCTGCACAAATGACGATCGATCAATTCAAGGGATGTCATGCAATAAATAAGAACGCATGTTATCGAGGGAAATGTTTCAAAAAAATCTATACCTGGAGTAGCAGGTGGCAAAGGCGAAGGGCTTTCTCCTTCTTTCGGGCTCCCACGTCCAGCCCGTGGTACAACTGGGCCAAGATGGCCCTCGGCCAATTCTTCCTCCTGATTCCCGGCATGTCTTCCACTGCGGTTATAAGCATGTAGTTGATCTTACTCCCCGAGATTGGGAAGAACAGCATGGTGAGTAGTGAGATCACAAAGGAACGAACACAAGCCTCCCTCTCCTCCTCGGGCACCACATCCACCCGGGTCCAATAATGGTACAACTCACCATAGGACAGCCGCCTAGAAATGGGCTTTAGACCGAACAACTCCTTTACCCGCCTCACCATGGGCCTCTCAACATGGTACTTGTCCATGTAGACGTCAAAATGTATAACCTCATCCGACCAAGGAAGGCCAGTCATGGCTACCACATTAGAAGGGGTAATTGTAACTTCCCCAAAGGAGAAATGGAAGGTATGGGTGGTCTCGGACCACCTTTCAGTCAGGGCCGTTACTGAAGAATGAGGAAGCTTAGGCATCAACATAGGCATGATTCGAGCCAAATCCCCAAACCCTGTCTCATTAATCGCAAGCGTGAGCTCAGGATCATTCTCTGAGATATGGTGCCACCATTCACCGATGGTGCCCATCCCCCCTGTGTAAGTCAGTCTGTATGGCTGCAAGGTAGAAAACAAAATAGATCAGTTCTGCTTATTTTTGTCAGAAAAGCTGCTGATGTCGCCTCTGTTGAAAGCTATATCACCGGCAGCATCAATCCATACCACCAGCGGCATGGTACATGCCGCCGGCGACATCAACTTAAACAGAAGCGACATCAGACTCGCATAAAGCCTTTTGCAAGGACTGATGCAGCCAGTAACAACACTGATGTTGCCAGTGACATCACTCATATCGCCAGCGACATCACTCATGCCGCCAGCGACGTCACTGTGCGCGGGCAGAACCAGTTTTCTCCCTTAATCGCACCCATCGTGCCAAAAATCACAATCAATCGAACAAAGTCCAAAAAGGCAAAAAATCGATCCTAAAGCATGCAATATGACTGATATATTCCACATTTTAAACCCATATCATGGCATGTTTTCAAATCTAAAGCAAAATCACATCGGATTCGAAAAGAAGTAATTCGGGTTTTTGTGGGATTACCTGAACATAACAGAGGTGTTTCTCCTTCTCCGGAGTCAGATTGGTGATAGGAGAGTTAATGCCATAGCCATACATTTTGGCCGTCTCCTTCAGGCCGTATGCAGTAGGAACGGAAAGGATTTTCAATCCCGCAACAGAAGAATCGGGTAGACTCTCCCTAGCTTTGGATTTGCCCCTGAAAGCCTTGCTAATTCTCTTCATAATTTCAAAAACTTAGGAAGAAATCAAAAAGCTCTAGAAAGAGGGGAATACGGTTTGTGAATAGTGAGAAAGAATGGAAGTTCCATTCCCTTTTATAAACAGCCGCGCGGAATTCGAGGAGTTTTAATTTATCTGAAACTGTTCATCCATACCGCTAGCGACATCAACTCATGCCGCCGGCGACATGAATTATATCGCCGGCGACATTGCCTCATTTGGTTCAAATTTTAAAATTATCTGACCAGTCAAAGCTGCCACGTGGCATCCATGCCGCCAGCGACATAAACTCATGCTGCCGGCGACATTACTGATATCGCCAGCGATATCGCCTCATTTAGTTCAAATTTTGAAATTATCTGACCAGTTAAAGCTGCCACGTGGCATCCATACCGCCAGCGGTATTAACACGTACCACCCGCTATACCAGTAATGCCGCCGGCGATGTTGCCCCTCCGAATCAGATTTTTAAAGCAAGCCCAACCAAAGGGCAATCTCCTCATTCAAAGTGAGCCCAACCAAAGGCCGACCTCATGAAATGAGAACCAAACCGGTGGGCTATCTCTTCAAAACAAGCCCAACCGTAGGGCGATCTCATCAAAGTGAAAGTCCGACCAAAGGACAATCACTATACCAAAATACAAAAGCCCAATCGAAGGGCGATCTTTTCAAAATGAGCCCAACCAAAGGGTGATCTCTTCAAAACAAGTCCAACCGAAGGGCATTCTCTTCGAAACAAAAGCCCAATCGAAGGGCAATCTCTTCAGAATGAGCCCAACCGAAGGGCAATCTCTTCAGAACAACCCCAACCGAAGGGCAATCTCTTCAAAACGAAAGCCCAACCGAAGGGCGATCTCTTCAAAACAAAAGCCCAACAGAAGGGCAATCTCTTCAAAATAAAAGCCCAACAGAAGGGCAATCTCTTCAAAACTAGCCCAACAGAAGTGCAATCTCTTCAGAACGAGCCCAACAGAAGGGCGATCTTTTCAAAATGAGCCCAACCGAAGGGCGTTCTCTTCAAAACAAGCCCAACCGAAGGGCAATCTCTTCAAAACAAAAGCCCAATCGAAGGGCAATCTCTTTAGAATGAGCCCAACCGAAGGGCAATCTCTTCAGTACGAGCCCAACCGAAGGGCAATCTCTTCAAAATGAAAGCCCAACCGAAGGGCGATCACTATACAAAACAAATGCCCGATCGAAGGGCGATCAATATAGAAAACAAAAACCCAATCGAAGGGTAATCTCTTCAAAACGAAAGCCCAACCGAAGGGCAATCACTTCAGAACGAAAGCCCAATCGAAGGGCAATCTCTTCAGAACAAGCCCAACAGAAGGGCAATCTCTGCAAAGTGAAAGTCTAACCGAAGGACAATCACTATACCAAACACGAGCCCAACCGATGGGCAATCTCTGCAAAGTGAAAATCCAACTGAAGGACAATCACTGTACCAAACGAGAACCCAAGGGATAAACCTCTCGATTCAAAGAAAAAGCCCGACCAAAGGGCAAACCTCTCGATTCAAAGCAAAAGCCCGACCAAGGGGCAAACCTCTATATTCAAAGCAAAAGTCCGACCAAAGGACAATCACTATCCTAAAATACAAAAGCGCAACCGAAGGGCGATCACTATACAAAACAAAAGCCCAACCGAAGGGCGATCACTATACAAAACAAATGCCCGATCGAAGGGCGATCAATATAGAAAACAAAAACCCAACCGAAGGGCAATCTCTTCAAAACGAAAGCCCAACCGAAGGGCAATCTCTTTAGAACAAAAGCCCAATCGAAGGGCAATCTCTTCAAAATGAAAGCCCAACCGAAGGGCAATCTCTTCAAAGCGAAAGCCTAATCGAAGGGCAATCTCTTCAAAACGAAAGCCCAACCGAAGGGTAATCTCTTTAGAACAAAAGCCCAACCGAAGGACAATCTCTTCACAACAAGCCCAACAAAAGGGCAATCTCTTCAGAACAAGCCCAACCGAAGGGCAATCTTTGTAAAGTGAAAGTCCAACCGAAGGACAATCACTATACCAAACTCGAGCCCAACCAAAGGGCGATCTCTTTAAAGTGAAAAGTCCGACCAAAGGACAATCACTATATGAAGTGACAAGCCCAACCAAGGGGTAAACCTCTCTATTCAAAGCAAAAGCCCGATCAAGGGGCAAACCTCTCTATTCAAAGCAAAAGCCCGACCAAGGGGCAAACCTCTCTATTCAAAGCAAAAGCCCGATCAAGGGGCAAACCTGTCTATTTGAAGCAAAAGTCCGTCCAGAGATATATTCCCCACCAACCATAAGCCCGACCGAAGGGCAAACTCCCCACGAACTGTAAGTCCGACTAAGGGACGAACAATCGACAAAGCGTGAGTCCGACCAAGGGACGAACAGTCGACAAAGCGTGAGTCTGACCAAAGGGATGAACAGTCAACAAAGCGTGAGTCTGACCAAAGGACGAACAGTCGACAAAGCGTGAGTCCACCTAAGGGACGAACTGTCGACAAAGCGTAAGTCCGACCAAGGGGCAAACAATCAATGAACTGTAAGTCCGACCAAGGGACAAACAACCGACAAAGCGTACGTCCGACCAAGGGATGAACAGTCGACAAAGCATGAGTCCGACCAAGGGATGAACAGTCGACAAAGCGTGAGTCCGACCAAGGGACAAACGATCAACAAAGCATAAGTCCGACCAAGGGACAAACGATCAACAAAGCGTAAGTCCGACCAAGGGACGAACAATCGACAAAGCATAAGTCCGACCAAGGGACGAACAGTCGACAAAGCATAAGTCCGACCAAGGGACGAACAGTCGATAAAGCATAAGTCCGACCAAGGGACGAACAGTCGACAAAGCGTAAGTCCGACCAAGGGACAAACGATCAACAAAGCGTAAGTCCTACCAAGGGATGAACAGTCGACAAAGCATAAGTCCGACCAAGGGACAAACCAGTCATCCCTCAGGTATTATTCATATCCCTTGCTCTTTCGTGTGATCATACTGACCTGTGGCAGCAGTGATCCCCCGAGGGGCAGCCTGTGAGCACGGGATTTTGCAATCCCTCTCACGAGATGATGATGACGTGTACCCGATTTCAATACCTCAAAATAAAAGTTCTCTTCAGAATTTTTATTACCAAAATAATATTCCTTGTGAATTTTATAATTGGTAAAATCCAGTTCGGCATGGCCGATAACGCGTTTGGTAGGAGCTTGAACCGATGATTTACACCCAAATTAAATAATACCCATTAAAATATAATTAAAATTAAAAAAGGTACCTTTCCACCCACTAATAAACCACTTTTCCCGACTTTTTAGGCTTTTTGACCCATTGGTTGTCGGTATGCTGGAGAATAATGTCGCCACCGACATCATCCATGCCGCCGGCGGCATCACCATACTGCCGGTGGCATGATCCATACCACCGGTGACATCATCATATCGCCGGCGACATGGCACAAAATGGGTCCTCCATAGATAGCCTTTCGGCCACTTTCGGCGGAATAAGTCAAAAAGGTCTCGAAAAATACCCCAATTTGCCTATAAAAGGCACCCAAAAACTGCAATAGGGGGGACTGAAATTATAGAGGGAAGGAGCTAAAATTGGGCAATTAAGAGGCTAAAATCGAGAGAATAGATTTTAGTGAGATAAGAACTAGAAAAGACAGGAAAAAGGATTCTAATCCATTTTTCCCGATTTTTCTTCTTCGAACTCTCTGATTGTGAGCTTAAATCAGTGGGTCTTTGGGTCAAATCAACTGGATAGAATTTAGAGACCAAAAACCTTTAAATTAACAATCAACTTATTGTTGCAAGCTCCCCGGAGGTGTTATTGTTCAGTTCACGAAGAGTTGGATTCACTTACCCGAGGTGAAAATCCTGAGTCTCATAGCTCTTTGGCATTATTATTATTGGTTTGCACTAATTTTCGTTGATTTGTGTTCATTTTTGAGTTTTCGCTCACTTTGACTGCAAACCGCTGCTGCTGCAAGAAATTGAAGTCGCCGGAGAAATGCGATGTTGCCGGCTGTATCACCCATGTCGCGAGAGACATCGTTGATACCGCCATTAGCATCGCATTCCCCAGAGACCTTTCTTTCTTGCGGGACCTTTTCTTTACGGTACTTAGAAATCCCTGTGCCTGTCTGCATGCTGATGTCGCCCGTGACATAATTGATGTCGCCGGCGGCATCATCCATACCGCCAGCGACATCAACTATTTCATCGGCGGCATCATATGCCCAATGGCGGCATGGCTTTTTAGATAGCTGGATTATTTTTGTTTGTTCCTAAACTAATTTATTTTCTGAAGCTAGGATCTATAGTGTAACAATGGAGATTCGAAACCTCCTGAAAACAGACCTGTCCCACGACAAGTGGTATATTCGTTTGTAATCCGATTAAAGCAACCATTGAATCTGAAATTTGGATAAAAATGGAATTTCTCCGCAAACGCCATTCAAACATCATTTTAGCCATCCAATTGGGCTTTATGATGTTATAAATAAAATATGTCATATTTGTGTCAACCATCCTCTGCAGGTAGATGTATATCGGACATTCGGGTATTTCATTTGTTACGTAGAAAATGTACAGGACTTGAAAACCTTGTAATAATTCTACTTTTCGCACTTACTTTTCTTTTACGATTGTAAATATTTTATTTATCGCTTCAATTGCTTGACAAATGCGAAAACAACAAAATAACTAAAAATACAAATAAATAGGGTGGATTAAACCGATTAAGAAAGAATGAAGTATCCTAACTTGGCCTAATGAAAAGTAGATAACATCATCCGAACTTGGAATCTCTACTTAAGGTATGGTCCAACCACCCGGTGGGAAAATCGTACCAAAAATTTCCCGATTGAGCTGAACCGGGTGGCGACTCTATTCTATGTACGGGATTTCGATCTCGAATCTTTTAAGCATTACAATATGCAAAATCATTTTCTTTTCAACCATATCACACTCATCTCCCCGACACACCCAAAAATAGGCCGATCCGATCGGGTCCGGCCCCACGCCTCTGCCGCGCGAACCGTCGTCTGCTCACAGTCACCTGTACGGGTCTGCTAGTGGATCCGTACCACTAGGCAGCACCCATATAGGTACCTAAGGTCAGTCTAGGTCTCCGTGTTATGGCCAAACTCACTCTACAATAGTGGGAACACCTCTAATGGATAACACCTATAAAAGAATGCATTATCTAGTTCTCCTCATCGTTTCGCGAGATGGATTACTGAAATCTAGTGCTCACAGGTTGCCCCTCATGGGATAATTACAGATAGGGATCTGTATGATCTCACGATATGAGCGAGGGGTTGGGAATTATACTTGAGTTGGTGATGGTGATCTGAATAAGTTCCTATCCTTGGGGCAAACCCTTTCCCTGGGTGGTGCCTTTTTCCAAAGGCGTGTGGCTTTTCCTTGCATCCCTTTCCTAAGACGGATAGACTTTCCTGACTGATGTATCCCTTTCCTAAGGCGGATGACTTCTCCTCGTATCCCTTTCCTAAGGCAGATCGACTCTCCTAGCTAATGTATCCCTTTTGTAAAGCGGATGACTTCTCCTTGTATCCCTTTCCTAAGGTGGATCGACTCTCCTAGCTAATGTATCCCTTTCCTAAGGCGGATGGCTTCTCCTCGTATCCCTTTCCTAAGGCGGATCAACTCTCCTAGCTAATTTATCCCTTTCCTAAGGCAGATGACTTCTCCTCATATCCCTTTCCTAAGGCGGATCAACTCTCCTAGCTAATTTATCCCTTTCCTAAGGCAGATGACTTCTCCTCATATCCCTTTCCTAAGAAGGATCAATTCTCTTAGTATCCCTTTCCTAGGGGGATGACTTCTCCTGACTGATATAACCCTTTCCTAATAACTCTCATGACTGATGATTTTGCATAACCTGTGAAAAGAGACAACAATCAAACACCGAGTTAATCATTATTGTCTGAGCTGATGCATCTTTGATGAACAAAATTTTTTGCCCCTTCAATTAAGAATAAAGATGCATAGACGGGGGTTAGCCCCTGAATAAACTATAAACTAAGTGCAAGAAATGTTGGGTTTGTCCCAATTATTTTGGAATGAAGTGCGCCTCCCAAAGAATGCCCTAGAAGGGCTAAACTATGGGGGGAATGCCTCTAGATTGACTAATTCCGCTGCTGGGGAATGGGGGGATGCCCCTGGGTCTGAATCCGCTGCTGGGAAATGGGGGGGATGCCCCTGGATCTGATTCCTCTACTAGGGAATGGAGGGACGCCCCTAGATCTGATTCCACTAGGGCGGCAAAAGGTGACCCTCGACTTATTCCACTATTAGGGAATGGATCGACATCTTTAGGTAGGTTGTTTGCTACCTCTTTGTAATACCAGTTTGCTAGAGACAGGCCTATGCATGAAAATTGCATTGGTTAGTAGCCAACTCAAGAACTGTCCACTTTGATTCTCAAAAGATCTTAGGAAGACTAGAATCTTTTCCCCCTTTTAATCAAGAATTGAAGCAAATTAGGGGTTTTGCCCTTATTTTAGTTGAAATATGGAGTTAAGAGAAGCGGGGTTGGCCCTAAATTCGAAGAGGGTGAGTCCTTGGTGCTGTTTGAAATACTAGTCAGGAGATCTGCCCTTAGATAGTAAGAGATGGCCCGTATGGGTGGGCAGGGACTTGTACGGGTGGGGTCCTAGAAGATTAGGACCCATACAGGTGGGGTAGAACCCGTACGGGTCCCCATTGGGGGTTTTAAAAGTTAAACAGACCCCTCACATCCCACCTTACACCAAATCTTCCTGTATTGAAAATTCCAACGATTTTTCCCCAATACTCAATCAAGATGTATAAAAAGATCCTAAAGACTACTTTCTCTCTTAGACTTAAAGATTTGCCCTCGGTGGGTGATTTGGGGATCCAAGAATGCCCGGCTTCTATCCGGTACGCTTTCTGTGAAGGGGATTCATTTTTGGGGCTCACATGGGTCTCCAAAGTGCCCGTAATCCCTTCTCCTAATTCTCATACTTCTCAATCCCAGGTAATTCCACCCGATTTTCCATTTTCCATTTTTGATCCCTTTGAGAATTTTTTGAATTTCGGCATGAATTAAGGTGTTTTAGACCTTAGGATAGAGCCTAATGCATGTAACTTTAGCCTAGGATGCTTTTAGATAGTTTTGGATGAGCTTTGGTTGAGATTCAAATAATTTGGATTTTTGGGAGAATTCCTTCGTAGGAATTGCTTGTAGGGGACCCGTATACATGAGGGAGGACCCGTATAGGTCCCATATTTGATATGGGTACTGACGATGTACCCATACGAGTCCTCTCCCCAGGGACAAAATGTCCACTTCCTTGATTTCTGCCACTCTTTTCTGATTTCTAACATGTTTGCTGTATTCTAACCCTGTTGAACTATAATTCTGTCTTTGTAGTTTTAGTATAGGACTATGAAAGCCTTGAGCTTCTACAAGGAGTGGTATGAGGATATACGCACTATAGAGGATACTGATCTGCTGGCCCGCATTGACTCTTTTGGCTTTAGTGACATCATTAGGGCCATCCCGTAAGCTTTGAAGACGTTGGCCCCGGGGGCCATTTCAGCTTTGATAGAGAGGTGGTTGGAGATGACCCATACTTTCCACTTATCGATCGGGGAGGTCACTATTACTCCTTCTAATGTTTGTGCTATGACGGGGCTGGAGTGGAGTGGGGAGATCATCCACTTGAATGTGTTTGCTGATAGGTGGCACTCCTAGCCTGAGGTCAAGGCCTATGTAGCTAGATTACTTGGGATTCATCCGGGCAGAATGAACAAGCTCAACTACGGGAATCTCCACTCTTACTAGATTGGGCAGCTGAGGCCTGTTACAGCTGATAGGAGGGATTAGTATGCTAGGTCTTTCCTGCTAACGTTCCTTACTACTGTCTTCTTCCTAGTCTAGTCGGGGCAACCTTAACTATAGTTTGCCCGGTGCTATAGAGGATCTTACTACCGTGCCCAATAAGAACTGGTACCGTGCCATCCTGGCGTAGTTGTATTACGGGCTGGATGTTAGAGCTTGGGGCCAGCAGTTCGAGCAAGATCTGCCACCTAATCTTGCTCGTAAACTTGAAAGCTCATCTCTAGTGTTTTATCTTTTCATTCAAACTGTATTGCGACTAATCCTGGCTTTGCTTTTCAGATTTGGGCTTTTGAGCACGGGTTCATCCCTAGGTCGGGGTTGCCTATGCAGCCCGAGACACTACATATCATCTCCTAGTGGATGGGATTTTAGTAGGACCAGCCCCTGAGTATGGCGCAGTATAGAGAGTTCCTACGCCAACTGCGTTGGGATTGGGTAAACTTCTTCCCTATTAAACCTGCATTTTACATTTCAATACACCATTAGTAGAAACTATATTTACTAGGTTGTGATACTCACAGTGCACTTATACCGTGCAGGTTATTCAAGACCCGTGGGAGAGATTAGCCACGTATGGGGCCATTGAGTGGATGCAAGCTGGTGTTAATGACCGCCACTTTATCTTGGAGTCACCACTCATTTATGAGTGGTATTTTGACAAGCAGGTCCGAGAGTGCAGGACTAGCACAGTGGTAGAGAGATCGTTTCCTCCCCCGATCCCAACGGGCGTCTTCTAACCTTATCTCATGTTGGGAACTATCCATGGGTTCTATTTGTTAGGCGAGGGGGCTCAAGTGCTGTCTGTGAAGGGTTCTTATAGAGACTTGATCGATTCCTTGCTTCTACCTTCTTGTCAGAGGATTCATCATGAGAATGTCCCCATTGAGTTTCACTAGAATGATGTTGAGGATGACGATGGCGATGATGATGATGAGGATGGGCCGGGGGGTGACTATAGGGGCCCTTTCGTGGCTTGGGGTACTGGGGGCTCGGCTAGGTCTGTTACCCCTTCTTCCCAGGTATTTTCTTAACTCAAAGTCTTATGAATACTTTATGATTTCTTGTAATTGCTTGGTATTCTGAGTATGATGTCTTATTGCTACAGCCTCCCTCCCCTAAGCGGAAGAAACCTGCTACCACTGCTGCTATTGCCCCTGAGTCACCAGTAAAGCGGTCTCGCACTTCTAGATCTATGAGAGTGGGGATCCTTCGAGATGAGCTAGATACCTTCTTCTGACTCCTCGATCATTCAGGGAAGCGAGCCGTCAAGGAGCTCGAGGAGTCAGTCCAGCCCATTGGTTTCACTCCTTCCAGTTCTACCCACATAAGGAGTTTCTCACTTTTAACCTTGTCCATTATAGTGATTGCCTTAAATTTTCCATCTTGATGTGAACCTTTATTTCCAGGTGAGAGGATTGCCAGGGGGTACTTTTTGGTGACAGACCTGCTACTGGCATAGGATGCACTAGCCTTGGTAGGTTTTACCTGTAAAATTTAACAAACTATGCATGATGCATGCTATGACATATATGTATATTGATCTCGTGATTCTAATGCAGACCTTGCTGGCCATGGAGCACAGTACATCTGGCGGGACTTGGATGCTATAGAGGAGAGGGCTAGATTCCTAGAGGAGCAGCTGAGGGCGGCTACTGCTGAGGCTGATCAAGCTAGGGCTGAGACTACTTGGGTGAGGGCCGAGATAGAGATGCTGAGGGGCCAGCTAGCGATGATGACCGAGGACAGGCAGACGTCGGCCCCTTCAAATGTTGAGTCCGAGGATGATCTTTCTGCATACCGAGTGACTCAGAGGGGAGGAGGTCAGCCTGCTAAGGGTGAGGATGCTACTATGGGTGTGGAGGCATCAAGGATTATGGACTTTGTTCAGCCAGCCGCTGATGCCGATGAGGCCGAGGAGCATATGACCATAGATGTGGATGACCTGCTGGTGGATACCCAGGATCAGGCTTAGGAGGGTGGCCAGGGATGGGATCCCCCGACATCTTAGATTTGATTACTCTGATAGCCATTTGATACTTTTGGGCCCTGCGTGGCTTATTTTGAATGTGAACTTTGAACTGCTACTTTTGACTTTTAACTTTTGCATGTGAACTTTTCTGAATCGAGACCATGGAATACTGCCTTTTTGCGAACCCAAGTTACTTCTTCCCGATGATTTCGTAGTGAAGGGATTAGGTGGTGTTCTAATTTTTGCCTAGGCCATTCAATTTGAGATGACCTACCGAACATTCATTTTTTGTGTCCTAATTTTTGCCTGGGCTATCCTTGACGGCTTAGCCCAGCGGACTTTTTTTTGCCTTAATTTTTGCTTAGATTGCCCTTTCAGATTTTCAATCTAACAAGCTTTTTGCCTTAACTTTTGCCTGGGCTGCCCTTTCGGGTTTTCAACCCAATAGGCTTTTCCGACTTTTGCATGGGTCTAATTTCTTTTATGGCCCATCGGTATTTTTGTCTTTTACTGAATAGTGCATGTAGTACAGAGAATTTTAACAAAGATGCATAACATGATTTAGAAAAATTGATGTTCACATACCTGCGATTATTTCACCTAAAGACATGCATGCATTCATAAGACCAAGATTCTTTAGTAAATCATAACATGTTTATTGATGGGATTATACATAGGCAATGGTAACAATTTCTAATGATTAACCCTTACCCGCTTTCCAATCCTTTTATAGATTTTTTAGAAAGCAAAACTGATGTGTTTTCTCTCGATGCCCTAACTTTTACCTAAGCTGCCCTTTTCGGGTTTTCAACTTAGCGGGCTTTATTTTAAGTTCCCTAACTTTTGCCTGACCGATTTACAAAATACCGATCAGCGGGTTGCACCCTAATTTTCGCCCAAGCAGTAGAGGACCACTTGTCAGGTGTTTTATTTATTTTATTCTTTGTGCTGCTTTTTTATCATTTATTTCTTTTGACCTAGACATTATAGCGCTTGTGCCTGTCTTGTTTTACTGGATTCATGAACTCATTTCCATCTATATCCATAAGCTTGATTCCTCCTTTTCCAAGGACTTTTCTAACTTCGAACGATCCTTCCTAGTTAGGCTGAACTTGCCCTTAACATCAGTGTTGACTTGGCATAGTGGTTTGAGAACCAGATCACCTACTTTAAGAGGTTGCTGCGGGTGTCTGACTCTATTATTGTAAGCTCAAGCCATACGCTGTTGGTACATCTGTAAGTGGTTGAGTGCCTTAAGCCGTTTCTCATCTATCACATTCAACTGTTCATACCTAGCCTTTGCCCAATCCGACTCTTTCAACTGAGCTTTGAGTGCTACACATAATGATCTTACTTCTATTTCAATAGGTAATACCGCTTCCATCCCATATAGCAAAGAGAAAGGTGTTTGGCTAGTAGGCGACCTTACACTAGTTTTATATCCCCAAACTACAAATGGAAATTTGTTGGCCCAATCCCTGTAAGTGGCTACTATCTTGGATAAGATTTTCTTAGTTGACTTGTTAGCAGCTTCTACTACCCCATTAGCTTGTGGCTTGTTTGGAGAAGATCTGTGATGTTCAACATTAAACTTCTCAAATAACTCACTGGTTGCCCCTTGGAACTGAACCCCATTGTCGAAGACCACATGATGCGGAACCCCATATCGAGCAAAAATATTCCTCTCTATGAACTTGGACATTTTTGTTTTTTGTTGAATTCTTCTGGATTGATGTGTATCTTTGTGTCCTTTTCCTCTACTTGTCATGAAGAAAGATAAACCAAGGCATATTGCTATCATGTTTGCTAAGCACTTTTTATCTCTCTTTTTGTGATAAGTTTTAACCAATGGATCTCTATGTCATTACGATATACTCAAAGTCAATTTTATCAATAAAATCTTATCATTGGCTTAAGAACGTTGTTGTTATGAGTGTATGATGTCATTAAAATTAAATGTTCTCACGGAATGTGAATGAAAAATACATCAATTTATTCATGACATGATAAAGACATTCATGCTATAACTATTCATGATATGCCTTATAAGCGGCATTATTTGCGTAAAAAATGTTGGCAATATTAAAAATTACATCATTTGAATCATCCTCCACAGGCAAAGGGCCTTATTGACCTAGTTCAGCTGAGGTGGCGGTGTGCAAGTTGGCTTGAGGTTCTTCAGCCACTGCCCTTGCCAAATTCTTGACAGCCTTACTTATAGAATTTCCTTTTTCATCTCCCTTCCAGTTCTTCTTCATGAGTACCGCTAGAGCCTTGGTGATGGATCCAACTGCCTTACCCATCTCATCCCCCTCAGTATTACTATATATTTCTACAGAAAGTGAGGCTTCGACCATGCATCCTTTCTTAAAATCAAATATATAGTTAAAGATCTCAAAACCAGGGACCCTTTTGCCCCTAACCTCGATAGGTTCATCCTTTCCTGAAAACGCTTTCTTTTTGACTCCAGCTCCTACCATGAGACATGACTGTATCTTGGATTTCCTAGCACCTGGATGATATCCTAAACCGAATCTGTACGGCCGAGGAAGAGGTATAATAGGTTCTAACATGCCTTGAAGATTTTTTTAGAGTCCTTTTCCCTGTTGATAACCTTGTTTCATCATGATCTTCTCAACTTTAAGAGACACAAGCCTTTTAATCTTATTTTGGTGAGCTGTAGCCACCGTAGACTCCTTCTCTTCCATTTCTATAGCCGCTATAACTGATGGTTCATCGGCTTTGATGGTTACCAACTTGCCATTGTGAATGAGTTTAATCTTTTGATAGACCATAGAAGGAACTACCCCTAATGCATGGAGCCAGGGATGACCCAACAATAGTGAGTAAGAGACAGGGTTATCCAGTATAGTGAACAAGACCTTGGACGTCACTTCCCTGACTGTGACCTTAGCTTCACAGACCCCAACCACACTCCTTTGCATATCATCATAGCCCATTATGATAGTATTAGATTTTTCAAGCATTGACCGATCCAATCCTAAGTGAGGGAGAATTTTGGAAGGTTAAAGGTTGAAAGCGGAACCGTCATCCACCATAACACACAGAATAGAATGATAAAAAATTTTTACCTTAATGAAAAGTGCCTTATTGTGTTTATTTCCTTCAGATAGAAGATCTGATAGGTAAAATAAGATGGGTTCTATGTGGCTGAGAGAGCTTCTATGCTTAATAACTTTTCTATCAGACCCTTACGATGATCCTCAGAATCACTGAGAAGTTACTGAACGCTGTACTTGGCCGGGGTAACTTACAACTGTTGGATGAGGGGAGTAACTTTTGAATCTATTTTCTTTGTACCCATCGGAACCTGGGTCTCAGTGGCAGGTAAGAAAGTAGGTCCCGTGCTACCATTTGGAAGGATTTGGATGTCAGCTTCTCTACCCCTTCTCTTTTTCGGGAGGGCAGTAGGAGCCACCCTTCCACTGTAGGTAATATGCAAGACCCTGTCTTTCATATAGCTTCTCCCTTCAAGAGTTTCAACCAATAGTGCCAGTTCTTTAAGGTCATTGTGTTCTAATACATAAGCATCATTGTCAATTGGTTCAGGTTGGACTAGCATAGCTTCCTCGTCATAAGCATCTCCTAACTTGCATGCATCAATATCAATAGGGACAGATTCATTGGGTAGGGCTACCACCGAGTGAACCATCGGGTTAGCTTGCATGATCATATTGAAGACATGACGGGAGGAGAACCTTGACTCAATAACCGTGACTTGACTCTCAAATCTCGGTAGGGGGTTGTTCAAGGTACTTGGTTTAAGTTTGGGTTCCTAAATTTTCTTATCCTTAATCAGGCCACGGATGGCCTCCAACAAATCTCTATAAGCACCTATGCGATGACCTTTATAAATGTGATAGGCACAGAACTGATCCTTATGCTTAGGCTTTGGGGGAACATAGGGTTTGATACTTTGAAGGAGGCCCAGTGCCCTTAGCTTGGTGAAGATGGTAGGCAGGGATGCCTTCCAAGGGGAAATACTGTCTTTAAAAACATGGACTGCAGTAACTTCTTCTTGTATGGCTGCGGTCTTGGGATCCAAGACCTTGGCTTAGAAGCCTGGGCTGAGGTCGAGTCGCCCTTCTTGAACTAAGGTTGGGCTGGTATACTAGCCTTCTCCAATTTTCTCGACCTTCTCAAAGACTTCAACGCAGCTAGAGAATTTATCCATGCCAAGGATCTTATGATAAGCAGGTAGGGCACCATCCATTAACTTCACGATCATTTTCGGGAGACTTAGCCTATCTTTCAATAGAACTTGAGTGGCCATCCACCTTTTGAAGTAAGGTTTGAACTTCTCATTGGGGGCCTGCTTGATAGCCTCCAAAATCTGTATGGTAGTTTTAATGGTAGCATTGAAACCATACTGCTCGATAAAAGCCTCTGATAAAGCTTTCCAATCTCTAGTCACCTCGTCTGACAGAGTGTTACACCATTCCATAGCAGGACCTTCCAAGGTGTAGGGGAACATTTTGGCTAGGACCTTATCACTTAACTTCCTAATCCTCATAACCCTCTGATAGGTGGTGATGTGAGATTGAGGTAGACCAGTTCCCTTATACTTTGCTATGCTAGGCATACTAAAGTTTTTAGGGACCCAATCTTCCTCTCTAGTTGCTTGGACGGATGGTTGGGATCCAGGATTAGCGGTAAGCAATTTTTGAAGCAAGTCGCACAATTCTATAGATAGAGATGACCCTTTTGATTGGGTAATCGCACTTAAGGGTAGACCCGTTGATTGAGGAAAGGTCATCCCCTTAGGCGTGACCATTAAATTTAGGATCGGATCAGATGCCCCAAACTATAATGGTGGTGGTACAAATCCCTGACTAGATTGAGCAAACTAACTGATGATTGGAGGGGTCACTGTGCCTGCTGACTGGAATGATAAGCTAACTAAACCGAATGGACCCATAAAATCTAACTAACTAAATAGATTGAAAGAATCCCTTTGAGCCCGCATTGGCGGCAATCGAAACTGAGTGAATGGATTATGAGTGATTCTTGATACTGGCTCACTGCCCACTGCATTCACTATTAGAGCACTGACAGGAGCGTTTTCCCTTCTCTCCTAGGTCATGATTACCCTAATAGCGGTTAGCATCTTATCATTCATTCGGTCCAAGAACTGATCACTTCCCAAGTACTAAGAGACGACACTTGTGATCTCCGACCTAAACTCGGTCCTCGATGCATTTGCCTCCTCTCCAGTGGCAACATCCTCAACCTCAACCTCAACATCAATCTGGCTATCTAGAGTCAGAATAGGAGACATCTCCTTAGGATGATAAGCAGAAAGATCAACCGGTTTAAACTAACTGCTGGACGAAATACCCGGAGACTGACATGGATCAACCCTTGGCTATATTGGAGAAATTAGAATGCGAGTCAAACATACTTGAGATCATTGCCAAGCTCTTTCCCTTTGAGGTTTGGTTTTGGATGAGGTGATAACTAAGAGATCAGTACATGCATGGGATGTGTTATGCATGCATAAATTATAGCGATGCATGGTGGCGTTAATTACAAGAGTAGGCAACACAACACATGCGAAGCGATCGATTTCGTCCTTATCACTCCCTGCCGAGTTTGAGGGTATTCTTCCTTAGTCTAATCTCACTAAAAAAAGGTACCCTAGAGGATAAAATGCTATAGCTTTCAATAAGAATGGTGTAGGGACATATCAGAAGTTTAATGTAGAAGGTTCCCATCATACTAAGCCTCTTTTGGAGGGAGATAGCAATAAGTGCTCCACCAACTAGAGTGTCCCCAATTCCTGGTGGGCATGGGTAACACTTTCATGAGTGTCATGAAAATAATAGGGCACCCTAACCTAGCGCTAGAAGAAGAGCGCATCTAGCTAGAGAGAGGAGGTGAGAAGATAGAGTGATATAATTTTCCCGAATGATGAAAACAAAAACGGGTTGAATCAAGTAAATGATTTTCGGTGGTCATCTTAATATTTTAAGCTTTTAAAAAACCAACATTTCGCAAGTTAAAAGATTATGTCCCCAGCAAAGTAGCCACTGTGAGGTGTCGATGACGTGTGGCTCTCCCTTGGTGCCTTTGTGAGAGAGGCAGGGCCCACTAGGGGTTTGGTTGGATTTAGGCGTGACAAAACATCCTTTAGTTAAAGTTTGCATAATAAGCCAATTTTAATGAATAAAAGAATCAAGACCCAAATCTCGATACAATTGATAGAGTTGCCACCCAAGTTATCTACTTGGGAAAGAGTTTTGGTATGGTTCCCTCTGGGCGGGAGACTCATACCTATTCGATTAGAGATTCGGGTATCGGATGAGTCACTTATTTCTTATTTAGTTGATTCAAAATTACATTCACCGCGTAAAACCATTTTAGTTTTCATCATTTAGGGAATTATCATAGAAATCCCATTTCTACACTCTTTCACACTCGTTACATGTGTTTACATATTACAATAAAGCACAAGCAATAAATGGGGGAATAAAAATTACAACCGGGGGAAAAATGGGGGAAATTGCAAAGAGATCCTATACATTTGTTCTAGGTTATAAAATAAAATGAAAATAAATTCCCCTGCATCCACAGACATTAGCACAGTTTATACCATATAACAAATCCGCATTTTATTGAGGAAAATGTGATTATGTTGTAAAGCCATATAATAACTTTTATGGGTTGATTTACCGGATTATTAGTGAAAATGACCGCATGGAAAAAGGTGAGTTGGTTGATTTTTATTTAACAAAAAAAAGAAGTTTGGGTTTTGCCTGGAGGCTGGTGCTCGTACGGGTGGGTGGGACCCGTATGACTATCGGGGAGGACCCGTATGAGTATGGGAGACCTGTACGGGTCCTGCCGGATCCGATAGAACCAGTGTTTAATTTATATCAATAGATTAATTATAGAGGAGATAAAATAGAAGCGGGAATTCCCTTTATACGAGTCTGGAACACCAGTACAATCACCGAAATGATATATTAGGTACCAACAGAGCCCATATTAATCAGGATCGGAACCAAAATGAGAATTGAAATAACAGTTGATATAGAATAAACTGACAATAATAATGTAATTGAGATGTGAGTCTCTGTGAAACTCAGGAGCGTTATCTTTATGATGTGAATCCACTTTAAGACGATCCCTTTAGTGTAGAGAGAGTTTGGCTAAAGTATGTGCTTGGTTAGGACTATTTAGGAGAGTATTTGAGTGGACAGAACCTCCCCTAAAACCTAATAAACGAAGCTAGGGATGAACAAAATGTGGACAAAACCTTAATGAATGGGTTTTCTCCCTATTTTATACATCCTATACCTCAACTATACCTGTGGAGATTGCTAGAACTATAATTTTCTATAGTAATTTTGTTTATCAATTGTCTCCTTTTAAAATGAGAGGAGAAGGCCCCTTTTATGGGGGTGAAATTAGGTCAGAATTCGGTGATCCCAAATTCAATACCTGCCTTTTCCTGAAATGGTAAGAGACTACTTCCAAATTGGCCTAAATGGGAAATAAGCGTACCCATAAGGGGTGGGGGCCCACCTGTACTGATTCCAGGGGATCCGTACGGGTCCCTCCTAGGCATACGAAAGGTAGTCACCTATATGGGTCTGCTAGTGGATCTGTACCACTAGCCAGCACCCGTACGGGTACCTAAGGTCAGCCTAGGTATCTGAGTTATGGCCAAACTCACTCTACAACATTGGGAACATCTCTGATGGATAACACCTATAAAAGAATGCATTATCTGGCTCTCATCATCGTTTCCCAAGATGGATCGCTAAAATATAGTGGTCATAATAGCTGCTCAAGCAAATGCTAGAGTAGAAAAAGCTTATGAAAAGGAAATAATAAGTTTGAGTGAAAAATTTGTTCTTGATGATGTTGAGGAGATGATAGTGCTCTAGATGGTATTGAGAGTGAGGGCGAGCAAGAGGATGATGAAGTAAGTGATGTGGAGTTTAATATTATTGAGGTACAAAAAGAATGACATATTACAGATTTGTCTACTGAGGAAGACAAGGATGAAAAGAGAGAAAGAAGGAGAAGACTACTTCAGAGGATGAAGGTAGTGATTGATGATGATGAGGGAGACTTAGAAGATAAGGAGGAGGAAGTCTGTGTTGTTGAGCAAGGAGCTCAACTGGCTAAGCAATCTTCTCTAGCTCAGGTCATTGAGCAAATTGTTGAAGGTGTGGAAGGAGAGAAGGCTGAGGAATAACATGTAGAATCATTTTTATTCCCAAGCCTTTCCACTAAAACACCCCTTTTACCTATATCCTTTCTATGCAACCCTTAACCACTTCTGACAATCCATCACCATCCACCTCAAACTTTGACCATTCAACCTCATCAACCTCAAACCAAATAGCCTACCCAACCATCATTCCACTTCTTTCCCCAGTTGGGTCTCCAGTCCATGAGCCATTATTGATAGAAGGACTAGCTCTCAAAGGCCAACTATTGAGGAGATCCACACTGATCAACCATTACCATAACAACCACAACCTCAACCCCAGTTTAACCCATCTACTGAACTTTTGGGAGATATAAGAAGATTTGGAAGGGAGAGATTACCAGCGCTTAGGACAATTGAGGAAATAAATGCTGAGATAGCTAAATTTATTCTATCTGAGGAAGTATTGAGGAGGATTGCAAAGGCTAGTGAGCCAGTACAAGGTTTCATGGAAGTAGTAGAGGAGATGAAGGCTCACTTTAAGTCAGTTCCTACTCAGTTCTCTCTAGTAAGGCTATTATGTCCCATACTCTGCCTATTCTTAATATTGCTGGTAGGAAGGCCGATTACTTGAAGATGGAAGTTTATGAACTTAAGCAGAAGATAGAGAAGATCTATGAGAGCAAATGCAGAACTATGAATGAAAAGAGAGATTTTAGGAACTCTCTAATTGACAGGTTTAATCCAATTATCCAAAGTATGCAAGCTGTGCTGAATGGATACATCATTCTGAGTAAGTAAAATGATGTCAACTCATCCAAGCTGGATGCTGTAATTGTTGATATCAATGTGTTGATAACGACTTTTAAGCATTTTCAAGGAAACTCCAATAAGCTTAATCGGATGAAGGAAGGTATTTTGGAGGGAGTAAAGGCCTCAGAACAAGGAATCTTGAATGCGCTAAAAATACTTAATATCTCTGACGCCCTGAATAGCGACATCGTGATGTCAGAAGCTAAACAAGATCCAAATCTTCATCAGAAGCTTTATCACATTAGTGATCAAATCAAGAACGATCACACTGATTCATTCAATGATGGTCTAGCTATTGATCAAGTGCATCAGCAGATCTCTTCACACATAAAGAGCACACTTGTTCTTAAAAGGGTGTTGCATGAAAATACCAGGCCAGAGCTATTTCAAGTCTGACTCAGATCTCTAGGAAAGGGAGTGAACTAGTCTTAGTCATGAGCCCTTGTGGCACTCTTCTCTTGCCTAAGGGAACATGACTTCATTTCTTAGAAGGTGTATGAATCCCTGGGCAAGAGCTTTGAAGCTGATATTTTTGGTGATGTGACCAAGTTTGAGCAAGCGCTCAACTTGTTTGATGTTTAAACCCAAGCCATTTTGGCTTCAATGGCAATGGGGGAGAAAGATCATGAGAAGCGTGAGTAGGCAGAGAAAGAGAGTAAAGCTTGGATTGCTGAATTTATTTATGAGTTATCCCAGAGTTTGATGCGCGCTGAAAGAGAATTCTTTGAGCTTAGGAAGAGGAAGGGAAAGGAGATCATGTCCCCCAAGCAGAAGCAATCAAGATGGGATCAAGAAGCTTATGAGAGGAAAGCTACTAGTGTGAAAGGACCTATCCTTCCTTGTTGAACCAAGCACAAGTTTGATTGACTCAGTGGACTGACTCAGTAGTGCTTAAATTTTGATCATAACAATTAAGTTCAGTTTGAGTCAATTAAATCAATAATGATGTTAAAATAAATAGTCTATGGTTGTATGGGAGTTAGCAAATTCAAGGGTAGAATTTTGAGTCTCTGATGACCTAGCTATTTAGTTTAACCCTGAGCTATTTCTGGGATGAGTATCTACTTAGTTGCTGACTTAGTAATATTCACTCAGTGCTTGATATTTAGATTTTGTTTCAGCTGTGTGCTTTATGATATATCATTTTCACTGAGTTACTTTTGTTCTGTCAATGCTACTGACTTTACCTTTTAAGGTAAAAAGGTATCTTTCCATTTAGTGTTGCTTTTTGTAGGAACATTAATGAGACAAAGGAAAAAAGAATTAATGCCTTGAAAAGACTCAGAATTATGAAGAAAATGACAAAGTCTTTTAATGCAAAGCTGCAAAAAGTCATTTGCCAATTTGGGCAATTCTGCAGATCTACCAACCTTGTATCGTGCACTCTGTAACATGTTAGAATACCAGAGGGAATGAGATGAAGACACGTCGCAAGTTAGCGCGAGTTCTCTCTAACTGAAGACAAACATCAAACGATAAAGGATTCAAATTGAAGCTCGAATCTCAATTTAATGGATTGATTTTCTACCTCACAACAGTGCAATTCTATCTCTTAGCGGATTGATTTGAAGAAGTAATGGGTAGATAGATGAGCTGTCAATTTTAGAAGATGCCAAGATAAGTTCAACAACTACTTTCTCAATCCAACTATAAGAGGAGTAAGAAGGCAAGCATTAGAACTGTTGGTAACTGACAGTCAATTTGAACATGCATAACAGGCACGTCAGATATTCAAAACTTTGTCCCTATCCTGAAGAACTCCTATTAGTTGCATATAAATTAAATAAAGCCTTAACTGAATGATTCTCTGCTTAGGTTAGCATGCATAGGCTAGGCGTACCATAATTCTAAATTATATCCTAGCATAAATATTTTATTTTAAACATGTTAAAACTCTAAGTTATGGTTTAAATATAAAATAAATTAAGCATGCGTTATAACCTAAGCATAATAATTATTAAGTCTAAAATGCTTAAAGAAAAAGACCTAATAATTAAAAGAGAAAATTAAAACAAACCAGTTGAAGCAGGCTTTAGCAGAACCTCCTTGCACTAGCTTCCAAGTGTAGGATAGCCTCTATGCGTATCCACACGAACCCCACCAACCAAAACCTCCCGATGAGGAAGAACCGAAGAACCTTGAGTAGCTGCTAGGCCACTCTAAAATCCCACTGAAAAATATATTGTTCAAGTTTACCTTACTCGTAAGATTCACAACTTGAATTGGTATGATTTGAAATGGAGAAATGGAACTCAATTTATAGGGGGAGCAAAGGCTCCCCGTATTTAATGCGGGATGGGGAAAAGCCCTATCCTGCCCTTGGCAAACATACGGAACCTCTAGGATCTGCATGCTACCCATGCTAACCCGACTTGCTCCTCAAGTCGAGTCTTTTGCCATACTTGTATCCCAGGCTGGGCCTCATGGGTGGCAAAGGCTGCAGAAGGCAGGCTCTTATGAGCCTGCCTTATCCCACAAGCTGGGCCTCGCGGGACTTCCCGTGAGCCCAACTCGCGGGTGGTCATGCTGTAGGCTAGTACAAGCCTAGCTCGCACTACCTGCAGCCAATGAGTGCCTATGGCACTCATAAGGGCTTGCATAGGCCCTACAAAGCCTTCAGGCTTGCGGGTCCTATTCTCGAAGGGTCTAATCCTTGATTTTTGGTAGTTCTAGTTCTTTCTCCAATTCAAATAAATATTTTATTTAATGAGCCTAATAAATTAATTATCAATCAACAAATAAAAACTCTTGGTCCAACCAGATAACAATCCAGTTATTCATATGTTGTATTTTTGTAATAGAATAAATCTATTAATTCTTTACTCTGTCCGATGATGGTCTAATGTGTGTGACCTTATAGGATCCCAAAGTATTGAGTTGTTAAGGCTTAACCAACCTTGTTCTAATATAACCATTGGCTCGAGGTTCCAGACCGTGAATAGAAATCGATTACCTTAAACGACAGTAATACACCTCTAGCAAAGGTCTACCATCCCCCATTACTCGAAATTTCATTTGTGCTTATGACTTAATCTTAGTTAATGCAATAGTTGTCCAATGCGATGAACTCCTTCCATTCTTTAATATTAGTACCATCTGGTTCTGTTAAAGTGTTAACCTACTAATAGCAAGGTTGCTCCAAGCTATCCTAGTTATTAACTTGTTACTGAAGTATATTGCCTTTTACCGTAGTGTGTTTGACTGGAAACTATTTCTATCAAACACATACTCTAATTAGAGGTTTATAGCAATCATCACTTTAACACACGGCAAGGTACAACTCCTTAATATATCCAGAGTGATGGATTCTTTTCGACTACTCAACTTACCAACGCGCTATCATCACTATACCCGTAATCACCTATTACACCCTAAATTAATGAGTGTATAGAAATGACCTAAAGTATAGCAATAGTACCACACATGGTAACTAGTATCTCAAGTATGATGATATTTGCATAGCTTATTGCATGAAGATAAACACTAACACATTGATATATACACCAAGTGTTTATCGTACGACGGTCTCCAATATATCTCCCAGATATATCCATGTGTCAAACTTAAGGCACCATCTTCAGTCCATAGGAGATTGATTGCTTGGATCCTTTCTAAGAAAGTTCACCATATGCTAGTCTTTTCGCTTGATCAATATCCTTTCTTGATGAAACTATGACTAGGGATAGTTTAGACATATTCATAATTGCACATGAAGCAGGTCTCACTGAATTTTAGTCCAACTATAATTTCTCTGACTTCTTGCTATGATATGTCAAGGAATTTTGTATACATACATCAATGAATATGTTTTGACCAGCTATAATATATTTATAAACACATCGATATAAACAAAAGGTTAAATGCCTTTATTAATTAAATAAAATATTAATACTATTACATAATTAAGATATATCGCCCTAATTGCCTTAAGGGCATACATCATATCCAACACAATATCACTTGCACTAAGGCCAATTAGCCATATGTATTAATCCATATGCTTTAACATGCTGGTCATGTTTGACTTGAGTCAATGGCTTCGTTAGACCATCCGCAAGGTTCTGATCAGTGGGTACATATTCTAGTCTTATTATCTTAGCATCAATAATCTCCCTGATTATATGATACTTCCTAGATATATGTCTATTTTTTTGATGAGACCATGGTTCCTTTGCCTGAGCTATGGCATCATTGTTATCACAATACAAAGTAATTAGATCAATAGCCTCAAGCACCATACCGAGATCACTAATAAATCCCATTAACCAGATAGCTTCTTTTGCTGCTTTGTATCCAGCAGTGTATTCATATTCCGTATTTGAATTAGCAGTAGTTTCTTGCTTGGAACTCTGCCAGCATACCACCCCTCCATTTAATACATACATAAAACCCGACTGAGACTTAAAGTCATCATTGTCGGACTGAAAACTTGCATCAGTGTAACCTCTAACTATGAGGTCACCTTCTTCATAAATAAAGAACTCATCCTTAGTCCTTCTTAAGTACTTAAGAATTG
The DNA here is from genome assembly GCA_947683365.1 of Euphorbia pulcherrima. Classification (NCBI taxonomy): domain Eukaryota; kingdom Viridiplantae; phylum Streptophyta; class Magnoliopsida; order Malpighiales; family Euphorbiaceae; genus Euphorbia; species Euphorbia pulcherrima. Next base: position 24,770,136 of record CANTUS010000004.1, read on the forward strand.
CCTTGATGGCCATTTAGTGCTTTTCACCTGAATCTGACTGATATCTTCTCATAAAGCTCAAAGCCTGAGAGACATCAGACCTAGTACATATCATAAAATACATGATGGATCCTATCGTGGATGCATAGGGTATATCCTTCATATGCATTCTTTCCTGAGCTGTCTTTGGACACTCAGCCTTAGATAGGTTAATTCCCTTTGTCATCGGGAGATAATCTTTCTTTGAATGCAAAAGGTTGAACCTATTCAATACCTTGTCTATATATGTACTTTCAGAAAGACCTAACAGCCTCTTAGATCTATCCCTGTAGATCTTTATACCTAGTATAAATGCTGCTTCACAAAGGTCTTTTATGGAGAATTTTCTTGACAACCATACTTTAACATTTTGAAGAAGAGAAATATCGTTACCTATTAGGAGAATGTCATCGACTCATAACACTAAGAAAACGACTACACTCCCACTAACCTTCTTGTGAACACATGGCTCATTAATGTTTGGATAGAAATCCAGTTCACGGACTATCTGATCAAACCTTATATTATAACTCCTGGATGCTTGCTTAATGCATCTTTGCATCTTGCATACCTTTAAGCCATTCTGAGATGTAAAACCCTCAGGTTGTGTTATATACATATCCCGGTCTAAATCCCTTTTCAAGAATGCTATTTTAACATCCATCTACCAGATATCATAATCATAATGAGCAGCAATGGCGAGGAGTATCCTTATGGATTTAAGCATGGCTACTAGTGAGAAAGTTTCATCATAGTTGATACCTTCATGTTGACTATAACCTTTTGTAACCAACCTTGCATTATATGTAATTACATTACCGTCCATGTGAGTCTTCTTCTTGAAGACCCATTTGCACCCGATCGGTCTAACCTTTTATGGTACATCAACCAAATTCCAAACTTGGTTTTTATACATGGAATCCATTTCTAATTTCATGGCTTTTAGCCATTTATTAGAATCTGAGCTTTCATTGCCTCATCATATGTCCTTGGTTCATCATCCTCCAAGAGATACAGTTCTTTATCATCGATGATGATAAAACCATATCTATCGAGACCTTTATAAACACGACTTGATCTTTGCAATGTCTGTGTTTCAACAGGTTGTTCTTAGATCTCACTTTCTTGTGTATCAAAAATGGGGTCAATCAGCTGATTGTCTATTTCTTCCTCTTGAACTTCTAGTTCAATATTGCTCCCATTGACTTTTACAAGTAAGTGTTCCTTTTCCAAAAAGTGAGCATTCCATGACACAAATACCTTTTGTGCTTCAGGTTGGTAAAATAGATATCTTATAGTTTCCTTTAGATATCTAATGAACAGACATTTATCAGATTTGGTGTTCAGCTTATCTGACGCTATCCTTTTTACCATAGTAGGACAAACCCATACTCTTGAATGATTTAAAGATGGCTTTTTATTACACCAACTTTCATAAGGTGTAAAATCAACTGATTTAGAGGGCACTCTATTTAATACATAAACTGCGCTCTCTAGTGCATATCCCCAGAAGGATTTCCTGAGATCTGCATAGCTCATCATGGACCAAACCAAATCTAATAAATTCTGATTCCTCCTTTTTGACACTCCATTATGTTGGGGCGTATAAGGAGAGGTCCACTGGAGAACTATCCCATTTCCCTTTAGATAATCCTGAAACTCTTGACTTAAGTATTCTCCACCTTAATCCAATCGAAGTGTTTTAATACTTTTCTCAAGCTATTTCTCTACTTCAACTTTGAATAGCTTAAACTTTTCAAAACCTTCAGACTAGTGCTTCATTAAGCATAAATAACCGTATCGTAAATAATCATCAATCAAGGTTATAAAGTAGGAGTATCCTCCTAGTGTCTGAACACTGATTAGACCACACACATCAGTATGTATAAGTTCCAATGTACTCGTGGCCCGTTCACCCTTTCCTTGAAAGGGTAGCTTTGTCATGTTTCCTCTTAAACAAGGTTCGCAATCATAATAAGACTCCAAGTCTATTGGGCCCAAGTCTTTATGCTTATGCAACTTGGTTAAGTGATCTTTGTTTATGTGCCTAAATGACAATGCCATAAGTAGAAGGAGTTCTCATTATCTAATTTAACTTTCTTCACATTGTTTATATTAAAAACTTCTGTTTTAGTATCAAGAATATAAATGCCACCATTCAACATCCCATAACCATAAAGAACATTATTCAAATGAATCTGACAATTATTATTTGAAAATAAAATTTCAAATCCTTCTGCTGCTAAACACGCAATAGATACAATATTCTTCGTAACACTCGGAATGTAGTAACAATTATTTAAAACTAAAACAAGTCCACTTGGCAAAATAAGATTAAAGCTTCCTACGGCTAATGCAGCGACTCGGGCTCCATTTCCCACATGCAGGTCCATCTCCCCTTTTGCAAGTCTTCTACTGTTCCTTAGTCCCTGTACAGAAGTACAGATATGAGAACCACAACCAGTAAATAATAGCTAAGTGGATTCACGAGGAAAAGTAGCATAGTTTTCAATTACAAAATACCTGAAGTAGATGCCTCTACAGGCTTCTTCTTTAAATGTTTAGATGTGGGAACTTTGTAATCCCTCTTCTAATGTCCTGGTTTCCCACACTAGAAGCAGACATACTTAGATGTCTTCTTTTCTTTCTTCTTCTTACTGATTCTTTTCTTGGCTCCTAGTTCCTGCTTCTTTTTCTTAGAAGCCTTGCCTTTCTCAACCAATAGTAGTGGTTTATGATCTTTCTTGACATGAGGTTCTACTGTTTTTAGCATGTTGATTAATTTAGGGATAGTAGAATTAATCTTGTTCATGTAATAGTTAGTCACGAAGCCTAAGTAATTATCTATCAAGGACATCAACACAAGGTCAATGCTCAAGTCATGATTCATCTCGAATCCCAATCAATTCAGCTTCTCAAGGTATCCAAGAGTTTTAGTACATTCTGAGAGGCAGAGGTGCCAGCTTGCATCTTGGTTCCGAAAAGGAGCTTGGAGGTTTCATACCTCTTTGTCCTTTCCCGCTCTAAAAAGAGCTCTTTAAGATGGAGAACCATGTCCTCTAAGGGCATGTTCTCATGTTGTTTCTAAAACTCAGGATTCATGGACCCCAACATGATACACATGGCAGTCTCACGATCTTTCCTGTGCTTCAACCAGGCCTCATGTTCCAGGTGATCCTCAACATCAGGTTCAATAGGGAAAATTTCACTTAGAACATAGGCAATTCCCTCGTATCTGAGAATAATTCTCACAGCTTGAAACCAATCAGAAAAGTTTGAGCCATTCAGTTTGGTGTCAAGTAACATACAAAGATTAACGTTGGAAGTCATTTTCAACCTAATATATAAGAAAAGAAATAGAGTTTAGATATTAGTTTAAGTACATGCATTTAATATAAGGACTTTTAATTAAATACATTTGTCCTACTATTTTCTTTGAAATTTACAATAGCCCATTCTATTGAATTCGGGAATTTTAGCCCAACTAAATTTCCTAGTAGGTAGCATCTATAACTAGTCTATTATGACCCCCAATTTTATGAGTCAAGTCACTATAGTAAGTTATAGTTGGAATCCCATTCCATTCGCATCGTATGCAATTGGTAATACATTCAAGTTCCCTAATCCCAAGGGACGTGTGCTATTATATTAGCAACTCCTTGAATATGTCTCAGATCTGGGCCTAGCCCCCAATTTTATGGTGGAATACCCCAGTTCCGTTAAGGTATACCTTATCCAAACTTTACAACCAATCAATATGGACTAGAAGGAATGCTTTGCGTAACACTTTGATAGCCCAAAGAGATCGTATTATAAATTTAAGGAAGACTATAACTTGGGTTAATATATTTACTTTGGGATTTTATTGGTATTAAACGTCTAACCCAATCTAGGATTTTATCAGATGGATATATTTATAATAACTTATATTAATTCAGAGAATTTTAGAATTAATTTATAAGGTCTAACCTTAGGTAGGTTCAAGCTCTTTATTATAATTATTCCCTCAACCTAGATTATATGCAAAATAATCAACACTTTTATTTGTTATATTTATATTGTATTTTATTCAAGCCTTTATTCAATAAATTTAATTTTTACTTTATTATGAAAACATATATAAGCACCATCTTATATACTAGAAATAAATTAGTCCATATTTAATCCGCCCGTTTGGTCAATTCAAGTTGCACCGATATAGGTTTCCCAGGTAGGAGAGGTGCCCTTGAAGTGAGTAGACACCAAGTCCAATCCTTATCCAGAACAAATACGGGCACAAACTTCAAGACCAATGGATTCTCTTGAACTAATAAATTTTGTCCTTTCAATTCATGTAAATTGGAAGCATCTCTAACCCATATATTTTATATAAATTATTGAAACTTGTATAATTTGAATAAGTTGAGTAGGCTTATACAAAATTATAAAACAATCATTTTCTGACCTTGAAATGAAAACTCAAGTTCATATATATTGTTCCAAACAATTAAATAAATAATAAATCATTTCGTATAGAAAATAATATTCAGTTTACTTCTAACTTAATTATACACTAAATAGGCAGACTCTTATACCACTGTTTGGAACTGACAGTCAATTTGAACGTGCATAACAGGCATGACGAAAATTCAAAATTTTGTCCATGTCCCCAGGAACTCCTATTAGTTGCATATAAATTAAATAAAGCCTTAACTGAATAATTCTCTACCTAGGTTAGCATGCATAGGCTATGCGTATCATAATTCTAAATTATATCCTACCATAAATATTTTATATTGAACATGTTATAACTCAAAGTTATGATTTAAATATAAACTAAATTAAGCATACGTTATAACCTAAGCATAATAATTATTAAGTCTAAAATGCTTAAAGAAAAAGACCTAATAATTAAAAGAGAAAATTAAAAGATACAGTTGAAGCGTGCTTTAGCAGAACCTCCTTGCACTAGCTTCCAAGTGTAGGATAGCCTCTATAAGTATCCACACGAACCCCACCAACCAAAACCTCCCAATGAGGAAAACCGAAGAACCTTGGGTAGCTACTAGGCCACTCTAAAATCCCACCTGAAAATATATTGTTGAAGTTTACCTTACTCGTAGGATTCACAACTTGAATTGGTGCGATTTGAAATGGATAAAAGGGACTCAATTTATAGGGGGAGCACACGCGGATCCTATAGGATTCGTGTGCTACCCACGCCCTTTGCCATACAAGGTAGGCACTCGGGAGCCTGCCTTGTCCCTCGAGCTGGGCCTCAAGGGCTCTCCCGCGAGCCCAGCTCATGGGTGGCAAAAGCTTCATAAGGCAGGCTCTTGCGAGCCTGCCTTATCCCATAGGCTGGGCATCGCAGGACTACCAGTGAGCCCAGCTCACGGGTGGCCTTCCTGCAGGCCAGCATAAGCCTAGCTTGCGCTGCCTGCAGCCCATGAGTGCCGTTGGCACTTGTGTGGGCTCGTGTAGGTCCTCCAAAGCCTTCGGGCTTACGGGTCCTATTCGTGAAGGGTCCAATCCTCGATTTTTGGCAGTTCTAGTTCTTTCTCCATTTCAAATGAATATTTCATTTAGTGACCATAATAAATTAGTTATTGGTCAATAAATAAAAACTATTAGTCCAACCGGATAATAATCCGATTATTCATATATTATATTTTTATAATAGAATAAATCTATTAATTCTTTACTCTGTCCGATGAAGGTCCAATGTGTGTGACCTTATAGGATCCCGAAGTATTGAGCTGTTAAGGCTTAACCAACCCTTGTTCTAATGGAACCATTGGCTCGAGGTTCTAGACCATGAATAGAACTCGATTACCTTAAATGACTGCAGTACGCCTCTAGCAAGGGTCTACCATCCCCCATTACTCGGAACGTCATTTGTGCTTATGACTATCCCCGGTTAATTCAATAGTTGTCCGATGCGATGAACTCCTTGCATTCTTTAATATTAGTGCAATCTGGTTATAGGGTTTGGTTAAAGTGTTAACCCACTAATACCAAGGTTGCTCCAAGCTATCCCAGTTATTAACTTGTTACTAAAATATATTGCCTTTTACCATAGTGTGTCTAACTAGAAACTATTTCTATCAAACATATACTCTGATCAGAGGTTTATAGCAATCATCACTTCAACAAGCGGCCAGGTACAACTCCTTAATATATCCAGAGCGATGGATTCTTTCTGACTACTTAGATTACCAACGTGCTATCATCACTATACCCATTATCACCTGTGACACCCTAAATTAATGAGTGCATAGAAATGGCCCAAAGTATAGCAATAGTACCACACAAAGGTAACTAGTATCTCAAGTATGATGATATTTGCATAGCTTATTGCATGAAGATAATCCCTAACACATTGATTTATACACCAAGTGTTTATCTTACTGCGGTTTCCAATATATCTCCCAGATATATCCATGTGTCAAACTTAAGGCACCGCCTTCAGTCCATAGGAGATTGATTGCTTGGACCCTTTCTAAGAGAGTTGACCATATGCTAGTCTTTCCGCTTGATTAATATCCTTTCTTGATGAAACTATGACTAGGGATAGTTTAGAAATAATCATAATTACACATGAAGCAGGTCTCACTAAATTTTAGTCCAACTTTAATTTCTCTGACTTCATGCTATGATATGTTAAGGACTTTTGTATACATACATGAATGAATATATTTTAACCAACTGTAATATATTTATAAACACATCGATATAAACAAAAGGTTAAATGCCTTTATTAATTAAATAAAATATTTGTACTATTATATAATTAAGATACATCGCCCTAATTGCCTTAAGGGCATTCATCATATCCAACAAGAACTTGGTGATTACACTTGAATTTCTCAGAAGTTAAAACTTTGCCAAATTACAAGCTTTAAAGAAGTTCAAGCAAGAAAGCACAACTCAGCTAGAATCTGCTTTAGAACAAGAGAGAATAGAATAGATCATTCAATTGTAATATCAAATCATTTGTAACTGGATTAATGTCTCTATAAGTTGAATCCATCTCTTGTTTATACTCTTAGAAGAGTTGCTGGTAGAAGTGGGTATTCTAGTCAGCGGGTAATCGATTGCAGTTTGGCGGGTACTTACTGTAATTGGGGAATTTGTGAAAGGCTTCTTCGCCTAGGGTAAAGTAGTTAAGATTAGTGAATTAAAGAAAAGACACTCTCTCGAGACTGGATGTAAGCACAAGTTGCCGAACCAGGATAAAAATCTTAGTGTTCTTTACTTTACTGCATTTTCCAGGTTTTCACTCAGCAAGCTGACCTCACTAATCGGAGCAAGTAATTATCGCGTAAAAGTTTCATAAGTTTTTGAGTGAGTCATTCACCCCTCCTCTGACTTAGTGAGTATACGCATAGGGACCAACATTCCTGTTAAGTTTTAGAATAGAATTATGTTGTAATCCTTAGAACTTCTTTGTAATAATTAGTATAGGTTAACTCATTGTTGATATGTACTTAGTTATTTATTTATAATAGGATTACTTATTCTATTCAAGTTAATAACTTCTTAACTTCTTTTGTTTTCTGCTATATATATGTGCTACTAATCTTGCAGAAAAATATGAGAAGTGTTGATGAATGCTGACCAAAAAGGAATCAAGGATTATGGGTGAGTAAGCATTCAGTCTGGGGGAAATGAAGACGCTGAACAATGACATATCAACCATTATCTTAAGGTAACTTTGATCTAAATATCTTATTGATTTAATTCTCACCTTGTTAATTGCCATTGATCAAAATGGGGGAGATTGTTGAACCAAGCACAAGGTTAGGCTGACACAGTTGGTGACTCAGTAGTGCTTAAGTTTTGATCATACAATTAAGTTAAGTTTGAGTAAACTAAATCAATAATGATGTTAAAATAAATAGTCTATGGTTATATACGAGTAATTGAATTCGAGGGTAGAATTTTGAGTTTCTACTGGCCTAGCTATTTAGTTTTAACTCTCTAGGCTGAGTATGTATTTTAGTCGCTGACTAAACACTATTCACTCGGTGCTTGATGTTTGGATTTTGTTTCAGTTGCGTATATTGCTTTACCATTTCAATGAGGCTTATTCTGTTATTGAAAGGTGCTGAACTTTCCATATGAGGAAAAATGGAATCTTTCTTTTTAGACTTACTTTTTGCAGGCATTAATGAAAGAAAGACAAAAGGAATTAATGCCTTGACAAGACAATCCGCTTTATGAAGAAAACGCCAAAGTTCTTTAAAGATCAAGCTCAAAAAAGCAATTGCCAGATTCAAAAATATTGCAGATCTACCAACCTAGTATCTCACGACTCTACAAAGATGTCAGATTACTAGAGGAATGGGAAGATGACACGTAGTAAGCCAGTGCAATATCTCTCTAATGGAAGATTGGCATCAAATGACAAAGGATTCGAATTGAAGCTCAAATTTCAATCTATCTCTAACGGATTGATTTCTATTTCACACCGATGTGATTTTATCTCCTAACAAATTGATTTGAAGAAGCAATGGATGAATAGCAGAGCAGGTAATTTGTAGAAGATGCTACGACAAGTTCAACGGCTACGTTATTGATTTCAAGTGTAAAAGGAGCAAGAAGACAAGCATTAGAACTTGGTGATTACGCCTTGAATTTCTTATAAGCAAATCTCTGTCAATTTACAAGCTTTAAAGGAAGTTCAATCGAGAAAGCAACTCCTTAGTGAGAATCTGCTTTGGAATAAGAGAGATTAGAATAGATAAGTAGAATTGTAACATATGATTATTTATAACTAGATCAACATTTTTATAAGTTGAATCTAGCTCTTGTTTAGACTATGTTGAGTTGCTGAGAGAAGAGGGCATTCTACTCAGTGGGTGAGCGATTACAGTTTTAAGGGTAATTTCTGAAATTGGCAATTTCTATAAAAGGCTTCTCCACCTAGGGTAAAGGAGTTGAGATTAGTGAATTAAAGTCGAGACACTCTCTCGAGACTGGATGTAAGCATTATTGCCGAACCAGTATAAAAATCTCTGTGTTCTTTACTTTGAAGTTTTTCTAGTTTTTACTCAGCCCCGCTGACCTACTCAGCGGAGTTTGATTTATCACGAAAAAAGTGACCTAATTTATTTATGTGAGTCATTCACCCCCCCTCTAATTCACTGAGTGTATGCATAGGGACCAACAATAACTTATCAGAAGAGTATTTACCTTTTGTGAATGACAATCGAGTGTCCAGAACGTCTCTTAAAACTTTTGAGTTTATGGATAAGCTTAGGAATTTTGAAAGAGAACATTTAGCCAAGAATTGCAAAAGTCCTAATGAAATGATAAAGAAGAATTTAAAAGTTAGCAAGAAGAGTGTCAAAAGAGAAATCAGGAGAGAAAATAATTACTGAGAATGTCTGGTTTCAATGTGGTGGGACCGATCATTGGAAGAAAGACTGCATGGTTGGATTTTATAAGCATGAGAAGACAAAGATGAAAGACGCTTATACTTTAGGTATGTTCAAAATTGAAAATTTCACTACGGTTCCTTATAAGTCTACATGGGTATTAGATACTGGATGTGGTACTCATATCTGTACTTCTGTATAGGGGTTGTGGAACCGTAGAAGGCTGGCTAAAGAAGAGTTGGACTTACGAGTTGGAAATGGAGCACGGGTTGCTGCATCAGATGTAGGAATATATAGTCTCAAGTTGTCAAGTGGCATAGTTTTAGAATTAAATAAATGATATTATATTCCGATTGTGATTAACACTACAAGAAAATCAGCACTCTGCAACGGAATGCTTGCAAGGGATAAATTTCCGTTGCAGATTTCCTAACTTGCAACGGACTCCGCAACGTAAAGTAGTTTCCCTTGCAAATCTTATAAAATAAAATAATGAATTTAATTGCAAGGGTTTTACATTTCCCTTGCAGAAAGCTGGAGGAAAAACAATAAAATTTGCGGGTTTTATCCATTCCATTGCAAATCATATTCATTTAAAAAATTATATGAAACATGAATAAAAAATTTCATTACCTTTTCTCTTCTGTAATATAAAAAAACTAGAATAAAATATATTTTATTTTTTTAACAAAATTAAGTATTTTTTATTACACATGATTAAATAGCTTGCAAAATTCATTGATAGCTATTTTTTAATGGCTATTTATTAAAAGAAAAAGCTTAGGATGTTTATAGGAAAAATTAAATAATATAATTATTAAAAAACATTTTCTTTTATTTATTATTAAACTAATTTATTAAAATAAGACTACACATATTAACCGTCAATGACTCTTTTTCTTCTTTTATTTATTAATTGCAATTTTTATCACAAATGTGGCCAAATTAATTTCCTAATTAAACATGATTTCTAACTCTAATTAATAGAGCTCGTCCAAATGTCTCGTTACTGAATTTGATTAACATTTAAACATGATTTTTTCCTCTAATTAAAATATTTCCAAACTAATTATCTAATCAAAATTAACCTGAAATAATTAGTTAGAGAAGAAACCATGTTATTTGCTAGAAAAAAATTTAAATGCACGTATTTAACATCATTTTACATAATTACTTAAAACCAACTCAACTGAATTATTACTAAATTATGTAAAGTAGTAAGAGAATTAAGTTGGCTAATTATTTAAATTATACACATGGATGAGCAACTTAAAGCACATCCATAACATTATCTTTTTACTGAATTATTCTGCTAACCTAAAATTAGATTCCTCTTCTCTTTGGGTTTCTGTAAAAACAATGCGTATTCCTTCTCTTGGCTTCTCTCCCTTTTCCATAGCCAACCATGGATGCTTCACTTTTCATCCACTTCCAACCACCACCGCTTCTCTTTCCACTACCTCTCACAGACCACCTTTTATCTCAACCTATTTCCCTAAATGGTAGATACAAATGAAAAACCTAGATTGTATGGGCCGGTGAAGAAAGCTCGAGGCTTCAACTAATTTTTCAAAGCTTTGGATGTAGGTAAACTCTGGCTTCAAAGATGTTCTTTAATTTGCCTTTGATTTTGCATCTTAGTTTACAAATTTTGATTTCATACTCTTACTATGCACGCTTGGATGGCTATTATAGAAGGGCTGGGAAGAATGGCGTATGAGTTGACAAGTACTCTACTAAATGGGATAATCAGGACTTAGCCATACTAAAAGAGAATGCAGCTGCTATCAACTATCTTCATTGCGCTCTTGATGCAACTAAGTTCAATTGCATTTTTGGATACGAGACAACCAAAGAGGTATGGAAGACATTGGAAGTGACTTATGAAGGTACTGACAAGGTGAAAGAGTCCACGATCAATATCCTTATGAGGGATTATGAGTGGTTCCACATGAAACTCAAGGAGGATATTTCCAACATGAACACCAGGTTCATGAATATAGTCAATGAGCTTAAAAGACTTGGCAAAACCTTCATAGAAGAAGAGACTATCAAGAAGATCTTGAGAAGATTGAATCAGGAATGGGAAGCCAAGAAGAGTGCTATTGAAGAAGCTCATGATTTGAAGACCTACAAGTTTGATGAGTTGATCAAAACTCTACTAACTCATGAGATGTCTTTAAAGCAATATGAAGATGAGTCCAAGAAGCATAGGCATAAAGAAAAAGAGAGCTCTAGCAGAGCTGTTGTTCTAAGAGCTGATGATGATGATGAAGAAGATTACTCTAAGGAAGGATATCCAAAGGACAGAAAAGAAGAAACAGCTCTAATGACCAAGAATTTTAGAAGATACTTGGGAAAAGATACGAACTTTCAAAAGTTCGGAAAGACAGGCAAGTACAAGAAAGGTGCAAATGATAGACCATGAAAGGAGTATGACAAAGAGCATAACAAAGATATCAAATGCTTTGAATATGGTGAAAAGGGGCATATTCAGTCTAGCTATCCTAAAGCTAAGAAGGACAAGTTCAGGAAGAAGAAGAGTAAAAAAGCCCTTGCTGCTACCTAGAGTGACTCTAAACAAGAGTCATCATCCTCAGATGAAGAGGTATAAGACATTACAGATGTGTGTCTCATGGTTAAGGATGATTTTCCCAACTCAGAGTCAGCTGACCAACCATCTAGTTCCGCTACCTGACAATAAGCTGACCAGAATAGAGACAAAGGAAACTGCACTGAGGTAACCCTTTGTCATCAGATGAGCTTATCGCATTACTTAATGATGTCATTAATGTGACTAAGAAGTCAACCAAATACATCAAAGTACTTCAGAGGAGGTGTGATGATCTAGAAGATGTCAATTCTTCTACTTCACTTGACATCCTATACATGATGGAAAAAGCTAAGTACCAAAATGGATATAATAGCAAACTCTCTAAAAACTTCTCAACCTAGCTGGAATACTTAGAGTAATCGCACTTACCACTCCGTGAAGGTTTCTCAAAAGAATAAAGGTGAGCAGGCCTAATCCTAAGGCTTCTTGTAGTTTTTGTGGTAAGCCAGGACATGCTATAGTCATGTGTAGGCACAAAAATGGTTACTATGATGAGTATGATTATTCAAGGATGACCACCACTAACAAGGGAGGACCCAGCCAGAAAAAGGCATGGGTACCTAAGAAAACTTAATTATTTTACAGGTGAGCCTGAGATCCACTAATGATATAAGAATGCGGTATTTGGATAGTGGATATTCGAGGCATATGACAGGTGAGGAATAGAAATTCATCACATTAGAGCAAAGAAGAAATGGAAGTGTCAGTTTTGGAGACAACAAAAAGGGAACGATTGTTGGTAATGGCACTGTAGGAGTGAAGCATTCAATTGATAATGTGTCTCTAGTGAAAGACCTAAAGTTCAACTTGCTAAGCATTTTTCAGCTGTGTGACAAAATCAGGAAAGTTATATTTGACTCAGTTGGCTGCTCAGTCATTGATGGTAACTCTGACCAAACTATTCTTTATGCTCCTAGAATTAATAATGTCTATATGTTTGATCTATCCCCTGGCTCTAATGATATATGCTTAGTTTCTAAGAAGGAAAACTCATGGCTGTGGCATAGAAGGTTAGGATATATCAATATGACCAATCTGTCTAAATTAGCTAGAAATGAACTTCTTGAGAGATTACCCAATCTAGCCTTTGAAAAAGATAGACTCTGCTCAGCATGCCAACTTGAGAAATAATTTAGGAAGACCTTTAAATTATTAGCTGATATATCTTCTTCTCATCCCCTTGATCTTCTACACATGGATTTATTTGGGCCTCTTGTGCCTACAAGTCTAGGTGGAATGAAATACACCCTTGTGGTTGTAGATGATTTGACCAGGTTCACTTGGATTGTCTTACTCACAACCAAAGATGAAACATTTGAATCATTCTCTAGGTTGGCTACCAGGATCATGAATGAAAAAGACCTTAAAATTAATAGAATCCACAGTGACTATGGAAGAGAATTAAAAAATAGGCAGTTTGAGGAATTCTATTCTAAGTATGGTATTGACCACGATTTTTCTGCCCCTCATACACCTCAATAGAATGGGTTTGTTGAGAGAAAGAATCGCACTATTGCAGAGATGGCTCGTTCTATGCTGAGTGATAACAATCTGCCAAAGTATTTATGGGGAGAGGCTGTTAACACAACTTGTTATATTCTAAATAGGGTTTTAATTCACTTACTTTTGAATAAAGCTCCTTATGGACTTTGGAAGGGGCGCAAGCCCAAGGTTGGTCATCTCAAGGCCTTTAGTTGTAAATGCTTCATATTAAACACTAAAGACCAATTGGCTAAATTTGACTCGAAGGCCGATGAAGGAATCTTTCTAGGTTACTCAACACATAATAGGGCATACTGAGTGTATGTCAAGAGAACTGGCATTTTAGAGGAGTCTATGTATGTAGATTTTGATGAAACTAACAATGCAGGTAGAGAAGCTAGTGATGATGAAAGAGAAAAGGATTAAGTCAGCAGATCAGTTAGTCAGCCCATTGTTATTCCTGATGCAGTACCAGAAAAAGAAGATTATGAAGTTGACGTGGACTAATCAATCAACTTTGGTGATGATGTAGACGCTCAACCAATGACAGTAGCTCAGCGAGCTGGGCTTCATCTACCAAAAGAAGTCAGAGCAAGGAGAGATCACCCAGTCATAAGATTCTTGATAGTGTGCAAAATCCAGCGCTGACTAGAGGTCAGCTAAATAGAATGATGAGCTATTCAACATTTGTTTCATTGATTGAACCAAATAAGTTTGAAGATGCTGAGTTTGATGACAACTGGATGATTGCAATGCAAGAAGAGCTAGATCAATTCAAAAGAAATGAAGTCTGGGATTTGGTGGAGAAACCCAAAGGGCAGTCAATCATAGGCACCAAATGGGTTTTTAAAAACAAGCTAGATGAAGCTGGTAATGTTGTTAGAAACAAGGCCAAACTAGTTGCTCCAGGCTATAATCAACAAGAAGGCACTGACTATAGAGAAACATTTGCACCAGTAGCAAGACTTGAAGCCATAAGAATTCTCTATGCTTTTGCATCTCATATGAACTTCAAGTTGTTTCAGATGGATGTTAAGAGTGCATTTCTTAATGGTTGTATTCAAGAGGAAGTCTATGTCAGACAGCCCCCAGGCTTTGAAGATCCAAATTTTTTAGATCATGTCTTTAAGCTAAAGAAAGATCTATATGGACCGAAATAAGCTCCAGGAGCTTGGTATAAGAGACTAACTAGCTTTTTACTCAGCAAAGGCTATGTTAGAGGAAAAGTAGATACAACTCTGTTTATCAAAAAGAAGCATTAAGATGTGTTGCTAGTCCAAATCTATGTGGATGACATCATTTTTGGAGCAACTGATGAAAAGCTATGCAAAGAATTCAGTCAGCAGATGAAGAAGGAATTTGAAATGTCAATGATGGGAGAGCTTAATTTCTTTCTTGGTTTGCAAATCAAGCAAGGTGATGATGGGATCTTCATCAACTAAGCCAAGTATGCTAAGGAAGTACTCAAGAAGTTTGACATGGATAAAGCTAAGCCAATGTCAACACCCATGGCCACTGATACTATTCTGAGTAAAGATAAGGATGGTAAACCTGTAGAGAGTAAGCTCTACAGAGGTATTATTGGTTCTCTACTTTACCTAACTGCTAGTAGGCCTAACATTCAATATGTTGTATGTTATTATGCAAGATATCAAGCTGACCCTAAAGAATCTCACTTAGCTGCTGTTAAGAGAATTCTCAGGTATTTGCAAGGCTTTATTGATGTAGGTTTATGGTATCCAAGTAAATCAGACTTTACTCTGAGGGAATAAATTGATGCTGACTATGGAAGAGACAAGCTAGAAAGGAAAAGCACCACAAAAGGTTGTCATTTCCTTGGTGATTGTCTAGTAACATGGTACAATAAGAAACACACTTCTGTAGCTCTGAGTACAACTGAGGCTGAGTATATAGCTGTAGAAAGTTATGTAGCATAACTGTTATAGATCAAGCAGCAACTAGAGGATTATGATATAAATTCTAACTATCTCGAAGTCATGTGTGACAACAAGAGTGCAATTGATCTATCCAAGAATCCAGTTCAATATGGCAGGATGAAGCATGTCAATATTAGACATCACTTCATAAGGGATCATGTGATTAAGAAGAAGTCAAGCTCACATACATTCCTACTGAAGAACAATGAGCTGACATATTCACAAAGCCTATTGGAAAGGATCAATTCAACATCCTAAGACAGCTCATCGGAATATCCAATCCAATTTGAAGAGATACATTCCACTCTGACCTATTTTGAAGCTGACCAAATTAAGGCACACTCTGAGCTTTTGCGATTTATGTTAAGTATTTCTTTTTGCCGCTTGAATTTTGGACACGTCATTAATTGTCACTGGTTATCTTTTAAATTTAAATTTGATAGAAATGGTAGCAAGTTATGAAACGATCCATATTCAGTAGTAGTTATCCTGTGTTTTTTATCTTCATTAATCCTATGGTATACATTATGTAATATCATCATTGAATCTTAAGATGATGGATTGTGAGTCGTATACATAGCTTTACAGGTTTAGAGAAGAGTTTTTTGCTATTTAAGGAGAAGTTCAGAAAGAGGAAGGTTACTTCACCAAATTTCTCTTCTGTAATCTTCTTCTCTAAATCCTTAATTCTCTAATTCATTTCAAAAGAAATCTTCAATGAGGAGCACTTCAGGGAGGAGATCTGCTCTTTTTGTGATGAATAATAAGGATACTCACTGGATAACTATAAGAGATGATATTGCTCAGTTGTCAATTAGTATTGACAAGATTGAGAATTCCAGTCGGAATAAAATATATTCCGATAAAATGGTGTTTTATGGAGAAAATTGAAGTGGAGAAGCCAACCACCGTAGATATGCTCAGCTTTTTGAGCGATGAGCAATTTGGGAAATGGACGGGCCAGCACCACTTGAGAGGATTTTTTGAGATGCCAAGTGGTTGTTATGAGCAAATTGTTGAGAGATTCTACCATAGAATTCATACGTTAGAAGGTCAAAAGGATCACTTTGTGACCACTATGATGGGAAGGAAAGTCTATGTGACCCCCAAATTGATTATAGGTCTATTAGGAATGCGAGAAAGAGGACTCAAACTATGAGTCATCAATGATGAAGACCATATTGATATCCCTATAGACTATGAGGTTCCAAAAGATTACAAGGTAGGGGAACTCATAGCCTCCATGTTCAGAAAAGAAGGGAAGCAAGCTGGGGACGAGTTAAGGGAAGAAATGCCTCTAAAAAGAGAAAAGAAAAGGAAAGTTGATGCTTCTCAGTTAGATGAGGTGACTGCTAAGGGTAAGGAAGTTACATCAGTTCCTACATCCCAAGTAGGTCAGCTAAAGAAAAAGTTGATGGTGAAAAAAGAAACTGGATTTGTCCAGGATGTAGAAGAAGCTGAGAGAGTTAAGGCTGATGAGGAAGAGAGAATAAGGAAGAAGCAAGAGGATATTGAATCTACAATTAGGAGGAAGGCTAAGGAAGAAGCAGTTAGAGCCAAGGCTAGCACTGAATAAATTTTATACAATGTTGTAGCTAGCTTGGCTGAGAAAGAAGTACCAAAAGTGGTTGAAGAAATGATTGGAGCTCTTGAAGGGATTGACCAGGAAGAGCAGGAAGGAGAGGAAGATGGAGTTGTAGAGGTTAATGCTGTGGAGTTTATGTCCTTGAATCTGACCAGTGGGTCACTAAGACTGCTAATGAAGCTAAAGAAGCTGGGAAGGAGAGGAAGAGAAGGTTGTTGAAGAGGATGAAGCTTATAATAGATGAAGATGAAGGTGATTTGGAGGATAAGAAGGAGGAAGCTGTAGTTGAGCACGGAGCCGGCTGACTTAAGAATCCCAATCTCAGGTTAGCGAGTCCATTGTTGAAGGTGCTGACAGAGAGAAGGAGGAAGAAAACCAACAACCCTTTGCTTTCCCAAAAACTACACTTGAAATACCTCTCTCACCTACACCCATTTCTGCCATACCTATCCCTGAAACCCAAACACCAACCAACACTACAGACTCTGACCAAACAGCCATCATCCCATACCTTTCACCAATAGGATCTCCTATGCATGAACCATTGCTCTTGGAAGGACCCCTAATTGTAAGAGGGCCTCTAATTATAGAGGAGATTCCAAAATAACCACAACCACAACAACCACCTCAATAAACGCAACCCCAGTTTAACCCCCAAGCTAAATTATTGGGAGATATAAGGAGAATGGGGAGAGCAAGGTTTCCAGGAGTTAGGGCTGATGCTGAAATAGATGCTGAAATAGCAAAATCATTGCTGTCTGAGGATGTCCTAAGGAGGATTGCAAAGGCTGTAGAGCCAGTGCAATGATTTCTTAAAGTAGTTAAGGAGATGAAGGCCTACTTCAAATTAGTTCCTACCCATTCTCATTGGTAAAGGCAATAGTATCGCATGTATTGCCTTTGTTATCTATTATAGGTAGGCAGGTTGGTGGATTGAAGATGAAAGTTGTAGAGCTCAAAAAGAAAATGGAAATGATCTATGAGAGTAACTACAAGGTGCTGAATGATGAGAGGGACTTTAGGAATCCACTGATTGATAAATTCAACCCTCTGTTGGAAGCTATGCTGAAGGTGCTTGATGGGTATAGCATACTGAGCAAGGAGAATGAAGACAACACAGTGCGCTTGAATGTTGTTGTTGATGGGATTAATGCTTTGATCATAGTGGTAACCAGACATCATGGGTTATAGAGTTGAGGACTTTGAAGGAGGAGATGCTGAAAGGAGTCAAGGACTCAGAGGAAGCTGTGCTTAATGCCTTAAAGAGGCTTAATATTTCAGATGCTCTAAATAGTGACATAGTTATAGCAGATGCTGAACTGTAGCCTACACTTCATCAGAAGCTTGTTCACATTAGAGACCAAATCAAGCAAGTTCAAGCTAATGTCATCAATGATGGGGAAGTAATTGATAAAATCCATGATGAAGTCACTACTTATATAAGGAGCACTCCATGCTGGAGCGGATACTCAGAGAGAATAATCAAGCGAAGGCTCGGACAAGTCTCACCCAGATATCCAAGGAAGGACTGAGCGCTCAATATCATGTCAATCTATCCCAATCCCAAACTTTGGTAGGCATATTTGCCTTCCTCAAAGAACAAGATGCTATTTTGCAGGAAATATATGAGCTGTTGGTGCAGGACTTCTCAACCAATGTCTATGGATAGCTAGAAATATTTGAGGAGTCTCTAAGCTCATTTGATCATTGAGCCCAAGCCATTTTGGATGCAATGGCAATGGGGGAGAAGGATCTCGAGAAGCGTGAGGAGGAAAAGGAAAGAGAACAAAGGATTGCTGAATTTTCCTACAATCTGTCCAAGGATCTGGAGCGCATACAAAGAGATTACCATAAGACAAGGAAGAGGAAAGGCAAGGAGATTGTGCTGCCCAAAGAGAAGAAGTCAAGATGGGATCAGCAGGTTTATGAAGAAAAGAGAGCAAATTTGGGAGCCCCGCTTATGCCTAATGAATATAATAGAAATTATTGTAATCATTAGAGCTCATTGTAAAACTTAGTATAGATTAACTCATCGTTGTCTGTACCTAAGTTATTATTTAATGAAAGATTACATTCTCTGTTCTAAGTTAAGATCTTCTTAACTTCTTATATTTTTCTGCTGTATACATATACATTGATCTTTTGCAGAAATATATGAGAAGTATTGAGGAATGTTGAACTCAAAAAATTCAAGAATTATGGGGGAGCTAGCATTCACTCTAAGCAAATTAAAGATACTGAACAAAGACATATCAATCGTAAGTATAAGGTAACTCTGATCTAGATATCTTATTGATTTAATTCTAGCTTAACTTAATTGACATTGATCAAAATGGGGGAGATTGTTAAACCAAGCACGAGTTTGACTGACTCAGTAGTGCTTAAGTTTTGATTATAACAATTAAGTTCAGTTTGAGTTAATTAAATCAATAATGATGTTAAAATAAATAGTCTATGGTTGTAACGGAGTTAGCAAATTCAAGGGTAGCGCTGACCTAGCTATTTAGTTTAACTCTAAGCTGTTTCTGGGATGAGGATCTACTTAGTTGCTGACTTAGTAATATTCACTTAGCGCTTTATATTTACATTTTGTTTCAGCTGTGTGCGTTATGATAAATCATTTCCACTGAGTTACTTTTAGTTTATCAACGCTACTGACTTTTAAGGTAAAAAGGTATCTTTGCTTTTAGTGTTGCTTTTTGCAGGAACATTAATGAGACAAAGACAAAAAGAGTTAATGCCTTGATAAGACTTAGAATTATGAAGAAAATGACAAAGTCTTCCAATGCAAAGCTGCAAAAAGTCATTTGCCAATTTGGGCAATTCTACAGATCTACCAACCTTGTATCGCGCACTCTACAACATGTCAAAATACCAGAGGGAATGAGATGAAGACACGTGGCAAGTTAGCGCAAGTTCTCTCTAATGGAAGACTGGTATCAAATGACAAAGGATTCAAATTGAAGCTCAAATCTCAATCTAACAGATTGATTTTCTACCTCACAATGGTGCAATTCTATCTCTTAACAGATTAATTTGAAGAAGCAACGAATAGATAGATGAGCTGTCAATTTTAGAAGATACCAAGATTAGTTCAATGGCTACTTTCTTAATCCAACTATAAAAGGAGCAAGAAGGCAAGGATTAAGACTTGGTGATTACACCATAATTTCTCACAAGCTAAAACTCTGCCAAATTACAAGCTTTAAAGAAGTTCAAGCAAGAAAGCACAACTCAGCTAGAATTTGCTTTAGAATAAGAGAGAATAAAATAGATCATTCAATTTTAATGTCAGATCATTTGTAACTAGATCAATGTTTCTGTAAGTTGAATCCAGCTCTTATTTATACTCCTATAGGAGTTGATGATAGAAAAGGGTATTCTAGTCAGTGGGTGAGCGATTGCAGTTTGGAGGGTACTTACTGTAATTGAGAAATTTATGAAAGGCTTCCCTGCCTAGGGTAAAGGAGTTGAGATTAGTGAATTAAAGCTGAGACACTCTCTCGGGACTGAATATAAGCACAGGTTGCTGAACTAGGATAAAAATCTCAGTGTTCTTTAGTTTACTGCATTTTCCAGGTTTTCACTCAGCGAGCTAACCTCACTCAGCAGAGCAAGTAATTATCGCGAAAAAGTTTCATAAGTTTTTGAGTGAGTCATTCTCCCCCCCTCTGACTCAGTGAGTATCGCATAGGGACCAACCTTCCTGTCAAGTTTTAGAATAGAATTATGTTGTAATCCTTAGAACTTCTTTATAATACTTAGTATAGGTTAACTCATTGTTGATCTGTACTTAGTTAATTATTTATAAAAGGATTACTTATTCTATTCAAGTTAACAACTTCTTAACTTCTTGTGTTTTGTGCTATATATATGTGCTACTAATCTTGTAGAAAAATATGAGAAGTTGATGAATTCTGACCAAAGAGGAATCAAGGATTATGGGGGAGTTAGCATTCACTCTGAGGAAAATGAAGATGTTGAACAATGACATATGAAGAATTCTCTTAAGGTAACTCTAATCTAAATATCTTATTAGTTTAATTCTCGCTTACTTAATTGCCATTGATCAAAATGGGGGAGATTGTTGAACCAAACACAAGGTTAGGCTGACTCAGTTGGTGACTCAATTGTGCTTAAGTTTTGATCATACCAATTAAGTTAAGTTTGAGTAAACTAAATCAATAATGATGTTAAAATAAATAGTCTATGGTTATATGCGAGTAATTGAATTCGAGGGTAGAATTTTGAGTTTCCGCTGACCTAGCTATTTAGTTTTAACTCTGAGTTGTTCTGGGCTGAGTATGTATTTTAGTCGCTAACTAAACACTATTCACTCAGCGCTTGATATTTAGATTTTGTTTCAGCTGTGTATATTGCTATATCATTTTGCTGAGTTACATTCTGTTATTCAAAGGCGCTGAACTTTCCATTTGAGGAAAAATGGAATCTTTCTTTTTAGACTTACTTTTTGCAGGTATTAATGAAAGAAAGACAAAAGGAATTAATGCCTTGACAAGACAATTCGCTTTATGAAGAAAACACCAAAGTTCTTCAAAGATTACGCTGAAAAAAGCAATTGCCAAATTCAAAAATACTGTAGATCTACCAGCTTAGTATCTCGCAACTCTGCAAAGATGTCAGATTATTAGAGGAATGGGAAGATGACATATAGCAAGCTAGTGTAAGATCTTTCTAACGGAAGATTGACATCAAATGACAAAGGATTCAAATTAAAGCTCAAATTTCAATCTATCTCTAACGGATTGATTTCTGTTTCACAGCGATGTAATTTTATCTCGTAACGAATTGATTTGAAGAAGCAATGGGTGAAAAGCTGAGCAGGCAATTTGTAGAAGATGCCAAGATAAGTTCAACGACTACATTATTGATTTCAAGTATAAAAGGAGCAAGAAGACAAGCGTTAGAACTTGGTGATTACACCTTGAATTTCTTAGAAGTAAATCTCTGTCAATTTACAAGCTTTAAAGGAAGTTCAATCAAGAAAGCAATTACTCAACGAGAATCTGCTTTGAAATAAGAGTGATTAGAATTGATCAATAAAATTGTAACATCTGATTATTTGTAACTAGATCAACATTTTTATAACTTGAATATAGCTCTTGTTTAGACTATGTTGAGTTGCTGAGAGAAGAGGGTATTCTACTCATTGGGTGAGCGATTACAGTTTGAAGGGTACTTTCTATAATTAGGGATTTCTGTGAAAGGCTTCTCCGCCTAGGGTAAAGGAGTTGAGATTAGTGGATTAAAGCCAAGACACTCTCTTAGGGCTAGATGTAAGCACATGTTGCTGAACCAATATAAAATCTCTGTGTTGTTTACTTTGAAGTTTTTCCAATTTTTACTCAACCTGCTGACCTACTCAACGCAGTTTAATTTATCGCGAAAAAAGTGACCTGATTTATTTAAGAGAGTCATTCACCCCCCTCTGACTTACTGAGTGTATACTTAGGGACCAACAATAACTTATCAGAAGAGTATTCACCTTTTGTGAATGACAATCGAGTGTCAAGAAAGTCTCTTAAAACTTCAGAGTTTATGGATAAGCTTAGGAATTTTGATAGAGAACATTTAGCCAAGAATTACAAAAGTCCTAAGGAAAGGATAAAGAGGAATTTAAAAGTTAGCAAGAAGAGTGTTCAAAGAGAAATCAGAAGAGAGAA
This sequence comes from Euphorbia pulcherrima, assembly GCA_947683365.1. Lineage (NCBI taxonomy): Eukaryota > Viridiplantae > Streptophyta > Magnoliopsida > Malpighiales > Euphorbiaceae > Euphorbia > Euphorbia pulcherrima. The sequence goes on from CANTUS010000004.1 coordinate 24,792,818, forward strand.
AATAATTACTGAGAATGTCTGGTTTCATTATGGTGGATCGATCATTGGAAGAAAGACTGCATGGCTGGATTTTCTAAGCATAAGAAGATAAAGATGAAAGACGCTTATACTTTAGGTATGTTCAGAATTGAAATTTCACTACAGTTCCTTATGAGTCTACATGGGTATTAGATACTGGATGTGATACTCATATCTGTACTTCTGTGCTGGGGTTGTGGAACCATAGAAGGCTGGCTAAAGAAGAGTTGGACTTTCAAGTTGGAAATGGAGCACGGGTTGCTACATCAGCTGTAGGAACATATAGTCTCAAGATGCCAAGTGGCATAGTTTTAGAATTAAATAAATGATATTATATTCCGATTGTGATTAACACCGTAAGAAATTAACACTCTGCAACGGAATGCTTGCAAGGGATAATTTTTCATTGCAAATTTCCTAACTTGCAACGCACTCTGCAACGTAAAGTAGTTTCCCTTGCAAATCTTATAAAATAAAATAATGGATTTAATTTTAAGGGAAATTGCAAAGGTTTTATATTTCACTTGTGGAAGGCTGGAGGGAAAAGTTTGGAGGGAAAAGTTGCAGTGAAATTTGCAGATTTTATCCATTGCAAATCATATTCATATAAAAAATTATATAAAACATGAAAAAAAAATTTCATTCCCTTTTCTCTTCTCTAATATAAAAAACTAGAATAAAATATATTTTATTTTTTTAGCAAAATTAAGTATATTTTATTACACATGATTAAATAGCTTTAAAAAAATTCATTGATAGCTATTTTTAATGGCTATTTATTAAAAGAAAAAGTTTAGGATGTTTATAGGAAAAATTAAATAATATAATTATTAAAAAACATTTTCATTTATTTATTATTACACTAACTTAATAAAATAAGACCACCGTCAATAAATATTTTTCTACCTTGATTTATTAATTGCAATTTTTATCACAAATGAGGCTAAATTAATTTCCTAATTAAAAATGATTTCTTACTCTAATTAATAGAGCTCGTCCAAATGTCTCCTTTCTAAATTTAATTAACATTTAAACATGATTTTTTCCTCTAATTAAAATAATTCCAAACTAATTATCTAATCAAAATTAACCTAAAATAACTAGTTAGAGAAGAAACCGTGTTATTTGCTAAAAAAATTTAAATGCACGTATTTAACATCATTTTACATAATAATTATTTAAAACCAACTCAACTGAATTATTACTAAATTATGTAAAGTAGTAAGAGAATTAAGTTGGCTAATTATTTAAATTATACACATGGGCGGGCAAGTTAAAGCACATCCATAACATTATCTTTTTACTGAATTATTTTGTTAACTTAAAATTAGATTCCTCTTCTCTTTGGGTTTCTGTAAAAATAATGCGTGTTCCTTCCCTTGGTTCTCTCCCTTTTCCGCCGCCGACCATGGATGCTTCACTTTCCATCCACTTCTAACCACCACCGCTTCTCTTCCCACTGCCTCTCACTGACCACCTTTTATCTCCAACCTATTTCCCTAAATGGTAGATACAAATGAAAACCCTAGATTGTATGGGCTGGAGAAGAAAGCTCGAGGCTTCAACTAATTTTTCAAAGCTTTGGATGTAGGTAAACTCTGGCTTCAAAGATGTACTTTAATTTGCCTTTGATTTTGCGTCTTAGTTTATAATTTTTGATTTCATACTCTGAAATTTGTATTTTTATTGCTTTACTCAAATGGGTCTCTTTTCTCTTTTTTCTTATGTGGTTTCTTATTTTACTTTTCATTATTTCAAGTCAATAGGTCTTATGTTGATGAATGTTGGACTTCTCTCTCATGTACAGTTAAAGGCCCTTGAAGAAAACATACGCATTATGTAGTACTTGAATCTGAAATAACACGGTTTGTTATTTAGATTGCTAAAATAACGCTAATTTATGATTTACATTGCAAAAAAAAAAAAAACAGCACAAGTTCTTTGAGAGCTTGAGGAATACATTCTCAGTTTTAGAAGAACATAAGGTATTTTTGTTAATTAATTTTTTTGATATCTTTGTAATTTCTTATTTGTGCTTCAATTAAAATTCGAGACGTCATTTTTATGCTATAATTTTCCAATGATATTACATATGCTACGTTATTTCCATAGTTTTTCTTTGACATACTTAGTTATCTCTGCTAGTTCCTCTTTTATTGTAGACTAAAAACAACAAACCTGCTGCTAGGGAGAATCATATTGTTGCTCATTTTAATATACTTTATTTTTCTCATTGTCTCTTAGTCTTGAATATAGCTTAATTTATGGAATTTTTTTGGCATTGAGAATAAACACCCCCATACTGAAGCCAAGAATAGACAAATCAATAAGGCAAATCCCTCTCACCCTTTCAAATTTGTGATTGTTATTTACGCCATTCAATTGATCCAATTGATTACTTAATTTTAATTGTTATCATCTTTTAGTGTGTTGCTTCCATGAATGTCAGTGTTGGTTCCTTTAGCGATTCCGTTGGCCTAGAAGGCCTCGCTCATTTTCTTGGTTCGACGTCTTTATCTTTATGATATTCAATTGTTTGTAACTCGATTTTTTTATGCACAGCATATGTTGTTTTATGCTAGTGAGACGTATCCATTGGAAGATAGTTATTTTAATTACATTACTGAGGTACTTGTTTTAGTAATTTGAATGATGTATTTTGGTTCTCTTTTATGTTGCATAGATAGTGCATTAACTGCTACTTTTTGGAATATGGCCTTGTTCTCTTCTCCATTGTCATGTTCAGCCGATTTGCAAATTATACTGATGGAAAGGAAGCAGAGCCGCCATCACCTGATACAACACTTCAGGAGGCTTTTTCTTGGTCTTCCGTGATCTTACCGTGAGTTTTCTTCATTCTTCCTCCTAGTCAATGATTGGCTTTTGCTGTTTGTTATTTGAATTGGGTATGCTTTAATTTTTTTTACTATTTTAGAAAATATAATTATTTAGTTTTGATCTCAAGTATTCCAAATTATGGTTTAATGGTTCTAAATAAAATTCACTCCATGGGATCTTAGTTTTCTCTTCCCAGCTTTGGGAGGATTGCTATTTGGATATGACATTGGTGCCACTTATGCTGCTACCATATCAATGCAGGTGCTTCCATAGTCCTTTCATTGCATCTGATTTACACATTAAATTTAATAAAGTTGATATGTATCACCGTTCATTGTTTCAAATTCCACCATATCATTCTGAAATTCCAGATTCTTATGTTCCATTTATTTTTTGTATGTCTTAAAATTTTTCTGTTGCGTTACCATATGCTGAATTGTTGCTTATCATCGCTGTATTTTGGACGTACAGGACAAGTTGCTATATAAAGAGTCATTTCCAGTAGTGTTGTGTGATTCATCCACACGTGTCAATCTGACTTTCCGGATGAAAAGAAGTGGATTCTTAAAGGTACTACGACTTGTTTCATGATTTTTCATGTCAAACATTATTAAAGAAATTTATTTCTTGCAAAATAACCCTCATCTGAAGATTATATTTTGCTGTTCATGATTCTTAGAGGTACTATGACTTGTTTCATGATTTTTGATGGCCGTATAATATTTACGTTCTGCTGCTTTATATTTCTGCTTAATGTTGTATGTTTTTATCGTTTAGAATGTGCTTAAAAGGAAATAATGAGGTCCATGCTTTGGAAATGATCTTGAAAAGAAAAAGAAAGTGTTGAACATCATAAATGAATGTTGGAAGACTTTCAGGAAGAATATTAGAGTCCATCCTATCTATAATGCCCCAAAACCTTGTAGCAAGTATCCGAAGATGGACAACTGACAAGGGAGGACTTTGAGACGTATAAGAAATTGGTCTTGATTCCCAAATATCAGGTAAACCATATATATATATATAGTTCAATTATGAATTTCATAGCGAGAATTCCTCTTAACATATTTTGAGGGAATTATAATCCACAAGAAACAATGCTCTTGAGTATAGTAATTGAGAGATTGAACACAAGGTCAGAAGTTTTAGAAGCATAAGAATTAGGGGTAGAGATATAATAGGAGGGTATTGAAGAGAAGATTTATTTAAGCTTATAATCTTTAATTCTTCTAGTTTTAGTTTGAATATTCCAGAAAATAAAATGCCTTCTTTGTATTTCATGTTGCGTTTTTTTAATCCCGTGTATACTTGCATATAGAACCAAGAAAAATTTAATTTGACAACCGTTTCATAGGTATATTTCTTTTAAACTTTGGCAATATGGATGAAAATTTATGAACAGAGCATGATAGGTCTATTCTTTTCGGTATCCCCGTGGAGTTCAAAGGCTCAAAGCATAAAGGGGAAACAATATGATAATTAGAGATTTCTGTAGAATTTTAGTACAAAAAACAAAATCTAGGAATTCACTGACTAATTTGAGATTAAATTTATTGGTTTCATTAGGAATATGTATGACATTTTTGTAATTCATATTTCCTTTTGATCTGTTCACATCGTTTTGAAAGCACTGCTTCCTCACTTCAGTTGTCCTGAGTTAACTTTGGAGATTGTGGCGTTGTGTTTGATCCTTTCATAGTTGTCAAAAAAATACGGCAAGTGTAACCACGATGGTAATTGGAATGTGTTGGACTGTATTTGTTACTTCATTTCTACATATAGAATATATATATGTTTTGCACGTTGTTCACTACCTTTTTTCTATGAATCTTGTATATTGGGAAAATGAATATTATAGCTTATTCAAGTGAATTTAGTAATATTGAAGCTTTTGTATATTTTTTTTATGTAATTCACAGTAGCTCCCTTCAATGCAAATAATAAATTATGTTTTTTTTTTATCTTTTGAATTACACATTCTGCAAGGGATTTTGCAACAGGATTGTGCTTGCAAATCTGCAAGTAGGTATTTTGCAAGGAATGTTATACTTGCAGATCTGCCTTGGAATCTGCAACGGAAATATTTTCTGTTGCAAATCTGCAAGAAAATTGCAAGTGATATGTACTTGCTGATATGCAATGAAATTTGCAACGGAAATACATTCCGTTGCAAATCTGCAATGGAATGACAATCACTGCAAATGGATCTGTAAGCGCGTATATTGCATCGATACCGTTGCAAATCCATTACAAAAGAGCTCCTGCAACGGCCGTTGCAAATTTCATTGTAGATCACTCATTTTCTTGTAGAAAAAGAATATTATTTCTGTTGCATGTTTAGTAGTAGAAGAATTTGAGATTTTATTTAATAATAAAGATTGTCAAATTTGCAAAAGTAGTATTCTTTATGGCAATGGAGTTTTGATTGATGTCATAAATGTTTTAAATACTAAAGCTGAAAATTTTAATGTGAATGATGCTAAGAGATTGAAATTAGATAAGGACAAGCCATCCTACTTATGGCATTGTCGTTTAGGCTATATAAATGAAACCCGCTTAACTAAGTTACACAAAGTTGGTGACTTGGGCCCAATAGACTGGGAGTCTATGGGGCATGCGAACCTTGTTTGTTAGGTAAAATGATAAAGAAACCTTTCAAAGGAAAAGGGAAATGTGCCAGAAGTACATTGGAATTAATACACATAGATGTTTGTGGTCCAATAATTATGCAAGCACATGAAGGATTTGTCTACTTCATACCTTTTATCGATGATTACTCATGAAACGGATATTTGTACCTTATGAGGAACAAATCTGATAGTTTTGAAAGATCCAAAGACTACAAGAGTGAAGTTTAGAAATAACTTGGAAAGAATATTAAGGCACTTCGATAAGATCGAGGTGGAGAATATTTAAGCCAAGAGTTTCAAGATTATCTAAGGGATAGTGGAATATTACCCCAATGGATCCCTCCTTACACTCCTCAGCACAATGGTGTGTCTGAGAGGAGGAATCGAACTTTGTTAGACATGGTTTGGTCCATGATGAGCCAAGCAAGTCTCAGCAAATCCTTTTAGGATACACACTTGAGAGCACACTTTATATACTAAATCATATGCCCTTAAAATCAATTGATACTACACTATATGAAAGGTGGTATGGTAAGAAAGCCTCACTTGAGAGTTTGGGGATGTCCTGCCTTTGTTAAAGGAAAATGTCAGATAAGCTTGGAGCTAGATCTGATAGGTGCTTGTTCATTGGTTATCCTAAAGAGACAATAGGATATACCTTTTATGATCTCGAGGAACAAAAAGTACTTATTTCTAGGACCACTCGATTCCTTGAGAAGGAACACTTGCTTGCAAAAGATAGTCGAAGTGACCTTGAACTTGGAGTTCAATTAGGCAAACAAGACAGTCAACTGATGACTCCTACGCCTGATACACAAGAGAATGTGATCGAGGAACAACCTATTATACAACAACCATTGCGTAGATCTAGTAGGGTTCCCAACTCTCCTGAAATATTTAGATTTTTCATCATAGATGATAAAAAAATCTTTCTAATTGGGGATGATGAACTTAAGACCTACAAGGAGGCAATGGAGAGCTTTGACTCTGATATGTGGTTAATAGCCATGAAATCAAAAATGGATTCCATATAAGAAAACCAAGTATAGGATTTGGCCGATGCACCTGATGAGGTTAGACCCATAGGGTGCAACTAAAATTTCAATAATAAAACTGGTGTGGATTGTAATGTAATTACCGATAAGGCAAGGTTAGTTACGAAAGTTTATAGTCAATGAGAAGGTATAGGCTATGATGAAACTTTTCACCAGTAACCATGCTTAAATCCATTATGATACTTCTGGCCCTTGCTGCTTGTTATGACTATGAGATCTGGCAGATGAATGTAAGACATCTTTCCTAAATGGAAACTTAGATCGGGATGTATATATGGTACAACCCGAGGGCTTTACGTATCAGAATGGCTCGAAGGTATTGAAAATGCAAAGATCCATTTATGGACTTAAGCAAGCATCCAATAGTTGGAATATAAGGTTTGATGATTCTATTAAGGAGTTAGATTTTATATCAAATGCTTATGAGCCTTATGTATACAAGAAGGTTAGTGGGAGTGTAGTCATTTTCTTTGTGCTGTGTGTTGATGATATACTACTAATAAGAATTGACATTTCTCTTCTTCAGATAGTTAAATCGTGGTTGTCACGAAAGTTCTCCATGAAGGACCTTAGAGAAGCAACATTTATACTAGGTGTAAAGATCTACAAAGATAGATCTAAGAGGCTGCGGGGTCATTCAAAAGATACATACATAGCAAGGTATTGACTAGGTTCAACATTGAGCAATCAAGAAAGGGCTATCTTCAAATGTCTCATCGAATTAACCTATTTCTAAATCTAAGTGTCAAGCGACACAAGAGTAGAATGGTTAGACCATTACCTTGTTAGACCATAAATTTTATTTATTTACCGATAACTAATTTATTAGGGTCATAAAATAAAATATAAATATTTGAAAAGGATCAAATGGGAATTTTTTCGAATGGGTTGGTCCTAGAAAATGTTGGACATTTTGGACTACAAATGAGCTGTGGGACTCACGACATGTTGCATCGCAAAGTGCACGAAACCCCGCACCGTGGGCTCGCAAGTGCCGCAAGAGGCACTTGCAAAGGCCTGCATGACTAGGCTCGCCAGTGCCGCAAGAGGCACTTGCAAAAGCCTGCATGACTGGGCTCACCAGTGCTTCCATATCAGTGTTAGAAGCCAATCATGGGATTCCTCACAAGCTAGGCTTTCAAGAAATCTTGTAAGCTAAGCTTGTGAGATGCACAGCGTGCCAAGCACGCTGTGTGCACGAGCCAACTTGTGGGGCTCCAAGCCCCGCGGGTCAAACTCGCTTGTGGGATGTGCTTTTAGCACATCCCTCATCGAAAATGAGGAAGCCAAATGGCTTCCCCAAGCCTATAAATAGGAACCCCCTTACCCCTTTTTAAAACAAATCTAGCTCTTCTTCTGAGTCTTTACTTGAGCTTTCATGAGTTGACTTAGAGGAATATTTTGAGGAGCCTCGAATATTTTAAAGGCACCTCTAGTTAATCTTTTTGAGTGGGTCTTTGGAGTGACCTAGTAGCTACTCAAAGCTCTACAGTTCTTCCTCCTTGGGAAGTTTCGATTAGTAGGGTTCGTGTGGCTACTCGTAGAGGCTATCCTACACTTGGAGGCTTGTGCAAGGAGGTTCTACCAAAGCACACTTCAACTGGTAAGTTTTTCTCTTTTAATTATTAGGTCTTTTTCTTTAAGCGTTTTTAGACTTAATAATTATGCTTAGGTTATTATTTGCATGCTTAGTTTATTTCATGCTTAGGTTATAGCTTAGAGTTATAACATGCTAGGTATAGAATATTTATACTAGGATATAACATAGAGTTATGGTATGCCTAGCTTATACATGATAACATAGGTAGAGAATTTATTTAGTTAAGACTGTAATTAATTATGTGCAACTAACAGGAGTTGTTAGGGATAAGGGATAAAATTTTAAATTTCTGCCATGCCTCTTATGTATGTTCAAAGTGACTGTCAGTTCCTAACACGATCAAAGTCATCAGAGTCAACAACAGTCTGGAGCTCCGAGCTAGTCAATTCCAGGAATGGAAGTTGAGCTAGGTTAAACTTTGACGACTCAATATTATAGGATCCTATAAGGTCACACACTTTGAGTTACATCGAGTCACATAAAGAACCTTTAGATTGAGTCTAAACTAGAAGAGTTAAATAATGGTTGGACCATTTTTTGGTTAGCCCAATTTTCACTGATTAGACTAGTAAACCAAAAAATAGTAATAGGAGGTTAATAAAAAGGAGGAAGTAGAAACACGAGATTAAATAGTGGGTTTGGGGAACCTGTGCGAGTGGTCTGGCACATGTCTTGTTGGACAGTACATACGCAAAGTCTGCGCGTTAGCCAAGGCAGCACTCCATGTGCAGTGCTGCGTATAGGACCACTGGCCCAGCGTAAGTGGGCTGCCTTTGGCAGCCCGTAACGTGTGCTGTGCAAGCCTATAGTGGGTTATGGGGATGCACAACATCACTTGCAGGCTTGCGTTGGACATGCAGGCCATTAGGCCTACGCGTTGCACAGAGCATGACCCGTAAGGGCCTACGCTCATGCTCATACCTAGCCACACTACTGGCCACCGGCCAGTAGTGTTAAGGTGAAACCGGGGAGTTTGCTCCCCAAGCAAGCCCCAAGTGTTTGTGTTTGTCTTTACTTCCATTTTGATTTAAAAATACTTAAATGCCTTTTTTATTTTAATTCTAATAGGTAAGGGATTGAATTTAATTGTCTAGTTAAATTACTCTTACCACTAGAAATAGATCCTTCCTCCTTTATTATTTTTCGTTCATTCTTTTCTCTTTATTTCTCTCTTAATTGCTCTGGTTTTCATAAGTAATCCATCGAAAGACGTATTTACTTCAAACATCAAAATTATGGGAATTCTTTTAGAATTAATTTATTGGAAAGATCTAGATATCTTTTAATTTATTTTCGGTGCTCCTTTTCTAGAAGATCGTGGTCGGTGGTTCTAAATTATAGAGGACTTCTATTTTGGAGTCTATGCATGCAAGCTAAGGGGTCATTCTGCCAACTTTGAGATTCATGCTTCAACTGTTACGTTGTTAAATTATTATTAGGTCTTTTTAATAAGCGTTTATGACCTAAAATAATTTTAAACTAGTTATATTGTCGATCATGCCATGGTTAGGAGAACCTTGGACTTAGATTAAATTTTTAAATTCTGCCATGCCTGCTTTGCATGTTCAAACCCACGAATATAGACCAACAGAGAATACTAAGTGACGATGGATGTAACCACCTTTCAAGAATTCAAAACTTACCACCTTTCAAGAATTCAAAACTTACTCCATCATCAACATGCAACTCACCTTCAGCTGCAGGGGAGCTATTACCGATTAGGATCAGTGTTATTAATACCGGACCAGGCCTCATATCAACGAACCCACTGGTACGTAGTATAACCGGTATTACTAGTATAATTGGTGGTTTTACCAGTTTTTTATGTTAAAAAGAATATATATTATTTATGGTTTCCAGAGGCTATTGCAACGCTTTCTGGTCTTTTACAACGCTTGTGCGTGTTGGCAGAGGGGTTTTGAAAAGAATGTATATATTATTTAGTCTCTAGCAACTCTTTTTTGGGTCTTTAGCAACGCTTTTTTTGTTACCAGAAGAGTTTTGGGAAAATTGGGTTTAAACTGGTACACTGGTTTATCGGCTTTTTTTCAGTTCAACCCAGTTTTCGCTGGTTTTTTACTAAAACCATTTTTAGGCATACCGTACCATAGCCATGGCCAGTTTGCGGTAAAACTGGTCGAACAAGCTAGTACGATATGATATTGATAACACTGATTAAGATAAAAAAATGTTAAATTAGAATCAATAAAAGGGAAAGAACAATTGACTTGTTTTGTTTCGTACTTCTATAGGTCTAATTTGTAGAAAAAGTTCAAAACGCATCACCAACTCCCTCAACTTGCCTCATATTGCCTGATGTCTCATGAACTTTGGAAACGTCCCCGTAACCCCCTAAACTTTCAAAAGAGTACATCAGTTTGCCCCTTGAATGCCATGTATCAGCTTCTGTTGGTTTGACTTTTCAAAGATATCATTCTCCTCATCTTTCTCTCTCCAACTAGAAGTTGACACACAGTGTTCAGGGGGCAAATAGTGCATTTTTAAAAAGTTTAGGGGGCTATGGGGACATTTTAAAAGTTCACGAGCAGTAAGCGAAATGAGACAAGTTGAGGGAGCTGGTAATACATTTAGCCGAGAAAAAGGGACATTGTAGTTTACACTATTAGATTAAATAAAGTTTGTTTTCATTGACTCCCTTATAAATGATACAATATTGAGTCAGTGTCTCACTTCTCTGAGTCAATATTTTCAACATAAGCAAAAACTATAATTACTTGTCGAATTTTCATCTTATTTTTCTATTATGCAAAATCACCTTTTCTTTTACTTCGCCTTATGAAAAATTAGTAAATTCATAGCAAAAACCATAGGCATTAAGCCTGTGACATGACAATTGTCATAATCTGTTCCATAACATGACAAACTATGGTGAAACAAAGCAATGAGGAGCATCTAACTAAAGTAGAGTTTTCTTTGCAAACACCTAGTTCTTAAATGAAGGCTCAAAAATGATGCCTAACCCAATCATGATATTATTTAGTTGCCAAACCAAAAATAAAAAGATAATCAAATAGTGATCAATCCTATTAGGTTTTCATTTTTCATTTTGATTAGGAAATTATCCTTGATACTCAGGGCACTAGCATATAAATAGAGTCATTATTTTGTAGTACAATTTTATTCAGTACAAACCTTGAAATACAGAGTACACAATCAAAATAGAACAAGTGGAAGTGAAAGTATCAATTGATTGATGTTATACCTTTAAACAGTATGAAAGGACTATCTATAATAGAGGCGAACTTCAACACAAATATGCAAATAAAAGCCAAATCTGGCTGTAATAAAAATGAGATAAGTATGTGGATGTGAATAACATACCAGAGTACAGGGATCATTCACCATTTGTGTGGAACTTTGACGGTACCTATCTTTTCTTGGTATAATAGTTCCAACTCTTTGGAAAGTAGGAACACTTTCCTCTGAAACTTCCATCTTGTGGGTTTATCCCCCTTTAAATGCAGTTCCAATTCTAAGGTCATACCATACTTCTTTCACAAGAAAGTAGACCGATGCACGCTTAGCGTGCTGGTTAGAGTAGGTCACGCAATTAAAGATTATTAGCAAAAAAAGTGTTGGAAAGTAGCAGCAATTGCTACAGTGGCAACAATAGGAATAGTTCCTACAGTTGTCAAGTATGGGGCTGTATGTCCTAGTATGGGTCAAGTGTCTAGTGCTGGTGTATCTATGTATGTTTTTATTGAATGAATATTAAGTTGAATTAGACAAAATGTAGTCCTATAGTGAAAATCAACAAAAATAAATCCTAAAAAATAAATGTATAAATTCTATATAAATTTCTTGCACCAACAAACTACTTCCAACCATGAAAGCTTCATCGTTGCTGAAAGTAGCTTGATTAGTAGGAAACTCCATCCATGAAGAGCACATAAGGCAAAGGGATTTGTCATCGAAATTCAATTAGAAAGGTTGAAAAATAAATGAATTCCTCAAACTCGCCGAGGATCGTTATTCAAATACCATAGAGAGGATCCCTAGCCGCACCTACCCCTTCCCCAGCCACCGTTGCCATTTGCCCGCGACCATCTAAAACCCTTCGTTCCCCTCACGCCGTCCAAGTAACCGATTCCACAACCAATCCGCAACCTCTACACAAACGAATCTGCAAACCCTAATTTGGAAAAAATTTATTTCGAAAATTTGCCTAATATCTATGATGCTGCTACTATGAAGAGGGTCTTTCACAGGTGGGGAGTGAACGGATGGGTCTTTGTTGCTAGGAGAAGGAACTCTAAAAACCCGAACTTCGGTTTTCTTACCCTTGATGGCTCCATCCGAGTGCAAGAAGCACTGAAACTCTTAAACTGTGTGGTGATTGGCGTGGTTAAACTCAAAGAGTTCAAAGCTAGGTATATTAGCCCTAAGGAACGTCCTCAGGAACGACCTAAAACTCAGGTACCCAAGCAGAGGACTGTATTTCGTGATTCCTACCGTGATCATCTTTCCTTTTTGGCAGTTGTGGCAAGAAAAGACTCAGTGGAGAATGTGGCTAATGATCTTGTCTAAATGGATCCAAATCCGATGAGATCGGATAATTCGCAGTTGAGGGGTAAGTTGGTAATTCAAACCGCACCGTGGAAATCGAAATCTTGTTTAGCTCAACTTAAGAACATCTCCCATATTTGAAATATTTATGATCTCATGTGTGATCAAGATTTTGAGATCAATTTTGTTGCTCCTGTTGGTGGTGATAGTGTCATAATTTCCTTCTTATCAGTTGCTGCTTTATCAGAATTTTTTAGGAAGGATTAGGAAGTAAGGGAACATATATTGGCTTCGGTTAGGGTATTGCCGATTGATTTTTCCCCTACGGAATATATTATGTGTCTAGATTTTATGGGAATTCCACCGGCATTCATATGTAAATCTTTGGTTCGCGAACTTACGGCCAGGTTTGGGCGGATTATTGCGATAGATTGTAATTTGGAAAGGCCGAACCACTTTGATGTGATCTCTTGCCTTGTATCGATTCCTTTGGGGACTGTTAGCCGAAACGTGTCTCTTATCATGGGATCTGGGGAGGTGATGATTTATACAAACCTTAGACAAGGCGTCGGTTGCCAACACTGTCAAGGAATTGAATCGGAAGGTGAGAGTGAGTCGGAGGAAGCGTTTTCTGATGGAAGTAGCCTTGAATCATCGGGAAATGAAGTAGACACGGGAACTAATGAAAGTGTTAGAAGAGCGGTAGAAAGTAATGAAACTCGGCCAGAAAGTAATCAGAATTTGGTTCGAAGTGCGAGTAATAGGGAAGGATTTGAAAGAGTCCCCTTCAGAGAAATGTCGAATTCTTCTGGAATCGGACATTGTAAACATGAATAGAATTATCATCCGGGCAGAGGAATGCGAACTGAGTGTGAGTGAGGAATTGATGGCATTTCAGATTGACAAAAAGCTTGAGCTTTTTAATGAACAGAACATGGGTATTATTGTGGAGGCTTTGAAAGAGCAGCAATGATGAGGTGGTTTCGTCATTGGAGGTTACTGTTTATTTTTAATATCATTAAGTTATTTGTGTTGGAATTGTCGAGGGGGCTTGTTGAATGGGGCAAAGTAATTTTTAGTTCGATCTTGTATTCGTAAGTGGCAGCTGCAGGTTTTTGTTTTGGTTGAGACGAAGGTTGCTTTGATTACTGAGCAAGTTGTTAGGAATTTTTAGGGACACAATGATTTTTAGATGCATTGTATTCCATCTCAGGGATTATCTTGGGGTTTATTGGTCTCCTGGAATACTAGCTTACTTCAAGGGTCTATCACTACTTCCACGGAAAGATGGTGAGTGCTCAACATTGTATCTAGCCAATTCGAGGTAAATTTGTTATGTCTTTATGGCCCCCTTAGTTATATAGAGAGGAATTAGTTATGGATTGATTTGATACCCCATATTCGTGGTTTGGAAAATTTGATGTTGTGTGGTGATTTTAATGAAGTTTTACATGGTTCTGAGAGAGCTAGAAGTGAGGGAATGGTCACGAATTCGATGATTAAATTTCAAGAGTTTGTTAATGAGTGTTCGTTATTTGACTTGCCGTTGCATGGTCGAGATTATACTTGGTTTAATAGCCAGTATTTCTCGAGGATCGATCGGGTGTTGGTTTCGGGTGATATTCTAGACAAGTGGCCAGGGCAGAATTTGATGACGGTAGACTCAGCATTATCGGATCACTTCTTGATTGTCTTTCAATCTCACATTTCTGGTTGGGGAGGTTAAAGAATTTTTCGGTCCTTGAACTGTTGGAGGGATAACGACAACTTCCTGCCTTTCTTAAAATTAAAGTGGCAAGCTATACGTCTGGAAACTCCGGGCAACGATATTGATTTCAAGTTATATCGTCTTAGGAAGGCTATTGGACCGTGGTATCAGTCCAATTTTGGTGGATTAGAGGGTAGAATCAAGGACCTTGAGGCGCGAGTTATTTCTTTGACTTCTAGTGCAATAGCTAGGCCGATTGGTGGAGACAATAATTTGGAACTTCAGAATGCACGTTTGACTCTGCTTAGCTATCGGTGAAACTTAGAGAAGATCCGACATCAATAATCGAGAGTTAAGTGGACCTTTCTTGGGGATGAAAACACGAGCTTTTTTCACCATTTGGCGTCAGCTAGGACTAGGGGCAATCAGATTTCTCAGCTAGAAGTGGATGGGGATATTTCCTCTGACCCAACACTAATTAAAGCTACGATTTGGAATTATTACTCAAATTTGTTCTCTAGAAACACTGAGGTGCCTTTTGATTTGAGTGGATTAGATTTTAAAATGGTGGATGATGCAGCTAATTTGAGGTTAGTTGAGGCCTTTACAGAGGCTAAAGTATGGGATGCAGTGTGTGCTTGTAAGGAAGGTAGAGCCCCGGGTTCGGATGGGTTTAATTTTTTCTTCTACAAATGTTTCTAGGGTGAATTGAAATCGGAAGTGTTGGCTGTGTTCAATGATTTGTATATATTTGCTCGTTTGCCAAACTTTATGAAATCTTCCTTTATTGTTTTGATCCCTAAAGTACCAGGTTCGTCTGTATTAGGAAACTACAGACCGATCGCTCTTATCCATGGTATATATAAAATCATCTCAAAAGTGCTTGCGAGGAGGCTGCAAGTAGTGTTGCCTCATTTGATCTCAGATAATCAGTTCACGTTTGTCAAGGGTCATAATATACATGAGTCTTCATTCATTGCCTCAGTAGTGGTGCAATCTATTCACCGGCATGGTCAATCTTGCTTAGCTCTTAAGGTTGATTTTCATAAAGCTTTCGATAGCGTGTCTTGGTCATATATTGATGCAGTCCTAAAGAGGATGGGATTTTCTGATAGGTGGATTGAATGGATGGCGACTTGTAGAGAGAACTCTGTGACTTCGGTTCTTATTAATGGGAGTCGTTCGGACCCAAACAGATCGGGAAGGGGGGTTAAACAAGGTGATCCAATTTCTCCATTTATTTTTGTGCTAACTATGGAAGGCTTAAAACAACTATTTGATGCAAGCATTTGGAAGGGTCTTTTACCTGGTTTCTGTATTGACGGGTTGGCGGAGGATATATCTATTCTCCAGTTTGCAGATGACACGATGTGCTTTTTACCTGCAAATGAGTCTCTTTTACTTATTTTTATTCGTCTGTTACGATGTTTTGAGCTGATTTCGGGATTGCGAATTAATTTTGTTAAAAGCTCTATTTTGGGTATTAACGTGCAGGACTCTATGTTACATCAATGTGCGGAGATTATAGGCTGCAAATTTGAGAGATTCCCTATCACTTATCTCGGTGCCCCTCTTAGTACTAGACGTATTCCGGTGTCTTATTGGAACGTGTTGATTGGTAAGTTCCAAAATCGGCTATCAAGTTGGAAAGGTCAATGTTTATCATATGCTACCCTGGTAGTTCTTATAAAATCGGTCCTTTCCTCTATCCCGATTTATTTGCTCTCGTTAAATAAAATGCCAGTCACGATCAATAATAGGCTAGTGCAATTAATGAGGAATTTTTTGTGGAAAGGTGATGCAAATAATAGAGGAATATGAAGGGTGAGTGGGGAGACAATTACGTTACCAAAAAACCTTGGCGGGTTGTATATTAGGGACCTTAAATTTGTGTGCAGTCTTCTCTTAAAATGGATTTGGAGAGCTAGAGTAGGAGAGCAGGGATCATTATGGTTTAAATTGTGTGTGCAAAGGTACGGGTTTGACTCGTGGAATTCATTTGAGAATTATGAGAGCTCGCGTCTTTCGTATGTTTGGCGTGACATTTTAGCATTGTTGTGTGAAGAATATTTCTTATTGGGAGCTGTTTAAGTCGAATACTAAAGTAAGGGTTGGTAATAGGGTTTGTTGTTCGTTTTGGCATGATAATTAGACGACAAATGTATCGTTATCTGTCTTATTCCCTGATTTATTTCTCATTTGCAATAGGAAAGGATGTACGGTTCAGGTTGGGTGTAATTTTATATTTGGGGAAGAAGCTTTCTCTAGACCTTTATGGAAACGCAATATGAGGATCTCAATTAGAGATAGGTGTTCCCAGCTTCGGAGTTGGATATCTCAAACCTGTCATTCGATTGTTTTGGAGACTGCGGGCGGCGCCTCACTGGGGCAGCAGCTACAAGTTGTATTTCAGGGGGTGGGGGATCGATTCTTATGGGATTTGGGAGCAAACAATGTCTATTCGGCTGGCTCTTTTTGCTTAGGCTTGTATGGGATGTCCCAATGGACTAAGTCGGAAAGTGATTTCATGTTGGTGTGGAACGCGTGCCTCCTTCCTAAAGTTAAATTTTTTGGTTGGTTAGTGATTCATAGACGCATCCCAATGAAAGTCTTTCTTTTTAACTCTAGATGCCAAGTGATTGTGGATGAGAAGTGTCCGTTTTGCGATGAAATAGAATTAATGGAACATGCTCTATTTCATTGTTTGAGTAGTTATCGCGTGTGGGCTCAAGCTTTTTCATTGTTAGGAATTTCGGTTACAATGCCATGGAAGGGATACGAGTTTTTATTATCTTGGCGTGCTTATTTTTCCCCGGGTATTGGTCGTGAGTTTGGTACGTCTCTATGGTTCATGATTGTGTGGGCTATTTGGAAGAGGAGGAATAAGTTCATGTTTGAAGGGGTTCTTGGCACTGAGGATCATCGTGGTTATTGCATTCACCTATGCTAGTTTTTCTTCAAGTATAGACGACGAAATCTTAATTTTGTTGCTTCTGATGTATATAATTTTCCGAGTGTCTTACTTAGCAATAGGTAGCATTTTTTTTTTTGCTTTCTGATGTAATAGAAAATTGCTTTTGGTGTTTTACCAACTAGGCTGTAACTGATCTCACTGACTCTCTCATCTTGTGAGCGGCATTTGGGGTCTTTATTAATAAAAAGAGGCGGGAGTTTTGTAGGTAAGCGGAGGCACCAACCTAGTTGGGACGTCTGCCTCGAAATTTTCTCCCGTCTCAAACTTTTTCCTTCCTAAGGGACACAATGTTCCTCGTGGGGGTTTTCAAAAAAAAAATAAAAATAAAAACTCACATGGAATATCTCTGAAAAGGAATTGAAGACGATGAGGCTCACAAGCACAAGCCCTCCAAAATCACATGCACGAACAACTCTAAACTCGGAATCGGTGCTAGCCGTTTATGTATCAAGGAACTCGAAAAATTGAAAGCAACCGAACTCTCCCTCTTACAATGGCCAAAAATGTGTATATGGTGTAAATTGAGTCTCGAAAAATTACTTGGCCAAAAACTACACGCGCGCGCGCGCACATATATATATATATATATATATATATATATATATATATATAAGATAGTGCTCAAATATTAGTCTCATATTTGAATTCAAAATATGATAGAGTCCAATTTAAATAAAAATAGGATATTATCATTTAATTAATTCAATTATATTTATTCTATTTAATAAATAAGTTTAATAATTAAATTATATAAATTTAATTCCTTAAACATTTAACTTAAAGATAATTCACCATTATTAATTAAATCAAATTAGGTATTATCTTAACTAATAAAGTTATGAACTATCCTATTTAACATTTTTGTGTTTAACAATTAAATCCATCATGATTTAATTTCTTCAACTCTTAACTAAATATATAATTTCCACAACATACAATTAATTGAATCTTAATGCTTATTATTTAACTAATTATTGATACTATATGAATCAATTTAATTAGACTTTTTACAACTAATCTATAACATAAACTTTATGTCAAATATTAGTTGAATTAATCTAATTCACGCTTTCATGAGATTATATTGATTACATTGACGTGACATGTTAATCAATTAAATAATCATTCCTTAACTGTTCAAGTACATTGCATGTACAAGGTATTTTGAATCAGTCATTCTATGTGCACGATCCCTTGGGTCTGTCCATATGTTGGCAGTAGGCGCTACCCTAAAGACTGTAAGCGGATTCTAGCAAACCATTACAGCCCCCAATTGAGACAAAATACAATTATCTAATTTAGATACTAAACCCAATAGTTATTTTGCAATGTCCTTTGCTCTCCACATCTAACTAATGAACAAGGCATGGTCACTATCACCCTCTATTATAGTCCATAGGTGCCAACGCGATGTGTTTCAGTTTCTCATACTGAAACAACAATCCTTAAACTACAACACTAGTAATAATATATTCATGAAATATACCGGGCGTATCCGTATTTGGAATCCGCATCTAAGGACCTATTAGGTATACCCAATAGCATACCTAATTCCATATTAGTAGTACGTCGCAATTAAGTCTGAGGATAATCAAAACCTACTTTAGCATCGATCGGTCCAACCCATGTTCTCAACACGAGCCTATGTTTGTAGCTCCTTTCTCAAACAAGCTGACCCACGCACAAACATTTTTATTCTATTCATTCCCATGACTAAAACAAACTTGAGACATTTATGATTTATCAATCAATGGATACCCTACTCACATTATAGGATAAGATATAAATCCAGTAAGTTTATTGCCTTTGTTAGTGTGACACAATTAATGTATATACAACTCATCATACATTATTAAGAACCAATGCACATAAACTAGGGCACACCAACATAAGGGGAACACCAGTAGCATTTTCTTCCTTAAATAATGTATAGAAATATGGGAGCAACATGTGACAAATATGTATAGCTTCTCTGATAAGTTGAGTATTCGCTCCCTGCAATTGTTTACGAACATTTCAGTTTCCAATAGTTACGCAAGCTTTACTAGAACAGTGCGTCACATCAGGTGATTAGTAGTAAAATCAAATACAATTAATCAACTCATTTGGTTTTTCAAAAAGAAATTAATCAACTCATTTGCTTCCACCATCCACATAATCATAATTTGTTGCAAGTCTGCAGAATTAGACCAACTCTTTCGTGTAATATCATATCAGTATATCAACAATTTAATGCTTAATTAGGACCTCATAAAATGGTCTTTAACATTCTAAGGAGAATCAATGACTAGGTAGCATAAAATTAATAAATCTTTGTTGAACCTAACTCAGAAGAACCGAAGAAGTCTCAGAAGCTAAAGTTACAAACCCAAAAGTCAATTTTTGAAGATAACTAAAAATCAGTCAGAAGGTCTGAGCTCAGAAGACTAAGAAGACATGTGACGCAAGACAAAGTAAACTGAGAGATCAGAAGCCAACAAACTTGGAAGACTCATAAGTCTTACAAGGGAAGGAAAGGATCTTCAACTGTTAAAAGCTCTAATTCTAGGACAACAACTCACGTGAAGACAAATGCTAAAAATAAGCATCTACTTTTTATGACACAAAAAGAGAGATGATCTGCCTGTTACTAAATGCAAGTTGACAACAAGAAAGGAAGGACCACTTTGGCTACCTGACAGCTGACATAAGTATAGTTGTCCAGGACTAATTTGCGCAAAAGCTGGTCAATTGCAGAAAGTTGGTAGAGTTGACTCACGCCAAAGTTTCCAACAGAACTGAAGATAAGTCTAACGGAAGATCCAACGGCTTTAATGGAAAAGAGCAGTTGTGAGACAACGGCTAGGATTATGCCTTTGAGGATGAGTCACAACGGGATAATTTTGAACACCGCCTATATAAAGGCCTCTACCAGCAGAGAGAAAACAATCCAAGCTTTCACAATCGATTGCAACCTCCCTACACATTTGCAAACACTCTCAAGCAAACAATCACCACAAATCTGTTTAAATCATAGAAAGCTTAGAAAAAACATTTCAAATCGGTTGTAAGTGATTCTTGATAACTCAAAGTACAAGATTACAAAATCATTTCAAATCCACTCTTAAGACTAAGAAAGGGGATTGCTGAGGTCTTGTTGTTACCCTGAAAACAACATGGTTTAAGTTGTGTTTCAGAAGAGTTCAAGAAGAGGGTACTCTTGAACTAGGGAATTGGAGACAAGAAGAGGAGGGCACACTTGGCTATGAGAATTCCATTGTAAAGGCTTCTCTACCTCATAAGAACTTGACATAGTGGATTAAAGCTTAGAATGCTCTGAGGGCTAGAGGTAGTAGGATCCGAACCAGTATAAAATTATTGTGTAAAAATCTCTAACTCTAACTTATATATTTTGACACTTATTGAATCGGAAGCACTCTTATTGCTTACTTGGTTAATTTAGGAAAAGGAGTCAAAAATCTTCCACCTAAAAACCACATCCATAATTTTATTAAAAGATTTTAAACCAGTCATGGCTGTTCAAGAGCAATTTGTTAACAAATATTCAACCCATCTAATCAGATATTGACTTCAGAGTTCAGAAATAAAAATACTAACAACACTAACAATAACAGAAAATAGAGATAATAACACCAATGCCCATAATAATAATTGGGAAGAAAACACAAAATAATACAACAGTTTCAGCAAAGAATTTCCAAAATAGTGTGTTTTGTTCTCTTAGTGAAAAGATGTAAGAATTGTGTAAAAACTAACTAATTAACTAGAAAGGTAAAGTGGAGATTGTCTTAGCCCAGTGGTAAAGACTGAATTTGTGACCTCTAGAGGTCACATGATCGAGTCATATCCGATGTAGGGTGGGGATTTTCGTTTTTATCCAATGTAAGCGCAATAACACATAATTTAATAAAAAAAACTAGAACGGTCAAGTATATGTACCCAAATAGCCAAGGTTCTCTTCTCTTAGTATCCTAATGTGCATGAGATATGAAGAAAGGATGGTAAGCACCGAGTTGATACCATCGTACAAGTAACTCAGGATCTGGGTTCTTAAAGAATCCACAAACATCCACACGTAAAGGGAAGTGTAATAGAAAACCAATTACCATCTAAGACAATATACAGGAGGACATTGTCATGAAATAGAGAATCAAAACAAACATAATGTACTCACCAAAGAATATGATTCCAGTAAGTCCAAGAGTCAGAACCATTAGTACTGAAACTCTCAGATGATCCTAATCTGTCGTGTTATCCCCAGTCCAAACCGCTCCATACCTTTGACTGTCAGAAAAGAATGTTCTTGACAAAACAAAAGGCATGTTTTTCCTATTATCTCTCTATACAAGGCCATCTGATATTGCCATGTGGAAGTAGTACCCATAGGACATGCAACTCCCGGTGTGCTATACCTCCATAATGCAAACCATCTCTTGGCATTGTAACCTGGTCAAATAGAAAGTCCATATCATATGAACTTCACAGTTTTCCCGTCATACATGTAAAATAATATTATGTATATGTTAAGACTAAAGGATAAATAAATAATATAGATTCCCTATTCAGCCATTTCTATCATCAAACCTGTTGGTCTAGATTAAGAGTTCTAACATGTAAAACAGGTGTAGCGGAAATTCAAATTTCAATCTAGGTCCAAGATCTCCTAAGCATGACATGATTGACAATATAAACTAGTCTATTATTATTTAGGTCATAAAAACTTATTAAAAGGACCTAATAATAATTTAACCACGTACCAGTTGAAGCGTGAATCCCAATGTCGGCAGAGTGACCCCATTAGTCGCATGCACAGGCTCCGAAGTAGAAGCCCTCTATAAATAGTCCACACGAGCACTACCGACCATAACCTTTTAGAAAGGGAGTACCATAAATAAGCGGAAGACAACTAGATCTTCCTTACTAATTTATTCTAGAAGAAATTCCTTTAGTTTTCTATTCTAAGTAAATACGTCTTTCAAAGGATTACTTTTAGGAACTTGAACAACTAATAGAATAGAGAGAAAGAGAGAGGGATTCGAAAATTTGGAGTGGGAAATAATGAGAGAGGAGCTCTCTATTTATAGGCATAAGGGGTGGATTTAAAAAATGATTTAATTCAAGATTTGTCCAATTAGAAATTAAACAAACATAACCTTTTAGTCATTTACCAAATAAGAAAGAGTTATAATCAAATTCATCTTCCTTTATTATTATTATAGTCAATTAATTAATCCAATTAATTAATTAATAGAATACAATTCCTATTTAATAGGAAACAAAGTTAGACTTGAATTACAACTCTTATTAAATAGTTATTCAACTAATTAATAACCAATCAATTAATTTAATAACTGATTAATTAATTAAAGAATAATTAAAACTTAATTAGCGAATACTATTTAATTAGAAACAGAACAGAATTGAATTTTGAGTTCAAGTGGGACACTACTGGCTTTTAGCCAGCAGTGTGCGCGGGCTCACAGACCGTGCATGGGCAACGCGCAAGCCCAGTCCATATGGCACATCCCTTATGGTATGTGCACGCCATATAGCGCACAAGCTTTAGCCTGTGCACTGGGCTTGGCGCGGGCTACTCTAAGCAGCCCGCAATGCGCAAGGCTTGTGGGCCTTGCGTAATGCTTCTAGCATTGCCAAGGCCCACACGCAGGCCCATCGCATGTTCTGTCCCATAGCACTTGTGCAGACTCACTTGTACAAGTCCACACAGTACTTTACCATGGACCCCACTACGTGGTTTCTATTTCTCTTATGCCTTCTCATTATTTTTGGTACACTAGTCCATCCAATAAAATTGGTCCAACTAATAAAATGGTCTAACCATTTATTTCCTGGTATACTAGTCCAACCAGGAAAAATTGGTCCAACAAATTAAAATGGTCTAACCATTTATTTCTCTTCTAGATTAGACCTAGTCTAACAGTTCTTTACATGGCTCAGTCGAAACTCGAAATGTGTGACCTTATAGGATCCCGTAATATCGAGTTATCAAAGTTTGACCTAGCTCAAATTCCTTTTCAGGAATTTGACTGGCTCAGAGTTCCAGACCGTTGTGGACTTCGATGGCTTTGATCGGTCATAGTGGCTCTCTAGCATAGGGCATATGACCCCTCAATATTCGGAACGTCACGTGCATGAGACTTAATCCCGGTTCTACAATAATATTGATACAATTCACTGCTTCTATCGACTGTTAAGTACCATCTGGTTTCGTGGACTCATTTTAAGTGTCAGTCCACTAGTAGCCGTAGAGGATACCCTAGTATTTTAGTCTTGCTACCAAACCACACTACTCAACCATATTATTGTGTTGATTAGGATCTCATCCTATCAACCCATACTCTATAGAGGTTTACGAGTGTGTCACTTCTAACAAGTGGCTAAAGTACAACTCCCTTATATTACTACAATGGAGTGATAGATTCCATCTTGACTACTCAGCTTACCGGACAGGCATCAACTATACCCGTAATCATCCGCATCATCCATCTATAGAATAATTAGGTATGACCCAAAGTATAGAACATCTGAACAAAGTAAATAGTATCTCAGGTCTAAGGATATTCGTATTGCTATTGCCATGAGACGATAAAACACTAACATATAATATAGATTATCAAGTGTTGTCTCATAGCGGTCTCTAATGTATCTCGCTGAATACATTCATATGTTAACCCAAGGTACCACCCTCTAGCACTGGAGATATGCTACTCTGAATCAGATTCAAGAGGTATGACAACACATGCTAGTCTATCCGTACCATCAATGTCCAGTCTTGATGATAATATGACTAGGGATATTTAGACAAATAATAATTTCACAAGAACCAGTTCTCACCAACATAGTCCCACTCTGCCCTTGCAATATGCGCTATAATTTTGTTAAGGACTTTTGTAAACACATCAATGAATATATTCTTAACCCGTTATAATATATTTTCACAGTCATTAATGTAACAAAAGAAATGCCTTTATGTTTGTTCGTACAAATATAACTAACTAAGATATATCGCCCTAATTGCTCTAGAGCAAACACTATATCTAACAATCTCCCACTTGCACTAGTGCCAACTAGCCATGTTCATTTATGCCATAACTATTAACATGATAGTCATGCTTAATTTGTGTTAAAGGCTTCATCAGACCGTTCTCCAAGTTCTGATTTATGGGAATGTATTCCGTTATTACATCCTTATCCCTAATCATATCTTATATGATATTTTCTATGTACATGTCTGTTTCTCTGATGAATACGTGGTTCTTATGCCTGGGCAACAACCCTAGTGTTATCACAATGCCTTTACTATTGGATCTTCACTGTTAGACACCACATCGAGATCACCAATAAATATCTTTATCCAGAAAGCTTATTTTGTTGCTTCTAAAGTAGCGACATACTCAGATTCAATGGTTAAATCAGCAGTTTTATCCTATTTGGAACCTTTCCAAACTACTGCCACTTTATTTAACATAAATAAGTAACCTTACTATGATTTGTAATCATCTTTGTTAGATTGGAAAATTCGAATCAGTGAATCCCTTTACTAAGAGATCACCTTCTCCATATACCAAGAACATATCCTTAGTCCTTCTTAAGTACTTAAGGATTTTCTTAACAGCCATCTAGTGCTTCTCACTTGGGCCAGATTTAAATTTGCTCATGATGCTCAACACGTGTGAGATAACTAGTCATGTTCATACCATAACATAGATGATAGATCCTACTGCGGATGCATAGGGTACTCTACTCATGTGCAATCTCTCCTCTTATATCCCCAGATACTCAGATTTAGAAAGGTTAATTCCACGAGATTGGAAGATAATCCTTTCTCTATTACTCAAGGTTGAACCTAGTCAATACCTTATCTATGTATGTACTTGGGAAATACCTAGCAGCCTCTTGGATCTATCTCTATAGATCTTTATGCCTAGTATAAATGATGCTTTTCCAAGGTCCTTAATGGAGAACTTTCTTGAAAATCATGATTTAACTATTTGAAGAAGAGAAGTGTCATTTCCTATCATTTGTGTGTCATCAACATACAACATAAAGAAAATGACTGCACTCCTACTAACCTTCTTATATACACAAGACTCACAAGAATTTGATATAAACCCTAACTCCTTGATCGTATCATCGAACCTCATATTCCAACTTCTGGATGCCTGCTTTAGTCCATAAATGGATCTTTGCAGCTTGCATACCTTTGAGCCATTCTGAGATGTAAAACCCTCGAGTTGTACCATATATACATCCCAATCTAAGTTTCCATTTAGGAAATCAGTTTTCACATCCATCTGCCAGATCTCATAGTCCTAATGAGCAGCAATTACCAAGAGTATCCTAATGGATTTAAGAATGGCTACTGGTGAAAAGGTTTTATCATAGTCTATGCCTTCTCGCTGACTATAACCTTTTGCAACTAACCTTGGCTCATAGGTAATTACATTACCATCCATGTCAGTTTTCTTCCTTGAAAACCCACTTGCAGCCTATGGGTCTAACCTCATCAGGTGCATTGACCAAATTCTAAACTTGGTTTTTATACAGGGAACCATTTCTGATTTCATGGCTTTTAACCATTTATCAGAGTTTGATCTCTCCATTTCTTCCTTGTAGGTCTTAGGTTCATCATCCTCCATTAGAAAGATTTTTTTATCATCCTATTATGAACTGACAGGCAGATTGAACATGCATAACAGGCATGGCGGGTATTCAAAATTTTGTCCCTGTCCCCAGGAACTCCTATAATTTTCATATAAATTAAATAAAGCCTTAACTAAATAATTCTCTACCTATGTTAGCATGCAAAAGGGCTAGGCATACCATAATTCTAAATTATATCCTGGCATATTTATTTTATACTAAGCATGTTATAACTCTAAGCTATAACCTAAGCATGTTATAACTCTAAGCTATAACCTAAGCATTATATAACTCTAAGCTATAACCTAAGCATAAAATAAACTTAAGCTATAACCTAAGCATAAAATAAACTAAGCATGCAAAACAACCTAAGCATAATTATGAAGTCTAAAAATGCTTACAAAAAAAGACCTAATAATTAAAAGAGAAAGAAAAGGAACTTACCAATTGAAGCGTGCTGTAGCAGAACCGCCTTGCACAAGCCTCCAAGTGTAGGATGGCCTTTATGAGTATCCACACGAACCCTACCAACCAAAAGCTCACTAAGAGGTAGAACTAAGAAGCCTCGAGTAGTTTTTAGACCACTCCTGAAGCCTCACCCGAAAATATATACTCGAGGTGCTCGAATAAATTCAAGCTCCTCAAAAAGAACTTTGCTCAAAGACCCAAGAGAAAAATATCTCGCTTAGGATTTATGTTTTGAGCTGTGGTGCACTTTGAATAGGTGAGGGGAAAGCCTATATATAGGCTTGGGGAGCAAAAACTTGCTCCCCAAAAAGCAATGTTGGATGGGAGAATAACTCCCATCCCATTCGGGTTGTACACGCGGATCCAAAGGATCCGCGTGCGACCCGCCTGCCATGCAGCGTGCTATGCTGCATATTGCAGCTGCAAGGCAGGCTCTTGCAAGCCTGCCTTACACGTGAGCTAGGCCTCGCGGGCCATACTACGAGCCCAGTTCACGGTGCATCCTTTTATGGGGTGCGCATGTGCAGCCCATTTTCATGGCCTTCCGCGAGCAATGCCCAACGTTGCTCATGCACCTTTTGGTGCATTCCCACACACCCGAGCGTGTACAAAATACTTTTGTACTCTTGGTACAATTTAACTCACCAATGCAAAATTTCCCTATTTAATCCTTTCAAATAAATATTTATTTTTCGACCCTAATAAATTAGTTAGCCGTGAAAAATAAATTCCTTGGTCTATCCAAAATGATCTAATCATTTTAACCAATTCCACAATTTATTTACAACCCTAATTAATTAGTTATCGGTCAAAATAAATTCTTTGGTCTATCCAAAATTGATCCAATCAATTTTAACTAATTAAAAAATAATCCAATTATTATTTATATTATATTTTTGTAATAGATTAAATCTATAGTTCTTTTCTTAGTCCGATGAAGGTCCAATGTGTGTGACCTTATAGGATCCCGAAGTATTGAGCTGTTAAGGCTTAACCAACCCTTGCTCTAATGGAACCATTGGCTCGAGGTTCTAGACTGTGAATAGAACTCGATTACCTTAAATGACTGTAGTACGCCTCTAGCAAGGGTCTACCATCCCCCATTACTCGGAATGTCATTTATGCTTATGACTTAATCCCGGTTAATGCAATAGGTATCCAATACTATAAATTCCTTCCATTCTTTAATATTAGTACCATCTGGTTTGTAGGGTTCGGTTAAAGTGTTAACCCACTAATAGTGAGGTTGCTCCAAGCTATCCTAGTAGTTTACTTGTTACCAAAGTATATTGCGTTTTACCATAGTGTGTTTGACTAGAAACCATTTCTATCAAACACATACTCTGATCAGAGGTTTATGGCAATCATCACTTCAACAAGTGGCCAGGTATAACTCCTTAATACATCTGGAGTGATGGATTCTTTCCGACTACTCAGCTTACCAACGTGCTATCATCACTATACTAGTAATCACCTGTAACACCCTAAATTAATGATTGCATAGTAATGACCCAAAGTATAGCAATAGTACCACACAAGGTAACTAGTATCTCAAGTATGAGGACATTCGCAAAGCTTATTGCATGAAGATAAACACTAACACATTGATATATATACCAAGTGCTTATCTTACTGCGGTCTCAAATATATCTCCCAGATATATCCGTGTGTCAGACTTAAGGAACCACCTTCAGACCTTACGTGATTAACTGCTTGGACCTTTTCCAAGAAAGTTGACCACATGCTAGTCTTTCCGCTTCATCAATATCCTTTCTTGATGAAAGTATGACTAGGGATAGTTTAAACATAATTATAATTGCAGATGAAGCTGGTTCCACTAAAAGTAGTCCAACTATAATTTCTTTGACTTCTTGCTATGATACCTCAAGGACTTTTGCGTACATACATCAATGAATACATTTGACCAGCTATAATATATATACATACACATTGATATAAACAAAAGATTAAATGCCTTTATTAATTAAACAAATTATTTGTACTATTATATAATTAAGATATATCGCCATAATTGCCTTAAGGGCATACATCATATCCAACACTTGCACGAAGGCCAATTAGTCATATGTCTTAATCCATATGCTTTAACACGCTGGTCATGCTTGATTTGAGTCAATGGCTTTGTCAGACCATTCGCGAGGTTCTGATCAGTGGGTACATATTCTAATCTTATGATTTTAGCATTAATAATCTCCTTGATTATATGATACTTTCGGGATACATGTCTGTTTTTCTGATGAGACCATGGTTCCTTTACCTGAGCTATGGCACCATTGTTATAACAATACAAAGTAATTGGATCAATAGCCTCAGGCACCACACCGAGATCACCAATAAATCCCTTTAACTAGATAGCTTCTTTTGCCACTTCTCATACAACAATGTATTCAGATTCCGTGGTTGAATCAGCAGTAGTTTCTTGCTTGGAACTCTTCCAGCGTACCTCCCCTCCATTTAACACATATACAAAACCTGACTTAGACTTAAAGTCATCCTTGTCAGATTGAATATTTGCATTAGTGTAACCTCTGATTGTGAGGTCTCCATAAATCAAGAACTCATCCTTAGTCCTTCTTAAGTACTTAAGAATTGCCTTGACAGCCATCTAGTGCTTTTCACCTAGATCTGACTGATATTTGCTCATAAAGCTCAAAGCTTGAGAGACATCTGGCCTAGTACATATCATAGTATACATGATGGATCCTATTACGGATGCATAAGGTATATCCTTCATGCGCATTCTCTCCTGAGTTATCTTCGGACACTCAGCCTTAGATAGGTTAATCCCTTTTATCATTGGGAGATAACCTTTCTTAGAATGCTCAAGGTTGAACCTATTCAATACCTTGTTTATATATGTACTTTGAGAAAGACCTAATAGCTTCTTTGATCTATCCCCATAGATCTTTATACCTAGTATAAATGCTGCTTCACCAAGGTCTTTCATGGAGAATTTTCTTGACAACCATACTATAACATTTTGAAGAAGAGAAATATATCTTCCTATTAGTAGAATGTCATCGACATACAATACTAAGAAAAAGACTACACTCTTTCTAACCTTCTTGTAAACACAAGGCTCATTAATGTTTAGACAGAAATCCAGTTCATGAATTGTCTGATCAATATTCCAACTCCTGGATGCCTGGTTAAGTCCATAAATGGATCTTTGTAGCTTGCATACCTTTGAGCCATTCTAAGATGTAAAACCCTCAGGTTGTGTCATATACACATCCCGGTCTAAATCCCCATTCAGGAATGCTATTTTTACATCCATCTGCTAGATCTCATAATCGTAATAAGCAGCAATGGTGAGGAGTATCCTTATAGATTTAAGCATGGCTACCGGTGAGAAAGTTTCATCATAGCCAATACCTTCCCGTTGACTATAACCTTTTACAACCAACCTTGCTTTATAGGTACTTATATTACCATCCATGTCTGTCTTCTTCTTGAAGACCCACTTGCACCCAATCAGTCTAACCTTTTGCGATGCATCAACTAAATCACAAACTTGGTTCTCATACATGGAATCCATTTCTGATTTCATAGCTTTTAGCCATTTATCAGAATCTGAGCTTTTCATTGCCTCATCATATGTCCTTGGTTCATCATCCTCTATGAGATATAGTTCCTTATCATCAATGATGATAAACCCATATCTTTCAGGACCCTTATGAACACGACCTGATCTTCACAATGATTATGTTTCGGTAGGTTGTTCTTGGATCATACTTTCTTGTGTATCTAAAACGGGGTAATTAGTTGATTGTCTATTTCTTCCTCGTGAACTTCTAGTTCAATATTACTTCCACTGACTTTTGCAAGTAAGTGTTCCTTCTTCCAAAAAGTGAGCATTCCGAGACATAAATACCTTTTATGCTTCGGGTTGGTAAAATAGATATCCAATAGTTTCCTTTACATATCCAATGAATAGATACTTGTCAGATTTGGCATTTAGCTTATCTGACGCTATCCTCTTTACCATAGCAGGATAGCCCCATACTCTTAAGTGCTTAGAGCTAGTTTCTTATTACACCATCCTTCGTAAGGTGTAAAATCAACTAATTTAGAGGGCACTCTATTTAATACACAAACTGCACTCTCCAGTGCATATCCCTAAAAGGATTTACTGAGATCTACATGGCTCATCATGGACTAGACCATATCTAATAAAGTTCGATTCCTCCTTTCTGACATTCCATTGGGTTAGGGCATATAAGGAGGGGTCCAATGGGGAACTATCCCGTTTTCCTTTAGATAATCCTGAAACTCGTGACTTAAGTATTCTCCTCCTCGATCCGATAGAAGTGTCTTAATACTTTTCTCAAGCTGTTTCTCTACTTCAGCTCTGAATAGTTTGAACTTTTCAAAACTTTCAGACTTATACTTCATTAAGTACAAATAATAGTATCGTGAGTAATCATCAATAAAGGTTATGAAGTAGGAGTATCCTCCTAGTGCCTGAACACTCATTGGACCACACACAACAGTATGCACAAGTTCAAATATACTCGTGGCCCATTCACCTTTTCCTTGAAAGGGTAAATTTGTCATTTTTCTTTAAACAAGGTTCCAAATCACCATAAGACTCCGAGTCTATTGGTCCCAAGTCTCCACGCTTATGCAACTTGTTTAAGCGATTTTTGTTTATATGGCCTAAACGACAATGCCATAAGTAGAAGAAATTCTCATTATCTAATTTAACTTGCTTCACATTGTTTATATTGAAAATTTTTGTTTTAGTATCAAGAACATTAATGCCACCTTTCAACATCCCATAACCATAAAGAACATTATTCATATGAATCTGACAATTATTATTCGAAAATAGAATCTCAAATCCTTTTGCTGCTAAACACACAATAGATATAATAGTAATACTTGAAATGTAGTAACAATTATTCAAAACTAAAACAAGTCCACTTGGCAAAATAAAATTAAAGCTTCCTACGGCTAATGTAGCAACTCTCGCTCCATTTCCCATGCGTAGGTCCATCTCCCCTTTTGCAAGTCTTCTACTATTCCTTAGTCCCTACACAGAAGTATAGATATGAGAACCATAACCAATATCTAATACCCAAGTGGATTCTTGCAAAAAAGTAGCAAAATTTTCAATTACAAACATACCTGAAGTAGATGCCTCTGCAGGCTTCTTCTTCAAATGCTCAAAAGCCAGAGCTTTGCAATCCCTCTTCTAATGTCCTGGTTTCTCACATTGGAAGCAGACATACTTAAATGCCTTCTTTTCTTTCTTCTTTTTACTGATTCTTTTCTTGGCACCCAGTGAATGCTTCTTCTTCTTAGAAGCCTTGCCTTTTTCAATCAATAATAGAGGTTTCTGATCCTTCTTGATCTGAGGTTCTACTATTTTTAGTATGTTGATTAATTCATGGATAGTAGAATTAATCTTGTTCATGTAATAGTTAGTCACAAAGCCTGAGTAACTATCTGTCAAGGACATCAACCTAGGTCAATGCTCAAGTCATGATTCATCTCGAATCCCAATCGATTCAGCTTCTCAAGGTATCCCAAGAGTTTCAGTCATGGTTTTGAAAATCGAACCGGACTGGCTGGTCGGACTGGGTTTGACCAAAATCGGTGCCTAGTCCGGTCCGATTTGACTGGATTCTTGACATAGTCAAGAATCGATCAATGATCGGTTGAACCATTTAGTTTGACCGAGAACCGGCCGGTTCAACCAATGATCGATTTTCGGTTCTCTTAAATCATGTTTTTTTTTAAAATTGTTGGTGGTTGGAATTGAACACAAAATCTCCAACATATGTTTCAATACATGCTCTACC
This sequence comes from Euphorbia pulcherrima, assembly GCA_947683365.1. NCBI lineage: Eukaryota > Viridiplantae > Streptophyta > Magnoliopsida > Malpighiales > Euphorbiaceae > Euphorbia > Euphorbia pulcherrima. The sequence continues at coordinate 24,825,128 of CANTUS010000004.1, forward strand.
AACTGAGCTACCACACATAAGTGGTAACATTTTCTCCTTATATACTTTTATATTATATATTGTTAATTTTTAAATTGTTTCGATAATATTTTACTATAAAAAACCATAATAAATAATGTTACTCTAAGTTTTTTGATTAAATTTATATTAACTGGATATATAATTTTTTTATTTTACATATTGTGTATAAATTTTAATTCTTTTAATGCGTAATTTTTATATATCATAAATCAAATTTATAAACTTTTTTTATCCAATCTATACAATATAGAATTCGGTTTGAATTTTTTCATTAGATTATATTAGTTATTATCTTCTGTTTTATTTTTATTTGAAATATAACTTTAAAATATAAAATATTTTATTTAATATTATTAATTTTTATATGAGTATAACTTATATTGCATGTTTAATATCAAATTATATAAAATATTTAGTATTTTTACATGTTTTAAGAAAATTCGGTTCGACCACCGATTTAATCCAGTTGAACCTTAAATCCATGAACCACTGCCTTCATCGGTTCGGAGGCCGGTCTGGTTGTCAAAACCATGGTTTCAGTTCATGTTGTGAGGCAGAGGTGCCAGCCTACATCTTGGTTCCGAAAAGGATCTTGGAGGTCTCATACCTCTCTGTCCTTTCCCTCTTCGAAAAGAGCTCTTCAAGATGGAGAACCATGTCCTCTAAGGGCATGTTCTCATGTTGTTTTTGAAGCTTAGGATTCATGGATCCCAACATGATACACATGGCAGTCTGACGATCTTTCCTGTGCTTCAACTAGGCCTTATGCTCCATATGATCCTCAACATCAGGTTCAACTAGGAAAATTTCACTTAGACTAAAGGCGATTCCCTCGGATGTGAGAACTATTCTCACAGCTCGGAACCAATCAGAAATGTTCAAGCCATTCAGTTTGGTGTCAAGTAACATACGAAGATTAACATTGGAAGTCATTTTCAACCTAAGATATAAGAAAAGAAAAAGTTTAGATATTAGTTTAAGTACATGCATTAATAGAAGGGCTTTTAATTAAACACATCTATCCTACTATTTTCTTCGATATTTACAATAGCCCATTCTATTGAATTTGGGGAATTTTAGCCCAGCTAAATTTCCTAGTAGGTAGCATCTATAACTAGTCTATTACAACCCCCAATTTTATGAGTCAAGTCATAATAGTAAGTCATAGTTGGAATCCCATTCCATTTGCATCGCATGCACTTGCTAATTCATTCAAGTTCCCTAATCCCAAGGGACGTGTGCTCTTACATTAGCATCTCCTTGACAATTTTATGGTGGACTACCCTAGTTCTGTTAAGGCAGACCCTATCCCAAACTTTATAACCAATCAATTTGGACTAGAAGGACCGCTTTAGGTAGCCCAAAGAGACCATATTATAAATTTGAGTAAGGAAGACTATAACTTGCCCTAATATATTTACTTTGGGATTTTATTGGTGTTAAATGTCTCACTCAATCTAGGATTTTATCAGATGGACATATTTATAATAACTTATATTAATTTAGGGTATTTTAGAATTAATTTATAAGGTCCAACCTTAGGGGGGGTTCAAGCTCTTTATTATAATTATTCCATCAACCTAGATTATATGCAAAATAATCAACATTTTATTTGTTAAATTTATATTGCATTTCTTTTAAGCTTTTATTCAATTAATTAAATTTTTTACTTTATTATATAAACATATGTAAGCACCATTTATATACTAAAAATAAATTAGTTCATATTAATCCCCCGTTTAGTCAATTCAAATTGCACCGATATAGGTTCCCAGGTAGGAGAGGTGCCCTATGAGGAGTAGACACCAAGTCCAATCCTAAGCCAGAACAAATACGAGCACAAACCTGAAGACCAATGGATTCTCTTGAACTAATAAATTTCGTTCTTCCAATTCATGTAAATTGGAAGCATCTATAACCCATGTAATTTAAATAAATTATTGACACTTGTATAATTTGAGTAAGTTGAGCAGACTTAATCAAAATTTTTCATAACCATTTTCTAACATTAAAATTAAAACACAAGTTCATATATATTGTTCCAAATAATTAAATAAACAATAATCATTTCATATAGAAAATAATATTCTAACTTAACTATGCACTAAATAGGCAGGCTCTGATACCACTATTGGGAATTGACAGTCAGGCTGAACATGCATTACAGGCATGACAGAAATTCAAAATTTTGTCCCTGTCCCCAGGAACTCCTATAAGTTGGATATAAATTAAATAAAGCCTTAAGTAAATAATTCTCTACCTATGTTAGCATGCAAAAGGGCTAGGCATACCATAATTCTAAATTATATCCTAGCACATTTATTTTATACTAAGCATGTTGTAACTCTAAACTATAACCTAAGCATGTTATAACTCTAAGCTATAACCTAAGCATGTTATAACTCTAAGCTATAATCTAAGCATAAAATAAACTAAGCATGCAAAACAACCTAAGCATAATTATTAAGTCTAAAAATGCTTGAAGAAAAAGACCAAATAATTAAAAGAGAAAGAAAAGGAACTTACCAGTTGAAGCATGCTTTAATAGAACCTCCTTGCTCAAGCCTCCAAGCATAGGATAGCCTCTATGAGTATCCACACGAACCCCACCAACCAAAACCTCACCAAGAGGTAGAACTAAGAAGCCTCGAGTAGTTGTTAGACCACTCCAGAAGCCTCACCCGAAAATATATACTCGAGGTGCTCGAATAAATTCAAGCTCCTCAAAAAGAACTTTGCTCAAAAACTTATATATAGGCTTGGGGAGAAAGCCTATATATAGGTTTGAATAGGTGAGGAGAAAGCCTAAATATCTCGCTTAGGATTTATGTTCTGAGCTATGGTGCACTTTGAATAGGTGAGGAGAAAGCCTATATATAGGCTTGGGGAGAAAAACTTGCTCCCCAAAAAGCAACGTGGGATGGGAGAATAACTCCCATCCCACGCGGGTTGCACACACGGGTCCAAAGTATCCGCGTGCGACCTGCTTGCCAGCGAGCGTGCTACGCTTGCTGCAGGTGGTAGCTGCAAGGCAGGCTGTTGCGAGCCTGCCTTGCATATGAGCTAGGCCTCACGGCCCATGCCATGAGCCCAGCTCGCGGTGCACCCTTTCATGGGCTGTGCATGTGCAGCCCATTTTCATGGGCTGCAGCGAGCAATTACCTTTCGGTGCATTCCCGCGCACCTGAGCCCGTACAAAATACTTTTGTACTCTCGGTACAATTTAACTCGCCAATGCAAAATTCCCATCTTTAATCCTTTCAAATAAATATTTATTTTTTGGCCCTAATAAATTAGTTACCGGTCAAAAATAAATTCCTTGGTCTATCCAAAATGATATAATCATTTTAACCAAATCTACAATTTATTTATGACCCTAATTAATTAGTTGCCGGTCAAAATAAATTCCTTGGTCTATCCAAAATTGATCCAATCAATTTTAATCAATTAAATAATAATCCAATTATTATTTATATTATATTTTCATAATAGATTAAATTTATTAGTTCTTTACTTAGTCTGATGAAGGTCCAATGTGTGTGACCTTATAGGATCCCGAAGTATTGAGCTGTTAAGGCTTAACCAACCCTTGTTCTAATGGAACCATTGGCTTGAGGTTCTAGACAATGAATAGAACTCGATTACCTTGAACGACTGTAGTACGCCTCTAGCAAGGTCTACCATCCTCCATTACTCAGAACGTTATTTATGATCATGACTTAATCCCGGTTAATGCAATAGTTATCCAATGCAATAAATTCCTTCCGTTCTTTAATATTACTACCATCTGGTTCGTAGGGTTCGGTTAAAGTGTTAACCCACTAATAGCAAGGTTGCTCCAAGCTATCCCAGTAGTTTACTTATTACCGAAGTATATTGCCTTTTACCATAGTGTGTTTGACTAGAAACGATTTCTATCAAACATATACTCTGATTAGAGGTTTATGGCAATCACTTCAATAAGTGGCCAGGTACAACTCCTTAATATATCCAAAGCGATGGATTCTTTCCAACTACTCAGTTTACCAACGTACTGTTATCGCTATACCTATAGTCACCCATAACACCCTAAATTAATGAGTGCATAGTAATGACCCAAAGTATAGCAACAATACCACACAAGGTAACTAGTATCTCAAGTATGAGGACATTCACAAAGCTTATTGCGTGAAGATAAACACTAACACATTGATATATGTACCAAGTGTTTATCTTATAGCGGTCTCAAATATATCTCCCAGATATATCCATGTGTCAAACTTAAGGCATCACCTTTAGTCCTTAGGAGATTAACTGCTTGGACCCTTTCTAAGAAAGTTGACCACATGCTAGTCTTTTCGTTTCATCAATATCCTTTCTTAATGAAACTGTGACTAGGGATAGTTTAGACATAATCATAATTACACATGAAGTAGGTTCCACTAAATGTAGTCCAACTATAATTTCTCTGACTTGATGCTATGATACATCAAGGACTTTTGCGTACATACATCAATGAATATATTTAACCAGCTATAATATATATACAAACACATTGATGTAAACAAAAGATTAAATGCCTTTATTGATTAAACAAATTATTCGTACTATTACATAATTAAGATATATCGCCCGAATTGCCTTGAGGGCATACATCATATCTAACACATCCATGATGAAAAAACCATATCTTTCAGGAGCATTAGGAACCCTATTAGATCTACGCAATGGCTGTTGTATAATCGGGTTGTTCCTCGCTCACACTTTCTTATGTATCAGGCATAGGAATCATCAGTTGATCATTTGGTTCACCTACCTGAACTCCAATTTCAAGGTCGCTCCCACTAGCTTTAGCAAGCATGTGTTCCTTCTCAAGGAACTGAGCAGTCCTAGAAACAAGCACCTTTTGTTCCTCAGGATCATAAAAGGTATACCCTATTATCTCTTTTAGGATAACCAATGAACAAGAACTTGTCAGATCTAGCTCCAAGATTATCTACCATTGTCCTTTTAATATAGGCAGGACAACCCCAAACTTTTAGGTGAGAAAGAGTGGGTTTCTTACCATACCACCTTTTGTATGGTGTAGTATCAACTGATTTTAAGGGCACACGGTTTAGCAATAAACTGTGCTCTTAAGTGCATATCCCGAAAACGATTTACTAAGACTTTCTTGGCTCATCATGGACCAAACCATGTTTAACAAAGTTCAATTCATCCTCTCAGAAACACCATTGTGCTGAGGAGTATAAGGAGGGGTCCACTGGGACAATATTCCACTATCCCTTAGATAATCTGTAAACTCTTTGGCTTAAATATTTTCCACCTTAGTCTAACTATAGTGCCTTAATATTCTTTCCAAGTTATTTTTCAACTTCATTACTATAGTCTTGGAACTTTTTAAAACTATCAGATTTGTGCCTCATAAGGTATAAATATCCATATCGTGAGTAATCATCGATAAAAGTGATGAAGTAAAGAAATCCTCCATGTGATTTGCACATTCATTAGGTCATATACATCTGATTGTATTATTTCTATTGTACTCATGGCACGTTCGCCTTTTTCCTTAAAGGGATTTTTTGTCATTCTTCCTTTTAAACAAGGTTCCCAAGCCCCATAAGACTACTGGTCTATTGGGGCCAAGTCATCACCTTTGTGTAACTTAGTTAAGCGTGTTTCGTTTATATGGCCTAAACGACAATGCCATAAATAAGATGACTTTTCTTTATCTAATTTCTCTTAGCATGGTTAATATTGAGAATATGCTTTTGTAATCCCAAAACATCTTTCATTATACTTCTATATAGAATATTTTTCGTAATCTTTGATAACATCTTTTTTCAAATTGGAATTAACTCCATTTACTGTGAAGCAGGAAACAATATTCATAGATGTATAACAATGATTTTGTCCTTATTACAAAATAGCCATATGGAGATTTTAAGTTCCTACATCAATAACAGCTATCAAGCTCTAATGATATCCCGTAGGTACAACTCTCCTTTTGCTAATCCTGTACTTCTCTTCAATACCTATACCTTTATATAGATATGTGATTCACACACTTGATATCCCATACCTTTATTGAATCCCCAAGAGATGTAGAACATTCTCAATTATAACACCTTGAAGTGGAAGTTTCCAAAACCCTCTCTTCTTATGCTATAAGACAAAAGCCTTTCAATTTCATATTTAAATGAAGATTGTGTTTCCAATATCCCATATTGAAAAATTACTTTGTTTTCAATAAAAAGCTCTCAAGATCCTTTAATTTTCTCTTAACTTTGCTCTTTCCTGCTTCTATATTGGACAACTCATGTCCCTTTACATCCTTAGAATAACTTTGAATCATTTTTCCTTTCTTGGAAAAAATCATTTCTAAGATGTAAAGATATAGATTTCTAAGTCCATGATTTCATGATGCTTCCAATGCTTAAGGTAACATAGATCCTAACATCTAACTTGATGTTTATCCTTGTTTCCTTCAAGCTACTTACATAAGGTAACCTAGATCTTAACTACCTCCAAGGTGTTTTATCCTTGTTTCCTTCATGTAATTTGCACATTTCTACTCGAGGTAGAAATACTTGCATCATGTTGTTTAGTGTTGGGCTCATATAGTGTATGGACCAAGCCCTAGGCTTTGAGTACTATCTTCACATTTCTAAACAAAACCTTTGAAGCTAGAGCTAGTCAAATACAATTATCAAAACATGCAAAATTTATGTAAGAAGTAAAGATTCAAACTGAGATATAATAAATAGAATAAATACTTCGACTTAGTTTTGTACATGAATTTCCTTTTTAAGGTCTTTAGATTAAATACATTTTCTTACTATTTTATTAAGTTTTATCCAAAAATTTAATAGCCCCTTCTGTTGTCTTTCGGGAAACATGGTCTAACCATTCTCCTTAGTAGGTAGCATCTATAACTCATTTAAGCTAACCCCCGCTATCAAGAGTCAAGCTAACTTAAACAGCTAATCCATTTGAGTTCTAACCAATGGACTTGTATAACTAATTATATGACTCCTCAAATGACGCCTCCATCTTGGCATTAGCTCTGATATTACGGACAACTAACCCAGTTTGGTTTTGACTTAAACCTAATCCGAATCATGTGACAAGATGATGTTAAAAGAAGAAAGCACGCTGTGCGTGAGCAATTCATTCAATAAAAAGGCCTAGAATCACACTTTGACTTTTAGGAAAGCTAATTTTATCTTAATATTTTAATGAGGATTTATTGGTGCAACAGGTCTCGCCTAATCTAGGACTTATACATGGAGATGATTATGAAACTATAACTAATGACAAGCAATAAGGAATCAGTAGGTCCAACCTAGGGGTCATTCTCAACTGGTAATTCATAATTATTCCATCATGCCAAGACTCCACATAGCATGCAAAATAAACAAGGGGGTTCATTATTCATGTTCTTGCACCCATATCTATAAGTTTTAATTTAACAATTTAAACTTTCATTGTAAAACCATATAATGAATCCCATTCATTATACTAGAAATCAACTAATTCAAAATAGTCCCTTTGATAATTAGAATCTATAACCGATGAAAATTCCCAGGTAGGAGAGGCCCTCTTGAAATAAATGAGCAGCCTTGTCCAATCCTTGCCAGAACTAACACGGGCTCTTTTGACTCAATTAACCATTAAATCAAAGATTTTGTTCTTTTCTAATTTAAGAATTATTCCACTTAATTCAAAAATCAAAGCATTTACAATCTCAAGCAAAACATTGTTAATTCTTAGATAACTACCCTGACTAAGTTTCAGCAACACTTAATCTAGTTATCACAACATTTTCTACTGCAAGAAATAAATTCCTAGGCATGGCATAGCATACTCGAAAATATTTCATAGAAAATTAGACCTAGCATGTTTCTAGTTAATCATACAATTTCATTAGTCAGGCTCTAATACCACTATTGGTCTAGATTAAGGGTTTTAACATGTAAAACTGGCGCATTGGAAATTCAAATTTTAATATAGGCCCAAGATCTCCTAAGCATAGCATGATTGACAACATAAATTAGTTTATTATTATTTAGGTCATAACACTTATTAAAAGGACCTAATAATAAGTTAACCACATACCAGTTGAAGCATGAATCCCAATATCGATAGAGTGACCCCATCAGTCGGGTGCACAAGCTCCAAAGTAAAAGCCCTCTATAAATAGTCCACACGAGCACTATCGGCCAAAACCTTCTAGAAAGGGAGTATCGATAAAAAAGTGAAAGACAGCTAGATCTCCCCCACTAATTTATTTTAGAAGAAATTCCCTTAGTTTATTATTCTAAGTAAATACGTCTTTCGACGGATTACTTTTAGGAACTCGAACAACTAAGAGAATAGAGAGAAAGAGAGAGGGATTCAAAAATCTGGAGTGGAAAATAATGAGAGAGGAGCTCTCTATTTATAGGCATAAGGGGTGGATTAAAAAGACGATTTAATCCAAGGCTTGTCCAATTAGAAATTAAACAAATATAAACTTTTAGTCATTTACCAAATAAGAAAGAGTTAGAATCAAATTTATCTTCCTTTATTATTATTCTATTCTCTTAATTAATCTAATTAATTAATTAATAGAATACAATTCCTATTTAATAGGTAATAAAGTTAGACTTGAATTACAACTCTTATTAAATAATTATTCAAGTAATTAATAATCAATCAATAAATTTAATAACTGATTAATTAATTAAAGAATAATTAAAACTTAATTAATAAATACTATTTAATTAGAAACATAATAGAATTGGACTCCGAGTCCAAGTGGGACACTGCTGGCTTTTGGCCATATAGGGTGCACATGAGACAATAAAACACCTTGGCCATATATTCGTATTGCTATTGTAATGAGACAATAAAACACCAACACATAATACAGATTATCAAGTGCTGTCTCATAGCAGTCTCTAATGTATTTCCCTAAATACATTCATGTGTTAACCCAAGGTACCAGCCTCTAGCACTAGAGATTTGCTACTTTGAATCAGATTCAAGAGGTATGACGACACATGCTAGTCTATTTGTGTCATCAATGTCCAGTATTGATGATACTATGACTAGGATATTTAGATAAATCATAATTACACACGAACCAGTTCTCACCGACATAGTCCCACTATGCCCTTGTAATACGTGTTATGATTTTGTTAAGGACTTTTGCAAACACACCAATGAATTTGTTCTTAACCAGTCATAATATATATTAGCAGTCATCGATGTAACAAAAGAAATGCCTTTATAATTGTTCATACAAATTTAACTAACTAAGATATATCACCCTAATTGTTCTAGGGCATACACCATATCTAACAAAACCATCAGTCGTAAACATACTAAATACTAAAACTCTAAGCCCCATGCTTCTTTTCTCATAGTGACAATCATAAGCGTAGTATTGCGGCCTAAAGAGATTTATGGCTTTGAACCCCAGAGGCCTATATATTGCAAAGCCCATCTTTGACCTGCTTATTTAAAGCATGCGATCAAACTTCAGGTTTCATAACCCTGTGTTTTCTCTTTGATTGTATTTTTCTTGCCTCTGCCGCCTTCTCTCAAAGCTCTCTTGTTCGTTTGAATCTTTCTACCCCTTGTTAATGTTTGTCGTTGATTTAGAGAATGTAACTAATTAAGATGGCAGTTAGAATAGATCCGTTGGTGGTAGTTACACTGGAAGGCTATAAATATTGAGGTTCTCTAGTTGATTCTATGATCAAGATTATTCTGTGTTAGGCTTGGTGATTTTTGGTATTGAGGCTTGTATTCAATTTTAGTTTTGTTTCCAGTGATTACATGCAAGTTAGGGTTCTTATGTGTTTGGGTTAAAACTGAATAGCTCTATTTTCTGGCCCGTAACTCTTCTCTATCGTTTTGGCTTTCCGACATTAATCAAGATTCAAATACTTGCACCATAAACATACCCTAATAATCAGTCCCTATGTTAATCTAATTGGGGGGGGGGACTACATTAAATTTCTTGTGTTCTTTATTTTTTGAGATTATTTTCTTGTAGAATGTATGTTAATTTGTTGTTAAATCTTGTGGATTAGAGATTTAATCCATTTAAAGTGGTATCACGGCTTTGTTTTCTTGCTTTTACTCATTTTTAAGGTTTGCAAATTTGCGTGTTGTTCCTAAACTGTTAATTTTGAATCTTTACATGTTAAAGATCTGTATGATTTGAAATAGTTTTTCATTACTGATCTTGTTTAATCTATTTAGCCTTTTAGTAGATTGATAAGAATTGAGTTTATATGTGATTCTCTTGTTTAAAATCTCTGATAGATCTTGCGATTTGATTAAAGAAATAATTCTCTAACTCTATTTCTTTTGCATATTCAAACTTTTTTTTAGGAACTCTTGGATACAAAACCAACTATTTTCAGTAAGTAATTCTCAAGATTCAAGTATGCTCTGCTATTGATGTATATTCTATCCTTACTTTTAAGTTCCTTGTCAATATTATTCACTATTAAAGGAAGACAAAAGCACTATAAGTACTTTTTATTCTTTGGCATGTTAAGTTTTGTCTGTGTTAGAAATCTTGCAACCAATAGGATTGGTTGTTATTATAATAAAGGGTATTTTGATTTATCTTCAAGATTGAATAAATTTGGTTTGAAATTGTCTGAATCTGTGAATCTTCACTGTAAAATCAATCCAAAGATTTTTGATAAGTTGTGTTTGTTTATATGTAATAATTTAGTTATAGTTAATAGTTACTCATCTATTAATCTTTTCACTAAATCTATTAAGTATAGGTATCTTTCTCTTTTTTTTAGAATTAGGAACATTTAACTATTTGAGGAACCTGGGGCTCGAACCCAGGACCCTCCGCTTCTTTCTCCACTTTGGGAGGAGGTTGTGGCCATTAGAACAAGTCTAGTGGTTGGTATCTATCTCTTTTTAGGCAATCTCTAATTCTCTAGTATTCTCTAGGTACAATATTTAATAAGTTTTCTTTTAACTCAGCCTGTTCTTATAGTCAAACCTTTAAATTGCTTTTAAATCTTTTAAGTCACTATAATCAATTTAAATCATGTCTATAGCTAGGGTTAATCTAGCTATAGACATGATTTCAAATTTGATGGTAAAATGGATTTTGTCTTATGGAAAAATAAAATGAAAGTTGTTCTTGTGCAACAGAAATGTCATAGAGCATTAAACGGAATTGATTCTTTACCCTTTAATCTCACTCCTGAGGAGAAACAAGATGTGATGGAGTTAGCTTACTCCACCATAATCTTGAATCTCTCAGATTCAGTCTTAAGGAGAGTTAGGAGCCGTGATAAAGCTCCTGCACTTTGGATTAAGCTGGAATCTTTATATAAAACTAAAAATATGGTTAAAGTCTCTTATTTTAAGGAAACACTTTTTAATTTTTAAAATGAACCCATCTAAAAGCATTGATGATAACTTGGATGAGTTTCAAACTCTAATAAAGGACTTAGAAAATGTCTATGAAAAGTTTACAGAAGAAAATCAAGCTATTTTACTTCTAAGTTCTATTCTAGAAAATTGTAAGGATGTTAGAAATGCTTTCAAATATGGTAGGGAATATTTAAGAAGTAGAAGATATCATCAATGCCTCAAGGCAAAGTTGTTGGTCTAAATTCGCGGGTTTGAACATGCAAAGCAGACATGGTGGAATTTCAAAATTTAATCTCAGTCCAAGGATCTTGTAAGCAGGGCGTGATCGACAATATAGACTACTACAAAATTGTTCTAGGTCATAAACACTTACAAAAACACCTAATAATAATTTAACCACGTACCAGCTGAAGCGTGAATCCTAATGTCAGTGGAGAGACCCCGAGCTTGCGTGTACAGACTCTAAAGTAGAAGCCCTCTATAATTGATCCACACAAGCACCACCGTCCAAGACCTTCTAAAAAGGGAGCACCGAAAATAAATTGGAAGACAACTAGATCTTCCTAACAATTTTTTTCTAGAAGAATTCCCTTGATTTTCTGTTCAAAGTAATACGTCTTTCATCGGATTACTTATGCGAATCTGAACAATCAAGAGAAGAAAGAGAGAAGGGATTAAATGGACAATTAAATCCAATCCCTAACTAATTAGAATTAAAATAAACAAGGACATTTAACTTATTTACAACTTAAATAGAAGTAGAGACCAACACAAGGACTGGGGGCTTTCTTGGGGAGCAAGCTCCCCAATGCTGGAAATCAATCATCCAGAAGATTTTGCAAAAACCTCAAGAATGCATCAGGATCTAAAGGTTTTGAAGTAAACAAAAACCACAAGATTTCATCTTGTTCAAAACAGAAGCATCCGGACTATATATGGAACAAAACAAGCCGCCAAGTACAAAAAGGGAGCATCCGGGCCAAAGTCTAGAAGACAAAATCTTCCACGCCCTAAGTTCACCAAATCCGGTTTAAGGAAGTCAAGATCAAAAGCATCCTATTAGAGTTTGGAAAGGAAATAAACTTCTAACCCCTTGAAGACTGCATCCAAAACAGATCACCATTGAATAGCATTTGGAATAAGAATGATTTTGAAGACATCCGGAAGACTCATCTCTATGAAAGAAGAAAAAATACAAATATTCTGTTTCCCCCCAATAACGGTCATAAGTCTAAATTGCCTTGGAAAGGGAAAAAGTGACAGCTTGCACTATTTCAGAAAAAGGACAAAAAAGCTGACAAAGGAAAGAAAAAAGGTAACTACCTCTTTCTCCTAGACTAATAAGATAGTGTGTGAAGTACACTCATGAAGGACAAAGTTGCATATATTTTTTGTTGTGCACAAAATGCCAAATAAATGACGACTAGAAACTTTGTTTCCTTAATCCCAACAAATTCAACAGACCAATTGATGAGTCTAACGGACTAACAAACGGCTCTAAAAGCACCACTTCATATCTGATCAATGGTGAAGATTGAACCTTAACCAACGGCTACATTTATCAGTCAATCATATAAAAGAGAAGCTTCACCAAGTGAGAAGACACTGATTATTTTTGAGAAGCTATCATATTGAAGAAATTGCCAAAATTAGTGACTTAATCTCTCAAAGAACAAACCACTCAATCTATTTGTAAGAATTCCCAAGTAACTCAATCTCTCAAAGAACAAACCACTCAATCTATTTGTAAGAATTCCCAAGTAAGACTATAAACTAGAGAAATTCAAAGCCAAACCTTTATCAAAACAAAGGAGTAAAATCTCTTACTTAGGTAAGTATTGAGATTGGGACTCAACTTGAACTAGGATAGTTTGAGTGGTATATCCCTACATGACTCAGCTTAGACTTGGGTAGTTTAAGTGGTATATCCTGCTAAAGAGAAAGGACTCAGCTAGAAGTTGGTGCTTTGATGTTATATCCCACATCTAAAAGAGAAGTCATCCTCTGGAGGCAACATACAAAGGACTCAGCCAGAAGTTGGAGCTTTTGGTGGTGTATCCTACATTCAGAAGAGAAGTCATTCTCCAGAGACACATACAAAGGACTCAGCCATAAGTTGGTGCTTTTGGTGGTATATCCTACATCCAGGAGAAGGGAGCTATAGAGACAAGCTACAAAGGACTCAACTAGGCTAGGGATTAGTTTGGTGATATATCCTACTTTTGGAGGAGAAGAAATCTCCAGAGATAGCTGTAAAGGCATGATTTTTGCCTATGAAAGAAATCACACTAGTGGATTAAGCTTGTAGGAGGAAACTCTAGGGACTGGCCGTAGGGAAGGCCGAACTAGTATAAAAATCATTGTGTTTGATTTTCTTTACCTTCAGCTTTTACATTTAGTGCATATCATTTAATACATGCATCATTCGGATCCCATAACTCCAGAACACATAATTGCACGCTACACTTAACTTTTCAAAACTCTAATTTTCTGCAAAAAGGGTCATTCATCCCCCTTTAACCTTAATTATAGTCACACAGGGACCAACAATAGGTCCAATCCCAACATTACTGGCCGGTTGCCATCAGTGTGGCTTGGCCCGTGTAACTTACGCAAGGCCTACACAAGAGCGCAAGCCTTTGCAGGCTGCGCAGCCCGCTATTGGGTTGTGCTTTATGTGAAGTGTAGGCCTAAAGCCTACACGTCTTGCATAGCCCACAGTGCAAGCTCACTATAGGGTTGTGTAATGCACACTATGGGTTTCCAAAAGAAGCCCGTTTGCACTAGAAAAGTGGGTCCATGCACAACACTACACATATAGTGCTGCATTGGGCCTCACATAGACTTTGCGCATGTATTATCCAACAATACATGTGTAAGTCCACTAGCGCATGTTCCCTGAACCCCGCTTTCAAACTTGTACTTCTACTTTCCCTATTTATTTAACCTTTGATTATTTTTCAGCTTATTGTTCTAACCCGTGAAAATTTCTCTAACCAATAAAATGGTCAAACCATTAAATAACTCTTCTAGATTGGAACTAGTATAATGGTTCTTTACATAGATCGATCGAATCCTAAAGTGTGTGACCTCATAGGATCCCGTAATATCGAGCCATCCAAGTTTTACCTAGCTCAACTTCCTCTCCAAGAATTGGCTAGCTCGGAGCTCCAGACCATTTTGGACTCCGATGACTTTGATCGGTCATAGTGGCTCTCTAGCATAGGGCATATGACCCCTAATATTCAGAACATCAAGTGCATGTGACTTAATCTCGGTTCTGTTATAATTTCAATACAATTCACTCCTTCTATCAATGGTTATATACAATATAGTTTCTAGGACCCGTCTTAAGTGTTAGTCTACTAGTAGCCTTAATGGCTAACCCTGTAATTTAGTCTTGCTATAAAAGTATGCTACTCAACAAAATTAATGTGTTGATTAAGATCCCATCCTATCACCTCATATTCTGATCAGAGGTTTAGGAGTGTGTCACTTCAAATAAATGGCCAAGGTACATCTCCCTTATATTGCTATAGTGGAGTGATAGATTCCATCTTGACGACTCAGCTTACCAAAGGATGGATATCAACTATACCTGTAATGAAAGTGGGGGGATCCGCCCCGATGGGGATAGGGAATCCCCGATAACAATCCCCATAGGGTGGGGATGGGGATTCTTTCAATCCCGAAATCCTTAATAGGGATGGGGACTATGTCCCCAAACCCGATAAATCCCCGAACCAGATAAGAAAAACTAATTTTTAATTTTTTATAAGTACTATCAACAATCTTGCAAAAGTTTTTGATTAAGCTTAGAAGTAGATTGAAAAATATAATAATATAATATTTACAATTATTAATTTCTATATATTAATATCAAAAAGTGACAATATACTTGAAAATTAATGTTCAACACCATTTCATTAATGATCGAATTGATTTTATAATTGAATTGATATTAATTATATTGATATTGTTTTTAGTTTTATTTCACTAATTATATAACTTGTATCAATTTTTTTGACGTATCAATATGAAGTAATTTTAGTTTATGTTACTTTGACAAAAAAATTAGCATATTTTTTTGTTAGTGGGGCATTGGGGATTCCCTAATGGGGAATGGGGAATCCTTAAATTGGAAATGTGGAAAAAAATTTCCCCGAATCCTTAATGGGGATGGGGTTGGGGAAAGTTTTTTCCCTAAAGCCTTAATGGGGTTGGGGAAAGTTTTTTCCCCAAAACCTTAATGGGGATGGGGATGGGGATGGGGAAGGCATTCCCCGCCCCGATAAGCCCCACTTTCAACCCTAGTAATCACCCGTATCACCCAATCTATATAGTGCTTAAGTATGATCCAAAATATAGCAACATATGAAAAAGGAAACTGACATCTTAGGTATGAGGATATTTGTATTGCTATTGTAATGAGACAAAACATCAACACATAATATAGATTACCGAGTACTATCTCATAGCGGTCTCCAATGTATTTCCCTGAATACTTTTATGTGTTGTTCCAAGGCACCTCCCTTCAACACCAGAGATATGATGCTTGAATTAGATTCAAGGAGTATGATGGCATGTGCTAGTCTATTCGTATTCACCAATGTCCAGTCTTAATAATACCATGGCTAGGGATATTTAGACTAATCATAATTGCACACAAACCAGCTCTCACCCTACATAGTCCTACTGTGAGCGCGGTCCATCCCAGGCCTGATGATGTCCAAGACCTTTTTAAGAAATGACAAGCCGGTACTGATAAAGACCATGTTTCACCCCAAACTATAAACCCCTCAAAGGAGACAAGATTCTGACATTCGAAGATCAGTGTTGATCGACACATGTCATACCCTACATTGCGTTGATCGACGCTATTACATTATGACGATCGACGGTGCCACGTGTTGATTCCTCTACTGACTCATCAAACCTACAAATGTGACTCAGCAAAGCTATCACCGCCCAAGTTGCGTCGATCGATGCTTCCCTATTGTGTCAATCGACGCTCATAGGGGAATCTAGGCCAATGACACAATAAATCTATTTTGTCACCTATTACGTCGATCGACACTGCCAATTATGCCGTTCGATGCTCCCAAAAATTCTATAAAAGGAAACTGCCCCCTGCATTTCCAGGACATCAAATCATTCGAAGAAAAAAAGACAAGTTATTCCCGAGTAATCCTTCTTTGAAAATCCCTCGTAATATTGAGCCTATACCAAAACTATACCAAGGTATAGAAACCCTTCCTTGATATAGCTTTTAGCTAAAAAGATACCCACTCATTCCTAAACACACAAATAAGCCCACTGCAAAATTCCTCGAGGTTATTCCACAGAAATCATGAAGAAATCTAAGGCAAACGTGTTCCTAGTCAGTACCGGGCCTTCCAATCATCCTGCAATAAAAAAAGGTAACTGAGGGCCGAAGTGTCATTTTCAATCATGCATTCTCAATCACCCCTATGAGGTAATCCAATTATGCAGGGCCCACACTCCAAGGGCTAGGCCCGCAAAGGTCGTATCTCCCTAACTCATCTCTTTTGCTTATTTAAATAACAAAAGATTCTTTTTCAAAAATATGCTTCATCCAAATTCAAATGGCAAGTAACTATTTCATTTGAAACCAAAATCTCTCTTTTATCGGTATAGGAATCCTGGTCGGATCAGCTATACCACCAATTTCCCGGAAGAGCTGATCCAAGTGGCGACTCTAATATTGTATATTGGGATCCTGCTCTCGCAATAAAAAAGGCTAATCCCTAAAGGAGTCCTTGACCTCTTTGTCCAGTTGGAAATGCCAAGTATGTTCGCACATACAATGAGCCCCGCGCTTTAGTGGCGACTCCCCTCATTAAAACCCAGAAGTATCACATTGACCATGCTAATCCAATCGGCGACCCGAAAGGGCCCAAGAAAAGAAAAGCTCGCTTGCTCATAGTGGCGGCTCTGCTGGGGATTACACTCTTTCATAATTGATTTTCCATGAAATCAATTTAAGATGAAATAATGAAAGTCATTTGAATTTGAAATTATTAGGGTTTACTGCATAGCATCTGCAAATGTCCACACCCAGAACCCAGTGTTCTTAATGACGTGGGTCTAGAACTTGACTCGAGTTTATTTAGGGACACGAAGTTGGGACACACCAGCCGTGCATAGTACAATATAATCTAAGTCATCTTAATTAAGGTCACTAGGTTTGAGTATAGTAAACGTGGAAAACAGGCTCCTAAACTCGTTTAGGGTTTTTGGGTTTAAGTACATAATGCACAGTCACTATCAACTATGACCCTGTCAGACTTAGCCCAGCATATAGCAAATATAACCCTAGAAACTTCCCCTAAGGGCACCTTAAGTTCTCCAAAATCATAAAAAAGAGTGCGTCCTCATCTACCCTAGGTTGGTAATAGAGGAAAAAGCCCCACACCTAGGAAAGATACTCACCTTGATGGAGTGATAAGGTTGGAGGGAAGAGTTTAAAAAGTACATGTTGGCCTACTCAAATGTTGTGTCATACATAAACCACTAACCACTATTTACATGCAGCCATGACATGAAATAATCATACCATGCAAGTACACCATCACGCATACCCTTGGTATTAAGCGATACGACCATAGATAAGCCACTCCTAGAGTGCACCATCGTGTATACCCTTGGTATTAAATGATACGACCATATAAAAGCCACTCCTAGAGCGCACCATCACGCATACCCTTAGTGTCAAGTGATACGACCCTAGAAAAGTCGGTCCTAGAGCGCACCATCGTGGATACCCTTGGTATTAAGCGATACGACCATAGAAAAGCCGCTCTTAGAGCGCACCACAATCTCGCAGACCCTTGGTATTAAGCAATACGACCTAGAAAAGCCACTCCAAGAGCCCACCATCGCGCGTACCCTTGGTAATAAGGGATACAACCCTAGAAAAGCCACTCCTAGAGCACACCACCATCGCACATACACTTGGTATTAAGTGATACAACTATAGAAAAGCTGTTCTTAGAGTGCACCATCACGCATGCCCCTGGTATTAAGTGATACAACCATAGAAAAGCCGC
The DNA here is from genome assembly GCA_947683365.1 of Euphorbia pulcherrima. Taxonomy (NCBI): domain Eukaryota; kingdom Viridiplantae; phylum Streptophyta; class Magnoliopsida; order Malpighiales; family Euphorbiaceae; genus Euphorbia; species Euphorbia pulcherrima. Next base: position 24,843,601 of record CANTUS010000004.1, read on the forward strand.
TTCTAGAGTGCACCATCGTGCATGCCCTTGGTATTAAACGATACAAAAAATAGCACCGCCTTACATCAAAGGCAATATGCATACATCTCATAAATACGCATGCACCACAAAAACTATGCTAGAAACTCCCATAGGCTCGTGCATCATGCGCACGATCATGTACTCACCCTATTTTTATTTCAGCTCACAAAAAATTACTTGCACTGGCACCCCAAAAGAAGCATCCTCAGAGAAGAGCCCCTAAGGAGGTAAATTCTGACAATCCCACTTTTGCAGAACAAAGCGATGAAATGGCCGATAACCATAAGGCAATGCTAGAAGCCGTACATGATATGATCCTTTCTGAGGACTTTATCAAGAAATTTGAGGCCATCATTAGTAACATGATTCAGGTGATAAAGTTATGGAGATTGAGAAGAAATTCTCTGATTTTGAAGAAATGCTCCCTAAGCTAAAGCGCATAATGGGACCCTCTAGCACTAAATACTAAGATCCGTAAAAGTTTGAGCTCTCGATCCCAGAGCCGCTACCCACTAATTTTGTCATGCCCTACGTCTCACCATTTGATGGCACAGGTTCCCCCGAAGCCCACATTAAGGGGTACCTGCGCATTATAATGAGTATGGGCATTCTTGAAGTCCATCAGGTGAACTTATTCCAAACAACCCTAAGAGCTTCAGCTACCGATTTGTATATGAGGATGTCCAGCTAAGTAAAGTCAAGCTGGAAGTTGCTCAATACTGCCTTTATTGAGAATTATGCCTACAATGTCATAGGACCTAGAAAGGGTCCGAAAGGGTATTAAGGAACCCTTCGAAGCCTATTACCACAGATGGGTCGCAGTTTAATCACTGGTGGATGGATGTAATCCCAAAATTTGCGAAGAAATGAAAATGAAGAAATTCCATACTTTTAATGATGTTGTGGAATATGCCAAAAGAATCGAGAAGTACGATGAGGAAGAACACATCAAGCAGAAAGAGGCAACCTATTATACGAAAAATAAGCCATATGATAGGCTGGCTCCCCCAACATCCTACCAGCTAAAACCTTCCTATGCCAAGAGGGAAGAGTAGAAAACTGAGGCCATCAGTGCCACAATCACTCCGGTACCGCCACAACCAATCTCACTATGGGCTGAGTCATTATCTCAGTTATTCACTAAGATGAGAAAATTCAGGGGCTTGCAAAGCTTGAAGCCATTTGTACCACCAGCCCTGGCTGACAGAGAAAACTTTTGTTAATATCACATGGTAAAAGGGCATAGAATTAATGAATGTATTCAACCACTATAGGATCTACAATAGATGATCCAAGAAGGGAATTTAGAAGAGCCGGAGCGGAAGCCGAGTACCCAAAATAACCGGCTTCTGAGATTCAAATCCCTTATCAATGCTATCCTTCTCCATAAAGATAGTAACCATGGGAGAAACAACACCTAGTTCGATCCTAGCTTCGGGATAAATTATATCGAGTGGCAACTCACAGAAATAGATAGGGTAGACACCTATGCAAAAGAGTTGTTTGAGTTAGGAAAACTTACGGCTTTAGCGATGGAAAGACTCCAGTATGAAGGGGACACCGACGCACTCACTTTCTTGGAGCAATTCTATAACCTCCTGGCAAAATATGATGTCCCACCCTACAGTATGGTCACTGTGTTTTCTATGCATCTCACAAGGGATGCAATGGATTGGTAGCTTTCCATGTCGCCTAGATAATTATGGGACTGGGTAGAGCTACAACACTAGTTCTTAGAAACCTTCCCTAGCGATAGACTCTTTATAATCTAAGAGTCCCTTGATGAGGGCAATCAGGCAATATATCTTATAGGAAATGAAGAGGCTACCATACCCGAGTGGTTGCAATCAAGCAATGCTGTAGTATGACCAGCAGACTTAAGGGCCACCGGCCACATAAGTATCAAAGATGATGGGATCGAGGTAGGCCTGATCTGGTTAGCCTCCTCATTTCATTCTAATAGCTCAGTGGCACCACAGTCCCAACCCTATTGGCCACGTTCCTCGATGATAAAGTTTGTGACTGGTATAATGGGATGCCAGTCAAGCGGTACTAGGATCTTTCACCGTAAGCGCTAGCTTAGCATGTACTTTCATAAGACATAATTCCTTTAACTTGGTGCTAAGCCGAGAGTCAGCCACTAAAAGTACAGCTATGTCTCACCCTCAGGAAGATGAAGTAGAATCAAACTTCTATGAAACATTATTCATCAACGCCATTTCGCTTGATGAAGAAGAAGAATGGGGATCGAATAGCTAGGATGAGGATCCCTGCTTCGATGATAACCTTATATTCGATGAGATGCATTTGATTAAAAGAGTATCAGCTTATGAAGAAGTACTCAGATCACGTGGTCTCCTTTACATAGCCAATTCAAAAGGAAATGAGAATAGGTTTTCGGGAAACTCTGACCTGATCAAGTTCCTGAGATGGTTCCTCCTAACTCCATAGCTATATGACACCAGTGTCCTAGGGGCACCAACCCTATTTCCTAATTTCTAACCAGCCAGGGCCTAGCTTGGTATTTCCAAATGTTACCTCACCGATGATGTGATTGGCCATTGATGTGCCAGAAATTCATCCAAGAGTTCACTCCTCACATGTCATTATTTATGAACTATGATGGATCATACTATTGGGTCCTATGGCCTTCCCCATAATGCATATGCTTCGGGCCTGTTTATGAAAGATATGTTAGCTTGCCTGAAGATGGAACCGTAGCTATGATCCACTAAACTACCATCACTACCCGTATGCAATGTAAGGAGATGTCGAGCCCACATAGATTCATAGAACAAGCGCCTCACCTAAACCCTCACTTTGAGACAGGGGAAAGCAATAGGAAACCCTATGCAGGAGGTCCTTCGAATGAAGTGGCACCCCCAGAGCCACCTCAGTATACCCGTCCTTGGCTTGAAGGTGACCATGGACACTCAAGCAACAGAGGATCCACTCGCGGTTTTAGGGGGGCATGCCCAATTGGTCCCATACCTTGTAAGAGGAACAGAATTTAGGGGTGCCTCAAGCAATGATGAATCAGTTCTAGAAACAGAGGATGTGGCATACCCTGGCTTTATGACAAGTATACCAACATTATATGACATGACTACCATGGAATCGTGATGGGATGATAATCTTGATTATCCAAGTGATAATGAGTGTACAATGATGAATGGTTATGTCAGGATAATCCTCGCTAATCTGTAATTATAGGCACCAGAGCTAGTATGCTTCTGGGATCTGCCTCCAGAAGGGATTGCGGATCCCCAACCATCACCTGGCCTTGAGTCCTTGCACTCTTGATTAATAAGAGAAGAGTTATGGGTAATCATGGATGGATCACCTACAAAAATCAATGCAATCGGGGCTGGTCGCCTTACCAAAAGACTAGTTCTCCATAGAATCCAACAAGAAAATGGGAGACCCCCCCACGACATAGGAGACATCAGTCTGATGCCACAATTAATCCAATGGAATTCACAAGTATTCAAGATAACCAAAGATTCTATAGAAGGCTCAATGCGGCCCATGAATCTGCAATCGCTTGGGAAGATACCCACGGGACCATGCTCTTCCCCAAGTTGCCACCAGAACTCAGATATGATGGAAGCGGGCATCCTTGAATCTTCCTCGCAATATTTACCAAAGTAATAAATTCAAGGGATGAACATTATCACCGTTGGCCGGAAATATTTAGCTCCACTCTAGAAGGGAGAGCATTGCGATGGTACAACAGAACTTGGAATAATCTAGCCACACACCATTATTGGTACTTCTGGGGCATCCTAAGCCAAGCTTTCCTATACTATTTTACCATGGAAGATTGATCAAGGGGTAACCCTCCCAGAATGGAACCATACCCGAGCGTTGGACCAACAACTTAGGCTTATCCATTCTTCACAATGGTACCCCATCTGAAAATTGTGGAAATACTAGATGAATTGGTCTTGGCTCGCTCTGATGTTATTAACATGATAAGGGGGATTGAATAGCAAGCACACGGGATAGATGAAATCCTCCGAGCAAATCTGGCTATAACATTACTAATGGATGTGCATTGCGGGCCCAAAGGCGCAAAGGCTTTGGCCCTACATATAGATAGGCCCATATGGCTGGAAGACATTCCCTTCAAAGAAGATTTTGATAAGTTCACAGTGTTCAAGCCCAAGAGCACTCCCCAAGAATGACAAGAGCGCATCAATCATGTTACCAGAAGTGAGAGAATTTATCAGCCTCTAGTCCAAGTTAATCCTAGCCATACATAGGTTCCACCGGCAGGTAACTCGACGGGAGGAGTCCATAATCCTGTAGTAGAAAAATTAACAAACACCCCTATCAAGATGAGTACTTGGGATCTGTTATGGGGATCCTAAACACATAGGAGGGCTATAATGCAAAAGTTGATGGAAATGGAGGCACCATCACTACCTTTACCGGCAGAAGTGTGTGCCTTGATCAGACTCAAAATCCCCACCAAATCTCCCAACATTATCTTCTCTAAGGCAGACCTGTCAAATGACGGGCTACGCCACAACCGAGCTTTGTACTTGAAAATTGAGATACTAGATCAAGTGATGCCCTATCTCATGGTGGACGATGGCTCTGCACTCAACGTTTGCCCTCGAAAGATCCTACCAATCCTGGGGTTGAATGAAGGGATGCCCAAGAAGTCCGTAACGGTTATCAAACCATATGACAACTTGAAAAGGCCCATCTTGGGGACTTCTGAGGCAACAGTGAAGACAGGGGAAGTTAAGTCCCTCGCAACTTTCACCGTCATCGACATCCCTATCATATTCTCCTTGCTGCTCAGTCGTCCATGGTTTGATGTGCTGGGGGGCTCCATTCCACCTTGCATTAAAAGGTGAAAATCCCCTATATGGGGAAGATAGTAACCCTCGAGGCCGATGAGGAATCCACTGTAGCTGCCATACGCGTAACCCTAGAATACATAGGCGAATTTCTAACTCCCACCATAGGAAAAGATGAAAAACCAACCCAATGGTCTGAATGGGTAAGAAACTACATGGATTAGCACTTAACCCCTAGGGGCTGGCCTTGGAGCACAAGTGATGCCCGATCTCATGGTGGACGATGGCTCTGCACTCAACGTTTGCCCTATCTCATGGTGGACGATGGCTCTGCACTCAACCCAATGCCCTAGATCAAGTGATGCCCTATCTCATGGTGGACGATGGCTCTGCACTCAACGTTTGCCCTCGAAAGATCCTACCAATCCTGGGGTTGAATGAAGGGATGCTCAAGAAGTCCGTAACGGTTATCAAACCATATGACAACTTGAAAAGGCCCATCTTGGGGCTTCTGAGGCAACAGTGAAGACAGGGGAAGTTAAGTCCCTCGCAACTTTCACCGTCATCGACATCCCTATCATATTCTCCTTGCTACTCAGTCATCCATGGTTTGATGTGCTGGGGGGCTCCATTCCACCTTGCATTAAAAGGTTAAAATCCCCTACATGGGGAAGATAGTAACCCTCGAGGCCGATGAGGAATCCACTGTAGCTGCCATACGCGTAACCCTAGAATACATAGGCGAATTTCTAACTGCCACCATAGGAAAAGATGAAAAACCAACCCAATGGTCTGAATGGGTAAGAAACTACATGGATTAGCACTTAACCCCAGGGGCTGGCCTTGGAGCACAAGAACAAGGCCCCCTAGAATTTTAATTCGCTATAGGCTCCCATAGCCCCTGTAGACTTGGGTACAAGGGCAGGAGCTGACGAAGGGCCTTGTCTAGAAGGTGCCAGATGTTAGAAATCTTTATTCATGCTAAGGAAATCCCTTACTAAGGCAAGCCCGAGCCCATCAAGACCGAAGAAGGAGAAGTGCCCGGCTTTAAGATATTCTCAGATATTGAGGGCTTCAAAGGCCCCGTTTGCTAGACTAATTATGAGAAACAAACTGAGAAAAGGAAGACCTCGTTCGAGGAAGAATCCCCCAAGAGGAAAAAGATGATGAACCAGTCAAGTGTCGAAGAACTAGGAGTAGGGTTAGCTAAGCTAATAGAAGCCTACCTTGAAGACAAGAAGACTGAGTTGAAATCGCAAAAAAGGGAGCCTACAGAGGAAGGAATGGACAAAATAATCACTGGGTTGGCCTAACTTATGATCAAGGGGTAGTCTAAGGTTGAAGACGTAATTGCCAGTAGTAGCACAGAGATTCCAAGTAAGGAAACTACCATCCTAGAAGTCGATAATGATGCTTGAATTTCTGATGTCTTTGAGCTTAACAACTTGTATTGTGAAGGTGACAATGACAATAAAATGAACAACTTCGCTTGTGTGATGCTTTTGATTTCATGCATTCACCTCACCATATGCCAAGTATTTTTACTATTCATGACACTCTTACAAAAGAAATAAATTTGGGAACAAAAAATGACCCTAAGATGATATCAATTTCCAATGACCTTGGTCCCAAACTTGAAATAGAATTAGTAAGAGTGCTCAAATCACATGTGAAAGCATTCTCTTGGTCCTATAATGACATGCCCGGAGTCGACAGAGCCATGGCAGAACACAAAATTCCCACCGACCCAAAAGTTCGGCTGGTTAAACAAAAGCTTCGAAGATTGATACCTGAGTGGGTAGAAAAGGTCAAGGAAGACTTAACCAACCAGATCAAATCTAAGTTCCTAGAAGTCGTAGAATACCTAGAATGGTTGTCCAATATAGTACCAGTTGCAAAGAGGGGCGGGAGAGTCCAAGTCTGCGTCGACTTCCGTGATCTCAACAAAGCTTCACCAAAGGATGAATTTCCTCTACCATAAATAGATGTACTAATTAATAGTAAAGCCCGAGCAGCCATGTATACCTTCATGGACGACTTCTTGGGATATAACCGGATATTGATGAATGATATCGACAAATTTAAGAAAGCCTTCATCACGGAATTGGGGTCTACTGCTATAAAGTCATGCCATCTGGACTTAAGAACGTAGGGGCAACCTATCAAAGAGCATTCACCACTTTACTCCACGACCTAATCCATAAAGAGGTTGAAGTATACATGGATGTTATGCTGGTAAAATGGCCAACCCCCGAAGAGCACCCGGTTGTGCTCAATTGCTTCCTCACCTGAGTAGAGAATTATAATCTCTGACTCAACCCAAAGAAATGTGTCTTTGGAGTGACTTTTGGGAAATTGCTAGGTCACATTGTCAGCCAATGAGGCATAGAAATTGATCCCGATAAGGTGATGGTAATCCTCAATATGCCTCTACCTAAGACCAAGAAAGAAGACCAGAGTTTTCTTGGGTCCCTACAGTACGTCAGCAGGTTTATTGCAAGGTTGACCACTATCTATGAACCCATATTCAAACTCCTCAAGAAGCAGCAACCGGTCGCTTGGAATTCGCAATGCCAAAAAGCCTTCGATAAGATCAAGGCATACTTGTCTAACCCGCTAGTACTAAAGCCACCTACGCTGTGTGGGCCTCTTACCCTGTACCTAGCTATTGAAGAAACCTCCGTAGGGGCAATGCTAGTACAAGAACACAAGGATAAGAAAGAACATGCCATTTATTACCTCGGCAAGAAATTCTTGGAGTACAAAAACTGGTACACCATTGTCGAGAAAACTTGTGCCGCCATGGTATGCTTTACCAAGAAGCTCAGATATTACTTCCAGTCCTTCAAAATCCAGGCTGTTGCAAAGGCAGATCTAATGAAAAACCTTTTTCAAGCACCCTCCTTGGCCGGGAAATTATTCCGATGGTTGCTACTACTATCAGAGTTTGACATCAAATACGTCACCAGAAAAGTGATCAAAGGACCGACAGTGGTAGAATTTCTGGCCAACCAACCTCTGGAATCTAATTACATTAAGAACCTTGAATTCCCAGATGAACAGTTAGCCACAATAGCAAATGAGCCCCGGAGGTGGACCATGTTCTTCGACGGGGCAGTGAACAGTGAGGGAGCTAGTCTAGGAGTCATAATTATATCCCCTAAAAGAGGATTGATCCCACTTTCCAAAAGATTAGAGTTCCTAGTAACTAACAATGGCTCTAAATATGAGGCATTTCTATTTGGCCTGAGCTCGCTGCTCATATTAGGGGCAGAAGAAGTAGAAGTTGTGGGAGACTCCGCTCTTATCATCAAACAAGTGATAGGCGATTGGGAATTAAAAGAAGAATCACTCTGACTTTACCTTGAATCCGTATGGACAAAGGCATCCCTCTTCGGGGAATGTGAATTCTGACATGTGTTGAGAGAGGAAAATTAGATCGCAGACTCACTAGCCACCTTAGCTTCCACGTGGGAAAACCCTGAACAACAACGCATAAAATCTATAATAGTAGAAGTTGCACATGCTCCGTATTACCTCGCTTTGGTCATACAAATCTCCATCAAACGAGAACCCTAGTATTGTGACATATTTTAGTTCCTTGAGAGTGGGACCTTTCCTACAGAAGTTATAGACGTCGATAAGACCACCCTACGGATGTTAGTAGTTCACTTTAGGCTCATCAAGGGGCAACTATTTCAGATATCCTCCGACGGAATCCTCCTCAAATGCTTAGGATAAGTAGAAGCTGACAACGTCATGCAGGAAATACATGCAGGAACATGTGGTCCTTATATGAACGGAGTGATATTAGCTAAGAAGATACAACGAATGGGTTACTTCTAGCTGACCATGATAGCTAAGAAGACTACATAGGCCTAGTTAAGAAGTGCCACGAATGCCAAATTCATGGTAACATCAGTCACATACCACTAATCGAGCTGCAAAGCCTAGCCACACCCTGATCTTTCTCGACCTGGGCATCAACATCATAGGAGAAATCAGACCATCATTAACAACTGGCCACAAGTTCATTATAGTAGCTGTGGACTACTTCTTAAAATAGGTTGAAGCTGAACCCTACATTGGGATCACTGCTAAGAAAATGGCGAAATTCATTCAAAAGCAAATCTTTTCCCGATATGACATACCTCATCATGTGGTATTCGATAATGGAGTGCAATTCCAGGGGGAAACTATAGACTTACTGAAATGACACAACATCAAACATCATCGATCATCGCCATACTACCCTTAAGCCAATAGGGCGGTGGAAGCGGCCAATAAAGCTGTGAAGAAGATTCAATCCAAAATAGTAGTTACCCATCGGGATTGGGCCGATCATCTCCCTTATGCCCTCTGAGGCTACCGAACCAGCGTCAAAACCCCAACGGGACAGACGCCATTCACTTTGGTAAATGGGATGGAAGTAGTTCTTCCTATAGACATCAATTCAAGTCACTCCATGTGGCACTCGAGCCAATATTGCACGAAGATGAGTGGGCAAAATTGCATTACAAAACACTTAACACCATTGATGAAAGACGCCTAGAAGCCCTTGATAGTTTGAGAATGTACCAACAATGAATGGCCCGAGCCAATAATAACCGAGTAAGGAGGGTCGATACGCCCCTTAAGGCCGATGACCTCATGTTGAAATAGGTCAAAGCCACTCATACCGACCCCAGAGGTTAATTTTGTCCAAATTAGGAAGGTCCACACATGGTAAAATGAGTTCTTAGTAAAGGAGCCGTGAAAATCATGGATATGGATAGAAATGAGTTCACAAATCTTGTTAATCGGGACAAGCTTAAAGCATATTTTGTTTAAAAGACCAATTCGAGATAGACGAAAATCATGTTGTAAAGTCATCATCTTTGTAAAGTCATGAACATTAAAAGTATAAAATACATTAAAGAGGAGCACACATACATAGCGCCCATACCCGAAACGAAGTCAAGGCTTTATTACAAAAACTGAAAAACATAACTTAGTGGCTAGGACCTGCCACATGATGACTATAGCGGCAAGAAATTGCCAGCCTATCTACTCTAGTAGGCACTACCTTGATGGCAGAGAGCCACCCCAAATAGATCTCATCAATTGACTTGTTAAACGGCAGCTCATAATTCATTATGACCAATGTGTGACTCTTCCAATTGGTATGGATGTGCGCAAGCCATAAAGGCCCCAGGGCATCATAGGCGAGGCATGAATGTATTCAGGCAAATACTAAGGATGGCCATATTATCACCTCATGCATTCTGGAAAGTAGTACGATATCTTCTCTGGGCCCAATAATTGAATGCCCTGGGAACAGTTTGGGTGGTCACCTCATCAATCTTCTACCAAGAATAAGTCCACCTAATGTCCCTCTCAGTTAGCCTCTACAGGAAATACACCCATTCATATGAAAGTTGATTCCTATGATACCCGGGTTGCATTCCTCGACTCTAGAAGTCCTTAGGGGCATAAGAATCTGCCAATCCAACTGGTACTCTAATGACCTGTAGACACTCCATCAGCTATATCTACCATGATGTAAACCTGTCAGTGGTCTATTGCCGGTAAAAGTCTATGAAAATAACAATAAAGTGATTAGTATACCTGAAGGAGAAACCTGCTTCCTCTTACCATTACATCCTTTTCTAAATGAACAGAGTCCATGTAAATGAAGGACTCAGCTAGGACCACAACCATGGGTGATGATCCCTCTAGAGTTTTTTGGATCACAAAAACTAATTGAGGGTTGCAGATCCTATTATCGGATTCATATAGAAAACCTCCCATCAGCTGCACGGCCATAAGAGGTATCCAGCTCTAATGACTGATAGGAATGGAAGAACATATTTCTAAAGTCACTCCTCAAATCAATCTGAGTTGCTCAGGGTTAGTAGATATGATTCTATTCCTCCACATCATGCTACTCCATAGCAACATCATAATCAGGCACCACAACATCCTGGTTGCAAGAAATGTCCATTATGGTGCAAAACTCTTCATAAAGCAGACACAACTCTTAGTTGTTGAAGTGGAACACATGGTTAAGTGGATCCCACAAACTTATTGCACCTTGCAGAAATGCATCATCCAGAATGATGTGGTAATAGTGCTGCATGTGGAAAAGGCTCCCAGCCGGGAGTTGATTCCAATCTGCCGAACTCAGGATTCGGAGATAGTCTGTCAGCCGGGTCTTGAACCTATCCATGTCGATTTGATCGTAGCTCAACAATGGCGATGATAGATCATAAGATCAATACCAACTGCACAAGAAGGAGATCATCTTCAGAGAAAGAACGTCAAAGCAATGAAGCTAGCATGTCAAGAGAGTAAAATAAATCATACATAAAAAATAAATAGGGCCTTGAAGGACCCACCAATCCATAAAAAGAAAATAATGAAGGGGAAAAAATACACCCAATCCAACCATCAAATGTACTGCATAAAATTGCCAGCGGGCCCATATAAAAAATATAAATATATATACGCCGAGCTAAGGCCTAAGTATCATATCCTAAATTGCCCGAATAAATGGGAGCCTCTAAGTCTACCTGTTGTACCTCGCTACTATCTCCAACCCCCTCTTAGCCTCCTAGACTCGGCAAGACTTAGAGAGGCTCTACAAGGGGAGCCATCAAAACAAAAGGAGAAGTTGGAGGAAACTGTGAAGACGTCTCTACAAAGCTAGCCTGGGCCGAATAACCGGGCATGTAACCCTATGCTCCATAGCCAGAGGAATGCTGTGCATATGCTGCCAGAGGAGCCTATCTGTAGTGGCCATAGCCTGAAGGCCCGTCAGCGGAGGTGCCCTGTAACTAGCTCTAAGTTGTTCCACTTCTGCATTCAGTGCCCGGATCTTACCCTGCAAACATTTCATGCATACATAAGCGCGTATCCATATATATCTGGTGAAAAATGAACTTGTCGGGTCTTATCACCATCGCAAAGTTATTCCCCAACATGATATTCTAAAAATCAAAGAGAAGGCAACTGCCTCTCTTACCATCCTCTCTTGACACCTGTCAAATAAAATGAGTTGTGTTAACACAAACCAAGGAAAAAAATAGATGATCATAATGTGCCGTGATAAGCTCACATGGGTCATGTGAGAAGGCTTAAAGGTTATGTCCACCCTAGTTGAGTCACCCACACCAATGGGAGGGAAATAGATGGACAGGTCGGGCTGGTAGATGTGCAATCCCATAGGGACTTGTTAGTCTCGGTGCCCTATGATGTGAGAAGTGGCCTCACCCGACCTATAGGGACCCCTTGTCCTTTTTCCCTGCAAAATAAAGCTGAATTAGCAATCGAAAGACATAAAAATGAGCATTAAAAGATAGAGACATAACCCCTGGGATGCGACTTGATCCTTTGGAGGCCAGCCAAGTAAACACTCGATCACAAAATTAGGATACAGGTTGGCCTCATCATATAACTCCACCATCTCGCCTTCTCCCTTCAGGATATCAAGAGCCTCCTCAGCCAGCTTTGGCTAGAATAACCACCTCGGGAGCTAAGGCGGCACAAGTCTCTCCTCGGAGACTTGTCACATTGCACCACCCGTTCTCCCAGATACCACTCGAGGGAAGAAAGGCTTTCCAAGATCAGCCATTTTGGCACCATCTCCCAGGCAGCCATCATAACTCTACTCCAGCCATAATCATTCCCCAATGGAGCATGAATAGTATACAAGCAAGTATCATTAGTAAACACTAAAAAAAGGAATACATATATGAGAAACAAGGACTCACCTAATTAAAGGCAAGGTTCTTGATCCTCTTTTTAGCTTTGGTGGCAACTACATTCCCCCAAGCCACCAACCAAGAAGGAAGATGAGGAAAGTGGGGAATATCTTTTCGAATCTTGGCCTTCTTCAGCCAGGAAAGGATCCCCTTCTCAAAGCCCCAAATCTAAAAAGGAAGAAGGACAAGCATAAGTCAACGCGTGACACAAACACATATGTATTAAATTTCCCAACAAATTACCTCGAGAACAAGTTATGAGGATTTCAGCTCTAAAGTGTGCTTCCTCACACAATGATCCAGGGCCAAGTATAGTTGCCCCAGCGTAGCTCTACCCCAAGCCATTTCTTTGAACTTTCTTAAATCCACCAAAGAGCCCAGGAGGTTCAAATTAAGGGCCGAATCACCAACAGGGAATAGAGTATTGGTTAGGGCACATAACATAAAAGAACGAGCATATTGCTCTCGAGCCTCATCGCCGTTAGGGGCCCTATTTCCCAGGGCTGACCAGAAAGTGTATAAATCATTGGCAGGAATTTCCTTACTGGCACTAGTAAATCCCAACAATTTTAGCACGAGTGCAGGATTATTGTTGCCCATTTTTGTGGCACAATTGAAGTGACTGATTTCCCCATCAAAATGCAAACCGGTGATTGTGGAAAAATCCAATGGTGTAATGGTGTACTCCCCACACATCAAATGGAAGGTATGGGTCGAGTCCGACCATCTCCTCAAAATCGATGGCAAGACGGCACGAGAATACCGAACAAGCTTCATTGGAATGAATCTTTCAATGAATGCACTAAAACCCATATCCTCCAACTAACTCCCAACCAAGTGGTAAGATCCAGGAAGTTGCGTGCACCCTAATGTTTGACTTTCTGCAAAAGCAAACACAACCAAATTAAAAAGCCTTTTATAGTGATTAAGCATCTAAAAATCCTTCACCTAAAGTCACGCTTATAGTTATTAAGCACGGGTCACCAACGTTCTCAAAAAATGTATATATCTGCTTATAGTCATTAAGCGAGAATTCATCAAGCCACCTAAAAGTCACACATTGTAGCTATTAAGGATAAAGGTGTCACCAAAATCGTGCTTATAGCCATCAAGCATAAGTGACCAAGACAAGCTTATAATTACTAAGTTATGATCAAACATAGGAATTCCAAGGCATTACGAGGCTTATAATCATTAAGTTACCCTAAAAAGTTTTTGAGTTTCATGCAAATAGCAACATATGCACAAGCAGAACATCACAGATTATTTTTCTAGAACTGCAGGGAGATCTCAAACACTCAAAAGCATAAAAAATAGTCTAGTGTCGATCAAAACTAAGGAGCGTCGATCGATGCATCCTGAAAAAAAATAGAAGCATCGATCGACGCTGAGCCTAAAATTCCAAGATTACAAAATGTCATACAGGCAGTTTTCAGTAGTATAGAACCAACAACGAACTCAATGGTGCATGTATTATCAACAATATTCCTAAAAGCATGCCGATTCTAAAAAAGAAAAAGAGGAATAGTTGCTAATTTAGCGGAACGTGAGAGAGGTTTTTGTTCGGGTTTGAGAATGAGGGGGATAGCGTTGCCTCTATCCACGCCATGAAAGATCTTCCTTGTAGGAAGCCCGTAATTGTCCTCTGTGGTGACGATTGGAATATGGACCACCACGCCATTAATAATTACCTCTGGCACTGAGGTAGGGGCGCGAGTTTGGTCTCTAGACAACACGATTTTCATCCGCATCATGACGGATGAAAATCGAATAAAGATTGGAAGAAAAGAGAGTGTGAAAAGCCCTAATATAGCTTATGTTGTTAAAAGGAAATGCATGAAGAAAGGGTTTTTGTGTCAAGAGTGTTCAATTTGCAGAAAAATTATAGAATTTATAGAATTCCCAATTGCGTCGATTGATACAATCCTCAACACACCTTTTAATGACAATAACTGCTAGAATTGAAATGTTCAAAATTTAAATGGTTGCGTCAATTGACACAACCCCTAAGTGTCAATTGATGCTTATTAAAAATGACCTTTTTTCTGTCTTTTCAGGATGAAGTTGTAGTGCCAATTAAATCCTAGTTTTGAAAATTGCATTTTCTAGCATGAAAATCATTTTTCAAAGTACTGGCAGACCTATCATTTTCAGATAAGACACTGCAAGAATCCAAATGATTTTCCTAAAATATTTTGAAAGCCTGTAAAACATTAATTGATCGAAGGGGCAAAAAATATTTTTTTTCAAAAATTTAGTCGATTAAGTAATGTTGACTAAATTCTAGCAAAATCACGTGCATTTTTACTCACCGCGCTCACCTCGCGTATGCAAAAACATTACCTCTATGACATAAGTTGTATGCGAGGGGCAACCTGTGAGCATAGTCCGTCCTAGGTCCGATGATGTCCAAGACCTTTTCACTAAATGACAAGCTGGTACTAACAAAGATCAAGTTTCACCCCAAACTATAAACCCCTCCAAAGAGATAAGATTCAAACACCCTAAAGATTAGTGTCGATCGATACATGTCATACCCTACATTGCGTTGATCGACGCTATTACATTGTGATGATCGACGGTGCTGCGTGTTGATTCCTCTACTGACTCATCAAACCTATAAACATGACACAGCAAAGCTATCGCCGCCCAGGTTGCGTCAAATCGACGCTTCCCTATTATGTCGATTGAAGCTTATAGGGGAATCTAGGCCAATGACACAACAAAGCTAATCTGACACCTATTGCATCGATGGACACTGCTAATTTTATCAATTGATGCTCCCAAAAATTCTATAAAAGGAAACTGCCCCCGGCATTTCCAGGACATCAAATCATCTGGAGAAAAAAAGACAAGTTATTCTCGAGTAATCTTTCTTTAAAAATCCCTCATAATATCGAGCCTATACCAAAACTATTCCAAAAACTATTCCAAGGTATGGAAACCCTTCCTTGAAATAACTTTTAGCTAAAAAGCTACCCACTCATTCCCAAACATCCAAATAAGCGCACTGCAAAATTCCTCGAGGTTATCTCCAAAGAAATCTTAAAGAAATCTAAGGCAAACGCAGTCCAAGTCAGTGTTGGGCCTTCCAATCATCCTGCAACAAACAAAAGGTAACTGAGGGTCGAAGTGTCATTTTCAATGCATTATTAATCACCCCCCACAAGGTAATCCAATCATGTAGGGCCCACGCTCCAAGGGCTAGGCCCGCAAAGGTCGTATCTCCCTAACTCATCTCTTTTGCTTATTTAAATAACAAAAGATTCTTTTTCAAAAATATGCTTCGTCCAAATTCAAATTGCAAGTAACTATTTCATCTGGAACTAAAATCTCTCTTTTATCGGTATAGGAATCCTGCTCGGATTAGCTATACCACCAATTTCTCGAAAGAGCTGATCTGGATGATGACTCTAACATTGTATAAAACTGGGATCCTGCTCCCTCAATAAAAAAGGGTAATCCCCAAAGGAGTCATCGACCCCTTTGTCCAGTTGGATATACCAAGTATGTTCGCATATACAACGAGCCCCGTGCTCTAGCGGCGACTCCCTGCATTAAAACCCGAGAGTCCAGCATTGGCCGTGCCAATCCAACCCGCGACCTAAAAGGGCCCACGAAAAGAAAAGCTCACCCGCACACACCCACTGTGCTCTTGCAATCCATGCTATGTTTTTGTCAAGGACTTTTGCAAACACATCAATGAATATATTCTTAACCAGTCATAATATATTTTCGCAGCCATTGATATAATAAAAGAATTCCTTTATTAATATAACTTGTTTGTACAAAATAGAACTAACTAAGATATATCACCCTAATTGCCTCTAGGGCATACATCATATCTAACAATCTCCCACTTGCACTAGAGCTAATTAGCCATGTCCCTTAAGCCATAACTACTAACATATTGGTCAAGCTTAATCTACGTTAAAGGGTTGGTCATACCATTCATTAGGTTCTGATATGTAGGTATGTATTCCATATGTATATCCTCATCCATTATCATATCTTAAACTATTATATACTTTCTGTGTACATGTCCATTTCTCTAACGAGACCGTTGTTCTTTTTCCTGAGCAATAGCCCCATTGTTATAACAATATATCAATATTCGATTTTCACTACTAGACACCATGCTGAGATCACCAAAAAATCTCTTAACCCAGACATCAATTGGATATGATGTATGCCCTTAAGGCCATTAGGGCAATATATCTTAATTATGTAATAGTGTGAATAATTTGTTTAATCAGTAAAGGCATTTGTTCTTTTGTTCATATCAATGTGTTTCTATGTATATATATTGTAGCTGGTTAAATATATTCATTGATGTATGTATACAAAAGTCCTTGACATATCATAGCATTAAGTCATAGAAATTATAGTTGGACTATATCTAGTGGAACCTGCTTCATGTGCAATTATGATTATGTCTAAACTATCCCTAGTCATAGTTTCATCAAGAAAGGATATTGATGAAGCGGAAAGACTAGCATGTGGTTAACTTTCTTGGAAAGGGTCTAACCAGTCAATCTCCTAAGGACTGAAGGTGGTGCCTTAAGTTTGACACATGGATATATCTGGGAGATATATTGGAGACTACAATAAGATAAATACTTGATATATATATCAATGTGTTAGTGTTTATCTTCATGCAATAAGCTTTGCGAATGTACTTGTACTTGAGATGCTAGTTACCTTGTGTGGTACTATTGCTATACTTTGGGTCATTAATATACACTCATTAATTTAGGGTGCTACGGGTGATTACGGGTATAGTGATGACAACACATTGGTAAGTTGAGTAGTCGGAAAGAATCCATCACTCCAGATATATTAAGGAGTTATACTTGGCCACTTGTTGAAGTGATGACTACCATAAACCTCTAATCAGAGTATCTGTTTGATAGAAATGGTTTCTAGTCAAACACACTATGGCAAAAGGTAATATACTTTGGTAACAAGTAAACTAACGGGCTAGCTCAGAGAAACCTTGCTATTAGTGGGTTAACACTTTAACCTAACCCTATAAACTAGATGGTACTAATATTAAAGAATGGAAGGAATTTATCGCACTGGATAACTATTACATTAACTAGGATTAAGTCATAAGCATAAATGACGTTCCGAGTAATAGGGGATGGTAGACCCTTGCTAGAGGCATACTACAGTCATTTAAGGTAATCGAGTTCTATTCACGGTTTAGAGCATCGAGCCAATGGTTCCATTTGAATAAGGGTTGGTTAAGCCTTAACAGCTTAATACTTCAGGATCCTATAAGGTCACACACATGGGACCTTCATCGGACTAAGTAAAGAACTAATAGATTTATTCTAGTACAAAAATATAACATAAATAATAATTGGATTATTATTTGATTGGTTAAAATTGATTAGATAAATTTTGTTTAGACCAAAGAATTTAATTTAACCGAAAACTAATTAATTAGAGTCATGAATAAATTATATTTGATTAGATCAATTTTTGGTTGGACTAAAGAATTTATTATTACTGGTAACTAATTTATTAGGGTCAAAAATAAATATTTATTTGAAAGGATTAAAAGGGAATTTTGCATTGGCGAGTTAAAACCTAAAAGTATGGAATATTTTGTACAAAGTTTGGTTGCACGGAGTACACCGAAAGGTGTGCGAGCACTGCTAGGCAGTGTTCGTGGCATACCATGTTCATAGGTAGCACAAAGGCAGCCCATGAAGGGCACCGTGAGCTGGACTCGCTGCATGGGCTGTGAGGCCCAGCTCACGTTCAAGGCAAGCCGCAAGGGCTTGCCTTGCCGCTGCCACCTGCACCGTGCTATGTAAGCTGCATGGCAGGCTGGTAGAATCCACAAATCTATATAGATCCGCTGGTCATACCCACGTGGGATGAGCAAATGTGCACATCCCACATTGCTTTTTAGGGAGCAAATTTTTGCTCCCCAAGCTTATGTATAGGCTTTCCCCTCACCCTTTCAAAGTGCACCACAGCTCATAATATAAATCCTAAGTGAGATTCAAAAAGAATAATTTCTCGGGTAATTGAGCACGTTATTTTTGAGGAGCCTGAATTTATTCGGGAACCTCTAGTTCATATTTTCGGGTGAGGCTTCTAGAGTGGTCTAGCAACTACTCGAGGCTTATTAGTTCTTCTTCCCGGGGAGGTTTTGTTTGGTGGGGTTCATGTGGATACTGATAGAGGTTATCCTACGATTAGAGGCTTGTGCGAGATGGTTCTGCGAAAGCATGCTTCAACTGGTGAGTTCCTTTTCTTTCTCTTTTAATTATTAGGTCTTTTTCTTTAAGCATTTTTAGACTTAATAATTTTGCTAAGGTTGTTTTGCATGCTTAGTTTATTTTATGCTTAGGTTATAACTTAGAGTTATAACATGTTTAGGTTATAGCTTAGAGTTATAACATGCATAGTATAAAATGAATGTGTTAGGATATAATTTGGAATTATGGTATGCCTAGTCCTTTTGCATGCTAACCTAGGTAGAGAATTATTTAGTTAAGGCTTTATTTAATTTATATGCAACTAATAGGAGTTCCTGGGGACAGGGACAAAATTTTGAATTTCTGCCATGCCTATTATGCATGTTCAATCTAATTGTCAGTTCCCAATAGTGGTATCAAAGCCCGCCTATTTAGTGCATAATTAAGTTAGAAGCGAACTGAATATTATTTTCTATATGAAATGATTTGTTTATTTAATTTTTTGGAACAATATATATAAACTTCTGCCTTTCATTTCAAGGTTCGAAAATGGTTATGAATAATTTTGAATAAGCCTGCTCAACTTTCTCAAATTATACAAGTGTCAATAATTTATTTAAATTACATGGGTTATAGATGCTTCCAATTTACATGAATTGGAAGAAACAAAATTTATTAGTTCGAGAGAATCCACTGGTCTTCAAGTTTGTGCCCGTATTTGTTCTGGCTAAGGATTGGACTTGGTGTCTACTCCTCATAGGGTACCTCTCCTACCTGGGAACCTATATCGGTGAAATTTGAATTGACCAACGAGGATTAATATAAACTAATTTATTTCTAGTATATAAGATGGTGCTTATATATGTTTCTATAACAAAGTAAAAAAAATTAAATTTATTGAATAAAAGCTTAAACGAGATGCAACATAAATATAACAAATAAAAGTGTTAATTATTTTGCATATAATATAGGTTGATGAAATAATTATAATAAAGAGCTGAACCCACCTAAGGTTAGACCTTATAAATTAATTCTAAAATTCCCTGAGTTAATACAAGTTATTATAATTTTGTCCATCTGACAAAATCCTAGATTGGGTGAGACGTTTAACACCAATAAAATCCCAAAGTAAATATATTAAGGCAAGTTGTAGCCTTCCTTACTCAAATTTATAATACGGTCTCTTTAGGCTACCAAAGTGTTATGCAAAGCGTTCCTTCTAGTCCATATTGATTGGTTGTAAAGTTTGGGATATGGTCTGCCTTAACAGAGCTGGGGTAGTCCACCATAAAATTGGGGCTAGGCCCAGATCTGAGACATATTCAAGGAGATGCTAATATAAGAGCACACGTCCCTTGGGATTAGGGAACTTGAATGAATTAGCAATTGCATGCAATGCAAATGGAATTGGATTCCAACTATGACTCACTATTATGACTTGACTCATAAAATTGGGGGTTGTAATAGACTAGTTATAGATGCTACCTACTAGGAAATTTAGCTGGGCTAAAATTCCCGAATTCAATATAATGGGCTATTGCAAATTTTGAAGAAAATAGTAGGAAAATATATTTAATTAAAAGTCCTTATATTAAATGCATGTACTTAAACTAATATATAAACATTTTTCTTTTCTTATATCTTAGGTTGAAAATGACTTCCAATGTTAATCTCCGTATGTTACTTGATACCAAATTGAATGGCTTGAACTTTTCTGATTGGTTCCGAGCCGTGAGAATAGTTCTTAGATCCGAGGGAATTGCCTATGTTCTAAGTGAAATTTTCCCTATAGAACTTAATGTTGAGGATCGAGTAAAACATGATTCCTGGTTGAAGCACAGGAAAGAACCTGAGACTGCCATATGTATTATGTTGGGGTCCATGAATCCTGAGCTACAGAAATAACATGAGAACATGCCCTTGGGGGACATGGTTCTCCATCTTGAAGAAATCTTTTCAAAGAGGGAAAGGACAGAGAGGTATGAGACCTCCAAGCTCCTTTTTGGGACCAAGATATAGGTTGACACCTCTGCCTCTCAGCATGTACTGAAACTCTTAGGATACCTTGAGAAGCTGAATGGATTGGGATTCGAGATGAATCATGACTAGAGCATTGACCTTGTGTTGATGTCCTTGATAGATAGTTATTCAGGCTTCGTGAGTAACTATTACATGAACAAGATTAATTCTACTATCCCTGAATTAATCAACATGCTAAGAATAGTAGAACCTCAGGTCAAGAAGGATCAGAATCCTCTACTGTTGTTTGAAAAAGGCAAGGCTTCTAAAAAGAAGAAGCAGGCACTAGGTGCTAAGAAAAGAATCATTAAGAAGAAGAAAGAAAATAAGGCATCTAAGTATGTCTGCTTCCAATGTGGGAAACCGGGACATTGGAAGAGGGATTGCAATGCTTTTGCTTCTGAGCATTTAAAGAAGAAGCCTATAGAGGCATATACTTCAGGTATGTTTGTAATTGAAAACTTTGCTACTTTTTCGCGTGAATCCACTTGGGTATGAGATATTGGTTGTGGTTCTCATATCTGTACTTCTATACAGGGACTAAGGAACTATAGAAAACTTGCAATAGGGGAGATGGACCTACGCATGGGAAATAGAGCTAGAGTTGCTGCATTAACCATAGGGAGCTTTAGTCTTGTTTTGCCAAGAGGACTTGTTTTAGTTTTGAATAATTGTTACTATATTCCAAGTGTTACTAGGAATATTGTATCTATTGCGTGTTTAGCAGCAGAGGGATTTGAAATTTTATTTTTGATAATAATTGTCAAATTCGTTTGAATAATATTCTTTATGGTTATGGAATGTTAAAAGGTGGCATTTATGTTCTTGATACTAAAACAAAAGTTTTTAATATAAACAATGTAAAGAAAGTTAAATTAGATAATGAGAATTCCTTCTGCTTATGGCATTGTCATTTAGGCCACATGAACAAAGATCGCTTAACCAAGTTGCATAAGCATGGAGACTTGGGCCAAATTGACTTGGAGTCTTATGGTGATTGTGAACCTTGTTTAAAAGGAAAAATGACAAAGTTACCCTTTTAAGGAAAGGGTGAGTGGGCCACAAGTACATTAGAACTTATACATACTAATATGTGTGGTCACATGAGTGTTTAGGAACTACGAGGATACTCCTACTTCATAACCTTTATTGATGATTACTCATGATATGGTTATTTGTACTTATTGAAGCACAAGTCTGAAAGTTTTGAAAAGTTCAAACTATTCAGAGTTGAAGTAGAGAAACATCTTGAGAAAAGTATTTAAACACTTCAATCGAATTGAGGTGGAGAATACTTATGTCAGGAGTTTCAGGATTATCTGAAGGAAAATGGGATAGTTCCCTAGTGGACCCCTCCTTATACACACCAACACAATGGAGTGTCATAAAAGAGGAATCAAACTTTATTAGATATGGTCAGGTCCATGATGAGTCATGCAGATCTTAGTAAATCCTTTTGGGGATATGCACTGGAGAGCACAGTTTATATTTTAAACAGAGTGCCCTCTAAATAAGTTGATTTTACACCTTATGAAAGATGGCGTAACACGAAGCCATCTCTAAGTCACTTAAGAGTATGGGGCTCTCCTGCTATGGTAAAAAGGATAGTGTCAGATAAGCTAAATGCCAAGGCTGACAAATGTGTGTTCATTGGATATCCAAAGGAAGCAATTGGATGTCTATTTTACCAACCAGAAGCACAAAAGGTATTTGTGTCTTGGAATGCTCAGTTTTTGAAAAAGGAACACTTACTTACAAAAGTTAGTGGGGGCAATATTGAAGTGGAAGTTTAAGAGGAAGAAACAGATAATCAACTGATTGACCCCGTTCTAGATACTGAGGAGAGTGTGATCCAAGAACAACCTGTCGAAAAACAATTATTACGAAGATCAGGTCATGTTCATAAGGGTCCCGATAGATATGGTTTTATCATCACCGATGATAAGGAACTATATCTTATGGAGGATAATGAACTAAGGACATATGATGAGGCAATGAAAAGCTCAGATTCTGATAAATGGCTAAAAGCCATGAAATCAGAAATGGATTCCATGTATGAGAACCAAGTTTGGAATTTGGTTGATGCACCGCAAGAGGTTAGACCAATTGGGTGTAAGTGGGTCTTCAAGAAGAAGATAGACATGGACGGTAAAGTAATTACCTATAAAGCAAGGTTGATTGTGAAAGGTTATAGTCAACGGGAAGGTATTGACTATGATGAAACCTTCTCACCGATAGCCATGCTTAAATCCATAAGGATACTCTTTGCTATTGCTGCTTATTACGATTATGAGATCTGGCAGATGGATGTAAGAACAACATTCCTAAATGGGGATTTAGATCGGGATGTGTATATGACACAACCTGAGGGTTTTACATATCAGAATGGCTTAAAGGTATGCAAGCTACAAAGATCCATTTATGGACTTAAGCAAGCATCCAGGAGTTAGAATATAAGGTTTGATTAGACAATCCGGAAACTGGATTTCTGCCCAAATGCTAATGAGCCTTGTGTTTACAAGAAGGTTAGTTGGAGTGCAGTCGTGTTTCTAGTATTATATGTTGATGACATCTTGCTAATAGGAAGCAGCATTTCTCTTCTTCAAAACTTTAAAGTATGGTTGTCAAGAAAGTTCTCGATGAAAGACCTTGGTGAAGCAACATTTATAATAGGTATAAAGATCTATAGGGATAGATCTAAGAGGCTGTTAGGTCTTTCTCAAAGTACATATATAGACAAGGTATTGAATAGGTTCAACCTTGAACATTCTAAGAAAGGTTATCTCCCGATGACAAAGGGGATAAACCTATCTAAGGCTGAGTGTCGGAAGACAGCTCAGGAGAGAATGCACATGAAGGATATACCCTATGCATCCATGATAGGATCCATCATGTATGCTATGGTATGTACTAGGCCGGATGTCTCTCAGGCTTTGAGCTTTATGAGCAGATATCTGTCAGATCCAGGTGAAAAGCACTAGATGGCCATCAAGGCAATCCTTAAGTACTTGAGAAGGACTAAGGATGAGTTCTTGATTTATGGCTAAGATGACCTCACAATGAGAGGTTACACTGACGTGAGTATTCAATTTGATAAGGATGACTTTAAGCCTCAGTCAGGTTTTGTGTATGTGTTAAAAGGAGGGGTGGTATGTTAGAAGAGTTCCAAGCAAGAAACTACTGCTGATTCAACCACGGAATCTGAATACATTGGTGTATGTGAAGCAGTAAAAGAAGCTCTCTGGTTAAAGGGATTTATTGGTGATCTTGGTGTGGTGCCTAAGGCTGTTGATCCAATTACTTTATATTGTGAGAACAATGGTGCCATAGCTCAGGCAAAGGAACCATGGTCTCTTCAGAAAAACAGACATGTATGCAGAAAGTATCATATAATCAAGGAAATTGTTGATGTTAAGATAATAAGGTTAGAATATGTACCCACTGATCAGAACCTTGTGGATGGTTTGACAAAGCCATTGACTCAAGTCAAACATGACTAGCATGTTAAAGCATATGGATTAAGACATATGGCTAATTGGCCTTAGTGCAAGTGGGAGTTTGTTTGGATATGATGTATGCCCTTAAGGCAATTAGGACGATATATCTTAATTATGTAATAGTATGAATAATTTGTTTAATCAATAAAGGCATTTGTTCCTTTGTCTATATCAATATGTTTCTATGTATATATATTATAGTTGGTTAAATATATTCATTGATGTATGTATACAAAAGTCCTTGACATATCATAGCACGAAGTCAGAGAAATTATAGTTGGACTATATCTGGTTGAACCTGCTTTATGTGCAATTATGATTATGTCTAAACTATCCCTAGTTGTAGTTTCATCAAGAAAGGATATTGATGAAGCGGAAAGACTAGCAATTAGTCAACTTTCTTAGAAAGGGTCCAACCAGTCAATCTCCTAAGGACTGAAGGTGGTGCCTTAATTTTGACACATGGATATATCTGGGAGATATATTGGAGACCGCAGTAAGATAAACACTTGGTATATGTATCAATATGGTTGTGTTTATCTTCATGTAATAAGCTTTGCGAATGTCCTTGTACTTGAGATGCTAGTTACCTTGTATGGTACTATTACTATACTTTGGGTCATTACTATACACTTATTAATTTAGGGTGCTATAGGTGATTATGGGTATAGTGATGATAGCACGTTGGTAAGCTGAGCAGTCTAAAAGAATCCATCGCTCCAGATTTATTAAGGAGTTGTACCTGGCCAGTTATTGACGTGATGATTGCTATAAACCTCTGATCAGAGTATGTGTTTGATAGAAATGGTTTCTAGTCAAACACAGTATGGTAAAAGGCAATATACTTTAGTAACAAGTAAACTAATGGGATAGCTTGGAGAAACCTTGCTATTAGTGGGTTAACACTTTAACCGAACCCTATAAACAATTGGTACGAATATTAAAGAATGGAAGGAATGTATCGCACTGGATAACTATTGCATTAACCAAGATTAAAACATAAGCATAAATGACATTTTGAGTAATGGGGGATGGTAGACCCTTGCTAGAGGCATACTACAGTCATTTATGGTAATTGAGTTTTATTCACGGTCTAGAGAATCGAGCCAATAGTTCCATTAGAACAAGGGTTGGTTAAGCCTTAACAGCTCAATACTTCCGGATCCTATAAGGTTACACGCATTGGACCTTCATCGGACTAAGTAAAGAACTAATAGATTTATTCTATTACAAAAATATAACATAAATAATAATTGGATTATTATTTGATTGGTTAAAATTGATTAGATCAATTTTGTTTACACCAAAGAATTTATTTTGATCGAAAACTAATTAATTAGAGTCATGAATAACTTATAATTGATTAGATCAATTTTCAGTTGGACCAAAGATTTTATTATGACTAGTAACTAATTTATTAGGGTCAAAAATAAATATTTATTTGAAAGGGTTAAAAAGGAATTTTGAATTGGCGAGTTAAAATAGAGAAGTACGGAATATTTTGTACAAAGTTTGGTTGCACGGAGTACACCGAAAGGTGCACGAACACTACTAGGTAGTGTTCGCGGTAGTCCATGTTCATGGGTTGCACAAAGGCAACCCATGAAGAGCACTGCAAGTTAGGCTCATGTCATGGGCCGCGAGGCCTAGCTCGCATGCCAGGCAAGCCTGCAAGGGCTTGCCTTATAGCTGCCACATGCAGCGTGCTATGGCAAGTGGGTAGAACCCGCAGATCCATGTGGATCCACAGGTCATACCCGCGTGGGATGTTCCAAAAATTTGCTCCCAAGCCTATATATAGGCTTTCCCCTCACCCTTTCAAAGTGCACCACAGCTCAGAAAATAAATCCTAAGCGAGATTCGAAAAGAATAATCTCTCGGGTAATTGAGAAAGTTATTTTTGAGGAGCCTGAATTTATTTGGGCACCTCTTGTTTATATTTTTGGGTGAGGCTTCTGGAGTGGTCTAGCAACTACTCGAGGCTTCTTAGTTCTTCCTCCCGGGGAGGTTTTGGTTGGTGGGGTTCGTGTGGATACTGGTAGAGGCTATCCTACGATTAGAGGTTTGTGCGAGAAGGTTCTGTAAAAGCACGCTTCAACTGGTAAGTTCCTTTTCTTTCTCTTTTAATTATTAGGTCTTTTTCTTTAAGCATTTTTAGACTTAATAATTATGCTTAGTTTGTTTTGCATGCTTAGTTTATTTTGTTCTTAGGTTATAACTTAGAGTTATAACATGTTTAGGTTATAGCTTAGAGTTATAACATAATTAGTATAAAATAAATGTGCTAGGATATAATTTGGAATTATGGTATGCCTAGTCCTTTTGCATGCTAACCTAGGTAGAGAATTATTTAGTTAATGCTTTATTTAATTAGTATGCAACTAATAGGAGTTCCTGGGGATAGGGATAAAATTTTGAATTTCTGCCATGCCTGTTATGCATGTTCAATCTGACTGTCAGTTCCCAATCACATCTTGCTTTGCTACTTCTGAAGAAGAAGTGTACTTAAATATGTGGTTGAATCAATAGTTGTATCATGTTTGGAACTCTTCCAAACAACTGCCCCTCTATTTAACATAAACAAGTAACCTGACCATGATTTATAATCAGATTAGAAACTCACATCAGTGAATCAATCCCTTTACTAAGAGATCACCTTCTCCATATACTAAGAACATTTCCGTAGTCCTTGTCAAGTACTTAAGGACTTTCTTAACAGTCATCCAATGCTTCTCACTTGGGTCAGATCAGAATCTGCTCGTGATGCTCAATGCATGTGAGACATCTGGCCTTGTACATACCAAACATACATGATAGATCCTATTACAGATGCATAGTGTGAGCATTGGATTTAAATGGTCCTTCTCATGAAATGTTGGTGAGAGCTAGATAATTTTATTATTTACAGGTGTTATCCATCAAAGGTGTTCCTACTGCAATAAAGAAGAGTTTAGCCAAGTTCAGAGACCTAGTCTGCCTTAGGGACATGTACGGGTCAAACCTGGAGGTATAGATCCACTGGTTGACACATACGGGTCAAAACCCCTCACCAGCCTGGGAGGGACCCATATGGGTCTGGACCCGTATGGGTCCCGTACTTTTCCAAGTAGGAAGAATGGCATGTAGTCCCTACCTTTTTTGGAGGAAATAAGTCATGAATGCAATTTATTACATTCAGACTCCATTTCCCCTATAAATAGAGGCTTTTTACCTCATTTTCAAAGAGGGATTGAAGATAAAAATTAGATCAAATAGATCATATAAAATTTCATCAGTTTTTACAGGTAAAGTAAGGGTATAGTTGAGGTATAGAAGGTATAAAATACGGAGAAAACCCATTCCTTAAGGTTTTATCCACATTTTATTCATTTCTAGCTTCGTTTATTAGGATTTAGAGGAGGTTCTATCCACAAAAATACTCGCCTAAGTAGTCCTAATATCTTCATTTCATCATCTAAGTTGGCTAGACTCTCTCTCGGCATAGGGATTGCTTCAAAGTGGATTAACGATGTAAAGGTATGCTCCTGAGTTTCAAAGAGACTCACATTCTACTTTTCTGCATTTCTTCTTCATCTTAAACCAAATTAAAGTTCTTTCTAAGACCAAATAGGACCCGTATAGGTTCCTCCAGACCCGTACGGGTCCTCACTAGTAGCCATATGGGTCCCACCGCGCCCGTACCGATACGGACCCCCAGGAAGAACCCAATGTTCCTTTTTCACTTGTAAAATTAATCTAACATCACCATTAGCCATGCAATCATTTTTACTAATAATCCGATAAATCAACACACGCAAAGTTAAAATGTGTTTTCATAACAAAATGCATTGAAGACCCGTTATTTCTTCCCGATCCTAGAAGCCGCCCGGGCACTATCGATCGCAAAACCGCTATGCTATCATAATCACATATTTCCTAATGAAATGCCGACTTATGATGTGCTATAAACTATGCTAATCTTTGTGGATATAGGTGAATTTATTTATTTTGTTTTATAACTTATAACAAATGTATAGGTTCCCTTGCAATTCCCCCATTTTCCTCGATTGTAATTTTAATCCCCCACTTATTGTTTGTGCTTTATTATAAATTGTAAAAGCATGAATCGAGTGTGAAAGAGTGTAGAAAAATACAATTTCTGTAATAATTTCCCAAGTGATGAAAAGAAAACGGTTTTATGCAGTGAATGTAATTTTGAATTAACTAAATGAGAAATAAGTGACTCATTCGATTCCCGAATTTCTGATCCAAAAGGTATGAGTCTCCTGCCCAATGGGAACCATACAAAACTCTTTCCCAAGTAGGCAGCTTGCATGGTAACTCTATCATTTGTATCGATATTTGGGTGTTAATTCTTTTATTCATTAAAATTGGTTAAAATGTGCAAACTTGAACTAAATGGTTCCATCACGGCTAAATTAACCAACCCCCAGTGGACCCTGCCGCAAGGCGCCAAGGGAGATCCACATATCTTCGACCACTGAGAGTTCATAGTGGTGACTCTGCTAGAGTATAATCTTTTAAACTTGCAAAATATTGGTTTATTTTAAAAGCTTAAAAGATTAATATGAGCACCAAAAATCATTTACTTAATTCAACCCATTTCCTTTTTTTCATCATTTGGGAAATTTATTACACTCTATCTTCTCACCTCCTTCTCTCTAGAATTAAATGCACTCTTCTTCTAGTGCTAGGTTAGGGTGCCCTATTTTTTCGTGAAGCTCACGAAAGTGTCACTCATACCCGCTAGGAATTGGGGACACTAGAGTGGGTGGAGCACTCATTGTCATCTCCCTCTAAAAGAGGCTTGGTGCGATGGGAACCTACTACATCAACTTTCGTTACATCCCTACACCATTCTTATTGAAAGCCATAAAATTTTATCCTCTAGGTACCTTTTTCTAGTCAGATTAGATTAGGTTGCCCTTTATTATCCTTGAGGTAATAAAAGGAAAATACCTTTAGAATCGGTGGGAGGAAAAAGGTTGGAGGACACATTTTGCATGTGTTATGTTGTATTCCCTTATAATTAACCTAGCCATGCATTATTGCAATTTGAGCATGCATGCCCCATCCCATGCATGTATTGATCTTTTGGTTGCTACCTCAGTGAGCGTCAAAGCTTGGCAATGATCTCAAGTTCATTTGGTTCGCATTCCAATTCTACCTTCACCACCTCTAGTTCAGTTAAGGGTTGAGGTTCCGCCTCCACCTCTGTCCCTGAGTAGTTCATCTAGCAGTCAGTTTGGTCCATTTGATTCCGATACTATTGAGGAGTTTGAGGAGATGTCTCACATTCTAACTCATAATGACCATGTTGATGTTGAGGTCGAGGATGTTAATCTCAATGAGGAGGCAAATGCGTCAAGGGCTGATATTAGGTCGGAGATTGCAAATGCCATTTCACAGTATTTGGGCAGTGACTAGTTCCTCGACCATGTGAATGATAAGATGATGGCTTCTATTAGAGCAATCTTGGCCGAGGAGAGGATGGCCAATGTCTCTCAAGGTACACCTATCAGAGCTCCAGTAGTCCATGTAGTGGTTAGTGAGCAGCCTCCCCTTTCAAGGGTTGTTCACAATCCATTCACTCAGACTCAATTACCACCTCTTCAAGTTCATGGGGAATCTTCCAGTCAGTTTGGTCAGTTTGGTGTAGTTGGTCCATTTGCTTTAGTCAGTCCGCCATTTTAGTTAGTGGGTACAACAGTCCCCCCAGCCGTCAGTCAGTTTGCTCAGCTAGCAAAGTACAGCCAGCATTTCAGTTTGGGGCATCAGGTCTAACCCCTAATATTGTGGTCACACCTAAGGGGACAACCTTTCCTCAATCAATAAGTCCACATTTGGGTGCGATTGCTCAGTCTGATGGATCATCTTTGTCTATAGAAGTGTATGATCTGTTATAGAAGTTGCTCGTTACCAATCTCAGTATTTAGCCATTAGCATAGTCCATCTAAGTAACTAGGGAGGAAAATTGGGTCCCCTAAAACTTTAGCATACCTAGCATAGCAAAGTATAAGGGAACCTGTCCCCCCCAATCTCACATCACCATATATCAAAGGGTGATGAGGATAAGGAAGCTGAGTGACAAAGTCCTTACCGAGATGTTTCCTTGCACTTTAGAAGGACGTGCTATCAAGTGGTACAGTACTTTGTCAGATGAGGTGACCAAAAATTATGAGGCCTTGCCTAAGGCTTTCATTGAATAATATGGTCTTAATCCCACTTTTAAGACCACCATGAAGATTTTGGAGGCTATCAAGCATGCTCCCAATGAAAAGTTCAAGAACTACTTTGAGAGGTGGATGGATATCCAAATCTTATTGAAGGATCATCTTAGTCTCACGGAGATGATTGTGAAGTTAATGGATGGTGCTTTACCTGCATACCATAAGGTTCAGGGTATGGATAGCTTCTTTAGCTATATTGA
This sequence comes from Euphorbia pulcherrima, assembly GCA_947683365.1. Lineage (NCBI taxonomy): Eukaryota > Viridiplantae > Streptophyta > Magnoliopsida > Malpighiales > Euphorbiaceae > Euphorbia > Euphorbia pulcherrima. Next base: position 24,874,336 of record CANTUS010000004.1, read on the forward strand.
GGTCTTTGAAAAAGCTAAGAAGTGGGAAAGGATCGAGGAATCGGAGAAGGCAAATGTGCTAGCCAAACCGCGGTTCAAAAAGAATGACTCATCAGCCCCAGCCCAAGCCTCCAAGCCAAAGTCCAATTCAGATCCCTAAACTGCAATAGTACAAGAAGAGGTTGCTGTAGTCCATGCCACTGAGGATGGTATCTCTCCTTGAAAGGCTTCTTTGCCTTCCATCTTTACCAAGTTTAGGGTGCTTGGCCTCCTCCAAAGTGTAAAGCCCTATGTTCCACCCAAACCCAAAAAGAGGGATCAGTTTTATATCTATCATGTTAGGAAGGGTCATCGCACCAGAACTTGTAGGGATTTACTCAAAGCTATCTGTTGCCTAAATAGAGAGAAGAAAATCCAAGAATTGGAGCTCAAGTCGACCACCTCAAAAAACCCGCCATCCCAACCTGGGGAAGGCGTTAACACTATCAATTAAGGACTTCCCCTAACCACGTATTCAACTCAATCTCATAATCCAATCCGATAGCCTATGCAGTTGTAACTTGGCTAGATGATGACAACAACTCCTCAGAACCTGAAATAGAAATGTTCTCTAACCCTACTAACCGAGACCCAGTATATCGCTTCATAGATGGCTCCTTAGGTTACAATAAACTTTAGGAAAAGATACTTGATGCATTTGGTCCAGCGTGGAGGGTATACTTCTACTAGATCAATTTATTAACCTAGAAGAAGGAAAAGGGAGATGGCTTGTCAGGATAATAAGGAGCTCAATCGGGATGAGACTACCAGTTCGACTACTAGAATTGCCATGGTTGATCAACAAGGCCTTTCACCTGTAAAGGATGATTCAAATGATGTAATTTTTAATGTTGCAAACATTTTTTTTGCAAACAATGCCTCTTATGAGGCATATCATGGATAAATTGATGCATTTTTCATTCACATTTTCGTTTAAATATTTCATTTTAAAGGCATATTGCACTTATAATAACAACATTCTTGAAAATATGACCATATTATTAATGAAGTTGGCTTTGATTTTTCACAATGGTATAAAGTTCCAATAGTTAAAACCTATCACCACAGAAAGAGAGACAAAAAATGCTTAGCAAACATGATAGCCTTACCTCTTGGTCCATCTTCTTCACAAGGGGGAAAAGAGGACACATCATCAAGAAAAAATAGACCAAGAGCCCCATAGAGCAACAAGGGAAACATGTCACACACCGCATCAAAGAAAAATATTGAGACCCACGCTAATCTAAAATCAAAACAAGCTCAAAACCCAATCCAATGCTCTTCCAAAACCTACAAAAAGGAAAAAGACCCAATGCTCCCCTTAAAACTTTAAAAGAATAACCTACTTTCAGTGAAGAGGCATTTCTTACTAATATAGGTTCCTTCAAATTCTACATTCCCCCTTCAAAAACACTTTCTCCATTTGTTCTAGAGGAAGAAGACCCTCTACCTTGCACCATATTCCTAAACCCTCCCCATAATGACATGATCTCCTCCTTTAACAAGGAGAAGAACCTCACTCAAAACCCCATCTTTCATGAAGGGAGGAACAAAGTCTCTGTCAGTATCAAAAGGAGGCAAGTTAAGGCACTGGATGACCTATAGATGTATCAGCAGTGCATGGCTCGAACCTACAATAAAAGAGTCAAATACCCAAAGCAACCCCTTAAGGTGGGTGATCTAGTTCTCAAACAATTGTGCTAAGTCAACACAGATGCTAGGGGCAAGTTTAGGCCTAATTAGGAAGGACCATTTGTGATCAAGAAGGTCCTTGGCAAGGGAGGAATCATGCTCATGGACAAGGATGGAAATGAATTAGTGAATCCATTGAATCAAGAGAAGCTTAAGTGTTATCATGTCTAGGTTTAAAGAAATAAATCATAGCAAAGCAACATAAATAATAAAAGAAATAGAGAATAAATCACCAGACGAGTGGTCCTCTGCTGTGAGGAAAAATTAGGGTGCAACCCGCTGATCAGTATTTCACAAACCGGTCGGGAAAAAGTTAGGGTACTCCAACGCAAATAAAGCCTGGTAAGTTAAAAACCCAAAAATGGCAGCTTAGGCAAAAGCTAGGGCATTGAGAGAAAAATGTAAGTTGCTTTCTAGAAAGTCTGTAAAAGGACCAGTAGGTACTAGGGGTTAACCATTAGAAAACGTCACGATCGCCTATGTACTCAAATTAATCTCATAAACGAACCTGTCATGATTTGCTAAGAATCTTGGTCTTACAAATGTATGCATGTCCTTAGGTGAAATAATCGCAAGTATATGAACATCAGTTTTTCTCTACATTTTGTGCCTTCTATTATTATCCTTACTGTGTATACAAAAGGTAAAAATAAAGATAAGCCACAAAAGAAATAAGGTTCAAGCAAAATTTGGAAGCTTCTGCTGGATTGAAAACCCGAATAGGCGGTCCAGGCAAAAGTTAACGAAAAGAAAAGAAAGAGAAGAAAAGTCCACTGAGTTGAGCCGCAAAAGATAACTTAGGAAAAAATTAGGACAAAAAGAAATGAAAATAAATGTTTGATAGGTCATCTCACACCGAGTGGCCTATGCAAAAATTAGAACTCAATCAAAAAAAGCCAGTATAGTATCATACTCAATTTGCCAAACATCATTTGTAATTGTAATGTCACATAACTGGGATCCCTCAAACCTAGTTCTCCCACTATGAAATAACATGATAGCACATGTCCTCAGAAGTGCTAAGTCCAAACAACTAGCCTTGGTAATTCTTGTCAGTTTAAATTGGGTCAATTCATTATGATCAGGAACTTAGAACATTCGATGGCTAACTCACTTGCTCATAGTATGTCCTAGACATGCTTCATTGTAAGTTGTACCAAGGGACAATATGAGTCTACAAGCAGCAATAATTAAATTGTCTCAGTGCAGAATTGAAAGTTTAAACATACATATAGTAAAGTAGTTTGTAAATAGCATTCGGGTTCACATCAAAATAAGCCATGCAGGGTTGAAAATGTCAAATGTTTAGAAAGAAAAGAGTGAGTGCAATCCCAATCTAAGCTGTTGGAGGGTCCTGACCCTGGGGTGCATCCTGAGTCTCATCCTACTTTAAGGTGTCAACGACGTATGGGTCTCCTTTGGTGCCTGTGTGAGAGGCGGGGCCCATTGGGGGTTTGGTTGGATTTAGGCATGACAAAACATTCTTTAGTTAAAGTTTGCACAATAAGCCAATTTTAATGAATAAAAGAATCGAGACCCAAATCTCGATATAATTGATAGAGTAGCCACCCAAGTTGTCTACTTGGGAAAGAATTTTGGTATGGTTCCCTCTGGGTAGGAGACTCATCCCTATTAGATCAGAGATTCAGGTATTTGAAGAGTCACTTATTTCTTATTTAGTTGATTCAAAATTACATTCACTGCGTAAAACCGTTTTAGTTTTCATCATTTGGGGAATTATCACGGAAATCCTATTTGTACACTCTTTCACACTCGTTACATGCGTTTACATATTACAATAAAAGCACAAGCAATAAATGGGGGGAATAAAAATTACAACTCGGGGAAATAGGGGAATTGAAAAGAGAACCTATACATTTGCTCTAAGGTATAAAACAAAATAATAATAAATTCCCCAGCATCCACAGATGTTGGCACGGTTTATAGCACACCATAAATTAGCACTCCAGCGTATTTTATGGTAAAAACACGTTTTAACTTTTGTGGTTTGATTTACTAGATTATTAGTAAAAATGATTGCATGGAAAATGGTAAGTTGGATTGATTTTTAACCAATTAAAAAGGAGTTCTAGAATCTGCCTGGGGCTGGTACCCATACAGGTGGGTGGGACCCGTACGACTACTAGGGAGGACCGGTATAGGTATGGTGTACCCATATGGGTCCTATCTAGTCCAGGCATAAACTCTATTTAGTTTAGTTTACAGATTAATAGATTAATGGATTGATGGCAAAAAAAAAGGATTTCCTTCCGTATGAGTATGGTGCACCGATTTGATATTTTTGGGGATATAAGGTGCCAACAAGGCTTATACGAGTTAGGACCAGACCTAAAACAGGAAATGAAAGGAACAGATATAATAGAAGGAACATGAAATAATAATAATAAGGAAATAATTAAGATATGAGTCTCTTTGAAACTCAGGAGCATTACTTTTATAGCGTGAATCCACTTTAAGATGATCCCTTAATTGTTGAAAGAGTCCAGCCAAAGTAGATGGTGAAATAAGACTATTTAGGTGAGTATTTGTGTGGATAAAACCTCCTCCAAATCCTAATGAATGAAGTTACAAATGACAAAATATGGACAAAACCTCAAAGAATTTGTTTTCTCCCTATTTTATACTTCCTATACTCCTACTATACCTTTTCTATACCTGTAGAAACTGCTAGAGTTTTAGTATAATTTTTGTATGAAATGTGTGTGTGTAAAATGTGAAAAGAAGGGCCCTATTTATAGGGGAAAGGAGGTCTAAACACAATAAATCACGTTTATGACCTGCCTTTTCCCGAAATAGGAATGGATTCCCTTCCAAAGGAGCCTGTTTAGGTAATAAGGGGACCCATACGGGTGGGGTCCCACCGGTATGGGTTCTAGGGGACCTGTACGAGTCCCTAAAGGTAGACTAGGTCTCTAAACTTTGGCCGAACTCAATTCTGCAGTAGTAGGAACACCTCTGATGGACAACACCTGAAAGACATTGCATCATATAGCTCTCAACATAGTTTTGTGAGAAGGATCATTAAAATGCAGTGCTTACAGACTACCCCTCATAGGATCACTACAGATACGGATCTATATGATCTCACGATGTAAGCGAGGGTTTAGAAATTATACCTGAGGTGATGGCATAAGTGAGTTCCTTTCTTGAGGTGAACTCCTTTCCCGGGGGTCCCTTTCCTAAGGCGGACGACTTTCCTTTGCAGATTTGTATCCCTTTCTTGAGGTGGATGACTTTCCTTTACTGATGCATATCCCTTTCTTGAGGCGGATGACTTTTGTTTACCAATGCGTATCCCTTTCTTGAGGCGGATGACTTTCGTTTACCAATGCGTATCCCTTTCTTGAGGCGGATGACTTTCCTGACTAGTGTATCCCTATCCTAAGGTGGATCTACTTTCCTTGCCAATGTGTATCCCTTTCCTGAGGCAGATGGTTTTCCTAACTGGTGTATCCCTTTCCTAAGGTGGATTAACTTTCCTTGCCAATGCGTATCCTTTTCCTAACGCGGATGTCTTTCCTTTTTCTACTGCGTATCCCTTTCTTGAGGCGTATGACTTTCCTTTGCTGATGCGTACCCCTTTCCTAAGACAGATGACTTTCCTTTTGCTATTGTGCATATCCTTAGTGACTCTACTTGGGGAAGGTATGTATCCCTTTCTTAAGATGGATCAACTTTCCTGGCCATTGTATCCCTTTCTTAAGGTGGATCGACTTTCTTGACTGATGATTTCTCTAGGGAAGATATGCGTATCCTTTTCCTAAGGCGGATAACTCTCCTAGCTACTATATCCCTTTCTTAAGGCGGATGACTTTCCTACTGAGGAATTTTGAATAACCTAAAAAGGGGCAACAATCAAACACCGAGTCAGTCGTTATCTAAGTAGACACCTCTTTATTCTTAATTGAATTTTGTGAAAACAAAAATATTTTTTGCCCCTTCAATTAAGAATAAAGAAGTGTGGATGCGATAAACTAAAAATTATCTACAGGGAATGATGGGTTTGGCCTAATTGACGTTTATTTTGCCACTGGAGAATGCTCTAAGGGTGAGTGCCCTTAAGATATAATAAATTCACTACTAATAAGTCAGAGGATGCCTCTGGGTCGGTTGGGGTATACCCCTAAGACTTGATGATTCTGCTACTAGGAAATAGGGGGATGCCCTTAGATTGAATAGTGGGATGCCCCTAGATCTATAGGGATATGCCCCTAAATCTGATGAGTGGATGCCCTTGGGACCCGATTCTTCTGCTGGGGAATGGCCCTAGAGTGGGGTGCCCCTAAGGTTCTTGATGATGGGGATATAGCCCTTGGCCAACTCCACACCTGGGCAGTAAAGTAATATCCTTTGATAAAATCTCTTCCACTAAGGAAGCCTTTCCGGATAAGATTTATTTTCTAGGAAAGAATTTCCATGCTAGGATGGACCTGTATGCCAAAACCATCTTTGTTAGTGATCAATTCAAAAATGGCTTACTTTGATTCTTGATTGACTTTTATGAAAAAAAAAGTATTTTTGCCCCTTCAATCAAGGATTAATGTGAGCCTAGGGAGTTGTCCCTAAATATAATGGCCATATAAGGTTGAGAGGTAGTGGGGTTGCCCCCGAACTAGAACAGTATGGATTCCTGGTGTTTGCTAAAATACCGATGCTAAAATCTATCCTTAGATGGCAAGAGAGGGCTCATATGGGTGGCCTAGGCCTGTCTGGGTAGGTTCTAAAAAGTAGGGACCCATACGGGTGGGGTGGGACCCGTATGGATCCCCGACGGGGGTTTCAAAAGGCAGGTTAGTCCTTTCACATCCCGCCTCACACCAAAACTTCCCATTTTGCATTTTCTGGTGATTATTCTCCTAAAATCAACCAATCATATACAAAAAGATCCCAAAGGCCAGCCATTTCTCCCTTGAACTCTAGGACTTGCTCTTGGTGGATGATTCGGGGTTGGGAGAATGCCCGTTTTCTGTTGGGTATGTGTTTCGTGAGGGAGACTCATTTTTGGGCCTTACTCCTATCTCTGAAGTGCCCTTAATTCCTTCTCCTAATAGCCATGCTTTAAAACTCCAGGTAATTTTGCTTGATTTTCCTTTTTCCCATTTTGAACTTTTATCAATTTCTTAAATTTTGGCATGAATTAGGGTGTTTCAGACCTTAGAATAGAGCCTGATGCATGTAACTTTAGCCTAGGATGCTTTTAGGATAGTTTTGGATGAACTTTGGTTGGAATTGGACAATTTTGGAAGATTCGTGTAGAGGGACTACTTGCAGGGCACCCGTACTGGTGAATGGGGACCTATATAGGTCCTGTTCTTATATAGGTTCCACCTATAGACCCGTACAAGTCCTGTCCTCAGGGATAGAATATTGCTTTCTCTGATTTCTGCAATCCTTTTCTGATTTTTGACTTGTCCGCTGTATTCTAACCCTATTAATCTCTAATTCTACTTCTGCAGTTCCAATATAAGAGTGTGGGAGCCTTGAGCTTCTGCAGAAAATGGTACGAGGAGATTTGTATCACAGGGGATATAGAGCTACTGACCCGTATTGATTCTTTCAGGTTTAGCGACATCATCAGGGCCATCCCTCAGGCCTCTAAGACATTAGCCCCCAGTGCCATTTCAGCTCTGATGGAGAGGTGCTCAGAGATGACCCATACTTTCCATTTGCCTATTGGGGAGGTCACCATCACTCCCTCGGACTTTTGCGCCACGACAGGCTTGGAGTTGAGTAGGGACATGGTCCACTTTGACATTTATGTCGACCGATGGCATTCCAGGCATGAGGTAAAGGGCAACATTGTTGGATTACATGGGCTTTGTCTGGGCAGGATGAATAAGCTTAAGTATGGGGATCTACACGCTTATTAGATCAGGCAACTGAGTCTTATTACAGCTGATAGGAGGGACTAGTATGCCCAGTCTTTTCTGCTGATGCTCCTTACTACTATCTTCTTCCTAGTATACTCAAGCAGCCGCAACTATATGCTATCTACCGTGGAGGATCTTGTAGCTGTGCCGTGAAAGAACCAGTGTCGAGCTATCCTAGCGCAGTTACACTATGGATTGGACGTATGAGTCTAGGATGAGCTATTTGAGCACAAGATCTACCATCTAATACTACCGATAAATCCTGAACTAATCTCTTGTGCTTTAACCCTTTGTCTAAACCGTGTTGCAACTAATCCTTACTTTGTCTTGTAGATTTGGGCTTTTGAGTACCGGTTGATTCCTAGGCCAGGATTAGCCATGCATCCTAAGATGCCACATATCATATCTAGATGGATGGGGCTTTGGCAGAATCAGCTCTTGAGTATGGTGCAGTATTGAGAGTTCTTGCGCTAGCTGCGCTCAGATCGGGTAAGCTTCTTCCCTATTAAACCTGCATTTTACATTTGTGAGCACGTGATTTTGCAGTCCCTCTTGCGAGACGATGATGATGTATTCCCGATTTTATTCCTCATAAATAAAATTCTTTGGAGTTTTTATTACCGATATAAAATTCCTCGTGAATTTTATTTCTCATAAGAATTCAGTTCGGTGTTTCCGACAACGCGTCAGGTAGGAGCTTGAACCAATGATTTGCACCCAAAATAGAATTAATCTCTAAAATACCTATTAAAATATCATTAAAATTCAAAAAGATGCCCTTTGACCTGCTTTTGACCCCTTTTTGCAGCTTTTCGGGCTTGTGGGCTTGCTAGCTGTAAGCTGGCAGGAAGTTGATGCCACTGGTGGTATCGCCTATACCGCTAGCAGTATCAGCATGGGCCAAAATGGGCTTTTGCATAGACAGCTTCTTCTTCTTCCTTTGACCAGATCTTTTTTTGCCATTTCGGTGAAAGTGGCCAAAAGGTCTCGAAGACCCCCCATTTTTTCCCATATAAACATGCATTAGGGTTCCAAAACACAACAACAACACATCTGAGTTTTACTTGAAAGGTTTTAGAATGAGAAAATCAATTCTAGTGAGATAAGAAGTAGAAAAGGTAAGAAAAAGGATTCAAATCCATTTTTCTTGGTTTTTCTTCTTTGAGTTCTCTTAGTTAAAGCTTAAAATCAGTAGACTTTAGGTTTAAATCAATTTAATAGGAATTTAGAGACATAATTCCTTAAATTTACTACCCAAATCATCTTTGCAACTCCCCAGAGGTGTTCCTCGGATTATGAAGAGGTGGATTCATGGCCCCGAGGTAAAATTCTGAGTCTCATAGCTCTTTGGCTTCATTCTTACTTATTTGTGCTATTGTGTCTATTTTATGCTTGTTTTCAAGTTTTTGATTGTTTTTTGATTATTACCTACTGCTGCTGCAAGAAGCTGAAGCCGTCAGAGGCAAGTGAAGCCTCCAGCAGTATTAGCCATGCTGCTAGCGTTATTGTTGATACCGCCAGCGACATCACTTACCCCCAGAGGCCTCATTTTCTTTTAGGACCCTTTCTTTGTAGTATCCAGAAAGTCATATAGCCTACCAGTGTGAGTGATACCTCAAGTGACATCACTGATGCCGCTGACGGTATCAACCATGCCGCTAGCGACATGACCTTCCAAATAACTATTTTATTTCATTATTTCCTACCTAGTTGAATTTCCAAAGCTAGGGTGTACAGTGCAATGATGAAGGTCCAGAACCTTCTAAAAACAGACCCCACCCTATACCATGTGGCATTTTAAATAATAATTCGGTTAAAATAACAATCGAGTCTAAAATTTGGTCAAAATGGAATTTTGCCGCAAACGCTGTTTAGATCTCATTTTTAGCCATCCAACCAGGCTTCATAATGTTGTAAATGAATATGCCATGTTCACGCTAACTCGAGTCTTGTTTTGTCCGCTAACTATGCATGCTAGGTGATACACCTTGTACAATGTGCCATATCTACACTAATCGTTTTCTGCAGGTAGATTTAGGTTAGATGAATGTTAGGCCTTCAGGTATTTTATTTATCGCATAGAAAATTTATAGGATTTGAAAGCCTTGTAATAATTTTAATTTCTCCATTTATTTTTGGATGATTGCAATAATTTATTTATCGCTTTGATTACTTGATAAACACGAAAACAACATATAAACCAAAAACACAATAAATAGGGTGGATTAAAACCGATTACGAAAGAATGAAATATTTTAACTTGGCCTAATGAAAAATAGATAACATCATTCAAACTCGGAATCTACTTAAGGTATGGTCTACCACCAGGTGGGAAAATCATACAAAAATTTCCTAGTTGAGCTGAACCGGGTGGCGACTCTATTTTAAATACGGGATTTCGATCTTGTATCCTTTAACACCTAAATTGGACTTGAATTCAACATCAACTTCAATGTTTCCATCACACTAAAATGAGGATCAATCCCTCAACAGGCTTCATAGCATTTGTCATTTTTGTCCCCCATGCTACGTATCTCACGCGGTGCCTCGCGGGTTGGAAAAAGGTCGTCTGCTTATAGTGGCGACTCCATTGGGGATTTGTCTCTTTAAACTTAAACTTATCTTTTCATAAAGTTTAAAGGATTTTGATAATGTATTGAAATCATTGGCCAAATTAAAACTTCATTCTTTTTTATAACATTTTATCCTAAAACACGCGTGTAGATAGTTAGGTAATTTTTAGGTGCCCCATTTTACCCGAGAAGCTCGTGAAAGCATCACTCATGCCTTGTTTGGAATTAAGGATGCATAACGAGTGGATGACTTGTTTTAACCAACACATAAACTCCTGCGATCGCACCTATTTAGGGAGTGGTTGAGTAACGTGGAATTAAGGTAAATGAGAACCTTTTACATCAGCAACCCTATACCAAAGCCGCATTAGAAAAAGCCTTAGCACATTCCTTTAGTGCTACCAGATCAAATAAAACATTTGGGACATGTTTCTCTTGCCATTATCGGTGAAGAAGACAAAACTCCATCCTTCAAAAAAAGGCATCATGCGGGAGTCATAAGGTTAGAAGAGGGAAGTATTGCATGCTACGTGCTATGTGCTCATACATCACCTATGCGTGGGCTTCAAGAGCAAAAGTAAACCAACTTACCCTTACTACTTCCACTCACAAAAGAAGTTTAACAACATGTGTAGGACTTCTCTTGTGCCTCTACTACGTCACCACATATTTCTATGTGCGGCATGAGGTGCAAATATCCCATGTATGTTGGAGGGATAAGCCATCACATCATCATTAACCACATCTACGTGCAGCCATACATGCCATGCATCGATTATTGCATAATACCATTTACCCATCCATGGCATCACACAACCCATACATGGTCTGATCCGCTACCTACCATTTCCGCTAGGAGGAGGCAAAATTATCATCGCACCTCAATTTGGAAAAGGTTAGAGCACCGTCTGATTTGTTGTTCTCTCACCCCGGTTATCACCACAAAAGTTGAGGGGGTTCTGTATACCGATTCCAATGGTGAGTTAGATTTAGAACAAGTTTAGTTGGGTCAGAATTCCTCTCAGGCAGCCATGTCTTTTCCAAGCAATAAAGGGACCCCACTTCCTGAGGAACCAGTTGCCCCTACTCCCACCTCGAGGACAGGGTCCCGGCCACCTCTCGGCTTTGACTTTGCTAGTGCTATGGCATAATTTTTAAAATCAGATGCTTTTCAGGCTTCTAACCAGACCACTATTCAAGCAGCTATTAAGTAAGCTCTCGAGGACAGAAATTTTGACTGAGTATCAGAGTCCAATATGCAAGCCCAGAATGGTTCAGCACAGACGTTGGCCGGTCTGGTAAGGACAAGACCCGATGCACCTGTCTTTCAGTCAACCCAGCCTATGGCAAGCTCATTCTAGTTTGGGCAAACTTTCGCTTTTCTGTCTACTTTGACTACTCCATCGATTGTGCCTTTAAATCTAAGGCCTTTTGCTCAAGGCTCGGTTCCTCTGGTATTTACTCATCAGTGTCTAGTTTCTCAGCCACTACCATCTCTCACTCCTCCGTAGTTTATTGTAACTCCCAAGGGCACCACCTACCCTAGAATCCTTTTGCTAACTAGCTGACCATTCATCCTCCACTATCTCTGCCAGTCAATGACTAGGTCACGCAACTACCAGGTGTGACACCTGAAGTAGCCGCTTTTATCTGACAGATGATGGATTCACAGACTATCAATGACCATGTCGCGCATTCTCTGGGCATGACACCTGAAGCCCCAGTTCTTTCTCAAAAATTGATCAATGACCAGGTCATGCAACCTCCGGGCATGACACCTGAGCTCCAAGCCTACATCAACCACCTCATCGCCGCTAAAGAACCTGAAAGAGATATAGATTGGGTCCCAAAAATTTCACCATGCCTAATATGGCTTATTATGATGGTTCTAGAGCACCTGCCTCTCACATTATAATGTATGAAAGAATTATATGCGTAAAGAAATTATATGATAAAGTGCTTGCTGAAATGTTTCCTTGCTCCCTTGGCCTTGCTCTTGAATGGTATCACACTTTACCGCAGCATCATGTCACTGATTGGAAACTTCTCTCTGAGTCACTGAAAGTGCATTATAGTTTTAATACTATGATGGAGACAACCCTCCAACATCTTAAGGGAGTTTGCCGAATGCCCAATGAAACCTTCAAGCAGTACTTCAACCGGTGGATGTCGACCCAGGTCTTGATAAAATCCAAGCTAAGCCTCGAGGAGATGATTGTCAAACTCCTCGAAGGGTCTCTTCCTCTATTCCACAAATAAATGGCTACTGATTCTTTTCTTTCCAACAAGGCTGTATTTGAGAAAGCCGAGAAAATTAACGGGAGGCAGAGCAAGAAAAAGGCTGAAAAAGTGGGAAAGCCATGGTTCAAAAAGAATAATGAACCTCAGCCCTCGGCTCTGGCTAAGCTTAAAGCTCCGATTGCAGTTCAACCCTTTCTCAAGCCCCTAATGCACCCCTAGCAAACACTCTGGCTCCACCGACAGCTGCTGTAATCCAACCTCCTTGCCCCCTTTTGTTTTGGCTAATCCTTACAAGTTGTCTCTGTGGGTCATCTTTAAGCATTTGAGGGAAGCAAGTTTCATCCAGTCCCTTAAGGAATACAAACTGCCTAGACCCAAGGATAAGAACAACTTTTGTAACTACCATGTTCAGGTAGGACACCAAACCAACAATTGCAAAGCCTTGCTCTCAGCGATTCAGTGTTTGGTTAGTGAAGAAAAGATTGCTGAACCTAATAAAATTCCAAGCACTATGAGTAATCCTTTGCCAAATTTCGGGAACAAGAAGGGCATGATCCAGTCTGGCTTATCTGAAGCCACAATCATTGATCTCCTTGCTCAAGGGCTGGAAAATGGTAAATCTATTCTGGTCATTGGTTTGGGTCTCCCGTCTAACTCAATTTTTAATCTAATCAATAAAGCCAACCCGAGGGTCAACTTGGTCTAGGGGATGGAAGTTAATCCGAATCCACCAAAGCAAGAAAGCCGCAAGTCTCAGCCATTCCTAGCCAAAAGAATGAAAGTTGAGAAAAAGCTGTTGTTCAGTGTAGATTCCTTTGTTTCGAAGGATGACTACTCGGATGATGATGAGGGAGTAGCCCAAGAGGGCAAGGCCATAAGCAACAAGTTATTTAGGGTCGATTCACCTGCCAATGAGAAACCAAGTGGATTATTCAAGGTTGATCAAAATGAACTTTTTAGCATAGATGGGTATGAGTTATAGAACCCAGATTCAGACTCTGAGGAACAACAATATCTATTTAAAACATGAGCCACTAAGAGTGTCTTGCTCGATGATGTTCTTAACATTACTTGAAGTGCCCGTGTGTATCAACCTAAAGACTGATATCTTTGCTTGAACAAAGACCCAATTCCTAATAGGGTTGGAACTTCCGCAAGACCCCCTTCTCCACCTCCGGCTGCTCCAACCAGTCTCAAGGTTGACCCTCTCATTACTCAGCTAAAAAACACCCAATCCTGATATAGTATCTGATAGCTAGTAATTGACTTTGAAGGGCATTGTAAGGGGTTGATTAAGCGACCCCTCGATTTGGAAGCTAATCCGACCACTTCAGTTGTTGAGATGTGCGCTATGGTCGGAGAAGGCATTCCCCCGAGGAAGGGACCTCTGATTGTGTTTGACCATTTTGATCTTCCGCTTGAAGGTAAGGATTATAATAGGGGCTTGTTCGTCCAAATCTAGATCCTCGATATAGTTATCCCCTACGTCATGGTGGACAATGGCTCCACTCTTAATCAGTGCCCTCTAAAAGTCCTTCCTCATCTGGGACTATCGAAGGAAATGCTTGAAAAATCCAGTACTATTATTAGAGCTTATGATGATTCGAAGCACAGTGTAATTGGGACCTTTGAGGCAAAAGTCACTGTTGAAGTTGTTACGAGCAATGTATGGTTCACTGTACATGACATTCCTATTACTTATCTCTATTGCTCGGTCGACCATGGCTCCACACCTTAGGCGTAGTTCCCTCCACTCTACACCAAAAAAGCAATCTTATTCATGAAGACAAACTGGTAACCATCGAGGCTGACCCTTCTTTCATCTTGGCCGTTATGGAAGCCAAAGCTAGTTTGGAAGAAGGTCTACAGATTGCCGTGGTTAGTAAGGATCAGAAATCTCCTCCCCTTTGGAACAATTATCTCCACGCCCGTATGGGTAAATTGATGAAGAAATCTGGTTGTAAGCCTGACAGAGGCAGTAGGATGTATCAATAGGGAATTGTTGAAGCCTTATAGCTAAAAATGCTAGCCTATCAAGCTAGATTGGGGTATAAGCCTAGAAAAGCCTATCACTGTGTTCCCTCCTACTACTGATGCATGGTCAGTATTTGTAAAATCTAGGGCAAGAGGCCCTACAATGGAGAACCTAAGGTGATCGAGCATAATGGAAAAATGTGGCCGGACTTTTAGGTCTTTAAGGATGTCTATGACTTCAAGGCTGGCTGCATGATGGTTCTGTTGAACCCGAACTAAGCTTATTAAGCCTATCATTGTTGTTTCCAATAAGGCTAAGGGAAAGGGTAAGATGTGCCCTAAGAATGAGTCTAGAGGAAGTAATGAGGAATCTGTCAATCAAGAGATTGAAGATGCTGTGGCAACCATGACCGAAGCTATGATGCTGCTGATGAAGAAAGGCTGGAAGGGTGATAGAATTGGGGAAAAAGATGCTATGGCAAAGATAGTAAGGAAGATCACCAGGGGCCTTGCCGAGAAAGCCAACCTGTCCAGGGAGCCATTGCTCACCGCTGCCCAAAAAGCTGCTCTAGAGCATGACCTGGATACCATTCTGACAAATGCTACAAAGCATGTTTCTCCTATTATTGTTGCTGCTAAAGCCCCTCCACCTATGGAGAAGGATATGGATGATGTAATTTTTAACATTTCTGATGTATTTGATGTGAACAATGTTGCCTACAAGGCTTTTAATGTAATGAATGACTCTCGTTTTGCTTACTTATTTGATGTCTTTCCTGATGGATCCATGCATTCACATAACAATATGCATAACCTTTTTGGCATTAGTGATACATTTTTAAGTGCTTAAAGATCATGTTAGCACTTTTTACTGGTCACACAAAGACATGCCTGGGGTTGATTGACAAATTGCCAAGCATAAAATACCCACCGATCCTAAATTCAACCCTGTCAAATAGAAGCTCCACCATTTGAGACTAGAATGGGCAGATCAGGTTAAGGCCAAGGTTTTGAGGTTGATTGAAGCCTGATTCATTAAAGTTGTGGAGTATCCGACTTGGTTGTCTAATATAGTCCTAGTTCCGAAGAAAGATGGTTGTGTTCGGGTCTGTGTAGATTTCTGAGATCTGAATAAAGCTTCATCAAAGGATGATTTCCCACTCCCTCACATTGATATCCTGATTGATAGTACTGCCAGGGTAGCTATATACTTGTTCATGGATGGATTCTCGGGTTTTAATCAGATTCTGGTCAACATTATCGATAAAGTTAAAACAGCGTTCATTACTGAATGGGGGGTGTATTGTTACAAGGTAATGCCATTTGGGTTAAAAAATGCTGGAGCTGCTCATCAATGCGCCATAACCGCCCTCTTGCACAACATGATCCATAGAGAAGTGGAGTGATATGATTGTAAAATCTGCTACTCGAGAAGAGCACCCTACTATTCTCGACAGGTTCATGATTCTTATTGAAAAGTATAACCTCCGCCTGAATCCAAAGAAGTGCATGTTTGGGGTTACTTCAGGAAAATTGTTGGGGCATGTGGTTATTCAAAAAGGAATCAAAATGGATCCAGACAAAGCCAAAGCCATCAGGGACATGCCTCCACCCAAGATAGAGAAAGAAGTCTAATCATTTCTGGGGTCCTTGTAGTATGTTAGTAGGTTCATTGCCCGTCTCACTAACGTATGTGAACCCATCTTTAAGTTGTTGAGAAAGTAACAACCCGTAGTATGGAATGATTAGTGCTAAGTGGCATTTGACCGAATAAAGGCATATCTTGTTGACCCACCCATTTTGAAACCTCCCATCCCAGGAAAACCGCTGATCCTTTACCTGAATATTAAAGAATCTTTTATCGGGGCTATACTTACCCAGGAGTATGATGATAAATGGGAACATGCTATCTACTACTTGAGTAAGAAGTTGTTGGATTATGAAACCCAGTATTCAATTATGGAAAAGACCTGCACAACCATGGTTTGACTCACTAAGAAGTTGCGACATTATTTCTAATCTTATGGACTATAAGCCATTGCCAAGATTGACCCAATGAAGTATCTTTGTCAATCCCCCACTCTAGCCGGTAAATTGCCCCGATGGTTGCTTCTCCTATCCGAGTTCAACATTGAGTTTGTGACCCGAAAGGTCATTAAGGGGCGGGCAGTAGCTGAATTCCTGGCTAATCAACCCCTTAACTCTAATTATATAGAAAAATTAGAGTTTCCTGATGAGCAGCTTGCCTCCATTACAATCCTCGAGCATGTATGGACTATGTACTATGATGGTGTTGTGAACCAATGGGGAGCAGGCCTCAGAGTCATCATAGTTACACCTGATAATGAAATAATCTCATTGTCCAAATGCTTAGAATTCATTGTCACTAAAAACGGCGTTGAGTATAAAGCTTGTCTATTTGGTCTTGAGGCTCTTCTCCAGGTTGGGGCCCGTAGAGTATCTGTCATTGGGGATTTGGCTCTTGTCGTCTATTAGGTTGTCGGAGATTGAGAAATTAAAGAAGAATCTCTCCATCCTTATGTCTAGGCTATCCGTGAATTATCAAAGAAGTTCACCTCGTGCTCATACCACCATGTCCCTCTTGACGAGAACCAAATGGCTGACGTTCTTGCCACTCTCGCATCCTTATTGGAAGGGCCTCAATAGTAGCCTATCCGTCCTTTGGTTTTATTGTCCACCAAGACCCCCTACCATGCTTAATCGGTTCATCCAGTCCTTTCTATCTCATCTGAACCTTGTTGGTATTCTAATATTGTCCTATTTCTCCAAATCGGCTAATATCCTGCGGATTGTTCTGACTCGGACCATACAATCCTAAGGCGGCTCGCTGTCTAGTTCCATATTGGGCATAATGATCTATTCAAGCAAACCAGTGCGGTCTACTCCTCCATTGCTTAACTAAATCTAAAGCTCAGAAATTAATGGACTAAGTCCATGCCAGTGATTATGGCCCTCAAATGAACGGTCTTCCTCTCGCAAAGAAAATTCAGTGGTTAGGATATTTTTGGCTCACACTTAGGGCCAATTGCATCACCCAAGTCAAAAGGTGCCACCAATGCCAGGTTTATGGTGATATGCAACATCTACCACCCACCGAACTGCATCATTTATCTACTCCTTGGCCATTCTCAGTGTGAAAGATAGACATAATTGGTGAAATGCTTCTTTCTTCAACAAATGGGCATAGATTAATTATGGTAGCAATAGATTACTTCTCAAAATGGGTAGAGGTTGAATCCTACACCAATGTCACTACCAAGAGGATGACCAAGTTCATAGAGGAGCATATTTTTGCTTGGTATGGACTTCTGCACCATATAGTCTCAGACAACGGCGTACAGTTTTAGGGAGCAACTGCTGATCTAATCAAGAAATACGGGATTGAGCACCATAGATCTTCTCCATACAGACCTCAAGCTAATGGAGCTGTTGAGGCAGCTAATAAATTGGTGAAGAAAATTCTTTCTAAGATGTTAGCCGGTTAAAAGGATTGGGCGGATAAGCTACCTTTTGCTATTTGGGGATATTGAACCAGCATTTGTACCCTAACTAGTTAAACTCCGTTCTCCCTAGTCTAAGGAATGGAATTGGTTTTGCCATTTGAAACTCAGATCACCTCTCTAAGTGTCACCCTAGAGCCTAAGTTAAAAGAATTTGAATGGACTCAGGCGAGGTTCGAAAATCTTAACATGATGGATGAGTAGAGGTTAAGGGCTCTTGACAACCTCCAAATGTACCACCAATGTATTACTCAAGCATATAATAGTCGGGTAAGACACCAGAAGTTTCCCTGAAAGTACCAATGTATGCCTCAAGCATATAATAGTCGGGTAAGACACCAGAAGTTTCCCCGAAAGTAGCAATGTATGGCTTAAGCATATAATAGTCAGGTAAGACACCAGAAGTCTCCCCTGAAAGCTGGTGATCTGGTCCTCAACTAGCTGAAACCTTCTACCACTGATGTGAGGGGCAAATTCAGGGCAAACCAGGAAGGACCCTATATAATAAAGAAGATGCTTAGTAAAGGGGCAGTTAAGCTTATGGACACGGATGGGAATGAGTTTGTGAACCCTATAAATGAGGACAAGCTTAAGCGTTTTCATATCTAATTCAAAAGAACTAAATCAAGAAAAGCAGCACGCAAAAAATAGATGAAATAAATCACCTACATTTTGGTATTTTACTGATCGGGGAAAAATTAGGATGGCACCTGATGGTTGGTATTCTACAAACCAGCCATGCAAAAATTAGGGGATGAGTCAAACCTGCTAGATTGAAAACCCAAAAAGGGTGATGTAGGAAAAAATTAGGGTATATAAGCAATGAGAGAGTGCCTTCTAGAAAATCGATCTTCTAGAAGCATCACTCATATATAGTAGGACCTCAGCTAATCCCATACCTATGCGGGGAAGCCCTTGCCAATATGGGCCTGATAAGTGAAATCAGCCTAAGCGGAGCAATTGGGCCCACTTCACACATAAACTCCGCCATCAGTAATAGTGCCACCATGGATGGCCAAGCAAGATGGGATCTGGGTGCCCCTCGACACCACTCCAGAACTGTACTAAGCTGAAAGCTGAGTTTGTCAGGTAGTCAAGATAGAAATGGATCTACGAAATCCAAATTCTACAGTCCTTGGGGAATGCCATCTATGCCAAAATGGAACTCCGGAAGTGCCAAGGGCACACACTTAGGACATGGTACCCCCAATATAGCATGGAATTCTTCGAGCAAGGGGCATAGCTCGAATAATGAGAATTCGGAACATGTGGTCCATCTGATCCCAAAAAGATAATGCCGCACAAAGGAACCCAGGGCTTACAGGCCACACTACGATATACTGACACCTCCAAAGACTGAATTTTTCTAGATTCTTCCAGCTTCTCCAGCTTCTTCCAGTTCACATTTTCCAAGCTTTGCAGAAATCCTCATAGTTGCTGGTTTGGCTTACCATGCCAGAATTTGGCAAAAATGGCTGAAATTGGATTTCTGGGCAAGTGATGTCACTGGTGATGTTGTTGATGCCGCTGACGATATAGGCTAAAATGGGGCGATATCACTTGGTGCCGCATGCGGTATGGATTAAGGGCGACTTTGCTATATCATTTTGCAGGGTGAAGTTGGGCATTATTAGTGATGTCACCGGCGGCATCAGAACCATTTTCATCAGTTGGACCTGTGTAAAAATCCTATAAGCAAGCCCCATAATCTGTTTCTAAAACTAGTTCGATCACAAATCCGCATTTTATTTAAAATAAAAGCCCGAAGGCACAACCATCCAAATTATCTAAATCCTAAGCCTAAATAAAACCAAAATCACATCCAAAATCTGAAATTATTCAAACCCAATGAATTGAGGGCATACAAACCAAAGCAAAGATTCATAAAAAGGTAAAAAACTATCTAAGGCATCTCGCCACCACCGGGAGGATGAGAGGAGATGTTTGAGTCATCCATGAGCCAACGGTCAGCCACATCTTCATCTTCTTCCATACCTTCTGTCACCGGAATGCTGCTTGACTCTACCAACGTGGCAGCTGGACGTCGGTCGACTGCCATCTTCACTCGCCTTTGACTTATATCACCGTAGTGTGCATAATCCATATTTTGCTTGCTCCTTCTCTCGTGAAAAGTAGCATCCAATTAGTTCTCTAGATCACTCACGTGGTGCCTAAGTAATGCATTCTCTTCCTCGTACCTCCGTCGAGCCGCATTGGCATCTGATAGGGAAAGGGCTAGGAAATCCTGCAAACAAGGAAAACAACAATAATGCATATCATTCATAGCATCTATACATGCATCTTATCTTATTTTAACATATAATAGTAGGGAGTATACCTAGACGAGCAATGATTGACCAGTGGGAGTGTCCCTGAGAGCAAAGGCATTCCCGGCCAACCACTTTTCCTCGCTTTGTGCAACCTGAAAAATCCAAAGGGGCAATTAGAAGAGGTCCACAATAGGGTTATCACACGAATATGTTCAGAATTGTGTGGAGCTTACATAGGTAGTGTTCTCGGGTATAAAGTTTAGTGAGTGACGGCTCGAGCCTATATCTCTTAGCTGAAAATCACTCCTTGAATTCATCAGCAGGAATTGAGTCTCTAAAGGATTCACCAAGTGCCCTTCCTTGAACTCGACACCCTTAGGCACGCCATAGTACCGTGTCCCGCTATTGTCATCGCGGCCTCTCCTCCTAGGGGGTTCCTAAAAAGCATAAAAAGCAAACATAAACAACATTTTTTAACCCATACAATTGCCATACATGTATAAAAACACAATTATACTCAAAAGAGTGGTACTCCCCGTGAGACATCGCTACGCTCCTGTCGGCCGCTACTTCACCTACCTCACCCTCTCCCACGGGTTCGCCCCCCTCTTCTTCACCTTCTTCCTCCTCTTCCTTCTCAAGATCGCCCACTATTCCGTTGAGCCACCTACTCTTCTCCTCCATAAACTTCTCATTATGATACTCTTCTGTGTCATCTTTCTTGATGTGGGGGCACATAAGAAGTAGGCGCTACTGGTGTTGTTTGTACGAACTCAAAACGCTTGGAATGACCCAACTGTTCCCCTCCAGGTAGTCAGCCTTATTTACTGCAGAAGTGATCACTAAGTGAGGCCACCATAAGTCATAGGAGGGTCTGTAGGCACTAGTCTCACAGAGGTAGCAACGAACCTCTAATCCCCAAACACGCTTCCTCAAGAACCACTCCAGGGATAGGGGGCATTCCTTCATGAACCGGCGATCGTCCACCTCCTTGTGGACTTTAGCCACCTCCACCAGGTTCACCACCCCATCAAAAGGGTCATGGTTAATCTGAACAAACAACCAAGTAAACAATCAATGTCAGCGCAATGTAATTTCGTAAATGCATTTTGTCTACTAATGTTTTGTTTAAGTGTGAAACAGAAATCAAGGTCAAAAGTTTTCTTACTAAGCTCAATCACTCGCTCCTCAAAGACTCCTAATAGCACGTGGGGTACTTGATTTTCCCCCTGATACCACCACACCACTAAGCAAGGAAGTGAGGACCCAATGATATAGTGACTTTGAACTCAACTGGAGGGAGGATTTGATGTTCAAAAGCCCAGGCCTGCAAAAGTGAGCAATTAATCAAGCCAAAACATCCAAAATAACGAAAAGCATGCGAATTAAGCAAAAAGAATTAGTTAAATATTTTTGAGAAGGGTGTACCTGTAGGAGCAAATGGCTGAGCCGAAGGGCTTTCACTTTTTTTCCTGGCACCCGCATCCAGTCCACGGTAAAGTTGTGCCAAGATGGCCTTGGGCTAGTTCTTCTTGCTGATGTTGACCACATCCTCGATAGTAGATATCAGCCCATAATTAATTTTGCTACCTGATACTGGAAAGAATAATACGATGAGCAAAGAAATCATAAAAGAATGGATGCAAGCATCCTGATCCTCCTCGGGAACCACACAAACTCCTACCTAATGCTTATGCAACTCTCCATATGATAATCGCCCTGAGATAGGCTTCAAGCTGAATAACTTCTTCACCCGCCTCACCACAGGCTTCTTAGTGTGGTACTAATCCACATATACATTGAAATGGATGACCTCATCCTTCCAGAGGAGCCCGGTCATAGCCACCACGTCGGAAGGTGTGATGGTCACCTCCCCGAATAAGAAGTGAAATGTGTGAGTGGTTTCAGACCACTTTTTCATCAAAGCTATCACCGCCGAATGGGAGAGATTCGGCATCAGAATGACATAATACGTGCTAGATTGCTGAAACCTATCTCATTAATGGCCACCACGAGCTCAGGATCCTCCTTTGAGATATGGTACCACCACTCACTGATCGTACCCATACCCCCAGCATAGGTCAGTCCATGCGGCTGTAAAAAACAAAAGCAAAATAGATAAGTCCCGGTTCATTTTCTCATCTCTATTATCTACAGGAAGGCTGCTGATGTCGCTTCTGCTAGAAGCGATGTTGCCAGCAATATCATCCATACTGCCGACGGTATAGATGATATCGTTGGCGGAATTGGCATAAGCAGAAATGGCATCACATCTTCCTAGGCCATTTTGCAAGGCCCGATGCCGCTGGTGGCATCACTCATGTCACCGATGACATAATAACCTGAGGGCAAAACTCATTTTTATCCCAAAAATTGAACCCATTACGTCAAAACCATAAAAATTGCAATTAATTGAACCTAAAGCCTAAAAATAGTAAAAATCAAGCCTAAAGCATGCAATATCAGTTTCTAGTCAATCAATTTCATGTTTATAACCCCTCTCATGGCAAAATTTTAAGCCTAAGGCTAAAAACAAAACTTAACCAAAACAAAGAAATCCAAGTTTGTAGGTTTACCTGGACGTAGCAGAGATGTTTCTCCTTATCCAGGGTCAAGTAGGTGATAGGAGAATTGATTCTATAGCCATACATCTTGCCTTTGCCTTCAAGCCATACCCGACAGGAACTGAGTAAATTTTTAGCCCTTTAATGGAGGAGTCAGGCAAGCCTTCCTTAACGGCTGATTTTCCCTTAAGAGTCCTTAAATCCTCTTTATGGTCGAGATTGAAGAAAGGGTGAAAGATTTGGCTTGCTAGAGAGAAAGTAGATAGAATGGGAGGCAGTTTTGGTTTCTGTATGTAAAGGAGGAAGAGTTTTACTCTTTTAAAACCCTACGCGGAATTTGAGGAGTTTTAATTTATCTGAAATTGCTTATATATCCCACCGGCAGCATCAATTCATACCACCGACGACATCACCTTCCCTAATTTGAATTTCAAATTCTTTTGACCGATCAAAGATGCCATGTGGTATCTATACCGCTAGCGATCATGAGTCATATCACTGGCGGCATCAGCTAAGCCACCAGCGACATCAATGCATCCATCAGCAAATCTAGTGGAATCTCGGCTCCAGCCTCGACATCCGAAGACTTCTAAAACTTTTGTACTTTTTATTATTATGTTTTTACTATTGATTGAAGGGGCAAAAATATTTTTGTTTCACAAAATTGATCAAGCACTAAAAAAGTCATTTAAGAATCGGTCTAATCTTTTACTCATCACTTGTTGCAGGAACTACACTCCACCAAATCTACAAAGCATAAGTCCGACAAAGGGGCAACCAATCCGCAAAGCATAAGTCCGACCAAGGGGTAACCTCTCCGCAAAGCACAAGTTCGACTAAGCGGTAACCAATCCATAAAGCGTAAGTCCGACAAAGGGGCAATCTCTCTATGAAGCATAAGTCCGACCAAGGGGTAACCAATTCACAAAGCATAAGTCCGACCAAGGGGCAACCTCTCTGCAAAGCACAAGTCTGACCAAGGGGGAACCAATCCATAAAGTATAAGTTTGACTAAGGGGCAGTCTCTCCGGGAAGCACAAGTTTGACCAAAGGGCAACTAATCCACAAAGCATAAGTCTGACCAAGGGGCAATCTCTCACGAAAGCTTAAGTTCGACCAAAGGGCAATCGATCTGTAAAGCACAAGTCTGACCAAGGGGCAACCAATCCGCAAAGCTCAAGCCCTAATCAAGGGGTAGACCAGTCATCCATCAGGTATCATTCCTATCCTTTGCTCTTTCAGTCGATCATACTGACATATGGCAGTAGTGATCCCCCGAGGGGCAACCTGTGAGCAAGGGATTTATAGTCCCTCTCAAAAGACGATGATGACGTATTCCCTATTTTATTCCTCATAATAAAAATTATTTGGTGTTTTTATTATCGACATAAAATTCCCCGCAAATTTTATTTCTTGTAAGAATTCAGTTGCGCGTGTCCGTCAGTGCGTATGGTAGGAGCTTGAACCGATGACTTGCACCCAAAATAAATACCCATTAAAATATCATTAAAATTCAAAAAGATTCCCTTTGACCCTCTTTTGACCCCTTTTGGTAGCTTTTCGGGCTTAAGGGCCCGTTGGCTGTTAGGTTGCAGGAAGCTGATACCACTAGCGGCATCGCCCATACCACTGGCGGTATCACCATAATGCCGGTGGCATGGCCCAAAATGGGCTTCTCCAGAGACTGCTTCTTCTTCTTCCTTTGACCAGCTCTTTTTTTGCCATTTGGGTGAAACTACCCAAAAGGTCTTGAAGACCCCCCATTTTTGCTTATATAAACATGCATTAGGGTTCCAAAACACAACAACAACACATCTAAATTTTACTTGAAAGGTTTTAGAGTGAGAAAATCAATTCTAGTGAGAAAAGAAGTGGAAAAGGTAAGAAAAAGGATTCCAATCCATATTTCTTGGTTTTTCTTCTTTGAATTCTCTTAGATAAAGCTTAAAATCAGTAGACTTTAGGTTAAAATCAATTTAATAGGAATTTAGAGACATAAGTCCTTAAATTTACTACCCAAATCATCTTTGCAAGCTCCCCAGAGGTGTTCCTTGGATCACGAAGAGGTGGATTCACGACCCCAAGGTAAAATTATGAGTCTCATAGCTCTTTGGCCTCATTCTTACTTGTTTGTGCTATTGTGTGCTGTTTTGTGCTTGTTTTCGGGTTTTCGGTCATTTTTTGACCGTTACTTGCTACTGCTGCAAGAAGCTAAAGCCACCGGAGGCAAGTGAAGCCGCTGGCGGTATCAACCATGCCGCCAGTGGCATCGTTGATACTGTTAGCGACATCACTTGCCCCTTGAGGCCTCATTTTCTTGTAGGACCCTTTCTTTATGGTATCCAGAAGTCATGTAGCCTGCATGTATGACTGATACAGCTAGCGACATCACTGATGCCGCTTGCAACATCACTGATGCCGCTAGCAACTTGACCTTCTGGATAGCTGTTTTATTTCGTTTCTTTCTGACCTAGTTAAATTTTTGAAGCTAGGGTGCACAGTGCAATGATGAAGGTCCAGAACCTTTTGAAAAAAGACCCTACCCCATACCATGTGGCATTTTCACTAACAATCCAGTTAAAATAATAATCGAGTCTAAAATTTGGTCAAAATGGAATTTTCCCGAAAATGCTGTTCAGATCTCATTTTTAGCCATCCAATCAGGCTTTATAACATTGTAAATGAATATGCCATGTTCATGCCAACTTGAGTCTTGTTTTGTCCACTAACTATGCATGCTAAGTAATACACCTCATACAATGTGCGGTATCTGCGCTAACTGTTTTCTATAGGTAGATTTAGGTTAGATGAATATTAGGCCTTCGGGTATTTTATTTATCGCATAGAAAATGTATAGGATTTGAAAGCCTTGTAATAATTTTAATTTCTGCATTTATTTTTGGATGATTGTAATAATTTATTTATTGCTTTGATTGCTTGATAAACATAAAAACAACATATAAACCAAAAACACAATAAATAGGGTGGATTAAAACCGATTACAAAAGAATGAAATATTTTAACTTGGCCTAATGAAAAATAGATAACATCATCTGAACTCGGAATCTCTACTTGAGGTATATCTACCACCAGGTGGGAAAATCGTACCAAAATTTCCCGACTAAGCTGAACTGGGTGGCGACTCTATTTTAAGTACGGGATTTCGATCTCATATCCTTTAACACCTAAATTGGACTTAAATTCAACATTAACTTTAATGTTTCCATCACACTAAAATGAGGATCAATCCCTCGATATGCTTCACAGCGTTTGTCATTTCTGCCCCCGTGCTGCGCATCTCACGCGGTGCCTCGCAGGTAGGAAAATGGTCGTCCGCTCACAACATTTTGACAAACTATTAGTAGAAACCATATTTACTAGGTTGTGATACTTATAGTGCATTTATTCTATGCAGGTTATTCGGGAACCGTGGGAGAGATTTGTCATGTATGAGCCATCGAGTAGCTGTGGGCCGGCGTGGATAATGGCCACTTTATCCTAGAGTCACCACTAGTGCCATGGTGGAGAGTTTGCTCCCTCCCACAATCTTAGTGGGCGTCTTATAGCCTCATCTCATGCCAGGGACCGATCAGGTGCTGTGCTTACTAGGCGAGGGAGCTCGCATACTGTTTATTGAGGGCATTTATGCTGAGTTTATTGATTCCTCCCTCCTACTACCCTGCTACAGGAGCCATCATGAGGATGAGCCCAGTGAGGATGGTGATGAGGAGGAGGAAGGAGAATTGAGGGGTGACTGCGGGGGTGCATCTATAGTGCAGAGCACCATAGGTTCAGCAAGGTCTGCTACCACTTCTTCTAAGTACACCTCTGACTTGAGCTTTGTTAAAACTTGGTCTTTTTGAAATTGACCGTGGACTTAAGTCTGATTCTTTGTTAATACAGCTTCTCGCTTCCACACAGAAGAGGACTGCTGCTACCGCTGCTATAGCTGCTCCTGAGCTGCAGGCGAAGTAGTCTCGAGCCTTCAAATTTATGAGGGAGGGTGTCCAAGGGTGACCCTTTCTTTTTAGGTGACCTTTTCTGAGGCCAAGAGGATAGCCAGGGGTTATTTCTCTATCCAGGAACTGCTGCTGGCCCAGGACGCACTAGCTTTAGTAAGTTTCTTTTACCCATAAAATTTCAACAAACTATGCATGATGCATGCCATGACATTTATGCATGTGTACTAATCTTATGATTTTTATTGTAGACTTTGCTGGCCGTGGATCACAGCCAGACTGCCCAAGCTTTGGACACTTCTGAGGAGAGAGCTAGATTTTTAGAGGAGCAGATTCGGGTAGCCACTACTAAGGCTAATCAGGCTAGGGTCGAGACTACCAAGGTGAGGGCCTAGATTGAGACATTGAGGGGTCAGCTAGCGAGGATGACTGTGGATAGGCACTTACCGATTACTTCTAATGATAAGTCTGAGGATGATTTTTTTGCATATCTAGTGACTTAGAGAGGCATGGATTAGCATGTTGAGGGAGATGGCGCTGCTAGGCCCACTGTAGGGACCTCAGAGACTAGGGCCCTTGCCTAGCTAGCTACATGTACGGGTGAGCTGAGGACTATATGACTATAGACATGGATGATTTGCTGGCGGATACTCAGGATTAGAATCAGGAGGCACATCATGGGCAGGATCCCCTGAAGGCTTAGGTTATGATTGATTTTCTGAATTATTAGTATTTTTTGGGCTCTGTGTGGCTCGTTTTGATTGTGAACTTTTAGATTGGTACCTTTGATACTTCTTTTACGCTTAGGGATTTTTCTTGAGCTACGACTGTTTGAATATTATTGCTTTGAGAAACCGTATTCTGTCCAGTGATTTTATAGTGAGAGGATCGGGTGGTGTTCTAATTTTTGCATGGGCCACTCAATGTAACGGGACCTATCGAATATTTTATTCTTCTTTTCTTTTTATCCAAATTTTTGCCTGAGCTATCCTTAACGGCTTAGCCCAGCAGACCTTTTGCATTTTAGCTTTAACTTTTGCCTAGACCGCCCTTTCGGGTTTTCAACCTAGTAAGCTTTTGCCTTAATTTTTATGAGACCTCCTTTTTAGGTTTTCAATCCCGCAGGCTGTATTAATTTTTGCCTGAATTGTCTTTGACGGCTCAAACCAGCAGACTTTTCTTTTTGCCTTAACTTTTGTTTGGATTGCCCTTTTGGGTTTTCAATCCAGCAGGATTTTTTGAATATTATGAATGTGTGATAAAGGTGAATACAATGATGCATAACACGTAGAGAAAAATTGATTTTCACATACCAGAGATTATTTCGCCTAAAGACATGCATGCACTCATAACACTAGATTCTTAGCAAAATCATAACATGTTCATTAGTGAGATTAATTTGAGTACATAGGCAATGGTAACAATTTCTAATGGTTAACCCCTACTGCCTACTAGTCTTTTACAGATTCTCCAGAAAGCAACTAACATTTTTCTCTCGATGCCCTAACTTTTGCCTAAGCCGCCCTTTTTGGTTTTTCAACTTGGTGGGGTTTATTTTGAGTTCCCTAACTTTTTCCTGACCGGTTTGTGGAATACCGATCAGCGGGCTGCACCCTAATTTTTGCCCGAGTAGTAGAGGACCGCTCTCCAGGTGTTTTATCTTTTTTTTTAATTCTTTGTGCTGCTTTTTTATGATTTAATTCCTTTAACCTAGGGATGATAATGCTTGAGCCTATCTTGATTCATTGGATTCATAAACTCATTTCCATCCATGTCCATTTGCTTGATTCCCCCTTCACCAAGGACTTTCTCTACGATAAATGGTCCTTCCCAATTAGGCCTGAACTTGCCCCTAGTGTTAGTTTTGACTTGGTGTAGCTGCTTGAGGACTAGATCATCTGCTTTGAGAGGTTGTTTCAGGTATCTAATTCTGTTGTTGTAAGCTAGAGCCATGCGCTGTGGTACATCTGGAGATAGTCAAGTGCCCTAAGCCGCTTTTCATCTATTGCATTCA
The DNA here is from genome assembly GCA_947683365.1 of Euphorbia pulcherrima. Taxonomy (NCBI): domain Eukaryota; kingdom Viridiplantae; phylum Streptophyta; class Magnoliopsida; order Malpighiales; family Euphorbiaceae; genus Euphorbia; species Euphorbia pulcherrima. The sequence continues at coordinate 24,903,053 of CANTUS010000004.1, forward strand.
ACAGTCATATCGGGCTCTTATCCAATCTAATTCTTTTAATTGCGGTTCAAGTGCCACTCTTATAGATCTTACTTCTATTTCAATCGGTAACATGGCTTTCATTCCATATACAAGGGAGAAGGGTGTTTGATTGGTGGGAGTTCTTACCCTAGTTCTACATCCCCAAACTACAGATGGAAGCTTATTAGCCCAATCTCTATATGTTTCCACTATCTTTGATGAAATCTTCGTGACTGATTAGCTTCCCTTTAGAGCTCTTTAGATGGTCAATTTGTGAGTTAAGATGTCCTTTCCACTTTTCATGATTAAAGTCGACCTGCTATTGGTGCTTCTAGGTCTTCTCTCTTGATGATGTGTGTTTTTGTATGCTTTCCCCCTCATGAAGAAAGAATGACCTAGGGTAATTTGTCATCATGTTTGCTACACACTTTTCATTATCTCTCTTTTGATGATAGGTTTTAACCATTGGACGTTTATTCCATTGCATTATACTCAAGGTATAAATATGATAATAGTTTAAGAGTGCTGTTGTTATTAGTGCTATGATGTCATTAGAATGAAATACTTGAGTGAAATGTGAATGATAGGTGCATTAATTTATTCATGAGATGTTAAAAATAAAGGTACCGATGCTTTCATGATATGCCTTATAAGCGGCATTGTTTGCATAAAAAAAGTTTGCAATATTAAAAATTACATCATTTGAATCATCCTCCACAGGCAAAGGGCTCAACTGGTAGCCCTAGTATGCAAGTTTGCTTTTGTTTCTTAGGCCACTACTTTTGCTAAGTTCTTGACTGCCTTCCTCATGGGATTTTGTATCTTATTTCTTTTCCAATTCTTCCTCATGAGTACCGCTAGTGCTTTAGTGATAGACTCGATCGCCTCATTCATTTCATCTTCTTCAACATTCCCATATACTTCTATAGAAACTGAGTCAATTAGGCAGCCCTTCTTGAAATCATATACATCATTGAAGATCTGAAAACCAAGGACTTTCTTGCCACTTACTTCGACATGTTCTTCATCACCCAAGAATTTCCCTTGCTTGATTTCAGACCCTATTATAAGGCAAGATTGTGGCTTGGACTTTTTGGCACCTGGGCGATTCCCTAACCAAGTCTAAATGGCCATGGAAGAGGTAAGAATGTTCTAGCATTCCCTATAGATTCTTTCCAAGTCCTCTACCCTTTATGTAACCTTGCTTCATCATAATCTTCTCGATCTTGAGTGATATGTACCCCTTAATCGAAAACTTCATGCCCTCTCAGCCTCCATGGCCACTATGATAGATGGTTTGTCAGTACTAATGGTTACCAGCTTGCCAATGTGGATGAGCTTAACTTTCTGATGGACCGTAGAAGGGACAACCCCTAATGCATGGAGCCAAGGTAAACCCAACAGTAATGAGTAGGTGATGGCAATATCAAGAACTGTAAACAAGACCTTGGATTTCACTTCCCCAACTGTAAATTCAGCTTTGAAGACCCCAATGACACTCCTCTTCATATCATCATATGCCCTTATGACAATATTGGACTTCTCTAAGATGGATTCATCCAGCCCTAAGTGAGGAAGGATCTTGGTAGGGCAGAGATTGAGGGCGGAACCATCGTCAACCATAACACATGGGATAGAATGATCAAAGATTTGTACCTTAATAAAAAGTGCCTTATTGTGATTATTCCCTTCGGCAGGGAGGTCTGATGGATAGAACTTGATCGGTTCGATTTGATCAAGAGGAGATCTCCTGATAATTGAGAATACCTCAACTAGAGAGGTAGAAGATGTATCTTCCATACTTAATAACTTTTTTGTCAGACCCTTGCAATGTTCTTCAAAGTTAACAAGGAGTAGCCATATGCTGTACTTAACAGGGGTAACTTGTAGTTGCTGGATGAGAGAGCTGACTTTCTTTTTAGTACTGACCAGAATGTGAGTCTTAGTGGCGGGCTTAAAGATTTGAACCTGATCAATATTTGGAATGACCTGGTGTGAGCAAGGGCTTTTCGGTGTTGCCTTGGAATTATGATGACTTTTTGCTCCAACCTTGCACGGTTCTAGCAATTTATTTTTGTTTGATTTTGCATCGCTTTTGGAGACATCCCCTTTGATGATTTTCGGGCTTAATCTCGCCCAATCCATTTTTTATTTGCCTTCCTTTGCCTATTTTATTTCAAAATTGCTTTTCTCTCCCTTTCCCACATTTTTTCTTGTGGTCCCCCTTTGCCAGTCAGAGACGCCGCCATCACCACCAGCGGCGGCACCTTATGCTCCAGTAGGGCGGTGACTATCGTTCTTACAGTGGTCACCGCCGCTATTGTGGCGGTTGCCGCTGCTCATATCAGCGGCTACCATTGCCCAAGCTGCCCCCCTTCAATGCGAGGTGGTCCCCCTATTGTGACCACCCCCGCTGCTAGGGCTGTGGCCACCGCCATCCCTATGGCGTGGCCGTTATGGCGGTGGTGGTGGCGGTGCGGCCACTATGGCAGGGCCTATTACAGGCCGTGCCACTTCGCTCCTTCTCTCTCCTTGTGGTTTTACCACATATTTTTTCCCAAAAATTTTCCTAAGTCAGTGTATTTTTGAGTGTGAGAGTATTTAAGCAGATCTAAAAGAGAGATTTTGGGACTTTTTCTCTGAAAATTGAACTGGAATTTAAGTTTAGGGAGAAAAAATAGAACAAGAGTGAGAAAAGGAAGCAATAGAGAGAGAAAGCTTAAGAAAAACATAGAATCCGTATTTAATCAGTCCTAATCTCGATTCTTAGTTGTTTTTAGGCTTATTCTCGTAGCTTAAATACTAAAATCGGCTAGAAATTATATGTTAATATGCATTAAATAGGTTTTAGAGATTTTCCTTGCAATACTACCTAAAATTCCGTCACTATTTTGTCACGATTTCTTCGCTATTTTCATCACGGATTTCATCAGCTTCTGTCACAAAATCATCAAAGGGACCTCCCCAAAGGTTGATTCGAATCTCCAAATATAGATTCACGTCCTAGAGATAACAAAACTTAGTTCTCTTAATCTTTTACTTCATTTTATTGTTTATTACAGCTATTCTTGGTGATTTTGATCCCGTTTCTTCGTTTTTGTTTGTGTTCTTGGGAAATCGTCCAAAAATAGCTCGACCTCTATAGGGATAGCCTTCACTTCTACCCCTATAGCCTTGGCCGCTATTGTTATAGCGATGAAGGCTATAGCTATGAAGGTGAACTCTACCCCTATAGAGGTCTCATTATTTCTTGCAATTTTTGGGCTTTTTATACCCAAATCCATTGAATCAAGATTATTTGTGTGTTTTAAGTCTAGATCTATTGATGTGTGGCTTATTATGACTTAAAATGGTGATGGTTTTGAGTTTATCGATGCAAGAGCATGGTGTCCCCCTTAAAATCCAGATTTGGTGGTTAAGGCTGTAGCAACAGCCTTGACCACCACTGCTATAGCGACCACTGCTGCTGTAGTAGGGGTGGTGGCTATGATTGCGGCGGTGAAAGCTGTTGCCACAACTTTGACCGCCGGAACTCGATTTTAAGCCTTTCTTTTGTATTTCTTTGCAATTTTGGTCTCAATTTTCTCCCCAAAGTATTTTCTAAAAAAATCCTAAATAATCTGTAAATATTTAATTCAATCTTGACTTGTTTTATTTCACTTACTAATCGTTTAATTGATTAAATCTCCTTTTAATGGCTTAAAACGATGTTTTTAACCAAATAAATCCCAATAAGTCTTTTTACCATCATATAATATTCCAAAAAAAATTTCTGGCATTTTCATTTATTATTTTAGGTTATTTAGTTTATTTTGATAATTTTTAGGTCGCTTAGATAATTAATAAATGCCCGAAAATTGTGTTTTTGTCCCAAAAATCCAAAAATATGCTATTTTACCTTGTTTGATTTTATTTACTGCTTTTTTTATTGTCGATAATTTATGGTTGCTGGTATATATTTTGTCTCGTTTAGAGCCGGATCTGAGTTGGTAAGCTCAGTTAGGACCCGGTTTTGCCCTTTCATTTATTTATCTGCTTTATTTATTTTCCCGTATTAGAACATGTATAGGTATTTATAAAGCCTTGTAATAATTATTTATTTGCTTTATTTACCACTTTTGTGTAATGTATGGCATATAAACAGAAAACTCCAAACAATAACTAGATTTAAATTGCATAAGAACTAAATCCGCGTTTATTAAAATATAAATGGTTTGATTTAAAAAATTGAAAAGTAAGCAACATCATCCGAACTTGGAATCTCTGTTTTAAGGTACGATCCAACCACCCAGTGGGAATATCGTACCCAAATTCTCGATGGAGCTAAACCGGGTGGCGACTCTATCTTAAAATATGGGATTTCAACTCTCGTATCCCTTGACATGCAAATTGGACTTAAATTCAACATCATTTTCATGATCTTTTTTCTCACACTAAAATAAGGATTCTCCCTTAGCACGCTTCACAGAGCTTGTTATTTTCCTCCCACCATGCTATGCATCTCACGCGGTCCTTGTGGGTGGGATTGAAAGGTCGTCCTCTCACACTAGGTTATTCGTGTCTCTGCCCTTTCTTCTCTTTGGGATAAGGTCAGGAGGGATCCTCCCACTTCGGGTAACATGCACCACCCCGTCTTTCATATAACTCCTCCTTTCGGAAGTTTCCACCAACATGGCCGGTTCTTTGAGCTTATCATTCTTCAATACATAAGCATCGATATCAATTGACCTCAGTTCAACCAACATAGCTTCCTCATCATGAATTCCTTCTAATTCAAATGCATCGATGTCAATGTGGATTGGCTTATTTGGTTAGGCCACGATCGAATGAACAATAGGACTAGCTTGAGAGATCATATTGAAGACATGGTAGGAGGGTAAGCCTAATTCAATAGCTACAACTTATTTCTCAAAATTCGATAGGGGATTATTCATGGTACTGGTTTTAAGCTTGGGTTCTTGAATCTTCTTATCCCTAAACAAACTGTGAATAGCCTCGAGAAAATCCCTATAGGCACTAGTGCGATACCCTTTACTGACTTGATAAGCACAAAACTGATCTCTATCTTCAAGTTTGGGTGGGATATAGGGCTTGGTACTCGGAAGATGGCCAAGTGCCCTCAACTTAATGGAGATGGCAGGCAAAGATGCTTTCCAAGGGGAAATACCATCTTCGATGGTACGGACAACAACCACTTCTTCTTAAGCCCCCGCATTTTTAAGATCAAAATCGGACTTTGACTTAGAAGCTGGGCTAGGGCTGAAGGGTCATTCTTTTAGAACCAAGGTTTGGCCGGTACACTTGCCTTCTCCAAATCCTCGATTCTTTCGCACTTCTCAGCTTTTTCAAAGACCTCAATATAGCTAGAGAACTTATCCATACCAAGGACCTTTCGATAAGCAGGTAGTGCACCATCCATTAATTTTATGATCATCTCCGGGAGACTTAGCCTATCCTTTAATAGAACTTGAGTGGACATCCGTCTTTCAAACTAGGGTTTAAACTTCTCATTGGGGGCCTATTTGATAGCCTCTAAATTTTATATGGTAGTTTTAATGGTGGCATTGAAACCATACTGCTCGATAAAAGCCTTCAATAAAGCTTTCCGATTTCTATTCACTTCATCTGATAGAGTATTGTACCATTCGATAGCAGGTCCTTCCAAGGTGCAAGGGAACATTTTAGCTAAGACCAAATCACTTAACTTTCTGATTCTCATAACCCTTTCATAGGTGGTAATGTGAGATTGAGGTGGATCGGTTCCCTTTTTCTTCGCTATGCTAGGCATACTAAAGTTTTCAGGGACCTAATCCTCCTCTCTAACTACTTGGTTAGATAGTGATGACGGTTGGGAGCTGGGATTAGCCGCAAGTAATTTCTGAAGTAGATCATGCAATTTTGTGGATAAAGATGATCATTTTGATTGAGTAATTGCACCCAAGGGTAAACCTATTGATTGAGGAAAGGTCATCCCCTTAGGTGTGACCATAAAATTTGGGATCAGACTAGATGCCCCAAACTGAAATGGTGAGCAAACTAACTGACGACCGAAGGAGCCACTATACCCACTAACTAGAATGGAAAGATAACTGAACCCAAAGAATCCAACTGACCAAGCTGACTGGAAGAACCCCCTGAGTCTGTACTAGCGGTAGTCAAAACTAAGTGAATGGATTATGAGTTACCCCTGATACTTGTTCATTAATCACTGCATTCACTACTGGAGCACTGACAGGTGTGCTATGAGGAGTATTAGCCATTCTCTCTACAGCCATGATTGCTCTGATAGAGGCCAACATCTTATCACTCATTTGTCCTAAGAACTGATTACTTCCCAAGTATTGTGAGACGATATTTGCAATCTCTGACCTAACCTTGGCCATAGATGCATTTGCCTCCTCACTAGTTGCAACATCCTCAATCTCAACATCAATCTAGCCATCTAGACTCACGATGCAAGACATTTCCTCAGAATGATAGGTAGAAAGATCAATCAGACTAAACTAGATGCCGGATGAAATACTCGTAGATAGAGATGGAGCAACCCTTAATAGAACTGGAGGAGCCGGAATGCGAGTCAAACGGATTTGGGAACGTCACCAAGCTCTTTCCCTTTGAGTTTTGATTTTAGCTGAGGTGATAACCAAGAGATCAGTACATGCATTGGATGTGGTATGCATGCATAAATCACAACAATGCATGGTGGGGTTAATCACAGGGATATGTAACACAACACATGCGAATCGATCAGTTTCGTCCTTATTTCTCCTGCCGAGCATTAGGGTATTCTTCCTTAATCTATTATCACATAGAAATTAGGGTACCTAGAATGTAAAATACTATGGCTTTCAAAAAGAATGGTGTAGAGACAAATTTGAAGATGATGTAGAAGGTTCCCATCGCATCAAGCCTCTTTTGGAGGGAGATGGTAATGAGTGCTCCACCCACTAAGGTGTACCCAATATCCCTGGCAGTCATAGGTATCACCATTACAAGTTTTTCAGAAATAATAGGGCACCCTATCCTAGAGCTAGAAGAAGAGCACATCTAACTAAAGAGAGAAAGAGATGAGAAGATAGAGTGTGATAATTTTCCCAAATGATGAAAAAAGATGGGTTGAATTAAGTAAATCATTTTTAGTGCTCATCTTAATCATTTAAGCTTTTAAAACAAACCAACATTTTGCAAGTTAAAAGATTATGTCCCCAGCAGAGTCACCACTGTGGGTCTCCCTTGGCGCCTGTGTGAGAGGCGGGGCCCACTGGGGGTTTGGTTGGATGTAGGCATGACAAAACATTCTTTAGTTAAAGTTTGCACAATAAGCCAATTTTAATGAATAAAATTATCAAGACCCAAATCTCGATACAATTGATAGAGTCACCTCCTAAGTTGTCTACTTGAGAAAGAGTTTTGGTACGGTTCCATCTGGGTGGGAGACTCATACATATTAGATCAGGGATTCTGGTATCAGATGAGTCACTTATTTCTCATTTAGTTTATTCAAAATTATATTCATCACAGAAAACCATTTTAGTTTTTATCATTTAGGGAATTATCACAGAAATCTTATTTTTACACTGTTTCACACTTGTTACATGCGTTTACATATTACAATAAAGCATAAGCTATAAATGGGGGGAATAAAAATTACAGCCATGGGAAATGGGGGAATTGCAAAGAGAACCTATACATTTTGTTCTAAGTTATAAAACAAAATAAAAATAAATTCCCCTGCGTCCACAGATGTTAGTATAGTTTATAGCACACCATAAATCAACACTTCAGCTTATTTTGTTGTGAAAACACGTTTTAACTTTTGTGGATTGATTTACCTGATTATTAATGAAAATGATCACATTACAGATGGTGAGCTGGATTGATTTTTAACCAATTGAAATTGAGTTCTAGAATCTACCTAGGATTGGTACCCCGTATGGGTAGGTGGGACCCGTATAGCTACCACAGAGGACTGGTATGGGTATGGTGTACCTGTACGGGTCATGTCTGATCCAGGCAGAAAATCTATTTAGTTTAGTTCATAGATTAACAGATTAATGCATTGATGGCAGAAAAATAAAATAAAAAGGGATTTCATTCCGTATGAGTATAGCACACAGATTTGATATCTTTAGGGATATATGGTGCCAACAAGGCTCATACGGGTTAGGACTAGACACAAAATAAGAAGTGAAAGGAACATATATAATAGAAGGAACATGCAATAATAATAAGGAAATAATTGAGATGTGAGTCTCTTTGAAACTTAGGAGCGTTACCTTTGCAGTGTGAATCCACTTTGAGATAATCCCTTTACTGTTGAGAGAGTCCGGCCAAAGTAGACGATGAAATAGGACTATTTAGGTGAGTATTTGTGTGGACAGAACCTCCCCTAAATCCTAATGAATGAAGTTAGGAATGAATAAAATATGGAAAAAAACCTCAAAGAATGGGTTTTCTCCCTATTTTATACCTCCTATACTCCTACTATACATATAGAAACTGCTTGAGTTTTAGTATAATTTTTGTATGAAATGTGTGTGTGTAAAATGTGGAGAGAAGGCCCAATTTATAGGGGAGAGGAGTTCTAAACGCAATAAATTACATTTATGACCTGTCTTTTCCCGAACTAGGAAAGGATTCCCTTCCGAAATACCCTGTTTAGGCAACAAGAGGACCTGTAGGGGTGGGCCCCCACCCTTACGGGTACTACAGGTCCCCCCCAAGCATATGAAAGGGATGACCTGTACGGGTATGCTAGTGGATCCGTACCACTAGGCTATAACCGTATAGGTATTAAGGGTAGAATAGGTCTCCAACCTTTGGTCGAACTCAACTCTGCAGTAGTAGGAACACCTTTAAGATATTGCATCATATAGCTCTCATCACAGTTTCATGAAAAGGATCATTAAAATCCAGTTCTCACACCTGTGTATTCGCCAGCAGGTCATCCATATCAATCATTACATGGTCCTTAGTATCTGGACCCCTAGTAGTACTCCCAGGAGCAACATCTGCAATCTCAACCTACTGCTCTACCTCTTGCTCAGCACCGGCCACTTGAGTTACCACTGGCTTGACCTGATATCCTGAGAGATCATTTAAGGAAGAGGAGAGCTCAGGTGCACACCTACCCTCAGTCATGCGAGTCAGCTGTGCCCATAACACCTCCACCTTAGCCCTAGGTTGAGCCATCTCTCTCCTGACCCTCTCTAGATCTACCTCCAACACCAGGATCCTATCCGGCTCCATGATAACTACTCGCAGTTGATCCTCCATAAAACCAGCCCGATCCTGGGTAGTCTTTAAGTCCTGAGCAGACTTGTCATGCTTCATAGCTAGCAGGGTCTGCATGAAAACCAAAGGATTAGTACACATATGTAAAGATCGTAACAAGCATGCATAGTTTGTTTGTTAATTTTTATAGGAAAATGAAAGTACCATGACAAGAGCGTCCTGTGCCATCATCAGATCTTGGACCGAGAAGAATCTTCGAGCAATCCTCTTCCCCTCCACTGTGGAAACCTGAAAGGATCAACCAGACCAACTTGAAGAATAATCCATACATATGATATAGATATAGATCAAGCATTAAAAATAAGAAGCCTTACATGGCTCATGCTAGGAGGAGCAAACCAAATGGTATGGACCCACTCCTCAAACTTATGTATAGCTCGCTTCCCTAAAAGATCGAGGAGCTGGAAGGAAGAGTCCAAATCATTTTTGAGGACTCCCTCCTTGAAATCCCTTATGACCCTAGTCCGCTTCGCGTGCAGCACTAGATCAGCTGGCCCAACAGGAATGGTAGCATTTGGCTCGGAAGGTGTAGTGGCAGTACTGGTCTTCTTCTGCTTTGGGGTAGTCTATATCATAATTGGCTAATTATCAGATCCTCAGTTCATGCAAAAAAGAGTAAATACATGTAGAGATTTACAAGTTTGAGTTAAAAAGGTTTACCCAAGTGGAAGAAGCAGCAGGCTTGGGAGCGCCTTCCTCCGATGAACGAAAGGACCCCCGCGATCACCCCTCGGTCTACCCTAATCATCATCATCACCATTATCATCACTACCGTTGTCTTTGTTGGGAACTGATAGTCAAATTGAACATGGATAACAGGCACAACGGAAATTCAAAATTTTGTCCCAGTCCCTAGGAATTCCTATTAGATGCATATAAAGTAAATAAAGTCTTAACTAAATAATTCTCTACCTAGGTTAGTATGCATAGGCTATGAATATCATTATTCTAAATTATATCCTAGCACATATATTTTAAACTAAGCATGTTATAACTCTAAGCTATAGCCTAAGCATGTTATAACTCTAAGCAATAACCTAAGCATGTTATAAATGTAAGCTATAACCTAAGCATAACATAAACTAAGCATGCAAAACAACCTAAGCATAATTATTAAGTCTTAAAATGTTTAAAGAAAAAGACCTAATAATTAAAAGAGAAAGAAAAAGAACTTGAAGCGTGCTTTAGCAGAACCTCCTTGCACAAGCCTCTTAACGTGGGATAGCCTTTAAGAGTATCAACACAAACCCCACCAACCAAAACCGCCCCAGGAGGAAGAATTAAGGAGCCTTGAGTAGTTGTTAGACCACTACAGAACCCCCACCCAAAAATATAAACTAGAGGTGCTCGATTAAAATCAAGCTCCTAAAAAATAGCTTGTTTAAGTAGCCTTTATCGTAGGAATTATTCTTGAACTTGGTGCAAGTTGAAAGGGAGAACATGAGTGCCTATTTATAGGCTTGGGGGAGCAAGAATACTCCCCTAAAACCAATGTAGGATGCGGGTCTGACCCACAGATCCATATGGATCCACTGGTTGTGCTTGCATGCAACGTGTCATGTAAGCTGCATGAAGCTACCATAAGGCAGGCTTGCATGCGAGCTGGGCCTTGTGGCCAATGCCGCAAGCCCAGCTCGCGGCGCACCATTGGATTGTATCTTTGGTCTACCCATTTCCATGGGCTTCCGTGAGCAAGGCCTAGCATTGCTTGCGCACTTTTCGGTGTATTTTGTGCACCTGAGCCTGTACAAAATATATTTTGTACTCTTGGTCTAGTTTAACTCGCTAAGGCAAAATTCCCTTTTAATCCCTTTTAAGTAAATATTTATTTTATGACACTAATAAATTAGTTACTCGTCAAAAATAAATTCCCTTGTCTATCCAAAATGATCTAATCATTTTTAAGTAATTAAATAATAATCCAATTATTATTATGTTATATTTTTGTAATAGAATAAATCTATTAGTTTGTTACTTAGCCCGATGAAGGTTCAATGTGTATGACTTTATAGGATCCCGAAGTATTGAGCTGTTAAGGCTTAACCATCACTTCTTCTAATGGAACCAATGGCTCAAGGATCTAGAGTGTGAATAGAACTCAATTACCTTAAATGACTGCAGCACACCTCTACCAAGGGTCTACCATCCCCCATTACTCAGAACGTCATTTGTGCGTATGACTTAAACCTAGTTAATGCAATAGTTGTCAAATGTGATGAACTCCTTCCATTCTTTAATATTAGTACCATCTGGTTTATAGTGTTGAGTTAAAGTGTTAACCCACTAATAGCAAGGTTGCTCCAAGCTACCACAGTTATTAACTTGTTACTGAAGTATATTGCCTTTTACCATAGTGTGTTTGACTAGAAACTATTTCTATCAAGTACATACTCAAATAAGAGATTTATAGCAATCATCACTTCAACAAGTGGCCAGGTATAACTCTTTAATATATCTTGAGAGATGGATTCTTTCCAACTACTCAGCTTACCAATGTGTTGTCATCACGATACCCTATAACCACCCGTAACACCCTAAATTAATGAGTGTGTGGGAATGACCCAAAGTATAGGAACAATACCACACATGGTAACTAGTATTTCAAGTATGAGGATATTTACAAAGCTTAATGCATGAAGATAAACACTAATACATTGATATTTACGCCTAGTGTTTATCTTACTGCGGTCTCTAATATATCTCCCAGATATATCCATACGTCAAACTTAAGGCACCACCTTTAGTCCTTAGGAGATTGACTTGTTGAACCCTTTCCAAGAAAGTCGACCACATCCTAGTCTTACCATTTTCATCAATATCCTTTCTTTGATGGAACTATGACTACAGATAGTTTAGACATTATCATAATTGCACATGAAGTAGATCTCAATATAGTCCAACTATAATTTCTCTAACTTCATGCTATGATATGTCAAGGATTTTTGTATACATACATCAATGAATATATTTTAACCACCTATAATATATTTATAAACACATCAATATAAACAAAATATTAAATGCATTTATTAATTAAACAAAATATTCGTGCTATTATATAATTAAGATATATCGCCCTAAATGCCTTAAGTTCATACATCATATCCAATAAACTCCCACTTGCACTAAGGCCAATTAGCCATATGTCTTAATCTATATGCTTTAACATGCTGGTCATGCTTGACTTGATTCAATGGCTTTGTTAAACCATCCACAAGGTTCTGATCAGTGGGTATATATTCTAGTCTTATTATCTTAGCATCAATAATCTCCCTGACAATATGATACTTTCTGGATACATGTCTATTTTTCTGATGAGACCATGGTTCCTTTGTATAAGCTATAGCACCATTGTTATCACAATACAAAGTAATTGGATCAACAACCTCAACCACCAGACTGAGATCACCAATAAATCCCTTTAACCAGACGACTTCTTTTGCTGATTTGCATGGAGCAATGTATTCAAATTCCATGGTTAAATCAACAGTAGTTTCTTGGTTGGAACTCTTCCAACATACCGCCCCTCCATTTAAAACATACACAAAACCTGACTGATACTTAAAGTCATCTTCCCTAGATTGAAAACTCGCATCAGTGTAACCTGTAATTGTGAGGTCACCTTCTCCACAAATCAAGAACTCATCTTTAGTCCTTCTCAACTAGTTAAGAATTGCCTTGATGACCAACCAGTTCTTTTCACCTAGATCATAGCACACAAGATGGATCCTATTGCAGATCCTTCATGCGTATTGTCTCTTGAGCTGTCTTCGGACACTCAGTCTTAGATAGGTTAATCCCCTTTGTCATCAGGAGATAACCTTTCTTTGAATGCTCAAGGTTGAACTTATTCAATACCTTTTCTATATATGTACTTTGAGAGAGACCTAACATCCTCTTGGATCAATCCCTATAGATCTTTATACCTAGTATAAATACTGCTTCACCAAGGTCTTTTACATAGAATTTTGTGGACAACCATACTTTGACATTTTGAAGAAGATAAATGTCATTTCGTATTAGTAGAATGTCATCGACATACAATACAAATAAAATGACTGCACTCCTACTAACCTTCTTCTAAACACAACGCTCATTAATGTTTGGACAAAAATCCAATTCACAGATTGTCTGATCAAACCTTATATTCCAACTCCTAAATGATTGCTTAAGTCCATAAATGGATCTTTGCAGGTTGCATACCTTTGAGCCATTCTGAGATGTAAAACCCTCAGGTTGTATCATATACATATCCTGATCTAAATCCCTATTCAAGAATGCTATTTGAACATCAATCTGCCAGATCTTATAATCGTAATGAGCAACGATGGCGAGGAGTATCCTTATGGATTCAAGCATGGCTACCGGTGAGAAAGTTTCTTCATAGTTGATACCTTCACGTTGACTATAACCTTTTACAAACAACCTTGCTTTATAGGTAATTACATTACCATCCATGTCAGTCTTCTTCTTAAAGACCCATTTGCACCCAATCGGTCTAACCTTTTGAGGTGCATTAACCAAATTCCAAACTTGGTTCTCATACATGGAATCCATTTCTAATTTCATGGCTTTTAACCATTTATTAGAATCTGAGATTTTCATTGCCTCATCATATGTCCTTAGTTCATCATCCTCCAAGAGATACAGTTCTTTATCATCAGTGATGATAAAACTATATCTATCGAGACCTTTATGAACACGACCTGATCTTCACAATGTTTGTGTTTTGATGGGTTATTCTTGGATCTCACATTCTTTTGTATCTAAAACGGGGTCAATCAGCTGATTATCTGTTTCTTCCTCTTGAACTTCTAGTTCAATATTACTCCCACTGACTTTTGCAAGTGTTCCTTTTCTAAAAAGTGAGCATTCAGTGACACAAATACCTTTTGTGCTTTAGGTTGGTAAAATAGATATCCTATAGTTTCCTTTGGATATCCAATGAATAGACAACTATCATATTTAGCATTCAGCTTATCTAACGCTATCCTCTTTACCATAGCAGGATAGCCCCATACTCTAAGGTGACTTAGAGAAGGCCTTTTATTACACCATCTTTTGTAAGGTGTAAAATGAATTGATTTAGAGGGCACCCTATTTAATACATAAACCGCGCTCTCTAGTGCGTATCCCCAAAAGGATTTACCGGGATCTGCTTGGATCAGTATGGACAAAACCATATCTAATAAAGTCTAATTCCTCCTTTCAGACACTCCATTGTATTAGGGTGTATAAGGAGGGGTCCATTGGGGAATTATCCCATTTTCCTTTAGATAATCCTGAAACTCCTTACTTAAGTATCCTTCCCCTCAATCTGATTGAAGTGCTTTAATACTTTTCTCAAGTTGTTTCTGTACTTGAGTTCTGAATATTTTGAATTTTTCAAAACTTTCAGATTTGTGCTTCATTAAGTACTGATAACTGTATCGTGAATAATCATCAATAAAGGTTATGGAGTAGGAGTATCCTCCTAGTGCCTGAACACTCATTGGACAACATACATCTGTATGTATCAGTTTCAATATACTTGTGGCTCGTTCACCCTTTCCCTTAAAGGGCAACTTTGTCATTTTTCTATTTAAACAAGGTTCGCAATCACCATAAGGCTCCAAGTCTATTGGGGCCCAAGTCACCACACTTATGCAATTTGGTTAAGCGTTCTTCATTTATATGGCCTAAACAACAATGCCATATGTAGACAGATTTCACATTATCTAATTTTCTCTTAGCAATGTTTATATTTGAGAACATGATTTTGTAATTACAAAATATCATTTGTCATTTTACAATAAAATGTCATTTATAACTTTGATAATATCTTTAATCAAATTGGAATAAAATTTCATCTACTGTGAAGCAGGAAATAATATTTTATAATGATAATTGATTACACTTTGTCTTATTACAAATTTAGCCAAATGAAGATTTTAAGTTCCTACATCATTAGTAGCCACGAAGCTTTAATGGTTCTCCATAGGTACAACTCTCCTTTTGCCAAACCTCTACTTCTTATTAATATATATACCTTCATATGGATATGTGATTCTCCTTAGGTATTCTATACCAATTTCAAATTCCCTTGAGATGTAGAAATTCTCAATATCAAACACCTTGAAGTGGTAGCTTCAGGCCTCCTCTCCTCTTCAGCCATTTTGATTTTATTTCCAATATCCCATATTGAAATAAAGATCTTATTTCCAATATTTCATATTAAAAATAATCATTTTTTCTCCAAGACAAAATTCCCAGTATTCTTTTTAGTTTTCTCTTCACTCTACTTTAATCTTGCTTTAAGACTAGACACCATGTGTCCCTTTACTTCTTTAACATATGAACCAATTAAATTTCTGACTAATTGGTCCACAAATTTTCCATCAAAATATTTTGGTTCTAATCTTCCATCATAGGAAATCCTTTCTCTAAGATGTAAAGACATGGACTTTCAAGTCCATGATTTTATGATGCCCTAGCAGCTAAGGTAACATGGATCCTAACATCTGACTTTATTTTTATCCTTATCTCCTACCAGCTACTAAGGTAACATGGATGTTAACAACCTCTGAGGCGTTGTATCATAGTTTCCTTTATGTGTTTCATGCATATCTATTTCAAGAAGAATTGCTTGCATCATGTTGTTTAGATTCGGGCTTACACAATGTACACGCCAAGCCCAAGGCTTTAAGGACAATCCTCACATTTCTGAACAAACCCTTTGAAGCTAGAGCTAATCAAAATTAGTTATCAATGCGAACGTTTGCATTAAAAAAAGATTTCAACCAAGATGTAAGAAAAGAATTATTGTTCAGATATTAGTTTTAGTACATACATTTAATGTAAGGTCTTTTAATTAAATACATTTGTCCTACTATTTTTTCCAAATTTACAATAGCCCCGTTCTATTAAATTCTAGAATTTTAGCCTAGCTAAATTTCCTAGTAGGTAGCATCTATAACTTGTCTATTATGACCCCCAATTTTATGAGTCAAGTCATATTAGTAAGTTATAGTTGGAATCCCATTCCATTTGCACCGTATGCAATTGCTAATACATTCAAGTTCCCCATTCCCAAGGGATGTGTGCTCTTATTTTAGCATCTCCTTGAACATGTCTCAGTCTTGCGGCTAGCCCTCAATTTTATGGTGGACTACCCAGTCCTGTTAAGGCAGACCCTATCTCAATTTTTATAACCGATCAATGTGGACTAAAAGGAACGCTTTGCGCAGCACTTTGATAGCCCAAAGAGACTGTATTATAAATTTGAGTTAGGAAGACTATAACTTGCCTTAATATATTTACTTTAGGACTTTATTGGTGTTAAACGTCTCACCCAATCTAAGATTTTATCAGATGGACATATTTATAATAATTTATATTAATTAAGGGAATTTTTGCATTAATTTATAAGGTGCAACCTTAGGTTGGTTCAAGCTCTTTATTATAATTATTCCATCAACCTAGATTATATACAAAATAATTAATACTTTTATTTCTTATATTTATATTGCATTTCCTTTAAGCTTTTTATTCAATAAATTTAATTTTTTTTACTTTGTTATAAAAACATATATAAGCACCTTCTTATATACTAGAAATAAATTAGTCCATATTTAATCCCTCGGTTGGTCAATTCAAGCTGCAACGATATAGGTTCCCAGGTAGGAGAGGTGCCCTTGAAGTGAGTAGACACTAAGTCCAATCCTTAGCCAGAACAAATGCGGGCACAAACTTGAAGACTAATGGATTCTCTTTAACTAATAAATTTCATTCTTTCAATTCATGTAAATTGGAAGCATTTATAACCCATGTAACTTATATAAATCATTGAAATTTGTATAATTTGAGTAAGTTGGGCAGACTTATTCAAAAATATAACACAAACATTTTCTAACCTTGAAATGAAAACTCAAGTTCATATATATTGTTCCAAATAATTAAATAAACAATAAATCATTTCATATAGAAAATAATATTCAGTTCGCTTCTAACTTAATTATACATTAAATAGGTAGGCTCTAATACCACTGTTGGGAACTGACAGTCAAATGGATCATGCATAACAGGCACGGCAGCCATTCAAAAATTTTTCCCTGTCCTCAGGAACTTCTATTAGATGCATATATATTAAATAAAGCCTTAACTAAATAATTCTCTACCTAGGTTAGCACGCATAGGCTAGGCATACCATAATTCTAAATTATATCCTAACACATATATTTTATACTAAGCATGTTATAAATCTAAGCTTCACCTAAGCATGTTACAACTCTAAGATATAACCTAAGCATGTTATAACTCTAAGATATAACCTAAGCATAAAATAAACTAAGCATGCAAAACAACCTAAGAATAATTATTAAGTCTAAAAATGCTTAAAGAAAAAGACCTAATAATTAAAAGAGACATACCAGTTGAAGCGTGCTTTAGCAGAACCTCCATGCAGAAGCCTCTAAGTGTAGGATAGCCTCTATGAGTATCCACACAAATCCCACCAACCAAAACCTCTCCAAGAGGAAGAACTAAGGAGCCTCGAGCAGTTGTTGGACCACTACAGAAGCTCCACCCGAAAATATAAACTAGACGTGCTCGATTAAAATCAAGCTCCTAAAAAATAACTTGTTCAAGTAACATTTATCATAAGAATTATTCTTCAACTTGGTGCAAGTTGAAAGGGGAAACATGAGTGCCTATTTATAGGCTTGGGGGAGCAAGAATGCTCCCTCAAAACCGATGTGGGATGTGTATGTATACACATCCCAAGCGGGTTTTACCCATGGATCCATATGGATCCACAGGTTGTGCCCACATGCAGCGTGCCATGCACGTTGCATGAAGCTGCCGCAAGGCAGGCTCTTACGAGCCTATCTTGCATGCGAGCTGGGCCTCATGGCCCATTCTGTGGGCCCAGCTCATGGCGCACCATTGGGCTGCCATGAGCAATGCCTAACATTGCTCGTGCACCTTTCAGTGCTCTCGGTCCAATTTGACTCGCTAAGGCAAAATTCCCTTTTAATCCCTTTGAAATAAATATTTATTTTATGATCCTAATAAATTAGTTACCGATCAAAAAAAAATTCCTTGGTCTATCCAAAATGATCTAATCATTTTTAACCAATTAAGTAATAATCCAATTATTATTATGTTATATTTTTATAATAGAGTAAATCTATAAGTTCTTTACTTAGTCCGATGAAGGTCCAATGTGTGTGGCCTTATAGGATCCCGAAGTATTGAGCTACTAAGGCTTAACCAACCCTTGTTCTAGTGGAGCCATGGGCTTGAGGTTCTAGACCGTAAATAGAACTCGATTACCTTAAACAACTTTAGTACGCCTCTAGGAAGGGTCTACCATCCCCCAGTACTCAGAAAGTCATTTGTGCTTATGACTTAATCCCCGATTAATGGAATAGTTTTTTAATGTGATGAACTCCTTCATTCTTTAATATTAGTACCATCTAGTTTATAGGGTTAGGTTAAATTGTTAACCCACTAATAGCAGGGTTGCTCCAAGCTACCCGAGTTATTAACCTGTTACTGAAGTATATTGCCTTTTACCATAGTGTGTTACTCTAGAAACTATTTCTATCAAACACATACTTTGATCAGAGTTTTATAGCAATCATAACTTTAATAAGTGGCGAGGTACAACTCCTTAATATATCCAGAGCGATGGATTCTTTTCGACTACTCAGCTTACTAATGTGCTATTATCACTATACCCCTAATCACCCGAACACCCTAAAGTAATGAGTTTATGTGAATGACCCAAAATATAGCAATAGTACTACACAAGGTAACTAGTATCTCAAGTATGAGGATATTCGCAAATTTTATTGCATGAAGATAAACACTAACACATTGATATATACACTAAGTGTTTATCTTACTGTGGTCTCCAATATATCTCCCAGATATATCCATGTGTCAAACTTAGGGTACCACCTTCAGTCCTTAGGAGATTGACTGCTTGGACCCTTTCTAAGAAAGTCGACCACATGCTAGTATTACCGTTTTCATCAATATACTTTCTTTGATGAAACTATGACTAGGGATAGTTTAGACATAATCATCCTAGCAAGTCGACCACATACCCGCATCCTCTAGATGTCATCATAAATGACCATCTTCTCCCATGGGTCTGAATAACCTATACAAAGTAAATGCACTGTAAGTATCCTAATTCTATATATACTATTTTCACTAACGGTTTGTTGAAGTGTAAAGGATAGATGTGAAGCTAGAAAAGTTTACCCAATCAGAGTGCAGCTGGCAAAGGAACTCCCTATTCTGCATTGTATTCCCTGCCTTTCATTGCCAGGGTCCCATCTACCTCGAGATGATGTGAGGCATCTCCGGCTGTCCAGGTAAGCTAGGCCTAGGGACGAATCGGTGCTCAAAGGCCCAAATTTGTAAGAAGTATCAAAGTCAGTTGTAAGGCAATTCAAATGATAGCATAAAGTAGAAATTTCAAGGGTTACCAGAAGGATCAGATGGCAAATCTTAAGCTTAGATTGCTGGCCTTGAATGCCGACATCCAACCCATAATACGTCTGTGGTAGGATGGCCCGACACTAGTTCTTGCTTAGCACGTCAACAAGATCCTCAACAGTTGATAGTAGCCCATAATTGAGGCAGCCAAAGTAGATTAGAAAGAAAACTATAGTGAGGAAGGTCAGTAGGATGGATTGAGCATACTGATCCCTCCTCCCTACAGTAATGGGGCTCGGCTGCCCAATCCAGTAATCACAAAGCTCCCTATACTTGAACTTATTCATCCCTCCAGGTTAAAACCCAAGTAGTTCCTCTACATAAGCCTTCACCTCGGCCTGGGAATGCCAGCGGTCGGTATAAACATCAATGTGGATGACATCCCCACTCCAGTCTAAGCTAGTCAGCATGCACATATCCGAGGGAGACATTGTAACCTCCCCGATTAGCAGATGAAAACTATGAGTCATCTCCGACCACCTCTCTGCCAGAGCTAAGATAGCACCTGAGGCTAGTGCCTTTAGAACATGAGGGATGCCCCTGATGATGTCACTAAACCTAAATGAGTCTATACGGGCTAGTAGTTTGGTATCCCCCACTGCATGGATCACCTCATACCACTTTGTGTAGAAGTTCAGGGCTCCCACGACCCTATACTGGAACTACAAAGACAAAAATATAGTTTAATAGGGTTAAAATATAGTGGAGCAATAAAAAAATAGAAGAAAATGGCCTAAGACAAAGTTCTAGACATTCTGTCCCAGGAACCAGGACCTGTACGGGTCCACCCCCACCTGTATGGGTCCGATTACCCCACCCGTACCAAAAATAGGACCCATATGGGTCACACCCCACCTATACATGTCCTTTGTGAATAGTCCCTACTCTTAACTTCTCGAATAATGTAAACTCATCCAAATTTCAACCAAAGCTCACCCAAACTTCTCCTAAAAGTATCCTAGGCTAAAGTTACATGCATTAGGCTTTATTCTAAGTCCTAAAGCACCCTAAATCATGCCAAAAGTCGAGAAATTTGTGAAATTGCAGAAATGAAAAATAGAAAAATCAGGCAAAATACTTGAAGTCTGGAGGCATGGGTCATAGGGGAATGGATCAGTGGCTCATCAAAGGAGGGTAAGAGATCAAGGAATGAGTCGTCCTCCTAAAAAGCATATCTAATAGAAATCAGATTTTCTCGGAACTTCGAATTGCCTACCTGTGGCAAAACATCACACTTCAAAGTGGATCGGCCAGCTTGGGGAATCTTTTCATACATTTTTTTTCAAGGTTTGAGTAAAAATTGCCAGAATTTAGAGTATAGGAGAATTTGGTGTAAGCCGGGAAGAGAAAGAGGTCGTCCATTTTTAAAAGACCCCGATCAGTACCTGTATAGGTCCCCCCTCCACCCGTATGGGTATCATTTTCATGATATGGCACTCGTATAGGTCCCATCCCACTCACACGGGTCCTCTTTGGCCATTAGGGGACAATTTTTCAAGGGCATAATTTTTCAAACAATGGGGGCATATCAAGTCCAAATCAAGGGCCAACCCCAATTCTCTCAGACTCCTTATTTCAATAAATTCAGGGGTAAAACCCGTAGCTCACCTTAATCCTTGATTAAAGGGGCAAAACTTTTTTTGTTCACCATAAAGTTAATCAAGGATCAGGATAAGCTATTTTAGGTCCATTACTAACATAAACAATTTTTCATGTGCAGGTCTATTCAAGGGAAGGATCACCAAACGATCAAAACATCAAGGGGAAACAATCCTCGAAGAATAAGAGTTTCTAGCCTGAACAAAGGAAGATTAAGCCAGAAAAAGTTCCCAGTAGACAAATCATCAAGGAAGACAACTCCTAAATAAGGAAGTCGATTGAGGGGCATCCCCCCATTCCCCAGCAATGGAGTCAGTTAGGGGGCATCCTTCCATCATCAAACACACTAGGGGCACTCTCCCTTGGGGCATCCCTAGCAGTAGAACTAGTTAAGGGGCATTCAATCCCTAAGTAATTGGGCCAAACCCAATGTTTCTCATACTCAGTTCACAGTTTATTTAGGGGCCAACCCCCATCCACACATCTTTATTCTTGATTGAAGGGGCAAAAATTTTTTTTACCACAAAGTCAATCAAGAATCAAGATATGTCATCTCAGGCAGCAACTAACTCAATGTTTTTATTTTCTCTTAATAGGTTATTCAAAACCTCCTACAAGAAAGTCATCCGCCTTAAGAAAGGGATACAAGGAGAGTCATCCGCCTTACGAAAGTGATACACCATAATCAGTCAGGAAAGTTGATCTGCCTTAAGAAAGGGATACACACACCTTCCCTAGTGAAGTCACCAGAGATACATGATCAGCTAGGAAAGTCATCCGTCTTAGGAAAGGGACACGCATTGGTAAAGGAAAGTCATCTACCTTAAGAAAGGGATATGCATGAACAAAGGAAAGTCATCAGCCTCAATAAAGGGATACATGTTGGCAAAGGAAAGTTATTTGCCTTAATAAAGGGATATGCATCAACAAAGGAAAGTCATCCACCTCAAGAAAGGGATACACATTGGCAAAGGAAAGTCATCCACCTTAAGAAAGGGATACACATCAGTAAAGGAAAGTTATCTACCTCAAGAAAGGGACGCCAAGGAAAGGAGTTCACCTCAAGAAAGGGACCTGCCCATATCATCACCTCAGGTATGATTCCTAAACCCTTACTCATATTGTGAGATCATACAGATTCGTATCTGCAGTGATCCCCCGAGGGGCAGTTTGTAAGCATTGGATTCTAACGGTCCTTCTCACAAAATGATGATGAGAGCTAGATAATGCTATTCTTTATAGGTTTTATGAATCAGAGGTATTCCTACTACAGTAGAGATGAGTTTAGCAAAGTTCAAAGACCTAGTCTGCCCGAAGGGACCCTTACGGGTCAAACCTGATGGTATAGATCCATTGGGTGACCCATACTATTCCCTCACCAGCATGGGACGGACCTGTATGGGTCCTGTACTAGCCCAAATAGAAAGAATGGCATATAATCCCTACCTTTTTTTGGAGGAAATGAATCATGAATGCAATTTATTGCGTTCAGACTCGATTTCCCCTTATAAATAGAGGCTTCTTACCTCATTCTCAAAGAGGGAGCGAAGATAAAAATCAGGTCAAACAATTCATATAAAATTCCAGCAGTTTTTATAGGTATAGTAAGGGTGTAATTAAGGTATACAAGGTGTAAAATAGGGAGAAAACCCATTCCATGAGGGTCTTTTCACATTTTATTCATTTCTAGCTTAGTTTATTAGGATTTGGTGGAGGTTCTTTCCATATCAATACTCGCCTAAACAGTTCTAATATCATCATTTTCGTCATCTACTTTTGTTAGAATCTCTCTCAGTATAGGGATTGCTTTAAAGTGCATTTACGATGTAAAGGTACGCTCCTAAGTTTCAAAGAGACTCATATCTTATTAGTTTTATTGTTCATTTCTACTTTTTTATATTTCTTCTTTGACTTAAACTAAACTGAAGTTCTATTCAGGACTAGATAGGACTCATACAGGTCCCTCCACATTGATACGGGTCCTAACTAGTAGCCGTACGGGTCCCAGCCCACCCGTACGAGTACTGGCCCTAGGCAGAACCCAATGTTCCCCTTTTCACCTGGTAAATCAAACCACGAAAAAGCTAAAATGTGTTTTCATAACAAAATGCATTGAAGACCCATTATTTCTTCTCGATCCTAGAAGTCGCCCAGGCACTATCGATTGCAAAACCGCCACGTTAACATGATCACATTTTTCCTAATGAAATGCTGACTTATGATGTACCATAAATTGTGCTAATCTTTATATATGTAGGAAAACTTATTTATTTTGTTTTATTACTTAGAACAAATGTATAAGTTCCCTTGCAGTTCCCCCATTTTCCCCGGTTGTAGTTTTTATTCCCCCATTTATTATTTGTGCTTTATTGTAAATTGTAAATGCATAAATCAAGTGTGAAAGAGTGTAGAAAAATAGGATTTTCATAATAATTCCCCAAATGATGAAAAGAAAACGGTTTTAGGCGATGAATGTAATTTTGAATTAACTAAATGAGAAATAAGTGACTCATCTGATACCCGAATCTCTGATCTAAAAGGTATAAGTCTCCCACCCTATGGGAATCGTACCAAAAATCTTTCCCAAGTAGATAACTTGGGTGGTGACTCTATCATTTATATCGAGATTTGGGTCTCGATTCTTTTATTCATTAAAATTGGTTAAAATGTGCAAACTTGAACTAAATGGTTCTATCATTCCTAAATTAACCAACCCCTCAGTGGACCCCATGGCAAGGTGCCAAGAGAGATCCACATATCTTTGACCACCGAGAGTTCACACATAGGGTATTCTAATAATGCGTAATCTCTCCTCTTGCGTTCCCAGACACTTAGATTTAGAAAGGTTATTTCAATGAGACATTGGAAGATAACCCTTTCCTGATTTCTCAAGGTTGAATCTAGTCATTACCTTGCCTATGTACATATCTTGTGATAGACCTAGCGATCTCTTGGATATATCTCTATAAATCTTTATAGCTAGCATAAATGCTACTTCTCTAAGGTCCTTCATGGAGAAATTTCTTGACAACCACGATTTAACCGTTTGAAGAAAAGAAATGTCATTTCCTATTAGTAGTATGTCATCAACATACAACACAAGGAAAATGACTACACTCCTACTAACCTTTTTGTATTCATAGGGCTCATATGCGTTTGATATAAAATCTAACTCCTTGATCGTATCATCGAACCTTATATTCAAACTCCTGGATGCCTGCTTAAGTCCATAAATGGATCTATGCATTTTTCATACCTTCAAACCATTATAAGATATAAAACCTTCAAGTTGTATGATATATACATCCCGATCTAAGTTTCCATTTAGGAAAGCAATCTTTACATCTATCTACCAAGTCTCATAGTCATAATGAGCAGCAATGGCCTGGAGTATCCTAATAAAATTAAGCGTGGCTACTAGTGAAAAGGTTTCATTATAATCTATACCTTCTTATTAACTATAACCTTTTGCAACTAACCTTTCCTTATAGGTAATTACATTACCATCCATGTCCATTTTCTTCTTGAAAAACCCATTTGCAGCCTTTGGGTCTAACCTTATCAGGTGCATCTACCAAATCCCAAACTTGATTTTTGTACATGGAATCCATCTCTGAATTCATGGCTTTTAACCATTTATCAGAGTCTAAGTTTTCCATTTCCTCCTTGTAGATCTTAGGTTCATCATCCTCCATCAGAAAGAGCTATTTATCATCCGTGATGAAAAACCCATATCTTTCAGGAGCTTTAGGAACTTACTAGATCTACGCAATTATTATTGTACAACAGCTTGTTCCTCGGTCATACTCTCTTGTGAATCAAGCGTAAGAACAACTAGTTGATTGTCTTGTTCGCCTACCTAAACTCTAAGTTCAAGGTTGCTCCCACTAGCTTTTACAAGTATGTGTTCCTTCTCAAGGAACTGAGACGTCCTAGAAACAAGTACCTTTTGTTCCTCAAGATCATAAAAGGTATATCCTATTGTCTCTTTAAGATAACTAATGAATAAGAACTTGACAGATCTAGCTCCCAGCTTATCTAACATTATCCTTTTAACTTAGATAGGATGTCCCCAAACTCTTAGGTGAGAAAGACAGGGTTTCTTACCATACTACCTTTCGTATGGTGTAGTATCAACTAATTTTAAGGGCACACAGGTTAGTATATAAACTGCATTCTCAAGTGCGTATCCCTAAAAGGATTTGCTAAGGCTTGCTTGGCTCATCATGGACTGAACCATGTCTAACAAAGTTTGATTCCTCCCCTTAGAAACACCATTGTGCTGAGGATTATAAGAGGGGTTCATTGGGGTAATATTCCATTATTCCTCAGAAAATCTTGAAACTCTTGGCTTAAATATTCTCCATCTTAATCTGATCGAAGTTCCTTAACATTCTTTCCAAGTTGTTTCTCAACTTCATTCTTGTAGTCTTTGAACTTTTCAAAACTATCAGATTTGTGCCTTATAAGGTACAAATTTCCATATCGTGAGTAAACATTGATAAAAGATATTAAGTAGACAAATCCTTCATGTGCTTGCACATTTATTAGACCATATACATCTGAGTGTATTAATTCAAATACACTCATGGCACTTTCCCCTTTTCTTTTAAAAGGTTTCTTTGTCATTCTGCCTATCAAACAAGTTTTGTATGCTCCATAAGACTCCCAGTCTATACGGCCCAAGTCACCACCTTTGTGTAACTTAGTTAAGTGGGTTTTGTTTGTATGACCTAAACAATAATGCCACAAGTAGGACGATTTACCCGTATCTAATTTCAATCTCTTAGCTCTTTCAAATTAAAAATTTCAACTTTAGTATTTAAAACATATATGCCATCAATCAAAACTCCATTGTCATAAAGAACTCTATTTTTGCGAATTTGGCAATCTTTATCGTTAAATAAAATCTCAAATCCTTTTGCTGCTAAACATGCAACAAAAATAATATTCTTAGCCACAGCTGGAATATAATAGCATTTATTTAATTCTAAAACTAGGCCACTAGGCAATTTGAGACTATATGCTCCTATAACTAATGCAGCAATCCGTGCTCCATTTCTAACTCGTAGATCCAACTTTCCTTTAGCCAGCCTTCTATGGTTTTGCAACCCGTACACAGAAGTATAGATATAAGTACCACATCCAGTATCTAATACCCATGTAGACTCATAAGGAACTGTTGTGAAATTTTCAATCATGAATATAACTGAAGTAGTTTGTTTCTCGAGATTCTTCTTCAAATGCTCATAGGCATGTACCTTTCAAACCCTTTTCCAGTGTCCATGTTTTCCACACTAGAAACATACGTTTGCAGTTCCTTTCTTATTTTCTTCTTCTTACTTATTTTCTTCTTTGCCTTCATCCCCTTCTTTTTCTAGATCTTACCCTTCAAAGAGTTGGTTTTCTCAACCACCAGAAGATTTTTTAGATCATACTTGATCTTAGGTTTTACTTTTTTTAGCATGTTGATCAATTCTAGGATCATCAAATCAATCTTTTTCATAAAATAATTAGTCACAAACTATGAATAAATATCAATGAGCGAAGTCAAAGTGAGATCTATACTAAACTTATGATCCAAGACAAATCCCAAGCTTCTCGATATAACCAAGAAGCTCGAAAACATGCTAAGAAGTTGAAACGCTAGCCTACATCTTAGTCCCAAACAAAAGCTATGAGGTCTCAAACCTCTTAGTCCTTGCTTGCTTAGAAAAGAGTTCCTAAAGATGGAGAATCATAAAATCGATATCCATATTCTCATGCTATTTTAGAAGCTTAAGATTCATGGTTCCCAACATCAGACATGTTCTAGATTCATGATCTTTCCTATGCTTCATCCATGCCTCATGCTCATCATAATCGCCAACATTTTGTTCATCAGGAAGGGGCTCATCCAAAATATAAGCGGCCTTCGCATCTAAGGACTATCCTCATTGTCTTAAACCAATCAGTAAAATCAGTACCATCCAATTTTTTCTTAAAAATAGTGCGGAAGTTTATATTTGTAGTCATATTCAACCAAGATATAAGAAAAGAATTATTGCTTAGACTTAGTTTTGTACATGCATTCAATTTTAAAGTCTTTGAATTAAATACACTTTCCTACTATTTTATTAGAGGTTTTGTTCGAAAACATAATAGCGGCTTCTATCATCTTTCGGGAAACATGGTCAACCGTTTACATTAGTAGGTAGCATCCATAACTCATTTAAGCTAACTCCCACTATCACGAGTCAAGCTAACTTATATAGTTATTGTTGGATCATTTTTACATACATCTAATGCAATTACTAATCCATTTGAGTTCCAACCAATGAAAATGCATAACCATTTATATGACTCCTCAAATGACGCCTCTAGCCCCGCATTAGCTCTGATACTGCAGATAACTAATCTTGTTCGGTTAAGACTTAACCCTAACTCGAATCATATGAACTTATGATGTTAAAGAAGAATGCATGAACTGTATGAGCAATTCTTCTATGAAAACATCCATAAAACACATATTCAATTATTTTGGAAGACAAGTTTTGTCTTAATATTTTAATGGGGATTTATTAGTGCAATAGGTCTTGCCTAATCTAGGGCTTATACATCGACATGATCATGAAACTATAACTAATTATAGGCTATAAGGAATTAGTAGGTCCAACCTAGGGGTCATGCTGAACTTGTAATTCAAAATCATTCCATCATGCTAAGACTTCACATAACATGCAAAACAAACAAAGGTGCTCATTGTTATAAGTTCTTGCACCTACGTCTATAAGTTTTAATTAAAAAGTTAAACTTTCATTGTAAAACTATAATGAATCCAATCCATTATACTAAAAATCAACTAATTCGTAATAGTCTCTTTGGTACTTAGAATCTAGAACCGATGGAGATTCCCAAGTAGGAGAGGCCCCCTTGAAGTAAATGAGCAGCCAAGTCAAATACTTACCAGAACAACCACAGGCCCTTCTGACTCACTTAACCATAGACTATTAAAACAAAGATTTTGTTCGTTTCTAATTTAAGAAATCTTCCACTTAATTCAAAAATCAAACCATTTACAATCTTAAGTAAAACATTGTTAATTCTTAGCTAACTACTATGAGAGGGCGAAGGTTTTGAAGGAGCACATGGGGTATAGTGCACGATGCACGTTTGGTTTAGTATAGTTTAAGGAAACCGCGGTGTTGCATTTAATACATGTGTGCCTCTTTTATAATAAAATGCCGGATTTTATTATAGAGAAAATGATCTTATTATTTTCCACGTAAAGTTATTGTATGTGAAAAATGTGGCTTCTTATAAGCCAAAAATGTGGTCATATTAGGAAATATATTTACACATTTTATTAAGAAAAGATATTTTTAAAATAAAGCATTTTTACTTTATTTAGAATTTTTACTTTATTTAAAAAAAATAGAGTCGGCACTCGGTTCAGCTCAGCCGGAAATTGTGGTATATTGATCCAAAATGGGATTTTTATACTGAAAAGAAAGTGTGATTCTGAGTTCGGACATGATAGGTACTCATATTGTTCAAATCGGTTGGACCAATTTTGGAATTTTGGGATTTGTGGTAATTTCTGCATTATAATGGCTTTATTTAAGAAATAAATTCAAGAAACAAAATAGGCATTATAATGGCATAATAAATTGATATTTGTTACCGAAATTTTGGTAGAGTAACTGTAGTAATTGGGTTTTGGCCCAAAAACTAGGATAGAGTTTCCTCACTTTCTAGATGTTTATCCATACCTGCGAGCTTATTTACACATATTATAGTTTAAGTGGCACCGGTGGCTCACTTAACCAGGGATATGAAATGCATTGTGCAATAATAAAAGTAATGAAAATGAATTTTAAAGTTGGGCTTAGAGCCAATTACCCTTAGTTTACCTTTTCGTCTGTCCAGGATTACTTGAGAGCCCCTGCAGGACCGAAATTGTCAGATAGTGTGATTTGATTGGAAAAATATGTTTAACCCAAGTTATGGTTATAATCTTGGATTATACTTAAAGGAACCATGGGATTTTTGAGAGATTAAGTAGTTTTCGGACCAAAGATCACTGTAAGATCCTAATCTGAAAAGACCAAAAATGAGTTTATACCAAAGGTTGGTGATAAAGCTCGAGTTTAGGAGTGTTTTATAGAGTTTTTGGGCTTTTAGGACTCCCGGAACAAAAGGGGATGAAATTTATTTTTCTTACTTTTTCCGTTTGTTTTCAAATGAGAGGCGAAGTTCTCTATTTACAGAGGGGTGGTAATTTGCGGGCGGGCTAGTTACCTATCTGACAAGATCTTACTTTAATCCCATAAATCCTTGCCAAATCTCGGTAAGATTTGATTTTTTACTGTAGATAGGTAATTACCTGGTGGGATGATTACCTATGTTTGACCAAATTTTGAATTTTTTATTTTTCTGTCGAAAATGGTCTTCACTAGAATGTGGATTTTTAAATTTTAGATTTTGGATGAAAATTTTGTCCTTTTTGGCTCTTTTGTCTGATTACTGAATGAAACAGGCATAATTCCTCATTGGGTTGCAACGGACCTGTGCTAATAGTTTGCCCCTCTCATACATAAATTTCATGCTAGAATTTTGTCGTGTGTGAAACAAGCAAAGCAGTGCATGTGTGGGATGCAATGAGTTAAAATATTTTTAATCGACAAATTTTGAAACAAAATAATTTTTCCCCTTTGATTAAAATTTATTAATGAATTGCATGAGATAAAAATCAACCAAGGGTCGAAATAAATATTTTCGGGTGCTTAATACATGAATGATTGTGTAAAAACAGCTTTTAGGTCCACTCATTTTACAAACAATGGAGAAAATGGATGAAATATGCAAAATTACAAAAATTTTCAAAATACACGTAGTTAGCCTATGGGCTAATTACCTATGTAATGGTAACTTTTATAGTCATTATGCATTTATGCATTCAATGCAAACGCGTGATAGCTGGCTAGGTAATTAGCCGGCGGGCTAATTATATGCGGGCTATAAAACCAGCGGCTTGCTCCTCATTTTCTCCACACCAACAATTCTCTTCTTCTCTTCTCATGAATTTTGCTTTCTTATTTCGGAAATTTTTGCTTTTTACCTATTCTCGATGATGATTTTTTTCAACTTCTTCCCTTTTCTATCCCTTTTACTCCAATTTTGTGCGGTCTTGATGTAGTATAAGCTTTACAATGTTCGCTTGGATTTATCGATCATCCAAGTGACTAGGTACAATGTGGTTATCAATGGCCAACAAGTGGAACTCTATGAGGTTCCAGCTGAGGCACTATACATGCTTCCATCGACCTGGATGTATCACAGGATCGCTCCTAGGGATTTTATCTCTCCTGCTTTAAAGCCTTCCGATCATCTTTCTTGGATTTTGGTAAGCCTTATCGCCATTTTCACTTTTTATTATTTAGATTTTATTTGTCAATTTTTCATTTATTGCCATTATTTATTGCTTTTTAGTTATGGCATAAATTTATTAAATGCAATGACTTTTCGATAATCGTGTGATTTATCGAAAGCTAGTGTATGATTAGTGTACATGCATTATTTTTTTTTCAGGTCACTGGCCATGAGGGTGGCAGTATTTTCCACTTTTGCAAGTGGTACAAGGTACTATCCCCCGGTGCTAAAACCATTGTTGACAGGATGTCATTAGAGAGGATGGCGAGGAATTATAAGTACATGAGATCCCGCAGGTATCCATACATCCTAGCTGGTACTTCCACCCACATCTTGAGTAGATAGTCCGACACTACCCAGAGTTTTCATTTCCATTGTGGGGAGTACACTATCACTCCACTAGATTATTGTGCCATCACAGGTCTTCCCTTATACGGTAACGTGATTCACTTCATTCCTCCTTCACTTATGATAGCTTTAATATGGAGACCATTGTAGCTTTGTTTGGCTATTCCGTGGATAAGCTCGGGCAAATTTCTTGTAGGAAACTCATGACCTTTTAGACCACTGGGATAGAAGGAACGTGACTTCTAATGGCGAGCATAGAGCCTTTATAGCTGCTACCTTGTCCTGGCTGTGTTTTCCTACTAGGGGTTTGATCGTGAATCTCCACATTCTGACCACTTTGATTGATCCGACCCGCTTTGATGAGTATGCATGGGGCCGAGCTGCACTATGTCATTTATATTGGGCCCTTGATCAGTGTGTGAAGAATAGGATTATCAAGTTCAAATCTTGTCTCTAGATTGTCTATGTAAGGACCTGACTCCCTTTTTGCTTCTTATGTGCATTCTCGCCTGTCTTTTGACGTTCTGACTTTCTCTAACTTCTTGCAGATTTGGTTTTTTGAGATGGGGATTCTTTCGAGGACCAATGTAGTGCAAAATGGCAGTTATCCATTCTGTCCTCGTCTACTATACTACAGGCATGGTTAGGAGATTGAGTGTGCTTCTTTTCTTTCGAACTGCCTTCATACTCTTTCTTTGGAGCAAGTACACTTCTCAGCATTTTTGACTTGTTACTATTGCTATATCTGCTAGTGTCATTATGTCAATGCTTGGTTTCTTTTCCTTCTTTCAGATCAAGATGCAGCCTTAGGGGCACGAGCTTCATTGGCCAGAAGTCATGAGATTAGCTGGGAGGCCGTGAATACCCAGTTGATTTTATAGACTCCTTTCTCCTTGGAGTGGTACCTTAGGAGCATATGTAGGGTTGGCATCTGCCTCCCATATCATGTTCTATTCCTCCTAATGTGCCCTGATGGGTTTTCTGGCCTCATACCTCTCCCGACTTTTCATGATTGGCTTCTGATGGCTTACTCATTGCCTTCCTAGAGTGAATTAGGGGGTATGCGGAGTTTTGCTATTTGCAGCTGCTCAGATGGCTAGAGACAAACACTACTCCTATTAAGCCTTGGCTAGATATTCATAATCCACTAGAGGGTGATGCTCCTTTGACTTTTGCCCCTAGATTGGGTTTACTTAGGACTGTTTGGATGACAGTATCTCTTCTTCATTGACTCGGATCTCTTAATGGTTTTTTTATTTTTATGCTTACTTGGACTAATTTGCCCTTGTTTTGATGCTTCTAAATGATCACCAAGGTAGGAAGAGGCCTGCGTCCACTTCTACCCAAGTAAGGAGTTCTTTAACTTCATCAGCTTTGCCTTGGAGCCCAGTGATGATGGAGGGACAAAGGGGGTTCCAATATCAGCCATCCATGTTCCTAATGTACTGCCCTGCCTTAAGTACTTACACGCTAGTGATCCAACCTAACCTAGACCCTGAGGATCTAGTGACTTTCCACCCAGCTGGCGCCACTCATGTAAGTTCTTTTTGCTTTTTCTATTTTTAGATTGTGCTAGTTTTGACTCATTTTGATCCTTTATTTTTCTTTGTAGGTGCCTATCGCTGATGGCATCGCTAATTGCGGATACTTCTAAGGGCAGGAACGGTTCATGATGAACCAAAATTCTTACATAGCGGTATGTTTATTGCTTTATTATTTTAATGATGATGTATGATATATCATGAAGCATATGAATGATTTGTATTAAAATGTTGCAGTTGGAGATCCGCCGGCTTCGAGTTCAGTTGGGAATGGTCCAGGTAGATGACCAGTAGCAGCCTCAACATAGGCAGGACGATCCATTGAGGTTCTTTTCTTAGGGTGGTTATCTTCCTCCTCCATAGTCTTTTGATCCCAGCCATCGGAGTCCTAGTGGCAGATAGTAGATTGGCTTTCTTTTTGTTTTTTTTTTCTTTAGGCCATTTGCAGAGCCTTCCCTTATATGAACACATTTTTTATTTATAAAAGAATTTTGCATTATTCTTGTGCTTTATGCTTTTTTATTTTTATTGATAATCGAGTTTATTGGGGTAATATGCCAGATATTGGCAGACTGCCCCATAAACTATGTATAGCGAACTGCTATCCTTTAAAATTTCACCATGGAGGGTTACATCTATTTTTATGCAGATCAGAATGTTTATCCGAAGAACTCCAATGGTTGGAACCGTCTCGGGGTTTGTGGTTCATCGCATATGAAGGAATACTGTCACATCTTGGTCAAGGGCAATGTGATCCAGGCTAGTGTCAAGTTTTGGGATCCTATTGACAATGTGTTCCGATTTAGAGATCATGAGCTATGCCCCTTGCATGAGGAATTCTATGGACTCCTATGATCTTTGATTGATATTTCTCCTGCTATTCCAATGCATCATCCTAAGTTTCTGTTCCATTGATGAATTGCTTCCAGTTGCAATGATTTGATAAGCACCAATTGATTTGCAATGAGTACTTGAGGTTGGATGTTGCTTTTGACATAGTTAGGAACCTTGCTCCTAATGATGCAAGCTGGCTTTTACTCATTTATTTACTTTTGCTAGGGGTCTTTCTTTTCGAGGCTCTAACTATGGTTTGTAGCTTCGCCTTTTTTGCCATCAGTAATCAGATGTTAGAGGGGAAATCTCCCATTGTAGTGAGTTTGGCTGAGATACTGTTCTTTATGCACTCTTCCCGGAATGGGACTAAAGGTACTACTAGGGGTAGTAGACTCCTTCTTTAGGTTAATTTTATTTGAGCCTTTCTTTTTGCATGAATCGCCCTTTCAAGTTTTCGATTCATCAGGCTTGCCTTAATTTTTGCTCTGATTGCCTTTTCTGGATTTCAATCTAGCAAGCCATCTTTTCCTTTTTTCCTTTTCCTTATTTTTTCTTTTGTGTTGTTTTTGTAGCTTTGGCTTTGGGACAAGCTTTCTGTATTATTTATTCCTACGAGCATAGATTATCATCTGAAGGCTTACTGGGCACGGGGCTCCGAAGCTCACATCAACGATCATTCTCATAGAGACTTTACTACCGAGGAGTGGGTTGAGTTTATAGGGAGTCGAGCTATTGAGGATATTTGTTGGGTTTACCCTTGGTGGGGAATCATGCATGTGACTACTGATGTTGCTAGAGATGGTGTGGTCCTCATTGGTCTTTCCAAGATTATCGCCTATTCTCCCGATCGCTTGTGTAGGCAGTATGGTCGTCCTCAGGGGTTCCCAACATCCCTGTGCACCCTCATTTGCTATGAGCTTTCCTATAATCAGGTTTATCATCATGACGTGAGGTGGATTAATCGTTCTCAGGTGAAGGTAAACTATTCTATGCCTTTTGACATCCATCCTTCCGAGGCTTATTGCATCTAGGTTGTGAGTACTCGTGGGCTTGCCACCCTTGAGAAGAGGCCCATCAAGACTAAGAGACTCCATGGCTTCCTTGGAGATCATTGAGCTTGCCATTATGTGTCTTTCTTCTTCGAGGAAGAATAAAGGCTTCAGGCCTCATTGTTTGTCTTTGTCATTGCCGTTTCCTATTTGTAATGCACTTTATGTGTAATAAGGATGAAAAATGCTATTTGAGTGCATGTTTATTAAATGATTTGCAATTTCATGCACTCATGCAGTTTTTTAACATGAATATGTTACTATAAAAGATATTATATGAATAGGAAGGACAAATGGTTTCTATTCCCAAGAAATGCCCACCGTTGCCTAAGGTTCCAAATGGATTTTACCTAATGCCTCACTCTTTTATTTTGGGGTCTTTATTTTTGCTCAAGATCCCTTACTAGCCCTTGATAAACATCTATTTTTTTTTCTTTTCTTTACAAGAGATAGCACTTCACCTTGTCACAATTTATTGGATTCACAAAATCGTTACCTTCCAAATCTGAGATTTTGACCGCCCCTTTACTGAGAGTCTTTCGTACTATGTATGGTTCTTCCCAGTTTCATTGGAACTTCCCTCGAGCATCCATATGCATCTTATGAGACTGGTGTAAGACTAGATCACCTATTCACAAGGGTTGATCTTTCCTTTTTACTTTACGATTATAAGCTCTTACCATGCGCTGTTGGCATAACTGTAGATTCTCCAATGCAATTAATCATTTCTCATCGATCAAAGTCAATTCTTAGTGCCTTGCCTTTGCCCATTCATGTTCTGGAAGTCTCGCTTCAAGGGCTATGTCCAAAGATTTGATATCCATTTCAGTGGGCAATACTGCCTCCATTCCATAGATGAGAGAAAAAGGAGTCTGACCTGTAGGAGTTTTTATGTGGTTATATATCCCCATAAGGCATAGGGTAAGTGGTCAGCCCAAGCTTATTAATTGGTGATCAGTTTTGAGAGGATCTTCTTAACTGCCTTATTAGCCGCTTCTATAACTCCATTGGCTTGAGGGCAGTAGGGTGAAGAGCGATGATGCTCATTTCCATGCATCTCATTAAGGCTAGCTATTTCTCCTTGGAACTATACACCATTGTCACTTACTATATAATAAGGAATGCCGTATCTAGCGAAGATATGTCGTTGAATAAACTGAGCCATTTTCTTGGCTATAATGCTCGTATATGATTCTGCTTCAACCCATTTAGAAAAGTAATCGACTGCCACTATGATAAAGCAATGGCCAATTGTCAAAGACGATCTTATTTTACCGATGATATTGATGCCCTAGGCTGAGAATGGCTAAGGCATTGTCAAATTTTGTAAGGTCATTGGGTGCAAGTGACTCCCATCTCCATATATCTGATAGGCATGTTGCCTCTTGAATACAATCAGCTAGCATAGTTAACCAAAAGTATCCTACTCTTTGAATTTTCCTAGCCATTATGATGTCGTTCATATGTGGACTGCAGTCTCCAGAATGTACTTCTTTCATGACCTTCTCTGCTTCTTATTGAGTCAAACATTTTAATAGAAAACCATCAAATGACCTCTTGAACAGATCTTCCTTAATTAGACAGAACTGTGCAATGAGCTTCCTTAGTGTATTCCTATCGGAATCTGTAGTTTCGGCTATGAATTCACCATTCTCAAGGAATTTGATGATATCAGAGTACCAGGGCTCTTACTCATTCATGGCACCTTCGATTGTACGGAGGTAGTACGGATACTAAGTTGTCTCCATAATAAGGGACTTAATTGGATGCTTCTAGGGCCCTTCCCACATGGAGGCTAAAGTGGCAAAAGCATCCGCTATCTAATTCTCCTCTCAGGGCATATGAAAAAATTTGCATTCGCTGAACATTGTGTCTTCCCTCTGTATAGCCTATAGTTAAGGCCTAAGAGATTCCTCCTTCAATTCCCAGTAGGATTGTAAATGAGCTGAGTCGAGCCGAGTTTTGGCATGTTTGTGTTTGTTTATTTAATTTTTAATTGAACACAAACCGAGCCGAGCTCGAATTTGAGCTCAAAATTCTGTTCATGTTCATTTATTTAAGTGTTCATTTATTCACGAGCTATTCATGAAAAAATCATTTATTTTTTTCGTGAACAGTTCGCTAATTTGTTCGCAAACGAGCTTGTCTACTTTTTCACGAACAACATGGCCAATTCAATACATGATTTAAAGTGTGCTATAAAATTGGGTTGAGTAATATTATACAAATACTTGTTGTATTAGTCTAATTTTATATAATCATATTTTATTTTAATTCTATAAAATTTTATTTTGATATGTAATTATAATAATTGAGCTAGTTCATGAACATTTATCGAGTCAGTTCATGAACTTGTTCGCAAACCTCTAATTGAGTTTGTTCACGAGTTAACAAGACAAGCTTTGGTTTGTTCATATTTAGTTCATTTATAATTCGAGCCATAAAATCATGTTCACAAACTGTTCATTTATAAATCGAGTC
Source organism: Euphorbia pulcherrima (assembly GCA_947683365.1). Taxonomy (NCBI): domain Eukaryota; kingdom Viridiplantae; phylum Streptophyta; class Magnoliopsida; order Malpighiales; family Euphorbiaceae; genus Euphorbia; species Euphorbia pulcherrima. The sequence continues at coordinate 24,940,098 of CANTUS010000004.1, forward strand.
AAGCTGAGTCAAACTTTTATCGGGCCGAACACCGAGCTGCTCACAAATGGGTTGGTTCATTTACAGCCCTATTTCTCAGTCTCTTGTGACATTCTTGATGACCAAAGCCGAATCACCAATAATCTTCACTTTGTCCGCTTTAAGAGTGATCAGGGCAGACATTCTGAATAAGTAGGCTTTATATTCTACCCCATTATTTATGGTGAGATATTCAAATCGCTTTGACAGAGGTATGAGTATCCATTAATGTAATGATGATAACTCAAAAGCCAGCTCCTCACTTGTTAACTACACCAACAAAGAACATGGTCCATTTTTCAGAATTTTCTGTAGTTATTGCAAAACATTCATCAGGTAACTCAAGGTTCTCCAGTTCTCCTTCCCAGAGCAGTTGATTTGCTAGGAATTCAACCACTCCTCTTCCCTTGATGGTCTTCTTAGTGACACATTCGTTATCAAATTATGATAGTAATAAGAGCCACCTTACCAGTTTTCCAATTAGTGAGGGAGCTTGGCATAAATACTTTATTGGATCCACCTTTGCGATTGATTGGATCTGTTAAGATTAGAAGTAATGTCTAAGTTTCTTGATGAGCCAGACCATGGCAGCACAAGTTTTCTCCATTATGGTGTATCGAGTCTTGTATTCTAGAAATTTCATGCGGAGATAACAAACTATGTGTTCTTTCTTATCTTCATGCTCCTGAACTAGCATAGCTCCTATAAATGTTTCTTCTATTTCCAAATAGTGAATAAGTGGCTATGAGCGGATGACCTTTTTCCCGCAAGGACCGCATAAGATGCATAGCACAAGGGGAAAATAACGAGCGCTATGAAGCGAGCTGAAGGATTAATCCTCATTTCAACATGATAAAAAGATGGATAAAATTGATGTTGATGTTGAATTTAAGTCCAATTTGTATGTTAATGGATACGAGACTTGAAATCCCGTATTTTGAAATAGAGTCGCCACCCGGTTAAGCTCCACCAAGAATTTGGGTACGATATTCCCCCCGAGAATTAGGTATGATATTCCCACCAGGTGGTTAAACCGTACCTTAAAATAGAGATTCCAAGTTTGAATGATTTTATCTATTTTACATTAGGCCAAGTTAAAATATTTCATTCTTCCTTAATCGGTTTTAATCCACCCTATTTATTATATTTTCGGTTTATATGTTGTTTTCGCGTTTATCAAGCATTCAAGGCGGAAAATAAATAATTATTATAGTTATCCCAAAAATAAATGTAGAAAATAAAATAATAATTCCATGGCTTTCCAAATCCTATACATTTTTCTATACGATAAATAAAATACCCGAAGGCCTAGCATACATCTAACCTAAATCTACCAGTACAAAACGGTTAGCACAAATACAGCACATTGTAAGAGGTATATCGTATAACATGCATAGTTAGTAAACAAAACAAGACCCAAGTTAGCGTGAACGTGGCATATTTTATTTACAATTTATGAAGCCCGATTGGATGGCTAAAAATGAGATTTAAACGACGTTTAGGGGAAATTCCGTTATATTCATATTTTTGACTCGATTGTTATTTTAACCAGATTATTAGTGAAATGCCACATGGTATGGGGTGGGTTCTATTTTTAGAATGTTCTAGACCTTTGTCATTGCACTAAACATCCTAACTTCAGAAATTTAAGCTAGGTTGGAAAATAAAGATAACGAAACTGATGTCCAGAAGTTTATGTTGTCGGCGGCATGACTAAGGCCACCGATGACATTATTGATGCCGCTGGCGGTATCAATTATACAAGCAACCTGCATGACTTTTAGATACCATAAAGAAAGGGTCTTGGATGAAAATGGGGTAACCGGGGGCAAATATGGCCACTAATGGTATCAATGATGCCGCTGGTGGCATGGTTGATTCCGCCGATGGCTTCAAATGCCTCCGGCAGCTTCAGTTTCTTGTAGCAGCTATTTTTGGCTGGAAAGCAACCAAAAACCCAAAACTAAGCACAAGTAGCAACTAAAACACACTAAATGAAAGCTAAAGTGCTATTTGGGAAGTAAGGGGTGATTTAGTCTCTAAATCCTAATTTTTGAGATTTCTAAACTTAAAATGCACCTAAGTATCAGAGAGTTTAGTGGATAAAAACCAAGAAGAGATGAATTGAATCCTCTTTTCTTACCTTTTCTAAACTTTATCCTACAAAAGCTAGCTAGAATGCTCAAAATTTTCTTGAAAGTTTGAGTGGTGGAAGTGTTGACCCCTTCAAATGGTTGAGAAATGGCCTTTATATAGGCTAAAATCCATTGAAAATTGCCTTTGGTCCATTTATCCAGCGGATATCAATAAAAAAAGGTATATATTTATTTTGCAGAAGGAAGTGATGCAGCCAACGGCATGGATGATACCACCAGTGGTATGGGTGAGGCCGCTGGTGTCCTCACCTTCCTGATAGGTCTGAAAAGCTAGCATGAAAAGGTGATTTTGATGGAAAAACTCAAATATTTGGCATTATTTTTTACTTTTAATGGGTATTTTAGACTAAATTATTTTTTGGGTGTAAATCATTGGTTTGAGCTACCACCGGACGCGTTATCGGACACGTCGAACTGAATTTTTTCAAAAATAAAATTAGTACAGAATTTTATATCCGTAATAAAAATTCAAAAAAAGAATTTTTATTATGAGGAATAAAATTGGGTATACATCGTCATCATCTCGCGAGAGGGACTGTAAAATCACATGCTCACAGGCTGTCCCTTGGGGGATCACTGCTACCACATGTCAGTGTGATCACACAAAAGAGCAAGAGTTAGGAATTGTACCTAAAGGATGATAAGGTTTGCCAGGGCTTTGTGGATTGGTTGCCCCTTGGTTGGGCTTGAGCTTTGAGATTGATTGCCCCTTGGTCGGGCTTGAGCTTTGTTGATTGATTGCCCCTTTGCCAGGCTTATGCTTTGTAGAGAGGTTTGCCCCTTGGTTTGGCTTATGCTTTGTAGATTTGGTTGCCCTTTGGTCGGGCTTTAGCTTTGCAGATTTGGTTAACCCCTGGTTGGGCTTATGGTTTATAGAGAGGTTTGCCCCTTGGTCGGGCTTATGCTTTGGGGACAGGTTTACCCCTTGGTTGGGCTTATGTTTGTGGAGAGATTTATCCCTTGGTTAGGCTTATGCTTTATAGATTAGCTACCCCTTGGTCAGGCTTATGCTTTGTAGAGAGGTTTGCCCCTTGGTCGGGCTTATGCTTTGTAGATTTGGTTGCCACTTGGTCAGGCTTATGTTTTATGGTTACTGGCCCCTTGGTTGAGCTTATGCTTTGTAGAGAGGTTTGCCCCTTGGAGGGGTTTATGCTTTGAAGATTTGGTTGCCCTTTGGTCGGGCTTCAGATTTGTGGATTTGGTTGCCCCTTAGTCGGGCTTATGCTTTATAGAGAGGTTTACCCCTTGGTCAAGCTTATGCTTTGTAGATTTTATTGCCCCTTGGTTGGGCTTAGGCTTTGTAGAGAGTTTTGCCACTTCATCGGGTTTGGGCTTTGAGGATTGGTTGCCCCTTAGTCGGGCTTGAGCTTTGTAGATTGATGGAGTGTAGTTCATGCAACAAACGATAAGTAAAAGATTAGACTAGTTTTTAAATGACGTTTTTACTGCTTGATCAATTTTGTGAAACAAAAATATTTTTGCCCCTTCGATCAACAGTAAAAATGCAATATTAAAGTGCAAGAGTTTCAAAAGTCCTAGAATGACAAGGTCTCAGGCTGAGATCTCGTTGAACTATTGAAAAGGCAATTACAATGCCCTTGGGAAGTTGATAGCATCGACAGTATAAAGTGATGTCGTTGGCGGTTTGGTTGATGCTGTCGGCGGTATGAGGTGCCATATAGTGGCTTTGATTAGTTAGAGGAATTTCAAACTTGAATTAGATAAGTTGATATCGTCGGTGGCATATATTGGCAATTTCAGTTTAATTAAACTCCTCGAATTCCGAACAGGTGTTTAGTATGAATTAAGACACCTCTTTCCTTACTAAAGTGCAGCATTCGAAATTCTCCTCTCCTCCTCCTTCAAATCGGATTTTCCTTTCATCTTTTCTCACTTTCAACATGAAGAGAATTTCTAAGGCTCTCAAAGGTAAATCGACCACTAAGGCTGAGGATGATTTGCCTGATTCTTCCATCCCGGGACTGAAAATTTGTCTGGTTTCTTGGTTATGGCATAAAGGAAACCGAGAGCATGCATTGCTATAAAATAAACACACCCATCACCAATCTCTCTCGAAAAAAGATACAAAAACTCAATAATTTTGTTTCAATTTTTGTGATTTCGGTTGTAAAAACTCAAAATTCTGTCATTATAATGCTTAAGATACAAAAAATAGGGGTATATATATATTTCATAATGCATGCCACAGGGCTATTTTTACTTGATTTTTATGCTTCAATTTCGATTGATTGCATTCTTGGTGATTTTGGTTCATTTTTTGAGTTCTTTGAGCTTCTGTAAACCTGTCTATAAAATTGATGTCGCTGGTGATATAAGTCACATCGCCTGGCGACATCAGGCATGAGAGAAGATCTAAAAGCTTTACCATATCGCTCATAATTTTAGCAATATTGCCGGTGACTTCAACCATGCCACTGGCAGTACGTAGAGGTCGCTAGTGATATCACTACCTCGTCAGTGATATCAATAGGATACTATAGGGCCCGCGGGCTTCACAATGCATTGTAGTTGCTTATATGATTTGATTTCTGATTTCCTTCTCTTTTTGCAGCCCCATTCTGTCATATGCACTGGGGGGATTGGAACCACTGATAATGGTGGAAGGTGATAAATAAGCATGATCCCGCACTTCAGGCCTCCATCGATGTAATGGATTTTGGGGCTCTAGCCCAGATTTTATCGACCATAATGCCCAAACTATCGCACTCAGCTCTCTTGGCATTGACTGAGAGGTGGTTAAAAACCACCCACACATTCCATCTTTCAATTGGTGAGGTTACGATTACCCCATTAGATATTATGGCTATGATTGGGCTACCTTAGACCAATGAGGTCATTCACTTTGATGTTTATATGGCGAAGCACCATATTCGGGGACCCGTGGTGAAACAGGTGACTGAGATTTTTGGGTTCAAGCCCAAGTCAGCGTGCTTATTATACAGGGAGTTGAGCAAGGTTTGGAAGAAGAAGTAGGGAGTCCCCGAGTTATAGAGGAAGGCCTGCATCCGTTCCGTCATCATTTCACTACTGACTGTGCTTTTCTTCCCTGTCTCAAGTAGTAAGGTAAATTATAGACTGATTTTCAGTGGTTGATGATGTGGCAACGGTCCAAGAGAAAAATTGGTTGAGGGCTATTCTCACCCAGATATACCATTGGTTGGACATCGGAGCCAGGAAGAAGGATAAAGTCCTTCGATTGGGCCATCTACTCATTTAGGTATGGTGCTATCTTGTCATTTTCACCTTTTTTGAGCATTCTTAGCATTTTTACCCTTTGATTACTTTCTTTGCCAACTTGAACTAACTTACTTTTTGGCTGTACAGGCATGGGCTTTTGAGCATGAGATCCTTCCTGCAGTGGGCTTCTTGACAGAGGTGCCGGTCGATGCTCACTTTCTTGCTCACTAGTGTGGGAGCATCGGGGGCTTCTGTAGGTGGAAGACTGGTTATAGGGAAATGTTGTGGTATTTGAAAATAGGCACGATAAGCGGTCCTTTGATGATGTCAAAAATTTGAACTAACTATTAGTATAAATGTATAGCATTGATTGTACTTACATTGGTTATTCTGGTCGGTCTGTGCAAGTGAAAATGGACCCTGTTGAGGAAGTTTGTAACTTAGCGGCTCTTAAGAAAGTGAGAGAGGATGTGGATGATAGGCGATTTATGATCGAGTGCCCCTTATCTATGAATTGGTACTTGGGTGAGAGAGTGCATGGGTGGAGGGATGTCTTGCCCCCTGTTAGGCTAGTGCCTCTGGCTCTCCTAAGGGGCTTATGGTGGATACTAACAAGGCCAATAAGGTTGACTTTATTAAGGGAAATGGCCGAGTGGTTGTCAGTGTTCCTAACATTTATGGTGACTTCATGGGGCAGTTGCTTTCTCTTTGCCCCTATATTCACCTGGATGATACAATCACGTTCCACAACAAGAAAAGAGAATTGAGGTCTCCTGGTAAGTTGGTTAGTAAGGGCAAGAGTACCATAGGGGATGAGGAGGATGATGATGATGAGGAGGATGATGACAATGGTGGTGGTGGTGCTGAGGAGATGCCGATTCACGAGGGATATTATTCCTCCGAGGTAAACATCATAACCTTTCCACATATTTCTTTTTGATTCACCATTGATGCTTATACCTACTTCTGCTCTTGTTGTGTTTTTAGGCACCTTCTAAGAAGAGGAGCCGACCTGAGTCGAGCAGGGTACGAGATGAGGGCAGAAATGGTGGTGCAGATATAGTGCCAGGGTGCCTCTTGATAGACTTGGAGAATTCCTTCATGCTTTTAGGCCCTAGTGGTGACTTTCGGATTAGGGAGATTTCTCGGAGCACCCACTCGCTAGAATTTGCTCCTCCCAAAACCACACATGTATGCTTCCTAAGAACAGTCATGTGATATATTTTTTCAAGATAATTCACACAATTTGTTTCCTTTTTTGGATTTTACAGGTTACACGCTGCTTTACCCTTAGACATACCCTAGTTTCTCAGACTCTATTTGCTAAGGTACCTGTGTGTTCACATGTTGTTTTAACAGTAAAAAATGCATGTATGAATGTTATAAATGATGTGGTTATCATTATTTTGTTTTTAGGAATTTATGGTGATGTCTCTATCTAATGTCGACCTGCCCAAGCAATGTACCGGTAAGAGGTGGCCGCAAACCAAGAACTTAAGCATCGAGTTTGAGAGTTGGAGCAATAATTGGATGCCACCGTTCATGATAGGAGGAGTAAGCTTAACCTGGATCGCACCCTTCAACCCGAGGCTAGCCAAAAAGGGAAGAAGAAAATAGCTCGTCGATGCCCTACCACCGAGATTGCGGGTTCATGTAGCCTTTCATTGACTGAGGGTAGGATGGAAGAGGAGGATGAAGACATCACCAACCACTATCTTGTAGACGACACAGAGTTTTTGTCTCATCCAAGTGATAGAGCCGGGCAGTCTTAGATTTTATTCTTTTCTTGTTTGATTTGTTACCTTTGTTACATTGGGGTCTTGGTATATGGTTTGGTTGTCTTGAACTTATGTTTTAGTTTATGGTTTTGACTTTGGGTGATTTGGATTTGATTTGTTTAGGCTTAGGCTTGGATGTTCAAAATATTTTCGCCTTTGGACTTTGGTTTGAATAAAATTTAGGTTTGTGCTTGAAATATGCCTAGAAATAGAATGCAGGGTTTTTACAGGTCTAACGTGATGAAAACAGGCCTGAAACTCATAGGGAAAGTATCATGCCGCCTGCAGCTTGGCTCATGTCACCAGCGGTTTCATTCATGCCGCCAGTGGCATTGCTATATCGCCGGCGGTCTCAGCTCCATGATATATAGATTCAAACATTTCTTCTTGTTATTTTTGTTATTTTTCTTGTCTTTTTTGCTCTAACTTTTGCATAGACTGCCCCTAGGGGTTTGCGATCTATCGAGTCTTGTCTTAATTTTTGCCTAGACCACCCTTTTTGGGTTTTCAATCCAACAGACTTCTTCAGACTTTTACATAGACCTGGATGTTTTCAGTCTATCCGGATTTATTATATTTTTGAAATGAAATGCTGATGAGCTCTGAACACCTTCAATTAAGCTTACTTACGATGTTTTCTCCCTTTGGTTGCAAGACATTCATACAATCACAAGCATAGAGGTTTCAGTATGAAAAATACTTTTATCGAATGAATTTAATTAGAGTAAAAGATGTCGATAACCATTTCCATTAATCAAACCCTTGGTGTTGACCCGTCTTTACAGATTCTAAGGTTAACATGTCACTATTTTCTCTCATGCCCTAATTTTGTCTGAACCGCCCTTTTCACGTTTTTAGTTCAGTGGGCAATCTTGCAAGGAGATACCCTCATTTTTGCATGACCAGTTTATAGAATACTAACCATCAAGTGTCACCATTATTTTTGCTCGATTAGCGAAAGACTGAATGGTGGGTGATTATCAAATCTATTTTTTATTGTGTCACTTTTTCTGATTTATTTCTTTTGTTTAGATAAGATAATCCTTAAACATATCCTAGCTAATCAGGTCGATGAACTTGCTCTCGCCCATGCTCATGACCTTAATCGCCCCATTCATTCGGTATGTCTTTGGCTACATGAGAGTCTTCTTAACTTGATCTGAAATTCTCTTCAATACCGATGTTGAAAGATTCAAGATGCCTTAATGCCGGGTCTATAACTCTTAGCGAGGGTATCAGGTATCTGACTTGCTCTTGTGCACTCGGCCATACCTTTGTAGATTGTCTAAGGCTCTTAGTGTCTGTTTTGCTATCACACTGGATTACTTAATTCATTCGAACCTCCAAACTTGCATAGGGTAACCCTTCTTCGATTTTGATCGACCACGTTACAAGGAGCTTGGTTTGTGGGAGTCTTGGTGTTTGAAAAGTTTTACCTCAATTGGTTTGATTGCTATTCTGATTGCTCCTTTAATCTATGGTTTGTACTATCCTCCCTGGTAAGGCATGACTTTGCCCCTTATATCGGTGGCGGAGGGTTTCAACTGTATCTTATTTCAATAAACCAAGTGACATTTGGTTTGGGGGGCTTTTGTTTGGTGCCTTCAAAAGAGTGAATGGTAGTTCATTTAGCTTGTTTGATTGACAGGTTGTTTTGTGACTTCGATTATGCGATTATCCTGTAGCTCTTGGGGGGATGCTTGATCTCATTTTTTATGTTCTTGGTGGTGGTTGCCCCCTTGGAACTGATCTTCGTTCCTCAAGGGGTGCTTGTGGTGGGTTAATTCGTGCTAGGTGAAGATGTGTCTCTCTGCGAGTTTGGTCATTTTCTTGGCGGTAGGATTTGGCTTTCCTGAAGCTGTGATGATATGGCTATGTTTATTTTGATGAAGGCCAAAGTTTGTCAATCGTATTTGCCCCCATGCCAAGAATTTCCAAAGAGCAGGGAATTTTTGGATAAGGGTTGATAAGGGAAAGGGGGTGGGTGGGTGAAAATGTATGCCTTGATTTTTTCATTTCAGCGACCTAGTCGAGACTTCTTTAGTAGCTTGAAGGTGCACAATTGCAAGGTTACTGAGCTAATTCTGGAAGAGACCTGTGATGTTCGACAATTTGACTATCGATCTTGGACTTATCTCGTGACCAGGACCAAGCAAATGTGTTACCTTAGAATTTAAGCACTTTTATTATCTTACATGTGTTTGACAGGAGTTAAATTATTGGAAATCATTACCACTTGAGAACCTTCATTTTTAATTGAATTATTTTTGTACTTGAATTACTTTCATATAGTAAAACATCTCAAATACTAAAAGCACCATGCGTATGTTCATATGAATGTGTGGATAAAATGGTCAAAACATGAAGTAATGAAATAGAACTTTGCTTATGGAGCCGAAAGCTACAAACATATCATTGTTCAAATTGAAAGCATACAGAATCATAAAGGTTACATATCACAAATGTCATCCCCCACAGGTGGAAGGTCTTCATTATTGATGTCGCCGGTAGGATCACCCTTGGCAGGTTATATTGCCATGTCGTCCTGGTCGGAAGCCTGAGTCTGATTCTATTCGGTGGTTGGTGAGAAGTCCTTTACTTGGCTTGACTTCCTAGTGAGGACTTCAGCGAACTGCCTCATAGGCTTGACCATCGGGTTCTTTGCTTCGCTTTTTCCATGTTTCTTTTCCAAAATCATCATGGCTTTGATCATGGCGTCTATAACCTCCTTGGCCTCTTCATCAGTTGACCCCTTATCCTTTTTGTAGGAGCACAATTTTCCTTCGACTTTAGAACAGATGGCCTTGACAAGTTTCTGTGGCCCACTCCCTTGTTTAGGTAATCCAGAATTGATCACTCCTAACTAGTTGTCGGACTCTGATAGGGGATAATCCACCTTGCTATGTGCCCTTTCGGGTTCCACAAACTTCTTATCCCTTATCAAATGTTGTATGGCGTTGAGTAGAGCCTTACATTCATTGGTACAGTGACCTGGCAAGACATGATATCCGTAAAAGTTTTTCCTCTCATCTATTATAGGGGGTTTGTACTCGTGGAGAGATTTGAGAAGACTATCCTTTCATACTTCAATGAATAATGCATTGAGAGGTAAAACACATGGGTTTATGCTACCTACAGGACTACTACTCGATTGGGTAATGAAAGTTGAGATTAGCTTTTGAGAGGCCTTTTTGCCCATCCTGACTCAGGAAGGAGATGCGCTTGCTTTACCACTACTAGTCAATGAGCACATGCCAGAGTTTTTGAAAACTTGCTCTTTCTGTTCGTAAGTATTTGTTATCAACTGATGCAAGAGAGTCTCAACCTTGGGTGTCATGCTCAGAGATTGCATGATCTGGTTATACTGGAGGTGTTGGGGTTGTGGATAGCATAAATTGCAATGGAGAGACCAACATCAGAGGCAAGAGGTTAGAGAGAGATAAGGGAGCTGAATGTAGGGCTCCTTCCTTTTGCTCGGGGTAAGCAGATGGCAGTGATCGCAGGAGTGTTTCACTGTTGGGTGTCACTCCCAGAGATTGCATGACCTGGTCACTAGTTCGAAGGATCGATTACTCTTACATAGGAGTCACAGTTGTGGGTGTCCTACTCGGAGATCGCGTGACCTGGTTGGAGTAGTGGTTTACTAATGCTTCTTTGACAGCTGCCTAAATTAATTCTCGAATGCGTTTTGGAATTGATCAAAGCTTACAAACTGGAAGATGGCGATGGCAATTTCTGACCCAAGAGACAAGGGGTGAGCTACTGTCGAGATAGGAGTAGGACCGGTTTGTTCTTTGGGCAAGGAGATGTTGTCATTATGAGGAAGAGACATGGCTAGCGTTGAAGGTCCAGATTTGGGAGGAATACTATTTAGGATCATGAACTGTAGGTCAGACCATGAATGGGTTGTAAATGGTATGGATGGTATGCATGCTTTTTGTTTTGGGGAAGTGATGGCTGCACGTAAATGTGGTTAGTGATGATGTGGCGACCTATCCCTCTAACATACATGGGATGTTCACACCCCTTATCATGCATAGTGATATGTCATGACTCAATGGGGGTACAAGTGAAGTCCTACAGATGTTGCTAAACAACTTCCATAGAAGGAGATCGGTAAGGGTAAGTTAAACTTTGCCTCTTGAAACTGATGCATGGGTGATGTATGAGCATGTAGCACATAGCACACGAAACGTCCCTCTTTTGACCTTATGACTCCCGCGTAACGCTTCTTTGGGAGGTCAGAGTTTGGCCTCTTCACTGGTAATGGCAAAAATAGTGTGTGCTAATTATTTTAATTATTTTGGTGACCCTAAAGGGATGAAGTGCTAAGGCTTTTTCTAGTGCAGCTTATGAATAGGGTTGTTCATGTAGAAGGTTCTTGTTTACCTTGATTCCAGGTTACTCAACCACTTCCCAAATAGGTGCGATCGCAAGAGTTTACATATTGGTTGAAACGAGAGATCCACCCACTAGGCAACCTCAATTCCAAATAGGGCATGAGTGATACCTTTGTGAGCTTCTCGGGGAAAAATGGGGCACCTAAACAATTATCAAACTATCTACTCACGTAAGGATAAAACGTCATGAAAAAAAGAATAAAGTTTTAACTTGGCCAATGATTTCAATACATTATCAAAATCCTTTAAACTTATTGAAAATTTTAAGTTTAAGTTTAAAGAGATAAATCCCCAGCGGAGTTGCCACTGTGAGCTGAAGACCTTTTTCCCGCAAGGACCGCTTGAGATGCATAGCACGAGGGGAAAATAATGAGTACTATGAAGTGAGCTGAAGGATTGATCCTCATTTTAGCATAATAAAAAAGATGGATAAAATTGTTGATGAATTTAAGTCCAATTTGTATGTTAATGGACACGAGACTTGAAATCCCATATTTTAAAATAAAGTCGCCACCCGGTTAAGCTCCATCGGGAGTTTGGGTATAATTTTACCACTGGGTGGTTATACCGTACCTTAAAATAGAGATTTCATGTTCGGAAGATGGTATCTATTTTACATTAGGCCAAGTTAAAATATTTCATTCTTCCTTAATCGGTTTTAATCCACCCTATTTATTGTGTTTTCGATTTATATGTCGTTTTCTCATTTATCAAGCATTTAGGGAGGAAAATAAATAATTATTATAGTTATCCCAAAAATAAATACGAAAAATAAAATAATAATCATGTGGCTTTCCAGATCTTATACAATTTTCTATATGATAAATAAAATACATGAAGTCCTAGCATACATCTGACCTAAATCTACCTGCACAAAATGGTTAGCACAAATACGGCATGTTGTATGGGTATATCACATAACATGCATAGTTAGTAGACAAAACAAGACCCGAGTTAGTGTGAACATGGCATATTTTATTTACAATTTATGGAGCCCGGTTGGATGGCTAAAAATGAGATTTAAACGGCATTTGCGGGAAAACACCGTTATAATCATATTTTAGACTTGATTGTTATTTTAACCAGATTATTAGTGAAAATGCCTCATGGTATGGGGTGTGGTCTATTTTCAGAAGGTTCTAGACCTTCGTCTTTGCACTGTACACCCTAACTTCAAAAATTTAAGCTAGGTCGAAAAATAAATGAAACAAAACTGTTGTCCCTAAGGTCATGTCGCCGGCGGCATCATTGATGCCGCTGGCAAAATCAGTTATATAGGCAGGCTGCATGACTTTCTGGATACCATAAAGAAAGGTAATTCAAGAAAATGGGGACACTAGGGGCAAATGAGGCCACTGGCGGTATCAACGATGCAGCTGGCGTCATTATTGATACCACCGGTGGCTTTAGTTTCTTGCAGCAGCTATTTTTGGTCGGAAAGCGACCAAAAACCTCAAACTAAGCATAAATACCATCTAAAATACAACAAACGGATGCCAAGGAGCTACAAGACTTAAAATTTTTACCTCGGGGCCATGAATCCACCTCTTCGTGATCCGTATGACACCTCCGTGGAGCTCAAATGATGATTTTGGGAAGTAAGGGGTGATTTAGTCTCTAAATCCTAATTTTTGTGATTTGTAAACTTAAAATGCACCTAAGTATTAAAGAATTCAGTAGAGAAAAACCAAGAAAAGATGAATTGAATCTTCTGTTCTTACCTTTTCTAAACTTTATCCCACTAAAGCTAGCTAGAATGCCCAAAATTTGCTTGAAATTTTGGGTGGTGGAAATGTTCACCCCTTCAAAGGGTTGAGAAATGGCCTTTATAGAGGCTAAAATCCATTGGAAATTGCCTTTGGTCCATTTATTCGGCGGATATTAGTAAAAAAGGTAGACAGCTATTCTATAGACGGAAGGGATGACTCCGGTGGCATGGATGATACCACTGGCGGTATGGGTGAGGCCGACAGCGGCCTCACCTTCCTGACAGGTCTGAAAAGCTAGCATAATTCGTGCCCGAAAATGAGGAAAAGGAGAGGAAATCCGGCAAAAGGTGATTTTTACAGAAAAACTCAAGTATTAGGTATTATTTTTGACTTTTTAAGGGTATTTTGGACTAAATTATTTTTTGGGTGTAAATCATTGGTTTGAGCTACCACTAGATGCGTTATCGGACATGTCGAACTGAATTTTTTTGAAAATAAAATTCGTAGAGAATTTTATATTGGTAATTATTATGAGGAATAAAATTGGGTATACGTCATCATTGTCTCACAAGAGGGACTATAAAATCCCATGCTCGCAGTGGCTTTTCAAGAATCGGCGGCTTTTGCATAGGGGTATTCATTAGGTAGGCTTTGATCCTATCATAGGCTTCCTGACATTGGTTGTTCTATTCTATTGGTTGCTGCTTCCTCAAGAGCTTCAAGATAGGCTCACATGTGGTAGTTAATAGTGCTATGAAGCGATTGATGTACTGTATAGACTGCAAGTAACTTCTTACTTCTTTTTTGGTCTTTATTACGGGCATTTTCCTATTGGCATTAGCTTTATTAGGATCCATTTCTATGCCTATTTTACTAACCATATGCCCTTACAATTTGCCTGACGTGATACCAAGTATACACTTCTTCGGGGTTGAGATGGAGATTGTATTTCTCAATTCTTGTGAGGAATCGCTCTAACAATGTTGGGTGTTCTTCTGGCGTGGAGGATTTTAGAAGCATATCATCCACGTAGACTCAACTTCTTTGTGATCAAATCATCTAGTAATTACATGACTACTCGCTGGTAGGTTGCCCCTAGTTTTTTGAGTACAAAAGGCATCACTCTGAAATAATATGTTCCCCATTCTGAGATAAATGCAGTTTTGAACTTTTCTATAACATTCATGAGGATTTGGTGGTAGCCAGAGAACCCATCCATGAAGGAATACGTGGTCACCCTTGCCGCGCTGTCTACCAGAAAATCAATGCGTGGTAATGGAAAATCTTCCTTAGGGGTAGCCTTGTTCAGGTCCTTACAGTTGACACAAACTCTGAAATCGCCATTTTTCTTTGGCATAGGGACTACATTGGATAACCAAGTGGTATACTTGATGACCTTCACAAAATTAGTCTTGATTTGTATGAGTACTTCTGCTTTGACCTTTTTTTGCACATTCTGGATACATTCTTCTCATCTTTTGCTTTACTAGACGTATCTTTTAGTCCGTGGGGATCTTGTGCTCAGCGATGTGCCAATCAAGTCTCGGCATGTTCTCGTGAGACCAAGTGATAGCTAAAATGTAATTTTTTAGTACTTATATTAATTCTCTTTCTTACTCAATGGGCAGTTCATTGGAAATGTATAACATTTTTGGATCATCTTTCGTATTTAAGTTAATTTCTTTTGTAATATCATTATTGATGTTAAAGACGCTAGATGAATGCTGGAATAGATACATGGAATCCTAATCAGAAACACAAACCGAATAAATAAAGTTCTTCATCTTATTATCATCATAAAATACATTATTCATTTTAAACATATTGGAAATGGAAATAAAAGACTCATCCTGATCAGTAGGGTCTAGCTTTGCAGCAAATGATTCTTCCATGGCAGCTGGCTTTAGCAGGATGTCCTCATTGTCTTTCTCTTCTACCTTAGCCCTGCCCTTCATGCCCTTGACCATGTCCATGATGGCCGGGCTCAAGCAACCTCCCTTATTCCTTACTTCCTACACCACATTGAGTTGTCCTTGAGGTGTTTGGTTAGAGTTTCGAGGATTTCCTCTTCTTTGCTCAGCTTCTTGATCTTTTTAGGGTGCACTTGTTCATTGATCTTAGTCTAATCAGGAATTGCCCCGACATCTAGCTGATGACCTGCTTTCTTCATTACACAAGAAATAGATCTTTTACCATGCTCGCTATAGTAAACTACATCTGAGAAAATCTCAAATCCCAGAACTATGCTCCCCTAGTGAGTAACAAGTTCAGGGCTTCCATTGTAGGGTTGCTCTGACTTCTTCTAAAAGACCGTCTTATCGGTGATTCTTTTGGCGCCTTTATCACTGAGTCCTGCAGGTTTCCATTCTCTTGCCCCTATCTTGAAAGTTGGCATTCCCTGCTCATGGCAGCTAGCCCTTTTCCAGGAGTATAGTGTTTCTGCATGTAACCTTGAATCTAATGGCCCTAATGCACCTCTGGTTGCCTGTTTGATCCTTGACTAATTTATGGCTGTGATAAACCTTTTCATATGGCTTTCTTCTATCTTCAGCGCTGCCACCACTGATGCTTCAACAGCCTCTAGAGTGACAATCTTTCCATGGAATGGAATTTTGATTTTCTTGTGAAGAGTGGATGGAACCCCTTCTAGAGCATGAAACCATAGTCATCCGAGCAGCATGGAGAAAGTCACCGGGATGTCTATAACTGTAAAAAGCACAACAGATGAAATTTCGCCGATAGTAACTTTGGCTTCAAATGTATAGATGACGATCCTCTTGTAATTGTCATAGGCATTAATAATAATTGGGGATCTCTTCAAATCCCTCTCGGTTAGTCCTAGGATTGGCAGAATGTCCTTAGGACAGACATTCAGTGATGAGCCATCGTCGACAATTACACACGACATGACGCATCCAAAAACACTTACTTTCAAGTAAAGAGCCTTATTATGGAGAATGCCCTCATCAAGTAAATCCGAGCTTGAGAAAATAATATATAGGATAACAATGCTGGTCTTAGTGTTAAGTAGCGCACAAACTTATTTCGATGATGCCAGGGGAGACATTTCAATCTCCATCGGCTTTCTCACAATGGTGAGCCTATGATCCTAAGAACCAAGGAGAAGGTCCCAGATGCTCATCTTAGCGGTGGTGGCCTTTAGCTGGTCCACAATTGGACTTTCTATCTGTTTTAAGGACATTACAAAAGTTGGAGGTGTCAGGGGCTCTACTCTTGGCACAATAAAGGCTACTATCCTAGTGATTTTCCCTGCTCTAGTGATAGGACCAATAACCTAGGTAGGTGAGTTTGTCATTTCAAAGACTTTAAACTCATCAAAATCTTCATCAAGTGGTATTTCTCTTAAGTCAATCAGCTTGTTCATGAAAGATGGTGCTTTGGTGGTAAAGGGCCATTGCATAAAGGGGATCTTTTTAGGCTGTCTTTCTGGGATAACATGGTTCTCTTGTAGGATTTGGCATAGGATAGGGTTGGAGTCTTGCCCGATCATGTGAATGGATGAGGAAGCTCCATTAGTCGGATTACTGTCGCATGAAACCGACTCTTCTAGTTCATCAAAGTGCTTATTCATGTACCAAGGATATTCCTTGGCAGATTTCATTGATGTTGGGAAGACGACGTTAGTTGTTTCCATTCCTAATATAATATCGGATTGCCATGTTTATCCTGGTCGAAATTGTATCCTCTGGCTGGTCTACCCATGTGAAGTAATTGATGAATTGTCTACCCAAAGTATTCCAAATTGACTTCTGGTAAAATGTTAGCCCCTCATACCAGACTATTGCTTTCTCTCCGAGGGTCAAGCAAAACATTTTGGGCCAATGGGCATAGTGAATGCACCTATCATTCATCATTTGCACAAATTTGTGGATGTGAGGGCATGACATGGTGTTTCCATTGTAGAATATAGGATAGATTTCTCCCAAGTCTAGATTTCGTGTTCGATAGCTGGCTTGAGCCAATTCATTTTTTGCATAGATTCCCCCTATGATGTACTCCTAAGATGTGTCTTGCCCCTCGTCTCGGATCATATTAATGAAGTGCTCACTACCTGAGTTAAAGTCTGTAAAGTCTCCTAAATCATCACTTGCCGCAGACCATAAGGTATCTGTGGAGTCATGCTCTAAAGACAACGCACAACTCTCAATACCATCATAGTTGATGTCATTCCATTTAGAAAGGGAGCCTGGTATTCGAAATCCCCATGCAAGTGATTTAGGTCGTCATCTGAAAAAATCTTAAGTTCATACCCCAGATTATCCACTTCGCTTTCATGTTCATGATCTGACTCATCAAATTCTTCTTCTTAATCATCGATTGTGGCTCATTCGTTAGTTTAAAGACCTAATTTGGCGCATGCTGAATTGGCATATCGTTATCAAAATCTTCCTCGGGGTCTTCCTGAGGGTCTTCCTCAGGTTCTTCCTCTATTGCATTCCTTATAGCATTTACTCCAGCTTTGACTCCTACGATAGCGATGCAAAGGTGGGAGATCATGCCTCTCATACTAGCGAATGTCTCCTTCACTCGGGCACTATATTCCGTAATGTTTGCACGGACCCCTTCAAATGGGTCGTGCAGCTCGATGCTCACTTGGTTCATACAATTCATTTCTAATGCTATATCTGTGCAGAGTTTGGTGAATGGGTCTTGCGTTACCTCATGTAGGTTAATGATGAGATACCTTTGCCGGTCCCTGTGAGTACTCTAGGCTTGTTTAGGATCATATAGCTTTCGATCTCCTAGGTGTGTCATCCCAGAAGAACTAAATTCGAATAGATTCATCCCAATGTAGTTAGGGCTCATGTAATCCAGGGGAGTATACATGGGGGGCTGAGGAGGAGGAGAAACATCTTGCCAACTAGCATTGCGTTGATCTACTTGAGGTGCCAACCACCAGCAAAGTGCATCCAGGTGCAACAGAGAAGCCATGAAGTGATGGAGAAAGGATCTCTCCATATAGTACCAGTTCCAATAGCCCTTCATTAGCATTGCATTGTACCAATCCATAGCTGGAAATTCTAAGAAGTGGGGGAATTAAGGTGCAAAACCCATCATAAAAATATCTCGTTCATGCATAAATCAGAGGAATTCTTCTACATGCTCCTTCAGGTCAGAATCTCCTCGGAATATGAGGTATGGCGGCACTTGATACTGGTCCAGCCCTTCTCTCCTCCTTCTGAAGACATATTGATGGACCATGTACATGATGTCCACATTGTTTAAAATCATATTGTCCCCCTATCTTAGGTCATGTCAGAAATTATCCATCACGTCAATACAGTGCTTGTGGCCTCCACCTGAACATTGATGGCTTTTACCAGTGGCCTCAAAGTTTGGTAGGGGATTAGTCTAAATGCTTGGTTTCTTCTCAGGCTCTTTCATTCTTGCATTGGCTATCATCTGCTTTAAATCCTTTAGTAGCCAGGTGCATTCAATAGTGCAATGCCCCTTGGTCACGTGATACGCACAAAAGTTTTCTCTATCTGCTGCGGTAGGTTGAACAAACGGTTAAATGCTCTAAAGCTGGTCAAACTTTCTGAGTTTGGTGAATATCTGGGATAGTGACTCCACCCATGGGGAGATAGATTGATGAGCTTGCACCTTAGTGGCAACTACAACTCTAGATGGAGCCTTTGGGGACTCCGAGCTGCCATGTTTAGAAGACCACTATAAGCACGGGATTTTTACAGTCTCTCTCGTGAGACGATGATGATGTATGCTCAATTTTATTCCTCATTGGAATTTTTATTACCAATATAGAATTCACTACCAATTTCGTTTTCAAAAAAATTTAGTTCAACGTATTCGATGGCAGCTCGGACCGATGATTTGCACCCAAAAAATAATTTAGTCCAAAATACCCATCAAAGTAAAAAAAAACCCCTAATAATTCAAATCATCCCACTGAAATTGCTTTTGGCCAAATTTATTGCTTTTCCCTGATTTTGGGCTCGATTTGTACAGGTTTTTCAGACCTATCAGGAGAATGTGGCCGCTGGCAGCCTCGTCGATACTGCTGGCGGTATCATCCATGTCGATGGCGGAATGGCTTTCTCCTGCATAATAGCTGTGTGCCTTTTTGCTCAATATCTAACGGACAATTGATCCAAGGTAATTTCCAATGGGTTTAGCCTATATAAAGACCATTTCTCAGTTGATGAAAGGGTTGGCAATCACACACTTGAATTTTCGGGATATTTTGATTAGTTTCAATGGGATAAGGTGAAGAAAAGGTAAGAAAAGAGGAGTCACTCCATCTTTTCTTGGTTTTTATTCATTGAACTCTCTGATATTAACTTAAAATCAGTAGACTTTAGGATTAAAAATCTATTTAATAGGTCTTAGAGCATTGAATACCCCATTCACTACCTAAATCATCATTTGAGCTCCCCGAAGGTATCATTTGGATCACGAGGGGTGGATTAACGGCCCCAAAGTAAAAATTCTGAGTCTCATAGCTCTTTGACTTTCATTTTATTTTCTTGTTGTGTTTACTTGTTGTTTTATGCTTAGTATTGACTTTTCAGTCACTTTTCAGCCAAAAATAGATGCTGTAAGAAACTAAAGCCATCGGAGGCACTTAAAGCTGCTAGTGGCCTCATTTGCCCCCAACGGCTTTATTTTCTTGCAAGACCATTTCTTTATGGTATCCAGAATGTCATACAGCCTGCCTTTGTAAATGAGATTGCCAGTGGCATTAGTGATGCCACCGGCGACCTCATTTATACCACTAGCGGTATAGAGTTCTGGACAACAGTTTTGTTTTCTTTTTATTCTTGACCTAGTTTAATTTTTAAAGCTAGGATGTACAGTGCAATGAGGGGGTCCAGAACCTCCTGAAATTGGTTCAAACCCCATAACGTGTGGCATTTTCACTAATAATTTGTTTAAAATAACGATCATGTCCAAAATGGACCTTTCCCTAAAATTCGTTCGGAAAATGAATTTTTCAAAGGGAACATATATTCTAAAATCAAAAATTTTTGAGCTAACCTGGTAACTCAACCCCAGCCTGAGGCTCTGCCCCCCAGACCCCGCTTGGGGTGCTGCCTCATGACCCCAAGAGAGGCTATCACTCATCAACCCCATCGGAGGCGCTACCCCTTGGACCCCGCGAGGGGTAGCCACCGCTCCCCGCCCCACCCCCCCAACCCTGCTGTCGAGGGCACCATTTTATGTGATATTCCCTGTGTACGTGTAGTATCTGTGCTAATCATTTTGAGCAGGTAGATTTAGGTTAGATGTATGTTAGGCCTTCAGGTATTTTTATTTATTGTATAGATAAATGTATAGGATTTGAAAGCATTGTAATAATTTTAATTTCTGCATTTATTTTTGGATGACTGTAATAATTTATTTATCGCTTTGATTGCTTGATAACACGCTAACAATATATATACCAAACACACAATAAATAGGGGGGTTAAAACTGACTGAGAAAGAATGAAATCTTTTAACATGGTTAATGTGGAATAGATAGAATCATCCGAACTTCGAATCTCTACTTAAGGTATGGTCTACCATCCGGTGGGAAAATCGTACCAAAATTTCCCGGTTGAGCTGAACTGGGTGGCAACTCTATTTTAAGTATGGGATCTCAATATCGTATCCTTTGAACATTAAAATATGAAAAACCATTTTCACAATCACCATCACACCATTATTTTTGAGGGATCAGTCCATGGGCTTGGCTTTACAGCCCGTCCGTGAAATGTCATGCACTCATAGTGGCAACTCTGCTGGGGACTAATCTCTTTAAACTTGAACTTTAAATTTTCAATAAGTTTAAAAAGATTTTAATGATGTATTGAAATCATTGGCCAAATTAAAACTTCATTCTTTTTCATGACGTTTTATCCTTACGCATGTAGATAGTTTGGTAATATTAGGTGCCCCTTTTTACCCTAGAAGCTCACGAAAGTATAACTTATGCCCTATTTGGAATTGATGATGCCTAGTGGGTGGATCACTTGTTTTAAACAACATGTAAACTCCTACGATCGCACCTATTTGGGGAGTGGTTGAGTAACATGGAATCAAGGTAACGAGAACCTTCTACATCAATAACCCTATACCAAAGCGGTGCTAGAAAAAGCCTTAGCACTTCATTCCCTTAGAATTACCAAAATAAGAAAATAATTAGGATGCACTTCTATTGCCATTTTTGGTGAAGAAGATAACCTCTATGCTTTCCAAAGAGGCATTGCACAAGAGTCATAAGGTTGGAAGAGGGACACTTTGTGTGTTATGTGCTATGTGCTTATGCATCACCCATGCATCGGCTTCAGCAGCCAAAAATCAATCAACTTATACCCCCATTGAGTCACGACATATGTGGCAAAGAGTGTGAAGGTTGCACGTATGTTGGAGGGATAAGCCAGCGCATCATCGCTAACCACATCTACATTCAGCCATACATACTATGCATCAATTATTAGACAAAGGTCATTCACCCCATCCATGGCATCACACAATCCATGCATGATCTGATCCACTACCTATCATTTCAGCTTGGATGAGGCAAAGTTTTTGTCACACCCTGGTTTGGAGAAGGCTTGAGCACCATTTGATTCATCATTCTCTCACTCCGGTAGTCACCATGGAAGTTAAAGGGGTTCCGTATACTGATTCTAGTAGGGAGTCAGATTCAGATCAGATTGAGTTGGGTTAGAATTCCTCTCAACTAGCCATGTGTTTCTAGAATAATGAAAGAAACCTCCCTTCACCTGAGGAGCAAGTAGGTCCTACTCCTACCTCGGGAGCAGGATCTTATCCCCCTCCTAGTTTTGACTTTGCTAGTGTTATGGCTCAGTTTCTAAATTTAGATGCATTCCAAGCCTATATCCAAACCACTATCCAGGTAGCTATCAGGCAAGCCCTTAAGGATAAGAACTCTGACCGTGTCTCCGAGTCCGATATGCAAGCCTAAAACATTTTAGCACAGATGTTGGCCGGTCCGGTAGGGACAAGACCCATTGCACCTATTTTTCACCCAACACCCTTAACTCAACCTATGGCAAGCTCATTTCAGTTTGGGTAAACCTTTGCTTTTCTGCAAACCTCAATAACCCTATTGATTGTTCCTTACAATCTGAGACCTTTGGCTCAGAGCTTGGTTCCTCCAGTATTCACTCATCAGTTTTCATATTCTTTTAGTGGACTAGTCTAGCCCCTACGGTATTTTACTCCTCCTTAGTTTGTTGTAACTCCCAGGGGCACTACCTACCCCTAAAATCCTTTCAATAGCCAACTGATTACTTGTCCTCACTTTAACACTCCTCTACCATCTTCACCGATCTCAAACCACAACCAGGTCATGCAGCCTGTGGGCGTGACACCTGAAGTAGCTGCTTTCATTCACTAGTTGATGGCCTCTTAGGCCAACCATGACCAGGTCATGTAGCCTTTAGGCTTGACATATAAGGCCGTAGCTTTCGTTCACCAGCCAATCAATGACTAGGTCATGCATCCTCCATGTGTGACACTAGAAATTTAAGCTCACATCAACCGTCTCATAGCTACCAAGGAACCTAAGAGAGCAGAAGATTGGGTCCTCGATAACTTCACTATGCCCAATATAGTACACTATGATAGGTCTGGCACCCTATCTTCTCACATCATTATATATGAAAGGGTCATGAGGGTGAAGAAATTAAGTGACAAGGTCCTTACTGAAATGTTTCTGTGCTCTCTACGAGGCCCTGCTCTTGAATGGTATCACACTTTGCCTTACTACATTGTCACTGATTGGAAGCTCCTCTCAAAAGCTTTAAAAGTTCACTATGGTTTTAATACCATGACAGAAATGACTCTCTAGTGCCCTAAAGGGGTCTGCCAGGTACCTAGTGAAACCTTCAACCAATACTTTAATCAATGGATGTTAACTTCGGTCTTGATGAGATCTAAGTTAATCCTTGAGGAGATGATTATGAAACTCCTGGAAGGGTCTCTTCCCATTTTCCTCAAACAGATGGCTACTGAATCGTTCTCCTCATACAAAGTGGTATTCCAAAAGGCCAAGCGCAAGTGAGCTAAAAAGGATGGAAAACCATGGTATTGGAAGAAAAAAGATACGCCTATCTTGAGCCCTACAACTATTGAGCCTAAGGCTCTCACTATGGTTCAGGCAGTCAGTTTGATGCCACCAGTAGTCGTTGCGGTCCAACCTAGTGCCAACCCATTTATCTTATTAAATCCCAATAAGCTACCACTCAGACCAATCTTAACTAGGTTGCGGGAGGCTGGTTTTCTCAAGTCCCTCCATGAGTATAAGCCACCTAAAGCAGAGTGCGAGAATAACTTTTTCAAGTATCACATTCAGATGGGCCATCACACCGATAACTCTAGAAACCTAATCAATGCCATTCAATGCCTGGTAAGGGATAAGAAAATTGTTAAACCCAAGAAGGGACCTAGCACCATGAAGAACCCCCTACCATAATTTGGTGGCAAGTAGGGATTTTGATTCCAACATGCTCAAAGGTGTGACCTTGCAAGACCCTCCATATGTGGAGGATGTCTATTTAAATTTGTAATTTTCTTTAGCATCTTCAATAGTCCCATCCTTTAAACTTTCAATTCGATGAACAATTTTGTTTTGTTTACCTGTGTCTTGTATTGCCCAATTGATCCACGCATTCCTATGACCATATACATGATGTTTTCGATATTTGAGATACTACATTGCATGAAATTAATTCGAGTACAAATGAAATTTCTCAAATGGTAACCATTTCTAATAATTTAACTCTTGTTAAAAAATGAGAGATAATAAAAGTGCTTCAAGATTGTAATAACACTTATGCCTAGTCATACTAAGATACGAATAGAATAGGCCACTAAATTTCCAAGCATCCCATCCCCAAAAGCACCAAGTGCAAGCCAATCAAATAAAAGCTTCACCATTTACAACCACCACATGGACCATCTCAGAAAGAAGATTCAGTGGGTGGTTTGTGCCTTACAAAACCCAAATTTCAAAATGCATCGCCAAGGTAAAAAGACATCATTAATATCAGATTCACGGGGATGTGTGGCACCTTCCTTTTACTAGGCTTCACTATTTCGCTACTCTTTGCCAGTTCTCATCGTAAAGGATCAGTAAAATTGACAAGATTCAACTATCATTAACTCATGGACACAAGTTTATTGAATTGGACGCGAGGTACTTTTCAAAATAGCCAGGAGTTGAATCCAACACCAGTCAATGGCTGAATTTGCAAAGGAGCATCTCCCTAGCTCGATACGACCCTTCTCATCACATTGCCTCATACAACAAAGTTCTACTTCAAGGGGCAATTTTCCAAATTAATTAGGAGATGTGCAGTTTAGCATGACCCCCTCCGTACAAACGATGATTAAGAAATAGTCAAAATGGCAAACAAGCTAATCAGTAAGGCGCTTCATAAGCATCAAAGCTCCCGTGAACCAAACCCTCGCTATATCGCCAATCAAAAATAAAAATAAAGCCCCCGTATGATCAAGAAAGTATTTAATAAATGAGGCAATCAAGATCATGAGCATAGATAAAAGCGAGTTCATCAACCTAATAAACCAAGATAGGGTTAAGCATTATCATATCTAAATGAAAAGAAATAAATCAGAAAAAAAGTGGCACAACAAAAAAATATATATAATAAATCACCCTCCTTTCGGTTACCGATCGGGCAAAAATTAGGGTGACACCCAGCGGTTGGTGTTCTACAAACCAGCCAGGTAAAACTTAGGGAATCTTTTTAAAATAGCCCGCTGAACTGAAATCCCAAAAAGGGTGGTTGAGGCAAGAATTGAGTGCAAGAGAAAAATAGTAAGATGCTAACTTGAAAATCTATAAAGACTGGTTAACACCGGGAGTTTGATTGATGGAAATGGTTATCAACATCTTGTACTCCGATTAAATTCATCCAATGAAAGTATCTTTTGCACTAAGATCTTTATGCTTATGATTGTATGAATGCCTGGCAGCCAAATGGTGAAAACATCGCGAGTAAATTTGATGGAGGGTACTCAGAGCTCATCCGTATAAGTGCACAATAATTCAACATGAAAAAGACAAACAAATCCTGATAGACTGAAAACATCCAGGTCTATTAAAAAGTCAAAAATAAGTCTGCTCGATTGAAAACCCGAAAAGGGCAGTCCAGGCAAAAATGAAGGTTAAACAAGCAAAAAAATAAATCATGAAAACAATGAAAAAAAGATAGGCTAAAAATCAGAAAAGGGCGGTCTATGGAAGAAACATGTCTGCTAGATTGAAAACCTAAAAGGGCGGTGCAAGCAAAAATTAAGACAATGTTCGATAGATTGAAAACCCCTAGAGGCAGTCTATGCAAAATTTAGAACCAAAAATACTCAAGAAAAATAAAAATATACCGTCGCTTAGAAAAAGATAAACATCGTTCGCACTCCCCGCAAAAAGATCAAGCCTCAAACGGGACTCAAACTCAGAACTAAGCCTTTCGTAGTAATCATCCTTAAGGAATCTCACTCCTATCACACGAACATGCCTACCTTGTCACTATAGAAGCATCATTTGCCCATCTGACATGATTTAATAGAAGACCACATAATCATGCATGTTCAGTGCATACATCTCAAGCATATACCCCCACATTTTCTATTTCCCAAAAAGTCCAAAGGAAAATCATTGAGGCATAAATGCTAGGGGCATAACTTTGAGCATGTCAATCAAGCTACACCAACTAATTATCCAACACCCACCGATCAACCAGGGGCATTTAGAATGGGAATAGTTTCCTCCAACCACTTGGGACCATCCATAAATCAACAAGAAGCACTTGGAAGAGGCAAAGTTCTCTCCAACTACTCTGAGTCATCTATCGATCAAGAATCAACCTCAAAGGGCATGCTCAAGATGGTTCAGATGACCCGTCAAACCTCCACAATGACTCCTTCGAATCCCCCAAAAAATCCTAACTCAATTTGCTATACTTTCGTTTTTACTGTTGATCGAAGGGGCAAGAATATTTATATTTCACAAAATTGATCATGTAGTAAAAACATCACTTATCCTTTGACTAACTTGAGTTTCTCTAATTCTTAATACAGGGGCACCTCATACAATCTACAAATGATTATTGATGCAAAATGAAAAACAAGTAACACTTACTATTTAAATGACACTGGCTGCAAAACCAAAGGTGCTTGCTATACTTGATGCTGAAGATTATTGGGGGTACCCCAAACCCCAAAGACCGACCTGACTCATAAGACCCTTTCGGCGAAAGACCACCTTGCTCTTCAGAACCCTTCTTGGCTAAACACCAATCGAGCTCTTCAGACCCCTATGGTAAACTCTCTCCCCCAAAGATCGACCTGGCTCGTAAGACCCTTTTGGTGAAAGACCAACCTGGCTCTTTGGACCCTTCTTGGAGAAAGACCAATCTGGCTCTTCGGACCCCCTTGGCAAACTATCTCCCTCAAATACTAACCTAGCTCATAAGACACTTTCGGCAAAAGACCAACCTAGCTCTTCGGACCCTTCTTGGTGCAAGACCAATCTGGCTCTTTGGTCCCTTCTTGGCCTAAGACCAATCTAGCTCTTCGGACCCTTCTTGGTGCAAGACCAATCTAGCTCTTCAGAACCTTCTTAGCATAAGACCAATCTGGCTCTTTGAACCCTTCTTAGCAAGATCTCCTCAAAGCCCAAGCCCGACCTAAGGGGCAAATCACTCCTTAAAGCTCAAGCCCGACTAAGGGGCAAACCACTCCTTGAAGCACAAGCCCAGCCAAGGGGCAAGCCAATCTCGAAGTTCAAGCCCGACCAAGGGGCAAACTAGTCCCCAAACGGAGGCATTTATGAAATAAAAACCTTGTCATCCATCAAGTACAATTCCTAACCCTTGCTCTTTCATGAGATCATACTGACATGTGGCATTAGTGATCCCCTGAGGGTCAGCCTATGAGGATAGGGTTTTTACAGTCCCTCTCCTGAGATGATGATGATGTATGCTCGATTTTATTCCACATAATAAAAACTATTACCGATATAAAATTCTCTACAAATTTTATTTTCGAAAAAATTTAGTTTAACGTATCCTGTAATGCGTCTGGTGGTAGCTCAGATCGATGATTTGCACCCAAAAAATAATTTAGTCCAAAATTCCCATAAAAAGTCAAATAAACCCCTAATAATTCAAATCATCCCGCTGAAATTGCTTTTAGCCAGATTTTATTACTTTTCCACGATTTTGGGCTCGATTTATGGAAGCTTTTCAGACCTGCCAAGAGAGCGAGGCCACTGACAGCCTCATCAATACTGCCGACGGTATCATCCATGTCACTAACGGAAGGTTTTTCTGCTGCAGAATAGCTATGTGCCTTTTTGCTCGATATCTGACGAACAATTGATCCAAGGCAATTTCCAATGGATTTTAGCCTATATAAAGACCATTTCTTAGCTGATGATAGGGTTGGCAATCATAAACTTGAATTTTAGGGAGACTTTGATTAGTTTTAGTGGGATAAGGTGAAGAAAAGGTAAGAAAAGAGGAGTCACTCCATCTTTTCTTGGTTTTTGTTCATTGAACTCTCTAATATTAACTTAAAATCAATAGACTTTACGATTAAAAATCAATTTAATAGGTTTCAGAGCCTTGAATACCCCATTCACTACCCAAATCATCATTTGAGCTTCCCAAAGGTGTCAATTGGGTCACGAAGAGGTGGATTCACGACCCCTAGGTAAAAATACTGAGTCTTATAGCTCATTGGCTTTCATTTTATTTTCTTATTGTGTTTGCTTGCTATTTTGTGCTTAGTTTTGAGTTTTTGGTCGCTTTCCGGCCAAAAACAGCTACTGCAAGTATCTGAAGCCGCCGGCGGTATCAACCATGTCACCTGCGGCACTATTGATACCGCTAGTGGCCTCATTTGCCCCCAATAGCTTTATTTTCTTATAGGACCCTTTCTTTATGGTATCTAGAATGTCAAATAGCCTGCCTGTGTAAATGAGCTAGCCAGCAACATCAGTGATGCCGCTGGTAGCCTTATTTATACCGCCGACAGTATGGAGTTCTAGACAGCAGTTTTTTTTTCTTTTTATTTCTAACCTAGTTTAACGATGGGGGTCTAGAACCTCCGAAAAATGGTGCAAACCCCATAACATATGGCATTTTCACTAATAATTCGGTTAAAATAACCATCGTGTTAAAAGTGGACCTTTCCCTAAAATTCATTTGAAAAATGAATTTTTCAAGGGAAACTTATATTCTAAAATCAAAAAATTTCCAGCTACCATGGTAGCTCGATCCCAGCCTGGCGCTCTACCCCAGGACCCTGCCCAGGGAGCTGCCTCATGACCCTGCGAGGGGTTTTCATTCCTTGACCCTATTGGGAGCACTGCCCCTTAGACCCCACAAGGGGCTGCCACCCCCCGACCCTACTATCGGGGTCACCGTTTTATGTGATATACCCTGTATACCTGCTGTATTTATGCTAATCATTTTGTGCAGGTAGATTTAGGTTAGATATATATTAGGCCTTCGGGTATTTTTATTTATTGTATAGACGAATGTATAGGATTTGAAAGCCTTGTAATAATTTTAATTTCTGCATTCTTTTTGTATGATTATAATAATTTATTTATCGCTTTGATTGCTTGATAACGCGCTAAAAACATATAAACAGAAAACACAATAAATAGGGGGATTAAAACCGATTAAGAAAGAATGAAATCTTTTAACTTAGTTAATGTAGAATAGATAGCATCATCCGAACTCGAAATCTCTACTTAAGGTATGGTCTACCATCCGATGGGAAAATTGTACCAAAATTTCCCGATTGAGCTAAACTAGGTGGCGACTCTATTTTAAGTACGGGATTTCAATCTTGTATCTTTTAAACACTAAAATATGCAACACCATTTTCACAATTACCATCACACAATTATTTTCAAGGGATCGATCTGCCAGCCTGGCTTCGCAGCCCATCCGTGAAAAGTCGTTAGCTCACACCCACCCTTTTCATAATATTTGGGCTTAGTGTAAGCCCACTATTCTTGCTTCTTCATCTGGTCTTCTTCCTCATACTTCTCTCGTCTTTTGGCGTAGTCTACCATATCATTAAAGGTATCAAACCTTTTCATCTTCATCTCAACCTGGTACCTTTAGCTGGATCCTTCGATGAGCTTTACTATTACGGCCTCTTGGTCGGGTGCCCCAGTCATAAGTACATAAATAACCATCCATCTGAGGTAATATTCTTTAAAGGATTTGTTCGGGCATTGCTTGACCCTTTTGAGATCTTGCAAAGTAGTTTTGACCATCAGATTGAAAGCATAGTTCTCAAGAAATGTAGAATATATCTTCTTCCAGTTAGATTTCATGTCCATTGGCATCCTCATGTACCAGTCAGAAGCCAGTCCATATAGAATGGCTTAAAATAGGTTGACTGTATGAACCTTAGGGATGTTTTTACTGGTCTTGATCCGAAGATAACTCTTAACATGCACGTGAGGAGAACTAGTGGCAATATATGGAGCTATATAAGGCATCACAAAGTTGGTCGTAGGGCTTTAGATTCTTTTGGCGAGAACGATTCAACATCCATATATTACTCTATAAATAGAGCCACAGACTTGTCTTTTGTTGGGGACAGCTTTTCCATGTTTGCTATATTTGCCTTTAATGCTACTATCTCAGCCTCTTATTCTAGGGCTTTCTGAGCATTAAAAGCGCTCAAACTTTCTAAAACATCACAGAGTTCTCGAGCATCTAGAATCCTTTAAGGGACCGTCCAACTGTATCATCTTCTGCCATCTTGGTTTTAGGTTCTAGGTTGAAGAAAAATATGGCTAGAGATTGGATTAATGGTGGTGGCCTGACTTTTAGGCTACCTGTAATGCGTCTTAACCTCCTCCTCTCTCGCTTCTAACCTAAAAATGCAAGAGATTAAGTGTTAGTAAGTGTATTGGTGTGGCTCTGAGCCTTACTTACCTTGGTTTGTCGAAATGCATGAGTGAATGAATAAATGAATGAGTGAATGAATGAATGGATGGATATTAACAACTGCAGGGAGTTGGGTGTATGCCAATTGTTCATGGAACAATGGCATGGGTAGCTTGTAATATTCATAGAATACTACAGACACGCGGTTTAAAGACCTGGGTTCGAATTTGGTTTGACTTGATGGTCGAGGTGAGTTGACTCGATGGCCGAGGTGAGTTGACTCGATGGTCACTCGAGGTTGACTCTATGGTCAAAGGTAAGTTGACTTTTTGGTCACTCAGGGGTTGACTCTAGGTCAAAGGTGAGTTGACTTGCTGGCCACTCAAGGGTTGACTCGGTGGTTAAAAGTGAGTTGACTCGCTGGTCACTCCGGGGTTGACTCTATAGTTAAAGGTGAGTTGACTCTCTGGTCACTCGGGGGTAGACTATATGGTCAAAGGTTAGTTGACTCAGTGGTCACTCGGGGGTTGACTCAGTCGTCAAAAGTGAGTTGACCCGCTGGTTACCTGGGGGTTGACTCGGTGGTCAAAGGTTAGTTGACTTGCTGGTCACTCGGGGCTTGACTCGGTAGTCAAAGGTGGGTTGACTCAGTGGTCATTGGAGGGCTAACTCTATGGCCAAAGGTGAGTTGACTCGCTAATTACTCAGGGGTTGACTCGGTGGTCAAAGGTTAGTTGACTCTATGGTCACTCAAGGGATTGACTTTGTTGACCTAGGTGTGTTGACTCGCTGGTCACTCGGGGGTTGACTCTATGGCCAAAGTTGAGTTGACATGCTCGTCACTCAAGGGTTGACTCTATGGTCAAAGGTAAGTTATCTCATTGGTCACTCGGGGGATGACTCTATGGCTAAGCTGAGTTGACTCACTAGTCACTCGGGGGTTGACTCTATGGTCAAAGGTGAGTTGACTCATTGGTCACTCAGGGTTTTGCATATTTTGGCTCATGCGCTGAGGCTAGGTGGATTCACTGGTCCTGATTATTTTAGCTCTTGGGTTGAGCCTAGGTTATCTCGCTAGTCTCAATTATTTCAGCTCATGGTTGAGCCTAGACCGACTCACTGGTCTTGGTTATTTTGGCTCATGGGTTGAGCCTAATTAGACTCACCGGTCTTGGTTATCTTATGTTCCTTATTGCTAGGACAATGAAATGAGATGCCACATATGAATGTTATAGCTGCATAAAGATGTGGTCAGTTTACACACAACCATGATGCTTATGATGTCCATTTTCAATTGATTTATATTTAATAAACCTGCACATTTAGCAAAAGGTTAGATCGCGCCTACTGCCCTTTTAACTCTAATAGGTTACTTTGGTTTAAAGTCAACAGGAGACTTAGCGGAGTTTGCTCATGTGCACTTAAGGTTTTTGGGTAAACCTATGGGGAAGTCTCTATGGTTCATCTATATGCGAGTTTTGGTCTCAAGATTGTGTGCGATTGGGTACCCTGCGCCTTTATGTACCTTGCTCAAGTGGCCCTAAGCACACCAAAGGAAACTTTTCCACATATAATATACTCAGGTAATCTTGCCCTTAAGCGAGCAAGGCCCTCGTATGTTACTCAAGGGGTGTGATCAGATCCATACCCCTCAAGCCCTAAGCGAACTTGGAGATACTTTACCAAAAGACACCTTAATTAGTTTAAGGGTAAAGAATGCAGATGCTATGCAGTCCTAAAATTTGTGTAGTGCTGAAATTACCACATATCCCATAGTTCTAAAATTTTATTTGAACAATATTTTAATTATCATGTAAAAAAAGAATTTTTATAAAAATCAGGTTTTTTATGAAAATATTTTAGCGTCTTATTTTTGGATGACAATTTGGTCCTTTTAGGCTCTCTTGTCTTATCACTAAATGAAATAGGCATTATTCCTCATCGAGCTGGAATGGACCTGTGGTAACAGTTTGCCCCTCGCATACATAAATTTCGTGCTAGAAATTCTGTTATATGCAAAACAAACAAAATCGTGTGTATGATGTAGAATGAGTGGAAATATTTTTAATCAACTAA
Source organism: Euphorbia pulcherrima (assembly GCA_947683365.1). NCBI lineage: Eukaryota > Viridiplantae > Streptophyta > Magnoliopsida > Malpighiales > Euphorbiaceae > Euphorbia > Euphorbia pulcherrima. Next base: position 24,972,364 of record CANTUS010000004.1, read on the forward strand.
TTTTGAAACAAAAATTATTTTTCCCTTTGATTAAAAATGTTAAGACGAATGAAAATGATAAAATTAAAATTTACCGGGGGTCAAAAATAATTTAGAATTATTTCTATGCAGAAATGCAGTAGATGCGGTGTTAGAATAACTTTTAGGTCCGCTTGTTTTGTAAACAATGCATAAAATCATAAAAAATGCAAAAAAGCTAAAAACAGGAAGTGAGCATGTGGGCTCAAAGCCTATCTAACGATAACTTTTCTAGTTGTTATGCGTCTAAAGGTCAAAATGTGGAATCGACCCGTAAATGCGTGCCACATGGACATGTAATTACCCCACATGCTAATTACCTAGGTGACGAGCCCACGGGTTCATCGCCTGCCGGCTATAAAAACAGATCTGATCTCCATTTTTCTCCACACCAAAAATTATCCTCCTCTAGTTTTTGATTTCTTGTAATCTTTCTGCAATTTTTGAAATTTCCAGATGTTTTCTTTATTTCTCCTTCCTATTTTTCCGCTTTTAATCCGATTTTTTGGAGTTTTAATGTGGTTTAACTTCTATAATGTCAAGCTTCCTCTTCCAGATCTTTCCATGCAAACTTATCAAGTTGAGATTAGGGGGGTTCAACCAGTGGATTTGGCTTGGGTGCCTGTCAAAGCTTTGTACTGATTGCCTCATAACTGGGGATTTCACGGGGTTGAGCCTAGCAAGGAAGTTCCTGTCGCCTTAAATTGCAGATCCCATCTTTCTTGGAACTTGATTAGTTCTCTTTTCTTCTTTTCTTTTGATGTTTATTATTCCAATGTCAATTTTATTTTATTGCACTTGATTTAAAAAATACATAATAATAAAATTTGTTGTTTTGCTTTGAAAATATGCATGATAGATTTTCTTTTCGAGAAAATAATGCACAAAATTTTGTGTATGATAAAAATGAATCCCCCTATATTTCTTAGAAACCTCAGACTTATTGTAAATTTTTTTTGAAAATAGTGCCCCTTCAAAATTAGGATTGGTGCAATAATTAGGCTTTTATTGAGAAATATGATGCAAGGTTATGACTTATATTTTTGGATGAATTTTGGAAATTAATGCAATGCATATTTTATTGCCATTAGGTTACTGAAATTGACGGTGCCATCATTACTCAATTTAAGACCTGGTACAAGGCTCTCTCCCCGAGTGCTAAGGCTTTGGTCGAGGGAACTTCCTTGGGGAGAATGATTGCCAACCTCAGGTATAAGAAATTGTGGAGATATCCTTACATCCTACAAGGTGTCTCGACATACCTTCCAATTGGGTGGTCAGATAATACCCACACTTTCCACTTTGACAGAGGTGAGTACACTATCACTCCTGTGGATTATTGTGCCATCACTGGCCTATCATTTCAGGGTCAGGTTCTTCACTTCAACACATGTTTCTCCCGCCATCATTTTAATGATCGACTTATCGAGGCTCTGATTGGATACGCCAGGGACAGTAGAGGGATTTCTTGCGATAAGCTTATGGAGTTCTGGACTTCTAGCAAGGGTGCCGGTTTTCCTATAGAGTGCAAGGCTAGGGATTTTGCGGATGCAACACTTTCTTGGCTGTGTTTTGACACAGGGGTTTCCATGGCGAACCTCAATATTCTTCTAAGGTTGATCAATATCCTTGAGTTCGATTGATATGCTTGGGGATGAGCTACTCTCAGCCACATGTCCTAGGCTCTCTATCAGTGTGCAAGGAACCAAATCGAGAAGCTCAAGTCTTGCCTCCATGTTGTCTTTGTAAGCATCTGAGACCTTTATGGTTTTTCTTTCGGATTTTGGATTTCAAATGCTTATGCTTTCCTTTTGCATCTTTATTGGTTTTAAATTCTGAGTCGATAAGTCACATGACTTTAGTTGCTTTCAAATTCCATTGTGGTGCTTGGTTCTTTATTTCTGCCTTTATCACTTTCAGATTAGGACTTGTCCTTAGGGCCCTCAGGATCAATGGCCTGATTACTAGCGTGTTCCTGGGGAGTTCACGAGTTCTCACTTGATTCTGGAGACTCCCTTTTCTCTTGAGTAGTATCTCGGATATTAAATTCAGGGTTCTCACCTTACACCTAGGACCCGCTCAATTCCACTACATGTACTATAATGGGTCTGTTGGTCCCTATTAGAGTATTTATAAGGGCAGAGGGGGGTGAATGGCCCTTTTTCGCAGATTTTATAAACTTGAAAAAGTCTATGTGTAGCGTGTTTGATTATGATCCGAAAGATGAATTCGGATGATAAATGTGATCCGCAAGATGTATCCGGATGATGCAATATGAATGTAGAATAGTAAAAATAAACAAATATCAAACACAAGTAATTTATATTAGTTCGGCCCTGCCTACGTCCAGTCCCCGGAATTTCCTTCTTTCGAGCTTATCCACTAGTGGATTCCTTTTCAACTGGCAGGAATGAAGCCTTACAAATTTATCTCTGGATGATGACTTCTTCCAGATGTAGGATATACCACTAGAAGCACCAACTTCTAGCTAAGTCCTCTTGTCTTTAGTGGGATATACCACTTAGCCTTCTACCTCGAATCTAAGCTGAGTCCTACACTCAAAACACCTACTTCAAGTTCTATCCCAATCTCTTAACTCACCCAATTTGGAGATTTTTACACTTTTGGTTGGCAACAAATGGTTGGTTTTGGAGTTCCTCAAGTTTATAGTTTTACTTAGGAATCCTTACAAACAGATTTGGAATTAGGAGTTTCATGGAGGGATTTTCTCAACTAATAGAATGTATTTCTTTATTACTTACTTCTGTAAGTCAATCAGCTACATTCTCTTTTGGTGAAGAGTTCCTTTTATAGGCTTTGAACATAAATGTAGCCGTTTATGGTTGGTGAGCTTACATTTAATCTTCACCCTTGATTAGGTTGTGAGGTGGAGCTTTTGGATCCCTTGATTAGTCCATTAGACTATATTCTTGGAATTAGTGCCGACAATTGTCAGCGATCATTTTTCCTGTCATTTTATGATACACTAACTTTTATACCAATTGTCATATGGTGTGAGCTCCACGTGCGCCTTTATTGGTCTAGTCTAAAAGTAGTTTAGACTTTTGATGTCCTTTATCTGCTCCTTTTGACTTTTCTTTAAACTTTGCCAGCTGTATTCTATTTATAAAAGGGTTCTTTGACTATTGTAGACCAAGGAGGCACAAGGAAGGCTTTGTTTTATTCATTCCTTAGTTATTTGATATAGGTCTTCCGGATGTGTCTTCTGGATGTCTTCTGGAACTACATATTCCGGATCTTCTTTCCGGAGATGGCTTCAATCAGTTCTTCCAGTTGCAAGTCTTGAGGACGGAAAATTGTTTTCTATTCCGACTTTGCTTGGATGATTTTCCTTCATTGCTTAGGTTTTTGATGTTGTTCAATAGTCAATCTTAGCTTTATCCGGATGCTTCCATTTGGATTTCAAGAGAGTTTCTTACACTTGTTTTTGTTTCTTTCAAACTTGATCCCGATTGATATTAGTTTTTATTATCCAGATCATTGTTTTTCCAACAATCGCCCTCATTTGATGGAAACAAAAACTTTAAGATACTTAATTTTTACTCCCCCATGATTTTAGTATCCAGGCTCCCCCATAATTTTATGACTTATGCTTCTAAGTTTGTTGTAGTGCAATTACAGATTGTACTTTAGAAGCAATTTGTTTTGATAGTTAAGAGTTCTCTCTTTATATATACTTCTGCTGCTAACAATAGTTAATATAATGAAGTTTAGGGTTGCAAGATACAGAAATAGATATACAGAGAATCTAACTATTACAATTTTTATCTAGCTAGCTTAACTATCTCTCCGGATGGACCACTCTTCTCCTTTCCCCCTTCCATCTCCTTGACTATCTTCTTCCTCCCCCTTTTTGCTTCCATCAAGGGGGTCAATGACCATATAGGTGCGTTTATCACAAGACTTCTACCATGTGGAGGAGTAGACAGATTAGTTTTTATTACCTTTAGCTCACTCATCAATAATTTGATTTACAATAGGTAGAGTCAGGTAACAAGGACGAAGGGCCCTATGGAGCTGATCATATGACTGTGAGACTTGAGAGAGGATGCGTAGAATCTGTTCTTGGTCCTTCAGATCAAAGTAAGGGAATATGGCCTTGGTAAGGATAGTTAAGCCTTTTTGGCTCATGAACCCTGAATCCCCTATTGACTGAACCAGATCGTGCAGGATTGGAATAAGCAGGCACTCTGGAGTATCTAAAGAAGAGGAGGGTCCGGAGATAGACAATTTATTGATTCCGGCTTGAAGAAGAGTGATTTCATCATTAAGTCCCTTCCGGATATTGTGGATAGATTCCATCTGATCTTTAATCTCTTTGAAGACAATTTTCTTCCACTCATTTATTGATTGTTCTATATTGGAGTTTCTATCTTGCATTTCATCGCCCATATCATCAAGAATCTTTTCTTTCAGTTGGGGGAGGATTTTATCTATAAAATTTACAAGCATCTCCTGAATGAATTGCTGATCAGTCTCCATACTGAGCAGGGTTGGTTTTATATCCCTATCCTCCACGAATTTTGACAAGTTTTCAAACTTGGTATCAATGTAGTCTTTAAGTTCTGTGGATAGGTCTGTGGCTGAGGAGGACACCTTTTCTAGCACTGTTGTGCAGTTATCAGAGGCTAACTTATTTGCTTGACTAGCTTTTCAGTTGCATTCAGAGGTGATTTCCTTTATTTCATTTAGGAGGGGCTTAATTTCAGAGAGGGAAGCTACCGCCAGGGCTCCAGGTGTTGGGAAGTTCATGACTTGTTGCTCAATTCTAGGCAGGCAGTTCCACCTTTCTTTAATTTCATTCAATTCCTTGCTCACCTCTTTATTCGACATTTGCCTTAGTAGTTCCTTTTCCACAGCCTTGAGATGGGTGCAGATTGTCAAGAGGCTCTTTTTGATAAACCCTTCTTCATGGTTTTCAAGGGTTGCCTCCTGAAGAAGTTTGTGAGCTGCACTTACTTTGGATTCTTTGGAGTTTTCATCAGGAAGGGTTACTGACTTGGTGTGAGGAGAGAATTGTTTGCTGGACGGTCCGGATGATTCACTACCGGATGAGCTTGATTCACTTCCCGAGCTTGAGCTGCTTCTAGAGGGGCTATTATTTGGCGATTTTGAGCCTCCAACTACTCCTACTTCTCTTTTGCTTATTTCCCTTTCCTTCGAATTAGCCTCGTCCGCAGGATCCACTTCTAAAGTGTGTCCCTTGGAACTCAGACCTTCTCCCTCCTCCAAAACTATTGCATCTAGGATTGGCACTATGGCCTTAGCTACATTTTGAGAGATTGTAGCTAAGTTGTGCTTTTCAGTATCAGATAAGGGATGAAGAAGATTAGGAATTACCTCATTGATTTTTTGTGTCTGACTCTCATCCCCTCTTTCTTCTTCCGTCCCTTCCTCCGGATGGCTGGAATTATCCTCAGCCATTTTAGATGTCTTTTCAACACTTTCTTCCCCTGGCATGTTGGCACTATCCTTGATAGCCTTCTGCAATGCCTTTCAGGACTTTTAAGGTTTATGATCTCACAGCTTGGTCCAAGCAGATTTTTTGCAAGTGATTCTGCAATTTCAGCAAATGGGAATTTGTATGCTTTCGGAATTTTGGATAGAGTCTCCATGTCTTATGGGTGTACCAGTATTAGGGGAGCTTGAGATGACTCACCCGGACCTTCAGTTATTTTACTCTGGTTTATTACATTGTTTTCCTGGATAGCTACCTGAATCTCAGCGTATTGCTTATCATCTTGTTGTACTAATTCTGTTGAGCTGGGAACATTTTTCCCTGTGCTGGATTTAGCCTTTTCCAATGTAGCCTTCTCTCTATACTGCTTAGCCTCTTCATTTAACACTGTCCCAGCAACCCTTCTGCCCTCATTAGCTCTCTTTTGTTGGGCAGTAAGAGCTTCATCAAATGTTAGCCCTTTTCTTTGGCTCTTTTTTTGAGGAGGAGCCTCATCCTCTATTTCCTCATCATCAGCTTCTTCCACCATCTCAGCCAAAGTTCTCTTGGCTTTCTTTCTTCAAGCTTCAATCACCATTTTTGTGATTTTAGGTAGCCCAGTAGTAAGCCCATGCAGTCCCTTCTTGGCTGCTGCTTTAATCAATCTAACTTTGGGTCTTGGTTGTTCAGAGCCTAGGACTTGAGTAAGAGGCAGAGTATCCTCATCAACTTCTTCTAGAACCAGTCTCATTTGCCTTTTGGCTTTGGCTTTTGTGGTTCTAGGCCTCTTAGGAATAGGAGCTTCTGCTTCCAGATCAGTTACCTTTCTACATTTAACTTTTCGCTCATCCCTTCTTAACATCGCTTTTTCTTCATCCCATTCTTCATTAAAGCAGAGATTCAGGAAGTTCTTCTCGAGGATTGGCTTTCCATAAATTCCTTCAAATCCAGTGAGATCCACTCCTTCCACTTGAAGGATCTTTGTGATCAAGGCACCATGTGAGTTGACATGGGTCTTAAGATAATGGATGATTAAGACTAGCCAGTTTACTTCCACGCTTCCAACCCAGTGCTGCAGAATGTAGTGCTGGAGGGAAGAAACTATAGTCAATGATCCTTTCCTTATCAAAATAAGCTTTGCAAGAGCATGCTGTAGGAATCTGGGTGTTCTAGGGAAGTATGTTGAGAATTTGTCACCGAAATAATTCTGGTCGAGCCACAGCTTGGAGTCATACTCGATTTTAGTCTCATCCCCATCTTTTTACAACAAAACTCTGGAATTTTTCGTCTTTAGATTCTTCTCAAATAATTCTGTGTTAGAAGGATAATCTTTCCTTGTACTTCAGTGCAGAGAGCATCACAGTGATTGTGCACACCAAGATTTGATTAGAATTCTTTCACCAGTTTTGGATAGGTTAGGTAGTTTATTTTGAGAAGATCACCCAAATTCTGTTCTTTAATTAGAGTGAAGAAGGGTGGAGTTTTGAATAGGTAGTCATCTCCTAGATGATTAGTAGGGATGATGAAATCTGAGGTTTTGAGATTTAAAGGTTCAAAATCTGCTTCTTTCAAGTCAGATACTTGAAAGAGGTTTTTGCTTGGTAGGATTTCGAGGGTGTTTGAGGTGTTTTTGGCTGCCATTTTTGAGTTTTTAAAAGATGTTGTTTTAGGTTTGAGTTTTTGCAGAGTAACAGTTAGATTGTTGCTCGTATAAAGAGGAGAATGGATTTTGAGGGGATTTATATAGAATTTTTAAGGTGAGGGTATAATTGTAATCTAAACTCCGGTGTTTTTGACTGGATTGATGACATGGCAGTCGGAATTTTTGGAGAGAGGTGAATTCATTTTCTCCGGAGAATAGGAACGGTTTACTTTTGAATTTACTACTGTATTTATGGCGCGTGTAACAACCATTGGACTTTTGAAATTCAAAAAGTAACAGTTACCTTGATGGACTTTTACTGCCATATGTCATTGTTATCGGCTGATGTGGCAGTCTTCCGGAATCTACTTTTTCACTTTTCTTTTTCTTCTAGAGTGAGGATTTTATCTAAACATCCGGCTTGATTTGAGGCTTTCTTTTAGAGTTTTTCTAGATTGGATTTGACATTCCAATTGATTCTCTTAATTTTCCAAATTGGTCCTTACTTAGTGGTTTAGTAAAGATATCAGCTCTTTGTTCATTGGTTGGGACATATACCAATGCAACATCCTTTTTCATCACATGATCCCGGATGAAGTGATGCCTTATGTTGACATGTTTCATCTGGCTATAAAGCACCGGATTCATTGACACATCAATAGCACTTTTGTTGTCACATAATACATCTAGACATCCAGATTGTACTCCACAATCTTCAAGTTGTTGTTTGATCTATAGGAGTTGAGAAACATAACTTCGAGCTGCTATATATTTCGCTTCTGTGGTGGATAAGGCAACTGAAGTTTGCTTCTTGCTATACCCTAAGACCAAGTAGTCCCCTAGAAAATGACATCCTTTGGATGTACTTTTTCTTTCAAGAGTATCTCTACCATAATCTGCATCTATAAAACCCTAGAGAGTAAAATCTCCATTACTAGGATATCATAGCCTAACTTTAGTGGTTCCTAGGAGATATCTCAGTATCCTCTTGATAGCCTTGATATGAGAATCCTTTGGATTGGCTTGACATCTTGAATAGTAGCATACTATATAGTGAATGTCAGGTCTGCTAGCTTTTAAGTATAGGAGTGAGCTAATCATTCCTCTATATAGCTTTTGATGAACATCTTTTCCTTCACAGTCCTTTGATAAGACTGTGTCTGAACTCATGGGAGTAAACATTGGTTTGCTGCTGTCCATTTCAAATTTTTTTAGAATCTCCTTAGTGTATTTTGATTGATTGATCAAGGTCCCGTCTGGACTTTGTTTGATTTGCAGGCCAAGAAATAAGTTTAGTTCTCCCATCATGGACATCTCAAATTCCTTCTGCATTTAGGAGCTGAATTCTTTGCACATCTTCTCATCAGTGGCACCAAAAACGATATCATCCATATAGATTTGGACTACAATAACATCATTCTTCTTCTTTTTTATGAAGAGTGTGGTATCTGCTCTGCCTCTAGTATATTCCTTGGATATAAGGAATGAGGTCAGTCTTTTATACCAGGCTCTTGGTGCCTACTTGAATCCATAGAGGGCTTTCTTTAGTTTGTAGACATGATCCAGATGCTTTGGATCTTCAAATCTGGGTGGTTGCTTAACATATACTTCTTCTTGAATAACGTCATTTAGAAATGCACTTTTGACATCTATTTGGTATAGTGTGAACACCATGAATGATGCATAAGCACATAGGATCCGGATTGCTTCCAGTCTTGCTACAGGAGCGAATGTTTCTTCAAAATCAATTCCTTCTTATTGATTGTAGCCTTAAGTAACTAATCTCACCTTATTTCTTATTACTGCTCTGGATTTATCAAGTTTATTTTGGAACACCCATTTAGTGCCTATAATTGACTTTTCTTTAGGAGAGGGCACAAAATCCCATACATCATTCCTGGTGAATTGATCTAGCTCTTCCTGCATCGCTATCATCCAGCTTTCATCTCGTTCAGCATCTTGAAATTTCTTTAGCTCTATGAGAGAGACAAAAGCAGCATGACTCATCATCTGGTTGAGCTGTCCTCTGGTTCTAACTGGATTTTGAATATCTTCTAAAATATTCTCAATGGAATGATCTCTGTGTGTCTAGATTTCTCTTTCCAGACCTTCATGTTGAATTTGGACTTGCTCTTCTTCAGCTTTAACTCTTTCTTCATTAAGTCAATTTCTTGTGAATTGTGATTGACTTGATATTCCTCTAGACTATAGGATTTTCCCTCATCTTCCTCTGTGTATTTCTTGATTTGAAATGAATCAGGGATATCTTTTTCTTTCTTCTCTTCAGATTTTTTAGTTTCCGGAGCTTGATCTTTCTGAGCAAAGTTCTTCTTTCCTGTAGTGTTAGTTTCATCAAAATCTACATGTATAGACTCTACTACAGATTGGGTTCATTTATTGAAGACTCTGTAAGCCTTACAATATGTTGAGTAGCCTAGGAAAATTGCTACATCAGATTTAGGATCAAATTTTCCTAATTGCTCTCTGTCATTAAGGATGTAGCATTTACATCCAAATGCTTTGAAGTATCTGATTTTTGGTTTTCTTCCCTTCTAGATTTCAAAATGGGTCTTTTCTATAGTTTTTCTGATGAGGGCTCTATTTAAGATGTAGCATGATGTGTTTATGGCCTCACTACAGAAATATTTTGGTAAACTATTTTCACTTGGCCTTGTTCTTGCCATTTCTACTATAGTCCTATTTTTTCTTTCTACCACTCCATTTTGTTGAGGAGTGTGAGGGGTAGAGAAGTTATGTTCAATGCCCTTAGAGTCGTAAAAGTTATCAAAATGCTTATTTTTGAATTCCCCACCGTTATCGCTCCGGATACGTGCAATATGTATGCTCTGTTCTACTTCTATCCAGATGAATGTTTTAGAGATTTGGTCAAATACTTCATCCTTGCTTGTTAGCAGGAGAACCCAGGTATATCGAGAATAGTCATCCACGTTGACCATGGTGTATTCTCTTTTACCTAAGCTCAGTGGCTTAATTGGACCAAAAACATCAATGTGTAAGAGCTCAAGTACTCTTTTAGAAGTAATGTATGATATGGAAGGGAAACTTTTCTTATGTTGTTTACCTAATTGACATGCAGTGCATAGATGATCCTTATCAAAAGGAACTTTAGGTAAATCCTCAACTAATTCCTCTTTGGCTAATTTGGACAGGAGATTCATGCTTACATGTCCCAATCACCAGTGCCATAGCCATGATTCTTCTTCTTTAGACACCAGGCATATAATCTTTTTATCATTTTTAATGTTTACAGAATAGACATTATTTACTCTAGGTGCATAAAGAATAAGTTGATTTGACTTACTATCATAAATTGAGCAGCCTCCAAAGTCAAATGTGACTTTTCTTCCTTTGTCACATAATTCAGCTACACTCAGTATATTGAATCGTAGTCAATCAACTAGTGAGACATCTATAATTTTTAACCTAGATCTAATGATTCCATGACCAATGATCTGTCGCTTTTGATTGTCTCCAAAGCTTACTTTGCCTCCCTTCTTCCAGGTTAATGTGATGAAGGCCTTCTCATCACCTATCATGTGCCTTGAGCATCCACTATGAATATATGAAGTGTGTTGATCTACTATAGATCTAAGGCATACCTATAAAACAGATCAAGTGGGTTTCGGTACCCAATCAGATTTGGGTCCTCTATGGTAAATAACCATCTCAGGCCAAGGATAATCATCATAATAGCCATTTTTTAATCTACATGATTTAGTCATATGATTATTTTTTCCACAAAACCTGCATCCTGAAATAGGCATGTTTTCCATTTGCTTCTTGTTGATCTTCTTCAGATCCTTTCTTCCGTAGTTGCTTTTATATCCAGCTTCCTGTACACTAGTGGATGGTCTGGTATAATTCTAGAGGCTGGTTGGAGGTGCAACTTTAGCATTATGATTTCTTCTCTGTTTGATAGGCATTTGGTTGTAAGCTATTTTAGCTTTTCCCTTCTAAGCCGCAGTATATCTTTGAGCTTGTGGTTTTCTGCTAACTTCATTTGTCTTTTGATTTGGATTCCTTTGAATCTGGTTCTGAGAAGGAGGAGGATCATCTCTTCTTGGATTTTCAGGTTTCCTTTCAGATACTTTCTTCAATAGACTAACTTCTCTTTCTAGTCCCACTACATTTGTGTTCAGAATCTGGACTTGATTTCTTAGGAAGTTTTCTTCTGCTACATCAATATGTTTGGTTGCTCTAACCAGATTGATGTCTTATGCCATTACTTCAGCCTCTTTAACTAATTCTAGAATTGCTCTTTTCAGGGATTTGATTGCCTTTGCATCCTTTTTTACTCCCTTGATAACAATAGAAAGAGCTTTTGCTAGATCAAAGTTAGAGGTAGAGTAAGAGTTTACCTCAGCGTTCACTGAATTTGATTTTGATTCTTTAATTTGCACAATTTCTTGTTGGTTTTCCTTCCGAATTGCTCTGCTTCTGGCTCTGTTAGGGCCATGAATGCACAGTTAGCGATTTCCTCTTCTTCTATTGAGGATGAGCTGCTGCTTTCTTCACTATTGCTCCAAGTAGCAACCATTGCCTTCTTTTTAAGTTTCTTAGCTCTCTTGAGCTAGGGGCATTTTGTCCTGAAGTTGCCTTTTTCTCCACACTTGAAATAAGCAGCATCTTTCTTCAGATCTTGCCTTTCTTCCTGATTCCTTCTGTTCTTACTTCTTCCAGAGGTTCCTTCTCTTGGTCTCCGAGATTCATACCATTTTGATCTTCTTCTATCCTTCTTTTGCATGAATCGAGTTAGCCTTTTTGTCAATAGAGCGAGTTGATCTTTAGTACTCATTGACTCATCTATTTGCTCTTCCTCTCCAGATAAGCCTGATCTGATGGATTCTGCTTTAAGAGCAATGGCCTTCTTATGCTCCTCAGGTCCCTTTTCTTGTTGACTATGTCTTTCTAAGGGCAGTTCTTAAGTTAGAATATTACCAACGAGTTCATCATAACTTAGAAATTTAAGTCATGAGCTTCCTCAATTGCAGTCTTTTTATTGTCCCATTCCTTGGTGAGACTCCGGAGTACTTTCTTGACCATATATACTTCTAGAATGTCCTTCCCTAGCCTCTTCGTTTCATTTACTAGATTTGTGCATCTATTGTTCTTGCTGCTGATTGATTCTTTAGGCTCCATCTTGAAAGATTCAAACTTTTATTGGAGTAGATCAAGTTTGGCTTCTCTTACTTTGGTAGTTTCCTCATAGGTTACTTCCAGCTATTCCTATATCTCTTTAGCAGTTTCACATCCGGATTTCCTGTTGAATTTCGCTGCATTAAGAGCACAATGAAGCATGTTAATAGCATTTGCATTTTTACGCAATTTTTTAAAATCAGTATAATCCCACATACTTGATGGGTTTCGGGTAGTCATACCTCCTACTTCATAAGTAGGTTCATAAGGACCATCTTTAATAACTAACCGTGCTTGCATACTTTATGACTAAATGAAGTTCTAGTTTTTCCAAAATGTGTAGTGTTCACCGGTGAAGAGTGGAGGACGGGTAACAGATATACCCTCGGGAAGAAGTTATGAGTTGTGAAAAATCATTTTGATTTATGAATCAAAATATATGGACCTTTAGCTCGAGATTATTAGATCTCTAGTTTGAGCACTTGCTCTGATACCACGTGTTGGTCCCTATTAGAGTACTTATAAGGGCAAAGGGGGGTAAATGGCCCTTTTTCACAGATTTTATAAACTTGAAAAAGTCTATGTGTAGTGTGTTTGATTATGATCCAGAAGATGAATCCAGATGATAAATGTGATTCGGATGATGCAATATGAATGCAAAATAGTAAAAATAAACAAATGTCAAACACAAGTAATTTATACTGGTTTGGTCCTGCCTACATCCAGTCCCCGAAATTTCCTTCTTTCAAGCTTATCCACTAGTGGATTCCTTTTCAACGGGCAGGAATCAAGCCTTACAAATTTGTCTCCAGATGATGACTTCTTCTAGATGTAGGATATACCACTAGAAGCACCAAATTCTAGTTGAGTCCTCTCATCTTTAGTAGGATATACCATTTAGCCTTCTACCTCAAATCTAAGCTGAGTCCTACAGGGAGATCTCTCTCAAAGAACCTACTTCAGTTTCTATCCCAATCTCCCAACTTAACCAAGTTGGAGATTTTTGCACTTTTGGTTTACAACAAATGGTTGGTTTTGGAGTTCCTTAAGTTTATATTTTCACTTAGGAATCCTTGCAAACAAATTTTGAATTAGGAGTTTCTTGGAGGGATTTTCTCAACTAATTGAATGTATTTCTTTGTTACTTGCTTTTTTAAGTCAATCAGTTACATTCTCTTTCGGTGAAGAGTTCCTTTATAGGCTTTGAACATAAATGTAGTTGTTTGTGGTTGGTGAGCTTACATTTAATCTTCACTCTTGATCAGGTTGGGAGGTTGAGCTTTTGGATCCCTTAATTAGTTCGTTAGACCATATTCTTGGAATTGGTGCTAACAGTTGTTAGTGATCATTTTTCTTATCATTTTGTGATACCATAACTTTTATACCAATTGTCATATGGTGAGAGCTCTTCGCACGCCTTTATTGGCCTAGTCTAAAAGTAGTTTAGACTTTCGCTATCCTTTGTCTACTCCTTTTGACTTTTCTTTAAACTTTGCTAGCTGTCTTCTATTTACAAAAGGGTTCTTTGACTATTGTCGACCAAGGAGGCACAAGGAAGGCTGTGTTTTAATCTTTCCTTAGTTATTTAATATAGGTCTTCCAGATGTGTCTTTCGGATGCCTTTTGGACCTATACGTTTCGGATCTTCCTTCCGAAGATGGCTTTAATCAGTTCTTCTAGTTGCAAGTCTTGAGGACAAAAAATTGTTTTCTATTCAGACTTTGCCCGGATGATTTTCCTTTATTACTTAGGTTTTTGATTTTGTTCAATAGTCGATCTTAGCTTTGTACGGATGCTTCCATTTGGATTTCAAGAGAGTTTCTTACACTTATTTTTGTTATTTTCAAACTTGATCCAGATTGATATTAGTTTTTATGATCCGGATCATTGTTTTTCCAACAGGGTCTTCTAGCCCGAGAGCTCGGTTGATGTTGCTCATCTGAGTAGTGTTTGAGTAGATGCTTCCTTCACTAAGCGCCCTGGAGGCTATGACGATTTTTGCCACAGGGAGCTTTTTGGTTGGCCAAGTGTAGATCCTATTCATGTGGCTCTAATGGCAGACATTTATAATCCTCCTAGCGAGAGTGAGCCATCTGCACCTACCGATGCCCCTATCACACAGGCTGGCTCTAGTTTATAGGGTACGGTCCTAGTTTTGGTACGTGCCCCTGGATTACTTTCTTATTATTCTTATTTGACGTTGATCTGAGCTTCTTTTGCTTTTGGTCTTTGCATTGGACCATTGCAATAGGAAAGCGGTCGGGCCTGTCGGGAGTTATTCTGCCTCTTTGGCTCCTTCTTAGGGATGATAGAGGGTCAGCAAGGATTTCAGCATGATCAGACCATCTTCAAAATGTATCACCCGGACCTGACTACCTATACCTTGGTGATTCATCCATATGTAGATCCTAAGTGTCCGGTGAATTTTCATCCCCACGGGACTACTCATGTGAGTTCCTTGACTCCTTTACCCTTGTTTTCAGGTTGTCATGAACCTCACTAATTTTAATTTCAACTCCTCAGATACCTATAGCCGATAGCATTGCTGACTAGGGATATATGCATGGATAGCAACTGTTAATAATGAACAAAAATTCTGATATGGCAGTATGTTTGTTACCTTATTATTTTAATGATAATGCATGGCATGTTATGAAATGCATCCGACGACTTTGGGCGCAGCTGGGGGTGGTTCAAGTGGATGACCAGTAGCATCAGCCTCAGCAAGGATAGGGTGATCTTCCAGGATTCTTCCCTCATGGTGGTGATCCTTCTAGTCAGTCAGGTTTGAGCAGCAGCAAGTAGATAGGCTTTTTTTCCCTTTTTTAGGCCACTTATAGGCCCCTTCTTGTATAAACTTTTTCTTTTCATTTATGAAAGAATTTTCACACCATTGCCTGTGTTTTACACTCCTCTTTCTTTACAATTTTAATGATGATCGAGTTTATTGGGGTAATCTGCTAGATATTAACAGATTGCCCCATAAACTACATATAGCGAACTATTACTTTTCCAAATTTTGTCATGGATGGCTGCATCCCTTTCCTACAGATCTGAGCATTTATCTCAAGAATCTTGATGGTTAGGATCATCTTAGGATATATGGCCTGTCACACATGAAGGAGTATTGTCGTAACATTTTTAAGAAGAATGTGATTTAGGCTGCAATAAATTTTTGGGATCTTGTCGACAACATTTTTGTTTCCGGGAGCACGAGTTATTCCCCTTTTATGAGGAATTCTGTGGGATTTTGAGGTCTTCAATCAATTTGCCCCTTGCTATCCCGACACATCTCCCTGAGTTTTTGGACATTTTAATGGATCGATTTCGATTGCAACGACATGACAGACATCGACTAATTTGTAATGTCCCTGGGAATAAAAGCTTGAGGTTAGATGTAGCTTTTAGCATAGTCAAGAATCTTCCAACGGGTGATGCAAGTTGGCTTCCACTCATGTGTCTGCTTTTATCAGGAGTATTTCTCAGCAAATCTCTGACCATGGTCTATAGTTTTGCTTATTTAACCATTTTCGATCATATGTTGGAGGGGAAATCTCGTATTATAGTGAGCCTGGCAGAAACATTGATCTTCATGCGTTTTGCCCATAACGGTATTGAAGTCAATTCGATGGGCAGCAGACTTCTTCTTCAGGTGAATTTTGTTCTAGCCTTTCTTTCTACATAAACCACCCTTTTGGGTTTTCAATTTATCAAGCTTGCCTTAATTTTTACCTGTATTGCCTTTTCAGGTTTTCAATCCAGCAAGCTATTATTTTATCTTATGATTTATCATTTTCCTCTTTTTTTTTTTACTTTTACCGCAGCTTTGGCTTTTGGACAAGCTTTTATTACTGTCCGTTCCTACGAACATGGATTATCAACCATAGGTTTATTGGGCCCAGAGCTCCTTAGTTCATATCGGTGATCGCTCTTATAGAGAATTCACTGCTGAGGAGTGGATTGAGTTCATGAGGAGTCGTACTATTAAGGATATCCATTCGATTTGCCATTGGTGGGGAATCACTCATGTGACTACTGATGTTGATAGGGGCGGCATAGTCCTTATTGGTCTTTCTGAGATCATCACTTATTCTCCTAGTTGCTTGTGTAGGAAATATTGTCATTCTCAAGGGTTTTTTATGTCTTTATGCACCCTCATTGGCTTTGAGCTTTCTTATACTCGGGTTTATCATCATGACGTGAGGTGGAATAACTGCACTCGAGTAGAAGTGAATTATTCTAAGCCCTTTGATATTCACCCAAGCGAGGCTTATCGCATCTAGGTTGTTAGCACATGTGGGCTTGCTACCCTTGAAGAAAGGCTTGCCGAGACTAACAGGCTTTGCAGCTTTCTTGGAGGTCGCTAAGCTTATAACCTTGTATATTTTGTTTCTAAGAAAGAATAAAGGCTTAAAGCCTCATTGTTTGCCCTCGTTGTTTCCATTTCCTGTTTGTAATGTATTTTATGTGAAATAAAGACAAAAATGCTATTTGAATGCTTGTTTTATCAAACGATTCACAATTTCCATTTAATGCACTCATGCAATACTTTGAACATGAATATTTTATTATAAAATATATTATTTAAAAAGGAAGGATAAATGGTACTTATTCCCAAGAAATGTCCATTGTCGCCTAAGGTTCCGAATGGATTTACCTAAGGCCTTACTATTTTATTTTGGGGTATTTATTTTTCCTCAAGAGCCCTCACTAGCTCTCGACAGACTTTTATTATTGTTTCTTCTTTTTTTTTTACATGAGATAGCGCTTCAACTTGTGGCAGTTGACTGGATTCACAAATTCACTGCTGTCCAAACCTGAGATTTTGACTACCCATTTACTGAGAGTCTTCTTCACCATCAACTTATCACAGTTGACTAGATTCATAAATTCATTGTTGTCTAGACTTGAGATTTTGACTGCCCCTTTACTGAGAGCCTTCTTCAACACATAAGGACCATCCTAGTTTTGTTGGAATTTTCCTTGACCATCCATATGCGTCTTACGAGATTGTTTTAATACCAAATCATCTATTCTTAGAGGCTAATCTTGCCATTTGACTTTGCAATTATAAGCCCTAGCTATGAGATGTTGGTATAATTGTAGATTCACCAATCCAGCTAATCATTTTTCATCTATTAAGGTCAACTCTTCATGACTTGCCCTTGCCAATTCATCTTCAAGAAGTTTTTCTGCAAGGGCTACGCTCAAAGATTTGATCTCCATTTCCACGGGCAATACCGCCTCCATGCCATAGATAAGAGAGAAAGGGGTTTGTCCCATAGGAGTCTTAACACTACTTATGTATCCCCATAAGGCATAAGGCAAATGATCGGCTGAATCCCAATAATTGGTGACCATTTTGGAGAGGATCTTCTTAATTGACTTATTAGCTGCTTCTACGACTCCATTAGCTTGTAGCCGATATAGCGACGAGCGATGATGCTTAATCCCATGCTTTTTAATAAGATTGGTTGTTTCCCCTTGGAACTGCACACCATTGTCACTTACTATATGATGAGGAATGCTATATTTGCCGAAGATATGTCGCTGAATAAACCAAGCCATTTTATTGGTTGTGATGCTTGTGTATGACTATGCTTCAGCCCTTTTGGAAAATTAATCGATGGCCACTATAATGAAGCAATGGCCGTTAGTTGAGGATGGTCTTATTTCACCGATGATATCGATGCCCCTGGCTGAGCATGGCCAAGGCATCGTCAAGTTTTGTAATGTTATTGGTGGCAGATGGCTCACATCTCTATATATCTGACAGGTATGGCAAGTAATTGCCTCTTGAATACAATCAACCAGCATAGTTAGCCAAAAGTATCCCATTCTTTGAATCTTCTTTGCCATCATGACACCATTCATATGTGGACTACAGCCTCCCAAATGTACTTCTTTCATTACTTTCTTTGCTTCTTGTTGAGTTAGACACTTTAACAGTGAACCATCAGATGACCTTTTCAACAGATCTTCCTTGGTCAAGCAGAATTGCACAGCGAGCTTTGAGAGTGTATTCCTATCGAAATCTATAGCTTCGGCTGGAAATTCACCCATTTTAAGGAACTTGACAATGCCAGAGTACTAGTGTTCTTCTTCATTCATAGAGCTTTCTATCGAACGAACGTAATATAGAGATTGGGTTGTCTCCATGAAAAGGGTATCGATTGGCTGCTTTTGAGGTCCTTCCCATATAGAGGCTAAAGTGGACAATGCATCTGCCATATGATTCTCTTCTTGAGACATGTGACAAAACATGCATTCACTGAACATAGCTACTTTCTGCCATATGGCTTCTAGGTAAGGTCTGAGAGATTCTTCCTTCAATTCCCAGTCTTCTGTGACATGTTTGATGGCTAAAGCTAAATCACCAATATTCTTGACTTTATCTACTATGAGAGTAATTAGAGCGAACATTCCAAATAGACGGGCCTCATATTCTGCCTCATTATTCATTGTGGGGAATTCTAATCATCTTGACAAAGGTATTAGTGCTCCTTCTGGCGTAACAATAATAACTCCCAAACCAGCCCCTTGCTTGTTAATAGCACCATGAAAGAACATGATCCATTTCCTCAGATTCTCCATTGTTGCTATAAAACTTTAATCAAAGAACTCTAGATTTTCTGGTTCTCCACATTTGAGTGGTTGATTTGCTTGGAATTTAGCTATAGCTCTACCCTTGATGGTCTTCTTAGTGACATATTCGATATCGAATTCTAATAGTAATAAGAGCCACCTTGCCAGTTTCCCAGTTAGCGAAGGAGCCTAACACATATACTTCATTGGATCCACCTTTGCAATCGCTTGAATTTGGTAGGATTGGAAGTAGTGTCTGAGCTTCTTGGTGAGATAGACCAGTACAGTACAAGTTTTCACCATGATGGTGTATTAAGTCTCATATTGTAGTAATTTCTTACTGAGCTAATAGACTACATATTCTCTTTAATCTTTGTGTTCCTGAACCATTATAACCCCTATAGAAGTTTCTTCAATTGCCAGATAGAGGATTAATGGCTTTCTAAGAATTGGCGGCTTTAGCATAGGAGGATTTATCAGATAAGCTTTGATTCTATCAAAAGCTTCTTGATATTGCTCGCTGCATTCTATCATTTGCTGCTTTCTTAAGAGCTTGAAGATAGGCTCACACATGGTAGTCAATCAAGCTATAAAGCGGCTGACATACTATATGATTCCCAAGAAACTTCTTACTACTTTATCAGTTCTTGGCACAAGCATTTCCCCAATAGCCCTAGATTTATCAAGTCCTATCTCTAAGCCTCTTTGGCTAACCACATGCCCCAGCAATTTTCCTGACTTGACACTAACTATACACTTCATTGGGTTGAGACGGAGATTGAATTTCTCAATCCTTGTGAAATTGATCTAACCCTGCTGGGTGCTCTTTTGGTGTGGCAAATTTCACAACCATGTCATCCACATAAACCTCGACCTCTTTATGGGTCAAATCATGTAGTAGCATTATGACTGATCGCTAATAGGTTGCCCTTGCATTCTTGAGTCTAAAACGTATCACTCTAAAACAACATGTTCCCCATTCTAATATGAATGCAATTTTGAACTTGTCTATCATGTTCATAAGGATCTGGTGGTATCTAGAGAACCCATCCATATAGGAATACTTGGCAGCCCTAACTGCACTGTCTACTAGAACTTCAATGTGTGGCAATGAAAAATTGTCCTTAGGGGTGGCGTTGTACAGATCCCTAAAGTTGACCTAGACTCTGACGTCACTATTTTTTGGGCATAGGAACTACATTAGATAGCTAAGTGGGATAGTCGATGACTTCCACAAAATTGGTCTTCATCTATTTTGCTACTTCTGCTTTGACTTTTTCTCCCCATTATGAACACATTCTTCTCATCTTTTGCTTCATTGGATGAATCCTCAGGTCCATGGGGATCTTGTATTCAACGATGTCCCGATCGAGCCCAGGCATGTCCTCGTGAGACCAAACCAAGGCCAAAACATGATTCTTCAATGTTTTTACTAATTCTCTCTCTTGATCAATAGGTAGTTGATTGGAAATGTATACCATTTTTTGATCATCCTTCGTATTTAAGTGAATTTCTTTTGTAATACCATCATTAATGTTAAAAATTCTAGATGAATGCTTGAATTGATACTTAAAATACAATCCAAATAAGTAAAGTTCTTCACCTTATTATCATCATAAAATACATTATTCATTTCAAACATATTGGAAATTGAAATGAAAGACTTATCCTGATCAATAGGCGTTGGTTGCACCAGATGTTCCTTCCTTAGCAGCTGGCTTTAGTAGGATGTCTTAGTCGTCTTCCTCTTCTATTTTTACTTTGTCTTTCATGACTTTGACCATGTTTATGACAGTTGGGCTTAGGCAACCTCCTTTGCTCTTTGCCTCCTCCACTATCCTGAGTTGAGCTTAGAAGTGCTTGGTCAAAGCTTTGAGGATTTCTTCTTCTTTGCTCAGCTTTTTGACCTTCTTTGGACATACTTGTTAATCAGACTTGTTCTAATCGAGAATTACCTCTACAACTTATTGATAATCTGCCTTTTTCATCACACAAGTGATAGGGCTTTACCATGTTTATTATAGTCAACCACATGTAAAAAAATCCTGAATCCTGGAACATTCATCCCCTGATGAGTAACAGTTTCGGGGGTTCTATTGTACGGTTGCTCCAACTTCCTCTAAAAGATTGTTTTGGTGGTGGTTTTATTGGTGCCTTTATAACCAAGTCCTATAGGTTTCCATTGTCCTACCCCTATGTTAAAAGTTGGAATGCCCTACTCATGGGCTCCTAGTCCTTTACTAGAAGTATGGTGTGTCTACATGTAACTTTGGATCCAAGGACCCCAATGCACTTCCGGTTTCCTATTTGATGCTTGATCAATTGTGGCTATGGTAAACCCTTTCATATGACTTTCCTCCATCTTCACTGCGGCCATGACTAATGCTTCATCTTCTTTTAAAGTGACAATCTTACCTTGAAACAAAACATGGACCTTTTGGTGAAGAGTAGACAGAACCCCTCCCAGAGCATGGAACCATGGTCGTCCAAGTAGCATAGAGAAAGACACTGGGATGTCTATGACTGTGAAAAGCATAATAGAAGAGACTTCTCTGATAGTGACTTTCAGCTTCAAATGTAATGATGATGGTTCTTTTGGAATTTTCATAGGCATTTATGGCCATTGTGGACTTTTTTAAATCCTTCTCGGTTAATCCCAAGATTGGCAAAATATCCTTAAGATAGACATTTAGAGCTGAACCGTCGTTAACCATCACACATGGCATGATGCATCCAAAAATACTTTCCTTCAAATAGAGAACTTTATTGTGTAAAATCCACCCATCCAGCATATTAGAGCTAGAGAAAATAATATCAAGAATGACAGTGCGAGTTTTAGTGTTGAGTAATGTGCAAACTTGTTCAGGAGACGCCAAAGGAAATGTCTCAATTTCCATAAGCTTCTTGACAATGGCAAGCCTATGATCTTGAGAACTAAGGAGAAGATCCCAGATGCTCATCTTGGTAGTGGTGGCCTTTAACTGGTCCACGATCGGGCTTCTTATCTATTTCAAAGACTTAGCAAAAGCAAGGGGAGCCAAGGGTTTTTCCCTTGGCATGGTAGAAGCTACTGACCCAATAATATTTCTTCCTCCAGTGACTGGACTGACAGTTTAGATAGGCGAGTTTGTTGTTTTGAAGACTTTGAATTCATTGAAATCTTCATCGAGTGGTATTTCCCCTAAGTCAATTATCCTATTCACCGCATGTGGCTTTTTAGTGACAAAAGGTCATTGCATAAAAGGTGCCTTCTCATACTGTCTTCCCAGGGTAGATGGATTTTCTTGAAAGATCTGAAACAAAATAGGACTGGAATCTTTCCTGATCATCTGGATAGATAAGGAAGCTCCATCAGCTGGTTCTTCATCACTGATAATCAAATCTTCTAGTTTATCATCATGCTTATTCATGTACTAGGGATCTTCTTTAGTAGACTCCATAGATGTTGGGTAGATGGCATTGGTTGCCTTCCATTCCTAATATAGCAATTGGTTCCCCTATTTGTCTAACTCAGGGGTTGAGTCCTCTAGTGGATAGACCCATGTGAGGTAATCAATGAGCTGCTTAGCGAGTGCATTCCAAAATGAATTTTGGTAAAATGGTAGCCCTTTAAACCATATAACTGCTTTTTCACAAGGAGTCAAACAGAACCTCTCAAGCTAATGTGCATAATGAATGTACCCAATTTTCATCATTTGTATGAACTCATAGATGCGAGGTAGAGGCTTCGTACTTTTATCATAGAATATGGGGTAGACTTTGCTCAAATCTAGATTCTGGATGTGATAGCTGTCCTGAGCTAGTTCATTCTTGGCTCTGATCTCTCTGTGATGTACTTCTGAGAAGGTTCTTGCCCCTCATCTTGAATTATATTGATAAAACGCTCACCACCCTAGTCAAAGTTTATAAAATCTCTAGAATCATCGCTCGCTATAGACTATAGACCGCTTAGTGAATCTTGCTCCAAAGACAAGGCGTAGCTCTCGGCACCATCGTAGTTGACTTTCATGCCATTAGGAAAGAGAGCTTCACACTTGAAATCTGATGGCAAATGGTTTAGGTCATCATTTATGAAGACTTCAAGCTCGTACCCTAGATTATCCACTTCACTTTCATCTTCTTTGTTTGACTCGCCAGAGTTATCAAATTCCTTGATCTCTTTGTCTGAATCTACGAAGGGTTGTTGTTCGTTCATTGGCTCAAGAACCTAATTTGGTGCTTGTTGTATGGTCACACCGTCATCAGAATCTTCCTATGGATCCTCCTCAGGGTCTTCTTCTAGATCCTCCTCAGGGCCTTCCTCAAGATCTTCTTCTGGTTCCTCCTCAAGGTCTTTTTTAGGGTCTTCTTCTTGATCCTCTTCTATTGTGTTTTCCATCATGTTTAATCCAACCTCCATCCCTTGAATGGCTATGCTAAAGTCAAAGATCATACCTTGTATATTGGCGAATGTCTGTTCTATATGAGCACCATATGATATAAGATCTGCACGAAATTCCTCTAAATGGATCCCACTGTTTAATGCTTATTTAGTCACTTCAATTCATTTTTGCTGCCACATCTGCATAAAGTCTGGTGAATGGGTCTTGTACTACTTAATTTAGGTTCATGTTGAGATATCTTTGTCAACCTTTGTGGTTACACTAGGCTTACCCAAGATCGTACATGTCCTGATCTCTAAGACATGTCGTTCTAGAAAAACTTCCAAATTTGAACAAATTTGTTCCAACATAGTTGGGACTCATGTAATTAGGGGAAGTGTAAATAGAAGGCTGAGGAGGAGGAATTTGCTCCCAACCAGCATTGTGTTGATCTACTAGAGGTGCCAATCACCAAAAAAGACCAGTTGCCTTTAGATATATAACCATGAAGTGGTGCATGAATGATCTCTCCATGTAATATTAGTTTCAATGCCCTTCCATTGGCATTGTATTGTACCAATCCATAGCTGGTCCTTCTAAGAAGTAAGGAAATTGGGATGCAAAGCCCATCATAACGATCCCTCGTTCATGTATAAATTGGAGGAATCCCTCTATATGCTCATTAGGGTCAGAATCTCCTCAAAATATAAGGGGTGGTGGTACTTGATATTGGTCCAATCCCTTTCTTCTCATTCTCAAGACGTACTAATGTCCATATTATCGAAGATCATGTTATCCCTCTATCTCGAGTCATGTCAGAAATTATCTGTCATGTAAATTCCGTAGTCATCGACTTCTATGTGAACATTGATAGCGTTCACCGTAGCCTGGAAGTTAGGCAAGGGATTAGTCTATGTGCTTGGCTTCTCTTTGGGTTCCTTCATTCTCCCATCAGCTATAATTTGTTGTAAATCTTTGATTAACCGAGTGCATTCATTAGTGTGATGCCCATTGGTCATATGATAGGCACAGAAGTTATCCCTATTAGCCTCGGTAGGTGGGACAAATGGCTTGATACTCTGAAGTTGGTTAGACTTCCTTAATTGGTGAATATTTAGGACAATGATTCCACCGATGGGGACATGGACCAATGAGTTTGCAATTGAGTGGCAGCAGTGACCTTAGATGGAGCTTTTGAAGATTTAGAACTGCCTTGTTTGGAAGATCCACCTTTTTCCCAATACTAGGCTTAGTATGAACCTGTTGTTCCTATTTCTTCAACCGGTCTTCTTCATCATATTTTTCTAGTCTTTTGGCGTAGTCTACTACATGATTAAAGGTATCAAACCTTTTCATTTGCATCTCATCCCGGTATCTCTGATTGGATCCTTCAACAAGTTTCACTATTAAGGCTTCCTAGTCAGGTGTCCTAGTCACAAGTACATGAACAACCATCCATCTTAAGTAATATTCTTCAAACGACTCGTTCAGGCATTGTTTGACCCTTTTGAGATCCTACAGGGTAGTCTTGGCCTTCAGATTGAAAGCATAGTTCTCTAGAAATGCAGAACATAGGTTTTTCCAATCGGATTTCCAATCCGTCAGCATCCTCATATACCATTTAGAGGCTAGACCACGGAGAGTGGCTTGAAACATGTTAACTATATGAACCTTTGAGAACTTCATACTAGTCATGATCCAGAGATAACTTTCAACATACACATGAGGAGACCTAGTACCAATATACGGAGCTCTATAAGGCATCACAAAGTTAGCCGATAGGGCTTCAGATTCCTTCGGTGAAAACTGGTCATTATCCACATATTGCTCAATAGAGGGAGAAATGGACTTATCTTTCGTTGGGGATAGCTTTTCCATATCCGCCATTTTTGCATTCAATGCTGCTATCTCAGCCTCTCTTTCTTGGGCCTTTAGCGAGCTAGAAGCGCTTCGTCTTTCCCAGATTTCATAGAACTCTGGACCATCTAGAATCCTTCTAAGGGATTGACTAACTGTGTCATCGTCTGCCATCGCAGCTTTGGGCTCTAGATCAGAGATAAATTTGGCTAGTGATTTAACTAGTGGTGAGGGCCTGACTTTTTGTCTACCCATAATACGTCTTACACTCCTTCTTTCTCGCTTCTAACCTTTAAATCAAGAGATCAAGTGTTAGTAAGCATTTTGTGGTTCTGAGCCTTACTTACCTTTATTTGTTGAAATGAATGAGTGAAATGGATAAATGAATGATTGAATGAATGAATGGATGGATGGACATACACAAATTTAGGGTATTGAGTGTGGTGCAAACTATTCAGGGAATAATTAGCAAGGTTTGCTCGTAATATTCATGTAATATTACCCATACACAGTCTAAAGACTAGGGTTTTGAATCAAATTGGGTTTGACTAGATGCTTGGTTAGATCTAAGATGACTTTAATAGTTGGGTGGCTCACTGGCCCAATTTAGTCATTCTAGGTGACCGAGTGAGTTGACTCAATGGTCACTTGGAGGATGACTCTACGGTCAAAGGTGAGTTGACCCACTGGTCACTCAAAGGTTAGCTTGGTGGTCAAAGGTGAGTTGACTCGCTGGTCACTTGATGGTTGACTAGATGGTCAAATGTGACTTGACTTGCTGGCCACTTGGTGGCTGACTCAGTGGTCAAAGGTGAGTTGACTTGAGGGTCACTCGGGGGTTAGCTCGATGGTCAAAGGTGAGTTGACTCATTAGTAACTTGATGGCTAACTCGATGGTCAAAGGTGAGTTGACTCATTGGTCACTCGATTGCTCCGTGGTCAAAGATGAGTTGACTCGCTAGTCACTCAGGAGTTTGTGTATTTTAGCTCATGTGTTGGGCCTAGGTAGATTAACTGGTCTTGGTTTATTCCGGCTCATGGGCTGAGCCTGGGTGGACTCACTTGTCTTAGTTTGTTCTGGCTCATCGGCTGAGCTAGGGTGGACTCATCGATCTTGGTTTGTTTAGGCTCATGGACTGAGCGTAGGTAGACTCACTGGTCTTGGTTTGTTCCAGCTCATGGGCTGAGCCTAGGTGGACTAACTAGTCTTGGTTTGTTCCGGCTCATGGGCTGAGCCTAGATAGACTCACTAGTCTCAATTTACTTTTAGGTTCCTATAACTAAGGAAATGAAATGGTATGTCACACATTAATGTCATGGCTACATAAAGATGTGGTTAGTTTTCACATAACCACGATGCTTATGATGTCCGTTTTTAGTTTATTTGTATTTAATAAACCTGCACATGTAGCAAATGGTTTGATCGTGCCTACCACCCTTTTAACTCCATTTGGTTACTTCGTTTTAAAGTCAATGGGGGACTTAGCGAAGTCTGCTCGCATGCACTCAAGGTTTTTGGGTAAACCTACGAGAAAGTATTTATGGCTCATCTATATGTGAGTTTCGGTCTCAGGATTGGGTACCCTGCGCCTTTGTGTACCAAGTTCCAGTGGCCCTAAGCAAACCAAAGGAATCTTATCCACATATAATATACTCGAGTAGTCTTGCCCTTAAGTGAGCAAGACCCTCGTACATTATGCAAGGGGTGTGATCAGATCCATAGCCCTCAAGCCCTAAGCAAACTTAGAGATACTTCACCGAAAGACACCTAAGTTGGTTTAGGGGTAAGAAATGCAGATGCTATGCAACCCTAAAATTTGGGTAATGCCGAATTTACCACATATTTCGTAGTTCCAAAATTTAATGGAATAATATTTTAATTATTATGTCAAAAATTTATAAAAATCAGGTTTTTATAAAAAATAATTTTATCCCTAACGGAGTCGCCACTATGAGAACGGGATTTTGCAGTCCCTCTCGCGAGACGATGATGACATGTACCCAATTCTAATGCCTTATAATAAAAGTTCTCTTTAGAATTTTTTATTACCAATATAATGTTCTTTGCGAACTTTATTCTTGGTAGAATCCAGTTCGGTGTGGCCGATAACGTGTCCGGTAGGAGCTTAAACTGATGATTTACACTCAAACTAAAATAATATCTAAATACCCATTAAAATTCAAAAATCCCGCTTTGACCCCTTTGACTCGTGTTGGCATCGCCCCATGCCGCAAGCAGTATCATCCATGTCACCGGCGGTATGGCCAAAACGGGCTTTGCATACAGCTTTCATCATCTCCCCTTAGGAGAGTCTCTTTTCTACCATTTCAGTGAAAATGACTGAAAGTTCTCGAAGACCGCCCCAATTTGCCTATAAAAACACACCTTAGGTTTTAAAAAGGGGGGAGAACACAAAAAAAGAGGACAAGAACAATCTGAAATATTAATTTACAGAATTCTAGAGGGAGAAAATAGATTTTAGTGAGATAAGAATTAGAAAAAGTAGGAAAAAGGATTCTCAATCCATTTTTCCTGGTTTTTCTTCTTTGAACTCTTTGATTGTGAGTTTAAAATCAGTAGACATTAGGTTAAAATCAATCTAAATAGGAACTTAGAAACTTAAGTACCCAATTCACTACCAAATCATCATTACAAGCTCCCCGGAGGTGTTCCTCGATTCACGAAAAGGTGGATTCACAGCCCCGAGGTAAAAATTCTGAGTCTCAAAGCTCTTTGGCTTTAATACTGTTGGTTTATGCTGATTCTTATTGATTTGCATTCGTTTTTGGGTTTTTCAGTTATGTTTTTTACCATTACCTGCTGGTGCTGCAAGAAATTGAAGTCGCCGGAGACATGTGATGTCGTGGGCGGTATCACTCATGTCGCTAGAGACATTGTTGATATCACTAGCTATATCACATTCCCCAGAGGCCTCACTTTCTTGTAGGGCCCTTTCTTTATGGTACTCAGAAATCCATGCAACCTACCTATAGACTGATGTCTCTAGTGACATCATTGATGTCACAGGCAACATCAATATGTCGCCGACGGCATGACCTTCTAGACAACTATTTTATTTCATTCATTTCCTACCTAGTCTATTTTCCGAAGCTAGAAAATACAGTGCAACGATGGAGGTCCAAAACCTCCTGAAAATAGACCCTACCCCATACAATGTGGCATTTTCACTAATAATTCCGTTAAAACAACAATCGAGTCTAAAATTTGGTTAAAAATAGAATTTCCCCGTAAACGCCGTTCAAATCACATTTTAGCCATCCAACCAGGCTTCATAATATTGTAAATGAAATATGCCATGTTCACGCTAACTCGATTCTTATTTACTTTGCTAACTATACATGAGTCATGATATATCTCCTATGACGTGTCGTATCTGTGCTAACCATATTCTGCAGGTAGATGTAGGCCTACGGGTATCTTACTTATCGCATAGAAAAATGTATAGGATTTGGACGCCTTGTAATAATTTTAATTTCCGTATTTATTTTTGGATGACTGTAATAATTTATTTATTGCTTTGATTACTTGATAAATGTGATAACAACATAATAACCGAAAATACAAATAAATAGGATGGATTAAACCGATTAAGAAAGAATGAAATATCTTAACTTGGCCTAATGAAAAATAGATAACATCATCTGAAATCAGAATCTCTACTTAAGGTATGGTGTACCACCTGGTGGGAAAATCGTACCAAAATTTCCCAGCTGAGCTGAATCGGGTGGCGACTCTATTTTAAGTACGGGGATTTCAATCTCGTATTCTTTAACACTTAAATTGGACTTAAATTCAACTTCAACATCAGTGCTTTTATCACGCCTAAAATGAGGATCAATCCCTCGGCATGCTTCACAGCGCCTTTGTTATTTTTCCGCCCCCGTGCGATGCATCTCACGTGGCCGCCTTGAGGCGGGAAAATGGTCATCCCCTCATAGTGGCGACTATACTGGGGACTGATATCTTTAAACTTGACCTTAAAATTTTCAACAAGTTTAAAGGATTTTGATGATGTATTGAAATCATTGGCCAAATTAAAACTTCATTCTTTTTTATAACGTTTTATCCTTAAACACGCATGTAGATAGTTCGGTAATTTTTTAGGTGCCCCATTTTACCCGAGAAGCTCACAAAAGTATCACTCATGCCCTATTGGAATTGAGGATGCCTAGTGGGTGGATCACTCATTTTAACCAACACATAAACTCCTGCGATCGTACCTATTTGGGGAGTGGTTGAGCAACGTGGAATCAAGGTAAACGAGAACCTTCTACATGAACAATCTTATACCAAAGCCGTGCTAGAAAAAGCCTTAGCACATCATTCCTTTAGGATTACCAAAACAATAAAAATAATTGGGACGCACTTCTTTCGCCATTACCGATGAAGACACTAAACTCCATCCTTCCAAAAAGGCATTAAGCGGAAGTCATAAGGTTGGAAGAGGGATGATTGGCATGCTATGTACTCCGTGATCAGGCATGCCCATGCAACAGCTTTAAGAGCCAAAAATGAATCAACTTACCCTTACTACTTCCGCACGTGGAAGAAGTTTAGCGACATATGTAGGACTTCTCTTATACCTCCATTGCGTCACCATATATCACTATCCATGACATGAGATACAAATGTCCCACGTATGCTGGAGGGATAAGCCATCACATCATCTCTAACCGTATCTACGTGCAGCCATACATATCATGCACCACTTCCAAAAATAAAAAGCATGCATACCATTTACAACCCATTCATGGTCTGACCCACGGTTCATGATCCGAGATAGTCTTCCTCCCAAATCCAGACCTTCACAACCAGCCATATCTCTTCCTCGCAATGACAACTCTGCCTCACCTAGAGAACAGACTGGTCCTACCCCCACCTCAGGAATAATAGCTCACCCCTCGTCTTTTGTGTCAGAAATCACCATTGCCATCATCCAATTTATAAGCTCGGATCAATTCCAACACATCATTCAGGAACTGATTCAGACATCCTTCAAAGAAGCCTTAGCAAACTAGAACTTTGACCAGGTCACGCATTATCCGGGCATGACACCCACTCCTATGGCTACCCTGCAGGAGTCATCCATCCCCCCGAACCAACGACCAAGTCATGCAATCTCCAGGCATGACATTCGATAGTGAAACACTCTAGCAATCATTGCCAACTGCTTACCTCGGATGAAGGGAAGGAGCCCAGAGTCTAATTCTTCATTCATTCCCTGGCACCTTGCCTCCAACATTGGTCACTCCATCGCAGTTAAGGCTCCTCGCTACCCCGACGCCTCCTTAGTATGACCAAGTCATGCAACATTCGGGCGTGACACCTAAAGTTAAAGCCTTCTTGCATCGATTGGTGATAATGGGCTGCGATCAGAAAGAGGAAGGGGTCCAAACAGAGGGGGATTAGGTCTTTCAGAACACTGACTCATGCATACCCCTACCTCAAATCATGGTAGGCCAAGAGACCTCTCAGAATTTGGCATCAACAGCCACTATTCAGCCAAACAACGGCGCAATTCCATGGAAACTGCCACTTAATGTAATCTTCATCAAATTGAGGGAAGTTGGCCTTCTCAACCCCCTTCGCGAATACAAACCTCCCATAAGAGAAGAGGGAAAAAGCTTTTGCGGATATCACATATTGTCAGGTCACCACACCAATCAATGTAAGACTTTGGTTCGTGCCATCTAATGTCTGGTAAGTAATAAGAAGATCATTGACCCTAAAAGAGCACCTAGCCCCTTGCCAGAGTTTGACAACCAGACACAGACAATTAATCCCAGCTTTCCTGAATAAAGGAATGGGCCACAGGATCTCATCAAGGCCATCTACTCCAATGGTATGGGAAAGTTCCACTCCAAAGATGAGGACAAGGACTCAATCATTGAAGAGGCTAGGGAGTTTATGGCCACCATGATCAAAGCCATGACAGTTTTAGCAAAGAAGCATGGTCAAAGCGAAGCAAAGAACCTAATGATCAAGGCTATGAGGCAGTTCACCGAGGTCCTCATCGGGAAGCAAAGTCAAGTGAGAGACACCTTGCCTAAGTACCAGGCAGAATAAGACTCAGCTCTCCACCGACATCAACACTAAAGACCCTCCACCTATGGAGGATGAAAAGCATTGATTTGTAATCTTTAGATTTCTTTCAGTTTGAACTTTTTATGTACCAAACTTTGAGCTCCATGAGCAACTTTTATTTTTCTTACTTATGTCATGTTTGTACCATTTGATCCATGCATTCTTATGAGCACACGTATGATGCTTCTAGTATTCAGGATATTTTACTGTATGAAATTAATTTGAGTACAAATGAAGGCTCTTATGTGGTAATCAATTCCAATAATTTAACTCCTATCAAACACATGGGAGATAATAAAGTGCTTAAAGACCACGATAATGCTTCTGCTTAGGCCCCAAATCAATAGTCAGATTGTTGAACACCATAGGTCTTTTCCAGAATTAACTTAGCAACCCTGCAATGGTGCACCGTCAAGCTGATAAAGAAGTATCAACTGGTTCCCTGAAATGGAAAATCACGGCATACATATTCACCCACCCACCCCTTTCCATTTTTCAATCCCTATCCACCACTTCTCTGCTCCTTGGCTATCCTTGGCATGGGGGCATAAATGATTGATAAACATCGTAGTCAAATCTTACACTAATGTCACCACTAAGGAAATGACCAAACTCGCAGAGAAACACATCTTCACCTAGCACAAATTTACCCACATCAAACCCCTTGAGCAACAAAGATCAGAGGGCAACCTCCGCCAAGAGCATAAAGTATGAGAGCAAGCACCTTTACCCCACAAGCTACAAAGATAAGCGCACAACTAAAGTCGCGATCAGCTTGCCAAGTAAACCAGCAAAACAAGCTACCATTTCACCTTTCAAAGGCACCAAGTAAGAGGCCCCCCAAACCAAATGTCACTTGGTCAAAACCTTCCACCACCAATGCAAGGGGTAAGTTCAGGCCTAATCAGGAAGGGCTGTACAAACCGCAAGCTAAAGGAGCAATCAAAATAGCAATCAAAATAGTAATTAAACCAACCAAGAAGGCTTTGTATAAGCACCAAAACTCCTACAAACTAAACTCCTTGCAATGTGGCCAGTTAGAATTAAAGCAAGGTTACCCGATGTAACTTTGAAGGTTAGAATTAATTGGGTAATCCAGGCAAAAACCGAATGGATACTAAGAACCTTGGAGAATCTGGAAAGTCACATAATTAAAGCAAGGTTTCCTAATGTAACTTTGAAGGTCAGAATGAATCGAGTGATCTAGGCAAAAACCAAACTGACGCTAAGAACCTTAGAGAATCTACAAAGGCACAACCAATCACACAATAGTAAATCAGATCCTAATACCCTCCCCAAGAGTCATAGACTCAGCATTGAAGCATCTAGAGCCTTCCAACATCGACAAAGTTCAAATCAAATTGGAAAGGTTGCCGTATGGCCGAAGATAATACCAAATGTGTAAGGCTGTTAAAGTCATAAGCACGAGCAAGAGCAAGTTCATCAACCTAGTCAACCAGGATAGGCTTAAGCATTATCAGGTCTAAACAAAAGAAATAAATCAGAAAAGCGGCACACAAAAAAAATATATGTGATAATCACCTGCCTTTCGGCCTTTTACTGATCGAACAAAAATTAGGGTGACACCCAATGGTCGGTATCCTGCAAATTAGCCGTGCAAAAATTAGGGGATAAGTCAATATCGCCCTGTTAAACTAAAAACCTGAAAAGGGCGGTTTAGATAAAAATTAAGGCACAAGAGAAAAACAGTGAGATGTTAACTTGAAAATCTATAAAGGCTAGTCAACACCAGGAGTTCGATTAATGGAAATTATTGTCAACATCTTGTACTCAAATTAAATTCACTCAATAAAAGTGTCTTTCGTACTAAAACCTCTATGCTTATGATTGTATAAATGCCTGGTGACTAAGTGAAGGAAACATCACAAGTAAGCTCAATCAAAGATGCTCCAAGCTCATCGTTGTTTCTTTTCAAAAAAAGAAAAAGAAATAAGAATATCCAAATTTCTCTAGTTCCCTCCAATCTGCGTTCCCCAAGCTTTGCAGGAAGCCTTGTAGCTATTAAGTGTGGCTTGCCATACTAGAATTTGAAGAAATAGCCAAAACTGTGTTTTTGGGTAGTTGATGCCGCCGGCGATATGGGTGATGCCGCCGGCAATGTGGGTGTGGGCGATATGAATGATGCCACCAGCAACATGGGTGTGGTCGATTTTGAGGTGATGTACTTGGAAATATAAATGATGCCTAGTGTTATAGAAGTAATTTTTGGCAGCATCGGAAGCATGTTTTTCGTTTTAGACCTATACAAAACCTGTAAACAACCCTGTAATCCATTCCAATACATGTCCAACTGCAATCCATTTTATTCAAAGGAAAAAGTCCACTGGCACAAAGCATTCAAATATCCCATTGCTAAAACTAAATGCAACCAAAACTATCCAATAGCCGATATCTCAGAACCATTCAAACCCCAATGTATCAAGGGTACAAACCAAAATCCGAAATAAAAGAGCAAAATGAAAGTATAAATCTAGGCATGTCTGCCACTACCGGGCGGGCAAGATGAAAAGTCCTCAGGGCTTACTAGCCAATCGTCAACCTCATCCTCCTATCTTTCCTCAGTCATTGGGATGCTGCTAGACTCCTCAACTATAATAGACGGGCGCCGGCCAGCGGACATCTTCACTTCTCTACGGCTGGTGCTACTGAGGTGCGCTCGATCCAAGTTTTGCCTGCTCCTCCACTCATGAATAGTATCCTACAATTGACTCTCAAGGTCACTCACACAGTGTCAGAGTGCTACGGTCTCCTCCTCATATCTCCGCCGGGCTGCATTGGCATCCGATAGGGAAAGGGCCAAAAAATCCTGCAAACTAGGGAAAGCGTCAATGCACTTCATTCATAGCATCCATACATACATATTATCTTACTTTGGCATGTCATAACAGGGAATGTACCTAAAAAAGCAGCGATTGCCCAATAAGTGTGTCCCAAAGAGTGAAATTATTCTCTACCAATTGCTCTACATGGCTCCGAGCAACCTAAAAAATCCAAAGGGCAAATCAATATGCACTAACATCCAAGGGTAAGCAAGAAAGCAATTATCATGTTCTCAAAGCCTTACATAAGTAGTGCTCTCTGGCATGAAGATCGAAGCATGTCAGCTCGGGCTTATGTTCCTAGGATGGAACTCGCCTCGACAATTCATCAGCAGGAACCGAGTCTCCATCGGGTTGACCAGGTGCCCTTCCACAAAATTTATCCCCTCCGGCACACTATAGTATTGCATCTCGCTCTAGTTGTCCCGACCTCTTTTCCTTATAGGATCCTGAAAAACACAAAAAACACACATGAACGACATTCCTAACCCAAACAATTGCAAATCATGCACATAAACACAATCATACCTCAAAAGAGTAGTGCCCCTGAGACATCGGCACTCTCCTACTAGCCACATTCGCACCTATCTCATCCTTTCCCTTAAGCTCAATATCAACGTTGTCTTCAACCTCATTCTCAGCCTCCTTTTCCTCTTCTTCTTCCTCCTCCTCAACATTAACTATCCCTTTAAGCCACCTCTTCTCCTCCTCTAGTCTTTATTCATTATGGTACTCAATTGTATCATCCCTATGGATGTGGTGGCACAGGGAGAGTAAGCACTACTGGTGTCGCTTGTAAGAGCCCAGAATGCTATGGATGACCCAGCCATCCCCCTCAATATAGTCGGCTTTATTAGCCTCAGATGTAATCACCAAATGGGGCCACCATAAACCCTTAGGAGGATCAGCAGGCACTGGCCTAGTGGTGATAGGGATAAATCTCCAACCCCCCAACCTATTCTCCTAAGTACCACTGCTGCGAGAGAGGGCACTCAATCATAAACTAACGGCCATCCACCTCCTTCCCAGCCCTTGCAACCACCAGCAGGTTCTGCACCCCATCAAATGGGTCCAGGATATGCTGTACCAATAATCAACCAAACAGTCGATGAAAGTATAATGTAAATACAAAAATGCATTTGGTTTACTAATGTTTTGTTCTAAGTGTGAAACAGGGACTAAATTAAAAAGATCACATACTGAGCTCAATGGCATGCTCCTCAAGACCTCCCTATACTTCGTGGGGTACTTGGTCTTCCCGCCAATACCACCGTACCAACGGGCGAGAAAATAGGAACCTGGTGGCACGGTCTTCTTGAACTCAACCAACGAAAGGATCTGGTGCTCGAAAGCCCAGGCTTGCACAAGTAACAATTGATCAGTTCAAAAATATCCATAGTAAATGAGACATGTACAATCAAGTAAAATGCTTCCAAGGAAGGTATACCTAAAGTAGCAGATGACTGAGACGGAGGGCCTTCCCCTTCTTTCAAGTGCTCGTATCTAGCCCATGGTACATCTGCACCAGGATAGCCCTCGGCCAATTCTTCTTCTTAATGTCTGACACATCCTCCTCGGTAAATATTAGCCTGTAGTTGATCTTGCTCCCCAAAACTAGGAAAAATAGTATAGTGAGCAAGGAAATTATGAAGGAGTAGACGCAAGCATCTCTATCATCTTTGGACACCACATTCACTCTAGTTCAGTGTTGGTGCAACTCGCCATTAGATAGCCACCCTGAGATGGGCTTTAAGCCGAATAGCTGCTTCACTCACCTCACCGCGGGCTTCTAGGTGTGATACTTGTCCATGTAGTCATCAAAATGAATGACCTTGTCCATCCATGGGAGCCTAGTCATAGCCATAACATTTGAAGGCATGATTTTCACCTCCCCAAATGAGGAGTGAAATGTATGGGTGGTTTCGGACCACCACTCTGTAAGAGTAGTTACAGCCGAGAGAGATAGATTCAGCATTACCATGGGCATAATTTGGGCTAAGTGTCTAAAGCCTGTCTTATTGATGGCTAGCGCAAGTTCAGGATCCTTTTCTGAAATATGGTGCCACCACTCACTGATGGTGCCCATACCTCCAGTGTCAGTCAACCTATGCGGCTGCAAAAATCAGAAACAAATAGATAAGTCTCGGATCATTTTCTAGCTCTTATTTTCCTGCTACAAGGTTGTGGATGTTGCTTTTACTGGAAGTGATGTCACTGGCAACATCATCCATATTGCTGGCAGAACCCAGTTTTGCCTCAAAAATCGCACTCATCGCGCCAAAATTATAAAAATCCCAATTAATTGAATCCTAAGCCTAAGAACAGTAAAAATGGAACCTAAAACATACAATATTAGTTCACAATCAGTTTATTTCACTCTTATAACTCCTATCACAGCACCATTTTAAGCCTAAAGCCGAATCAAAAGTTAACCTAAAAAGAAGTATTTCGAGTCTTGCAGGATTACGTAGATGTAGGAAAGATGTTTCTCCTTAGCTAGGGTCTGGCCGATGATAGGGGAATTAATCCCGTACCCATACATCTTGGCTGTCTCCTTTAAGCCATAAGCAATAGGAACCAAGAGAAGTTTTAGCCCCTCGATGGAAGAATCGGGCATGCTCTTATTAGCCATAGCGGATTTTCCCTTGAAAGCCTTGGCAATTTTCTTCATGATTGGAATAGCGAAGAAAGCGAAAGGTTTGGAGAAGAATGGAGCAAAGACAGGGTACGATTTCTGTATACACAGAGTGAGGAAGGGAAAGAGTTTTACTTCCTTTTAAACTATCATGCAGAATTTGAGGAGTTTTAATTTATCTAAAACTGCCTGATCCTTATTGCCGGTGGCATCAGTCCATAGAGCCAGCGACATCAGTCATGTCGCCGGCAACATCACCTCCACCAATTTGAATTTTGAATTTGTTTGACCAGTCAAAGCTACCATGTGGCACTCATATTGCTAGTGATATCATCTCTAATCACCAGCGACATCATCCATATCACCGGCGATATTAACTCCTC
The DNA here is from genome assembly GCA_947683365.1 of Euphorbia pulcherrima. NCBI lineage: Eukaryota > Viridiplantae > Streptophyta > Magnoliopsida > Malpighiales > Euphorbiaceae > Euphorbia > Euphorbia pulcherrima. The sequence continues at coordinate 25,009,406 of CANTUS010000004.1, forward strand.
TCCTTGCTTTTTTAGCCATCCTCGGTAAAATCCTGGCTCTAGCTCTGACATCCCTAGGACTTCTAAACCCTTGTACTTTTTATTATTATGTTTTTTATATTGATCAAAAGGGCAAAAATATTTATTTTTCATAAAATCGATCAAGTAGTAAAAATGTCATCTAAAATCTATCTAATCTTGTTCTCATTCTACTTTTTGCAGGAATAAAACTGCAACCGTAAACCCGATATGATCATTCTGTACGCTACCCAGAGATTACGGCATGTCCTGCTACATGTCAATCTTTGGGTTCACCCTTCGAATGCCAACTGAAGGTCCCTAATATAGTCTTTGAATGTATCACCCTTTGGGTTCACCCCCTGTTCACTAACTGGAGATTACGGCATGACCCTGTACATACTGATCTTTGAATTCATCCCCTAGAACACCATTGGAGATTATGGAATGACCGTGAACTACACTCCACCAATCCATAAAGCATAAGTCCGTCCAAGGGGTAATCTCTCCGCGAAGCTTAAGTCTGACTAAGGGGCAACCAATCCATAAAGCATAAGTCCGACCAAGGGGCAATCTCTCAATAAAGCATAGGTCCAACCAAGGGGCAACCAATCCATAAAGCTTAAGCCCGACCAAAGGGCAATCTCTCCATAAAGCACAAGTCCAACTAAGGGGCAACCAATATACAAAGCATAAGTCCGACCAAGGGGCAATCTCTTTGCAAAGCTCAAGTTCGACCATGGGCAACCGATCCACAAAGCATAAGTTCAACCAAGGGGCAATCTCTCCGTAAAGCTCAAGTCCGACAAAGGGATAACCAATCCACAAAGCATAAGTCTGACCAAGGGGCAATCTCTCTGCGAAGCTCAAGTCTGACCAAGGGATAACTAATCCACAAAGCTTAAGTCCAACCAAGGGGCAATCTCTCTGCGAATTTCAAGTCCAACCAAGGGCCAATCTCTTCGCAAAGCATAAGTCCGACCAAGGGGCAACCAATCCACAAAGCATAAGTCTGACCAAGGGGCAACCAATTAATAAAGCATAAGTCCAACAAAGGGGCAATCTCTCTGCAAAGCTTAAGTCTGACCAAGGGGCAACCAATCCACAAATCATAACTCCGACCAAGGGGCAATCTCTCCATAAAGCTCAAGTCTGACCAAGGGGTAACTAACCCATAAAGCATAGGTCCAACCAAGGGGCAACCAATCCACAAAGCATAAGCCCGACCATGGGGCAATCTCTCCATAAAGCATAAGTCTAACCAAGGGGCAACCAATCTACAAAGCATAAGTCTAACCAAGGGGCAATTTCTCCTTAAGGATCAAGTCCGACCAAAGGGCATCCTTTCCACAAAGCACAAGTCCAACCAAGGGGCAAACTAGTCATTCATTAGGTATCATTCCTATCCCTTGCTCTTTCATGCGATCATACTAATATGTGGCAGTAGTGATCCCCCGAGGGGCAGCCTGTGAGCACGGGATTTTGTAGTACCTCTCGCGAGATGATGATGACATGTACCCAATTTTAATGCCGCATAATAAAAGTTCTCTTTAGAATTTTTATTACCAATATAATTTTTTTGCGAACTTTATTCTTGGAAGAATCCAGTTCGGTGTGGCCGACAACGCGTCCGGTAGGAGCTTAAATTGATGATTTACACCCAAAATAAAATAATCTCTAAATACCCATTAAAATATCATCAAAATTCAAAAATATCGCTTTAAACCCTTTGACCCATGTTTGCAGCTTTTCAGGCTTGTGGGACCGCAGGTAGTCAGCTTTTTGAAAGCTGATGCCACCAGCGGCATCGCCCCATGCCGCTATCGGTATCATCCATGTCGCCGGCAGCATGGCCAAATTGGGCTCTGTAGACAGCTTTCATCATCTTCCCTTAGGAGAGCCTCTTTTTTGCCATTTTAATGAAAATGGCTGAAAGGTCTGGAAGACCACCCCAATTTGCCTATAAAAACACACCTTAGGTTTTAAAAAGGGGGGGAGAACACATAAAAAGAGGACAAGAACAATCTGAAATATTAATTTACAGAATTCTAGAGGGAGAAAATAGATTTTAGTGAGATAAGAATTAGAAAAGGTAGGAAAAAGGATTCTCAATCCATTTTTCCTGGTTTTTCTTCTTTGAACTCTCTAATTGTGAGTTTAAAATCAGTAGACATTAGGTTAAAATCAATCTAAATAGGAACTTAGAAACTTAAGTACCCAATTCACTACCAAATCATAATTACAATCTCCCCAGAGGTGTTCCTTGGTTCACGAAGAGGTGGATTCACGGCCCCAAGGTAAAAATCCTAACTCTCAAAGCTCTTTAGCTTTAATATTACTGGTTTGTGCTGATTCTTGTTAATTTTTGTTCATTTTTAGGTTTTCGGTTGTTTTTTCGACCGTTACCTACTGCTGCTGCAAGAAATTGAAGTCGCTGGAGACATGTGATATCGTCGACTATATCACTCATATCGCCAGAGACATCATTGATACCGCTAGCGACATCACATTCCCCAGAGGCCTCACTTTCTTATAGGACCCTTTCTTTATGGTACTCAGAAAGCCATGTAACCTGCCTATAGACTGATGCCTCTAGCGACATCAGCCATATTGCCGATGGCATAACCTTTTGGACAGCTGTTTTATTTCGTTCATTTATGACCTAGTTTATTTTCTGAAGCTAGAAAATATAGTGCAACGATGGAGGTCCAAAACCTCCTAAAAACAGACCCTACCCCATACCATGTGCCATTTTCACTAATAATTTCATTAAAACAACAGTTGAGTCTAAAATTTGGTTTAAAATGGAATTTCCCCATAAACGCCATTCTAATCTCATTTTAGCCATCCAACCAGGCTTCATAATGTTGTAAATGAAATATGTCATGTTCATGCTAACTCGAGTCTTGTTTGGTTTGCTAACTATACATGAGTCATGATATATCTCGAATGACGTGCCGTATCAGTGCTAACCATCTTCTGCAGGTAGATGTATGCTAGGCCTTCGGGTATCTTACTTATCGCATAGAAAAATGTATAGGATTTGGAAGCCTTGTAATAATTTTAATTTCTGCATTTAGTTTTGGATGACTGTAATAATTTATTTATTGCTTTGATTGTTTGATAAACGCGATAACAACAAAATAATCAAAAATATAAATAAATAGGATGGATTAAACCGATTAAGAAAGAATGAAAGATAGATAACATCATCCAAACTCGAAATATCTACTTAAGGTATGGTCTACCACCTCATGGGAAAATCGTACCAAAATTTCCCGATTGAGCTGAATTGGGTGGCGACTCTATTTTAAGTACAGGATTTTGATCTCGTATTCTTTAACACCTATATTGGACTTAAATCCAACTTCAACATTAGTGCTTTCGTCACGTCTAAAATGAGGATCAATCCCTCGGCACACTTCACAATGCCTTGTTATTTTTTCGCCCCTGTGCGATGCATCTCACACAGCCATCCTGAGGCAGGAAAAAGGTCATCTAATCATAGCCACTGTGAGCGGGTGAGCTTTTTGGAAGGGAGAAATGCATGCGGGGTGCGGTGCGTGGGGCACGTTGGGTGCAGTTTAAGGAAATCGCGGTGTTTGGTTTGGTTTGGTTTGAGAAAATCCAATTAGCTTAATGCATGTGTCTCTTTTATAATAAAATGCTTGGTTTTATTAAAGAGAAAATCGTTTTATTATTTTTCACGCAAACTTAGTGAGTGCAAAAATATAATGAAGTATATTTACATATTTTATTAAGAGAAAGTATATTGAAAGTAAAGCATTTTTACTTTATTTTAAAATAAATTAGAGTCGCCACCTGGTTCAGCTCCACCAGGAATTGTGGTATACTAATCAAGAAATAGGATTTTTATATAGATAGAAAATGAGATTCTGAGTTCGGACATAATAGGTACTCATATTGTTCAAGTTGTTTAGATTAATTTTGCAATTTTGTAATTTATGGTAATTTCTACATTACATCAGCTTTATTTAAGAAATAAATTAAAGAAATAAAATGGGCGTTATAACGGCATAATAAATTGATATTTTCTACCAAAATTTTGGCAGAGTAACGGTAGCTCTAGGGTTTTGGTCGAAAGCTCAGATAGAGTTTCCTCACATTGTTGATGTTTATCCACACCTACGAGCTTATTTACACATGTTATAGTTTAAGTGGCCCCAATGGCTTACTTAACCAAAGAAATGATCTACAAAAATGCAATAATAAAAGTAATAGAAATCAATTTTAATGAATTTTAAAGGTGGGCTTAAAGCCAATTACCCTCAGTTTACCTTTTCGTCTTTCTAGGGTCACTTAAGAGCTGGTGTAGGATCGAAGTTATCAAAGATTGTGATTTGGTTGGAAAATAGATTTAACCCAAGCTATGGCTATAACCTTGGATTATTTCTTATAGAAAATGCGAGATTTGTGAGAAATTGAGTCATTTTTAGACCAAAGATCACTGTGAGATCTGGATCTAAAAATATAGAAAATCGAGTTTATACCTAGTGTAGGTGATAAAGCTCGGATTTGAAAGTGTTTTGGTAGAGTTTCTGGGATTTTAGGTCTCCTGAAACAAAATAGGAAAAGTGATTTTACGTAACTTTTGAACTACTGCTCAAAATGGAAAGAATAAGGTGCTATTTATATAAAGAGGTAATGAGCCTACGGGCCCATCGCACACTTGATTGCAAATATTGCAAATCTGTCAGTAATCTCGCGGGGATTTACTGAGATACTATTTTTTTATAGTTCATTGGTAGTGAGCCCGAGGACTAAGAGACCGGTTTGACCAAAATTCTGACTTTTTGATTTTTCAGTAGAAAATACTAAATCAAGGCTTCCAACGAATGTGGATTTTTGAATTTCTGATTTTCGGTTGACAATTCGGTCCTTTTTGGCTCCTTTGTCTGATCACTGAATGAAATAGGCATTATTCCTCATCAGGCCGGAACAGACATGTGCTAACAATACTATTAACTTTCATATTTACATTTTTACTTCTTTGTTTATTCTTTGCACTCTCTAACCAATTTTAAGTTTCCATTATCAAAGAATACGCTTCATCACTAATCATGCTACTATTCACGTGCATTATTCATGCACTATTCAAATTTTTTTCATTTTTTCATCTTATTTTGTCACTACCTTTCAAACCATTCATTTTTTTGACATGTTGGTTTAGAGCTTTTTGTTCACCTCATTTTTATCTTCGAAATGCCATCCTTTATTATATACTTTTTCGGAAAAAAAAATCTGTTGTTCCATGTCTAGTAAGAATCGTATTTTCATTTGTTTGAAATTCTGGTTTTAATCCAATAGAATCTGGTAGGTATTTGGTAGGGAGCTGGTATATATTTATGAAGTATAATAAAAACTAGGCACAAATATAAACTTGGTGGATTGAACAAACTTCTAATGAACAGTTGAAAATGTTTTTGAATGTATCTGGTAAGTATCTAGAAAAATGATAATATATGAAATATGGTAGAAACATGTTACAAACATTAACTTGATAGATTGAACAAATTTGCAATGAAACATAAGATTTCTACCAGGTTCCTACCATTTACATACTAGTTACCCACTTATTTAAGAGTTGAAAAATGTTTTTGAAAAAGTATATCACAATGGATGGCGTTTTGAATGTATAAATGAGACAAGAAAATGTATCAAGTAAGTATATGGTAGAATGATAATATATGAAATGTGGTAGAAATATGTTACAAACATAAACTTGCTGAATTGAACAAATTTCTAATGAAATATAAGATTCTAACAGGTTCCTACTAGTTAGATGCCAGTTATCTACCACTTATTTAATAGTTGAAAAAATGTTTTTAAAAAAGTACATCACAATATATGGCATTTCGAATATAAAAATGAGATAGACAAATGTATCTGGTAAGAATCTTGTAGAATGCTAATATATGAAATATGGTAGAAATATGTTACAAACATAAACTTGATAGATTGAACAAATTTCTAATGAAATATAAGATTTCTACCGGTTCCTACCAGTTACCTACCACTTATTTAACTGTTGAAAAATGTTTTTGAATGTATCTAATAGGTTTCTGGTAAGTGTCTGGTGGAATGCTAATATATGAAATATGGTAGAAGTTTGTTACAAGCATAAACTTGATGGATTGAATAAATTTCCAATTAAATATAAGATTTCTACTTTAGGTTTCTACCAGTTACCTACCACTTATTTAACAGTTGAAATAATGTTTTTGAAAAAGTATATCACAATGGATGTCATTTTGAAGACAATAATGAGACGGACAAATGTATCTGGTAAGAATTTTGTAGAATGCTAATATGGTAGAAATATGGTAGAAATATGTGAAAACATAAACTTGATGGATTGAACAAATTTCCAATGAAATATAAGATTTCTACCAGGTACCTACCAGTTACCAACAACTTATTTAACAATTGAAAAAATGTTTGTGAATGTATCTGGTAGGTATCTGATAAGCATCTGGTAGAATGCTAATATATGTAACATGATAGAAATTTGTTACAAACATAAACTTGATGGATTGAATAAATTTCCAATGAAATATAAGATTATACTAGGTTCATACCAGTTACCTACCACTTATTTAACTGTTGAAAAAATGTTTTTGAATTTATCTGGTAGGTATCTAGTAAGTATCTGGTAGAATGCTAATATATGAAATATGGTAGAAATATGTTACAAACATAAACTTGATGGATCAAACAAATTTCAAATGAAATATAAGATTTCTACCAGGTTCCTACCAGCTACATACCAGTTACCTATCATTTATTTAAAAGTTTAAAAAATATTTTTATAAAAGTATATCACAATGAATGCATTTCGAAAATAAAAATGAGACGAACAAATGTATCTGCAAAGTATCATGTAGAATGCTTATACATGAAATATGGTCGAAATATGTTACGAACACAAAGTTGATGCATTAAACAAATTTCAAATGAAATATAAGATTTCTACCAGGTTCCTACTAGTTACCTACCACTTGATTAATAGTTGAAAAATGTTTTCGAAAAAGTATATCACAATGGATGACGTTTCGAAGATAAAAATGAGACGAACAAAAAACTCTAAAGCGGCATATCAAAAAAATAAATGGTTTGAAATATAATGTTAAAATAAGATGAGAAAATGAAAAAATAGTGAATAGTACCATGAATAGTGTGTGTAAATAATGGTAGAACGTACTACTTTAATTTTGAAACTTGTTTGGTTGGATAAAGTTAGGGCCCAAATGTTGAGATGATGGGAAACATTAATTTTTGTACATTTTTATAAAAAGCCCAATAAAATCATATACAAATAATATATGGACCCAAAAAAATTAATAGTAAAACACCGTATAGATATTAAAATAACTAGTTCAAGATAAGAAAATACAATTTATTAAAAACTTAGTAGTTTATATCTTACAAAATCTATTGAAAATTTTCTTAATTAAACGCGCCCTATATAGTAATTTCATTTTCTTTCAAAAAAGATATTATTAGTTTGTTATTATCATAATTGAATCAAATTTTAATACTCATTTGACAGCAATACAAATAAAAGTAATATTATTTCTAATTAATATTAAATCTATTATAACTTTGATAGTTAATTAACTACTGCAATATTTTTTTCACTTATCGAGCAAACAAAAAGTTCACTGTTTATTAGTTTATTATATTTTTTTAGACTTTACATTTCGATTATTTTACAACATTTTTTGTTTAAATATATATATGCGTATGTGGACACCACGGATAAAATTTTCTAAATCCGCCATTGGAATGGAGAGTTCTCATATTGGAATTCATTAAAATGAGCACGAGGTCATAGCTCAGTGAAGAACCCTAGGCTAGATTGTGGGCTACTTGTTTCATCTACACACCACAATAGTCTCGCTTCCTCACTGATGACTGAGGAATACTGTACTCTAAGGGTGATCAAAACAGATATCGTTTCACGTTTCAGTCCCTACTTTCTTTGGATTTCTGTAAAACAATCTGTCATTGAATAATGCGTCTAATGAATATGTATGTTACTAGTTAAAAGAGTTGTAAACGAGCCGAGCTAAGCTTTGTTCGAGAAATTTTAACGAGCTCGCACCCACTCGAAGTCAAGCTTGGTTCAAAACGAGCTTTTGATGAGTTTCAGGATGCTTATTATATCTTTGACAAGCTGAAGCCAAGTTTTGAATTTGTTCAAGTTTCAAGTTATGGTTTGACATAAAAAAAAATTGAAGTATTATGTATTTAAAATATTTGTAATATTTTAATATCACTTTTTTTATTGAAAGAACATCAGTGTTTTAAAAAGCGCTAGGCGCTAGTCGGGCGGCCGAGGCTTTCAGGGGTCTAGGCGGGGATTAATCGGGGCCTAGACGGAACCTAGTCGGATTGATTATTTTTTAATATTTATTAATAAATTAAAATCATTAATCCAAAAAAAAACATACATTTAATATATGTAAATATAAATTATCAATTTTAGTAGACGGATCAAACTGAAATTACATTAAACTCTCAAAAATGGTCCTCTGTAAATTAAATTTGAGTAGATTCTTACAAAGTGCACACTATAAATTACTCATATCATCAAGCAATAAGAGATTGAAAAACTAAGAAAAACAAAGTACGAGAGATTAAGCGATTGAGTTTTATTTTCAAAGATTATCGATATAAATGAAGACCAAATGAAATTAAACATACGCTAAATACCTGACTGAGGTTGAACAAGAGATGTAACAGAGATTTTAGAGATCAGGATTTTTGAACTTTAAAGTTGAGCTGAATGTTAATGAAACCGATAGTAACTTCAGATGGAATCGCCAACAGTACTTAATCCTTAGATGAAATTGATAGCAACTGAGATGAGGAGTTTCGACTTTGAAATTTTGAATGGTAAGATAAAGTCTTATATTTGAATTTGAATTTGAATTTAAGAATGAGAGATTAGAGTTTTTAATTTATTTTGAAGTCTGCCTCTTGAGTGAATGAAGAGGATATTACCATTTGAGTTTATGTTTTTTTTAATTTTTATTATTTTTTTAATTTACAAAAAGTGCAAAAAAATCCGGTTTTGACCCGCCTTGGACCGCCTTGCCCGATTTGACCTGCCTTAGACCGCCTAGGACTCAGAAAATCGCTTTTCCGCCTAGCTCCGCCCAAGTATATAAAATCGTGGTGGTGTTCCAAAAAATCCCGCCTAGGCGGCCGCTTAGGCCGATTTTTAAAACACTGGTCAATATATCTTAATCAGAAGTAGTTACAGTGTTGGTCGAGATTAGGCTGGTTTGAACATGCAAAGCAGGCATGATGAAAATTCAAAATTTAATCTAAGTTCAAGGATTTCCTAAGCACTGCATGATAGACAATATAACTAGTCTAAAATTATTCTACGTCATAAAGACTTATTAGAAGGACCTAATAATAATTTAACCACATATCAGTTGAAGCGTGAATCCCAAAGTCGGCAGAATGACCCCTCAGCTACGTGCACAAACATCAAAGAAGAAGCCTCTATAATTAATCCATTGGAGTACCACCGACCAAAATCTTCTAGAAAGGGAGCACCAATAAATAAGCGGAACACAACCAGATCTTCCCTATGAATTTATTCTAGATGAAATTCCCTTAATATTCTAATTCAAAGTAAATACGTCATGCGACGTATTACTTCTAAGAACTAGAACAACTAAGAGAATAAGAGAGCGAGAAGAAAGGAATTATGGAAGAAAAATAATGAAGGATAAGGGTTATATTTATAGTGGTTAGGGTTATATTCACAAACCTAAAGGCTGCATAGCTCATTGGTCCAACCAGTGAATATTGGTCTAACCAATAATATGGTCTAACCATATTTTTGCTCTTCTAGATTAGACCTAGTCTAACGATCTTTACATGGCTTGGTCATAACTCAAAGTGTGTGACCTTATAGGATCCCGTAATATCGAGCCATCAAAAGTTTAATCCAGCTCAATTTTCTTCTTACGAACTGAAGGGCTCGAAGCTCCAGGCTGTTGTGGACTCTGATGACTTTGTTCAGTTATAGTGGCTCTCTAGCATAGGGCATATGACCCATCAATATTTCGAACATCACGTGCATCATGACTTAATCCCAGTTCTGCAATAGTATCATTACAATTCACTCATTCTATCAATGGTTAAGTACCATATGGTTTCTAGGACTCAGTTTAAGTGTTAGTCCACTAGCAGCCATAATGGCTACCCCAGTATTTGTTGGTCCAGATTAAGGTTTTAGCAACTAAAATAGGTGCAGTGGAAATTTCAAAATTTAATCTAGTTCCGTGGATCTCCTAAGCATTTCATAATTGATAGTAGTGCTAGTCTTGAATTATTCTAGGTCATAAACACTTATTAAAAGGACCTAATAATAATTTAACCACTTACCAGTTGAAGCGTGAATCCCGTAGTGGGTAGAAAGACCCCTCAGCTACGTGCACAGACTCTAAAGTAGAAGCCCTCTATAAATATTCCAAACGAGCACCACTGACCAAAACCTTCTAGAAAGGAAGAACCGATAAATAAGCAGAGAATAGCTAGCTCCTCCCCACTAATTTATTCTAGAAGAAATTCCCTTAGTTTTCTATTCTAAGTAAATACATCTTTCGATGGATTACTTTTAGAAATCAGAACAACTAAGAGAATAAGAGAGCAAGAGAGGGATTATAAAATTCAGGATGAAAAATAATGAAGGAGGATGCTTCTATTTATAGTGGTTAGGAATTATTCAAACGACAATAAAGTCCTTAACCTAAACCAATCAGAAATAAAATAAAAAGCCTAATTAGGTATTTTTAATTAACCTAATAGAGTTAGAACTAAACTCTAATGGGGATTTTCCTTGGGGAGCAAACTCACCCTCCTAATCTACTACTGCTTGCTGAATGGCCAGCAGCTCAAGTCTGCGCAGGCCTATAGCAGCCCAGCACCAGGCGCTGTGCTTGTTAGGTCGTGCACTAGCACAGACCAATAGGCTGCACATGGTGTACTGCACCTACTGGGCCCTGCACTAGCATAGCCTAGCAGGCTGTGCATTGCGCGGCCTTGCTGGACTGTACACCAGCGCAGCCCAGCAGGCCGTGCACTTATGCATAGTGGCCTGCTCATTGTAGCCCACTGTCCGCAAGGCCCCAATGCGAGCCTTGAGGAGTGTTGTTCACACACAACACTACCTTGTCCCATATGCAGATCGAATCTAAAAATTGTCCAGCAATTTTCTCATCGATCCACTTACACTAGTTCAAGCAATACTAGCATTCTTTAACTGTGCTGTCTTTTTGTTCTTAATCCCTTTATTTATTTTCCCTCCTTATTGTTTAACAAGTTCATTGGTCCAACCAATGAATATTGGTCTAACCAATATGTTACGGTCTAACCATATTTCCTTCCTCTTCTAGATTAGACGTAGTCTAACGATTCTTTACATAGCTCGGTCGTAACTCAAAGTGTGTGACCTTATAGGATCCTGTAATATTGAGCCACCAAAAGTTTAACCTACCTTAATCCCTTTTAGGAATTGACCAGCTCAGAGCTCCAGACCATTATGGACTCCAATTACTTTGATCGGTTATAGTGGCACTCTAGCAAAGGCATATGACATCTCAATATTCGGAATGCCATGTGCACGTTACTTAATCTTGGTTCTACCATATTATCAATACAATTCACTCCTTCTATCAACTGTTAAGTACCATCTGGTTTCTAGGACTTGGTTTAAGTATTAGTCCACTAGTAGCTATAATAGCTACCCCAGTAGTTTAGTCTTGCTGCCAAAGTACACTACACAACCATTTAATGTGTTGATCAAGATCCCATCCTATCAACTCATACCCTAATCAGAGTTTTACGAGTGTGTCACTTCTAATAAGTCGCCAAGGTACATCTCCCTTATATTGATATAGTGGAGTGATAGATTCCATCTTAACTACACAACTTACCAACGGACTGACATCAACTATACCCATAATTATTTGGGGCATCCAATCTATAGAATGTATAAGTATAACCCAAAGTATAGCAACATCTAAACAAGGTAACTAGTATCTCAGATCTAAGGATATTTGTAGAGCTATTGCAATGAGATGATTAAAACACTAACACATAATATAGATTATTGAGTGTTGTCTAATAGCGGTCTCCAATGTATTTCCCTGAATACATTCATGTGTTAACCCAAGGTACCAACCTCTAACATTGGAGATATTCTACTCTGAATCATATTCAAGAGGTATGACGACACATGCTATTTTGCTGAGGAGTATAAGGAGGGGTCCATTGGGGTAATATTCTAATATCCCTTAGATAATCTTGAAACTCTTGGCTTAAATATTCTCCACCTCGGTCTGACCGTAGTGCCTTAATATTCTTTCCAAGTTATTTCTCAACTTCATTCTTATAGTCCTTAAACTTTTCCAAACTATCTGATTTGTGCCTCATAAGGTACTAATACCCGTATCATGAGTAATCATAGATAAAAGATATAAAGTAGATGAATCCTCCATGTGTAGACACATTTATTGGACCACATACATCTGTGTGTATTATTTCTAATGTACTTATGGCATGTTCCCCTTTACCTTTAAAGGGTTCCTTTGTCATTTTGCCTAATAAACAAGGTTCGTATGCCCCATAAGACTCCAAGTCTATTGGGCCCAAGTCACCTCCTTTGTGTAACTTAGTTAAGCGGGCTTCGTTTATATGGCCCAAATGACAATGACATAAGTAGGATGATTTGTCTTTATCTAATTTCAATCTCTTAGCATCATTCATATTAAAAATTTCTGCTTTAGTATTTAAAACATATATGTCATCAATCAAAATTCCATTGCCATAAAGAACACTATTTTTAGGAATTTGACAATCCGTATTATTAAATGAAACTTCAAATCCTTCTGCTGCTAAACACGCAATAGAAATAATATTCTTAGTAACAACAGGAATATAATAGCATTTATTTAATTTTAAAACTAGGCCACTTGGCAATTTGAGACTATATGTTCCTACAGCTGATGCAGCAACTCGTGTTCCATTTCCAACTCGTAGGTCCAACTCTCCTTTTTCCAGCCTTCTACGGTTCTGCAACCCCTGCACAGATTTACTTATATGAGTACCACATCCACTATCTAATACCCACGTAGACTCATAAGGAACTATAGTGAAATTTTCAATCATGAACATACCTTAAGTAGTTCCCCTCTCAGGGCTCTTCTTCGCATGCTCAGAGATAGGTGCCTTGCAATCCCTTTTCCAGTGTCCTAGTTTTCCTCATTGGAAACATGCAACTCCTTTCTTATTTTTCTTCTTCTTACTGATCTTTTTTCTTAGCTTTCATCCCCTTATTTTTCCAGGTCTTACCCTTCGAAGGTTTGGTTTTCTCAACCAGCAGTACATTATTTCTAATCTTGCTTGATCTTAGGTTCTACTATTTTCAGCATGTTGATCAGTTCTGGGATTCTCGTATCAATCTTATTCATGTAATGATTAGTCATAAACTATGAATAAATATCAGTGAGCGAAGTCAAAATGAGATCTATGCTCAACTCATGATCCATGATAAAAACCCAATCGACCAAACCTCTCGACATAGCCAAGAAGTTTTAAAACATGCTGAGACACTGAAGCACTAGCTTACATCTTAGTACTAAACAAAAGTCTCGAGGTCTCAAACCTCTTAGTCCTTGTTTGCTCAGAAAATAGTTCCTAAAGATAGAGAATCATGGTATCGAGATCCATATTCTCATGCTATTTCTGAAGCTTAGGATTCATGGTTCCTAACATTAAACATGTTGTGGATTCATGATCTCTCCTATGATTCTTCCATGCCTTTTGTTCCTCATGATCGCCAGCATCAGGCTCATCAGGAAGGGGCTCATCTAAAACATAAGCCAAGCCTTTGCCTGTGAGGATTATCCTCACCGTCCTGAATGAATCAGTAAAATTGGTGCCATCCAATTTGTTTTCAAGAATAGCGTGAAATTTTATGTTTTTAGTCATATTCAACATGGATATAAGAAAAGAATTATTACTTTAGACTTAACTCTTGTACATGGATTTAATTTAAGGTCTTTTAATTAAATATACATTCCTACTATTTTATTGAGGTTCAATTCGAAAACATAATAGCCCCTTCTATTGGCTTTCGGGAAACATGGTCTAACCATTCTCCATAGTAGGTAGCATCTATAACTCATTTAAGCTAACCCCTGCTACCACGAGTCAAGCTAACTTAAATAGCTATAGGAGGATCTAGTCCATCTACATCTAATGCAATTGCTAATCCATTTGAGTTCCAACCAATGGACGTGCATAACCAATTCTTTGACTCCTCAAATTATGCCTCAAACCTGGCATTAGCTCCAATATTACGGACATCTAACCCAGTCCGGTTAAGACTTAACCCTAACTCGAATCATGTGAACAAATGATGTTAAAGAAGAAGGCATGCTATCTGTGAGCAATTCATTCAATGAAAAGGTCCAGAAACACACTTCGATTTTTAGGAAGGCTAATTTTGTCTTAATATTTTAATGGAGATTTATTGGTGCAACCGATCTCGCCTAATCTAGGACTTATACATGGACATGATTATGAAACTATAACTAATTCCTGGCTAAAAGGAATTATTAGGTCTAACCTAGGGATCATGCACAACTGATAATTCATAATCATTCCATCATGCCAAGACTCCACATAGCATGCAAAACAAACAAGGGGGTTCATTATTCAAGTTCTTGCACATATGTCTATAAGTTTTAAGTTTGCAATTTAAACTTTCATTTGTAAAACCATATAATGAATCCAATTCATTATACTAGAAATCAACTAATTCAAAAAGTCTATTTGGTAATTAGAATCTAGAACCAATGAGAATTCCCAAGTAGGAGAGGCCCCATTTAAGTGAATGAGCCGCCAAGTCCAATCCTTGCCAGAATAAACACAGGCCCTTCTGACTGAGTTAAACATAGACTAATTAAATTAAGGATTTTGTTCTTTTCTAATTTAAGAATTATTCCAAATAATTTAAAAATGAAAGCATTTACAATTTTAAGTAAAACATTGTTAATTCTGAGATAACTACCTAGACTAAGTTTAAGGAACACTTGCTCTAGTTATCACAACATTTTCTATTACAAGAAATAAATTCCTAGGCATGGCATAGCATACTCAAAAATATTTCATAGAAAATCAGACCTAGCATATTTCTAGTCAATCTACAATCACATTAGGCAGGCTTATGATTACCACTATTGGTCTAGATTAAGGTTTCAGCAAGTAAAACATATGCAGTAAAAATTAAAAAATTTAATCTAGTTTCCTTTATCTCCTAAGCATGGCATTTATTGATAGTGGTACTAGTCTCAAATTATTCTAGGTCATAAACACTTATTAAAAGGACCTAATAATAATTTAACAACTTACCAATTGAAGCATGAATCCTGTAGTTGATAGAAAGACCCTTTAGCTACATGTATAGACTCCAAAGTAGAAGCCCTCTATAAATAGTCCACACAAGCACCATTGACCAAAACCTTGTAGAAAGGAAGCACCGATAAATAAGAGGAGAATAGCTAGCTCCTCCCTACTAATTTATTCTAGAGGAAATTCCCTTAGTTTTCTATTCTAAGTAAATACGTCTTTCGACGGATTACTTTTAGGAATCAGAACAACTAAGGGACTAAGAGAGCAAGAGAGGGATTATAAAATTCAGGACGAAAAATAATGAAGGAGGAGGCTTCTATTTATAGTGGTTAGTAATTATTCAAAGGACAATAAACTCCCTAATCTACACCAATCAAAAATAAAACAAAAAGGGCAATTAGGTATTTTAATTAACCTAATAGAGTTATAACCAAACTGTAAACTCCCCATCCTAATCTACTACTATTGGCCGAATGGCCTCCAGCTCAGGTTGGGCCTGCGCACCTCCTACAATAGCACAGCCCGCAAGGCCTGTGCTACATAGTGCCATGAGTTGTGCTTATTGGGCCATGCACCTACGCATCCCAACAGGCTACACATAGCACAGCACACCTATTAGTCCGTGCACTAGCATAGCCCAGCACGGTGTACTCTTGTGCATAGTGGGCTGTGCATTGCTGGCCACTATCCCCAAGGCCCCAATGCGGGCCTTGAGCAGTGTTGTTCACACACAACTCTACCTTACTCTGCACGCAGATTGAATCTAATAATTGTCCAGCAATTTTCTCACCGATCCACTTGCACTAGTTCAGGCAATACCTAGTATTCTTTAACTGTGTTGCCTTTTGGTTCTTAATCCCTATATTTATTTTATCCTCCTTATTATTTAACAAGTCCATTGGTCCAACCAATGAATATTTGTCTAACCAATATGTTATGGTCTAACCGTATTTCCTTGCTCTTCTAGATTAGACCTAGTCTAATGATTCTATACATAGCTCGGACGTAACTCAAAGAGTGTGACCTTATAGGATCCCCTAATATTGAGCCGCCAAATGTTTAACCTGGATCAATCCCTTTTAGGAATTGACTTGCTCGGAGCTCCAGATTGTGATGGACTCCAATTACTTTAATCGGTCATAGTGGCACTCTAGCAAAGGTATATGACCCCTCAAGATTCGGAACATCACGTGCTCGTTACTAAATCCAGCTTATGCAATAGTAGTAATACATTTCACTCCTTCTATCAACTTTTATGTTCTATCTGGTTTCTAGGTCTCGGTTTAAGTCTTAGTCCACTAGTAGCTATAATAGCTACCCGAGTAGTTTAGTCTTGCTGCCAAAGTACACTACTCAACCATTTAATGTGTTGATCAAGATCCCATTCTATCAACTCATACTCTGATCAGAGGTTTATGAGTGTGTCACTTCTAACAAGTGGCCGAGGTACATCTCCCTTATATTTCTATAGTGGAGTGATAGATTACATCTTGACTACTCAGCTTACCAATGGACAAACATCAACTATACCCGTAATTATCTGTGACATCCAATCTATAGAATGTTTAGGTATAATCCAAAGTATAGCAGGCTCTGAACAGGGTAACTAGTATCTCAGGTCTAAGTATATTTGTATTGCTATTGCAATGAGATGATTAAAACACCAACACATAGTATAGATTACCGAGTGTTGTCTCATAGCGATCTCTAATGTATTTTCCTGAATGCATTCATGTGTTAACCCAAGGTACCACCCTCTAACACTGGAGATATGGTACTCTGAATCATATTCAAGAGGTATGACAACACATGCTAGTCTATCCATATTCATCAATGTCCAGTACGACTAGGGAAATTTAGACAAATCATAATTACACACGAACCAGTTCTTACCAATATAGTCTCACTATGCCCTTGCAATATGTGCTATGATTATGTCATGGACTTTTCCAAACACATCAATGAATATATTTTAAACCAATCATAAAATATTTTTATAGTCATTGATATAACAAAAGAACGCCTTTATTAATATAACTTTGTTCATACAAATAAAACTAACTTAGATATATTGCCCTAATTGCCTCTAGGGCATGCATCATATCAAACCGTATTTTGTCTTGCTGCAAAAGTACATCACTCAACCATTTTAATATGTCAATCAGGATCTCATCCTATCAACTAATACACTAATTAGAGGTTTATGAGTGTTTCACTTCCAACAAGTGGCCAAGGTACATCTCCCTTATATTGCTATACTGGAGTGATAGATTCCCTCTTGACTACTCAGCTTACCAATCGATAGACATCAATTATACCCATATTCATCTGTATTACCCAGTCTATAGAATGCTTAGGTATGATCTAAAGTATAGTAACATCTAAACAAGGTAACTAGTACCTCAGGTCTAAGGATATTCATATTGTTATTGCAATGAGATGATAAAACACCAACACATAATATAGATTACCGAGCGTTATCTCATAGTGGTCTCCAATGTATTTCCTTGAATACATTCATGTGTTAACCTAAGGTATTACCTTCTAGCACTAGAGATATGCCACTTGAATCAGATTCAAGATGTATGATGACACATGTTATTCTGTTCGCATTCATCAATGTCTAGTCTTGATAATACTACGACTAGGGATATTTAGAAAAATCATAATTGCACATGAACAAGTTCTAACCAACATAGTCCCGATTTGCCCTTGCAATACATGCTATGATTATGTCAAGGACTTTTGAAAACACCTCAATGAATATATTCTAAACCATTCATAATATACTTTCACAATCATTGATATAACAAAAGAATTCCTTTATTAATATAACTTGTTCGTATAAATAAAACTAACTAAGATATATCCACCTTATTTCCTCTAGGGCATACATCATATCTAACAATCTCCCTTTTGCACTAGAACCAATTAGCTACATGTCATAAGCAATAACTATTAACATGATGGTCATGCTTAATTTATGTCAAAGGCTTGGTCAGATAATCCGCCAGGTTCTGATTTGTGGCTACGTATTCCATCTCTATATCTTTATCCCTTATCATATCTTGAACTATATGATTTTTTCTATGTACATATCGTTTCTCTAACGAGATCGTGGTTTTTTTGCCTTAGCAATAGCCCTAGTGTTATCACAAAATATTACTATTGGATCTTCACTGTTAGAAACCAACCTTAGATCACCAATAAATCTCTTTATCTAGACAGCTTGTTTTGCTGCCTCGAAAACAATAATGTACTTAGATTCATTGATTGAATCAGTAGTTGTATCCTGTTTGGAACTCTTCCAAACAACTTCCCCACCATTTAACATAAACTGGTAACTTGACTATGACTTGCTATCATCTTTGTCAGATTGAAAGCTCACATTAGTGAATCCCTTTACTGAGAGATCACCTCCTCCATATAAAAAGAACTTTCCCTTAGTCCTTCTAATGTACTTAAGGATTTTCTTAACGCCCATCAAGCGCTTCTCACCTGAGTCAGATTGGAATCTGCTTATGATGCTCAATGCGTGTGAGACATCTATCCATGTATATACCATAGCGTACATAATAGATCCAACTGCGGATGTATAAGGTATTCTACTCATATGAATCTCTCCTCTTTTATCCCCAGACACTTAGATTTAGAAAGGTTAATTCCATAAGACATTGGAAGATAACCCTTTCTCGATTGCTCAAGGTTTAACCTAGTCAATACCTTATTTATGTATGTATCTTATAAAAGACCTAGTAGCCTCTTGGATCTATATCTGTAGATCTTTATACCTAGTATAAATTCCGCTTCTCCAAGGTCCTTCATGGAGAACTTTCTTGACAGCCATGACTTATCCATTTGAAGAAGAGATATGTCATTTCCTATTAGCAGTATGTCATCAACATACTAGACAAGGAAAATGATTGCAATCTCACTAACCTTCTTATATACATAAGGCTCATAAGCATTTGATATAAAATCTAACTCTTTGATCGTATCATCAAACCTTATATTCCAGCTCCTAGATGTCTGCTTGAGTCCATAAATGGATCTTTGTAGCTTGCATACCTTTGAGCCATTCTGAGTTATAAAACCCTCATGTTGTACCATATATACATCTCGATCCAAGGTTCCATTTAGGAAAGTGGTTTTTTCATCCATCTTCTAGATCTTATATTCGTAATGAGCATCAATGGCCAAGAGTATCCTTCTGGATTCAAGCATGGCTACTGGTGAAAAGGTTTCTTCATAGTCAATACCTTCTCTTTGACTATAACCCTTTTCCACCAACCTTGCCTTATAAGTAATAATATTACCATCCATGTTAGTTTTCTTCTTAAAACCTCATTTCAACATATAGGTCTAACCTTATCACGTGCATCGACCAATTCCCATACTTGGTTATCATACATGGAATCCATTTATAATTTCATGGCTTTTAACCATTTATCAAAGTCTGAGATCTCCAATGCCTCCTTATATATCTTAGGTTCATCATCCTTCATCAGAAAGATTTGTTTATCATCTATGACAAAAAATCTATATCTTTCAGGAGCATTGGGAACCCTACCAGATCTATACAATGATTATTGTATAACAGGTTGTTCCTCGATCACATGCTCTTCTGTATCAGGTGTAGGAATTATCAATTGATCCGCCTACTTGAACCTCAAGTTCAAGGTTACTCCCACTAGCTTTTGCAAATAAGTGTTCCTTGTCAAGGAACTGAGCGGTCCTAGAAATAAACACCTTTTGTTCCTCATGATCATAAAAGGTATATCCCATTATCTCTTTAGGATAACCAATGAACAAGCATTTGTCATCCCTAGCTCCTAGCTTATCTGACATTGTCATTTTAACATAGGCAAGACATCCCCAAACTATCAGGTGAGAAAGAGAGGGTTTATTACCACACCACCTTTCGTATGGTGTTGTATCAACTAATTTTGAGGGCACACGGTTTAGTATATAAACTGCGCTCTCAAGTATGTACCCCCAAAAGGTTTTACTAAGACTTGCTTGGATCATCATAGATCGAACCACGTCTAACAAAGTTTGATTCCCCCTCTCAGACAAACCATTATGCTGAGAAGTATAAGAAGGGGTCCACTGGGGTAATATTCCATTATCCCTTTGATAATCTTGAAACTCTTGGCTTAAATATTCTCTACCTCGGTCTGACCGTAGTGTCTTAATATTCATTCTAAGTTGTTTCTCAACTTCATTCTTGTAGTCTTTGAATCTTTCAATTCTATCAGATTTGTGCTTCACAAGGTACAAATATCCATATAGTGAGTAATCATCAATAAAATATATGAAGTAGACGAATCCTCCATGTGCTTGCACATTTATTGGACCACATACATCTATGTGTATTATTTCCAATGTACTTGTGGCAAGTTGCCCTTTACCCTTGAAGGGTTTCTTTGTCATTTTACCTAACAAACAAGGTTCGCAAGCCCTATAAGACTCCCAGTCTATTGGGCCCAAGTCACCACCTTTGTGTAACTTAGTTAAGCGGGTTTCGTTTATACGGCCTAAATGACAATGCCACGAGTAGGATGATTTGTCCTTATCCAATTTCAATCTCTTAACATCATTCATATTAAAAATTTTAGCTTTAGTATTTAAAAAATATATGTTATCTATCAAAACTTCGTTGCTATAAAGAACACTATTTTTGCAAATTTGACAATATTATTAAATTAAATCTCAAATCCGTCTGCTGCTAAACATGCAGCAAAAATAATATTCTTAGTTACAAGCGAAATATAATAGCATTTATTTAATTCTAAAACTAGACCACTTGGCAACTTGAGACTATATGTTCCTACAGCTGATGCAGCAACACGTGCTCCATTTCTAACTCGTAGGTCCAACTCTCCTTTAACCAGCTTGCTATGGTTCTGCAACCACTGTACAGAAGTACAGATATGATAACCACATCCAGTATCTAATACCCATGTAGACTCATAAGGAACTGTAGTAAAATTTTCAATCATAAACATACCTGAAGTAGTTCTCTTCTCAGGACTCTTCCTTATATGCTCAAAGATAGGTGCCTTGCAATCCTTTTTTCGGTGTCCTTGTTTTCCACACTGGAAACACACATTTGCAGCTCCATTCTTATTTTTCTTCTTCTTACTGATCTTCTTCTTAGTCTTCAGCCTCTACTTTTTCTAGGTCTTACCCTTCAAATGTTTGGTTTTCTCAACCACCGATAGATTTTTCTGATCCTACTTGATCTTAGTTTCTACTGTTTTTAGCATATTGACCAATTCTTGGATTGTCGTATCACTCTTGTTCATGTAATAATTAGTCACAAATTATGAATAAATATCAGTGAGTAAAGTCAAAATAAGATGTATGCTTAACTCATGATCCATGACAAAACTCAATCGACCAAGTTTCTCGACGTAGCCAAGAAGTTCTAAAACATGCTGAGAAGCCAAAGCACCAGCCTGCATCTTAGTCCTAAACAAAAGTTTAAGGTCTCAAACCTCTCAGCCCTTGCTTGCTTAGAAAAGAGTTCCTGAAGATGGACAATTATGGTATCAAGATCCATATTCTAATGAGTTTTTGAAACTTAGGATTCATGGTTCCCAACATTAAACATGTTGTAGATTCACAAGCTTTCATATTCTTCTTCCATGCCTCATGTTCCTCATGAGCGCTAGCATTAGGTTCATCTGGAGGGGCTCATCCTAAATATAAACCGGGCATTCACCTTCGAGGACTATCCTCACTGTCCTGAACCAATTAGTAAAATTGGTACCAACTAATTTGTTTTCAAGAATAGCGTGAAAGTTTATGTTTGTAGTCATATTCAACCTAGACTTAGTTCTTGTACATGTATTTAATTTAAGGTCTTTTAATATTAAGGTTTATTCGAAAACATAATAGCCCCTTGTATTGTCTTTCGGGAAACATGGTCTAACCATTCTCCTTAGTAGGTAGCATCTATAACTCATTTAAACTAACCTTTGCTATAACGACTCAAGCTAACTTAAATAGTTAAGGTTGGATCTAGTCCATTTACATCAAATGCAATAGCTAATCCATTTGAGTTCCAACCAATGGACATGCCTAACCAATTATGTGACTCCTTAAATGATGCCTCTAGCCTGGCATTAGCCCCGATACTACGGACAACTAACCCAGTCTAGTTAAGACTTAACCCTAATTTGAATCATGTGAACAGACGATGTTAAAGAAGAAGGCATGTTGTACATGAATTAATTTGTTCGATAAAAAGGCCTAGAAGCACATATTTGATTATTTAGGAAGACTAATTTTGTCTTAATAGTTTAATGGAGATTTATTGGAGCAATAGGTTTTGCCTAATCTAGGACTTATACATGGACGTGATTATGAAGCTATAACTAATCCCGGGCTAAAAGGAATTAATAGGTCCAGGCCAGGGGTCATGCTCAACTGGTAATTCATATCATTCCATCATGACAAGACTCCACATAGCATGCAAAACAATCAAGGGTGTTCATTGTTATAAGTTCTTACACCTATGTCTATAAGTTTTATTTTAGCAATTTAAACTTTAATTATAAAATCATATAATGAATCCAATTCATTATAGTAGAAATCAACTGATTCAAAATATTCCCTTTGTTAATTAGAATCTAGAACCGATGGAGATTCCCAGGTAGGAGAGGCCCCCTTGAAGTAAATGAGCAGCCATGTCCAATCCTTGCCAGAACAACCACGGGCCCTTCTGACTCATTTAACCATAGAATTTTAAATCAAAGATTTCATTCTTTTCTAATTTAAGAATTATTCCACTTAATTCAAAAATTAAAGCATTTACAATCTTAAGTAAAATATTCTTAATTCTTATATAACTAGCCTGACTAAGTTTGAGCAACACTTAATCTAGTTAGCACAACATTTTCCATTGCGAGAAATAAATTCTTAGGCATGGGATACCATACTCAAAAATATTTCATAGAAAATTGGACCAAGCGTATTTCTAGTCAATCATACATAGCATTAGGCAGGCTAGTTTGAACATGCAAGTTAGGCATGACGAAAATTAAAAATTTAATCCAAGTCCAAGAATCTCCTAAGCATGATATGATCGACAATATAACTAGTCTAAAACTCTTCTAGGTCATAAACACTTAGTAAAAGAACCTAATAATAATTTAACAATGTACTTGTTGTAGCCTGAATCCCGACGTCGACAGAATGACCCCTCAGCTATGTGCACAGACTCCAAAGTAGAAGCCCTATATAATTGATCCACACGAGTATCACCAACCAAAACCTTCTAGAAAGGGAGTACCGATAAATAAGCGAAGACAGCTAGATCTTCCCTACGAATTTATTCTAGAAGAAATTTCTTTAGTTTTCTATTCAAAGTAAATGCATCATTCGATCGATTACTTATGAGAACCAGAACAACTAAGAGAATAAGAGAGAGTGAGAGGAAATGAACTATGGATGAAAAGAAATCAAGGAGGAGGATTCTATATATAGTGGTTAGGGAATTTCAATTAGAAAATTAAATCCCTAACCTCAACCAATCAGAATTGAAATAAAAAGGGCAAAAAGGTTATTTAAAAATTTCAACAGAGTTAGAAGCTAACTCAAACAATGGGCACTTGCTTAGGGAGCAAGCTTCCAGTTGGACTGAAAGACTACTGGCCATTCAGCTAGCAGTCCTTACGGCCCTGCGCAGGTGTGTAGGACCATAAGCTTGTGCCACTACTTGTGGGATTGCACTGGTGCATGTTTGGAACTGACAGTCAAATTGAACATTCATAACAGGCATGGCAGAAATTCAAAAATTTTCTCCTTGTCCCCAGGAACTCCTATTAATTGCATATAAATTAAATAAAGCCTTAACTAAGTAATTCTCAACCTAGGTTAGCATGCAAAAGGGCTAAGCATACTATAATTCCAAATTATATCCTAGCATGTATATTTTATGCTAAGCATATTATAACTCTAAGCTATAACCTAAGTGTTGAACCAAGCACGAGTTAGGACTGACTCAGGAGATGACTCAGTTGTGTTTAAGTTTTGATCATAACAATTAAGTTCAGTATGGGTTAATTAAATCAATAATTGTGTTGAAATAAATAGTCTATGGTTCTAAGGGAGTTAGTAAATTCAAGGGTAGAATTTCAAGTCTCCGCTGACCTAGCTATTTAGTTTCACTCTGAGTGGTTTCTGGGCTAAGTACTTACATGGTCACTGACCTAGTAATATTTGCTCAAAATACTTAGTATTTAGCTTCAGTTCTGCTGCGGTTTGTGTTTACATATTTTGCTGAGTTACCTTTAGTCTATCAAAGGTACTAAAGGTAAATAGGGATCTTTGCTTTTAGTGTTACTTTTTGCAGGAACATTAATGAGACAAAGACAAAAAGAATTAATGCCTTGACAAGACTCAAAGTTATAAAGAAAATGACAAAGTCTTCCAAATGAAGTCTGTAACAAGTCAATTACCATTTTGGTATAATTTGCAGATCTACCAACCTTGTATCGCGCACTCTGCATCATGTCAAAAAATTAGAGGGAATGGGAAGAAGACACATGGCAAGTCACCATGAGTTCTCTCTAACAGAAGACTAGCATCAAATGATAAAGGATTCAAATTGAAGCTCAAATTTCAATCTAACGGATTGAAATGTATTTTACAACGGTGCAATTCTATCTCTTAACAGATTGATTTGAAGAAGCAATGGGTGAATTGCTGAGTTGTCAATTACAGAAGATGCCAAGGCAAGTTCAACATCTACTTTCTCAATCCATCTATAAAAGAGGCAAGAAGGCAAGCGTTAGAACTTGGTGATTACCCCTGAATTTCCGAGAAGCTAAAACTCTGTCAAATACACAAGCTTAAAGAAATTCAATCAAGAAAAGCAACTCAGCTAAAATCTACTTTCTATAAGAGAGAATAGAATAGATTAATCATTGTAATATTAGATCAATTGTAACTGGATCAACATTTATATAAGTTGAGTCCAGCTCTTGTTTTAGAACCATTGGGTTGTTGCTGATAGAAGAGGGTATTCTATTTAGTGGGTGAGAGATTGCAGATTGGAGGGTACTTTTTGTAATTGGGTAATTTGTCAGAGGCTTCTTTGCCTAGGGTAAATGAGTTAAGATTAGTGGATGAAAGCCAAGACACTCTCTCAGGACTAGATATAAGCATAGGTTGTAGAACTAGTATAAAAATCTCTGTGTCCTTTACTTATTTGTATTTTCTAGGTTTCGCTCTAACACTAACCTCACTCAGCGGAGCTCTACTTAACTCGAGAAAAAGTTTAGTAAATCAAGAAATGAGTCATTCACCCCCTTCTAACTTAGTGAGTGTACGCATAGGGACCAACAAGTAGTATCAGAGCAGTTCTTAAATCAAAGGATCTCCCAATCTTTGAGATAAAGTCCATAGCGTACAAGGAGAATCTAGTGGAAGGCCCCAAGCTACATTCTACCCCGAAGGCATGTCAGTTACTAGGACACCCAAGTTCAATGGAGAGCATTATACTTACTAGATGAACAAAATGAAAAATTTCATTCAGTCCCAGAGTATGCATGCTTAGATGGCAATTGTTGATGGACATTATGTTCCCACCATCATGAAGAATGGAGTTAAAGTAGACAAATACTCTGATGAATGGGATAGTCAGGATTTGGTCAAATTGAAAGAGAATGTAGCTGCTATCAACTATCTTTACTATGCTCTAACATAAACACTAGGTTCATGAATATAGTCAATGAGCTTAAGAGAAGTGGCAAGACCTTCACTAAAGAAGAGACTATCAAGAAGATCCTTAAAAGTTTGACTCGAGACTGGGAAGCCAATAAAAGTCTGATTGAAGAGGCTCATGATTTAAAGACCTACAAGTTTGATGAGCTGATTAGAACTCTGCTGACTCATGAGATGTCTCTGAAATAATATGAAGATGAGTCTAAGAAGCATAGGTCCAAAGAGAAAGTGAGCTCAAGTAGAGTTGTTGTTCTGAAAGTTATTGATGAAGAAGAAGAAGAATCCTCTGAGGAAGGATATCTAGAGGACAAAAAAACAAGAAATAGCTCTAATGACCAAGAACTTCAGAAGGTTTTTGGGTAAAGAAAAGAATTTTTAGAAGTTCAAAAAGATAGGCAAGTACAAGAAAGAAGCAGTTGATAGACCACGAAAAGAATTCAACAAGGAGCATAATAAAGACATTAAATGCTTTGAATGTGGTGAGAAAGGGCATATTCAGTCAAGCTGTCCTAAAGCCAAGAAGGATAGGTTCAAGAAGAAAAAGAGTAAGAAAGCCCTTGCTGCTACCTAGAGTGACTCTGAATAAGAGTAATCATCCTTAGATGAAGAAGCACATGATTCTGCCAATGTCTCTCTCATAGCGAAGGATGATGGAGCTCACTTAGAGTCAGTTAACCAACCAACTACATCTGCTGCCAAATAGTCAGCGAATCAAAACAAAGACAAGGGAACACACTTTGAGGTAAATTTTGAACCCCTCTATCTTCTGATGAGCTTGCCGCAATGCTCAATGATGTTATTAATGTGACTAAGAAGTCAACCAAATACATCAGAGTACTTCAGAGGAGGTGTGATGATATAGAAGATGTCAACTCTTCTACATCACTTGATATCCTATACCTTATGGAAAAAGCTGAACACCACGATGGATATAACAGAAAACTCACTAAGAAATTGGATGAGTTGGCTATTGAATTAATAGCTTTGAAAAAGGTGTGGGTCCCTCCTCAACCTAGCAGGAATACTCAGAGTAATTGAACTCACCACTCTGAGAAGGTTTCTCAAAATAGTAAAGTGAGCAGGCCTAATCCTAAGGCCACTTGTAATTTTTGTGGTAAACTAGGACATGCTATAGTCATGTTAGGCACAAAAATAGTTATTATGATGAGTATGACTGGTCAAGGATGACCAGCACTAACAAGGGAGGACCCAGACAGAAAAAGGCCTGGGTACCTAAGAAAACTTAACTATTTTGTAGGTGAGCTTGAGATCCACTAATAATAGCAGAATATGGTATTTGGGTAGTGGATGCTCAAGGCATATGACAGGTGATGAAAAGCAATTCATCGGAGTGAAGAAGAAATGAAAGTGTCAGTTTTGGAGACAACAAGAAAGGAAAGATTATTGGCAATGGCACTGTAGGTGTGAAGCCTTTAATTGACAATGCGTCTCTGGTGAAAGGCCTAAAGTTCAACTTGCTAAGCATTGCTCAGCTATGTGACAAAGGCAGAAAAGTAATTTTTGACTAAGCGGGCTGCTCAATCATTGATGGTAATTCTGACAAAACTATTCTTTATGCTCCTAGAATCAATAATGTTTATATAGTTGATATATCCCTTAGCTCCAATGATATATGCTTAGTTTCTAAGGACGAAAACTCATGGCTATGGCACAGAAGGTTAGGACATATCAATATGACTAATCTGTCCAAATTAGCCAGAAATGAACTTGTTGAGGGTTTGCCCAATCTAGCATTTGATAAAGATAGACTCTACTCAGCATGCCAACTTGGGAAACAATGTAGGAAGACCTTTAAATCTATAGCTGATATATCTTCTTCTCATCCCCTTGATCTTCTACACATGGACTTGCTTGGGCCTGTTGTGCCAACTAATCTAGGTGGAATAAAATACACCCTTATGGTTGTAGATGATCTAACCAGGTTCACTTGGATTATCTTGCTATCTAGCAAAGATGAAACATTTGAATCATTCTCTAGGTTAGCTACCCGAATGATGAGTGAAAAAGACCTTAAAATTAATAGAATCCGCAGTGACCATGGAAGAGAATTCAAAAATAGGTAGTTTCAGGAATCTGTTCTAAGCATGGTATTGACCACAATTTTTTTGCCCCTCATACACCTCAGCCGAATGGGGTTATTGTGACAAAGAATCGCATTATTGCAGAGATGGGTCGTTCTATGCTGAGTGATAACAACCCACCAAAGTATTTTTGGGAAGAAGCTATTAACACAGCCTATTACATTCTAAATAGGGTTTTAATTTGCCAAGTTTTGAATAAAACTCCTTATGAACTTTGGAAGGGGCGCAAGCCCAAGGTTGGTCATCTTAAGGCCTTTGGTTGTAGATGTTTCATATTAAATACTAAAGACCAATTGGTTAAATTTGATTCCAAGGCTGATGAAGGAATCTTTCTGGGTTACTCAACATACAGTCGGGCATACAAAGTGTATGACAAGAGCACTGGCATCTTAGGGGAGTCCATGCATCTAGATTTCGATGAAACTAACAATGTAGGTAGAGAAGTTAGTGATGATGAAAGAGAAAAGGATCCAATCAGCGGATCAGTTAGTCAGCCTATAGTCATACCTGATCCAATCAAAGAAAAGGAAGAAGAAGAAGCTGACCTGGACCAATCAATCAACTTTGGTGATGATATGGATGCTCAACCAATCACTGTAGCTCAGCGAGCTGATCTTGATCTACCCAAAGAAGTTAGAGCAAGAAGAGATCACCCAGTTAACAAGATTCTTGATAGTGTGCAAAATCCAGGGCTAACTAGAGGTCAGTTGAATAGAACGATGAGCCATTCAGCATTTGTGTCTCTGATTGAACCAAAGAAGTTTGAAGATGCTAAATTTGATGATAACTGGATGATTGCAATGCAAGAAGAGCTAGACCAATTCAAAAGGAATGAAGTATGGGATTTGGCGGAGAAACCCAAGGGCAAGTCAATCATTGGCACCAAATGGGTTTTCAAGAACAAGCTAGATAAAGCTTGTAATGTAGTTAGAAATAAAGCCAAACTAGTTGCTCAAGGCTACAATCAACAAGAAGGCATTGATTATAGAGAAACATTTGCACCAGTAGCAAGACTTGAAGCAATAAGAATTCTTTGTGCCTTTGCATCCCATATGAACTTCAAGCTATTTCAAATGGATGTAAAAAGTGTATTTCTTAATGGCTATATTCAAGAAGAAGTCTAAGTCGGACAGCCCCCAGGCTTCGAAGACCCTAAATATCCAAACCATGTCTTCAAGCTAAAGAAAGCTCTATATGGACTGAAACAGCCTCCAAGAGCTTGGTATAAGAGACTGACTAACTTTTTAATCAGCAAAGGTTATGTCAGAGGAAAAGCAGATACAACTCTGTTTATCAAAAGAAGGCATCAACATGTGTTGCTAGTCCAAATCTATATAGATGACATCATCTTTGGAGCAACTAATGAAAAGCTATGCAAGGAGTTCAGCGAGTAGATGAAAAAGGAATTCATAATGTCAATGATGGTAGAACTTAATTTTTTTCTTGGTTTGCAAATCAAGCAAGGTGATATTGGGATTTTTATCAGCCAAGCTAAGTATGCCTATGAAGCTCTCAAGACGTTTGACATGGATAAAGCTAAGCCAATGTCAACACCCATGGCCACTTACACAATTCTGAGTAAAGATGAGGAAGGTAAACTAGTAGAGAGTAAGCTCTACAGAGGTATTATTGGTTCTCTACTTCACTTAACTGCTAGTAGGCCTGACATTGAATATATTGTATGTTATTGTGCAAGATATCAAGCTGACCCCAGAGAATCTCACTTAGCTATTGTTAAGAGGATTCTTAGGTATTTGCTAAGCTCTATTGATGCAGGTTTATAGTATCCAAGCAATGCAGATTTCACTCTGAGAGGATACATAGATGCTGACTATGGAAGAGACAAATTAGAAAGGAAAAGCACCACTGGAGGATGTCATTTCCTTGATGATTGTTTAGTAACATGGTATAGCAAAAAGCAGACTTCTATGGCTTTGAGTATACCTGAGGCTGAGTACATGGCTGTAGGAAGTTGTGTAGCACAACTGCTATGGATCAAGCAGCAACTAGAGTATTATAGTATAAAGTCAAATTGTCTTAAAGTGATGTGTGACAACAAGAGTGCAATTGACCTATCCAAGAATCCAATTTAGCATGGCATGATGAAGCATGTTAATATTAGACATCACTTCATAAGGGATCATGTGCTAAAAGGAGAAGTTAAGCTTATATACATCCCAAGTAAAGAATAGTGAGCTGACATATTCACAAAGCCCATTGGAAAAGATTAATCCAATACTCTCAGATAGCTAATCAGAATGTCCAATCCAATATAAAGAAATACATTTCACTCTAACCTATTCTGGAGCAGACTAAACTAGGGCACACTCTGAGCTTCAAAAAAAGGTTAAGTATTTCTTTTACCGCTCGAATTGTGGACACATCATTAATTGTCACTGGCTATCTTTCAAATTTTAACTTATTAGGAATGGTAGCAAGTTATAAAATGATCCATATTAAGAGCAGTTATTCCGTGTTACTCGCCCTCATTAATCCTACATATGCATTATGATAATCTAACTGTCTATCTTAAGACCATGGATTGTGAGTCGTACACCTAGCTTTGTAGGTTTATATTTAAAAATTTTAGCTTTTTGAGGAGAAGTTGAGAAAGGAGAAGGGTCATTTTACCAAAATTCTATACTCAACAATTCTCTCTTTGAATCCCTAATTTCTATTTTCCTCTCAAAGCTTATTCTATGGTGAGTACATCTAGAAGATCTTCTAAATCGAGCTCTGAGAATCCCTTATTCGTGTGGGAGAAAGAGGAAGCGTGTTGGGTGATAACTGCTGATCACTAGGCTCAAGCAGCCATTAATATCAAAGATATGGAGGATCTATTCATTCCAGTGGGAACAAAATATATTCCAACTGAGTTGGAAACAATCAAAGGTGCAGAGGTGAAGGAGCCAACCACAGTTGATTTTCTCAGCTTTGTAAAACATAAAAGGTTTGGAAGACGGAAGCACCAACACCATCTCAGGGGATTTTTTGAAATTCCCAGTGGGTGCTATAAGCAAATTATAAAGTGCTTCTACTAAGGAATTCATGTGGTGGAAGGCTTTGAAGATATGTTTATCACCTCAATGATGGGGAGAAAGGTGTATGTAACCCCCTAAGCTTATTACTAGAGTGTGTGGAATGAAGGAGAGGGGACTTAGACTGCGAGCTGTAAAAGACAAGGAGGAAGATAATATAGACATTCCCATTGACTTTGAGGTTCATCATGATTACAAAGCTGGAGAGTTGATCGCGTCTATGTTCATAAAGGAAGGCAAGCAGGCTCATAAGCTTGTTACTAAAGTATTGTTGCCTAAGACTGGTACTACAGGGAGTTGCTCTAAGTTTGATAGAGTATTCGTTTATGCCCTGACTCATGGGGTACACATAAATTGGCCTTTGCCAATTTTGCACAGATTTCTCAAGGTGACCAAGCATATGATATATGGAAACTTGTAATGGATATTTGCAAAGCTTACGAGCTTGATATAGAAGGATGGGCACGCGAGAGTAGGATTACACTCGATATTATTGAGTCAAGAATTCTGAGTAATGCTCACTTTCATGGGCTAAAGTCTGGAGAGAGGCCAAGGAATATAAAGTATATCAAGCTAAAGCTCAGGAAAGTAAGAGTAAAAGATCCCAAAGCTATTATACCCATGAGAAAGATTAAACCTGAAGAGGAGGATCTGACCTTAGATGCCTTTATAGCAAGAGAGCTGGAGAGAATAACCAAGCTCAGAGTAGAAAGAGGAGAAGGAGGAAAGAAGGATGAGAAGAAGGAGGTTAGGAAGGACTCCAAGGAAGTAAAGAAGGCTAGCTCAGCGAGCTCAGCTCCAATAGTTGTTCCTAAGAAGTCTAGGTCCTCAAAGGACTTTAAGAGTATCAAGATTAAGGAACTAACTCTAAAGGAGATCATAAAAGAGAAGGAACCTGAGAAGGAACTAAGGGAGGAAGTTCCCCTAAAAAGAAAGAGGAAGTCAAATGAGTCTAAGCTA
The DNA here is from genome assembly GCA_947683365.1 of Euphorbia pulcherrima. Classification (NCBI taxonomy): domain Eukaryota; kingdom Viridiplantae; phylum Streptophyta; class Magnoliopsida; order Malpighiales; family Euphorbiaceae; genus Euphorbia; species Euphorbia pulcherrima. Next base: position 25,041,696 of record CANTUS010000004.1, read on the forward strand.
GATAAGGTGACTGCCAAAGGAGAGGAAGCTACATTAGTTCCTATTCCCAAGGTAGGTTAGCCTAAGAAGCCGCTGATGGTGACTAAGACAACGAGAGTTGCCTAAAATCTTGAAGAACCAGAGAAGCTGAAAGCTGCTGATAAAGAGAGAATTTTAAGAAAGAAGAAGGAGATTAAGGAGACAATCAAGAGGAAAGCTGAGGAAGCAGCAGCAGCAGCCAAAGCCAAAAATACAGAGGAAGTTTTGCACAAGGCAATGATTAGCTTAGCTGAGATGGAAGTTGATGAAGTAGTTAAAGACGTGATTAGATCTTTGGATGGGATTGATGAGCAGGAAGAGTAAGAAGATGAAGATAATGTTGTAGAGATAGAAGCTAGAGAAGTAGAAGTGCATATCTCTGACTAGCAGGTCATATTGACTGCTGAGGAAACAAAGGAGACAAGTAAGGAAAGGAAGAGAAGTTTGTTGAAGAGAATGAAGGTAGTGGTTGATGAAGATGAAGGTGATTTAGAAGATAGAGAGGAGAAAGTAGTTGAGTATGGAGCTTAGCTGACTGAGCGTTCTCAAGCTCAGGTCAGTGAGTCTGTTGTTGAAGGTGCAGGAGAGAATGAAAAGGGAGAAGAAGACTTTTTCACTTTCCCAAACACAACCAAAACACCTCTATCCCCTACACCTATCTCAGCCTTACCTTTGCCAAGCCAAACACCATCCACACCCTCATCATCAAACATTAGCCAAACCAACCAAGCTTCTAACCAAAAAGCCATCATACCTTATCTATCACCTCTAGGATCTCCTGGTCAAGAAGTGTTGGAATTGGAAGGTCAACCTCCAGTTAGAGGACCTCCAATAATAGAAGAGATTCTTGAAGAACCATAACAGCCTCAACCTCAACCACAATTCAACCCTACTGCTGCCCTATTGGGAGACATAAGGAGGCTGGGAAGAGAGAGATTTCTAGAACTGAGGATAGAGGCTAAACTTGATGCCTAAATTGCCAAGTCTTTACTGTCTAAGGCTGTTGAGCCTGTGAAGGGTTTTATAAAAGCAGTGGATGAAATGAAAGCTCACATCAAGTATGTACCTACACAATTTTCACTGGTCAAGGCACTAGTGTCCCACTTTTGCCATTTTTATCTATTGCAGATAAGTAGGCGGCTGGCTTGAAGTTGGAAGTGGAGGAGCTCAAAAAGATGATGCTAAAAATTTGTGAAGTTAATTGCATAGTGGTCAATCAAGAGAGGGACTTTCACAATTCGCTGATCAACAAATTCAATCCACTACTTGTAGCCATGATAAAAGTCCTTGATGGATACAGCATCCTAAGGAAAGAAAATGATGAAAATACAACATGTTTGGATGCACTCGTTAATGGAGTCAACTCTCTTATCACCATTGTTACAGGAAATCAAGGATTGCAAGCTGAATTCAGGACCTTAAGAGATGATGTGTTGGAAGGATTGAAGAACTTAGAAGAATCTGTGCTTAATGCCTTAAAGAGGCTTAACATCTTTGATGCTCTGAGCAGTGCCATAGTAATGGCTGATGCTGAATAGGAGCCTAATCTTTACCAGAAATTTGGTCATTTTAGAGACCAAATAAAACAAGTTCAAGCACATGTCATTAATGATGGAGAAGCCCTTGATAAAGTGCATAATGAAATTACTAATCATATAAGGAGCACTCCAATGCTATAGCCTATTTTAAAGGATAATAATCAAGCTAAGGTGCTAGCATGTCTCACCCAGATTTCAAGAGAAGGTCTCAATGCTCAATATCAGGTGAATTTGTCTCAGTCTCGAGCTCTTGTTGGACTTTTCGATTTTCTCAGAGAGCACGATGCAATATCATAAGAAATATATGAGCTGCTGGTCCAAAATTTTTCCTCCAATATATATGGACAGATTGAATCATTTGAAGACTCTCTAAGCTCATTTGATCATACTCTGAGCTCATTTTCGATTCAATGGCAATGAGGGAGAAGGATCGCGAGAAGTGTGCAAGGGAACAGAAGGAGAGCGAGCAACAGATAGCTGAATTCTCTTACAACCTATCAAAGGATCTAGAGCATATTTAGAGAGAATATCTTGAGACCATGAAGAGGAAAAGCAAAGAGATTGCTCAGCCGAAGAAGAAAAAGAGCAGGTGGGATCAGTGACAGTATGAGGAAAGAAGACCTAATCTCGGAGAAGACTAGAATAGATCTTTTGTAATCATTAGAGATGTATTGTAAAAATTAGTATAGATTAACTATTTGTTATCTGTACTTAAGTTATTATAAATGGAAAGATTACATTTCCTGTTCTAAGTTAAGATCTTCTTAACTTCATATATTATTCTGCTATGCATATATTTTCTCTAATCATTTGCAGAAATATATGAGAAGTGCTTGAGGAATGCTAAACTCAGAAGAGCCAAGAATTATGGGGGAGTCTGCATTCACTCTGGCCAATTTAAAGATATTGAACTAAAGATATATCAAGCATGAGTATAAGGTAACTCTGATTTAAATACTTCATTGATTAAATTCTTGCTCAAATTAATTACCATTGATCAAAATGGGGGAGATTGTTGAACCAAGCACGAGTTAGGACTAGCTCAGGAGATGACTCAGTTGTACTTAAGTTTTGATCATAACAATTAAGTTTAGTATGGGTTAATTAAATCAACAATTGTGTTGAAATAAATAGTTTATGGTTCTAAGGGAGTTAGTAAATTCAAGGGTAGAGTTTAAAGTCTCCGCTGACCTAGCTATTTAGTTTCACTCTAAGTGGTTTCTGGGCTGAGTACTTACGTGGTCGCTGACCTAGTATAATTCGCTCAAAATACTTAGTATTTAGATTCAGTTCAGCTGTGCTTTGTGTTTAAATATTTTGCTGAGTTATCTTTAGTCTGACAAAGGTACTAACATTACCTTTTAAGGTAAACAGGGATCTTTGCTTTTAGTGTTACTTTTTTATAGGAACATTAATGAGACAAAGACAAAAAGAATTAATATCTTGACAAGACTCAAATTTATAAAGATAATGACAAAGTCTTCCAAATCAAATCTACAAGTCAATTACCATTTTGGTATAATTTGCAGATCTACCAACCTTGTATCACGCACTCTGCATCATGTCAGAAAACTAGAGGGAATGGGTTGAAGACACGTGTCAAGTCAGTGCGAGTTCTCTCTAATGGAAGACTGGAGTCAAACGACAAAGGATTCAAATTGAAGCTCGAATTTCAATCTAACTGATTGAAATTTATTTCACAATGATGCAATTCTATCTCTTAACGGATTGATTTGAAGAAGCAACTAGTGAATGGCTGAGTTGTCAATTGTAGAAGATGCCAAGGCAAGTTCAATGGCTACTTTCTCAATCCATCTATAAAAGAAGCAAGAAGGCAAGTGTTAGAACTTGGTGATTACACCTTAATTTCCTAGAAGCTAAAACTTTGTCAAATTCACAAGCTTAAAGAAATTCAAGCAAGAAAACAACTCAGCTAGAATTTGCTTTCTAAAAGACATAATAGAATAGATCAATCATTGTAATATTAGATCAATTATAAATGGATCAACGTTTATATAATTTGAGTCCAGCTCTTGTTTTAGAACCATTGGGTTGCTTCTGATAGAAGAGAGTATTCTAGTCAGCGGGTGAGTGATTGAAGATTGGAAGGTACTTTCTACAATTGGGGAATTTGTGAAAGGCTTATCCGCCTAGGGTAAAGGAGTTGAGATTAGTGGATTAAACCCGAGACACTCTCTCGGGACTAGATCTAAGCACAGGTTGCCGAACCAGTATAAAAATCTTTGTGCCCTTTACTTATTTGCATTTTCTAGGTTTTGCTCTAACTCTGACCTTACTCAGTAGAGCTCTGCTCAGCTCAAGAAAAAGTTTAGTAAATTAAGGAGTGAGTCATTCACCCCCCCCCCCTCAAACTCAGTGACTGTACACATAGGGACCAACATTAAGCATGTTATAACTCTAAGTTATAACCTAAGCATAAAATAAACTAAGCATGCAGAACAACCTAAGCATATTATTAAGTCTAAAAACGCTTAAAGAAAAAGACCTAATAATAAAATAGAAAGAAAAGGAACTTACCAGTTGAAGCGTGCTTTAGCGGAACCGTCTTGGATAAGCCTCCAAGCGTAGGATAGCCTCTATGAGTATCCGCACGAACTCTACCAACCAAAAACCTCCCCAGGAGGAAGAACTAATAAGCCTCAAGTAGTTGCTAGACCACTCTAGAAGCCTCACCCGAAAATATAAACAAGAGGTGCCCGGATAAATTCCGGCTACTCAAAAACTCTTGCTCAATTACCCAAGAGATTATTCTTTCCGAATCTCGCTTAGGATTTGTGCTCTAAGCTGTGGTGCACTTGAAATAAGAAAAGGGGAACCCTATATATAGGCTTGGGGAGCTGAAAATTGCTCCCCAAAAGCAATGTGGGATGGGAGTAAACACAGATCCAAAGATCCGCATGTGGCCCGCTCCACATGCAGCGTGCTATGCACGCTGTATATGGCAGCTTGCAATGCAAGCCCTTGCAGGCTTGCCTTGCATGCAAGCTGGGCCTCGCAGCGCACCCCTTAAGGGACTGCGCATGTGCAGTCCATTTTCATGGGCTGCTGCGAACAATGTCCAGTATTGCCTGCATACCTTTCGGTGTATTTCTGCACACCCAAGCCTATAAAAGTTACTTTTGTACTCTCGGTCCAATTTAACTCACCAAAGCAAAATTCCCTCTTATTCCTTTTCAAATAAATATTTATTTTCAACCCTAATAAATTAGTTACGAGTCAAAATAAATTTCTTGGTCCAACCAAGATTGATCTAATCAATTATAATTTATTTATGACTCTAATTAATTAGTTACAGGTCAAAATAAATTCCTTGGTCTATCCAAAATTGATCTAATCAATTTTAACCAATTAAATAATAATCCAGTTATTATTTATATTATATTTTTGTAATAGAATAAATCTATTAGTTCTTTACTTAGTCCGATGAAGGTCCAATGTGTGTGACCTTATAGGATCCCGAAGTATGGAGCTGTTAAGGCTTAACCAATCCCTGTTCTAATAGAACCATTGGCTCTGGGTTCTAGACCATTAATAGAACCCAATTACCTTAAACGAGTGTAGTACGCCTCTAGCAAGGGTCTACCACCCCCCATTACTCGTAAGCCATTTATGCTTTTGAGTTAATCCCGGTTAATGCAATAGTTATCCAATGCGATGAACTCCTTCCATTCTTTAATATTAGTACCATCTGTTTATTGGGTTTGGTTAAAGTGTTAACCCACTAATAGCAAGGTTGCTCCAAGCTATCCTTGTTATTTACTCGTTACCAAAGTATATTGCCTTTTACCATAGTGTATTTGACTAGAAAGCATTTCTATCAAACACATACTCTGATCAGAGGTTTATGACAATCATCACTTCAATAAATGGCCAGGTACAACTCCTTAATATATCCGGAGCAATGGATTCTTTCCAACTACTCAGCTTACCAACGTGTTGTCATTACTGTACCCGTAGCACCCTAAATTAATGAGTGTGTAGAAATGACCTAAAGTATAGCAATAGTACCACACAAGGTAACTAGTATCTCAAGTATGACGATATTCGCAAAGCTTATTGCATGAAGATAGACACTAACACATTGATATATACACCAAGTGTTTATCTTACTACGGTCTCCAATATATCTTCCAGATATATCCATGTGTCAAATTTAAGGCACCACCTTCAGTCCTTAGGAGATTTACTGCTTGGACCCTTTCCAAGAAAGTTGACCACACGCTAGTCTTTCCACTTCATCAATATCCTTTCTTGATGAAACTATGACTAGGGATAGTTTAGACATAATCATAATTGTATATGAAGCAGGTTCCACCAGATATAGTCCAACTATAATTTCTCTAACTTTATGCTATGATATGTCAAGGACTTTTGTATACATACATCAATGAATATATTTAACCAGCTATAATATATATACACAGAAACACATTGATATAAACAAAAGAACAAATGCCTTTATTGATTAAACAAATATTCATACTTATTACAAAATTAAGATATATCGCCCTAATTACCTTAGGGGCATACATCATACCCAACAAAATCCCACTTGCACTAAGGCCAATTAGCCATATGTCTTAATCCATATGCTTTAACATGCTGGTCATGCTTGATTTGAGTCAATGGCTTTGTCAGACCATTCGTGAGGTTATAATCAGTGGGTACATATTCTAATCTTATTATCTTAGCATCAACAATCTCCCTGATTATATGATACTTTCTGGATACATGTCTATTTTTTTGATGAGACCGTGGTTCCTTTGCCTAAGCTATAGCACCATTGTTATCACAATAGAAAGTAGTTAGATCAATAGCCTTAGGCACCACACCGAGATTACCAATAAATCCCCTTAACCAGATAGCTTCTTTTGCTGCTTCGCATGCAGCATTGTATTCAGATTCTATGGTTGAATCAGCAGTAGTTTCTTGCTTAGAATTCTTCTAGCATACCGTCCCTCCATTTAACACATACACAAAACCTGACTGAGACTTAAAGTCATCATTGTTAGATTAAAAACTCGCATCGGTGTAACCTCTGATTTTGAGGTCACCTTCTCCATAAATCAAGAACTCATCCTTAGTCCTTCTTAAGTACTTAAGAATTGCCTTGACGACCATCCAGTGCTTTTCACCTGGATCTGACTGATATCTGCTCGTAAAGCTCAAAGCTTGAGAGACATCTAGCCTAGTACATATCATATCATACATGATGGATCCTATTGGGGATTCATAGGGTATATCCTTTATGCGCATTCTCTCCTGAGCTATCTTCGGACACTCAGTGTTAGACAGGTTAATCCCCTTTGTCATTGGGAGATAACCTTTCTTAGAATGCTCAAGGTTGAACTTATTCAATACCTTGTCTATATATGCACTTTGAGAAAGACCTAATAGCCTCTTGGATCTATCTCTATAGATCTTTATACCTAGTATAAATGCTACTTCACCAAGGTCTTTCATGGAGAACTTTCTTGACAACCACACTTTAACATTTTGAAGAAGAGAAATGTTGTTTCCTATTAGCAGAATGTCATCAACATACAATACTAGAAAAATGGCTGCACTCCCACTAATCTTCTTGTAAACGCAAGGCTCATTAGCATTTGGGCAAAAATCCAGTTCCCGGATTGTCTGATCAAACCTTATATTCCAACTCCTGGATGCCTGCTTAAGTCCATAAATGGATCTTTATAGGTTGAATTCCTTGGAGCCATAGTGAGATGTAAAACCCTTAGTTTGTGTCATATACACATCCCGGTCTAAATCCTCATTTAGGAATGTTGTTTTTACATCCATCTGCCAGATCTTATAATCATAATGAGTAGCAATGGCGAGGAGTATCCTTATGGATTTAAGCATGGCTACCAGTGAAAAAGTTCCATCATAGTCAACACCTTCCCGTTGACTATAACCTTTCACAACCAACCTTACTTTATAGGTATTTACATTACCGTCCATGTTTGTCTTCTTCTTGAAGACCCACTTGCACCCAATTGGTCTAACCTCTTGTGGTGCATCAACCAAATTCCAAACTTGGTTCTCATACATGGAATCCATTTTTGATTTCATGGCATTTATCCATTTATCGGAATCTGACCTTTTCATTGCCTCATCATATGTCCTTGGTTCATTATCCTCGTGAGATATAGTTCCTTATCATCAGTGATAATAAACCCATATCTATCAGGACCTTTATGAATACGACCTAATCTTCGCAATGATTATATTTTGACAGGTTGTTCTTGGATCACACTCTCTTGTGTATATAGAACGGGGTCAATCAGTTAGTTGTCTAATTCTTCCTCTTGAACTTCTACTTCAATATTTCTCCCACTGACTTTTGCAAGTAAGTGTTCCTTTTCCAAAAACTAAACATTCTGAGACACAAATAACTTTTGTGCTTTGGGTTGATAAAATAAATATCCAATCATTTCCTTTGGATATCCAATGAACAGACATTTATCAGCCTTGGCATTTAGCTTATCTGACGTTATCCTTTTTACCATGGTAGGACAACCTCATACTCTTAAGTGACTTAGAGATGGCTTCTTATTACATCATCTTTCATACGGTGTAAAATCAATTGATTTAGAGGGCACTTAGTTTAAAACATAAACCATGCTCTCCAGTGCATATCCCTAAAATGATTTACTAAGATCTACATGGATCAGCATGGACCTGACCATATCTAATAAAGTCTGATTCCTCCTTTCTAACATTCCATTGTGTTGGAGTGTATAAGGAGGGGTCCACTGGAGAACTATCCCATTTTCCTTTAGATAATCCTGAAACTACTGACTTAAGTATTCTCCACCTCGATCTGATTAAAGTGTTTTAATACTTTTCTCAAGTTGTTTCTCTACTTCAGCTCTAAATAGTTTGAACTTTTCAAAACTTTCAGACTTGTACTTCATCAACTACAAATAACCGTATCATGAGTAATCATCAATAAAGGTTATGAAGTAGGAGTATCCTCCTAGTGCTTGAACACTCATTGTACCACACACACCAGTATGTATAAGTTCCAATGTATTCGTGGCCCGCTCACCCTTTCCTTGAAAGGGTAACTTTGTCATTTTTCCTTTTAAACAAAGTTTGCAATCACCATAAGACTCCAAGTCTATTGGGCCCAAGTCTCCATGCTTATACAACTTGGTTAACTGATCTTTGTTTATGTGGCCTAAATGACAATGCCATAAGTAAAAGGAATTCTCATTATCTAATCTAACGTTCTTCACATTGTTTATATTGAAAACTTATGTTTTAGTATCAAGAACATAAATGCCACCTTTTAACATTCCATAACCATAAAGAACATTATTCAAACGAATCTGACAATTATTATTTAAAAATAAAATTTCAAATCCCTCTGCCGCTAAACATGCAACAGATACAATATTCTTAGTAACACTTGGAATGTAGTAACAATTATTCAAAACTAAAACAAGTCCACTTGGCAAAACAACACTAAAACTCCCTATGGCTAATGCAACAACTCTGGCTCCATTTCCCATGCGTAGGTCCATCTCCCCTTTTGCAAGTTTTATATAGTTCCTTAGTCCCTACACAGAAGTATAGATTTGAGAACCACAACTAGTATATAATACCCAAGTGGATTCACGCGAAAAAGTAGCAAAATTTTCAATTACAAACATACATGAAGTAGATGCCTCTGTAGGCTTCTTCTTCAAATGCTTAGAAGCAGGAGCTTTGCAATCCCTCTTCCAATGTCCCGATTTCCTACATTGGAAGCAGACATACTTAGATGCCTTCTTTTCTTTCTTCTTCTTATTGATTCTTTTCTTAGCAACTAGTGCCTGCTTCTTCTTCTTAGAAGCCTTGCCTTTTTCAACTAATAGTAGAGGTTTTTGATCCTTCTTGATCTGAGGTTTATTGTCTTTAGCATGCTGATTAATTCAGGGATAGTAGAATTAATCTTGTTCATGTAATAGTTAGTCACGAAGCCTGAGTAGCTATCTGTCAAGGACAACAACACAAGGTCAATGCTCAAGTCATGATTCATCTTTAATCCCAATCGATTGAGCTTCTTAAGATATCCTAAGAGTTTCAATACATGCTGAGAGGCAGAGGTGCTAGCCTACATCTTGGTCCCGAAAAGGAGCTTGGAGGTCTCATACCTCTTTGTCCTTTCCCTCTCCTAAAAGAGTTCTTCAAGATGAAGAACCATGTCCTCCAAGGGCATGTTCTCATTTTGTTTCTGAAGCTCAGGATTCATGGACCCCAATATGATACACATGGCAGTCTCACTATCTTTCTTGTGCTTCAACCAGGCATCATGTTCCACATGATCCTCAACATTAGGTTCTAAGGGAAAATTTCACTTAGAACATAGCCAATTCCCTTAGATTTGAGAACTATTCTCACAGCTCAGAACCAATCAAAAAAGTTTGAGCTATTCAATTTGGTGTCAAGTAACATACGGAGATTAACATTGGAAGTCATTTTCAACCTAAGATATAAGAAAAGAAAAAGTTTAGATATTAGTTTAAGTACATGCATTTAATATAAGGTCTTTTAATTAAACACATTTATCCTACTATTTTCTTTGATATTTACAATAGCCCATTCTATTGAATTCGGGAATTTTAGCCCAGCTAAATTTCCTAGTAGGTAGCATCCATAACTAGTCTATTACAACCCCCAATTTTATGAGTCAAGTCAAGATAGTAAGTCATAGTTGGAATCCCATTCCATTTACATCGCATGCAATTGCTAATTCATTCAAGTTCCCTAATCCTATGGGACGTGTGCTCTTATATTAGCATCTCCTTGAATATATCTCAGATCTGGGCCTAGCCCCCAATTTTATGGTGGACTACCCCAGTTTGGTTAAGGCAGACCTTATCCCAAACTTTACAACTAATCAATGTGGACTAGAAGGAACGCTTTGCGTAGCACTTTGATAGCCCAAAGAGACCGTATTATAAATTTGAGTAAGGAAGACTACAACTTCCCTTAATATATTTACTTTGGAATTTTATTGGTGTTATGCATCTCACCTAATCTAGGATTGTATCAGATGGACAAAATTACAACCACTTGTATTAATTCAGGGAATTTTAGAATTAATTTATAAGGTTGAACCTTGGGTGGGTTCAGCTCTTAATTATAATTATTCCATCAACCTAGATTATATGCAAAATAATTAACACTTTTATTTGTTATATTTATATTGCATTTCCTTTAAGCTTTTATTCAATAAATTTAATTTTTTTACTTTGTTATAGAAACATATATAGGGACCATCTTGTATACTAGAAATAAATTAGTTCATATGAATCCCCCGGTTGGTCAATTCAAATTTCATTGATATAGGTTCCCAGGTAGGAGAGGTGCCCTATGAGGACACCAAGTCCAATCCTTAGCCAGAACAAATATGGGCACAAACCTGAAGACCAATGGATTCTCTTGAACTAATAAATTTCATTCTTCCAATTCACTATAACCCATGTAAATTAAATAAACTATTGACACTTGTATAATTTGAGTAAGTTGAGCAAGCTTATTCAAAATTATTCATAACCATTTTCTAACCTTGAAATGAAAGGCACAAGTCCATATATATTATTCCAAACAATTAAATAAACAAATCATTTCATATAGCAAATAATATTTAGTTCACTTCTAACTTAATTATGCACTAAATAGGCAGGCTTTGATACCACTGTTGAGAACTGATAGTGAGATTGAACATGTGTAATAGGCATGGCAGAAATTCAAAATTTATGTTCCTGCCCCCAGGAACTCCTATTAGTTGCATATAAATTAAATAAAGCCTTAACTAAGTAATTCTCTACCTAGGTTAGCATCCAAAAGGGCTAGGCATACCATAATTCCAAATTATATCCTACCATGTATATTTTATGCTAAGCATATTATAACTCTAAGCTATAACCTAAGCATGTCATAACTCTAAGCTATAACCTAAGCAAGTTATAACTCCAAGTTATAACCTAAGCATAAAATAAACTAAGCATGCAAAACAACCTAAGCATATTATTAAGTCTAAAAAAGCTGAAAGAAAAAGACCTAATAATAAAAGAGAAAGAAAAGGAACTTACCAGTTGAAGCATGCTTTAGCAGAATCCTCTTGCACAAGCCTCCAAGCGTAGGAGAGCCTCTATGAGTATCAACACGAACCCCACCAACCAAAAACCTCCCCGAGAGGAAGAACTAAGAAGCCTCGAGTAGTTGTTAGACCACTCCAGAAGCCTCACCCGAAAATATAAACTAGAAGTGTCTGAATAAATTCAGGCTCCTCAAAAAATCTTGCTCAATTACTCGAGACATTAATCCTTTCGAATCTCGCTTAGGATTTATGCTCTGAGTTGTGGTGCACTTGAAACAAGAGAAGGGGAAGCCTATATATAGGCTTGGGGAGCAAAAAATTGCTCCCTAAAAGTAATGTGGGATCCCATCCCACGCAGGTTGTTCACACGCGGATCCAAAGGATCTACGTGTGACCCATCCCACATGCAGCATACTACACATGCTGCATATTGCAGCTTGCCTTACATGTGAGCTGGGCCTCAGTCCCATGCCATGAGCCCAGCTCGTGGCGTACCCCTTTAGGGGCTGCGCATGTGTAGCCCATTTTCATGGGTTGCCACGAGCAATGCCCAGCATTGTTTGCACACCCGAGCCTATAAAAATTACTTTTGTACTCTCGGTCCAATTTAAATCGCCAATGCAAAATTCCCCTCTTAATCCTTTTCAAATAAATATTTATTTTCAACCCTAATAAATCAGTTACCAGTCAAAATAAATTTCTTGGTCCAACCAAGATTGATCTAATCAATTATAATTTATTTATGACTCTAATTAATTAGTTAACGGTCAAAATAAATTCCTTCATCTATCCAAAATTGATCTAATCAATTTTAACCAATTAAATAAAAATCCAATAATTATTTATATTATATGTTCGCAATAGAATAAGTCGATTAGTTCTTTATTTAGTCCGATGAAGGTCCAATGTGTGTGACCTAATAGGATCTCGAAGTATTAAGCTGTTAAGGCTTAACCAACCCTTGTTCTAATAGAACCATTGGCTCGAGGTTCTAGACCGTTAGTAGAACCCGATTACCTTAAACAACTATAGTACGCCTCTAGCAAGGGTCTACCATCGCCCATTACTTGGATCGTCATTTATGCTTATGACTTAATCCCGATTAATGCAATAGTTATTCAATGCGATGAACTCCTTCCATTCTTTAATATTAGTACCATTAGGTTTATAAGGTTTGGTTAAACTATTAACCCATTAATAGCAAGGATGCTCCAAGCTATCCCAGTTATTTAGTTGTTACCGAAGTATATTGCCTTTTACCATAGTGTGTTTAACTAGAAACCATTTCTATCAAACACATACTTTGATTAGAGGTTTATGATAATCATCACTTCGACAAGTGGCCAAGTACAACTCCTTAATATATCCAGAGTGATGGATTCTTTCATACTACTCAACTTACCAACTTGTTGTCATCACTATACCCGTAATCACCTGTAACACCCTAAATTAATGAGTGTGTAGAACTGACCCAAACTATAGCAATAGTACCACACAAGGTAACTAGTATATCAAGTATGAGGATATTCGTAAAGCTTATTGGATGAAGATAAACACTAACAGATTAATATATACACCAAGTGTTTATCTTACTGCAGTCTCCAATATATCTTCTAGATATATCCATGTGTCAAACTTAAGGCACCACCTTCAGTCCTTAGGAGATTGACTAGTTAGACCCTTTCCAAGAAAGTTTACCACATGCTAGTCTTTCCACTTCATCAATATCCTTTCTTTGATGACACTATGACTACGGATAGTTTAGACAAAATCAAAATTACACATGAAGCAGTTCCACCAGATATAGTCCAACTATAATTTCTTTGACTTTATGCTATGATATGTCAAGGACTTTTGTATACATACATTAATGAATATATTTAACCAGCTATATTATATATGCATAGAAATACATTGATATAAATAAAAGAACAAATGCCTTTATTGATTGAAAAAATATTTATACTTATTATATAATTAAGATATATTGCCCTAATTGCCTTAAGGGCATACAACATATCCAACAGTGTATAGGCCCATGAGCACATGCAGCCCCTTATGGGTTGCGCACATAGTGCGCAGGCCTTTGCCTACATGTTGTGGCCCATAGCGCAACGCCAAAAGGGCTACATACCTACGCAGCTCTTTAGGCTTGTGCATATGCACATTATGGGCTGCTATTTTGTAGCCTGCTTGCACGTGCCCCCACGGGCCATCCGTAGCACTGTTCCAAATAGTGCTTCCATATGGCCCATGCGCATCCCTACTTATGTATTTTTCCATAGTACATTTGTACGCCCATTTGCACAGATTTATATAATATCTAATATTAATAAATACGGTAAATTCCAATTCGTAATTCCCTTTATTTATTTTAACCTCCTTATTATTTATCAGACTCACAGGTTTAACCAATGAATATTGGTCTAACCAATAGTATATATTTTTGCTCTTCTAGATTGGACCCAGTCTAACGGTTCTTTGCATGGCTCGGTCGTAACTCAAAGTGTGTGACCTTATAGGATCCCATAATATCGAGCCGTCAAAAGTTTAACCTAGCTCTATTTCCTTTTTAAGAAATGAGTAGATCAGAGCTCCAGACTGTTATGGACTCCGATGACTTTGATCGGTCATAGTGGCTCTCTAGCATAGGGCATATGACCTCTCAATATTCGAAACATCACGTGCATTATGACTTAATCCTAGTTCTACAATAGTATCAATACAATTCACTCCTTCTATCAATGGTTAAGTACCATCTAGTTTCTAGGACTCGGTTTAAGTGTTAGTCCACTAGCAGCCATAATGGCTACCCTAGTATTTAGTCTTACTATAAAAGTACATCACTCAACCATTTTAACATGTTGATCAGGATCTCATCCTATCAACTTATACTCTGATTAGAGTTTTAAGAGTGTGTCACTTCTAACAAGTGGCCAAGGTACATCTCCCTTATATTGCTATAATGGAGTGATATATTCTCTCTTGACTACTCAGCTTACCAACGGATAAATATCAACTATACCCGTAGTCATCCATATCATCTAGTCTATAGAATGCTTAGGTATGACCCAAAGTATAGCGACATCTGAACAAGGTAACTAGTATCTCAGGTCTAAGGATATTCGTATTGCTATTGCAATGAGACGATAAAACACCAACACATAATATAGATTACTGAGTTTTGTCTCGCAGCGGTCTCCAATGTATTTCCCTGAATATATTCATGTATTAACCCAAGGTACCTCTAACACTTGAGAAATGCTACTTGAATCAGATTCAAGAGGTATGATGACACATGCTAGTATATATATATTCATCAATGTCCAATCTTAATGATGCTACGACTAGAATATTTAGACAAATCATAATTACACATGAACCAGTTCTCACCAATATAGTCCCACTATGCCCTTGCAATATGTGCTATGATTATGTCAAGGACTTTAGCAAACACATCAATGAATATATTCTAACCCAGTTATAATATACTTTCACAATCATTGATATAACAAAATAATGCCCTTATTAATATAACTTGTTCGTACAAATAAAACTAACTAAGATATATCACCTTAATTAATTCTGGGGCATACATCGTATCTAACATACTTCTCTAATAAAAGGTGGACAAATATCAAATCAAGCCCCCTACATTTTAAGGAATCTGCCCCCTTAGCAAGAACATGAACGGCTTGATTTGTAGTCCTATGAGCAAAAATGATTTGAATGAAAGAAAAAGACTTAAGTAGTTCTCTAAATTGAACTTTGCTCAGAAGAAGCAAAGAAGGATCAAAAGCTAAGGCTCTGAACCTAGAAATCAAGTTTTGAAGATAACCAAAAATCAATCAGAGGCTACAAGCTCAGAAGAAGTAAGCTCAGAATAACATTTGAGCAAGACAAAGAAAGAGTAAGGATCATAAGCCTTCAAACTCAGGAAACTCATAAGGCTTCCTAGAGAAGGAAAGGATCTCAAACTAGCAAGGCTCAAATTCTAATACAAATAACTCACGTGAAGATAAATGCTAAAAATAGGCCTCTACTTTTTATGACACAAAAAGAGAGATGATCTGCCTAAATAATTAATGTGAGTTGACAACAAGAAAGGAAGGACCACTCTTGCCACTAGAACAGACTAACACAAGTACAACTATCAAAGTGGAATTCGGCCAAAAGCTATATTGGACAACAATGATCCGGAAGAACAAATCCAAGAATTGATCCGAATCAAGTTTGAAGAAGTTTGAAGAAAATAAAAACTTAAGAACAAACACATATTATCTCCTTAATCCAAAATGGAAGTATAAGGTCTAAGACAAGTCAACATGACATACATTGAAGACCATAAGTACCTAAGCACATAATGGAAATATCCGGTTAAAGTTTGGAAAGGAAATAAACTTTAAACCTTCAAAAGCAGCATCCGGAAGAGGAATTGATTGAAATAGCATTTGGATATATATTTGGTCTGAAGACATCCAGAAGACTAAATATCAAGACAAAGGGAATAATTTGAAAGTTACATTTCCCTCCACCTTTTTGGTCTCGAAGTCAAAGATCCTTTCCCTTTATGCAAGACAAAATAACAGCTAGCATGCTTTTTAGAAAAGGACAGAAGGACTGATACGGGAAAGAGAAAAAGTAACAACCTTTTCTACCTAGACCAATAGGAAAGGTGGTTAAAGCTCACACACCTAACTACTAGCATAAAAGTTGTTGAATCCCTAAAATACAAGGAAAACGATCACTGACAACTTTTTAGTCTCAATCCCAAGGATCTAAATGGGATAATTACTTAGTCTAATGGACTGATCAATGACTCCGGACATGCCACATATTACCTGATCAATGATGAAGATTTAATTCAACACAACAGCTACATTAATGATAGAAGCCTATAAAAATAAAGCTTCACAAGTTGAGAAGGTGCTGGTTGTTTTAAGAAAGCATAAATAAGAAAATCTGCTATTACAATCAGTGACTAAATCCCTCCACAAAACAAATAATTCCAAATTAGTTTGTAAGAATTCTCAAGTGAGATATAAACTTGAGGAATTCAAAACAAAACCCTTGAGAAAACAAGTTGTAAAAATCTCATACTTCGGTGAGTATTGAGATTGGGATATAGCTTAGAGTTGGTGCTTTAAGTGGAATCTCCCTGTAGGACTCAGCTTAGGTTTGGGTAGAAATCTAAGTGGCATATCCTACTAAACACAAGAGGACTCAGCTAGCAGTTAGAGCTTCTAGTCGTATATCCTACATCCGGAACGGGTTACCATCCGGAGACAAAATGTAAGGCTCGATTCCTGCCAGTTGGAAAAGAATCTACCAGTGGAAAAATCTCGGAGTAAGGACACTCCGGGGATTGGAGTAGGCGCAACCAAACAATGATAAAACTATATATTTGATATTCTAACTCTTTACTTTATTTGCACAACATTTCATATTTGCATCATCCGGATCCAATATATCCAAAACATATCAAACAAGCTACATAAGACTTTGAAAAGTCTGTTAATTCTTCAAAAAGGGTCATTCACCCCCCTTCTGACCTTATATAGACCCTCACAGGGACCAACAAGTGGTATCAGAGCAAGTGCTCACAACTAGAGATCTAACAATCTTGAGCTAAAGGTCCAATTTTGATCCGAGAATCAAAATGAGTTTCCAAAACTCACAACTCCTTCCTACGGGTATATCTATTACCCGTCCTCTACTCTTCACCGATGAACACTACACAGTCCAAAAAATCGGGTGAAGAATTTCATTCAGGCACTGATGGAATGGATGGCCATTGAAGATGGCCCATACGATCCTACTCACAAAGTAGAGGGTATAACTACCCGGAAGCCCTCATATCTATGGGATGAGAATGATTACAAAAGATTGCATGAAAACACAGATGCTTTTAATATGGTTCATTGTGCTCTTAGTGTAGCAGAATTCAACAGAATATCTGGATGTAAAACTGCGCAAGAGATTTGGCAGAAGCTCGAAGTAACCTATGAAGGAACAAACAAGGTCAAGGAAGCCCAAATTGGTCTCCTATAGCAAAAGCTAGAATCTTTCAAGATAGAGCCCAAAGAATCCATCAGCAGCATGAACACTAGATACACCAATCTAGTAAATGAGATGAATAGGCTTAGGAAGGAGATCTCAAAAGTAGACATGGTCAAGAAAATACTCCGGAGTCTCACCAAGGAATGGGACAAAAAAAAGACTACCATTGAGGAAGCTCATAACTTAAACTTCTATAGTTATGATGAGCTCATTGGTAATCCCTAACTCAAGAGCTATCCTTGGAGAGATATAGCAAGCAGGAGAAAAAGAAGGAATCTCATCACAGTAAAGAAGATATGGCTATGCTAGCCAAATATTTTGATAGATTCCTAA
The DNA here is from genome assembly GCA_947683365.1 of Euphorbia pulcherrima. Taxonomy (NCBI): domain Eukaryota; kingdom Viridiplantae; phylum Streptophyta; class Magnoliopsida; order Malpighiales; family Euphorbiaceae; genus Euphorbia; species Euphorbia pulcherrima. Next base: position 25,059,759 of record CANTUS010000004.1, read on the forward strand.
AGAAGAAAGATAGGAGGAGCTCCAGAAGGTATGAGTCCAAGAGATTGAAGGAATGCACTTCTAGAAAGCACAAGCCAAGAAAAGCTCCAGAAGAAAAGAAAGATCCGGAAAAAGATGTTGCTAGCTTTGAATGTGGAGAAAAAAGCCACTTCATAACCAAATGCCCCAAGAAATACAAGAAGAAGCTATAGTGGCCTCATAGAGCAATAGTGAAGAAAGGAGCAGTTCATCCTCAATGGAGGAAGAAGAAACTACTAACTGCGCATTCATGGAACTGACAAATCCGGAAGGAGAACAATTTGGAAGAAATCCATCTAAGCTAGACACTAAGCAAATTAAGGAATCAAAGACAGCCACCACTGAGGTAAATTCTCACTCTAATTTTGTTTCTAACCTTGATCTTGCTAGAGCTTTAGGGGTTGTGATCCACAACGTGAGGAAGAACACCAAAGCCATCAAATCCCTACAAAGACAAGTGATGGAGCTTACTGAAGATGCTGAAGCAATGGCACAAGATATTAATCTGATAAGGACCACAAAGCACATTGATGTCATTGAAGAAAATTTCCTAAGGAGCCAAGTGCAGATCATGAGTACAAACTTAACAGGGCTAGTAGGGAGCTAATCCTAATTAAGAAAGCATCTGGAAGGAAATCAGATCCTTCACAAAGAAGAAAGAATCCAAGGCAAGCAACACAAAAAAATCCAAATTACAAGAATCTGGGGGCCCCAAATTAAAAAGAAAAGAAAGTTAGCAGGCAACCTCAAGCACAGACATACACAGCTGCTCAAAAGGGAAAGGCTAAAATAATCTATAATGAGCAACCTATCAAGCAAAGAAAGAACCATAGAGTAGAGATTGCACCTTCAACCAGCTTCCGGATGCACACCGGACAGGCAAGTATACAAGAAGCCGGATAAATTGGAAATTATAGAAAGGAGGATCTTGAGAAGATCTAGAAGAAGCATGAGCAGAACAGACCTATCACCAGGTGCAGGTTTTATGGGAAAAATAATCATATTACTAAATTATGTAGATTGAAAAATGGTTATTATGATATTTATCCTTGGCCTGAAATGGTTGATAACCCGAGAGGACCCAAATCTGATTGGGTACCCAAACCTACTTAATCTGTTTGTAGGTATGCCTTAGGTCCATAGTAGATCAACATACATGGTACATTGATAGTGGATGCTTAAGGCACATGACTGGTGATAAGAAAGCCTTCATCACTTTAATCCAGAAGAAAGGTGGAAAGGTAATCTTTGGAGACAACTAAAAGGGACACATCATTGGACATGGAACCATTGGATCTGAACTAAAGATAGAAGATGTCTCACTAGTTGATGGACTAAAGTTCAACTTGCTAAGTGTAGCACAACTCCGTGATAAAGGAAGAAAGTCACCTTTGATTCCGGAGGATGCTTAATCTTTGATAGTAAGTCAAATTAACTCATTCTTTATGCACCTAGAGTAAGTAATGTTTATTGTGTTAATGTTAAAAATAAGAAAAAGAATATATGCTTGGTGTCTAAAGTAGAAGAATCATGACTTTGCCACCGGAGGTTGGGACATGTAAGCATGAACCTCTTGTCCAAATTAGCCAAGAAGGAATTGGTTGGGGGTTTGCCTAAGGTATCTTTTGATAAGGATCACATATGCACTACATGTCAACTAGGCAAACAGCATAGAAAAAGTTTCCCGTCTATCTCCTATATACCTTCCAAGAGAGTTTTTGACTCTTACACATTGGTCTCTTTGGTCTAATCAAACCAATGAGTTTAGGTAGAAGAGAATACAATATGGTCATAGTGGATGATTATTCTCACTATACCTGGGTTGCTTTGCTGGCTAGAAAAGATGAAGCCTTTGACCAATTCTTAAAAATATTCATCTAGACAGAAGTAGAATAGGTCATGAGCATTGCACGCATCCAGAGGGATAATGGAGGTGAGTTCAAAAATAAGCTTTTTGCTGAATTTTGTGACTCCAAGGGCAATGAGCACAACTTTTTTGCTCCCTATACACCTCAACAAAATGGGGTTGTTTAAAGGAAAAATAGAATAATAGTTGAGATGGCTCGAATAATGCTAAATAAGTATAGATTGCTGAAGTACTTTTGGGGTAAGGCCGTAAACACTGCATGCTACATCTTAAAAAGAGCTCTTATTAGAAAGACCATAGAAAAGACCCCATATGAAATCTGGAAAGGAAGGAAACCCAAAATTGGGTACTTAAAGCCTTTGGATGTAAATGGTACATCCTAAATGATAGAGAGCAATTAGCAAAATTTGATCCTAAATTTGATGAAGCAATTTTCCTTCGCTACTCAATATATAGCAAAGCTTACAGAGTCTATAACAAACGAATGCAAACATTGGTAAAGTCTATACATGTAGATTTCAATGAGACTAACCATGCAGGATAAGAAAGTTCCAATCTGGAAGATTTAACTTTGGAAGATGAAAATGCTAGAGAAAAAGAAGAACTACAGATCCTGGATTCCTTCAAAATCAAAAGGTGCAAAGAAGAAGATGAAGGAATCATTCTCAACTCAAAAGAACCACAAGCTTATCTCAATCATCATGATATAAACTTTATGGATAATCAAGAAGAAGGAGTTAAGGCAATCGAGGAACAAGCTCCAGTACAACATGAAGATCTGCAAAGAGAAATCCGGACTCATAGGGATTATCCAATTGAAGCAATTTTTTATAATGTTCAGAATCCAGTCAAAACAAGGGGACAACTCAACCGAATGATGAGCCATGCTACTTTTTTCTCTCTTATTGACCCAAAGAAGTTTCGAGATGCTGAAGGATATGAAAGTTGGATGATGGAATTGCAAGAAGAACTAGATCAGTTCACCAGAAATGATGTCTGGGATCTTATGCCACTTTCGAAAGGAAAGTCAATCATTGGCACCAAATGGGTATTCCGAAACAAGATAGATGAATCTAGAGTTGTGGTGAGAAACAAGGCAAGATTAGTTGCTCAAGGCTACAATCATCAAGAAGGCATAGACTTTGAAGAAACCTTTGCACCTGTAGCAAGAGTAGAGGTAACCCAGATTCTATGTGCTTTTGTATCATTCATGGGATTCACATTGTTCCAAATGGATGTCAAAAGTGCATTCTTAAATGGAGTTATATAGGAAGAAGTCTATGTCAAGTAACCACCTGGATTTGAAGACTCAAAGCATTTGGATCATGTGTACAAACTAAAAAAGGCCCTCTATAGATTGAAGCAAGCACCAATAGCCTGGTATGCAAGACTTACTTCATTCCTCATATCCAAGGGTTACATCCGGGGTAAAGCAGACATAACCCTCTTCATCAAGAAGAAAAGGGGGATGTAATTCTAGTCCAAATCTATATAGACGACATCATCTTTGGAGCAACAGATGAGAAGATGTATGAAGAATTTAGCACTCAAATGTAGAAGGAGTTTGAGATGTCCATGATGAGAGAACTGAATTTCTTCCTTGGTCAACAAATCAAGTAGAGTCGAGATGGGATTTTCATCAATCAATCCAAGTATACCAAGGAGATTCTAAAGAAGTTTGAAATGGACAAGAGCAAGCCCGTGTCCACTCTAATGGGGTTAGATACTGTCCTTTCAAAGGATTGTGAAGGAGAAGATGTAGATTAGAAGCTTTATAGAGGAATAATTAGTTCACTTCTATACTTGACAGCAAGTAGACCTAATATAAACTATGTAGTTTGGTACTGTGCAAGATATCAAGCCAATCCAAAGGATTCACATCTCAAAGCAGTGAAGAGAATTCTTAGATATCTTCTAGGAACCATTAAAGTTAGGCTATAGTATCCTAGTAATGGAAACTTCACACTATAGGGCTTCACTAATGAAGATTATGGCAGAGACACTCTTAAAAAAAAGAGTACATTCAGAGGCTGCCACTTTCTTAGAGATTGCTTGGTATCATGGTATAGTAAGAAGCAAACTTCAGTTGCCTTATCAACCATAGAAGCAGAGTATATTGTAGCTAGAAGTTGTGTTGCTCAACTCTTATGGATCAAGCAATAGTTGGAAGACTATGGAGTTCAATCTGGATGTATGGATGTTATGTATAATAGTAAAAGTGCAACTGATGTGTCAAAGAATCCAGTGCTATATAGCTGGATGAAACATGTCAACATCAGGCACCATTTCATCAGGGATCATGTAATGAATAAGGATATTGCACTGGTCTACATTCCAACAAATGAGCAAAGGGTAGATATCTTTACTAAGCCATTCAGTAAAGATCAATTCAACAAGCTGAGAGAGTCTATTGGTATGTCCAATCCAATTTGAAGGTGAATCTGGAAGACATTCTAAAGCTAATTTTGTATTCTACAAGTCAGGAAAATCCAGAAGAAGAAGAAACGAAGTTAATTCCGAATCTATAAGGAATATTGCCATCTCAGCAGATAGAAGTGACAAATGGCAATAGAAGAGCAAAAAGGTAACTGTACACATTTTGAATTTCAAACGTTTATTGGGCATTTCACATGCGATAAAATTTACAACTGTCTTAAAAATTAAACCGTTCCACTTCTCTAATTTAAATACCATTTACCTCTTTCCAGAAACTTAACTGCCACCTCATCAATCCAATTAAGTTTAACTACGTCTGGATTACCATTCTACCCTTGATCTTAAAAACTCTATAAAAATGCCCTCCATTTTCTTCTTCATCTTCACACAAGCAACAATCTTACTGTTAATCTGCAAATTTTCTTCCAAAAACCCTAAATTCCCAAATTCTTCAAATGGCATCCAATCAAACCACTCCTCCTCCTCCAGGATATATCGTTGTAGAATCTGATCTCAAAGATGAGGATTTTGCTCCTCTAAAACTCTAAAGCCCTGACTCTATAGTACCATCAGACTACTTGGGGGATAATTTCTTATTCAGCACAGAACCATATTCCCAGCTGATAAAAGATCAACACCTATAAGATTTTATAAAAATCAACTACCCCGCCTATCTGGACCTCATTAGAGAATTCTATGACAATCTAATGATTCACTCCTATTATGATGTCCTCTGGACCAAGGTGCAAGGAAAAGTGATAACAGGCACTCCAGAATTCTTTATAACTCAGTTTAAAATGAAGAATAATAGAGTTCAGTTATGTAATGATAGAGATGAGATCCTGGTCAAATATCATCCCAGGTGTGGCTCTCAATCCGCTACTTTGGAGATAAATTCTCCACCTACTGGCCACAAACTCCCAGAATACTCCAACATGTTCTAGTTAAATTTATCCTTACCTGGAAAGGATCTATCACCACTACATCCTCCTTTCAACACTGCATCTTGCAGCATTGGGTAGAAAGCTGAGTCATCAACATGCCCATCCTGATCATCCATTTCATGAGGTAGCATAGGAACTCCCACGGTGCTCTCATCACCAAAATCCTCCTAGAAAATAGAGTTAATCTATTTGGAGCAAAATCTATTCATGGGGAAGGAAATTCTAAAGTAGAACTTTAAGAAGTTGACTTTTGGAGAAGTTTGGGACGAGGAGAAAGCCATTAGGCAAAGGGAGGAAAGGAAGGAGAAGAGTAAGGTCTTAAAGGTCGGACTGGAAATTGCTCTGCAGGCTAAGAAAGCCAGAACAGCTCCGCCCAAGGCTCAAAGAAAAATTAACCTCAACCCTGTTGTTGAGGAAAAGGATGAGGATGAAATGACCATAACTCAATTGATAAAAACTACACTAGACAAGCCTAAGAAAAGAGATAGGCTAATCAAGGCTGCTGCGAAGAAGCCTGTTTGCCAATTAGAAGCAACTAAAAAATTAGCAATACATGTTGCTATCAGGAAGGGATGGAAGACGGGGGAGAAGAGAAGTGTTGAGGAAATCCTAGAACCAGAAGATGATTCCAATAGTGAGGAGACTAAGTATGGGGAGCTTGTCCTAAAAAGCAGTTCATCCGGAAGGGATCCAATTTTGATGAGGCACTAAAGGCTAGAAGGGCCAAATAATCCGTGAAAAGAACTGCCGCGGGCATCAATATCAAGGAGCCAAGTCCCAAAAGCATAGAAACTATAGATCTAAGTAAGGGCAAGGAGATAGTAGTTGATGAGAAGCCCATCCTTTCAAAAAATATCAATCCAAAGCATCCCTAGTATGAGGAAATGATGAATGTGGTCTGGGACAGTTTCAAGCAAAACAGATTGACAAAGATAGGACCCGGAGGCTCATCCAGAGTAGTAGCCACTGATAATCAACCAATCATGGTAGTATCAATAGATCTGGCTCTTCTACATGAAAGCAAATATCTGGAGGAAGATTTGGAAAAGTGCCTGATGGGAATGTTGATTATTCAGTTTATTCATAGGCATGGTAGAAGAGTTAGGACAAAAGAACTTATATGTTAATTGACCCCCAATCCGATGAAACAATAAGGGGGAGAAGAGCACAAGCAAAGAAGAGGAAGGTGATCTTATAGAAGAGTAGAACAGTTCAGACTAGCTATTTTTGTTCATTGTAAAATCCTATAATAGTTAGTTTTGTAATCTTTCACATATATATTTTTGTACTTGTAATTCGGAACTTCATGAGGTTAACTATTATTAACAATAGAAGTATATAGTGAAAATATTCTACTCAAAAATTGCTTCTAAGTACAATCTATAATTGTACTTCAAAAACTTAGAAGCTAGAATGCAAAAATGTTGGGGGAGTTAGGATGCTTAAAATTATGGGGGAGTAAAATTGTATATGACTAAGTATCAAGAATCATACTTGGCTCATAAAACCCCTTTTTTCTTATGATCAGATGTGCTTAGGTTTTTGTTTCCATCAAATAGGGGAGATTGTTGGGAAACAATGATCTGGAAGAATAAATCCAAGAACAGATCCGGATCAAGTTTGAAGAAGTTTGAAGAAAACCAAAACATAAGAACAAAGACATATTGTCTCCTAAATCCAAAATGGAAGTATAAGGTCTAAGACAAGTCAACATGACATACATTGAAGACCATAAATACCTAAGCACATAATGGAAATATTCGGTTAAATTTTGGAAAGGAAATAAACTTCAAACCTTTAAAAGCAGCATCCGGAAGAAGAACTGATTGAAATAGCATCCGGATATATATTTGGTCTTAAAACATTCGGAAGACTAAATATCAAGACAAAGAGAATAATTTGAAAGTTACATTTCCCTCAGCTAGCATGCTTTTCAGAAAAGGATAGAAGGACTGACACAGGATAGAGAAAAAGTAACAACCTTTTCTACCTAGACCAATAGGAAAGGCTTGTGAAGCTCAAACGCCTGAATAGAAGCATAAAAAGTTGGTGAATCGCTAAAATACAAGGAAAACGATCACTGACAACTTTTTAGTCTCAATCCCAAGGATTCAAATGCGATAATTACTCAGTCTAACGGACTGATCAATGACTCCAGAAGCACCACATATTACCTGATCAACGTGAATTTAATTCAACACAACGGCTACATTAATGATAGAAGCTTATTAAAAGGAAGCTTTACAAGTTGAAAAGGTGTTGGTTGTTTTAAGAAAGCATACACAAGAAAATCCACTATTACAATTAGTGACTAAATCCCTCCATGAAACAAATCATTCCAAATCAGTTTGCAAGAATTCTCAAGTGAGACATAAACTTGAGGAATTCAAAAACAAAACCCTTGAGAAAAACAAGTTGTAAAAATATCATACTTGGATGAGTATTGAGATTGGGATATAGCTTAGAGTTGGTGCTTTAAGTGGGATCTCCCTGTAGGACTCAGCTTAGGTTTGGGTAGAAATCTGAGTGGTATATCCTGCTAAAGACAAGAGGACTCAGCTAGGAGTTGGTGCTTCTCATGGTATTTACTACATCTAGAAGGGGTTACCATCTGAAGACAAATTATAAGGCTTGATTACTGCCAATTGGAAATGAATCCACTAGTGGAAAAAGCTCGGAGTAAGGACACTCTGGGGACTGGAGTAGGCGGGACCGAACCACGATAAAACTCTGCGTTTGATATTCTAACTCTTTACTTTATTTGCACAACATTTCATATTTTCATCATCCGGATTCATTATATCTGGAACATATCAAACACGCTACACAAGACTTTTTAAAGTTTGTTCATTCTGTGAAAAGTGTCACTCACCCCCCCCCCCCCTCTGGCCTTATATAGACCCTTACAGGGACCAAAAAGCTAGTCAAACATAGAAGGTTAGTAGAGTTGACTCCCTCTAGAAGTTCCAATGGATTAGAAGATAAGCCTAATAGAAGATCCAATGGCTCTGAAGTAAAAGGAGTTGTTATGAGACAACGGTTAAGATTGTGTCTTTGAGGATGAGTCACAAACAGGAAGATTTTTGAAGACTTTCTATATAAAGACCTCTACCAACAAGAATAAAATATCCAACCTTTCACAATTGCAAAATCTCCATTCATATCTGCAAAGAACTTTGTGTAACAATCATCACAAATCTATTTGAACTCTAGAAAGCTTATAACAACCATTTCAAATTTGTTGTGAAGTGATTCTTGATAACTCAAGAACAAGATCACTAAACTCATTCAAATCCATTCATAGACTAAGCAAGGGGATTGTTTAGGTCTAATTATGACCCTGAGAACAACTTGGTGTAAGTTGTGTATTAGAAGAGTTCAAGAGGAATGTACTCTTGAACTAGGGAATTAGAGACAGGAAGAGGAATGTACTCTTGGTTGTAGAGAATTCCATTGTAAAGGCCTCTCCACCTCAGAAGGAGTTTGAAATAGTGGATTAAAGCTTAGAACCAGATGCTTTGAGGACTGGAGGTAGGCAGGGTCTGAAGCAATATAAAATAGTTGTGTAAAAATCTTTAACTCTGATCTATTTATTTTTACACTTCGTGCATCAGAAGACCAGTTTCATATACCCGCTTTATTTTATGAAAAGGAGATAATCACCCCCCCCCCCCCCTCTAACTCCTAAATAACACCTATAGGACCAACACTCTATAATCCTCTAAGATGGATCCTACTGGTGCCAAAATAAAAATATCGATATTCAAAGCATTAACTTCGTTTAAAGCCCATCAAGTTTTGAGATAATATTGTCAAAGTTGAGAGATTTCAACTTAGTTGTGTAACAATCATCACAAATCTATTTGAACTCTAGAAAGCTTATAACAACCATTTCAAATTTGTTGTGAAGTGATTCTTGATAACTCAAGAGCAAGATCACTAAACTTATTCAAATCCATTCATAGACTAAGCAAGGTATTGCTTAGGTCTAATTGTAACCTTGAGAACAACTTGGTGTAAGTTGTGTATTAGAAGAGTTTAAGAGGAAGGTACTCTTGAACTAGGTAATTAGAGACAGGAAGAGGAAGGTATTCTTAGCTATAGAGAATTCCATTTTAAAGGCTTCTCCACCTCAGAAGGAGTTTGAAATAGTGGACTAAAGCTCAGAACCGGACGCTCACCCCCCCCCCCCCCCCCCTCTGACTCCTAAATCACCCCTCTAGGACCAACACTCTACAATCCTCTAAGATGGATCCTACTGGTGCCAAAATAAAAATATCAATATTCAAAGCATTAACTACATTTAAAGCACATCAATCTCTAAGATAACATTATCAAAGTTGAGAGATTTCAACCAGCTTAATACTTCACGACAACTCATTGCTTCAACGATGAAAGCTTCCCCTCTTCCGGTCATTAAGGTTGATTTTGCAGTAACAAAGGAACCTTGTGAATCACGAATAATAGACACATGGCCAAATATTATTCAGGGATCAAATAAACTATATACATGCAACTATGTATATATTTATTTTTCACTCAAAATTAAATTAAAAGATGTTATCTTATATCATAAATGTAATATTAATTTTTTTAAATATCTTTACGATCCTCTTTACGAGCTGGTTCATAAGTATGTCAAGGAACCTCTTATTGAGCATGTTCACGAGCTTCCAAGCCAAGTATCCTCTTATTTAAGTTTGGCTCATTATTGGTAGGTCCACGACTGAATCTTCTAAGAAATCCGATGGAGATATATATGGAGAAGAAGAAGGACATCCATATGGTTTTCATTGACTTAGAGAAAGCATTTGATAGAGTGCCAAGCAAAGCACTATTGGAAAAGGTACTCATGTAAAGTACATAAACTTCATAGAGGACATGTTTGAAGGGGCAGTAATAAGTGTACAATCGGGACAAGGAGTGACATTGGAGTTCCCCATCATAATTGGATTTCATCAAGGTTCATCTCTAAGACCATTTTTGTTTGCTCTAACTATAGATGAGTTGACCACCAAAATACAAGATGACATCCCATGGTGTATGTTGTTTGCGAATGACATCGTATTGATTGATGAATCAAGGGAAGAGGTTAACAAGAAGCTAGAGGTGTGGAGAAATGCGTTAAAGAGTAAAGGGTTTAAGTTAAGTAGAAGTAAGATGGAGTATTTGCACACCAAGTTCAGCATATGGAATAGAGATGAAGGAGAAGTAAAATTAGGAGATACAATCGTGCCAAAATACAAACGATTTATGTATTTAGGCTCTATCATCCATGGTGAGGGGATGATTGATGATGATGTAACCCATAGAATCAATGTAGGATGGATGAAATGGAGAAGTGCTACCGTAGTCTTATGTGACAAAAAGATGTTAGATATGATGTATGCTCTTAAGGCAATTAGGGCGATACATCTTAATTATGTAATGGTGCAAATAATTCATTTTATTAATAAAGGCATTTAATCTTTTGTTTATATCAATGTGTTCATATATATTGTGATTGGTTAAAATATATTCATTTATATCTTCGTACAAAAGTCCTTGACATAAACATAGCATGAAGTGAGAGATATCATAGTGGGACTATGTTTGGTGAGACCTGCTTCATGTGCAATTATGATTATGTCTAAACTATCCCTAGTCATAGTTTCATTAAGAAATGATATTGATGAAACAGTAAGGCTAGCATGTGGTCAACTCTCTTGGAAAGGGTCCAAGCAGTTCACCTCCTAAAGACTGAAGGTTGTGCCTTGAGTTTGACACATGGATATATCTGGAAGATATATTGGAGACCGCAATAAGATAAACACTTGGTATATACATATATATATATATATATATATATATATATATATATATATATATATATATCAATGTGTTAGTGTTTATCTTCATGCAGTAGCTTTGCGAATATCCTCATACTTGAGATGCTAGTTACCTTGTGTGGTACTGTCGCTATACTTTGGGTCATACCAATTCACTCATTAATTTAGGGTGCCATGGGTGATTACGGGTATAGTGATGACAATACGTTGGTAAGCTATGTAGTTGGAAAGAATCCATTACTCTGAATATATTAAGGAGTTGTAAACGGCCGCTTGTTGAAGTGATGATTACTATAAACCTCTGATCAGAGTATGTGGTTGATAGAAATAGATTCTAGTCAAAACACATTATGGTAAAAAGTAATATACTTTGGTAATAAGTAAATAACTGGGATAGCTTGGAGCAACCTCGCTATTGGTGGGTTAACACTTTAACCAAACCCAATAAACCAGATGGTACTAATATTAAAGAATGGAAGGAGTTCATCGCATTGGAGAGCTATTGCATAAACCAGGATTAATTCATAAGCACAAATGATATTCTGAGTATTGGGGGATGGTGGACCCTTGTTAGAAGTGTACTAAAGTCGTTTAAGGTAAATGGGTTCTATTCATAGTCTAGAACCTCGAGCCAATAGTTCCTATAGAACAAGGATTGATCAAACCTTAACAGCTCAATACTTCGGGGTCCTATAAGGTCACACACATAGAACTTTCATCAGACTGAGTAAAGAATTAATAGACTTAGTCTATTACGAGAATATTAAATGTGGGATGGTTAGACTATTACTTGGTTTGACCTGAGAATTTATTTTGACTAGTAACTAATTTTATTAGGGTCATAAATAAATTAAAGTATTGATTAAAATGATTAAATCATTTTATGTTTAAGCCAAGAATTTATTTTGACCGGCAACTAATTTTATTAGGGTCATAAATAAATTAAAATGATTAAATTATTTTCTGATTAAGCTAGTTATTTATTTTGATCGGTAACTAATTTTATTAGGGTCATAAATAAATTAAAAGAAAGCTGGATTAAAAGAGAATTTTGCCATGGACCTATGAATTTATTCATAGGGTCCATATATGCAAAAGGGGCCAGCCCATGAGGGCTTGCCGCAAGCCCAAGCTTGCGGCCAGGCTTGCCACATGCCGACTCAAGTATAGGGGTGGAATGGGTATTTTACCCATCCCAATTAATGAGGGGAGCTCCCCTTCTCCCTATATAAAGCCCATCCTCATTATTTCAATACACACCAACAATTCTTTTCTCCTCTATCTAGTTTTGTATTTGAGATTCTTCAAATAGTTTTCTCAACTAACTAAGAGGGATTTCTTTAATATTTTTGGGAAGGCTTTTGGAGTGGTTCAGCAGCTACTCAAAGATCTGTGATTCTTCCTCATTGGGAGGTTTCGGTTGGTGGGGTTCAAGTGGATACTCATGGAGGCTATCCTGCACTTGGAAGCTTGTGTAAGAAGGTTCTGCCAAAGCACGCTTCAACTGGTAAGTCTTCTATTTCTCCTTTTAATTATTAGATCTTTTTCTTTAAACATTTTCAGACTTAATAATTATTATGCTTAGTTTATTTTATACTTAGATTATAGCTTAGAGTGATAACATGCTTAGTATAAAATATTTTTTATGGTAGGATATAATTTAGAATTATGGTATGTCTAGCCTATGCATGCTAACCTAAGTAGAGAATTTATTTAGTTAAGGCTTTAATCAACTTATATGCAACTGATAGGAGTTCCTAGGGACAAGGGATAAAATTTTGAATTTCTGCCATGCATGTTATGCATGTTCAAAGTGACTGTCAGTTCCCAATAAAAGATACATTTGAAAGTGAAAGTTAAATTCTACAGAACTGTGGTTAGGTCAGCCATGACATATGAGAGTGAATGTTGGGCTATTAAGACACAACATATTCAAAGGATGAATGTGGTGGAAATGAGGATGCTTAGGTGGATGAGTGGACATACAAGGATGGATCGAATTAGAAATGAGTGCATCTGCCAAAAGATTGGAGTGACATATATTGAGGATAAACTGAGAGAATGACGATTAAGGTGGTATAGACATGTGCTACGACCAATGGATGCTCCAGTTAGAAAATGTGAGAACTTAAGAATAGAGAGTAAGGGTAGATGGAGGGGTAGACCTAAGATTACTTAGAGAGAAACTATTTTAAAGGATATGCGTCTGTTAGGTATGAATGAAAGTTTGGCTTTTGATAGAGCTTCGTGGTGTCGGAAGATCCATATAGCTAACCCCACCTAGCGTGGAATTTAAAGCTTAGTTGGTTGGTTGGTATTTATTAACAAGTGGAGCTCGAACGAGGTTTTGTCGAGCCAAGCGCCGAGAAGCACATGAGTATCATGACTCATTTAGAGCTCTAATATATACTTAGATTAATTGGCAACCGGGACGATAAAAAAATTACTATTTCTAAGTCCAACTCAGCATGCATCAATAATATGCGATCTCATGTATGACCTAACGTAAAACTAGAACCTCATATTCAAGCTTAATCTACCCACCAAATATTTATTTTTCGAGTCATGTTTGAGTGTTTATATAAAAACCATGCTTAACACATTATATGTTCAGATTTTAATAGGTTGTACAAACTTATATTAAGATATATTTGGCCAAACGACCCTAAAAGTCAAGCATGAACGGACTAAACCAACCACTACTCACTTGAATAGTTCTACTATCAACATATTTATATTTCTACTAAGCATATAATATAAATTATATTTTAACTTATTAGCAATTTAATAAACTCTAATCTAATAGAGAAAGGCTAGCATTAGCAATTCAGTAAATGTAGTACAGTTGATAAAACTAATGTATATAATATTCTCACCACATAATTTTTATTTTGAATCTCAACCCAAGAAATAGTACGCTATAAATCACAAAAAATTAGTGAGGATATTTATTTTTAAGGAATTGATTTTAATGTTGATGTGTTTTATGTAAAAATTAACTAAAACTTATGTTTTCATATGCTAAACTATATTTTTTGTAAAATATTATTGTACTATAATTAATTTTTTAGTTGAATTTATACTTTTATCTATTAATAATTATAAAAAATAAAAAATTTATAAATCCGTCTAGGCGCTGCCTAAATCCCACCTATACATTCAAAACCCCTATCACTCAACAAGTGGCTAACACTTTTTAAAACCTCGAAAAAAAGTAGTCTCCATGTGCCAAAATTTTCATTAACAACATTTAAACTCGAAGATATTATGTCATTTCATAGCTTGATTACATCATACACGTATCGCTGATGTGGCACTGTTTTTAAATGCTGTAATCATTGTTGAGTCCCTTGATTTTTTGAATATTAATTTGAAGATGAAAAACTAGTCATAGTGAAATTCAATGATATATATTGGTAGAAGTTAATTTGAGGACTAATTTATTTGCAAATTCATGTGTTTACATCTACGTTGGCACCTACATGTTAGAGCTCTAATAAACTCTGAGTTTTCCCAAAATGAATAGATTTCAGTCAACTTTGGAAACACCAAAAGAAAACAAATGTTTTCTTGTCAAACTAGCTCACTAGATGTTTATCCATTTTATAACAATTCAAAGTGGATCATCACAATGATACGTTGTTGTTCTTAAGATTTTTAAGTGAAAGGCATCTTGTATTTTTTATGTATGCATTTATAATACAAAAAAAAGGTAGATGCACTAATTGTTGGAATTAAAATATTCAAATGAATAATTTTTATTAAATTCATGATATTACAAGAACATTCTCACTTAAAATATAATGCTACAACTCACTTTTTACTTCTTTTTTCTCTAAAAAAGTTCTTATTTTTGTTGATGATAAATAACTAAACAACTCACATATTTATACGTGCATTATACAACTCTCAACTAACACAATTACTCACTATCACCTCCAACTAATACAATTAATAGCCAACTTATTTGGTTAATTTAATGGCCTCCAAATTGGTTGTAGTTAATAGCCTCCAGTTTGGTTATCACATATAAAAAATCTACATACTTAAAATTTACTACATTTTGGATTTGTAGGCTTGGACTCCAATTGATTGGATTTGGATTTTGGGTTTCCATTAATATGGATCAAGTTTATAATCCAACACCCCCCTTAAACTTGATCTTGTCATCCTAAGTAAGCTTCTCAATCTGATGAAGTTTTCGCTTGTGAGCGACTTAGTGAAGATATCCGCAATTTGATCTTGTGTCTCCACATATTCAACTTGCACTTCCTTTCTTGCAACACACTCTCTTATGTAATGGTAGCGGATGTCGATGTGCTTGCTTCGATCATGGAATACAGGATTCTTTGCTAAGGCAATGGTTGACTTGTTGTCAACATGAATCTCAGTCGGTTCTTCTTGCATCAAGTCGATCTCTTTCAATTTATTTCTGAGCCAAATTGCATGACAAATGCTCGAGGTTGCTGCAACATATTCTGCTTCACATGTAGACAATGTTACAATCGATTGTTTCTTTGACATCCATGTGAAAGCAGTATCTCCTATGAAAAACACGAATCCACTAGTGCTTCTTCGGTTATCTACGTCTCCACCCCAATCGCTATCGCTATATCCAATAAGCTTGTAATCATTAGAAACCGAATAGAATAGCCCAAGTCGGTTGTACCTTTCAGATAGCGAAGAATTCTCTTAGCAGCTTTGAAATGAGTGATTGTTGGTGATTCCATGTAGCGACTAACTAACCCGACTGCATGAAGGATATCTGGCCTCGTGCAGGTAAGATAGTGTAGACTTTCCACCAAACTTTTAAAAATGATGGATCTATACTCTCCCCTTCTTCAGGTTTGGACATCTTGATCCCCGTACTCTACCGATGTGCTTATCGACTTGCAGTTATCCATCTTGAACTTTTTCAAGATCTCCTTTGCATGGCTTTCTTGTGAAATCAAAAATCCATCCTTTTGTTGCTTTACTTCTATGCCGAGGTAGTATGCCATGAGTCCTATGTCTGTCATCTCAAACTCCTTCGTCATCACTTTCTTGAATTCATCAAACATTCTTTGGTTGCTTCCGGTGAAGATCAAATCGTCCACGTAGAGGCACACGATCAAAATATATCCATCTTTAATCTTGATATACAAAGCATGCTCATATGGACATTTACTGAAACCATTTTCTCTGAAGTACTTGTCTATTCTGCTATTCCATGCCCTTGGTGCTTGTTTTAGCCCATAAAGAGCCTTCTTTAATTTCAACACCTTGTCTTCATGGCCTTTAACTTCGTAACCTGGTGGTTGCTAAATGTAAACTTCCTCTTCAAGAACTCCATTTAGGAAGGCTGATATTAAATCCATTTGATGAATTCTCCACTTGTTTTGAGCCGCTAAAGAAATTATTATCCTAACAGTTTCCAATCAAGCAACTGGAGCGAATACCTCATCGTAGTCAATTACAGCCTTTTGACAATAGCCTTTTGAAACAAGCCTTTTCTTGTGTCTTTCGATCTCTCCCTTGGAATTCCGCTTGTTTTGTACACCCATTTGACACCTATCGCCTTGTGTTCTATAGGAAGTGAAGTGAGTTCCCATGTATCATTCTTTTCAATGGCCTTGATTTCTTCGTCCATTGCATCTCTCCACTTTTTCTCTTATGCAGCTTCTTGAAATGTCACTAGCTCACAATCAACAAATAGACAAAATAATGTAAGATTGTCTAGTTGTTCAGTCACCTCATAGAGTTCTCTAAGACTTTTCATACAATGCACTTCTCTTTCATCTTCAGTCCTACTTGAGGATGGAGATGATGAGGATGATGATGACCCGTATCTATGAGTGGGAGAAGTTTGTGGAGTTGTAAGGCCTTGTTGAATTTATCTTGGTTGCTCAGGTGTTGTCTTCTCATCTTCCTCGAATGGGGAAAAGTTGAAGTCTTTCGTTTGAGAATCAAACTTCCATTCTCCTTCTTCATCAAATATCACATCTCGGTTGATCATAAATTTATTCTCATTCTAATTGTACAGCTTGTAGCCTTCTAAGCTTGAGTCATAATTGATGAAAATAAAACTGTTGCTTTTGTCATCAAGCTTGGTTCGATTCTCATCCGGTACATGAACGTGGCCTACACTCCCGAAGACTCGAAGATGGGAAATTTCGGGCTTTCTTCCGCTCCAAGCTTCTTGTGGTGTCTTTCCCCACACGCTTCTTATAGGAGAATGATTTAATAGGTAGACTGCACATGCCATTACTTCTGCCCAAAACTCCTTGGGTAGTTTCTTGCTTTTGAGCATACTCCGTGCCATGTTAAGAATTGTTCTATTCTTCTATTCTGCAACACCATTTTGTTGGGGGGATTTAGGAACCATTAAGGGTCAACGGATTCCATGTCCTACACAAAACTCGTTGAATTCATTGGATGTGAATTCTCCTCCTCGATCAGATCTCATGGCTTTGATCTTATGACCGCTCTCCTTTTTCACGACTGCTTTAAAACTTCTGAAACACTCCGAAGACTTTTGATTTCTGCTTTAAGAAATATACCCAAGTTTTTCTTGAATAATCATCAATGAAGAGAAGGAAGTAGTTACTATTAGTGAGAGAACTTGGCTTAATACGACCACACACGTCGGTATGGATGAGCTCGAGCGGCTTCTTGGCTTTATAGTCTGACTCCTTTAGAAAGCTCCTTCTAAATTGCTTCCCTTGTAGACATCCTTCGCACAATTGATCAGGATTGTTGATACATGATAAACCTCTAACCATTCCCTTCTTGGATAATAGCTCCAATCCTCCAAAGTTTAGATGCCCAAATCGAAGATGCCATAGCCACGATGCGTCTTTGTAACAAGTCTTTAGACACTTTGCAATATCATTTCTAATATTCAAAGGGAACATTCTATTCTTCGTCATCTATTCCTTGGCGATTAGACTCCCGTTGTCATATCTTATAAAAAGACTACAATCTTTCATATGAATATCATAGCCTTTTTCTAAGAGTTGGCCCAAACTAAGAATGTTGCATTTCATACCAGGCACATAGTAGACACTTGAAATCATTTGGTGGCTATCATCATTTGCTCTAAAAAGGACGTTAGCTCTTCCCTTCACTGATATTTTCATATCATCTCCAAATGAAACATCTCTGCTTACTGCTTCATTGAGCTCCACGAACATGTTCCTTCTTCCACACATGTGGTTGCTTGCACCGGTGTCCAGATACCATGTGTTGTCTTGATGATCATTATTGTTGTTATACGCTATTAATAGCATTTCTTTCTCCTCGATCTTCTCCTCCACAAAATTTGCCTTCTCTTCAACTTGATCATTACGAGCTTTACATTCTGAAGCGTAATGCCCAAACTTTTGACAATTATAGCACCGGACTTGAGATTTGCCATACCTCGCGTTCGAATTGCCTCTTCCGCGACCTTATATAGAACTTTCTCCTTTCTCGTAGTTATCACTGGAACTGTTGTTGTAATCCAACTTCGTCCATGACCATGGCTACCACCTCGTCAGTAGCCTCGTCCTCTACCTCTGCATCTTCCATGGTTGTTTCCACTATTTCTTTGACCTTCACTATATCCTTGAGTTGTAGCTTGAGGAGTTTTTTAGAGATACCTTGCTTCTTCTTGTGCTTTTCTTCATAGGCTTATAGTGATCCTTGGAGTTCCTCGATCGTCATTTCCTCCAAGTCTTTGGTTTCTTCAATCGTCACCACAATGTGCTCAAATTTTGGATCCAACGAATAAAGTATCTTCTCAATTATGCTTACAACTTCTAACTTCTCCCCATTTCTTTTCAATTGATTCAAAACGGCCGCTACTTTAGAAAATTAATCCGAGATAGACTCGGATGGTTTCATGTGCAAGGATTCAAACTCACCTCTTAGTGTTTGGAGACGGACCTTCTTCACCTTTTCAACTCCTTTGTAAGAGTTTTGCAACTTCTCCTATGCTTGTTAGGCGGAGGTTGCGCTTGAGATTTTCTCAAAACCAATGTCATCTAATGCTTGATAGAGGAGGAAGAGAGCTTTCTTGTCTCTCTTTCGGGGAATCCTTCAAAGTTGTAGCTTGATCTTGTGTGGGGGAGGCTTCATTTTTGGGCTCGGTGAAGCCTTTCTCTATGATATCCCAAACATCATGTGCTCCGAGAAGAGCCTTCATTTTGATACTCCAATTGTCACAGTTGTTGTTGTTGAGTATTGGAACTTGAAACGATGCTACGCTATTCGCCATCTTACTCAAATAGTTATTCTAATCGTACAGGGGCTAATGCAACACTTCTGGAGTCTTCTGCGACACACTAGACGTATTGTAACAGTTTTTGTAGCTTTCTGCAACACTTTCTTCTGTCGTTTGCAACACTTTCTGGGCTATTGCAACGTCTAGAGTTCCTGAAATTCAACTTTTGCAATCGAAAATGGAACTTTTCAGAAGCGTAATCGACTTTCGAAGGTAGCTCTAGTACCACTTTGTTGGAATTAAAACACTCAAATGAACAACTTTTATTAAACTCAAAGATATTACAAGAACACTCTCACTCAAAATACAATGCTACAACTCACTCTTTACTTCTTTTCTCTCTAAAGAAGTTCTTATTTTTGTTGATGATAAATAACTAAACAACTCACCTATTTATAGGTGAATTATACAACTCTCAACTAACACAATTAGTCACCACCACCTCCAACTAGTACAATTAATAGCCAACTTATTTAGTTAATTTAATGGCCTCCAAATTGGTTGTAGTTAATAGCCTCCAATATGGTTATCACACAAAAGATTTACATACTTAAAATTTACTACATTTTGGATTTATGGGCTTGGACTCCAATTGATTGGATTTAGATTTGGGTTTCCATTAATGTGGATCAAGTTTATAATCTAACACTAATATAGGCACGAACAGAGATGAAGGATCCCACAATGTAATTTTCTTAGTCAAGGGAAGAACTAGTAAAATATGTAAAAACTCATTAATATGTATAGCTATTTTGATGCGAGTTAATAGGAAAGAATTAGCATGACATTCGGAAAAAATTAAGAAAAATAAAAACAAATAAAATTCACAACCTCCTTCATATTATGTGATAATGTGATTTATCAAGATAGCAAAGAAAGGGCGAAAATGGAGACAGATCGGTTGGCAACGTTGGCTCATCGAATTAAAGATCACTTGTCTGCCCAATCTAAACTACCTTTCGTCATTGGTACTTTTTTTACTTTCCTTTCTTTCTTTTTCTTATTATACACAGTTCCAAGATTCAGATATAAAGCTCATTTTTTATTTATTATTATAAGGTGTTGCTGGTGGTACAGCATCTGGTAAAACCACCGTTTGCAATCTCATCATTTCTCAACTCCATGATCAACGTGTTGTTCTTATTAATCAAGTATTTTTTTTATTAATTCCTGATTTTTTTGTATTTGGGTCATATTATAATTTGTAGAACATTAATCTAATTTGATGATAGAAATTATTTTTTAGGATTCGTTTTATCACTCCCTTGATGACAAGCAACTGGAAAATGTTCATGAGTATAACTTTGATCATCCTGGTATTACTATTTATTTGATCCGAATTAGCGAAACCGAATCTCAGCTCACTCAACGTTAAACCGATATCTTTATGTTAAAGTGAGTTTTTATTGATTAGATGCCTTTGACACGGAGCTCCTACTTTCATGCGCCGAGAAACTCAAACTCGGCCAACCCGTTTCTATACCCTATTATGATTTCAAAACGCACAAAAGCGTCGGACCAGGACAACAGGTTACTATATTTTTTACATATACCTATATTCAAAATGAATTTTTACACTTTTTACTAATAATTACAGGGTTTTTTTTGCTACATTGCTATAATATATCTTCAGGTTAATCCTTCACATGTCATTATCTTAGAAGGAATACTCGTTCTTCACGATCCTCGAGTACGAGAGCTTATGAACATGAAGATCTTTGTTGATACCGGTTTATTTCTTCTAGCCTACTATATTAGTACATTTTTGTTTGAATGTTTTGAGTAGCATAACATAAATTCCAATTAATCAATAGTAGTTGTAGAAAACGACATAAAAAGCTAAAGTTGAAGTTGTTATGTAAGATCATCTAATAACTAGTTATAATATCATTCCTCACAATTCCAAATTCGATTCATTTCTTAATGAACTTTTTATCTTATGTTTCTTAATACATTTATGGTCTATTATGTGTACAATTAATGTAGATTCTGACTTGCGGCTTGCTAGAAGAATTCGACGTGATACTGTTGAAAGAGGAAGAAATATTCAAAATGTGCTTGATCAAGTCAGTTCTTTAGATCCACGTGTTATATTAATATTCTTTTTTTCAGAATGAATGTTCCGATTTTTATGTCAAAAAACTAAGAAACTGTCCATTGTGTCAACAAAAAAATGTTATATATATATATATATATATATATATATATATATATATATATATATATATAGAACCATTACAATAATGTCGCATTAACAGTTGTATTAATATCGAATGCAGTATGACAGATATGTGAAGCCGAGCTTCGAGGAATATATATTGCCATCGAAAAAGCAAGCAGATATTATAATACCTCGAGGAGGAGATAATGAAGTAGCAATCGACTTGATAGTAGAACATATTCGGACAAAGCTAGGCCAACACGAACTCTGTAAAATATATCCCAACATTTTTGTTATCTTTCCAACATTTCAGGTAAGTTAACTTCAACTCAATGACCATTTCGATTAATTTTCCAAGTATATTGGAATTTCAATGCTAATTCTGAATCAATTTTATGTATATAGATAAGAGGGATGCACACATTGATACGAGACGTCAATACAACCAAACATGATTTTGTCTTCTATGCTGACAGATTAATTCGCTTGGTAATTCACTTGGAACAAAAAATCCGGATTATGTCATGATTTGTCTCCAAGAGTAAAAGTCGACCTCTATACTTCTGGGGACAACTGTTCGTCCCCAATAATCGCCACCCTAATATTATAGGAGACGAAAATTAGAATACCGTCTCTATTTTTGTGGATGAATGACGTATTTCTTAATTAATCTTAATTTGGCACAATTAATCGTTTTGGATGATTGATTTCACATTTTAGGTAGTGGAGCATGGTCTTGGTCATCTTCCTTTTACTGAAAGACAAATTACAACTCCAACAAGTGAATTCCTCTAATTTCTAAATAGATGATACATTCTAATATATGATCGATTGCATCATTTAATCTTATTTTGTATGGTTCAAATTCAGGTTCCATATATCCTGGAGTTGTTTTTTACAAAAGATTGTGCGGGGTGTCTGTTATTAGAAGGTATATATGAATATATTATTTCAGAAACTATATATTATATTGTATTTCATGCAGCCATTTAAAAGTATTTAAATGGAATGATGATAGTGGGGAAAGCATGGAAAATGCATTAAGAGCATGTTGCAAAGGAATTAAAATTGGTAAAATTCTTATCCATAGAGAGGGTCATACTGGACGCCAGGTATTTTTATATTTTTTACTTGGGCTTTACCATTAATATAAAAAAAATTTATCAACAGAATTATTTTGCTTAATCATAAGGTATTAACAATAATTTTGATGCAGTTAATTTATGAAAAGCTGCCTGAAGACATCTCAAGCCGTCATGTTTTGTTGCTCGATCCTGTTCTAGCTTCGGGTATCAATCGCAGTTTTGAATGGCATGGGTCAAATTGTGACTTGTCTTATGTAGTATACATGTAAATTTACAGAAATAAATTATGATAAAATGAACAGGAAATTGTGCAGTTAAAGCTATATCGCTGCTTGTTAGTAAGGGTGTTCCAGAATCTAACATTATCTTCCTCAACCTTATAGCTGTAAGTGAATTTACATTTTTTTTAGGCTTATTTTTGATAATTTTTTTTTATATTTACTCACTAAAATCAGCGTTTAAATACTATAGGCTCCACAAGGAATACATGCAGTTTGTAAACAATTTCCAAAGGTGAAGATTGTAACCTCAGAGATCGATGTAACATTGGATGCTAATTTTAGGGTAATCCCGGGCATGGGTGAATTCGGAGATCGTTACTTTGGCACTCATAATCAACAACCCTAATGATAGGGCCTGGTGCTGACTATCCTAACTTAATTTTACGGCAATATCACATTAATAAGTTGTTTCCAACTTCATTTTACACTTCTTTTATTATCTTATTCATTGGATTGTTAGGAAGGACTGAGAATTATTGATACTGGTACATATAACAACTATTAATGTAGATTGAATTGAGTTTCATGATATATAACCCTTCTAAAGGCTTTTATGTAGGGTAAACTTAAAAAGGTGACCGTAGATATAATTGAGCTAATAATTCATATTTTATGAAATGCCTGAATCATATGAACTATAATAGCACAATAGTCTTTTGCTTATAATTCATTCAATGAAACCCACAGGATGAATGGTGGCAGTAACAGAGTAAGTTGGATTAGCAAAAAGAGTTAACAGGTAGGCATAATACAATACAAGCTAAATAGAACACTAGAAATTTACATTCACTTGAGAGTGAAATTGGATGTTAAATAGTTTATTAGAGGTAGACTTACATTAATCCGAATTACAAATAGTTAATCATAGTTTCATCCGCTTGACATAAGTAGTCTCTGGAACACTAAGGTCGCTCCCGTTCCCTTTTTGTACCTGAACCCATACATTGCAAAATACGAGAAAAATAATAAGGGAAAGTGCTTAGACATGATGAATGGGTTATTATAATCCACTAATTTAACTCAAAGTTATAATGCAATATGCAAATTTTACATGCATATACATATGTATATCGAACAATTCTCTTAGGGATTGTTATTGCATTTAGCATCACTTTTCAAGCAAATATTTTTTGCACCTAGCATAGCTCAGGCAAGCCTGGCCCCTTTACATCTCAGTGCGCCTTGCACCTCTAACAACTATGCTATTAGCCATGTCCAGTCCTTGAGAATATCTAACTATTATCACATGCAGATCATTTAATTGTTGAATTCGTTTCTTTGTTCGGTTACTTAAAGCGGGTCATCATATCAAAGTTCAAAACCCATTACTAACCATTTAAGAGGCAATTTCATATCAATCATGTAAGACGAATAAGGGTACCTAAATGCGTACCATGTTATGCCCAGATGAACAAATAGATAAAAGGAAGCTTACAGATTCATCAGGAACAATTGCATATCTCTCTGACGGTGACACCCAGGTTTTTCCTGCACAGAAAATAATCGTACAAGAACATAAGTAGTAAAACTTTCATCATACAGTAAAAACGGAAAGGTGTATTAAAGAGAGCAAGCACCTGATATCGAAGATTCAATCTGCTGGCAGCCAGACCCATCAACACTCAATGCTTCTATTATCGTTGGTATATTCCTTTCATACCAAAACAAACCGATCCGGTTACTAATTGATTTACATATAATACCATATTTTGTAGATACAGGTTTCAACAAGGGAAAAAATAATCACATTTTGCACCGAATGATTTTTAGTATTATACATATGAGAAACTACTCTGGCCTGGTTTGGGTGGTAATGATAATTGATAATATCGACTTGTTGCCAATCAAAGTTTGAGTATGAATTTTTTTGGGCTAAAAATCACAGAATCTGAGGTATGCTGGTTTAAAGAATTCAGGATTGATTTATTCTTAAGTGGTCAAGTCTATATTATCAATATATAACTTACTGTAAAAATATATTTTCACGTCGTTACTAATTTATCAAGTATTAGCGCCTCCATTGCAAGCATCAGGTGGTAAACTGAATGTTCAAAAATTCAGACAGAAAGAGGAAAGATATAATGCGTTGCTAAAAGATTTTCTGTAGTATTACCGGTCTAAAGACACTCCATGACCAAGCTGTCCATTCGTGCCTCTTCCCCAAGAATATACATTTTGCTGTTCAGTAACAGCAATTGTGTGCCTCCAGCCACAAGCAATCTGAATTACTTTCTACCAAGTGATAAATAACAAGTCAGAGAAAACTGATCAGTTTAAAAAAACCCGATATATAATAGCTAGAGAATTGGCCGTCAATGTTGACTTGTTGAGTGATTTTTATTCTGAGCTATTGTACAAAATATACCTGTTCTTGAGGAAATTTAACTTGCATGGGAGAACAGTGGTCCACATTATCACCAACTCCAACCTGCCCAAACTGAATATATAGGGCAACCAATAAATACACAAACGCAGATAAAGATAAGTGACAAACAAACTAAGCCAGCAAAAAAAAAGATTATGTAACAGGGTAAACTGTATATTAAAATAAGCCAGTGAATATTTTCCAAGTTCAGTTTTGAGCAATTGATATGTCCCTTTTTAAATTTCTATTGGTCCATGTTTTGCTTGGCACAAGAATAGCACTCTTTTATAACGACTTTCTCCTAGGCACGTGTCTATGTAGCAAGGAAACGAAAACGGACACAAACATGGAAACGGAAACCGGGAAACGCCATTTCCAAAAAATATAGGTTCGGAAACTGTGGGGAAACGCGTAAATAATAAAAATATAGGGGTATATGTATAAATATAAAAAATATAAAATTTCCAAAAATATAATTTAATTCTTTTATAAAATAGTGAAATATTAAAATACTCTACACTTAAAATATATTTATTACTCATAAAACAATTTTGTCGTAAATATTTATAAATAGAAACCTATCATATCATATACATCTCATTAAGGTCACCTAGCATTTGAAAAATTGTAATTCGGAAATAATATATATATTTAGAGAGTTGCACAATAAATGCATAGGAAGTTTACTTTTAGAATGAACCAAAATGAAGTGATAAAGTTGAAGAAATTTCTAGGAAACAGTTTCCGGAATATGAAGAAACGAGTTTCCAACTTTCTTTAATTGCGGAAACTGCCCGGAAACGTTTTGTAGGGGTTTCCGAGAGTTTCTGTTTCCGAAACGTTTCGGAAACCCAAAACGGCATGTCACCAGAGTTTCCGTGCTTCATAGGCACGTGTTTCACCAAAACATACAAGATCATATATTACAAATTTTGCACTAAAAGAGATTCTATAAACCTTGTTCCATCCCCAGCCATACAGTTTACCATCAGATGTGACTGCCATTGTATGTCTCCAACCGCCAGATATCTATCAAAATAGATGTGATCAATAGTTAACAAATAAAATTCAATCAAACCTAGAAGAAAATACAATATTCATCAGTGAAGCAGTTATGACCTAAATACAAAATAAAAGAAGATACAAAATTCAACAGAGAAGCAGATATGGGTAGACTGAGATTCATAATTAAAATTATGATGAATATTAGAGTTTTTGAAACCAGTACATAAACAGCAATGAATATGACTATCGTCTTTGTAAATCAGATTTCCAACATCAATTGAATCACTTAAATTAAGTGTTGTGGCATGAAATTATTTGACCATGCAACCGCATGTAAATGGTATTTATCGTCTCCTATTACCTATTTTGTACACGTGCTATACATTTCTATCGTAAAAACTTTTAAGAGAAAAATGATTGGCATATAAGAGAATGTTGAAACAATTGTTAGTGTGATGCAGGGATAAAGGTCACCTGAGATATAGAACTATCTCGTAGTGCTTCCACTCGATGAGGAACAAGGTGATCTTCAAAATCCCCATGTCCTAGTTGACCATACTTGCTCCATCCATAAGTGTAAAGTCCACCTGAAGAAGAGACAGATATTGTATGCCGCCATCCACAAGCAACCATGATCATCTTCTCTCCCTGCAATTATTGTCATTATAACATCAAAATGATATACAAAGGAACAAAAGAATCCAAAAGGACATGCAGAGATATTAAAATAGAACAATCTGTTGAAATAATATATTTAGACCCCAACATGAAATGTCAAATAAAGTACAGTTTCGTGATTGGCCATGATTGCTAAACCAGCTCATAAATGTAAGCTTCATCTTTCACAAAATTATAGGTAAATGGTAAAGTTGACAAATTTTTAATTCATCACATAGGCTACGACAGCTTTTGATGTTTCACATTCTATTCCCAGCAATTTTACTTCCTAATTGCAATGGAAAAGGCATAATTAATAATCAAAATCAAGAAGGCTGTTTACACAGCATAATACAAGTAAAATGAGTGGTAGAAATGCCCAAATAGCCATGCTGCAAAAAAAATTAGTAATAGATTATGATGATTGTGATGCACGAGCAGTAAATACGAATCAGTTCAAATCTCAAACTTAATTAAATACTTTGTAACAGAATCTTCAGCAGATATTCTGTACTCAGAGCATTATTGATATAAAGAACATCCAAAAGAGACTATTTGTGTCTTCATAGTAACTTCTTTCCACTGTTCTCATTTCCACCGGAGGAAAAAATATTATTGAGCAATATCCAGAATCCTAGACCAAGTCATTCATGTGCACCCTATGTAGGCAAAGGAGACATCTGGGCTATTCTTCAAGTAGCATATTCTAATTTCTTAACATGCAATAAGTTATCATTTGTTAAAATTTTGGTAAAATACGTAATTCCATCAGATTTTATGTTCTTCAATTAACTATACCAGAAGACTAATGTTTGTGAATTGTAAGACTCTGCAGTTCCTTTGATGCTTGCTTTTTGAAAGTCAATAGCATTTACGAGAACAGCATGACAGATAATAGATTCAAATCTTTTCATCGTTCAAGAAATTAACTACTTGGCTTCATCTCCACAAAATTCATCTTAGCCTCTATTTACAATTGATTGGCTATAAATTAGACCCAAAATTGGAAACAACTTGACCACCTGACGATATAAACAGTACCAATTTGTATACATACATGAGGACGAGAAACTTTCCCAGGCACCAAGCGGTCATTCCTATCACCTAGGCCCAAATTCCCATAACAGCCCCAACCCCATCCATAGAGCTCTCCATCTTCTGTGATGGCTGCAGTATGTTCAGCACCAGCAGCTACCATTTTGATGGGGATTCCCTACAAAAGAATTAACTTCAGTGAATAAGACAGTTAATTACTCCCTATCATCTACTAATGGAGAAGTTAAGGAGTTCCATTCAATTAGGAAAAGCAAAGAAAGATATATCTCCAAAATGTTAAACTCTATCATTTAATCTTTTGCATGAACAATGAAGAACAACAGTCTGTGGGGATGATCTTAACCTAGGAAAAGTGAAAGTCTTTTTTCAATGAGGAAGCATCAGCAAGGTAGCTGATAATTTTAGTAATTTGAACAAAGGTATTAAGAGGATTATTAGATTTCGATATGCTAAATCATTGTTTTTTCACCTTGTCGTTTAGTAATAATTAAAGTAATACAGAGAACAAATGACAGGCTTCCTCTCCTCAAGATTTATCATCCTATTTGTCCTAGCAAAGAGCAAAAACTCATGTTTTTATATTTACACACTCTAACAAATGTCCGAATCAGTTTAAGGTCAGCGTGTTTCTTAATGGAAAAAATAAGCAATTTAATCTTCCCCATGAATGTAAATGCAACAGGTTGGAACACACAAATAATATTCACAAGAAGGTAAACTTGGGTCATACAGAAAATCCGACACAACTATTTTAACACAAGAAAAAAAAGATCCAAGTAAGCTGCTCAAAAGGAAGAATTTGCATTGTTATTATAAATACAATCTAATAATATAATAAAAATTAGTCTACAAAGTGTCTATTTGGAATAAATATTTAATTACTAACAAGACGTACCTCGAAAGCATGAATTTTCTGAGGCACAAGAGAGTCTTCGGTGGTGCCAAGACCAAGTTGACCATTTTGATTCCGCCCCCAACTTCAAGGAAAAAGGAAAATAGTAATAATCTTTTAGATAATTTCAGAAGCATAGGTGTGAACATTGGAATTTCTTCCTTTAGTGGACACATATTAGAAATTAAGAAAAGTTTAACCTTGTTAGTTGAAGACAAACAGAATTGATAAGAGCACATTTTGGGTCCAGGGTAATGCATTATTACACTTTTTGAATAACTCAGTGAAATGTCTCCTGGACACAATATATTCCGGAAATTAAGTCTATGACATTACAGATCCAGCAAGTATACAAGTAGAAAAAACTGTGCAAAGTATACGTAGCAGAATAAAACAGCAAGGTTAGAATAAGATTCATGGCCATCGCAGTAGGTTAAAGATGTTTCTTCTCTCCATTAGAGGTACTAAATTTAAAATGTTTTGACCTACTTAATACAATTTAAACCATGTTTCAACTGAAGATTAGCACAGCTAATAGCAGTTTTACAAACATCAACTTATCCAGAGATGAGCTTTCCAGATAAATTCGACTTCTAGATTAGATTGTCGTTGGAGGCTATTTGCAACAAAAAAATTCTCTTTTATGGGATGCAACACCTGATTGAAGGGTTTTTTTTTATCTTTTTGGTAGTCAAACAAGAATATTTTGTTGTCGTTTTAGATCCCTCTAACGGAGTTAGAGTATTGTCTTACAAATTGAGAAGGTGAAGAACACTTGACATAAAGGGAGCACAGATGAACTATTTGTGTACGTGTGTGTACTACACACACACACTCGGGAAACTATTCAGGTGAGAATTGATATCTGTAATACTTAGTGCTAAATACGAATTCCAGAATAGATTAAATACTATAGCCGGTGAATGCAACAAAATGAATGTTCACCATAGTTCATTTTTGTACACAAGTTCGTTCCCCACCAAGTAGTCACTTTGGCTAATGCAACTGTTTCATATAACTAACCTCTGCACTTGGCCATCCATTGTTACTGCCAAGCAATGGCAGTCTCCACAAGCTATTTGCCTAATTTTTAAACCATGTAATGCTCTAATTGGCTGCGGAGTGAACAGATCACTTGAATTTCCATGACCCAATCTCCCAAAATCTCCCCTGCAAAAAATGTTTATCTGACATATTATTTGGAATAGAAGGAATGTGCATGTCTTAACAACAATTCACATACCTATTCACAAGAGGATACAACCAACAAGAAGTTACAAAATGTGCAATAAAGTGTAATATAATATGTGAAGCTGATTGCTTGTCAATAAGTATACAATAACCAACTCGTACACTTCCACTTAAAGCAAAAATATAAGAAATATGTAGAGAAGAGGAAGAGAATCTAAGAGTAATTCCAATATGCTGGGGAGTTACTATTTGCTTGTTTCTTGGAATGATTTCTCATATTACCATTGTTCTTTATGACTCTGCTCTTAAGTAATAAAGAGAATGTCTCAGATTACCTAGACATATAATCATTATTTTATACCTTAAGAGTCATTAAGTTTGTTTCATTTCAGGTTTGTAAATGTAAGATCTTATGTTTTCTTTCAGGTCTGTAAGATATTATATTAGAACCTTTCTCCTCAGGTACGTATGATAATTACTATTAGAATCTTATGAATATAGATAATCCTTGTCAATGTATTGAAGTTTAACGTTTCCTAGACAGGACACTAGCCCTTCTCGAGGACAAAGATTCTACACTTCAAGAATTTTCAAAGGTCCAACTTCTCATATAAACTTAAGATGAGGTTGGTCTTTTCAAACTCTTAGTACAATAGGACTAACTGGGGCTATATAAACATGCTAGTGTTAAGAGCAAAAAATACATTTCGATCATATGTTAGTAATGCTACAAATAAAGTCAGAATATTCAACCTTACTTGCAATTAACTTCCATGAGGCAAAAGAAGCCTTCGTGCAAATAATTATGTCTGATTAGACATAAAGAAAGTCAATACTCAATTTCCCTTCTTATCCATCCACCAACCTTCCCAACAACAAATAATGTTGGTGAATGAGGAATATTTCTAGAGTAGAATATTAGTATATGCATGAGAAAAAAGTGCAAACTTTCCGAGATTGGATATCTACGTAGACTTTTTTCAATTATGCATTATACAATTATCAATTTCAAAAATACAGTTATGCACCACTGCACCAGACACTCATTTCACATCATGGAATGACTTTTAAATGTCCATCAAGTCAGATGTTATTAAGGCTCACTTTCAGAATTATATCACCGAAGCCATATGTATATTGCCATAAAACCAATAAGGGTTGGTCCAAGTGGTAAGCGGCTTGGTATGGCTTAAGCAAAGTCTAGAGTTCGAGTCCTAGTGAATGCAAAAAATCCTTATTGGGAGACTCACCCACTACAGCAAGGTGGGCGACCCGGGTCGGATCTGGATGTAGTCGGAGCAAAGCTTCGGTGAACCAAATGGGCAAACAAAAAAAATATTGCCATAAATAACAAATAAGAAGTATTCTTGGTCCTACTTAAAACTTCAAGCTCTAGGGTTACCAGGTTCTGTCATGGTATGTATGCCTCTTTAAACAAGTGGTTGATATTTCATGTCCTAGAAACATCATTTACTAATGAAAGTTCCCATTCATGGTAGATTAGGCTTGTGTTTGAGCATGAGGATATGTCAAGGCTAACAAATGCCACACTTGGACCTTACCTTTAACCTTAAGCTAATGGGTTATAAGTTGTTTTCACATACATACATGATACATTTAACAAGAACATGATATTCAAAGAATACAGAAATAGGGATATACAACTTATCCATATATCTGAAATATCTTTTTTAAGAGATAGTTAAATCAAGAACAAGGTGATAATGATGTTTCATATCGCTTGTTCACATTATGTAATAATCATGCAACCAACCAATTTTTTTAGACTACATCAACTAAAGCATATATTTAATTGTCTAGGCCACTTTCTAGCACAAAAGTCAATCAAAAGAATGTTTTTTAGGAAATTAATAAAGCTTATAAAAGAAGAAAGATGAAGAACAAACCATCCCCAGCTATAAACATCAGTATGAGACTCAGAATATGCCATTGTATGATCAGCACCACAGGTAACAGATACAATTTCAAGACCAACTAACATACTTAATTGAGTTGGAGATGGTCTATCTTCAGCATCGCCATGTCCTAACTGCCCATCCTCCCCGCGTCCCCAAGAGCAGACCATGTTTCCAGCTGTGGAATATAAAGAATTGGACTTCTTGATTATTGACATGAGTTTCAACAATTTAACCAAGATACTGAAACCAAACGCAATTACGAGTTATAAAAAAAATCTGTACCCAAAAGAAAGAAAAGAAGGACAACAAAATAAGAAAGCAGTAGCAACATACAAATTACATCATTTATGAGGATAAAGCTTGGTTTGGCTCAAACAACTGATTTTACAATATTTAATAACACTACAAATTTGAAATTGTATCCTGATAACAAATCCCTATAAACGACATTCTACCTTTTGTAAGTCAAAACAAAAACATTATTTGATCTCCCTCAAACATAAAGTTTATAACTCGTTTTAATTCATCGTATGTTCAAAGAATTGAATAGATTTTTTGTAAGAACCCACTAACTTTTTCATTTATAAGCAGTCCAAAACAAAGACAAACACACTGCATCGTAATTAGGTAAATAGGTAAACACAGAAATCAAAGAACCAAAAAGATACTATGAAATCATTTCAATATAATAAATAAAATCCTGAATTTCTTCTGTATATGAAGTTATGAACCAATATTTTTGTATTAAACGTTGAACAGGTAAGGAATGTGATTACAATTGTTTCAAGTCTTAACAGCTATTAGGAAGTTGATTATTTTAGAACATATGAACTATCAGAATGCTACGTTTGGTCTTTGAATATCAAATAGTTCCAGATCTTCACGATTCAATGAACAACAAACACTAAAGCAAAAAAGCATCGAGTGAAACACAACTATACTATTTAATCTTGATATTTTAACAAAAGTTTTATTCAATTTCAATATCACATTCGATGTGCCTTCCTCTTTTTTACATAGTGGCAGCTAAGCTTACATTGCTTGCTGGTGCACCTATGGTTGCTCAAGCAGAAGTTTTAAGATTCCAGCAAGGCACTACATAGGATAAAGAACCTTAAGCCATCACATGTTGAAGTGGAAATGAATGCCAAATTGATAGTTGACTTGACGAGATTAAAATTTCATTAATATATGAAACTTCCTTACAGATTTTTTTTATGATTGTAAATCCATTGTTAGAATATTTAATGTAGAAGTTTCAACCATATTAGCTTATTTGGACACGAAATGTGAGCTGCTCAAGGCTTTTAGTTTCAAGACAACTTATGGAATGTAATTTTGTTAACCTCCTTTTATTCAAGTTATACTGCATGCTGATTTTTTCAAACAAAATTTTGGGATTAAGTTAAAAGCACATTAATACTTCAAGACTTAACAGAACAAATGAATAAAGTAGAAAGGCTTAACAATGCATTCACTCCTATAACGTACGATCATAAAAAACAATGAAAGCAAAGGATCCAAAGAGGAATCATAAGCTCCAACAGAAGTTCTTGATACTTATGGCGTGGGCATATTTATGCACTGCGTGGCAACTTACTACTTCTCTCATTTACCCAGGGCTAAATATTTTCTCCGCAACCACGCCTCAAGTTCAAATACACGAATTGAGGCTTATAGTAGCCTAATGATGGACTTGATCAGCAGAAAATCAGGTAAAAAGGATTCAAAAGCATGAAATTCAGCAAAGAGACAGCAAAAATGTTGAAATGTAAAAGCAGAGCAAGAGAGAGAGAGAGAGAGAGAGAGAGAGAGAGAGAGAGAGAGAGAGAGAGAGAGGAATCAAAGAAAATCCAAATCCGAAAATGGAGAGAGGCTTACAGAGGAGAGCGACAGAGTGACTAGCGCCAGCAGAAACGAGAAGAACGCGACGAGCAGGCCCAGTGACTTCAGCAGCTCCATCTTTCGCCATTGCTCCAGATCAGATTGAAATGAAGTCGGAGAACGACTGATGCCTAATAAAGGAGGAAAAAAAAGGTAGATGTGACAGCGATAGAAAAATGAAAGAAGTGGAGTGAAGAGGCAAGCCCTAGTCTATTCTCCAGAAGCTAGGGAAGGGAAGAATGAAGAGGAGGAAGGTGAAGTCATAAGTAGCTAAATTAAAGAAGACATAGTTGGTGGAAAAATTGACATTACAGAACAGAGATAGAGAGAAGCTAATGGCTGGGTTGGGGTTGGGGTTGGGGTTGGGGTTGGGGTTGGGGGCAGATAGGTAGATGTAGAGAGAAAACGGCATTAATGGCGGAAGGGAAGGGACCATCCTACTTTGACGGTATGTGAGTTTCGGCGGGCTCGCTCACTCTCCACCACATGTTCTGTGTTGTACTAACCTGTGTTTTTCATAGGTCATGGCTGATCCTTTTCAAATTTGTTTTGCATTGTAATTACTTTTTATTTAGTAGCACTTCTACACATGATCAATTAACTCGTGGCACTCCATCTCGGTTGGATTTAATCCCTTTAGGCAAATATGTTGTTATGGAAGCTCGATCCAACGCATACCCTCACAGGGACCGAAGATATATTGGTTTGAGAATTTATCATAAAGATTTATTATTTTTAAAATATTTATATTTGTATTATACTATATAAATATTTCTATTTTAAATGTCTTGACTTAATATTCTACATTATTACGGTATATTCAAGGCTCCTTGTTTTGCTTGTTATAGCATTTTCGTTTTTCTGGTTTCTGCTTTGCGCTATTTTTTCTCTCTTTCTTCTTTGATCTCTGCTGTTTGGTTACGTTTTCAGTTTCGCATTCTTCTTCTTCTCCTCCTTTTCGTTTTTGATTTCTTCCGTGTTGACTGCTTTATTTTCTTGTCATTCGTGTTTCCTATTTTTTTTCTTTTTCTTTGTGTATAATGGAAGATATAATTGTTTTGATTCACTACAATGTTAATTGGACTCCTGCTCATAGTTTTGTTTCATTCAGTGTCGAAGCTGGTTTGATTTCAAGGTCAGCCAGTTTTATTGCGTTCAAACATGCTATAGTGGAGATTTTGGTTCTAGATTATCAGAAATTTGATGTGAAGATTGAATATCAAGTAGCAGAAGGTTATCCTCCTATGGAGATCAAGAATGATTTGTCTTCTCGCATATAAATTCAATTGAAAGCTCGAAATATGATCATAGAGTATCCTCTCTCTGTGTCAACTATACCTTCTATTTCTGGTGATGCTGAAGGTAATCTATTTTTTTAGCTTTTTTTTCCTGCTTATTCTTTCATTGTTTTGCATTATTTTTTATTATGTTATTAGTTCTATTAGATCTTTATCAGATATCTATTTGTTACCAACTATTTTACAGTTTTTAGCATGTGTGTTATTAGATGTTTTGTACTTTATCTGTCATGTTTCTGTTGGATCACTATTGAATTTCTATAGCATGAATGTTGTATTTTTGCTATCATCTGGTTTTTTGTATTTAGTTGTTCATCTTTCTGATATATGGTCTTATTGTTTCTTAACTCTCGAGGTTTTTTGTATTTTGTTCATTGGATTGTTGTTGTTTCTTTTTGCAGTTCTTCGCATGTTTTCATTAAAATTTACAGTGTGTTTAATATGTCTCTATTGGTTGTCGATTGGTTGTCTATAGGTTGCATATAGGTTATCTGTAGGTTGTCATTAGGTTATCTACTGCATATTAGTTTCTTTTGTTATTGGTTTGATTTTATTAAGCCATATTTTTTTGTTTTTCACACATAGGTTCTGTAGTTGATGGGAGTATTAATTATATTGTCCCTATTGGTGAAGATGAGATTGATTATGATCCTTTGATTTCTGCTGCTCAAGAAGATTTGAGCGGCGAACATGATCTTTACATACAAAATTTATTTGAGATTGCGTTCAATGAGCTTTATAATTTGGCTAAAACTAATTCGGCTGAAAATTTTGTTCCTGGGGTTGTGATTACAGTCCAAAATATTGATTCTTTTAAGATTGGTAAGGTTTTTAAGGATAGGGATATACTTAAGGATGCTATGAATTTTTATGCCATGAGGAATAGTTTCCAATTTAAGGTTAATAGATCGTGTCTGAAGCAGTTTTTGATTAACTGCGTTTCTGCAAACTGTCCTTGGTTTTTTAGAGCTTCGAAGAGACTGAACAGTATGTTTTTTGTTGTTAGGAAATTTTCAGATGTGCATACATTTGATCTTTATGAACGGAACAGTGAGAAGAGGAAGGCTACCACCGAGTTAATTGCCAAGTGTGTGAAAAGTACATTTACCAAACCTAAGAGGGTCTACAGACCACGAGATATTATTGACAATATGAAGGAACAGTTGGGTGTTGATATTAATTACCAAAAAGCATGGTGTGCCAAAGAAGAAGCCCTTAGGTTGATTAGAGGGTCACCAGCTGAATCGTACTCGTCGTTGCCTGACTTGTTGTACATGCTTAGGGAAAGTAATCCAAGCTCTGTTATAAATCTTGCGATGGACGGACTTCAATTCAAATATCTGTTTATCGCATTTGCAGCTTCGATTCAGGGGTGGAAACACTATTGACCCGTCGTTGTTGTAGATGCTACCTTCTTGACTTCTTGTTATAATAGGGCAATGTTGTCTTCCTCTGCTCCCGATGCAGCTGGTGAGTGGTTTTGTTTTTATGTCAGTTATAATTATATACTCTATAGATATCATATGGATTTCATCTAGACATTATTTAATTATCCAGTTTTCTATTTTTTTATCCTATTTTCCAATCTTGCTGCTGTGATGATGCTTTATGACTACTGTTTCTTTTTTTCATTATTTATGAGTTGTAGAAATGGTTTTCCTCCTTGCATTTGCTATCGTAGATGGAGAGAAAGATGCGTCATGGGGGTGGTTTTTCTCTTAGTTGAAAGTTGTGTATGGTGATAGACCAAAAATGGTTGTTGTCTCCGATCGTCATGTAAGTATAGAGAAGAGTTGTTTGAAAGTGTTTCCAGATGCTACCCATTGCATATGCTTGTTCCATCTCCTCTAGATTATGAAGGTTCAATTTTGAAGGAAAGATAAGGACATGACTATGCATTTTATGTTAGCTTGTAAATCATACACTACAACTGACTTTGAAAACAATATGTTACAATTTTTGAAAATTGCAAAAGATATTCCAAGGTATATGAGTGTAGCAGGATATGAAAAATGGAGCAGGTTGTACGCTCCTCACAAGAGATATTTCTCGTTGACATCTAATGTTGCAAAAGTTGTTAATGCCGTGATTAAGGATGGACAATCCCTACCGATTGCATCATTTGTGGATTTCCTAAGGACTGTGATGCAAGGGTTGTTTTACAAGAATAGAAACATTGTCTTGAATACCTTTTCAACCCTAACTCAGAGATACGAGAAAGAGCTTCAAGATCGATTCGAACTAGCGTCATGGACAGTTAGTTTTTTTTTGCCATTCTTTTATTAATTATGTAATGTGCTTGTTTTTATTTTTGCCTTTTTTATCTTTTAAGATTATGTTATATGCTTGTATTTATTTGTATTACACATATGTTAGTATTTTAAATTATATCCGGTATTATCTTTTTATTTCTCTTATTTGGTTAGCATTAGATTAGATGTTAACTTGTGTTTGAAGAATAATTTATGTTGCTTTTTTTTCTTCCTTGTTTATGTCTATTGGTGTCCTATAGATATCATATAGATTGCCTTTTATTTTTCTTGTTTCTAATGGTGTTAGGTAAATCCATCGACTGGTTGTTTGGTATCTATCACCAGTAAGGGGGATGAGTTTTCTATTGATTTGGATAAGAGAGCATGTACCTACAATGTATTTCAGATGGACGAGCTTCCATGCGCTCATGCTATTGCTCACATAAAGAAGTTTCACTTGTCTACTTATGATTACTGTTTAGAGTATTATAGGAAGGAAAAAACGGTAGCAACATATCATGGAACCATCCACCCGCTGCCATCGAGACATAATTAGGTTTTACCTAATGATGTTGTTCAACATGTAGTTCTTCCTCCCAATGTAAAGCCCAAAGTAGGCAAGCCTTAAAAAGAAAGGTATTGTTCGGCATGGGAGAAATCCAAGTCTTCTGTGAAATGTAGTGCTAATGGAAGAATTGGTCATAATAAATGATCTTATCGGGGCAAGAAATATTTTTTGTTGTCTTTGTTATGAGCTTCAAATAGCTATTGGATCCTTGTTCTCGGTATACTATAATTTTGAATAAGGAATTGAACATTGATGTATCTTTCTTTCCATTTATTGAATACTCATCATTTTTAGTTGCTATTTCTTTTTTTACTTTGTTTGATTTAAGTTGTATGCTTTTAATGTCTACTGATAAATGCTTGATGTCTATAGGATTTCTATAGGATGTATAATACTCTTCTATAGGATTTTTATAGGCACTGTATATGATCCCTACTAATTATCAGTGTATTGTTGTGATTCTTAAAAGTTTTTCTAACTTTTTATTTCATATGTTGAACATGTATGATATCTATTGTAAGTGTCATGATTTTTTAAATTGAATTACGAAAGATATTGTATTTTGGTAGAAGAAGATAAATTGTTCGCCATCATAAACAAAAATATTTTTGCAAAGACTATTTCATAACTTGTTGTTGGTCTCAATGCGTACACTTACTAAGTCAGAGGGGGGGGGGGTGAATGACTCACTCAATAGCTTATAAAACTTTTTCATGATGTTAACTAGCTCCGCTGAGTGAGCTCAGCTGGTTGAGAAAAATAACTGGAAATTGCGAGTAAGGAACACAGAGATTTTTATAATGGTTCAGCAACCTGTGCTTACATCCAATCCCGAGAGAGAGTCTCGGCTTTAATTCACTTATCTCAACTCCTTTACCATAGGCGGAGAAACCTTTCATAAAATTCCCAATTACAGAAAGTACCCTCCAATCTACAATCGCTCACCCGCTGACAAGAATACCCTCTTCTATCAGCAACTCAAAAGAGTTTAAACAAGAGCTAGATTCAAGTTATAGAAATGTTGATCCAGTTACAAAAGATCTAATATTACAATCAATTGATCTATACTATTTTCTCTTATTCCAAGCAGATTGTCACTGAGTTGTGCTTTTCTTGCTAGAATTCCTTAAAGCTTGTAATTTTGGCAGAGTTTTAGCTTCTGGGAAATTCAGGTGTAATCACCAAGTTCTAATGCTTGCCTTCTTGCTCTTTTATAGTTGGATTGAGAAAGTAGCCGTTAAACTTATCTTGACATCTTCTGAAGTTGACAGCTTAGTAATTCATCCATTACTTCTTCAAATCGATCCGTTAAGAGATAGAATCGCACCGTTGTGAAATAAATTTCAATCCATTAGATTGAAATTCGAGCTTCAATCTGAATCCTTTATCATTTGATGCCAGTCTTCCATTAGAGAGAACTCGCACTGACTTACCACCTGTCTTCATCTTATTCCCTTTAGTTTTCTGACATGTTGTAGTGTGCACGATACAAGGTTGGTAGATCTGCAGAATTACTCAAAATGGTAATTGACTTGTAGTAGTTTTGCATTGGAAGACTTTGTCATCTTTTTCATAACACTGGGTCTTGTCAAGGCATTAATTCTATTTGTCTTTATCTCATTAATATTCTTGCAAAAAGCAACACTGAAAGCAAAGATACCTTTTTACCTTAAAAGGTAAAGTCAATAGCGTTAACAGACCTAGAGTAACTCAGCTGGAATGATAAAACGAAAAGTACACAGCTGAAACAAAATATAAATATCAAGTGCTGAGTGAATAATACTGAGTCAGTGACTAAGTAAGTACTCAGCCCAGAAATCACTTAGAGTTAAACTAAATAGCTAGGTCAGCGGAGACTTAGAAATTCTACCCAAAAACTTTCTAACTCCTTTAAAACTATAGACTATTTATTTCAACATCATTATTGATTTAATTATCTCAAACGAAACTTAATTGTTATGATCAAAACTTAAGCACAGCTGAGTCATCCACTGAGTCAGTCCTAACTCGTGCTTGGTTCAACAATCTCCCCTATTTTTATCAATGGCAATTTAACTAAGCGAGAATTAAATCAATAAGATATTTAGATCAGAGTTACCTTGTACTCATGCTTGATATGTCTTTTGTTCAACATCTTTAATCTGCTCAGAGAGAATGCTAACTCCTCCATAATTCTTGAATCTTCTGAGTTCAGCATCCCTCACAACTTCTCATATATTTCTGCAAATGACAAGAGCATATGTATATAGCAGAATAATATATGAAGTTAAAAAGATCTTAACTTAGAACAAAAATTGTAATCTTTCATTAATAATAACTTGAGTACAGATAACAAAGAGTTAATCTATACTAAGTTTTACATTTGAGAACTACATATTATATAAAATCTATTCTAGTCTTTAGGCATTGGTGGGGCTCCCAAGTTGGCTCTTCTTTCCTCAAAAGCTTGCTGATCCCACCTGGTCTTCTTTTATTTAGGCAGGGCAATCTCCTTCCTTTCCTTTTCCTGGTCTCAATGTATTCTCTCTAAATGCGCTCCAGGTCCTTAGACAGATTATAAGAAAATTCAGCAATCCTGTGATCTCTTTCCTTTTCTTCCTTCTCACTCTTCTCACAATCCTTCTCCCCTATTTCCATTGCATCTAAAATGGCCTGAGTTTGATGATCAAATGAGCTCAGAGACTCTTCAAATGATTCTAGGTGACCATAGACACTGGATGAGAAATTTTGTACTAGTAGCTCATAGATTTCTTAAGATATAGCCTCTTGTTCTCTGAGAAAGGCGAATAAGCATACCAAAGCACAAGATTGAGATAGATTGACACGATATTGAGCATTCAAACCATCTTTGGACACCTGGGTGAGACATGCTATTGCCTTAGCTTGATTGTTTTCTCTTAGAATGCACTCTTGCATAGAAGTGCTCTTGATATGAGTAGATACTTTATTATGAATATTATCCAGAGCTTCTCCATCATTAAGGACATGAGCTTGAACTTGCTTGATTTGGTCTCTGATGTGACCAAGTTTCTTATGAAGATTAGGCTTCAGTTCAGCATCTATCATTACTATATCACTACTCAGAGCATCTGAAATGTTAAGCCTCTTCAAGGCATTTAGCACAGCTCCCTATGAGTTCTTCACCCCTTTCAGCATATCCTCCTTCACCTTCCTTAATTTAGTGTGTAATCCATGATGCTGGGTTACCACTGTGATCAGAGCATTTAGACCATCTACAACTGTATTCAAGCGAGTTGTGTTGTCACCATTCTCTTTGATGAGTATGCTATAACCATATATAACCTTCAACATTGCTACAAGGAGAGGATTGAATTTGTCTATCATTGAATTACGAAAATCCCTTTCATCGTTCAGCACTTCGTAGTTGCTTTCATATATCTTAGCCATCTACTTCTTTAGCTCTGTAACCTCTATCTTTAGACCAACTGCTTGCCTACCTGCAACAAATAACAAGGGCAAAGTATGGGATACTATTACCTTGACCAATGAAAATTGGGTAGGTACTGATTTGACATGGGCCTTCATTTCCTCAACAGCCTCCATGAACCCTTGCACTAGCTTAACAACCTTTGCAATCTTCCTCAAAACTTCCTCAGAAATCAATGATTTTGCTATCTCAGCATCAATCTAAGCATCAGTCCTCAGTCCTGGAAACCTTTCTCTTCCCAACCTCCTTATGTCTCCCAGTAAAGCAACATTTGGATTATATTGGGGTTGTGGTTGAGGTTATTGTGGTGGTTGTTGTGGTTCCAGAATCTCTTCAATAATTGGAGGTCCTTTGACTGGTGGAGGTCCTTCCAAATATAACACTTCTTATACTGGAGATCCTATTGGGGAAAGATATGGTATGATGGCAGATTGGTCAGTGGTTGGATTATTTTGGTTCGGGAGTTAGTTGGTTTGACTTGACCTTAAGGGGATGGTGTTTGATTTTTTGGTAGGGTTAAGGCAGAGATTGGTGTAGGTGAGAGTGGTGTTTGGGTAGATTCATTTGGGAAAGTAAAGAAATCTTCATCTTTCTTCTCATTCTCCTCTACAGCACCTTCAACAGCGGACTCACTGACCTGAGTTTGAGAGACCTC
Source organism: Euphorbia pulcherrima (assembly GCA_947683365.1). Classification (NCBI taxonomy): domain Eukaryota; kingdom Viridiplantae; phylum Streptophyta; class Magnoliopsida; order Malpighiales; family Euphorbiaceae; genus Euphorbia; species Euphorbia pulcherrima. Next base: position 25,101,811 of record CANTUS010000004.1, read on the forward strand.
AGCTAGTTGAGCTCCGTGCTCAACTGCAATAGCTTATTCCTCCTTATCCTCTAAATCTCCTTATCCTCATCAATGACTACTTTCATTCTTTTCAACAACCATCTTTTTCTCTCTTTCCTAGCCTCCTTAACTTCCTCAGTAGTCAAAATGACTCGATGGATAGAATTTAGCTCATTAATTTCAATAGCTTCTACCTCTATCAATCATCTTCCTCCTCTTGCTCTTTTTGATTGTCGATTCCATCCAAAGCCCCTATCACTTCATCAATAACTTCTGTTACTTCCTTCTTAGTCAAGTTGGCCATAGCTTTCTGTAAAACTTCTTCACTACTAGTCTTAGCTTTGGCTCTTATTGCTGCTTCTTCAGCCTTCCTCCTAATAGTCGCTTCAATCTCCTCCTACTTCCTTATTATTCTTTCTTTCTCATCAGCTTTAACTCTCTAAGCTTCTTTAATATTTTAGGTAACTTATGTCCCTTTCTTCACTATCAACTTCTTCTTTGGCTGACCCATTTAGGGAACAATAGCTTCCTTTCCTTTTATAGTCACCACATCTAGCTGAGCAGCTTCTTCTTTCCTTTTCCTCTCTTTCTTTAAGGGCATTTCTTCCCTTAACCCTTCCTCGGCTCTCTTCTTTTCCTTAATCTCCTTCTGAGACAGTTCATTTCTTTTATCTTCCTTAGCTTCCCTAGAAGATCTAGATTTCTTTGGTTGCTGGGCTCCCCTTCCCTTTCTTGGATTCCTTCCTGACCTCCTTCTTATTACCCTTCTTTTCTCTTTCTCCTTTTTTCTGCTCTGAGCTTGGTTATTCTTTCCAGCTCACTTGCCACAAAGGCATCTAGCGTTTGATCTTCCTTATCAGGTCTAATTCTCCTCATAGGTATAGTAGCCTTGGAATCCTTCACTCTGACTTCTTCTAGCTTCAGCTTGATGTACTTGGTATTTCTGGGCCTTTCTCCACATCTTAACCCATAAAAATGAGCATTACTCAGAATTATTGACTCTATCACATTGAGTGTGATCTTGCTCTTCTGAGTCCATCCTTCCATATCCAGCTGATATGCACTGCATATGTCCATGACTAGATGGCCATAAACCATGTGCTTGGACACTTTTCAAAATCGGTGCAGAATAGCTAAAGGACAGTTGATGCACATACCCTGAGTTAGGGTGTAAATAAATACTCTCTCAAACTTTAAACAGCTCCATGTGGAGCCTGTCTTGGGCAGCAGTACATTGGTGACGAGCTCATGAGCCTGCTTACCTTCTTTAGAGAACATAGATGTGATCAGTTCTCCTGCTTTGTAGTCATGAGGAACTTCATAATCAACAGGGATATCTACATTATCTTCATCCTTGTCCTTCATAGTGCATATTCTAAGTCCTTTTTCTCGCATTCCAAGTAGCCTAGCGAGAAGCTTTGGAGTTACATAAACTTTTCTTCCCATCATGGTGGTTACAAATATATCCTGAAATCCTTCTACCATGTGAATTCGTCTATAAAAGCGCTTTACGATTTGTTCATAGCAACTACTCGAAATTTCAAAAAATCTCCGAAGATGGTGTTGGCGCTTCCATCTCCTAAATCATTCATCACTAGAGAAACTAAGCATATCAACAGTTGTTAGCTCATCCACAAAAGTTCCTTCTATAGATTCCCACTCAGTTGGAATATATCTTGTTCCTATTGAAATGAACAAGTCTTCTGTATCCTTGAAATTAATGGCTGCTTGAGCCCAATGGTCTATAGTAGTAATCCAGCACTCCTCATCTTTATCCTAAACAAAAAGAGGATTATCAAAACTGGGTTCTGAATCTCTTTGTGATGTATTCGCTATAAAGATTGCTTTGAGAAGGATGGAGAATTTAAGGATTTAAAGAGAAAATTGCAGAGAAAAGAATTTTGGTAAAGTAACCTTTCCTCTTTCTCAATTTTCATTAAATAGCTAAAGACTCTTTGCGCAAACCTGCAAAGCTATGTGTTCGACTCATAATCCATGGTATCAAGATTCAATGGTTAGATTGCATAACGTATATAGTAGGATTATTGAGGGCAAGAAACACGGGATAACTGCTCTGAATATGGATCATTTCATAACTTGCTACCATTTTTGTCAAGTTTGAATTTGAAAGATAACCAGTGATAATTTAATGACGTGTCCAAAATTCGAACGGTAAAAGAAATACTTAACCTAATTTACTAAATCTCAAAGTGTGCCCTAAATTGGTCAGCTCCAGAATAGGTCAGAGTGAGATGTATTTCTTCAAATTGGATTGGACATTCTGATCAACTGTCTTAGAATGTTGAATTGATCCTTCCAATGGGCTTTGTGAATATGTCAGCTCGTTGTTCTTCAGTTGGAATATATGTGAGCTTGACTTCTCCTTCTAACACATGATCCCTTATAAAGTGTTATCTAATATTGATATGCTTCAGCCTGCCATGTTGAACTAGATTCTTGGATAGGTCAATGGCACTCTTATTATCACACATGACTTCAAGACAATTTGACTTTATACCATAATCCTCCAGCTGCTGCTTGATCTATAGCAATTGTCCTACACAACTTCCTGTAGCCATGTACTCAGGCTGAGCTATACTCATAGCTACAGAAGTCTACTTCTTGCTGTACCATGTAACTAGATAATCACCAAGGAATGACAACCTCCTATGGTGTTTTCCTTTGAAGTTTTTCTCTTCCATAGTCAGCATATGTGTATCCTCTCAGAGTGAAGTCAACATTACTTGGATACTATAAACCTGCATCAATAGAGCCTAGCAAATACTAGAGAATTCTCTTAACACTAGCTAAGTGAGATTCTCTGGGGTCAGCTTGATGTCTTGCATAATAACATATAACATATTGAATGTTAGGCCTACTAGCAGTTAAGTAAAGTAGAGAACCAATAATACCTCTGTAGAGCTTACTCTCTACAGGTTTACCTTCCTCATCTTTACTCAAAATAGTATTAGTAGCCATGGGTGTTGACATTGGCTTGGCTTTATCCATGTCGAACTTCTTGAGTACTTCCTTGGCATATTTAGCTTGGTTGATGAATATCCCATCATCACCTTGCTTGATTGTTAAACCAAGAAAGAAATTAAGCTCTCCCATCATTGACATTTCAAACTCTTTCTTCATCTGCTGGCTGAACTCTTTGTATAACTTCTCATCAGTTGCTCCAAAAATATAGATTTGGACTAGTAATACATCTTGATGCCTCTTTTTTGATAAATAGAGTTGTATCTGCTTTCCCTTTGACATAAGCTTTGCTGATCAAAAAGTTAGTCAGTCTCTCATACCAAGCTCTTAGAGCCTATTTTAGTCCATATAGAGCTTTCTTCAGCTTGAAGACATGATTTGGATTTTTATGGTCTTCAAAGCTTGGGGGCTATCTGACGTAGACTTCTTCTTGAATATAACTATTTAGAAAGGCACTCTTTACATCCATTTGAAACAGCTTGAAGTTTATATGGGATGCAAAAGCACAAAGAATTCTTATGGCTTCAAGTCTTGCTATTGGTGCAAAAGTTACTCTATAGTCAATGCCTTCTTGTTGATTGTAGCCTTAAGCAATAAGTCTGGCTTTGTTTCTGACAACATTACCAGATTCATCTAACTTGTTCTTGAAAACCCATTTAGTGACAAGGATTGACTTGCCCTTAGGTTTTTCCACCAAATCCCAAACTTCATTTCTTCTGAATTGGCCTAACTCTTCTTGCATTACAATCATCTAGTTATCATAAAATTCATCATCTTTAAACTTCTTTGGTTCAATCAATGATACAAAGGCTGAATGGCTCATCATTCTGTTCAACTGACCTCTAGTCAGCGCTGGATTTTGCACACTATCCAGAATCTTGTCAACTGGGTGATCTCTCCTTGCTCTAACTTCTTTTGGTATATCAGGATTAGTTCACGGAGCTACAGTCATTGGTTGAGCATCCATATCATCACCAAAGTTGAATGTTTGGTCTTGGTTAGCTTCAAGTTCTTCCTTTTCTTGCACTGAATCAGGAATAATTATGGGTTGACTAACTGATCCACTGACTGGATCTTTTTCTCTTTCATCACCACTGGCTTGTCTACCTATATTGTTAGTTTCATTGAAATCTACATGCATAGACCCCTCTAAGATGCCAGTCCTCTTGACATACACTTTGTATGCCCTACTGTGTGTTGAGTAACCCAGAAAGATTCTTTCATCAGCCTTGGGGTCAAATTTAGCCAATTGGTCTTTAGTGTTTATTATGAAGCATCTACAACCAAAGGCCTTGAGATGACCAACCTTGGGCTTGGGCCCCTTCCAAAGTTCATAAGGAGTTTTATTCAAAACTGGGCGAATTAAAACCCTGTTTAGAATGTAATAAGCTGTGTTAATAGCCTCTCCCCAGAAATACTTTGGTAGATTGTTATCACTCAGCATAGAATGACCCATCTCCACAATAGTGCGATTCTTTCTCTCAACAACCCCATTCTGCTGAGGTGTATGAGGAGCAAAAAAGTTATGGTCAATACCATGCTTAGAACAGAATTCCTCAAACTGCATGTTTTTGAATTCTCTTCCATGGTCACTGCAGATTCTATTAATTTTAAGGTCTTTTTCATTCATGATTTGGGTAGCCAACCTAGAGAATGATTCAAATGTTTCATCTTTGCTAGCTAGCAAGACCAATCCAAGTGAACCTGGTCAGATCATCTACAACCACATGGGTGTATTTCATTCCACCTAGACTTGTTGGCACAACAGGCCCAAACAAATCCATATATAGAAGATCAAGGGGATGAGAAGAAGATATATCAGCTATGGATTTAAAAAGTCTTCCTAAATTGTTTCCCAAGTTGGCATGCTGAGCAGAGTCTATCTTTATCAAAGGCTAGATTGGGTAATCCCTCAACAAGTTCATTTTTGGCTAATTTAGACATATTGGTCATATTGATATGTCTTAACCAAGAGTTTTCCTCCTTAGAAACTAAGAAAATATCATTGGAGCCGGGGGATAAATCAAACATATAAACATTATTAATTCTAGGAGCATAAAGAATAGTTTGGTCAGAGTTACCATCAATGATTGAGCAGCCCACTGAGTCAAATATCACTTTTTTGCCTTTGTCACACAACTGAGCAACGCTTAACAAGTTGAACTTTAGGCATTTCACCAGAGACACATTATCAATTGAAGGCTTGGCTCCCACTGTGCCATTGCCAATAATCTTTCCCTTTTTGTTGTCTCCAAAGCTGACACTTCCATTTCTTCTTTGCTCCAATATGATGAACTACTTTTCATCACCCATCATATGCCTCGGGCATCCACTATCCAAATACCACATTCTGCTGTCATCAGTGGATCTCAAGCTCACCTGCAAAATAGTTAAGTTTTCTTAGATACCCATGCCTTTTTCTGGATGGGTCCTCCCTTGTTAGTGGTGGTCATCCTTGACCAGTCATACTCATCATAGTAACCATTTTTGTGCCTACACATAACTGTCGTATGTCTTGGCTTACCACAAAAATTACACGCGGCCTTAGGTTTGGGCCTACTCACTTTATTCTTTTGAGAAACCTTCTTAGAATTGTGAGTGCAGTTACTCTGAGTATTCCTGCTAGGCTGAGGAGGGACCCATACCTTTTTTAAAGCTATTAATTTAGCAGCTATCTCATCCAATTTCTTAGAGAGTTTGCTGTTATATCCATTTTAGTATTCAACTTTTTCCATTAGGTATAGGATGTCAAGTGATGTAGAAGAGTTCATATCTTCTATATCATCACACCTCCTCTGAAGTACTTTGATGTATTTGGTTGACTTCTTAGTCATATTAATAACATCATTAAGTACTACGGCAAGCTCATCAGAAGATAAAAGGGGTTCAGAATACACCTTAGAGTTATTTCCTTTGTCCTTGCTTTGGTTAGCTGATTGTCTGGCAGCGGAAGTAGTTGGTTGGCCAGCTGACTCTAAGTGAACTCGATCATCTTTAGCCATGAGACACATATTTGCAGAATCATGCACCTCTTCATCTGAGGACGATGACTCTTATTCAGAGTCACTCCAGGTAGCAGCAAGGGCGTTCTGACTTTTTTCTCCTTGAACTTGTCCTTTTTATCTTTAGGATAGCTCGACTAAATATGCCCCTTTTCACCACATTCGAAGCACTTTATATCCTTGTTATGCTCTTTGATGAATTCCTTTTATGGTCTATCAACTACTTCCTTCTTATACTTGCCTGTCTTTTATCAACTATTGAAAGTTCTTCTCTTTACTTAGATATCTCCTGAAATTCTTAGTCATTAGAGCTATCTCCTCTTTTCTGTCCTCTAGATATCCTTCCTCAGAGGTATCTTCTTCTTCTTCGTCATCAACTTTCAGGATAATAGCTCTACTTGAGTTCTCTTTCTCTTTGGACCCGTTCTTCTTGGACTCATCTTTATATTGTTTCAAGGATATCTCATATGACAGCAGAGTTCTAATCAGCTCATCAAACTTGTAGGTCTTTCAAACATGAGCTTCTTCAATAGAACTCTTCTTAGCTTCCCAATGCTAAGTCTGACTCCTCAAGATTTAGTTGATAGTTTCTTCTTCTGTGAAGGTCTTGCCGAGTCTTTTCAGTTCATTGACTATGTTTATGAACCTAGTGTTCATGTTAGAAATATCCTCCTTGGGCTTCATGTGAAACCACCCATAATCTCTCATGAGGATATTGATTTTGGACTCTTTCACCTTATCAGTACCTTCATAAGTCACCTCCAACTTCTTCCAGATTTCTTTGGCTATCTCGCATCCAGAAACACAATTAAACTCAGTAGCATCAAGCGCACAATGAAGATAGTTAATAGTAGCTGCATTCTCTTTAAGTCTGGCCAGATCATTGTTATCCAATTTAGTAGAGTACTTATCGATAGTAACTTCATTCTTCACATGTAATGGAACATATGACCCTTCTACAATGGCCATCCAAGCATGCATACTCTGGGACTGAATAAAATTAGTCATTCTATTCTTCCAGTAAGTATAATGCTCTCCATTGAACATGAGAGGCCTGGTAACTGACATGCCTTTAGGCAGAATATAAGCTTGAGCCCTTCCACTAGATTCTCCTTTATATACCATGGTGTTTGTCTCAAAGATTGTGAAATCAGTGAAATGATAACTACTCTGATACCACTTATTGGTCCCTATGAATACACTTACTAATTTAGAGGGGGGGTGAATGACTCACTCAATAACTTATAAAACTTTTTCGCAATATTAACTAGCTCCGCTGAGTGAGGTCAGCTGGCTGAGAGAAATAGCTAGAAATTACAAGTAAGTAAGGAACAAAGAGATTTTTATACTGGTTCGACAACCTGTGCTTACATCCAGTCCCGAGAGAGTGTCTCAGCTTTAATTCACTAATCTCAACTCCTTTACCCTAGGTGGAGAAGCCTTCACAAAATTCCTAATTACAAAAAGTACCCTCCAATCTGCAATCGCTCACCCGCTGACTAGAATACCCTCTTCTATCAGCAACTCAAAAGAGTTTAAATAAGAGCTAGATTCAACTTATAGAAACGTTGATCCAGTAATACAAGATCTAATATTACAATCAATTGATCTATACTATTCTCTCTTGTTCTAAGCAGATTGTCGCTGAGTTGTGCTTTTCTTGCTAGAATTCCTTATAGCTTGTAATTTTGGCAGAGTTTTAGCTTTTGGTAAATTCAGGTGTAATCACCAAGTTCTAATGCTTGCCTTCTTGCTCCTTTTATAGTTGGATTGAAAAAGTAGCCGTTGAACTTATCTTGGCATCTTTTGAAGTTGACAGCTCAATAATTCACCTATTGCTTCTTTAAATCGATCCGTTAAGAGATAGAATCGCACCACTATGAAATACATTTCAATCCGTTAGATTGAAGTTCAAGCTTCAATTTGAATCCTTTGTCGTTTGATGCCAGTCTTCCATTAGAGAGAACTCGCACTGACTTGCCATGTATCTTCATCCTATTCCCTTTGGTTTTCTGACATGTTGTAGTGTGCGCGATACAAGGTTGGTAGATCTACAGAATTACTCAAAATGGTAATTGACTTGTTGTGGTTTTGCATTGGAAGACTCTATCATCTTCTTCATAACACTGGGTCTTGTCAAGGCATTAATTCTATTTGTCTTTATCTAATTAATGTTCCTGCAAAAAACAACACTAAAAGCAAAGATACCTTTTTACCTTAAATGGTAAAGTCAGCAGCGTTGACAGACTTAGAGTAACTCAGCTGGAATGATAAAACAAAAAATACACAGCTAAAATAAAATCTAAATATCAAGTGCTGAGTGAATAATACTAAGTCAGTGACTAAGTAAGTACTTAGCCCAGAAATCACTCAAAGTTAAACTAAATAGCTAGGCCAGCGAAGACTTAGAAATTCTACCCTTGAATTTTCTAACTCCTTTAAAACCATAGACTATTTATTTCAATATCATTATTGGTTTAATTATCTCAAATGGAACTTAATTGTTATGATCAAAACTTAAGCACCACTAAGTCAGTCCTAACTCGTGCTTGGTTCAACACTTGTAAATTTCAAATATGTTCAAAGGGACATAAATTTTACCTACTTAGAATCATAATTGCATAACTTTTGTGACTTTCAAATGTAAACAGACATCACATTCATCAGAGCTATTTAACATAAAATGTTTCCAAACAAACATCATTTATAACCTTGATTCCTAAATACATAAGTAGCTTCTAAATCAAAAATAAGCTTTCATTAAAACTACCTCTATAGTGTCTCTATTGTGTCGACAAACTCCTTGTAACTCTCAAGATTGTGTTCCTTGTACTCCTAGCCATGATTGTACAAGCTCAGAACAAGCCTTGTTTGGTGTATCAAGACATCGAAGTCGTCTGGAATCGGTTTCTGCTCAATCATATTTTCCATGAAGCTTAACATGTAGATACCACAATCACTGCAATTCCTATTGTAAATAAAATGTCAGTATTTATCAGTTTGTTAAAGTTCAATAATTTTTCTTTTTTGAAATTAAAATCAGAAAGTGAGATTCAGTGTTTGTAGTTCATTTATCTAATCATACCACAACGCTTATTGTGGCAGTCCTTTGACAACTTCGTATTTGAATTTGGTTAGAGGTCTTTTGCTTTTCCAAGCTGCTAATACGGATATTTCATTCTTTCCAGGAAAGATTTTGGCCTCTTCGAGATACAATGACAAGATTGTGCAGTACTCGTTAGCAGCAACATCTGCAGACTTCCTTGAATTTTTTTTGAGCTTTGATTCGTAAATAAAGATTTTTCTACTGTAGATGTCGAATCTGCCAAGTATCAAGTGGTTGTTCCCTACCAATATTGGGAAGAATACCTTATTCACTTTCCTCTAGTTCTTCCTGCACCATAATCCTTCCCTTTCATTCTTTGCTCGATTATGTCCTCTTTGCTCTATTGTTCCTTTACCTTTTTCAGACCTCCCTTTGTATTTAATGTTTTACCTATCTCCTTAATTCTTTAATCAAATATCATGTCCACTGATGTAAAGTTATAACTTATCCTCTTGCAATGCTTGCCCTTTTTCCTCATATAGTACAGGACAACATATACTTTCCTGTTAAGAAATGCACATCTCAATAAAATTCACTTTCTGTATGATCTATGCATTAGTTTTATTGCATTTATATTGGATTCCTATAGCATATCTATTTAATTTCAAATAGATACCAGTCAATCAACTTTGCTCTAACAAAATAATATATCTCTAAGTGTCATTTATAAATGGTTTCTATAGCATCTCTATAGTTTTTCTATTTTGTTTCAAGTTTCTGATATTCAATCAACTTTGCCACTACTGCATGTTATTATAAGTCAGAATATTACTTACATCATATGTCATCTCTTCCCCCTTGATGTATAAATCAGCGAAGAATGTCTTGCTGGCGATGTCCATGACATTGAATGGAAGCAGTGGAATGATGTCGTTCTCGTCGTTGTACCATTTCTTTTCCTTGCTCCTGATTTTTTTATTTGAGTTAGTGGAATTTTAGAGTTTAAATCTAAAATTTGTCTAGTTTTTTTACGGCTTTAAAGGTAGGATATCCTTTTTTATGTATGCATCAAAATCCTCCACTTCTTGTTTATCCTAGATTTCCTCTCCTATCAGTGCATAAGTGTCCAGTACATATTCGACTTTTATCTTTCTGTCTTCTATTATGTTCCTTTGTGCTCTTACCTTTTGTCGCTTTCTGCGAGTGTAATGCTGATGTTCAACCTCCAGCACATCATCTTCAGGCTCCTAAATACATGAAATAGGATTTTTGCTTTTTGTTAATGGTTTTGTGTTATTATTTATGTTATATTAGGGATAAGCTATTTCTGATTAATCAAATACACACTTGTTTAATTTCTTTGAAGAATTACATAGTTATGAATACTATCGATTTCTAATTTTTTGGGTTTTGCTGGATCAAGGTTGTCTAAGAAACGAGGAAATCCAGCCTGGTAATGTTTTTCGAATGCAATAAATTCTATTAGACAAAATTTGTAATCATTAATGTCTTATGAGCCGTGTTTTTCATGTTTACCTGTCTTTTTTGCTTGCCCTTATCAATTGCATCTTCATTCTATTTAAGTTGGTGCTCTCCCTCTTCCTTTTCTATCATTTGGTTTTCTTCCTTGTCATCTGCCTCCTTGGTTTGCTTTAGTGCTAAAATTGGCTCATTTGCAATGTCGGTTATCAAGTTCCATTTCGAGTCGAACTGAACCAGTGTCTTGCCCTTGGTCGACAACACTGGCCTTTTCTTCTTATTTCCTCTAGCTTTCTTGCTTTCTTCTTGATTCTGCTCAATTTCAACATTTTGCTTCATTTCTTTATTCTTTTCTTGATTTTTCAGCTGGTCTTTATCCTGCAGATATCAATTTTTAAGTTTTCATTTTCCTATATTTATTTGAAATAAAGTCAAGTAACAATATATAGATTTTAGGTTGGTTATCTATTCCGTAACTATGAGATGTATGTTAATCTTTTTTTTTCACATGTCTCTTCAATTTCGTGGTATTTTACCTCTGTCACGTTTAGCTCCATAGTTAACTTCTGGTCTTCTTCACTTTCTTCTTTACCATCATCCTCTTCCATTTTCTCAATTGCTGTTCCTTCATTACTCTGTGGTGTTTCCTGCTCAATTTTAAAGTGTTAGTGTTGTAATATTATAATCATTGCATGATGTAGTGCTTTCCTATTTTTATCTATTTCATGTTATTTTTTACTTACATCAATTTTCGTGGTGTCCCCTATTTCATCTGGTCCTACTTCTTCTGTAAGTACTTGTGTCCCTATTGGTACTTCCTCCATCGGTGTCCTTATCCTTTCATCATCACTTCTTGCTTCCTCGGTAAGGATTTCTGTTTCGGGTGTACTTTTCCCCATATCCCTTCTTCCTTGCTCCTTGTTTTCTTCACCGTCTATGGACATTTTGTCTTCAGCTTCTTCCTGCCAATAGTTTTTCATTTGATAATGTCATTTAGTCATTAAAATGTTCATATGGAACATATATTCAATAGTGATCATATAGAACACCAATAGACATCATATAGATAATTTATAGATAAAATATTCCATTCTTATTATTTTTCAATTTTATTTTTTACCTTATTGTTGTCATCTTTTTTGCTTTGGCCTTTTTTTTATGACCTCCCTTCTCACCAACTTTCCTCTTATCAGTATCACTGTCTTCATCGTCCTTACTACCACTTCCAGGTTTGTACTCGCTCTCTTCCTTTTCACCCTTTTCAATTTTGTTGTCATTCCCTCCATCTGTCTGTTTGTCATTATTTTTGTTCCCATCATCATCCGAACTATTGTCTTCATCCCCACTTTCATCTTTGGAGTCATTGTCCGAACCATCTTGCTTGTTTCCTTTTTTGCCTTCCTCTTTGTCATCATCTTCTTACTCATCACTTTCATCCTCTTCTTCCTCTAACTTGTCTTCAAAATTATCCTTGTCATCCCCAGGCTTGTAACGTTTTCTTCCTTCTATTTTTTCTCACCAAAATTATTAGAACTATCATCAATTGTCAGGATCTCTTCAATTTCATCCACATGCACTTTTAGCGCGTCTAATTTCTTCTCCACTCCATTAATTCTCTAGTTGATTTTTTTAAATCCATCTTCCATATTCTTTGATAGTTTCTTCAGCTCTTCAAAAAAGTCAGTTTGGCCTCCATCTCCTACTCTCTATGATTATGTGATTTTTATAAAAAAGCTCAGATTCTAGGGGGTTGTCCACTGGCAAGAGATTATGTAAGTATAACCTCTCAATCTCTTCATTGGTTGGTTTGATCTTTCACAGTTTTAACTGTAAGAAAACAAAGCATCAATTCAGTTATCATGTTTTGTTGCTACAGTTTATTAAGTCAAGTAATGAAATGGTATTGAGTTTCAGATATCTTACAGTTTTCTGGCTTTTATTGAAAATGAGTTTCTTTATTTCCTTGGTCTTGTAGTCTTTGTTGAAGGCTTCCCATTGGAAAAATCTTAGAACGAATTCATCTGGCTCCCTTCTATTGCATATGTATTCCTAGCATTCTCCACAAACCTCGTAAAACCATACTTGAAATACTAGAGGGCATCCTTGCAGTTTGTATGAACCCGAGCTACCTCTTTCGATCCTATTCTTTTTCAGCCCCTCTAATGTTTTTGAGTATGATATATCCCTCCAAGTTGCATTTTTGTAAGTGTCATTGAAGACGCAGTCCAGGTACTTTTGTTTGATATTTATAGTAGGATCCAATCCTACTAGGTAGTAGCAAATGAAATACAAGATCACCATTTTGAAAATGTCGTCATCGCTTTGCAGCTTTGATGCTGACTTTTTCTCCGAGTCTAGTAGGTTGTGTAAGTCATTCTTCTTAATATTGTTTTTCTTTTTCGGGGAAGAACTGTTTGAAGTAATTTTTGGACTCTTTGATGGGTTTTAGATTGAAATTAGTTGGTCCCATCTTGAGCACTGAGATCAGCAAAAAGTATTCTGCCCCGAAATAGAGAGGCTTATTTTCCACTAGAATGACAATGCATCTATCATCGGACTGGTCTATTTCTCATATTATTAAGTTGTGCAATAGTTGGTATTGTACTATTAATGTTGGTAGTCTGAAGAAATTTCCAAATGTAGGTCCCTATGAGGGCTTTATAAGGGCAGAGGGGGATGAATGGCCCTTATTCACGAAATAAATAGACTTTAATAAGTCTTAGTGTAGCGTGTTTGATTATGATCCGGATAATGCAAGTATGACAAAGAAATGCAATAAGTAAAGAAAAGAAAATCAAACACAGTGATTTTATACTGGATCAGCCCCGCCTACGTCCAGTCCCCAGAGATTCATTTCCAATTGGCAGGAATCAAGCCTTATAATTTGTCTCTGTATGGTACCCCCTTCCGGATGCTGGATATACTACTAGAAGTGCCAACTCCTAGCTGAGTCCTTTAGTCTTTAGTAGGATATACCACTTAGACTTCTACCCCAAATTTAAGCTGAGTCCGACAGGGAGATCACCACTCAAAGCACCAACTTTAAGTTGTATCCCAATCTCACAACTCACCCAAGTTGGAGATCCTTACACTCTTGTTTCACATAGGTTGTGGTTTTAGATTTCCTTAAGTTTGTAACTCACTTAGGAATCCTTACAACAGATTTGGAATTGTTTGATTCTTGGAGGGATTGAGATTATTGATTGCTTGAGCAAATGTTCTTATGAATAGCTTTTTCAAATCAACTACCCAACCTTCTCAATGAGTGGAGCTTCCCTTTTATAGGCTTCTATCATAATGTAGCCGTTGAGGGTAGTTAAACTTGAATTTAATCTTCACCCTTGATTAGGTTGTATGTGGCACTTTTGGAGCCGTTGATCAATCCGTTAGACAGTAATTTGACATGTTTGAAATCTTGGGATTGAGGCTGAAAAGATGTCAGTGATCATTTTCCTTGTATTTTAGTGTCACAATAACTTTTACACCATTAGCTTTTTGGTGTGAGCTCTACGCACCTCACTATTGGTCTAGGACAAAAAGGTTGTTAGCTTTTTCTGTCTGATGTCAGTCCTTTTATCCTTTTTTATGAAAAGTGCAAGCTATCACTTTTGTCTTGTTCATGGGAAAAGGATTTTTGACTCTGTAGATCGAAAGGTGGAGGACAAAGTTATCTTTGAAACTTTTCCCATTGTCTTTAAGCATGATTCTTCTGGATGGCTTCAAACTCATTGTCTCTGGATCTACCTTCTTTCAGATGCTGATCTTGAAGGATTAAAGTTTGTTTCTTTCCAAACTTTATCCTTACGATTCTAGTACATGCTTAGGTACTTGATGTCCTCAATTTGATGACCTTGTAGCTGGATCTTATCCGGATGTTTCCATTTGAATTTAGGAGATTAAGTTTTTGTTAAACTTCATCCGAATATACTAGTTCAATTTTATGATCCGGATCATTGTTTCCCAACAATCTCCCCCATTTGATGGAAACAAAAACTAAGCACAAGGGAATGGAGTATATATAAGCTAAGTATGATTCTTGATAGTTAGTCATTTACAAGTTTTACTCCCCCATAATTCCAGCATCCTAACTCCCCCAATGTTTTTGAATTCTAGCTTCTAATGTTCTTATAGTACAATTACAGATTGTACTTCAGAAGTAATTTGTTGAGAAATTAGATATTCACTATATACTTCTGCTGTTCACAATAGTTAACATCAATGAAGTGCATGATCATAAATATAGAAATATAAGTGAATCTAGCTATTACAAATTTTTACATTGAATGATTAACTAGTCTAATTTCCTCCGGATGGTCCTCCCTCCTTGTCCTTGCCCTTGCTTATCCCTTCCCCTTGCTGACTTTTCTCCCCCTTTTTGTTTTCAGCTTAGGGATCAATTACCATATAGGTTCTATTATCCTAGGCTTCTTGCCAAGCTTTGGAGTATATAGAGTAGTCAACATTACCTTTACTCCTTTCATCATGGTTTGATCAACAGTTGCTGGAGTGAGGTATTAGGGGCGGATAGCTTTCTTTAGTTGAGTATAGGTATGTTTGATGGCAGGATGGATATGGAGTACAAACTTTTGATCTTTCTTATCAAAGTAGGGGAATAGTTCCTTTAGCAGAGTTGTCACTCCCTATTATCCAAAGAAGCCGGAGTCCCCTATGACTTAGAAAAGATTGTGGAAGACTAAAAGGAGTTGGCTTTCCAAAATTGACGGTGCGGAAGAAGATCCGGATAATGATAAGTTATTAATTCCGATTTGAAAGAGAGTTATTTCTTCACTGATTCCTCTCTAGATGTTATGGATGGATTCTATTTAGAGCGATATCCCCTTTATTACAGAGGCTCTCCAGTCATTTATAATCTTTTCAATTCCGGCTAGGCGACTTCCCATATCTTCACCTATATCATCTAGCATCTTTTCTTGGATTTTAGGGAGAGATTTATCCAGAATGTCCACAAGCATTTCCTAGACTACCCAATTCTGTGATTGCAGGCTTTAGAGCTCTTTCGTCCATGAATTTTGACAAGTTTTCAAACTTGGTATCAATGTACTCCCTGATTTTAGTTGAAAGCTTGGAGGAGGAAGAGGTGATTTTATCCAGAGTAGTTGCACAATTATTGGTTACACTTGTGTTTGCTTGGTTGGCAATCTGGTTTGCTTCTACTATACTTGATTTTAGTTCATCAAGTACCGGTTTGACTTGAGATAAGGAGGCTTCTACCAGAGTACCTGGAGAGGGAAAATCCTCCACTTTCTCTGTTATCTTCTGCATTTTCCCTTTTATTTCTCCAAGCTTAGCCTTCAAGTCCAAAGTCTTGAATTCATCTAGAAGCACATTTTCAACAGCTTTTAAGTGTCTACAGATGTTTCAGAGATTCTACTTTCTCTTCAAGAGCAGCTTCTTATAGGAGTTCAAACGTGGCTGTGACTTTGGCTTGTTTGTTATTTACTATAGGTATTTTGATAGGGCTGGTAGCGGATGGAATTGTATCTTCAGATGAGCTTGAGTAGTCATCTCTAGATGATCCAGAAGAGCCATTGTTATTTTCTTCTTCTTCTTCCTCTAACTGTTCCTCTGTACTAGCCTCGCCCTTTGAGTCTACTCTAGGAGTGTTCTCATCGGATCTCAGACTAAGTCCCTCCTTTGGAACTGTATGTTCTGGGTCGAACTCTTAATCCTCAGATGCAATTGGGGAATGTGCATCTAAGTTGTCCCTTTGTTCATCTTATGTTTCAGTACCAGCAGCAACATTAACATTGATATCAAAAGATACCGAGTTAGGGATTACCTCAGTGGATGACATTTTGTTCAAATCAACTACTTCCTTACTTCCTTTCTCAACCTCCTTAACCCTCGGATGATAGGAAATGTCCTCTATCACCTTTATATGTGCCTTTTCAGGACTTTTGATACCCTCCCGAGGCATTTTGGAAATGTCCTCAACACCCTCTACATATGCCTTTTTAGGACTTTTCATTTCTGCTGTTTCAACCTTTGGATTTAGCAAATTTTCTGAAAGAGGTTCTGAGATGGCTTGGAAGTTGAAAGGATATGAGTCCGGAATTTTAGATAATACTTCCCAGGCAATTGGGTCTACTAGAATAGGTGTAGCAGAAGATCCTCCAGGTCCCTCGATGGTCAGATTGTTTATCCGGTAATTATCTGCTATTGATGCCATCATTTCCTCATATCGAGGATCCTCCGGAAGGATATCTTAATTTGATTCGAGCACATGCTTGCCCTTTGAAAATTTGGATTTTACCAATTCTTCCAACACCCTTTTTACAGCTTCTTCATCAATTAGAATTACAACAAGCTTTATAGCCTTTTTTCTTGTGATGCTTTTGGGCTTGTACTGCCTTATCAAATGTACACCCCTTCTGGGTGAATTTCTTCTTTGGCATAGGGGCCTCATCCTCCGTTTCTTCCTCATTAGACCCATTCTCCTCTGTCAGCATCTCTAATATCTTTCTTTTCTACCCCTTCTGATATCCTTTCCTAATCGGAGCAACAGCCACTGCAATAGTTTCTCTTACTTCTGGATCGCATATAGGCTTTTTCATTTTATTAGCCGCTTTGATCAATCTGCCTCTCGAATTAGGCTTTTCCGTGGATTTGGCCAATAGGTGGGTTATGGATAAGGCATCCTCATTCACTTCTTCAGCCGGAACTAAGGGTAGTTCCTTCCTTGCCTTAGGTTTAGAGGTTCATGCCTTCTTCTCATCCTAGAGCTTTTTAGCCTTCTCCTTATTCCATCTTTCCCCAAAGCTTAACTTTCTAAAATTATTCTTGAGAATTTCTTTTCCGGTGATTGACTGAAATCCAGATAGATTAACTTCATTGGCAACTAGGATTCGGGTGATGAGTGCGCCATGCAAATTTTTGTGTTGCTTTAGGAAGTGAATAATTAGTACCAGCATAATAACCACTATACTCTCCACCTAATACTGTAGGACATAATGCTAGAAGGAAGACACTGTGGTGAGAGATCCCTTCTGAATGAGCACCAATTTGGCTAGTGTATGCTGTAGGTGTCTAGGTACTTCTGGGAAGTATATTAAACATTTATCCCCAAAATAGTTGGGATGCAGCCACATCTTGGCTTCATATTTGACCTCCAGTTCATCTCCATCACTTCTTAGCTAGACCCCATCATTTTTCATGTTGAGACACTTTTCAAAGCATCCCGGAGTTGCAGTGATTACCTTTCCTTGGACCGTAGTTCTTAGAACATCATGGAACTTGTGTTCTTTCAGATTAGAGTAGAATTCACATACGAGGTCCGGATAGGTTGGAAAATTTATTTTGAGGTCTCCCATGTGCTGATCTTCAATGAGCTTTGAATAGGGGTCTGTCTCTAACATAAAGTTATCTCCCAAATAGTCAGTGAGGATTTCAAAATCGGAAGGTTTATAGTGAATGGGGATGAAGTCTTTGTCGTTTAGCTCAGACTCTTCATCGTAATTCTTTTGTAGGAGCATTTTTAGTCCTTCGCTAGTCATAATAGTAGCCATTTTAGAAAGATTGAAGGAATTAGGGTTTAGGTTTTGAAATTTGCAGAGTAATAGTAAGGTAGTTACTTGCGTGAAGAGGAAAGTGAATTTTTGGGGGGTTTATATAGATTTTTCATGGCGAGGGCATTTTAGTAATCCAGATGCAATTAAAGTTAATTAGATTGATGACATGGCAGTTAGTTTTGGAGGAGAGAGGTAAATGGGGTTAAAACCGGAGAATGGCAACGGTTTATTTTTGAATTGACTAGATTTTCACTTGCGCGTGTGATAGCCAATAATCGTTTGAGATTCAAAAAGTAACAGTTACCTTTAAATGCTTTTACTGTCATTTGTCATTTTTGTCTGCTAATGTGGGACCTTTCTCCGGAATGGATTTTCCTTTAACGCTTCCTCTCTTCCGGATTAATTATCTTCTTCAAGATCCAGATTGATTTTTGACTGTATTTCGGTTTAGCTTCAAATTGGATTAGACATTCCAATTGACTCCCTTAGCTTCCCAAATTGATCTTTACTCAATGGCTTAGTAAAGATGTCAGCTTTTTGCTCATTGCTTGGAATGTATACCAATGCAACATCCTTCTTTATCACTTGATCCCGGATGAAATGATGCCTTATATTGATATGCTTCATCCTACTATGAAGAACTAGATTTTTTGACACATCAATGGCACTTTTGTTGTGACATATAACATTTACACATTCGGAGTGAACTCTATAGTCTTCTAGTTATTACTTGATTCAAAGGAGTTGAGCCACACAACTTCTAGTTGCCATATATTCTGCTTCTATAGTAGACAAAGCAACTGGAGTTTGCTTCTTGCTGTACCATGATACAATGCAATCTCCAAGGTAATGGCAACCTTCAGATGTACTCTTTCTCTCAAGAGTATCTCTGCCATAATCTACATCAGTGAATTAGTGGAGTGTGAAATCTCCATTATTAAGATACCATAACCCAACTTGAGTGGTTTCTAGGAGGTATCTAAGAATCCTCATTACTGCCTTGAGATGAGAATCCTTAGGATTGGCTTGATACCTATCACAGTAGCAAACTATATAGTGTATGTCAAGCCTACTAGCTGTCAAGTATAGGAGAGAACTAATCATCCCTCTATAGAGCTTCTGATCAACATCTTCTGCTTCACAATCCTTGGATAGGACTTTATTTGATCCCATTAGAATGGACATATGCTTGCTGTTGTCCATTTCAAACTTTTTCAAGATCTCCTTGGTATATTTTGACTAGTTAATGAAGATCCCATCTGGACTTTGCTTGATTTGTAAACCAAGGAAGAACTTGAGTTCTCCCATCATAGACGTCTTAAATTCCTTCTGCATTTGAGAGCTGAACTCATAGCACATCTTCTCATCAGTATCTCAAAAAATGATATCATCCATATAAATATGGACTAGGATAACATTATCCTCCTTCCTCTTGATGAAGAGTCTGGTGTCTGCCTTACCTCTGATTTATCCCTTGGATATAAGGAATGAGGTTAATCTTTCATACCAAGCTCTAGGTACCTGCTTTAATCCATAGAGAGCCTCCTTTAGTTTGTACACATGCTCCGGATGCTTAGGATCTTCAAATCCAGGTGGCTACTTCACATATACTTCTTCCTACATAACCATATTAAGAAATGCACTTTTGACATCCATTTGGAATAGTGTGAATCCCATAAATGATGCAAAAGCACATAGAATCCGGATTGCTTCCAGTCTTGCTATAGGGGCAAAGGTTCTTCAAAGTCAATCCTTTCTTGTTGATTGTAGCCTTGGGCAACCAATCTTGCTTTGTTTCTTACCACTACTCCAGATTCATCTAGCTTATTCCAAAATACCCATTTGGTGCCAATGATTGACTTTCCCTTTGGTGGTGCCACTAGATCCCATACATCTTTTCTGGTGAATTGATATAGTTCTTCCTGCATTGGCATAATCCAGCTTTCATCTCCTTCAGCATCTTGAAATTTCTTTGGCTCAATGAAAGAGACAAAAGCAGCATGGCTCATCATCCTACTGAGTTGACCTTTGGTTCTTACTGGATTTTAAACATTATCTAGAATATTATCCATTGAATGATATCTATTAGTACAAAATTCCCTTTGTAATCCTTCATGTTAGATTGGAGCTTGTCCCACTTCTGCCCTAGCTGCTTCTTCTTGACCTTCATTGGAGTTAATCTCTTGTGGGTTGAGATTAACTTGTTGTACTTCTGGATTAAGGGATATTCCTTCATCTTCTTCTTTATAGTTCTTGATTTGGAATGAATCAGGAATTTTTGCCTCCTTCTTTTCTCCAAATTCTTCAGCTTCCAGAATTGGATCTTCCGGAGTTGAACTTCGTTTACCTGCATGGTTAGTCTCATCAAAATCTACATGTATAGACTCTACCATAGTTTGGGTTCGTTTATGGAAGACTCTCTAAGCCTTGCTATGTATTGAGTAGCCAAGGAAAATTGCTTCATCAGATTTAGGATCAAATTTTCGTAGTTGCTCTCTATCATTTAGGATGTAGCATTTACATCCAAAAGCCTTAAAGTACCCAACTTTGGGTTTTCTTCCCTTCCATATTTTATATGGGTCTTTTCTATGGTCTTTCTAATGAGAGCTCTATTCAAGATGTAACATATTGTGTTTACGACCTCACCCCAAAAATATTTTGGCAAATAATTTTCACTTAGTATTGTTCTAGCCATCTTAACTATGGTCCTGTTCTTTCTCTCAACAACTCCATTTTATTAAGAGGTGTGAGGGGCAGAGAAGTTATGTTCAATGCCCTTGGAGTCACAGAAATCAGCAAAATGCTTATTTTTGAACTCACCACCATTATGACTTCGGATGCGCGCAACGCTTATGCCCTATTCTACTTCTATCCGGATGAATGTTTTTGAGAATTGGTCAAAGGCTTCATCTTTGCTTGCTAGCAAGAGAACCCAGGTATATCGAGAATAATCATCCACAATGACCATGGTATATTCTCTTCTACTTAAAATCATGGGTTTAATTGGACCAAAGAGATCTATATGCAAGAGTTCAAGTACTCTTTTTGAAGGAATATAGGAAATGGAAGGGAAACTTTTCTTATGCTATTTACCTAATTGGCATGCAGTGCATAGATGATCCTTATCAAAAGCAACCTTAGGCAAACCCACTACTAATTCCTTTTTGGCTAGTTTGGACAGGAGGTTCATGCTAACATGTCTCAACCTCCGGTGCCATAGCCATGATTCTTCTTCTTTAGACACTAAGCAGATATTCTTTTTCTCATTTTTAATGTTAAAGGAATAGACATTATTTACTCTAGATGTATAAAGTATAAGCTGATTAGACTTGCTATCATGAATTGAGCAGCCTCCGGAATCAAATGTGACATTTCTTCCTCTGTCATAAAGTTGGGCTACACTTAGTAAGTTAAACTTCAGTCCATCAACCAGTGAGACATCTTCAATTTTTAATTTGGGTCCAATGGTTCCATGTCCAATGATCTATCCTTTTTTATTGTTTTCAAAGCTTGCTTTGCCTCCCTTCTTCCGGGTTAATGTGATGAAGGCCTTCTTATCACCTGTCATGTGCCTTGAGCATCCACTATCAATGTACCAAGTGTGTTGATCTACTATGGATCTAATGCATACCTATAAAATAGATCAAGTGGGTTTGGGTACCCAATCAGATTTAGGTCCTCTTGGTTAATAGCCATCAGGCCAAGGGTTAACTTCATAATAACCATTTTTTAATCTACACAATTTAGTAATATGATTGTTTTTCCCACAAAACCTGCACCCAGCAATGGATCTATTCTGTTCCTACTTCTTTTTGATCCTTTCAAGATCTTTCTATTGGGAACTGATAGTTAGATTGAACATGCATAATAGGCATGGCGGAGATTCAAAATTTTTTCCCTGTTCCCAGGAACTCCTAATAGTTGCATATAAATTAAATAAAGCCTTAACTAAATAATTCTCTACCTAGGTTAGCATGCAAAAGGACTAGGCATACCATAATTCCAAATTATAACCTAGCACAAATATTTAATACTAAGCATGTTATAACTCTAAGCTATAACCTAAGCATGTTATAACTCTAAGCTATAACCTAAGCATAAAATAAACTAAGCATGCAAAACAACCTAAGCATAATTATTAAGTCTAAAAATGCTTAAAGAAAATGACCTAATAATTAAAAGATTACCAGTTGAAGCGTGCTTTAGTAGAACCTCCTTGCAAAAGCCTCCAAGCATAGGATAGCCTCTATAAGTATCCACACGAACCCCACCAACCAAAACCTCACCAAGAGGTAGAACTGAGAAGCCTTGAGTAGTTACTAGACCACTCCAGAAGACTCACCCAAAAATATATACTCAAGGTGCTCGAATAAATTCAAGCTCCTAAAAAATAACTGTGCTCAATTGCCCGAGAGAAAAATATTTCGCTTAGGATTTATGCTTTAAGCTTAGTGCAATTTGAATAGGTGAGGGGAAAGCCTATATATAGGCTTGGGGAGCAAAAATTTGCTCCCCAAAAAGCAATGCGGGTATTACCCGCAGATCCACATGGATCCGCAGGTTCTACTAGCCTGCCATACAGCATGCAGCTACAAGGAAAGCCCTTACGGGCTTGCTTTACACCAGCTGGGCCTCGTGGCCTATGAACATGGGCTACATGTGGCAGCTGTAAGGCAAGCACATGAACATGCGGCGAGCCCACCTCGCGGTGCCCTTCATGGGCTGCCTTTGTGCAGCCCATGAACATGGGCTGCCGCGAACACTGCCTAGTAGTGTTCGTGCACCTTTTGGTGCGGAACCGAACTTTGTACAAAATATTTCATACTTTTCGGTTTAACTCACCAATGCAAAATTCGCCTTTTAATCCTTTTAAATAAATATTTATTTTCGACCTTAATAAATTAGTTACCAATCAAAATAAATTTCTTGGTCCAACCAATATTGATCTAATCAATTTTAACCAATTCCATAATTTGTTTATGACTCTAATTAATTAGTTACCGGTAAAAATAAATTCCTTGGTCTATTCAAAATTGATCCAATCAATTTCAACCGATTAAATAATAATCCAATTATTATTTAAATTATATTCTCATAATAGAATAAATCTATTAGTTCTTTACTTAGTTCGATAAAGGTCCAATGTGTGTGACCGTATAGGATCCCGAAGTATTGAGCTGTTAAGGCTCAACCAACCCTTGTTCTAATGGAACCATTGGCTTGAGGTTCTAGACCGTGAATAGAACTCGATTGCCTTAAATGACTGTAGTACGCCTCTAGCAAGGGTCTACCATCCCCCATTACTCGAAACGTCATTTATGCTTATGACTTAATCCCAGTTAATGCAATAGTTATCCAATGCAATGAACTCCTTCCATTCATTAATATTAGTACCATCTGGTTTATAGGGTTCGGTTAAAGTGTTAACCTACTAATAGCAAGGTTGCTCCAAGCTATCCCAGTTATTTACTTGTTCCCAAAGTATATTGCCTTTTACCATAGTATGTTTGACTAGAAACTACTTTCATCAATCACATACTCTAATAAGAGGTTTACGGCAATCATCACTTCAATAAGCGGCTAGGTACAACTCCTTAATATATCCGGAGCGATGGATTCTTTCTGACTACTTAGCTTACCAATGTGTATACCCGTAATCACCCATGACACCCTTGTTGGATATGATGTATGCCCTTAAGGCAATTAGGGCAATATATCTTAATTATGTAATAGTATGAATCAATAAAGGCATTTGTTCTTTTGTTTATATCAATGTGTTTCTATGTATATATATTATAGCTGGTTAAAAATATTCATTGATGTATGTATACAAAAGTCCTTGACATATCATAGCATAAAGTCAGAGAAATTATAGTTGGATAATATCTGGTGGAACCTGCTTCATGTGCAATTATGATTATGTCTAAACTATACCTAGTCATAGTTTCATCAAGAAAGGATATTGATGAAGCGGAAAGACTACCATGTGGTCAACTTTCTTGGAAAGGGTCCAAGTAGTCAATCTCCTAAGGACTGAAGGTGCTGCCTTAAGTTTGACACAAGGATATATCTGGGAAATATATTGGAGACCGCGGTAAGATAAACACTTTGGTATATATATCAAGGTGTTAGTGTTTATCTTCATGAAAAAAGCTATGCGAATGTCCTCGTGCTTGAGATGCTAGTTACCTTATGTGGTACTATTGTATACTTTGGGTCATTACTATACACTCATTAATTTAGGGTGCTACGGGTGATTATGGGTATAGTGATGACAACACGATGGTAAGTTGAGTAGTCAGAGAGAATCCATTGCTTCGGATATATATTAGGGAGTTGTACCTGGCCACTTATTGAAGTGATGATTGTCATAAACCTCTGATCAGAGTATGTGTTTGATAGAAATGGTTTCTAGTCAAACACACTATAGTAAAAGGCAATATACTTTGGTAATAAGTAAACTACTAGGATAGTTTGGAGCAACCTCGCTATTAGTGGGTTAACACTTTAACCGAAACCTATAAACCAGATGGTACTAATATTAAAGAATGGAAGGAATTTATTGCACTGGATAACTATTGCATTAACCGAGATTAATTCATAAGCAAAAATGACGTTTCGAGTAATGGAGGATGGTAGACCCTTGCTAGAGGCATACTACAGTCATTTATGGTAATCAAGTTCTATTCACGGTCTAGAACATCGAGGCAATGGTTCTGTTAGAACAAGGGTTGGTTAAGCCTTAACAGCTCAATAGTTCAGGATCCTATAAGGTCACACACATTGGACCTTCATCGGACTAAGTAAAGAACGAATAGATTTATTCTATTACGAAAATATAACATAAATAATAATTGGATTATTATTTGATTGGTTAAAATTGATTAGATCAATTTTGTTTAGACCAAAGAATTTATTTTGACTGGAAACTAATTAATTAGAGTCATGAATAAATTATAATTGATTAGATCAATTTTTGGTTTGACCAAAGAATTTATTATGACTGGTAATTAATTTTTTAGGGTCGAAAATAAATATTTATTTGAAAGGATAAAAAGGAAATTTTGCATTGGCGAGTTAAAATCAAAAAGTATGAAATGTTTTGTACAAATTTCGGGTCCACGGAGCACAAAGGCAGCCCATGAAAGGGCACCGCAAGCTGGGCTCGCGGCATGGGCCGCGAGGCCCAGCTCGAGTGCAAGGCAAGCCCACAAGGGCTTGCCTAGCCACATGCAACATGCATAGCACGCTGCATGTGAGCGGGTAACACGCGGATCCTTTGGATCCACGTGTGCGACCCACATGGGACGAGAGTTTTACTTCCATACCACATTGCTAATGGGGAACAAAATTTTGCTCCCCAAGCCTATATATAGGCTGTCCCCTCTCCTTTCAAAGGACACAGTGTGCACCATAGCTCAGAATATAAATCCTAAGCGAGATTCGGAAAGAATAATCTCTCAAGTAATTGAGCAAGTTATTTTTTAGGAGCTTGAATTTATTCGGGCACGTCTAGTTTATATTTTAGGGTGAGGCTTCTGGAGTGGTCTAGCAACTACTCGAGGCTTCTTAGTTCTTCCTCCTAGGGAGGTTTTGGTTGGTGGGGTTCATGTGGATACTGTTAGAGGCTATCCTATGATTGGGGGCTTGAGCAAAAAGGTTCTGCAAAAGCATGCTTCAACTGGTAAGTTCTTTTTCTTTCCCTTTAATTATTAGGTCTTTTTCTTTAAGCTTTTTTAGACTTAATAATTATGCTTAGGTTGTTTTGCATGCTTACTTTATTTTATGCTTAGGTTATAGCTTAGAGTTATAACATGCTTAAGTTATATCTTAGAGTTATAACATGCTTAGTATAAAATAAATGTGCTAGGATGTAATTTGGAACTATGGTATGCCTAATCCTTTTGCGTGCTGACCTAGGTAGAGAATTATTTAGTGAAGGCTTTATTTAATTTATATGTAACTAATAGGAGTTCCTGGGGACAGAGATGAAATTTTGAATTTCCACCATGCCTATTATGCATGTTCAATCTGACTGTCAGTTACCAACAATGGTATCAGAGCCTACCTATTTAGTGCATAATTAAGTTAGAAGTGAACTAAATATTATTTTGTATATGAAATGATTTGTTTATTTAATTGTTTGGAACAATATATGTAAACTTGTGCCTTTCATTTCAAGGTTAGAAAATGGTTATGAATAATTTTCAATAAGTCTGCTCAACTTACTCAAATTATACAAGTGTCAATAATTTATTTAAATTAAATGGGTTATAGATGCTTTCCAATTTACATGAATTGGAAGAACGAAATTTATTAGTTCAAGAGAATCCATAGGTATTAAAGTTTGTGCCCGTATTTGTTCTGGCTATTGGACTTGGTGTCTACTCCTCATAGGGCACCTCTCCAACCTGGGAACCTATATCGGTGAAATTTGAATTGACCAACGGGGATTAATATGAACTAATTTATTTCTAGTATATAAGATGGTGCTTATATGTTTCTGTAACAAAGTAAAAAATTAAATTTATTGAATAAAAGCTTAAAGGAAATGAAATATAAATATAACAAATAAATGTGTTAATTATTTTTCATATTATCTAGGTTGATGGAATAAATATAATAAAGAGCTGAACCCACCTAAGGTTAGACCTTATGAATCAATTCTAAAATTCCCTGAATTAATACAAGTTATTATAATTTTGTCCATCTGATAAAATCCTAGATTGGGTGAGACGTTTAATACCAATAAAATCCTAAAGTAAATATATTAAGGCAAGTTGTAGTCTTCCTTACTCAAATTTATAATACGGTCTCTTTAGGCTATCAAAGTGCTATGCAAAGCATTCCTTCTAGTCCACATTGATTGGTTGTAAAGTTTGGGATAGGGTCTGCCTTAATAGAGCTGGGGTAGTCCACCATAAAATTAGGGGCTAGGCCCATATCTGAGACATATTCAATCAGATGCTAATATAAGAGCACACGTCCCTTGGGATTAGGGAACTTGAATGAATTAGCAATTGCATACGATGCAAATGAAAATGGATTCCAACTATGACTTACTATTATGACTTGACTCATAAAATTGGGGGTTATAATAGACTAGTTATAGATGCTACCTACTAGAAAATTTAGCTGGGCTAAAATTTCCGAATTCAATAGCATGGGCTATTGTAAATTTTGAAGAAAATAGTAGGAAAATATATTTAATTAAAAGTCCTCATATTAAATGCATGTACTTAAACTAATATCTAAACTCTTTTCTTCTCTTATATCTTAGGTTGAATATGAACTCCATTTTAAAAATCCATTTTAAATACATCCAAACTTCAACAGCAATTAACTACCATGAATGGATCAAAGACGTAAGGGATATCCTTAAGGATTATGAGATAGCATACGTTCTTGAGAATCCATTCAAAGGAATTCCTAGCACTAATGCACCGACTATTATTAAGGATGCATGGTTGAAATATATTAAGTATTCGGTTATGTCTTACGACTGCTGTTAGATACTATGAATCCTATCCGTTCACAGTACGATCACATGAGTCTGCAAACCATGTTGATCCATCTAAAGAGTTTGCCTGAAAAGGCAAGGTATGAAAGGTTAGAATTAACCAATGAACTTTCAAACTCTAAGATGAAGGAAGGGACAAGTGTTGTAGCATACATCAACAAGATTAAAGATTTCTTTGAGAAATTGGAATCGTTGGGATCTTCGGTCGGTCAATCCTTAGGATTGGATATCCTATTGGATTCTTTACCCATTAGCTATGCTGATTTTGTAAAGGAACACTGCTTTAAAGTTTATGACTGTACTTTCCTCGAAATTGTTGATGCATTAAGAAAATTTGATGCCAAAAGCAAAGAAGTTTCAAGAGAGTCTACAAAAAAACATTCTCCAGAAAATGGCCCGGAGGATTCATTCACCAAAGGAGTAGTTAAAGGGTTTAAAAGGAATAAGAGGACATCTGAGTATGTCTATGACCAATGTAACGTACCATTGGAACAAGAATTGCAAAGCTCCTACTTCTGAGCATTTGAAGAAGAAGCCTATAGAGGCATCTACTTTAGGTATGTTTGTAATTGAAAACTTTGCTACTTTTCCACTTGAATCCACTTGGGTATTAGATACTGGTCGTGGTTCTCATATCTGTACTTCTATGTAGGGACTAAGGAATTGTAGAAAAATTGCAAAAGGGGAGATGGACCTACGCGTGGGAATTGGAGCCAGAGTTACTATATTAGCCGTAGGGAGTTTTAGTCTTGTTTTGCCAAGTGGACTTGTTTTAGTTTTGAATAATTGTTACTACATTCCAAGTGTTAGTAAGAATATTGTATCTATTGCGTGTTTAACAACAAAGGGATTTGAAATTTTATTTTTGAATAATAATTGTCAGATTCATTTGAATAATATTCTTTATGGTTATGGAATATTGAAAGGTAGCATTTATGTTCTTAATACTAAAATAGGAGTTTTCAATATGAACAATGTGAAGAAAGTTAAATTAGATAATGAGAATTCCTTCTACTTATGGCATTGTCATTTAGGCCACATAAACAAAGATCGCTTAACTAAGTTGCATAAGCATGGAGACTTAGGCCCAATAGACTTGGAGTCTTATGGTGATTGTGAACCTTATTTAAAAGGAAAAAGGAGAAATCTACCCTTTCAAGGAAAGGGTGAGCGGGCCACGTGTACATTAGAACTTATACATACTGATGTGTGTGGTCTAATGAGTGTTCAGGCACTAGGAGGATACTCCTACTTCGTAACCTTCATTGATGATTACTCATGATATGATTATTTGTACTTGATGAAGCACAAGTTTGAAAGTTTTGAAAAGTTCAAACTATTCAGAGCTGTAGTAGAGAAACAGCTTGAGAAAAGTATTAAAACACTTTGATCGAATCGAGGTGGAGAATACTTAAGTCAGGAGTTTTAGGATTATCTAAAGGAAAATGGATAGTTCCCCAGTGGACCCCTCCTTATACACCCCAACACAATGGAGTGTCAGAATGGAGGAATTGGACTTTATCAGATATGGTTGGGTCCGTGATGAGCCATCCAGATCTTAGTAAATCCTTTTGGGGATATGTACTATAGAGCATGGTTTATATCTTAAACAGAGTGCCCTCAAAATCAGTTGATTTTACACCTTATGAAAGATGGTGTAACAAGAAGCCATCTTTAAGTCACTTAAGAGTATGGGGCTGTCCTGCTATAGTAAAGAGGATAGCGTCAGATTAGTTGAATGCTAAGGCTGATAAATGTTTGTTCATTGGATATCCAAAGGAAATAATTGGATATCTGTTTTACCAGCCCGAAGCACAAAAGGTATTTGTGTCTCAAAATTCTCACTTTTCGGAAAAGGAACACTTACTTGCAAAAGTCAGTGGGAGTAATATTGAACTGGAAGTTCAAGAGGAAGAAATAGATAATCAACTGATTGACCCCATTCTAGATACACAAGAGAGTGTGATCCAAGAACAACCTATCGAAACACAATCATTGCAAAGATCAGGTCGCGTTCATAAGGGCCCCGATAGATATAGGTTTATCATCACTGATGATAAGGAACTATATCTTATGGAGGACGATGAACTAAGGACATATGATAAGGCAATAAAAAGCTCAGATTCTGATAAATGGCTAAAAGCCATGAAATCAGAAATGGATTCCATGTACGAGAACCAAGTTTGGAATTTGGTTGATGCACCGCAAGAGGTTAGACCAATTGGGTGCAAGCGGGTCTTCAAGAAAAAGACAGACATGGACAGCAATGTAATTACCTATAAAGTAAGGTTGGTTGTGAAAGGTTATAGTTAATAGGAAGGTATTGACTATGATAAAACCTTCTTACCAGTACCATGCTTAAATCCATAAGGATACTCCTCACCATTGCTGCTTATTACGATTATGAGATCTGCAGATGGATGTAAAAATAACATTCCTGAATGAGGATTTAGACCTGGATGTATATATGACACAACCTGAGGGTTTTACATCTCAGAATGGCTCGAAGGTATGAAAGCTATAAAGATTCATTTATGGACTTAAGTAGGCATCCAGGAGTTGGAATATAAGGTTTGATCAGACAATCCGGGAACTGGATTTCTACCCAAATGTAAATGAGCCTTGTGTTTACAAGAAGGTTAGTGGGAGTGCAGTCGTTTTTCTAGTATTGTATATTGATGACATTTTGCAAATATGAAATGACATTTCTCTTCTTCAAAAAGTTAAAGTGTGGTTGTCAAGAAAGTTCTCCATGAAAGACCTTGGTGAAGCAGCATTTATACTAGGTATAAAGATCTACAAGGATAGATCCAAGAGGCTGTTAGGTCTTTTCAAAGTACATATATAGACAAGGTATTGAATAGGTTCAACCTTAAGCATTCTAAGAAAGGTTATCTCCTGATGACAAAGGGGATAAACCTATCTAAGGCTGAGTGTCCGAAGATAGCTCAGGAGAGAATCCACATAAAGGATATACCCTATGCATCCGGGATAGGATCCATCATGTATGCTATGATATGTACTAGGCCGGATGTCTCTCAGGCTTTGAGCTTTACAAGCAAATATCAGTCAGATCCAGGTGAAAAGCACTAGATGGCCATCTAGGCAATCCTTAAGTACTTGAGAATGACTAAGAATAAGTTCTTGATTTATGGAGAAGGTGACTTCACAATTAGAGGTTACACTGACGTGAGTTTTCAATCTAACAAGGATGACTTTAAGTCTCAATCAGGTTTTGCGTATGTGTTAAATGGAGGGGCGGAATGCTGGAGGAGTTCCAAGCAAGTAACTACTGCTGATTCAACCTATCTAAATACATTGCTGCATGTGAAGCAACAAAAGAAGCTGTCTGGTTAAAGGGATTTATTAGTGATGTTGGTATGATGCCTGAGGCTATTGATCCAATTACTTTATATTGTGATAATAATGGTGCCATAGCTCAGGCAAAGGAACCATGGTCTTATCAGAAAATAGACATGTATCCAGAAAGTATCATATAATCATGGAGATTATTGATGCTAAGATAATAAGATTAGAATATGTACCCACTAATCAGAAACCCATGAATGGTCTGACAAAGCCATTGACTCAAGTCAAACATGACCAGCATGTTAAAGCATATGGATTAAGACATATGGCTAATTGGCCTTAGTGCAAGTGGGGAGTTTGTTGGATATGATGTATGCCCTTAAGGAAATTAGGGTGATATATCTTAATTATGTAATAGTATGAATAATTTGTCTAATCAATAAAAGCATTTATTCTTTTGTTTATATCAATGTTTTTCCATATATATATATATATTATAGCGGGTTAAATATATTCACTGATGTATGTATACAAAAGTCCTTGACATATCATAGCATGAAGTTAGAGAAATTATCGTTGGACTATATCTGGTAGAACCTGCTTCATGTGCAATTATGATTATATCTAAACTATCCCTAGTCATAGTTTTATCAAGAAAGGATATTATGAAGCGGAAAGACTAGCATGTGGTCAACTTTCTTATAAAGTGTCTAAGCAGTGAATCTCCTAAGGACTGAAGGTGGTACCTTAAGTTTGACACATGGATATATCTAGGAAATATATTGGAGACCGCAGTAAGATAAACACTTGATATATATATATCAATGTGTTAGTGTTTATCTTCATGCAATTAGCTTTGCGAATGTCCTCTTACTTGAGATGCTAGTTACCTTGTGTTTTACTATTGCTATACTTTGGGTCATTACTATACACTCATTAATTTAGGCTACTACAGGTGATTACGGGTATAGTGATGACAGCACATTGGTAAGTTGAGTAGTCGGAAAAAATCCATCACTCCAGATATATTAAGGAGTTATACCTAACCACTTATTGAAGTGATGATTGCCATAAACCTCTAATCAGAGTATGCGTTATATAGAAATGGTTTCTAGTCAAACACACTATGGTAAAAGGCAATATACTTCAGTAACAACTAAACTACTGGGATAGCTTAGAGCAGCCTTGCTATTAGTGGGTTAACACTTTAACCAAACCCTATAAACCAGATGGTACTAATATTAAAGAATGGAAGGAATTTATCGCACTGGATAACTATTGCATTAACCGGGATTAAGTCATAAGCATAAATGATGTTCCAAGTAATGGGGGATGGTAGACCCTTGCTAGAGGCGTACTACAATCATTTAAGGTAATCGAGTTCTATTCATGGTCTAGAGCATCGAGCCAATGGTTCCATTAGAACAAGGGTTGGTTAAGCCTTGACAGCTCAATACTTCGGGATCCTATAAGGTCACACACATTGGACCTTTATCGGACTAAGTAAACAACTAATAGATTTATTCTATTATGAAAATATAACATAAATAATAATTGGATTATTATTTGATTGGTTAAAATTGATTAGATCAATTTCGTTTAGACCAAAGAATTTATTTTGATCGAAAACTAATTAATTAGAGTCATAAATAAATTATAATTGATTAGATCAATTTTTGGTTAGGCTAAAGAATTCATTATGACTGATAACTAATTTATTAGGGTCGAAAATAAATATTTATTTGAAAGGATTAAAAGGGAATTTTACATTTGCGAGTTAAAACTAAAAAGTATGAAATATTTTGTACAAAGTTCGATTACACAGAGTACACCAAAAGGTGCGCAAACACTGCTAGGCAGTGTCCGCGGCAGCCCATGTTTATAGGCTGTACAAAGGCATCCCATGAAAGGGCACCGCGAGCTAGGCTCGCGGCATGGCCCGTTAGGCCCAGCTCGTGTGCAAGGCAAGCCCGTAAGGGCTTCCCTTGCCACATGCAGCATGTATAGCATGCTGCATGTGAGCGGGTCACACATGGATCGTTTGGATCTGCGAGTGGGAGCAAAATTTTGCTCCCCAAGTCTATATATAGGCTGTCCCCTCTCCTTTCAAAGGACACAGTGTGCACAACAGCTCAGAATATAAATCCTAAGCAAGATTCGAAAAGACTAATATTAGGAGCCTGAATTTATTCGGGCACCTCTAGTTTATATTTTCAGGTGACGCTTCTAGAGTGGTCTAGCAACTACTCGAGGCTTCTTAGTTCTTCCTCCCGAAGAGGTTTTGGTTGGTGGGATTCGTGTGGATACTAATAGAGGCTATCCTACGATTGGAGGCTTGTGTAAGGAGGTTCTGCAAAAGCACGCTTCAACTGGTAAGTTCTTTTTCTTTCTCTTTTAATTATTAGGTCTTTTTCTTAAAGAGTTTTTAGACTAAATAATTATGCTTAGGTTGTTTTGCATGCTTAGTTTATTTTATGATTAGGTTATAGCTTAGAGTTATAACATGCTTAGATTATAGCTTAGAGTTATAACATGCTTAGTATAAAATAAATGTGCTAGGATATAATTTAGAATTATGGTATGCCTAGTGCTTTTGCATGCTAACCTAGGTAGAGAATTATTTAGTTAAGACTTTATTTAATTTATATGCAACTAATAGGAGTTCCTGGGGACAGCGAAATTTTTTTGAATTTCAGCCATGCCTATTATGCATGTTCAATCCAACTGTCAGTTCCCAACAACCCTAAATTAATGAGTGTATATAAATGACCCAAAGTATAGCAAC
The DNA here is from genome assembly GCA_947683365.1 of Euphorbia pulcherrima. Classification (NCBI taxonomy): domain Eukaryota; kingdom Viridiplantae; phylum Streptophyta; class Magnoliopsida; order Malpighiales; family Euphorbiaceae; genus Euphorbia; species Euphorbia pulcherrima. Next base: position 25,135,463 of record CANTUS010000004.1, read on the forward strand.
AGTACCACACAAGGTAACTAGCATCTCAAGTATGAGGATATTCGCAAAGCTTATCGCATGAAGATAAACATTAACACATTTATATAATTAACAAGTGTTTATCTTACTGCGGTCTCCAATATATCTCTCAGATATATCCATGTGTCAGACTTAAGGCCCAACCTTTAGTCCTTAGGAGATTGACTGCTTGGACCCTTTCCAAGAAACTTGACCACATGCTAGTCTGTTCGCTTCATCAATATCCTTTCTCGATGAAACTATGACTAGGGATAGTTTAGACATAATCATAATTGCACATATAGCAGGTTCCATAAAATATAGTCCAACTATAATTTCTCTGACTTCATGCTATGATACGTCAAGGACTTTTGCATACATACATTAATGAATATATTTTAACCAGCTATATATATATATATACACACACACACACAGACACACACACACACACACACAAATACATCGATATGAATAAAAGATTAAATGCCTTTATTGACTAAACAAAATATTCGTACTATTGCATAATTAAGATATATCGCCCTAATTGCCTTAAGGGCATATATCACGTCCAACAAACTCCCACTTGCACTAAGGCAAATTAGCCATATGTCTTAATCCATATGCTTTAACATGCTGGTCATGTTTGACTTGAGTCAATGGCTTTGTTAGACCTTTCGTGAGGTTCTGATCAATGGGTACATATTCTAGTCTTATTATGTTAGCATCAATAATCTCCCTTATTATATGATACTTTCTGGATATGTGTATGTTTTCCTGATAAGACCATGGTTCCTTTGCCTGAGCTATAGCACCATTATTATCACAATACAAAGTAATTGGATCAACAGACACAGGCACCACACCGAGATCACCAATAAATCCCTTTAATCAGATAACTTCTTTTACTTCTTTGCATGCAATAATGTATTTAGATTCTGTTGTTGAATCAACAGTAGTTTCTTGCTTGGAACTCTTTCAGCATACCGCCCCTCTATTTAACACATACACAAAACCTGACTGAGACTTAAAGTCATCCTTGTCAGATTAAAAACTCGCGTCATTGTAACCTTTGATTTTGAGGTCACCTTCTCAATAAATCAAGAACTCATCCCTAGTCCTTCTCAAGTACTTCAGAATTGCCTTGACGGCCATCTAGTGCTTTTCACCTGGATCTGACAAATATCTGCCCGTAAAGCTTAATGCCTGAGAGACATTTGGCCTAGTACATATCATAGCATATATGATGGATCCTATTGCAAATGCATAGGGTATATCCTTCATGCGCATTCTCTCCTGAGCTATCTTTGGACTCTCAGACTTGGACAGGTTAATCCCCTTTGTCATTGGGAGATAACCTTTCTTAGAATACTCAAGGTTGAACCTATTCAATACCTTGTCTATATATGTACTTTGAGAAAGACCTAACAGCCTCTTGGATCTATCTCTATAGATCATTATACCTAGTATAAATGCTGCTTCACTAAGGTCTTTCATGGAGAACTTTCTTGACAACCACACTTTAATGTTTTGAAGAAGAGAAATGTTGTTTCCTATTAGCAGAATGTCATCAATATACAATACTAGAAAATGACTGCACTCCGAATAACCTTCTTGTAAACACAAGGCTCATTAGCATTTGGGTAGAAATCCAATTCTCGAATTCTCTGATCAAACCTTATATTCCAACTCTTGCATGCCTACTTAAGTCCATAAATGGATCTTTGTAGCTTGCATACCTTCGAGCCATTCTAAGATGTAAAACCCTCAGGTTGTGCCATATACACATCTCGGTCTAAATCCCCATTCAAGAATGTTATTTTAACATCCATCTGCCAGATCTCATATCCTAATGAGAAGCAATGCCGAGGAGTATCCTAATTGATTTTAGCATGGCTACCGGTGAGAAAGTCTCATAATAGTCTATACCTTCACGTTGACTATAACCTTTCAAAATCAACCTTGCTTTATAGGTAATAACATTACCGTCCATGTTAGTCTTCTTCTTGAAGACCCTCTTTGCACGCAATCGGTCTATCCTCTTGCGGTGCATTAACCAAATTCCAAACTTGGTTCTTATACATGGAATCCATTTCTGATTTCATGGCTTTTAGCCATTTATCCGAATCTGAGCTTTTCATTGCCTCATCATATGTCCTTGATTCATTATCCTCCATGAGATATAGTTCCTTATCATCAGTGATGATAAAATCATATCTTTCAGGACCTTTATAAACACGACCTAATCTTCATAATGATTGTGTTTGGATAGGTTGTTCTTAGATCACACTTTCTTGTGTATCTAGAATGGGGTCAATCAATTGATTGTCTATTTCTTCCTCTTGAAACTTCAGTTCAAAATTGCTCCCACTGACTTTTGCAAGTAGGTGTTCCCTTTCCAAAAAGTGAGCATTCCAAGACACAAATACCTTTTGTGCTTTGGGTTGGTAAAATAGATATCCAATGGTTTCCTTTGGATATCCAATAAACAGACACTTGTCAGATATGGCATTTAGGTTATCTGACGCTATCCTCTTTACCATAGCAGGACAGCCCCATACTCTTAAGTGACTTAGAGATGGCTTCTTATTACACCACCTTGGGCACTCTATTTAATACATAAACCATGCTCTCTAGTGCATATCCTCAAAAGGATTTACTAAGATCTGCATGGCTCATCATGGACCTGACCATATCTAACAAAGTCTAATTCCTCCTTTCTGACACTCCATTGTGTTGGGGCGTATAAGGAGGGCTCCATTGGGGAACTATCCCATTTTCCTTTAGATAATCCTGAAAATCCTGACTTAAGTATTCTCCACCTCGATCCGATCGAAGTGTTTTAATACTTTTCTCAAGCTGTTTCTCTACTTCAGTTCTGAATAGTTTGAACTTTTCAAAACTTTCAGACTTGTGCTTCATCAAGTACAAATAATCGTATTGTGAGTAATCATCAATAAAGGTTATGAAGTAGGAGTATCCTCCTAGTGCCTGAACACTCATTGGACCACACCTATCAGTATGTATAAGTTCCAATGTACTCATGGCCCATTCACCCTTTCCCTGAAAGGATAACTTTGTCCTTTTTCTTCTTAAACAAGGTTCGCAATCACCATAAGACTCCAAGTCTATTGGGCCCAAGTCTCCATGCGTATGCTTATTGGTTAAGCAATCTTTATTTATGTTGCCTAAATGACAATGCCATAAGTAGAAGGAATTCTCATTATCTAATTTAACTTCCTTAACGTTGTTTATATTAAACACTTCTATTTTAGTATCAAGAACATAAATGCCACCTTTCAAAATTCTATAACCATAAAGAACATTATTCAAACGAATCTGACAATTATTATTCAAAAATAAAATTTTGAATCCCTCTGCTGTAAAACACGCAATAGATACAATATTCTTAGTAACACTTGGAATGTAGTAACAATTATTCAAAACCAAAACAAGACCACTTGGCAAAATAAGATCAAACCATCCTACGGCTAATGCAGTAACTCAGGCTCCATTTCCCACGCGTAGGTCCATCTCCCCTTTTGCAAGTCTTCTACTGTTCCTTAGTCCCTGCACAGAAGTACAGATATAAGAACCACAACCAGTAGCTAATACCCAAGTGGATTCATGCGGAAAAGTAGTAAAGTTTTTAGTTACAAACATACCTGAAGTAGATGCCTCTGCAGTCTTCTTCTTCAAATGCTCAGAAGTACGAGCTTTACAATTCTTCTTCCAATGTTTCGGTATGTCATATTGGTCACATACATACTTATATGTCCTCTTTCCTTTCTTCCTTTTAAACCCTTTAACTACTCCTTTCGTGATAGTATCGTTCGTGCCATTTTTTGGAGAATATTTGTTTGTAGGCTCTCTTGAAATTTCTTTGCTTTTGGCATCCAATTTTCTCAACGAATCAACCAATTTTAGGAAAGTACAGTCGTGAACTTTGAAGTAATGTTCCTTTACAAAATCAGCATAGCTGATGGGTAAAGAATCCAATAGGATATCCACTCCTAAGGATTGATCGACAGTAGATGCCAATGATTCCAATTTCTTCAATAAATCTCTAATCTTGTTGATATGTGCTATAACACATGTCCCTTCCTTCATCTTAGAGTTTGAAAGTTCACTGGTTAATTTGAACCTTTCATACCTTGCCTTTTCAGGCAAACTCTTTAAAACTCTTTAGATGGATCAACATGGCTTCTAGACTCATGTGACTGCACTGTGAACGTATCACAGGATTCATAGTGTCTAACAGTAAGTGTGACACGTAAAATGAATCCTTAAGATATTTCAACCATGCATCCTTAATAATAGCCGGTGCATTAGTGCTAGGAATTTTTATGAATGGATTCTAAAGAATGTATGCCAATTCATAATCCTTAAGGGTATCACTTGCATCCTTGATCCATTCATGGTAGTTATTGCTGTTAAAACTTGGATGTATTTAAAATGGATTTTCAAAATGGAGTTCATATTCAACCTAAGATATAAGAAAAGAAAAGAGTTTAGATATTAGTTTAAGTACATGAATTTAATATAAGGTCTTTTAATTAAACACATTTGTCCTACTATTTTCTTCGATATTTACAATAGCCATTCTATTGAATTCGGGGAATTTTAGCCCAACTAAATTTCCTAGTAGGTAGCATCTATAACTAGTCTATTACAACCTCAATTTTATGAGTCAAGTCATAATAGTAAGTCATAGTTGGAATCCGATTCCATTTCCATTGCATGCAATTGCTAATTCATTCAAGTTCCCTAATCCCAAGGGATGTGTGCTCTTATATTAGCATCTCCTTGAATATGTCTCAAATCTAGGCCTAGCCCCCAATTTAATGGTGGACTATCCCAGTTCTATTAATGCAGACCCTATCCCAAACTTTACAACCAATCAATGTGGACTAGAAGGAATGCTTTGCATAGCACTTTGATAGCCCAAAGAGACCATATTATAAAATTGAGTAAGGAAGACTACAACTTGCCTTAATATATTTACTTTGATATTTTATTAGTGTTAAGCGTCTCACCCAATCTAGGATTTTATCAGATAGACAAAATTATAATAACTTGTATTAATTCAGGGAATTTTAGAATTAATTTATAAGGTCTAACCTTAGGTGGGTTTAACACTTCGTTATAATTATTCCATCAACCTAGATTATATGCAAAATAATTAAAATTTTATTTGTTATATTAATATTGCATTTTCTTTAAGCTTTTATTCAATAAATTTAATTTTTTTACTTTATTACAGAAACATATATAAGCACCATCTTATATACTAGAAATAAATTAGTTCACATTAATCCCCCGGTTGGTTAATTCAAATTGCACCGACTTAAGTTCCCAGGTAGGAGAGGTGCCCTATGAGGAGTAGACACCAAGTGCAATCCTTAGCCAGAACAAATACGGGCACAAACTTGAAGACCAATGGATTCTCTTGAACTAATAAATTTCGCTCTTCCAATTCACGTAAATTGGAAGCATCTATAACCCATGTAATTTAAATAAATTATTGACACTTGTATAATTTGATTAAGTTGAGCATGCTTATTCAAAATTATTCATAACCATTTTCTAACCTTGAAATGAAAGGCACAAGTTCATATATATAATTCCAAACAATTAATTAAATAAATCATTTCATATAGAAAATACTATTCAGTTTGTTTTTAACTTAATTATGCACTAAATAGGCTGGCTTTGATACCAATGTTGAGAACTGACAGTCAGATTAAACATGCATAATAGCATGACAGAAATTCAAAATTTTGTCCCTATCCCTAGGAACTCCTAATAATTGCATATAAATTAAATAAAGTCTTAACTAAATAATTCACTACCTAATTTAGCATGCAAAAGGACTAGGCATACCGTAATTCCAAATTATATCATAACACAAATACTTTATACTAAGCATGTTATAACTCTAAGCTATAACCTAAGCATGTTATAAATCTAAGCTATAACCTAAGCATGTTATAACTCTAAGCTACAACCTAAGCATAAAATAAACTAAGCATGCAAAACAACCTAAGCATAATTATTAAGTCTAAAAACGCTTAAATAGAAAGACCTAATAATTAAAAGAGAAAAGAAAGGAACTTACCAATTGAAGCGTGCTTTAGCAGAACCTCGTTGCAGAAGCCTCCAAGCGTAGGATAGCCTCTATGAGTATCCACACGAACCCCACCAACGAAAACCTCACCAAGAGGTAGAACTGAAAAGCCTCGAGTAGTTGCTAGACCACTCTAGAAGCCTCACCCAAATATATATACTCGAGGTGCTCAAATAAATTCAAGCTCCTAAAAAATAACTGTGCTCAATTACTCAAGAGAAAAATAATTCGCTTAGGATTTAAGCTTCGAGCTTGGTGTAATTTGAATAGGTGAGGGGAAAGCCTATATATAGGCTTGGGGAGCAAAAATTTGGTCCCCAAGAAGCAATGTGGGACGTGCACATTGGCACATCCCATGTGGGTATGACCCACGGATCCACATGGATCCACGGGTTCTACTCGCAAGGCAAGGGCTTGCCTTGCGCGTGAGTTAGGCCTCACGGCCCATGCAGCGAGCCCAGCTCGCAGTGCCCTTCATGGGCTGCCTTTATGCGGCCTATGAACATGGGCTGCTACGAACACTGCCCAACAGTGTTGGTGCACCTTTTGATGTACTCCGTGCAACTAAACTTTGTACAAAATATTTCATACTTTTCAATTTAACTTACCAATGCGAAATTCCCCTTTTAATCCTTTCAAATAAATATTTATTTTTAACCTTAATAAATCAGTTACCAATCAAAATAAATTTCTTGGTCTAACCAAAATTGATCTAATCAATTTTAACCAATTCCATTATTTATTTATGACTCTAATTAATTAGTTACCGGATAAAATAAATTCCCCGATCTATCCAAAATTGATCCAATCAATTTCAACCAATTGAATAATAATCCAATTATTATTTAAATTATATTCTCGTAATAGAATAAATCTATTAGTTCTTTACTTAGTTCGATGAAGGTCCAATGTGTGTGACCTTATAGGATCTCGAAGTATTGAGATATTAAGGCTTAACCAACCCTTGTTCTAATGGAACCATTGGCTCGAGGTTCTAGATCGTGAATAGAACTCAATTAGCTTAAACAACAATAGTACGCCTCTAGTAAGGGTCTACCATCCCCCATTACTCGGAATGTCATTTATGCTTATGACTTAATCCCGGTTAATGCAATAGTTATCCAATGCGATGAACTCCTTCCATTCTTTAATATTAGTACCATCTAGTTTATAGGGTTCGGTCAAAGTGTTAACCCACTAATAGCAAGGTTGCTCCAAGCTATCCCAGTTATTTACTTGTTCCCAAAGTATATTGCCTTTTACCATAGTGTGTTTGACTAGAAACTACTTCTATCAAACACATACTCTGATCAGAGGTTTATGGCAATCATCACTTCAATAAGTGGCCAGGTATAACTCCTTAATATATCTAGAGCGATGGATTCTGTCCGACTACTCAGCTTACCAACGTGTTGTCATCACTATACTCGTAATCACCCGTGACACCCTCAATTAATGAGTGTATAGAAATGACCTAAAGTATAGCAATAGTACCATACAAGGTAACTAGCATCTCAAGTATGAGGATATTCGCAAAGCTTATTGCATGAAGATAAACACTAACACATTGATATATTTACCAAGTGTTTATCTTACTGCGGTCTCTAATATATCTCCCAGATTTATCCATGTGTCAGACTTAAGGCACCACCTTCAGTCCTTAGGAGATTGACTGCTTGGACACTTTCCAAGAAAGTTGACCACATGCTAGTCTTTCTTGATGAAACTATGACTAGGGATAGTTTAGACATAATCATAATTGCACATGAAGCAAGTTCCACCAAATATAGTCCAACAATAATTCTCTAACTTCATGCTATGATATGTCAAGGACTTTCGCATACATACATCAATGAATATATTTTAATGAGCTACAATATATATATATATACAAACACATCGATATGAACAAAAGATTAAATCCCTTTATTGATTAAACAAAATATTCGTACTATTACATAATTAAGATATATCGCCGTAATTTCCATAAGGGCATACATCATAACCAACACTTCCTTCATATAGTTTCCTCTATATCCAGCTTCTTGTATACTTGTAGATGGTCCGATGTGTATTCGGAAGCTTGTTGGGGGTGCAACTTTTGCTACACAATTTTTTCTTTATTTGGTAGGTTGTTGGTTATAAATCACCTTAGCTTTTACCTTTTAAGCTGCAGTATATCTTTGGGCTTGTGGTTGCCTACTGATCTCTTTTACCTTTTAGGTAGAGGGTTTTGGATTTCCTTTGGCAGCATGATATGGAATTTTTTATATAGACTTCCCTGGATTTCTCCTTCTTTATGGGGAATTTAATTTCCATCCGGATGCCTCCTTTATCAGTGCTATTTCTCTATCCAGCCCAATCAGATTGGCACTTAGCATTTACACTAGATTTTTTAGGTATTTCTCCTCAACTTCATCAATGTGCTTTACTATTCTTATCAGGTTGACATCTTCTGCCAAGGCTTCATTATCCTCAGTAATTTCTAACACTTGTCTTCTTAAAGACTTAATTGCTTTTGCATTCTTCTTCACACTCTTGATCACAATAGATAGAGCTCTAGCAAGGTCAAAATTAGAAGCATAGTTAGAGTAAGAGTTTACCTCAGTGTTTGCTGTTTTTGATTCTTATTCTTCAATTTGCATTGTATCTTGCTTAGACGCACTCTTTTCAGATTGCTCTGCTTCAGGATCAGTCAGTACCATGAATGTTCAGTTGGTAGTTTCTTCTTCTTCTATTGAAGATGAGCTGCTACTTTCCTCACCGTTTCTCCAAGTAGCCACCACTGCCTTCTTTTTGAGCTTCTTGGTTCTTTTAAGCTTAGGGCATTTTATTCTGAAGTGGCCTTTCTTGCCCCATTCAAAACAGGTAGCTTCTTTTTCCGGATCCTTCTTGTCTTCCGGATTCCTTTAGGCCTGTCTCTTCTGGATGTGCCTTCCCTTGGTCTTCGGGATTCATATTTTTTGGACTTCCTCCTTTATTTCTCTAGTATGGATTTGTTGAGCTATCTAGTCAATATAGGTAGTTGCTCCTTGATACTTAAAGATTCCATGAATTGTTCTTCTTCTCCGAATAAAGTTGATCCGGTGGATTCTGCCTTAAGTACAATTGCTTTCTTATTCTCTTCAGGCTTCTTTTCTTATTGGCTATATCTCTCCAAGGATATCTTGAGTTAGGAGATTACCAATGAGCTCATCATAACTATAGAAATTTAAGTCAAGAGCTTCCTCAATGGTAGTCTTCTTGTTGTCCCATTCCTTGGTGAGACTCCGGAGCACTTTCTTTACCATCTCTACTTCATAGATTTCCTTTCTGAGCTTCTTCATCTCATTAACCAGATTGGTATATCTAGTGTTCATGCTACTGATTGATTCTTTTGGCTCCATCTTGAAGGATTCAAGCTTTTGTTAGAGTAGATCAAGCTTGCCTTCTCTTACTTTGTTGGTTCCTTCATAGGTTACTTCCAGCTTCTGCCAAATCTCCTGTGCAGTCTCACATCCGGATATCTTGTTAAATTCTATAGCACTAAGAGCATAATGAAGCATGTTATAGCATTTGCGTTTTCATGCATCTTCTTAAAATCATTCTCATCCCACATACTTGAGGGTTTTTGGGTAGTCATACCCTCTACTTCATAAGTAGGCTCATATGGACCATCTTTAATTACTAACGATGCTTGCATGCATTATGCTTAGATGAAGTTCTTCATTTGGCTCTTCTAGAATGTATAGTGTTCACCGGTGAAGAGTGAAGGACGAGTAATATACATACCCTCTAGAAGGGGCTATGAGTTTTGGAAACTCATTTTGATTTTGAATAAAAATATGTGGACCTCTAGCTCCAGATTGTTAAGTCTCTAGTTTGAGCACTTGCTCTAATACCACTTGTAGGTCCCTATAAGGGTCTTTATAAGGGCAGAGGGTGGTGAATGGGCCTTTTTCACAAAATAAATAGACTTTAATAATGCAAGTATGACAAAGAAATGAAATAAGTAAAGAAAGGAAAATCAAACATAGTGATTTATACTAGTTTGGCCTTGCCTACGTCCAGTCCCTAGAGTTTCCTTCCTCGGAGCTTATCCAGTGGTGGATTCCTTTCCAGCTGGTAGGAATCAAGCCTTATAATTTATCTCCTGATGGTACCCCTTCTAGATGTAGGATATACCACTAGAAGCACTCCTAGCTGAGTCCTTTATTCTTTCTTAGGATATACCACTTAGACTTCTGCCCCTAATCTAAGTTGAGTCCTATAGGGAGATCCCACTCAAAGCACCAACTTTAAGTTGTATCCTAATCTCACAACTTACCCAAGTTGGAGATCCTTACACTCTTGTTCTCACAAAGGTTTTTGTTTTGGATTTCCTTAAGTTTATAACTCACTTATGAATCCTTACAACAAATTTGGAATTATTTGATTCTTAGAGGGATTGAGATTACTGATTGCTTGAGCAAATGTTCTTGTGAATAGCTTTTTCAAATCAACCAGCCAACCTTCTCAATGAGTGAAGCTTCCCATTCACAGGCTTCTATCATAAATGTAGCTATTGAGAGTAGTTGAACTTGAATTTAATCTTACCCTTGATTAGGTTGTATATGGCACTTCTAGAGCCATTGATCAATCCGCTAGACAATAATTTGACCCGTTTGAATTCTTGGGATTGAGGCTAAAAATATGTCAGTGATCGTTTTCCTTGTATTTTAGTGTGACATGAACTTTTACACCATTAGCTTTTTGGTTTGAGCTCCACGCGCCTCCCTATTGGTCTAAGATAAAAAGGTTGTTAGCTTTTTCTGCCCGGTGTTAGTCCTTTTGTCCTTTTTAAAAAAGTGCAAGCTATCTCTTATGTCTTGTTCGTAGGAAAAAGGATCTTTGACTCTATAGACCAAAAGGTGGAGGAAAAAGTTATCTTTGAAACTTTTCCCATTGTCTTTAAGCATGAGTCTTTCGGATGACTTTCGAATGCTAATCTTGAAAGATTAAAGTTTTTTTCCTTTCCAAAATTTATCCTGATGATTCCCGTACATGCTTAGGTACTTGATGTCCTCAATTTGATGACCTTGTAGCTGGATCTTATCCAGATGTTTAGATTTGGATTTAGGAGATTAAGTTTTTGTTTCTTTCAAACTTGATCTGGATATATTAGTTCAATTTTATGATCTTGATCATTGTTTCCCAACACCAAATACAAATTCCTTTAGTAGGTTCAATACCTTTGCTGGGACGTTTTCTTTGATTGAATTTATTATATCCTCATTTATTGTAATAGTGATGTTAGGTGCCCATTTCATGTTTGGTCGGTATTTCAAGTTGTACTCCAGGATCGGTGTAATGGTGGTTGCCTGTTCATTTTCCAATGTTTACAGAAATTTGTAAGTTATTCAAACTTGATTATAGTTTATCTACTTAACATCTGAATAATAAAATAAGTCATCTTGCTGCCAAACATACATTCAGTAGGCAAGCTATAGAGATCTGCTACATAAGCTATATGTGTCCAATAGTCATGTCATATATATCATGATTGTTTCATGTTGATATATATTCCAGCTTACATGGTCAAGAGATATTTGATAGGTAAACAATTTAGTTTTGGTATATGTTCTATAGATGTCCTATATATATACTATATAGATGCAACCTATGTCATTTTCAGGTTTATACTTATCCATTTGTCTTCCTTTTTCTTGTAGATCTTTAATTTATGTATGTTTTGATTCTTATAAGTGTCCAATATATATCCTATAGACATTAAACTCATAACACTTTTTGTTGTAATACTTGCATCTTTATCTATCTTATGTCTAGTTTCTATATATTGGACATCTATTAGGTTTTCCTTTGAATTGTTCATACCAATTTTGCTACAAATTCAGTTAATACTTTCTATTTGGTCTTTAAAATTTTAGTACAATGTAGATTGGGTTTTTAGGCTAAAGAAACCTAGATTTTCAACATTTTTTCTACAAGGTTTTTATTAAATCAGGCTTCTAGGTCGATGAAACCTAGATTGTACATTTTAATACCAATTTATTCTCACCATAAACCAAAAAAACCAAGTCGTTTATTTGTTTGAATTCAACTATGCGTTATCTCTTGATTCCATCTTGCCTCTGTATCTGCTTTGTTTTTTTTTGCTCTTTCTCATTGCAGGTTTTGTCGCTTTTTCAGTTTGTTTCCCCAGAGCCATTTAACTTCTGTTTGTGTTGTTTATCAGTAACATGAAATTGCAAGAATTGAAGAAGCAAGGATTGAGTTTAGGTTTCATTTTTCTTACCTCTGGAGATTGCGATTTTTCTCTGAGAATTGTAGATTTGGAACTCCAGTGAATGAATTTCAAAATTAATGCCAATCTTTAAAGTAGATGAAACCATTTTTGACAGATTACTTGGACGATTTTTGCAATTATGGTGAATGGTTTTGGGAGTTTGGTTTTTGAATTTGATTTCCAGTGAAATCGCGCGAGGGAGAGGGGCGAGGGAGTGGAAGAGATGGGTGTTATTTGTTCTTTTTAGAATGTATTTGTGGGAATATATACCCATTTATGTAAAGAGCCCTATTGGTTTGGACTTGAGTTTTGTATAAAAATTCAAGTCTGATTAGATTGCTCTGAATATATATATGTTTTAATAAAATATTATATATAGAATTGTTAATTTTTAAATAATATTTGTATATGGGTGGGCTGAGCTCAAAAATAAAGTTTTAAACTCAGGCCCGACCTAGCCTATGCATATTGTTGATGTGGGTTGGGTCGAATTGGGCCTGAGTATAGGAATATTTTTGCCTGTTCGATCTAGTTTGCCCATTGGACATATCTATTCTTAATTAATAATATGAAGGTGTAAAAGATATTAAAATGGTTAAAAATATATTGAGGAAGAGATGTTTTTATATGTAATTTTTTTGGTTGCTATGAGCACGGGATTTTATAGTCGCTCTCGCGAGACGATGATGACCTATATTCGATTTTATTCCTCATGATAAAAAATCTCTTTTGGAATTTTTATTACTGATAAAAAATTCTTTACAAATTTTATTTGCTAAAAAATTTAGTTTAGCGAGTCCGATAACGAGTCCGGTGGAAGCTCGAATCGATGATATGCATCCAAAAATTAATTTAGTCTCAAATACCCTAAAATATTCAAAATAACCCTAATTACCTAAAAATCCTGCTAAAACACCTTTTTAGGCAGATTTAGCCACCTTTTTAACCTTTTTAGGCTAGGCCATGCTTACTTTTCAGACCTGGCAGAAGTTGAAGCCGCCAGCGCCTTCAGTGATACCACCGGCAGTATCATCCATACCGCCGCCGGCATGAGTTTCTGCAGTAGACAGCTTTTTGCCATGCTTGCTCGATACCCGCCGGGTAATTGATCAAAGTCAAGTTCCACTAGATTTTAGCCTACATAAACAGCCTTTTGCAATTGAAATAGGGGTTACACTTTCACCACTAGAAATCTTAGAGAGATTTTAAACAATTTTAGCTGGTTTTGGTGGGATAAGGTATAGAAAAGGTAAGAAAAGACGAGTTAATCCATCTTTTCTTAGTTTTTCATAACTGAACTCTCTAATATTTAGGTAGATTTTAGGTTCAAAATCACTACAATAGGATTTAGAGACTAAAATCTCACACTTACTACCCAAATCATCATTTTGAGCTCCCGGAGGTATCATTTAGATCATGAAGAGGTGGATTCAAGGCCCCAAGGTAAAAATTCTGAGTCTCATAGCACTTTGGGTTTCATTTTACTTGTTTGTTGTGTTTCCTTGCTATTTTGTGCTTAGTTTTGGGTTTTCGGTCGCTTTTCGATCGTTATCTATTGCTACTGCAAGAAAGTGAAGCCAACGGAGACACTTGAAGCCGCAAGCGGTATCACTCATGTCACCAGCAACATCAATGATACCGCTAGGGGTTTCCTTTGTCCGCAATGGCTCTATTTTCTTATAGGACCCTTTCTTTGTGGTATCCAGAATGTCATATAGCCCGCCTATTGGGAACTGACAGTCAGATTAAACATGTATAACAGGCATGGCGAAAATTCAAAATTTTTTCCCTATCCGCAGAAACTCCTATTAGTTGCATATAAATTAAATAAAGCCTTAACTAAATAATTCTCTACCAAGGTTAGCATGCAAAAGGACTAAGCATACCATAATTCCAAATTATATCCTAGCACATTTATTTTATACTAAGCATGTTATAACTCTAAGCTATAACCTAAGCATAAAATAAACTAAGCATGCAAAACAACCTAAGCATAACTATTAAGTCTAAAAACGCTTAAAGAAAAAGACCTAATAATTAAAAGAGAAAGAAAAAGAACTTACCAGTTGAAGCGTGCTTTTGTAGAACCTTCTTGCACAAGCCTCCAATCGTAGGATAGCCTCTATCAGTATCCACACAAACCCAACCAACCAAAATCTCCCCGGGAGGAAGAACAAAGAAGCCTCGAGTAGTTGCTAGACCACTCGGAACATCACTTATGCTTATGACTTAATCCCGGTTAATGGAATAGTTATCTAGTGCAACAAATTCCTTCCATTCTTTAATATTAGTACCATCTGGTTTATAGGGTTCGGTTAAAGTGTTAACCCACTAATAGCGAGGTTGATCCAATCTATCCCAGTAGTTAACTTGTTACCAAATTATATTGCCTTTTACCACAGTGTGTTTGACTAGAAACCATTTCTATCAAACACATACTCTGATCAGAGGTTTATAGCAATCATCACTTTAACAAGTGGGTAGGTACAACTCCTTAATATATCCGGAGTGATGGATTCTTTCCAACTACTCTGCTTACGAACGTGTTGTTATCACTATACCCGTAATCACCCATAGCATCCTAAATTAATGAGTGTATAATAACGACCTAAAGTATAGCAATAGTACCACACAAGGTAACTAGCATCTCAAGTACACGGACATTCACAGAGCTTATTGCATGAAGATAAACACTGACACGTTGATATATATACCAAGTGTTTATCTTACTGCAATCTTCAATATATTTCCCAGATATATCCATGTGTGAAACTTAAGGCACCACCTTCAGTCCTTAGGAGATTGACAGCTTGGACCATTTCCAAGAAAGTTGACCACATGCTAGTCTTTCCGCTTCATCAATATCCTTTCTTGATGAAACTATGACTAGGGATAGTTTAGACATAATCATAATTGCACATGAAGCAGGTTCCACCAGATATTGTCCAACTATAATTTCTCTGACTTCATGCTATGATATGTCAAGGACTTTTGTATACATACATCAATGATTATATTTAACCAACTATAATATATATACATAGAAACACATTGATATAAAGAAAAGAACAAATGCCTTTATTGATTAAACAAATTATTCGTACTATTTCATAATTAAGATATGTCGCCCTAATTTCCTTAAGGGCATACATCATATCCAACAAACTCCCACTTGCACTAAGGCAAATTAGCCATATGTCTTAATCCATATGCTTTAACATGCTAGTCATGTTTGACTAGAGTCAATGGCTTTGTCAGACCGTCCGTGAGGTTCTGATCAGTGGGTACATATTCTAATCTTATTATCTTAGCATCAACAATCTCCCTGATTATATGATACTTTCTGGATAGATGTTTGTTTTTCGATGAGACCGTGGTTCCTTTGCCTGAGCTATGGCACCATTGTTATCACAATACAAAGTAATTGG
Source organism: Euphorbia pulcherrima (assembly GCA_947683365.1). Lineage (NCBI taxonomy): Eukaryota > Viridiplantae > Streptophyta > Magnoliopsida > Malpighiales > Euphorbiaceae > Euphorbia > Euphorbia pulcherrima. Next base: position 25,151,280 of record CANTUS010000004.1, read on the forward strand.
ATCAATAGCCTCAGGCACCACACCGAGATCACCAATAAATCCGTTTAACTAGACAGCTTCTTTTGCTTCTTTGCATGCAGCAATGTATTCAGATTCCGTGGTTGAATCAGTAATAGTTTCTTGCTTGGAACTCCTCTATCATACCGCCCCTCCATTTAACACATACGTAAAACCTGACTGAGACTTAAAGTTATCCTTGTCAGATTGAAAACTCGTGTTACTGTAACCTCTAATTATATGGTCACCTTCTGCATAAATCAAGAACTCATCCTTAGTCCTTCTCAAGTACTTAAGGATTTCCTTGACGGCCATCCAGTGCTTTTCACCTGGATCTGATTGATATCTGCTCATAAAGCTCAAAGGCTGAGAGACATCCGGCCTAGTATATATCATAGCATACATGATAGATCTTATTGAATATGCATAGGGTATATCCTTCATGTGCATTCTCTCCTAAGCTGTCTTTGGACACTCAGCCTTAGATGGGTTCATCCCCTTTGTCATTGGGAGATAACGTTTCTTAGATTGCTCAAGGTTGAACCTATTCAATACCTTGTCTATATATGTACTTTGAGAAAGACCTAACAGCCTCTTGGATCTATCCCTGTAGATCTTTATAACTAGTATAAATGTTGGTTCTCCAAGGTCTTTCATGGAGAACTTTCTTGATAACCACACTTTAACATTTTGAAGAAGAGAATTGTCGTTTCCTATTAGCAGAATGTTGTCAACATACAATACTAGAAAAATGACTACACTCCCACTAACCTTCATATAAACACAAGGCTCATTTGCATTTGGGCAGAAATCTAGTTCCCAGATTGTCTGATCAAACCTTATATTCCAACTCCTGGATGCCAGCTTAAGTTCATAAATGGATCTTTGTAGCTTGCATACCTTCGAGCCACTCTAAGATGTAAAACCCTCAGGTTGTATCATATACACATCCCGGTCTAAATCCCCATTCAGGAATACTATTTTTACATCCATCTGCCAGATCTCATAATCGTAATGAGCATCAATGGTGAGGAGTATCCTTATAAATTTATGCATGGCTACTGGTAAGAAGGTTTCATCATAGTCAACACCTTCCCGTTGACTATAACCTATCGCAACCAACCTTGCTTTATAGGCAATTACATTACCGTCCATGTCTGTCTTTTTCTTGAAGACCCACTTGCACCCAATTGGTCTAACCTCTTACGGTGTATCAACCAAGTTCCAAACTTGGTTCTCGTACATGGGATCCATTTCTGATTTCATGGCTTTTAGCCATTTATCAGAATCTGAGCTTTTCATTGCCTCATCATATGTCCTTGGTTCATCATCCTGCATAAGATATAGTTCCTTATCATCAGTGATGATAAACCCATATCTATCTGGACCCTTATGAACATGACTTGATATTTGTAACGATTATGTTTTGACAGGTTGTTCTTGGATCACACTCTCTTGTGTATCTAGAACAGGGTCAATCAGTTGATTCTCTGTTTCTTCCTCTTAAACTTCCAATTCAATATTGCTCCTACTAACTTTTGCAAGTAAGTGTTCCTTTTCCAAAAAGTGAGCATTTCGAGATACAAATACCTTTTGTGCTTCGGGTTGGTAAAATAGATATCCAATTATTTCCTTTGGATATCCAATGAACAAATATTTATCAGCCTTGGCATATAGCTTATCTGACGCTATCCTCTTTACCATAGTAGGATAGCCCTATACTCTTAAGTGACTTAGAGATGGATTCTTATTACACCATCTTTCATAAGGTGTAAAATCAACTGATTTTAAGGGTACTCTGTTTAAGACATAAACAGCTCTCCAGTGCATATACCCAAAAGGATTTACTAAGATCTGTATGGCTCATCAGGGACCTGACCATATCTAATAAAGTCTGATTCCTCCTTTTCGACACTCTATTGTGTTGGGGTGTATAAGGAGGGGTCCACTGGGGAACTATCCCATTTTCCTTTAGATAATCTTGAAACTCCTGACTTAAGTATTCTCCCCCTCGATTCGATCAAAGTGATTTAATACTTTTCTCAAGCTGTTTCTCTACTTCAGCTCTGAATAGTTTAAACTTTTCAAAACTTTCAGACTTGTGCTTCATCAAGTACAAATAACCGTATAGTGAGCAATCATCAATAAAGGTTATGAACTTAGAGTATCATCCTTGTGCGTGAGCACTCATTGGAGCACACATATCAGTATGTATAAGTTCCAATGTACTCATGGCCTGCTCACCCTTTCCTTGAAAGGGTAACTTTGTCATTTTTCCTTTTAAACAAGTTTTGCAATCACCATAAGACTGCAAGTCTATTGGGCCCAAGTCTCCACGCTTATGCAACTTGGTTAAGCGATCTTTGTTCATGTGGCCTAAACGACAAAGCCATAAGTAGAAGGAATTCTCATTATCTAATTTAACTTTCTTCACATTGTTTATATTGAAAACTCCTATTTTAGTATTAAGAACATAAATGCCACCTTTTAACATTCCATAACCATAAAGAATATTATTTAAATGAATCTGACATTTATTATTCGATAATAAAATTTCAAATCCCTCTACTGCTAAACACGCAATAGATACAAAATTCTTAGTAACAATTGGAATGTAGTAACAATTATTCAAAACTAAAATATGTCCACTTTGCAAAACAAGACTTAAACTCCCTACGGCTAATGCAACAACTCTGGCTCCATTTCCCATGCGTAGGTCCATCTCCCCTTTTGTAAGTTTTTTACAGTTCCTTAGTCCTTGCACAGAAGTACAGATATGAGAACCATAACTAGCATCTAATACCCAAGTGGATTCACGCGGAAAAGTAGCAAAGTTTTCAATTACAAACATACCTTAAGTAGATGCCTCTATAGGCTTCTTCTTCAAATGCTCAGAAGTAGGAGCTTTGCAATTCTTGTTCCAATGGTGCATTACATTGGTCATAGACATACTTAGATGACCTCTTATTCCTTCTAAACCCTTTAACTACTCCTTTGGTGAAAGAATCCTCTAGGCCATTTTCTGGAGAATGTTTGTTTGTAGACTCTCTTGAAACTTATTTTCTTTTGGCATCGAATTTTCTTAACGCATCGACAATTTCTGGGAAGTACAATCGTGAACTTTGAAGCAATGTTCCTTTACAAAATAAGCATAGTTGATGGGTAAAGAATCCAACAAGATATCCAATCCTTAGGATTGGCAGACCGAATATCCCAACAATTCCAATTTCTCCAAGAAATCTTTAATCTTGTTGATGTGTGATACAACACTTGTCCTTTCCTTCATCTTAGAGTTTGAAAGTTCACTGGTTGAACCTTTCATACCTTGCCTTTTTAGGCAAACTCTTTAGATGGATCAACATGGTTTGCAGACTCATGTGATCACACTATGAACGTATCTCATGATTCATAGTATCTAACAGCAGGTGTAAGACATAAACTGAATCCTTAATATATTTCAACCATGTATCCTTAATAATAGCTGGTGCATCAGTGCTAGGAATTCCTGCGAATGGATTCTCAAGAACATATGCTAAATCATAATCCTTAAGGATATCCCTGTCTTTGATCCATTCAAGGTAGTTAATTGCTATTAAAGTTTGGATGTATTTAAAACGGATTTTTAAAATGGAGTTCATATTCAACCTAAGATATAAGAAAAGAAAAGATTTTAGATATTAGTTTAAGTACATGCATTTAATATGAGAACTTTTATTTAATACATTTTCCTACTATTTTCTTCAAAATTTACAACAGCCCATTCTATTGAATTAGGGAATTTTAGGCCAGCTAAATTTTCTAGTAGGTAGCATCTATAACTAGTCTATTACAACCCCCAATTTTATGAGTCAAGTCATAATAGTAAGTCATGGTTGGAATCCCATTCCATTTGCATCGCATGCAATTGCTAATTGATTCAAGTTCACTAATCCCAAGGGACGTGTGCTCTTATATTAGCATCTCCTTGAATATGTCTCAGATCTGGGCCTAGCCCCCAATTTTATGGTGGACACCCCAGCTCTGTTAAGGCAGACCTTATCTCACACTTTACAACCAATCAATGTGGACTAGAACGAACGCTTTGCATAACACTTTGATAGCCCAAAGAGACCGTATTATAAATTTAAGGAAGACTACAACTTGCCTTAATATATTTACTTTGGGAATCTATTGGTATTAAACGTCTCACCCAATCTAGGATTTTATCAGATGGACAAAATTATGATAACTTGTATTAATTCAGGGAATTTTAGAATTAATTTATATGGTCTAACCTTAGGTGGGTTCAGCTCTTTGTTATAATTATTCCATCAACCTAGATTATATGCAAATAATTAACACTTTCATTTTTTATATTTATATTGCATTTCCTTTAAGCTTTTATTCAATAAATTTAATGTTTTACTTTATTACAGAAACATATATAAGCACCATCTTATATACTAGAAATAAATTAGTTCATATTAATCTCCGTTGGTCAATTCAAATTTCACCAATATAGGTTCCCAGGTAGGAGAGGTGCCCTATGAGGAGTAGACACCAAGTCCAATCCTTAGCCAGAACAAATACAGGCATAAACTTGAAGACCAATGGATTCTCTTGAACTAATAAATTTCGTTCTTCCTGTTCATGTAAATTACAAGCATCTATAACCCGTGTAATTTATATAACTTATTGACAATTGTATAATTTGAGTAAGTTGAGAAGGCTTATTCAAAATTATTCATAACCATTTTCTAACCTTGAAATGAAAGTTTATATATACTGTCCCAAACAATTAAATAAACAAATAATTTTATACAGAAAATAATATTTAGTTCGCTTCTAACTTAATTATGCACTAAATAAGCAGGCTCTGATACCACTATTGGGAACTGACAGTCAGATTGAACATGCATAACAAGCATGGCAAAAATTCAAAATTTAGTCCCCATCCCCAAGAACTCCAATTAGTTGCATATAAATTAAATAAAGCCTTAACTAAATAATTATCTACCTAGGTTAGCATGCAAAAGGACTAGGCATACCATAATTCCAAATTATATCCTAGCACATTTATTTTATACTAAGCATGTTATTACTCTAAGCTATAACCTAAGCATGTTATAACTCTAAGCTATAACCTAAGCATAAAATAAACTAAGCATGCAAAACAACCTAAGTATAATTATTAAGTCTAAAAACGCTTAAATAAAAAGACCTAATAATTAAAAGAGAAAGAAAAAGAACTTACCAGTTGAAGCGTGCTTTTGCAGAACCTTCTTGCACAAGCCTCCAATCTTAGGATAGCCTCAATCAGTATCCACACAAACCCCACCAACCAAAACCCCCCCGGGAGGAAGAACTAAGAAGCCTCGAGTAGTTGCTAGACCACTCCAGAAGCCTCACCCGAAACTATAAACTAGAGGTGCTCGAATAAATTCTGGCTCCTCAAAAATAACTTGCTCAACTTTTCAAATCTCGCTTAGGATTTATATTCTGTGATGTGGTGCACACTGTGTACTTTGAAAGGAGAGGGGACAACCTATATGTAGGCTTGGGGAGCAAAATTTTGCTCCCCATCAGCAATGTGGGATGGGAGTACGCGGGCTGCACACACGGATCCAAAGGATCTGCGTGTGACCCGTTCACATGTAGCATGCTATGCACACTGCATTTGGCAAGGCAAGCCCTTGCAGGCTTGCCTTACAAGCAAGCTGGGCCTCGCAGCCCATGTCCCGAGCCTAGCTTGCGGTAACCTTTCATGGGCTGCCGCGAACACTGCCTAGCAGTGTTTGCGCACCTTTTGGTGCACTCCGCGCAACCAAACTTTGTACAAAATATTTCATACTTTTGGTTTTAACTCGCCAATGCAACATTCCCTTTTAATCCTTTCAAATAAATATTTATTTTCGACCCTAATAAATTAGTTACCAGTCATAATAAATTCTGTGGTCTAACTAAAAATTGATCTAATCAATTATAATTTATTCATGACTCTAATTAATCAGTTTTTGGTTAAAATAAATTCTTTGGTCTAAACAAAATTGATCAAATCAATTTTAACCAATCAAATAATAATAATTATTATTTTTGTTATAGTTTCGTGATAGAATAAATCTATTAGTTCTTTACTTAGTCCGATGAAGGTCCAATGTGTGTGACCTTATAGGATCCCGAAGTATTGAGCTGTTAAGGCTTAACCAACCCTTGTTCTAATGGAACCATTGGCTCGATGCTCTAGACCGTGAATAGAACTCGATTACCTTAAACGACTGTAGTACGCCTCTAGCAAGGGTCTACTATCCCCCATTACTCGGAACGTCATTTATGCTTATGACTTAATCCCGGTTAATGCAATACTTATCCAGTGCTATAAATTCCTTCCATTCTTTAATATTAGTACCATCTGATTTATAGGGTTCAGTTAAAGTGTTAACCCACTAATAGCAAGGTTGCTCCAAGCTATCCCAGTAGTTTACTTATTACCAAAGTATATTGCCTTTTACCATAGTGTGTTTGACTAGAAACCATTTCTATCAAACACATACTCTGATCAGAGGTTTATGGCAATCATCACTTCAACAAGTGGCCAGGAATAACTCCTTAATATATCCGGAGCGAGGGATTCTTTTTGACTACTCAGCTTACCAACGTGTTGTCATCACTATACCCGTAATCACCCGTAGCACCCTAAATTATTTGAGTGTATAGTAATGACCCAAAGTATAGCAATAGTACCACACAAGGTAACTAGCATCTCAAGTACGAGGACATTCGCAAAGCTTATTGCATGAAGATAAACACTAACACATTGATATATATATATATATATACCAAGTGTTTATCTTTCTGCGGTCTCCAATATATTTCCCAGATATATCCATGTGTCAAACTTAAGGCACCACCATCAGTCCTTAGGAGATTGACTGCTTGGACCCTTTCCAAGAAAGTTCACCACATGCTAGTCTTTCCGCTTCATCAATATCCATTCTTCATGAAACTATTACTAGGGATAGTTTAGACATAATCATAATTGCACATGAAGCAGGTTCCACCAGATATGGTCCAACTATAATTTCTCTGATTTCATGCTATGATATGTCAAGGACTTTTATATACATACATCAATAAATATATTTAACTAGATATAATATATATACATAGGAACACATTGATATAAACAAAAGAACAAATGCCTTTATTGATTAAACAAATTATTCGTACTATTACATAATTAAGAAATATTGCCCTAATTGCCTTAAGGGCATACATCATATCCAACACCGCCTGTGTAAATGAAATCGTCGGCGACATCATTGATACCACCGAAGGCTTCATTCATACCGTTGGCGATAAGGTTCTAGACATCTTGTTTATTTTCGCTTGTTTATGAGGTTCTAGATAGCTTGTTTATTTTGGCTTTCGTTTTTAGCCTAATTTAATTTCTGAACTAGGATGTACAGTGAAACCACGGGAGTTCAGAACTCCCTGAGAACAGACCTCACCCCATAACATGTGGCGTTTTCACTAATAATCCGGTTAAAATAATAATCGAGTCGAAAATGTGGATAAAATAGAATTTTCTCATAAAAGCCATTTTTAGCCATCCAACCGGGCTCCATAAATTGTAAAATAAATATGCCATGTTCATGCTAACTCGGGTCTTGTTTTATCTACTAATTATGCATGTTACGTGATATACCTTGTACAATGTGCCCTATTTGTGCTGACCGTTTTGTGCAGGTAGATTTAGGTTAGATGTATGTTAGGCCTTCGGATATTTTATTTATTGTATAGACAAATGTATAGGATTTGAAAACCCATGTAATTATTCTTTAATTTCTGCATTTTATTTGGGATGACTGTAATAATTTATTTATTTACCACTTTGAATGCTTGATAACGCGCTAACAATATATAATCTAAAAGACAATAAATAGGGTCGATTGAAACCGAATAAGAAAGAATGAAACTTTTAACTTGGTCAATGAAAAATAGATAACATCATCCGAACTCGGAATCTCTACTTAAGGTATGGTCTACCACCTAGTGGGAAAATCGTACCAAAATTTCCCAGTTGAGCTCAATCGGGTGGCAACTCTATTTTAAGTACGAGATTTTGATCTCGTATCTTTTGGACATTAGAATATGCAAAACCATTTTCTATCACATCACAATCACACCATCATTTACAGGAGACCGGTCCTCCAGCCCGGCATCGCAGCCCGTCCGAAACGTCGTTCGTTCAGAGTTGCCCATCTAGTTTACCGGAGCTTTGCTCCGACTACATCTAGATCCGACCCGAGTCACGCACCTGGTTGTGGTGGGTGAGTCTCCCAATAAGGATTTTGTACATTCACTAGGACTCGAACTCGAGACCTTGCTTAAGCGATACCAAGTCGCTTACCCCTTAAATCAACCCTTATTGGTCTTTTATATGTAATTTAGTGAGAGTGTTTTTTAGCTTATTGTTTATAATCCTTTTTTTTTGTTTATAAGTAGCTAAACGTTTAAGTGTTGTCTTAAGTTAGCATATATAAAGGTTATAAGAAGTTGAAGTCTCTAGCAAAATAGTTCACGGATAGCTTATTAGTTGTGGAAACTATGAATCAACTTAAAAATGGTTAGTAAAGAAGGAAAAAATGTTAATTTATAAAGTTAAATGGAGTATGTATGTCTTTTATCTTGTCAAACCTTAAGTGTCGATAAACTTATTAAAAATAAGCTACAAAAGCTAACGTGTTACTATAACTTATATGTTCCTTATGAATTAAAATATAATCAATCAAAAACACATCAGGAAAAAACTCTTTATCAATTAAAAATGTTTATAAGTTGTTTTAGTACTTCTTTACTAGGGATAGAAATAAGAGTAAACTTAAAAAATATGTCTGTTTTGAAAAAAAAAGTTCTTGTAGAATTATTTCTTCCAAATAGGCATCTGTGGTTTCAAAAATTAGCTAAAACATGCTTCTCAAAATTTTAAAACCACATTTTGGAAGTATAATCTTGTAATTTTAAAGTGAAATTTTATAGCTTTTTTTATAAAAATACAATACATGTTAGTGATAAATTTTATAATTTTTTTGAGAAGTTTAAATATATGTTAATTAAAAATTGACGATAACTTTAAAAAATCATAACAAAATGAAAAGCTTTCGGAACTTACTCAAATCGTGATAAATAATTCACAAATAATATAGTTTAAATATAGGAATGTTGAATTTAATGAAATGTCTCGTGTATCATTAACCAAAAAGCTGATTTTCAAAAACATACCATGTGGTTAGCATATTTTTTCTAACTTTTGAAACTACGGACACCCATTTAATATGAAAAAAATCCACCAAAACTTTTTTATAAAATGCCAAATCATATATTTTTTTAAGTTTACCTTATAGAGGCAATTAAAGAGATGCATCAGAGGGACTGAATTGTGTGTTTGAAGTATATTTATCACAAAGACAATAGATATTGTAAATAAAAAGAGGAATTTTGTAGCTTTGCTTTCCCTTGGTTGTCATTCCATCGTGATCCAATTCTCAAACTTTTCCATACTTAATGATATTGGCAGTGTATCGTTACTGAGATTTGGTAAAGTGTTTTGTCTATCTATAAAAATATAATATATCATATATAGTCACTGATTTCTTAGTGATGAATTAAAAGAATAAGCAACGAATTTGTATTTTTTCGGATGTTCGGGATCGTAAATTTTATAAAGAGATGTTAAGTCATTGACTAACCCACGATATGTCTGAATTAAGTCAATTTCCACGTCTTCTACAGATTTAGGCAAAGAACGGATGCGAGAACCCGAGATTCAGGATTATCGTGAGAGAGAAAATGTTGAATGTATATTGAGATGAAAATGGAAAATGAATTTCCCACTCACCTTTCAATGCACGTCTGGATGCATGGGTGTGTTTATATATATGAATTGAAATTTTGATTAATTGCAACCAAGCGCTTAACTGCTTGATTATTTGCAGTTAAATCTTTAAAGTCAAATAACTTTTTAATTAAGTCCTTAGACTTATTTTATTTTTCAATTAAATACAATTACCTATATTGGACCATAGCCTTTGACCTGAGTGACCCGCCACAGGCAGACCGGGTATTTCCAACATCTCCCACTCGCACTTGACGGGTCACATCCTGTACAAGGTTATCATACTTCTTTATCCTGCGAAGTCGTGCGACCTCCATACATCAAGAACACTTTGTTTTGCACTGTTAGGGTCTGCCAAGACTATCCTCTGTGGTACTTAACCAAGTAGATTAACATCTAGTATCCAGATCATCTTGCACCCCTTAGGTTCTACCAAGACGATTCTGATTAGTACTTAACCACATAGGTTAAACTCTTGTATGAATAATATCACATTGATAAATTGTGTGTATGCTTTACCCTAGATTGGCCGACAATCGCCCACTTCCACATTGTTAGGGATCTCAGAAGCCTCTGTTGTTTACTATCTTACATCAAATGTAACGATAGGCTAGTTGATGAGCTAACAAAACTCTTGTGAATGCTCATTGGCCATATCTTCCTTTTGAGTTATCCATTCCATACAGAACTAGTTCATACCACCAACCAATCTCTCCCAGGTCGAATCATATCATAATCTCTCGGTGATTGATCATATTGTCCTTGTTAGTCCTTACTTCTCAAGATAATCCAATAGTAATGAGGGTAAGGTCCAATACACTTTAGTTAATGGACAGAGTCTCACATTAAAGAAGTTGAGATCCTTGTACAACATACAAACTTTTCATTTCATGGTCGCTAAGCACACATTATCCCGAGGACTCACTCCTCTCCCACTTTGATAATGTGCCATGGTGTTATTTCCTTTTATCCTTATGAAGAAGCACATGTCTATTCTCAATAATATGAACTAACACCATGTGAAGGTTTTAGTTACAATCCCCTTTAACATTTAACCTTGTTCAACTTCAAGAACTACCTTTATCTATTCAGACAGAACATGGTCCAATGCCATGTTGGTCTAGATTAAGGGTTTTAGCAAGTAAAACATGCGCAGCGGAAATTCAAAATTTAATCTAGATCCCTGGATCTCCTAAGCATGGCATGATTGATAATAATGCTAGTCTTAAATTATTCTAGGTCATAAACACTTATTAAAAGGACCTAATAGTAATTTAACCACTTACCAGTTGAAGTGTGAATCCCGTAGTCGCTTGAAAGACCCCTCAGCTATATGCACAGACTCCAAAGTAGAAGACCTCTATAAATAGTCCACACGAGCCCCACCGACCAAAACCTTCTGGAAAGGGAGTACCGATAAATAAGTGGAAGATAGCTAGATCTTCCCGACTAATTTATTCTAGAAGAAATTCCCTTAGTTTTCTATTCTAAGTAAATATGTCTTTCGATATATTACTTTTAGGAATCAGAACAACTAAGAGAATAAGAGAGCAAGAGAGGAATTATAAAATTTAGGACGAAAAATAATGGAGGAGGCTTCTATTTATAGTCGTTAGGAAATATTCAAAGGACAAAAAAATCCCTATCCTCAACAAATCAGAAACAAAATAAAAGGGGCAATTAGGTATTTTAATTAACCTGATAAAGTTAGAACCAACTCTATTGGGGAGTTTGCTTAGGAGAAAACTCCCCAAGCCTATCTAATACACTGCTCGCCGAATGGCCAGCAGTGCATGCTGGGCCTGCGCAGGCGCGCAGGCCCAAAGTCCACAACAGCATAGCCCGTACAGGCTGCGCTGAATAGCACCATGCACTAGCCTGTTAGGCTGCACACCTGTGCAACCTAATAGGCTACACATGGAGCAGGGCGCCTGCTAGACCATGAACCAGTGCAACCCAGTAGACTGCGCATTGTGCGGCCTTGTTGGGCAGCCACCAACGCAGCCCTGCAGGCCGCGCACCATGCGTAGTGGAATGCCACTTGCAGCCCACTTTTCTTAAGGCCCCAATGCAAGCCTTGAGCAATGTTGTTCACACAACACTGCCTTGGCCCGCACGCAGATCGAATCTAAAATTGCTCAAAAATTTTCTTACCTATCCACTTGCACAAATTTAAGCAATACCTAGTATTCTTTAACTGTGTTGTCTTTTAGTTCTTAATTCCCTTTATTTATTTTACCCTTCTTATTATTTAACAGGTTCATTGGACCAACCAATAAGTATTGGTCTACCCAATATTATGGTGTAACTATATATCCTTGCTCTTCTAGATTAGACATAGTCTAACGATTCTTTACATAGCTTGGTTGTAACTCAAAGTGTGTGATGTTATTGGATCCTGTAATATCGAGCCGACAAAAGTTTAACTTGCTCAATCCCTTTTAGAAACTGACCGGCTCAAAGCTTCAGACTGTTATAGCTCTAATTACTTTGATCAGTCATAGTGGCTCTCTAGCAAAGGCATATGACCCCTCAATATTTGGAATGCCATGTGCATAGTGACTTAATCCCAATTCTGCAATAGTATTAATACAATTCACTCCTTCTATCAACTGTTAAGTACCATCTGGTTTCCAAGACTAGGTTTAAGTGTTAGTCCACTAGTAGCCATAATAGCTACCCCAGTAGTTTAATCTTACTGCCAAAGTACAACACTCAACCATTTAATGTGTTGATCGAGATCCCATCCTATCAACTCATACTCTGATCAAAGGTTTACAAGTGTGCCACTTCTAACAAGTGGCCAAGGTACATCTCCTTCATATTACTACAATGGAGTGATAGATTCCACCTTGACTACTCAGCTTACCAACGGACAGACATCAACTATACCTGTAATTATCCGTATCATTCAGTATATAGAATGAATAAGTATAATCCAAAGTATAGCAACATCTGAACAAGGTAACTAGTATCTCAGGTCTAAGGATATTCATATTGTTATTGTAATGAGATGATTAAACACCAACACATAATATAGATTATTGAGTTTTGTCTCGTAGTGGTCTCCAATGTATCTCCCTGAATACATTCATATGTTAAGCCAAGGTGCCACCCTCTAGCACTAGATATATGCTACTCTGAATCAAATTCAAGAGGTATGATGACACATGCTAGTCTATCCATATTCATCAATATCTTGTCTTGATGATACCATGACTAGAGATATTTGGATAAATCATAATTGCATTTGAACCAGTTCTCACCAACATAGTCTCACTATGCCCTTGCAATATGTGCTATGATTATGCCATCTACTTTTGCAAACACATCAATGAAGTCATTGATATATTTTCACAGTCATTGATATAACAAAAGAATGCCTTTATTAATATAACTTTGTTCGCACAAATAAAACTAACTAAGATATATTGTCCTAATTGCCTCTAGGGCATATATCATATCTAACAATATCCCACTTAAACTAGAGCCAATTAGCTACATGTTGTAAGCCATAACTATTAACATGTTAGTCATGCTTAATCTGTGTTAAAGGCTTGGTCAGACCATCCACTAGAATATGATCTGTGGATACATATTCCATCTGTATATGCTTATCTCTTATTATATCTTGAACTATATGATATTTTCTGTGTACATATCCGTTTCTCTAATGAGACTGTGGTTCTTTTGCCTGAGCAATAGCCCCAATGTTATCATAATATAATACTATTGGATCATCATTATTAAGCACTACGCCAAAATCACCAATAAATCACTTTATCCAGACAGCTTGTTTTGTTGCTTATGAAGCAGCAATGTACTCAGATTCAGTGGTTGAATCGATGATTGTATCCTATTTGGAACTTTTGCAAACAATCGCCCCTCCATTTTACATAAACAAGTAACCTGATTATGACTTATAGTCATCTCTGTCAGATTGAAAACTCGCATCCGTGAATCCCTTTACTGTGAGATCACTTCCTCTATATACTAAGAACATTTCCTTCGTTCTTCTCAAGTACTTAAGGATATTCTTAACAGCCTTCTAGTGTTTCTCACCTGGATCAGATTGAAATTTGCTTGTGATGCTCAACGCATGCGAGACATCTGGACTTGTACATACCATATCATACATGATAGATCTTATTCCGGATGCATAGGGTATTCCATTCATGCGCAATCTCTTCATATCATCAAACCTTACATTCTAACTCCTCGATGCTTGCTTAAGTCCATAAATGGATCTTTGTAGCTTGCATAACTTTGAGCCATTCTGAGATGTAAAACCCTCAGGTTGTATCATATACACATCCTAATCCAAGTTTCCATTTAGAAAAGCGGTTTTCACATCCATCTGCTAGATCTCATAATTATACAGCAATGGCCAAGAGTATCCTTATGGATTTAAGCATGGCTACCGGTGAAAAGGTTTTGTCATACTCAATTCCTTCTCTTTGACTACTGCCCTTTGCCACTAACCTTGCCTTTTAGATAATTACATTACCATCGATGTCAATTTTCTTCTTGAATACCTATGGGTAAGATCTCATCAGGTGCATCGACCAATTCCCAAAATTGGTTTTGATACATGGAATCCATTTCTGATTTCATGGCTTTTAACCATTTATCAGAGCCTGAGCACTCCATTGCTTCCTTATAGGTCTTAGGTTCATCATCCTCAATTAGAAAGATTTATTTATCATCCATGATGAAAAATCCATATCTTTCAGGATCGTTGGAAACCCAACCAGATCTACATAATGGTTGTTGTGTAACAGGTTGTTCCTCAATCATAGTCTACTGTGTATCAGGCATAGGAATTATTAGCTAATCATCTTGTTCTCCTACTTGGACCTTAAGTTCAAGATCGCTCGTGCTAGCTTTTGCAAGCTCGTGTTCCTTCTAAAGAAATTGAGCGGTCCTAGAAATAAACAACTTTTATTCCTTAGGATCATAAAAGGTATATCCTACTGTCTCTTTAGGATAACCTATGAATGAGCATTTGTCAGCCCTAGCTTCCAGCTTGTTTGACATTGTCCTTTTAACATAGGCAGGACATCCCTAAACTCTCAGGTGAGAAAGAGAGGGTTTCTTATGATACCACCTTTCGTATGGTGTTTTATCAACTAATTTGAGGGCACACGGTTTAGTATATAAACTATGCTCTCAAGTGCGTATCCCCAAAAGGATTTACTAAGACTTGCTTGGCTCATCATGGATCGAACCATGTCTAATGAAGTTCTATTCCTCCTCCCAGACACACCATTGTGCTGAGGAGTATAAAGAGGGGTCCATTAGGGTAATATTCCATTATCCCTTAGATAATCTAGAAATTCTCGGCCTAAATATTCTCCACCTCGGTCTGACTGTAGTGCCTTAATATTCTTTTCAAGTTGTTTCTCAACTACATTCTTATAGTCTTTGAATCTTTCAAAACTATCTGATTTATGCCTCATAAGGTATAAATACCCATATCATGAGTAATCATCGATAAAAGATATGAAGTAAATGAATCCTCCATGTGCTTGCACATTTATTGGACCACACACATCTTTGTGTATTATTTCCAATGTACTTGTAGCACGTTGCCCTTTACCCTTAAAGGGTTTCTTTGTCATTTTGCCTAATAAACAAGGTTTGCATGCCCCATAAGACTCCTAGTCTATTGGGCCTAAGTCACCTCCTTTGTGTAACTTAGTTAAGCGGGCTTCATTTAGCTGGCCCAAATGACAATGCAATAAGTAGGATGATTTGTCTTTATCTAATTTTAATCTCTTAGCATCATTCATATTAAAAATTTTAGCTTTAGTATTTAAAGAATATATGCCATCAATCAAAACTCCATTGCCATAAAGAATACTATTTTTACAAATTTGACAATCTTTATTATTAAATAAAACTTCAAATCCTTCTACTGCTAAACACGTAATAGAAATAATATTCTTAGTAACAACCGAAATATAATAGCATTTATTTAATCCTGAAACTAGGTCACTTGGCAATTTGAGACTATATATTCCTACAGCTGATGCTATAACCTGTGCTATTGGGAAATAATGATCCAGAACACAAAATAGACCGAATCAGGTTTGAAGTAAACAAAACCTAAGTGAAACCCATCCAGATAACTGAATGTAATAGGATCTAGGTACAAAAAGACTTAAGCCATTATATCCAAACAACTAAGCTATCATCATATCCAAGATAAGCTTCGAAGACAAGACTATTACCTAAGCATAAGTGGATTAGCATTCGGTTGGAGTTTAGAATGGAAACAAACTACTAACCTTCCTTCAATAGCATCCGGTAGATAGACTGATTGAAGCTTCATCCGGATTGGATAAATTTGAAGATATTCGAAAGATTTCATTCAAGACAAAGGGAACAATTTCAAAATAATTCCCTTCCCTCCATTTGGTCTTAGCAGTCATAAAATACCCCTTTCCTAAGATAAGGACAAGAATAACAGCAAATAACCTTTTGAGAAAAGGGCAGAAAAGCTGACAGTGGAAAGAGAAAAAGGTAACAACCTTTTTAACATAGACCAATGCCATGGTGCGTAGAGCACAAGGATTAGACCACTGGCTAAAAGTTGGTGCATCACAAAAAGCCAAGGAAAACGATCACTGAAAACTTTTCAACCTCAATCCCTAGGATTCAAAAGGGTCAAAATTGAGTCTAATGGATTGATCAATAACTCGGGATGCGCCACAAACAACCTGATCAAGGGTGAAAATTTAATGAAAGCTCAACAACCCACAGTGGCTATTTATGATAGAAGCCTATAAAAGGGAAGCTTCACTAAATGAGACGGTTAGCTGGTTGATTTACAAAAACAAGTAACAAAGCACAACCATTCAATTAGTTTACAATCCCTCTAAGAATCAAATAGTTCCAAATATGTTGTAAGGATTCCTAAGTGGGTTATAAACTTAAGGAAATCCAAAAACAAAACCTTTGTGAAAACAAGAGTGTAAGGATCTCCAACTTCGGTGAGTTACGAGATTGGGATATAACTTAAAGTTGGTACTTTGAGTGGGATCTCCCATTAGGACTCAGCTTAGATTCAGGGTAGAAGTCTAATATCCTGCTAAAGACTAAAGGACTCAGCTAGGAGTTATGCTTCTAGTGGTATATCCTACATCCAGAAGGGGTTACCATCCGAAGACAAGTTGTAAGGCTTGATTCCTGCCAGTTGGAAAGGAATCAACTAGTGGAAAAGTTCGGAGGAAGGAAACTCCAGGGACTGGAGTAGGCAGGGCCGAATTAGGATAAAATCCTCCGTGTTTGATTTCTTTAACTCTTTATTTATAGCATTGTATTGTTATAACTGTGTCATCCGGATCCATCATCCAGATCATAATCAAACATATTACACTAAGACTTTCTAAAGTCTGTTTATTCTGTGAAAAAGGTTCATTCACCCCCCTCTGACCTTATAAAGACCCTCACAGAGACCAACAAGTGGTATCAGAGCTGGTGCTCAAACTAGAGATATGACAATTTCAAGCTAAAGGTCCATATATTTTGATCCAAGAATCAAAACGAGTTTCCAAAACTCACAGCTTCTTTTGGAGGGTATGTCCATTACCCATTCTTCACTCATCACCGATGAACACTACATATTGGATGAAGAACTTCATCCAATCACAAATCATGCAAGCATGGTTAGTTATTAATGATGGCTCATATGAGCCTACTTGTGAAGTAGAGGGTATGACTACCCGAAAGACATGAAGTATGTGGGATGAGAATGATTTTAAAAAGTTTTGTGAAGACGCAAATGCTATTGACATGCTTCATTGTGCCCTTAGTGTAGCTGAATTTAACATGATATCTAGATGTGAGACTGCAAAGGAAATTTGGGAAAAGCTGGAGGTAACCTATGAAGGAACTAACAAAGTAAGAGAAGCCAAGCTTGATCTACTCCAGCAAAAGCTTGAAACCTTAAAAATGGAGCTTAAAGAATTAATCTATAGCATGAACACTAGATATACCAATCTAGTAAATGAGATGAAGAGGCTCGGGAAAGAAATCTTTGAAGTAGAAATGCTAAAGAAGGTGCTCCGGAGTCTCACCAAGGAATGGGATAGCAAGAAGACTGCCATTGAGGAAGTTCATGACTAAAATTTCTATAGTTATAATGAGCTTATTGGTAATCTATTAACCACTAGTTATCCTTGGAGAGATACAGCCAACAAGAAAAGAAGCCTAAGAAGAAGAAGAAACCCATTGCACTTAAGGAAAAATCCATCGGATCAACTTTATCCAGAGAAGAAGAGCAAATCACTGAATCACTGAGCATCAAAGATCAACTTGCCCTATCAACTAGAAAGCTCAACAGATTCATAAAAAAGAAAGATAGAAGGTAATCAAGAAAGTATGAATCCCGAAAACCAAAAGAAGGCATATCCAGAAGAGACAAACCTAGAAAGAATCCAGAAGAAAAGAAGGATCCAAAAAAAAGCTGCCTATTTTGAATATGGAGAAAAAGGTCATTTCAGAACAAAATGTCACTAGCTTAAGAAAACCAAGAAGTTCAAAAAGAAGATAATGGTGGCTACCTGGAGCAATAGTGAAGAAAGTAGCAGTTCATCTTCAATAGAAGAAGAAGAGACTACCAACTATGCATTCATGGCACTGACTGATCCAGAAGCAGAGCAATCTGGGAGAAATGCCTCTAAGCAAGTTATAGTGCAAATCAAAGAATCAGAATAAGACTTAGCAAACACTAAGTTAAACTCTTATTCTAATTTTGCTTCTATTCTTGACCTTGTTAGAGCTTTATCTATTGTGATCAAGAGTGTGAAGTAGAATGCAAAAGCAATCAAATCCTTAAGAAGACAAGTATTAGAGATTACTGAGGATAATGAAGCCTTGGCACAATATGTCAACTTAATAAGAACAGCAAAGCACATTGATGAAGTTGAGGAGAACTACTTAAAGAATCAAGTACAAATGCTAAGTGCTAATCTAATTGGGCTGGATAGAGAAATAGCCCTTATTAAGGAGGCATTCAAATGGAAATCAAATTCACCACAAAGAAGGAGTAATCCAGTGAAAGCTATATAAGAAATCCACATCATGTTGCCAAAGGAATTCAAAAGCCCTCTAACGAAAAGGTGAAAGAAGTCAGTAGGCAATCACAAGCCCAAAGATATACTACTGCTCAAAAGGAAAAGGTCAAGGTGAATTATAACCAACAACCTTCCAACTAGAAGAGGAATTATGCAGCAGAAATGCACCTCCAACTAGCTTCCGGACTCATTCTGGACCATCCACAGTGTGTAAGAAGCTGGATATAAAGGAAACTATGGGAAAGAGAATTTGAAAAAGATAAAAAAAAAGCAAAAGCAGAATAGACCCATCTTAGAGTGTAGGTTTTTTGTGGGAAAAACAATCATATTACTAAATTATGTAGATTAAAAAATGGTTATTATGATGTTAATCC
Organism: Euphorbia pulcherrima; assembly: GCA_947683365.1. Classification (NCBI taxonomy): domain Eukaryota; kingdom Viridiplantae; phylum Streptophyta; class Magnoliopsida; order Malpighiales; family Euphorbiaceae; genus Euphorbia; species Euphorbia pulcherrima. The sequence goes on from CANTUS010000004.1 coordinate 25,170,605, forward strand.
TTGGCCTAAGATGGTTATTAACCCGAGAGGACTCAAATCTGATTGAGTACCTAAACCCACTTGATCTATTTTGCAGGTATGCCTTAGATCTACAGTAGATCAACACACTTAGTACATTGATAGTGGATGCTCAAGGTACATGATAGGTGATGAGAAGGGCTTCATCATATTGACCCGGAAGAAGGGAGGCAAAGTAAGCTTTGGAGACAATAAAAAAGGACAAATCATTGGACATGGAACCCTTGGATCTAAATTAAAAATTGAAGATGTCTCACTAGTTGATGAACTATAGTTCAACTTACTAAGTGTAGCCCAACTCTGTGACAAAGGAAGAAAAATCTCTTTTGATTTCAGAGGCTGCTTAATGTATAATAGTAAGTCTAATCAACTTATACTTTATGCACCTAGAGTAAATAATGTCTATTCTATTAACATTAAAAATGAGAAAAAGAATATCTACTTGGTGTCTAAAGAAGAAGAATCATGGCTATGGCACCAGAGGTTGGGAGATGTTAGCATGAACCTCCTGTGCAAACTAGCCAAAAAGGAATTAGTATTGGGTTTACCTAAGGTTGCTTTTGATAAGGATCATCTATGCACTGCATGTTAATTAGGTAAACAAAAGTTTTCTTTCCATCTCCTACATTCCTTCCAAAAGAGTACTTGAGCACTTACATATTGATCTCTCTGGTCCAATCAAACCATTGAGTTTAGGTAGAAGAGAATACACCATAGTCATTATGGATGATTATTCTTGATATATATGGGTGCTCTTGCTAGCAAGCAAAGATGAGGCCTTTGAACAATTCTCAAAAACATTCATCCAAACAGAAGTAGAACAGGGCATAAGCATTGCATGCATCCGGAGTGATAATGGTGGAGAATTCAAAAATAGGTAGTTTGCTAAATTTTGTGACTCCAAGGGCATTGATCATCACTTCTCTGCCCCTCACACTCCTCAATAAAATGGAGTTGTTGAGAGAAAGAATAAGACCAGAGTTAAAATGGCTAGAATAATGCTAAATGAGAATTGTTTGCCAAAATACTCTTGGGGTGAGGCCGTAAATACAGCATGCTATATTTTGAATAGAGCTCTCATTAGAAAAACCATAGAAAAGATCCCCTATGAAATCTGGAAGGGAAGAAAACCCAAAATTGGGTACTTTAAGGCATTTGGATGTAAATGGTACATCCTAAATGATAGAGAGCAACTAGGAAAATTTGATCATAAATCTGATGAAGCAGTTTTCCTTGGCTACTCATGTAGATCAACTATGGTAGAATTTATACATGTAGATTATGATGAGAATAACCACGCAGGTGAAAGAAGTTCAACTCGGAAAGATCCAGTTTCAAAAGCTGAAAATCTAGAGAAAAGAAGGAAGAAGGAATTCCACATTAATTCCAAATCAAGAAGTACGAAGAGGAAGATGAAGGAATATCTTTCAATCCAGAAGTGCAATAAGTTAATCTCAACACCTAGGAGATTGACTTTAACGAATGCCAAGAAGGAGTGGTTGAAGCTGAAATAGAGCAAGTCCCAGTTTAGCATGAAGGCTTACAAAGGGAGATCCGGACTCATAGAAATCATCCAGTAGATGCCATTTTGGACAATGTCCAAAATCCAGTTAGAACCAGAGGTCAAGTCAATAGGATGATGAGTCATGCTACTTCTATCTCATTATTTGAGCCAAAGAAATTCTAGGATGTAGAAGGCAATGAAAGTTGGATGATGGCCATGCAAGAAGAACTAGATCAATTCTCTACAAATGATGTATAGGATATAGTACCACCTCCTAAAGGAAAATGAATCATAGGCACTAAGTGGCTATTCTAGAATAAACTAGATGAATCCAGAGTAGTGGTAAGAAACAAAGCAAGATTGGTTGCTCAAGGCTACAATCAGCACGAAGGGATTGACTTTGAAGAAACATTTGCCCTTATAGCAAGACTGGAAGCAATCCGGATTCGATGTGCTTTTGTATCATTCATGGGATTCACATTGTTCCAAATAGATGTTAAAAGTACATTTCTCAATGGAGTTATCCAAGAAGAAGTCTATGTGAAGCAGCCACCTGGATTTGAAGAACCGAAGCATTCGAATCATGTGTACAAGCTGAAGAAGGCTCTTTATGGATTAAAGCAGGAACCCAAAGCTTGGTTTGAGAGATTAACCTCATTTCTTATATCCAAGGGTTATATCAAAGGCAAGGAAGATACCACACTTTTCATCAAAAACAAGAAAAATGATATTATTCTATTCCAAATTTATATGGATGATATCATATTTGGAGCAACTGATGAAAGGATGTGTGCGGAATTCAGCTCTCAAATGCAGAAGGAACTTAAGATGTCCATGATGGGAGAACTCAATTTCTTCCTTGGTTTACAAATCAAGAAAAGTCTGGATGGGATTTTTATTAACCAATCAAAGTACACCAAGGAAATCTTGAAGAAGTTTGAAATGGACAAGAGCAAGCCTATGTCCACTCTAATAGGATTAGATACAATCCTATCCAAGGATTGTGAAGGAGAAAATGTTGATCAAAAGCTCTATAGGGGGATAATTACCTCACTCCTATACTTGACAGCTAGTAAGCCTGACATATATTATGCAGTCTGTTACTGTGTAAGATATCAAGCCAATCATAAGGACTCTCATCTCAAAGCTATGAAAAGGATTCTTAGATACCTACTAGGAACCACTGAAGTTAAGCTATGATATCCTAGTAATGGAGATTTCACACTCCAAGGTTTTACTAATGCAGATTATGGCAGAGATACACTTACGAGAAAGAGTACATCTGGAGGTTACCACTTCCTTGGAGATTGCTTAGTGTCATGGTACTGCAAGAAGCAAACTTCAGTTGCTTTATCTACTATAGAAGCAGAATATATGGCAGTTGGAAGTTGTGTGGCTCAACTCTTTTGGATCAAGCAACAACTTGAAGACTATGGAGTTCAATCCGGATGTGTGGATGTTATGTGTGACAGCAAAAGTGCTATTGATGTGTCAAAGAATCTAGTACTCCATAGCAGGATGAAGCATGTGAAAATAAGGCATCATTTCATCAGGGATCTTGTGATGAAGAAGGATGTTGCATTGGTGTACATCCCAAACAATGAGCAAAGAGTAGATATCTTCTCTAAGCCACTAAGTAAAGATCAATTTGGGAAGCTAAGGGAGTCAATTGGTATGTCAAATCCAATTTGATATGAATCCGGAAGATAGTTCTAGACTAGTTTTGAATCCTTGGCAAGATAAATCTGAAAGAGATGAATCATAAAAGAAAAACCTATCCTGAAAGGAAGAGTGCCACATCAATAGAAAAAATGACAAATGGCAGTAAAAGCGCATGAAGGTAATAGTCACTTTTTGAATTTCAAATGTCCATTGGCTATTACTCGCGCAATAAATTCAATAGTTATCATTTAAAATAAACCATTCCCCTTCTTCAGTTAAACTAAATTTACCTCTCTCTTAAAAATCCAATTGCCTTGTCATTATTCCAGCCAAATTACCGTCGCCCGAATTACCAAACTACCCTCACTTTGAAAATCCTATATAAACCCCTACAAATAACCCTTCTTTTCTGTGCGAGCAACTTCGTACTGTTACTCTGCAAATTTAAAAACCTAGAACCCTAATTTCTTCATACTCTCTAAAATGGCAGCAATTATGACAGAAGCTGGTCCCATGATGCTTCTAACCCAGAACATCTTTACAGAATTCAATCTAAAAGATGTAGACTCCAAACCCTTAAACTCAAAAACAATGATTCAGTCGTACCTACGGACTATTTGGGCGATAAATTCCTATTCAAAATTTACCCCTACTCTAAATTGATCGATGATCAACATTTGAGAGAATTCCTCTAGATCAACTACGCAACTTATCTGGAGTTGGTGAATGAATTCTATGACAACCTCCGTGCTTACAAGAAGTTTGATGCACTACGAACTAAGGTTCAGAACAAGGATATCATAATAACGCCAAATTTCTTCGAAGAATATCTCCACATGAAGAATAGTGGAGTTCAGATGCAAGTGGATGGTGATGAGTCGAAGGTGAAATAAGAGCCAGAGTTATGGCTTCTAGAGAGGTATTTTGGAGATAAATTCTCCACCTACTAGCCACAGTGGCCAAGAATCCTACAATATGTCCTTGCCAAGTTAGTACTCATCCGGAAGGGATCACTAACAACAGTGTCCTACTTTCAACACTGTGTCCTCCAGCACTGGGAATAATCAAGAGAAGTCAAAATGCTAGTACTCATTATCGACTATCTCAAACACTATAGGAATTCCCATGGGGCTCTTATCACCCAGATTCTTCAAGCAAATAGGGTAGATTTCACTAAATTTTAGGGCATAAATGGTAAGGTAATTCTATAGAAGAACTTTCTGAAGTTGAGATTTAACGAGGTGTAGGATAAGGCCAAGGCCCTACAAAAGAAAGAGGAGAAGAAGAATAAGGCAAGATAGGTAGTTTCTCCGACAGAGCATGCCCCTGCTCCTAAGAAGGCCAAAACCACAAAGCCAAAGACCCAGCAGAAATTAGCCTTGGTCCCAGTAGATGAAAGGGTGGATGAAGACCAGCAAACCCTCACTAAATTCCTTAATAAATTCCCACTTAAGCTAAAAACCAGGGGAAGTTAATTAAGGCAGCTGCCAAGAAGGGGAGAAATATTGTAACTCCTAGGATTGCGGTAGAGGATCAGCCTTTAGTTATGGCTAAGGCAATTGAGGCCAGAAGGAAAAAGGCTAAACAGACTTTAGAGGAAATGCAAGCTAATCTCAAGGATGATGAGGAAATAAGGGATGAAGCCCCGGAACCTAAAAGGCAATTCATCAAGAAAGGGCCAACATTTGATGAGGTAGTAGCTGCCCAAGAGAAAAACAAGAAGGCTGCTGGTATTGTGATAAGTGAGATAAGGCGACAGTGGATGGTGAAAGCAGAGTTTGCTAAGGCCAAATTATCAAAAGGCAAGAATGTGCTTGGATCCACTGAGGAGGTACAACTGAATGATCCATAGTATGAAGAGGTAGGCTATAAAGGAAAACACTGCAATAAACAAAAAGCTCACAATAGAGAATTTCCCCTTTTTACCAAGATTTGAGCCCCTACCAGATAATCTGTTGATTGAGGAGCCTAAAATTCAAGCTGAACTAAGTCCTATAAAGGCAATTACAGAGGGTGTTGAGGACATTTCCAACATGCCTAGGGAAGCTATTAAAAGTCCTGAAAAGGCACTTGTAGGGGTGATAGAGGACATTTCCTATCATCCGGAGGTAGAGGAGGAAGAAGGGAAGGAAGAAACAGCAGATCAAAATCCAGATCAACAAATAAATTAGGTAATCCCTACCATAATTTCAATTGATACTAATTTTGCTGATGATGATGACACAGCAGTGGAAGACAACTTAGCTACAGATCATTATACTGTAGCTACAGAACAAGTGCTAAACCCAGATTAAATCAATTTGGCGGAGGGACTTTGTCTGAGTTCCCACGAGCACACTTCTACAGTGGACACAAGGGGCGAGGCCAATTCGAGGGAGCGGTCGGATGAAAGGAGAGAAGATGAAGATCACTCAAGCTTGGAAGAGAGCAATAAGGAAGAAGATAATGAGCCCTCCATAAGCAGTTCTAGTTCCAGAGATGACTCTTCAAGCTCATCTAGAAACAAGCCTCTTCAAGTTGCTAGCCCTATAAAAATTCTTGCCGGCACTACCAAACAAGCTAAAGTCACAGTCGCACTTAAACTCTTACAAGAAGCTACTCTTGAAGAGAATGAAGAAGGGTATGTCAAGCAGAGTCTTTGAAACATCTACAGATACCTAAAAGCTATCGAAAAAGTACTCCTAAATGAATTCCAGACTCTAGACTTAAAGGCTGAACTTGGGGAAATAAAGGGGATAGTGCAGAAGATTGTAGAGAAAGTGGAAGATTTTCCCTCTCTAGATACTATGGTAGAAGCATCCTTATCTCAGGTGAATCCCATCCTCAACGAGATCAAAGAAAGCATTACTTCAGCCAACCGGACTGCAACCAAGCCAACACCTTAGCATCAAATAATTATGGCTCAGTTCTAGACAAAATTACATCCTCTTCCTTCGAGCTCTTAATAGACATCAAGGAGTACATAGATACCAAGTTTGAAAACTTGTCAAAATTCTTGGCCGAAAGGGACCTAAAACCTGCAATCACTAAATTAGGCATAGACTAACAAGTAGTCCAAGAAATGCTTGAAAACTTCTTGGATGAATCTCTCTCTCGGATTGGAGCAAATAATAAATGACTGGAAAGCCTCCATCATAAAGGAAGTCAAGCTCCAAACAGAATCCATTCATAACATCCGGAGAGGAATTAGTGAAGAAATAACACTCCTCCAAACTAGACTAAACAAGCTTTCTATATCCGGATCTTCTTCCTCCCCTGCAATTCCAGAGAGTCAGCTCCTTCCGCTCTTCCATAATCTTGTCCAAACCATTGGAGACTTTGGGTTCTTTGGTAAAAAAAGGAACGACAACTCTTCTTAAGGTCGTCTTCCCTTATTTTGACAAGAAGGATCAAGAGTTTGCCTTGTGCATACATTCATCTATAAAACAGTCATATGATCAATTAAAGGAGACCATACGGCCCTACTATCTTACTCCTCCAATAGTTGACCAAATTATTACTGAACCGACCAAAGGTAATGTTGGCTACACCATTTACTCCAACGAATGGCAAGTAGCCTGGGATAACAGAACCTATATGGTCATCGATCCCCAAGCTGGAAACAATGGGGGAGAAAAATTAGGAAAGTCAACACGGAGCTGGATCAGGCAAGGGCAAGGAAAAGGAAGGACGACCATCCAGAGGGAATTAGACTAGCTTTAATTCTTGTAAAAGTTTTGTAATAGCTAGATTCACTATTATATATTTCTGTACTTTGAAATCTGGAACTTCATAGATGTTAACTATTGTTAATAGCAGAAGTATATATAGTGAAACAATCTAATTCTCAAAAACTGCTTCTAAAGTACAATACGTAATTATATTAAAACAGACTTAGAAGCTAGAACTAAAAAATGTTAGGGGAGTTAGGATGCTAGAATTACAGGGGAGTAATTGTAAATGACTAAGAATGAAGATCATACTTAGATCATATACCCCTTTTCTTTATGCTTAGTTGACTTAGGTTTTTGTTTCCATCAAATGGGGGAGATTGTTGGGAAACAATGATCCGGAACACAAAACAGACCGGATAAGGTTTAAAGTAAACAAAACCTAAGGGAAACCCATCTAGATAACTGAATGTAATAGGACCTAGGTACAAAAAGACTTAAGTCATTATATCCGAACAACTAAGCTATCATCATGTCTAAGACAAGCTTTCAAGACAAGACTATTACCTAAGCATAAGTGGATTAGCATTCGGTTGGAGTTTGGAATGGAAACAAACTACTAACCTTCCTACAATAGCATCCGGAAGACAGATTGATTGAAGCTACATTTAGATTGGATAAATCTGAAGATATCTAGAAGATTTCATTCAAGACAAAGGGAATGATTTCAAAATAATTCCCTTCCCTCCATCAAATACCCCTTTACCAAGATAAGGACAAGAATAATAGCAAATAACCTTTTGAGAAAAGGACATAAAAGCTGACAGTGGAAAGAGAAAAAGGTAACAACCTTTTTAACATAGACCAATGTCAATGGCTGATTAGACCACTGGCTAAAAGTTGGTGCATCATAAAAAGCCAAGGAAAACGATCACTTTCAACTTTTTAGCCTCAATCCCTAGGATTCAAATGGGTCAAAATTGAGTCTAACGGATTGATCAACAGCTCTGGATGTGCTACATACAACCAGATTATGGGTGAAGATTTAATGAAAGCTCAATAACCCACAATGGCGACATTTATGATAGAAGCCTATAAAAGGGAAGCTTCACCAAATGAGAAGGTTGGCTAGTTGATTTGCAAAAACAAGTAACAAAGCATAAGCATTCAATCTGTTTATAATCCCGCCAAGAATCAAACAATTCCAAATCTATTCTAAGGATTCCTAAGTGGGATATAAACTTAAGGAAATCCAAAACCAAAACCTTTGTGAAAACAAGAGTGTAAGGATCTCCAACTTGGGTGAGTTGTGAGATTGGGATATAGCTTAAAGTTGGTGCTTTGAGTGAGATCTCCCTGTAGGACTCAACTTAGATTCGAGGTGGAAGTTTAAGTGGTATATCCTACTAAAGACTAAAGGACTTAGCTAAGAGTTGGTGCTTCTAATGGTACATCCTACATCTGTAAGGGGTTACCATCTGGAGACAAGTTGTAAGGCTTGATTCCTGCTAGTTGGAAAGGAATCCACTAGTGGAAAAGCTCGGAGGAAGGAAAATTTGGGGACTGGAGTAGGCAGGGCCAAACTAGGATAAAATCCTCTATGTTTGATTTCTTTAACTCTTTATTTATTGCATTATATTATCATAACTGCATCATCCGGATCCATGATCCAGATCATAATCAAACACGCAACACTAAGACTTTCTAAAGTCTGTTTCTTCCACAAAAAAGGGTCATTCACCCCCCTCTGGCCTTATAAAGGCCCTCACAGGGACCAACATGTGCTCCATTTCTAACTCGTAGGTCTAACTCTCCTTTAGCTAGCCTTCTACGATTCTGCAACCCCTGCACAAAAGTACATATATGAGTACCACATCCAGTATCTAATACCCATGTAGACTCATAAGGAACTGTAGTGAAATTTTCAATCATGAACATACCTAAAGTAGTTCCCTTCTTAGGGCTCTTCTTCATATGCTCAGAGACATGTTCCTTGCAATCCTTTTTCTAGTGTCCTTGTTTTCCACACTGGAAACATGCATTTCCTTTCTTATTTTTCTTCTTCTTACTGATCATTTTCTTAGCCTTCAGCCCTTCTTTTTCTAGGGCTTACCCTTTGAAGGTTTGTTTTTCTCAACCAGCAGTAGATTTTTTGATCCTGCTTGATCTCAAGTTCTACTATTTTCAGCATGTTGATCAATTTTGGGATTGTCGTATCAATCTTGTTCATGTAAGAATTAGTCACGGACTGTGAATAAATATTAGTGAGCAAAGTCAAAATGAGATCTATGCTCAACTCATGATCCATGACAAAACCCAATCGACCAAGCTTTTTGACATAGCCAAGAAGTTTTAAAACATGCTGAGATGGCAAAGCACCAGCCTGCATCTTAGTGCCAAACAAAAGTCTCAAGGTCTCAAACCTCTCTGTTCTTGCTTGCTTAGAAAAGAGTTCCTAAAGATGGAGAATCATGGTATCGAGATTAATATTCTCATGCTATTTCTGAAGCTCAAGATTCATGGTTCCCAACATTAAACATGTTGGAGATTCATGATCTTTCCTATACTTCTTCCATGCCTCATGTTCCTTATGATCGCCAGCATCAAGTTCATTAGGAAGGGGCTCATGCAAAACATAAGCTAGGCCTTTGCCTTTGAGGACTATCCTCACCGTCCTAAACTAGTCCAATTTTTTCTCAAGAATAGCACGAAAGTTTATATTTGTAGTCATATTCAACCTAGATGTAAGAAAATAATTATTGCCTTAGACTTAGTTCTTATACATGCATTTAATTTAAGGTCTTTTAATTAAATACATATTCCTACTATTTTATCAAGGTTCAATTCAAAAACATAATAGCCCCTTCTATTGTCTTTCAGGGAATATGGTCTAACCATTCTCCTTAGTAGGTGGCATCTATAACTCATTTAAGCTAACCCCCGCTATCACGAGTCAAGCTAACTTAAACAACTATAGGGGGATCTAGTCCATTTGCATCTAATGCAATTTCTAATCCATTTGAGTTCCAACCAATTGACATATGACTCCCCAAATGATGCCTCCAGCCCAATATTAGCTCCGATATTACGGATAACCAACCCAGTCCGGTTAAGACTTAACCTTAACTTGAATCATGTGAACATATGATGTTAAATAAGAAGGCACACTTTGCATGAACAATTCATTCAATGAAAAAGCCTAGAATCATACTTCAATTTTTAGGAAGGCTAATTTTGTCTTAATAAATTAATGGGGATTTATCGGTGCAACAGGTCTTGCCTAATCTAGGACTTATACATGGACATGATTATAAAACCATAACTAATTTTGGGCTAAAAGGAATTAGTAGGTCTAACCTAGGGTCATGCTCAACTAGTAATTCATAATCATTCCATCATTCTAAGACTTTACACACCATGCAAAACAAACAAGGGGGTTAATTTTTCAAGTTCTTCCACCTATGTCTATAAGTTTTAGTTTAACAATTTAAACTTTCATTTGTAAAACCATATAAAGAATCGAATTCATTATACTAGAAATCGACTAATTAAAAAAAAGTCCATTTGGTAATTAGAATCTAGAACCGATGAGAATTCCCAGGTAGGAGAGGCCCCCTTGAAGTGAATGAGCAGCCTTGCCCAATCCTTGCTAGACTAAACACGAACCCTTCTGACTCAATTAACCATAGACTAATTAAATGAAAGAGTTCGTTCTTTTCTAATTTAAGAATTATTCCATTTAATTCAAAAATTAAAGCATTTACAATTTTAATTAAAACATTGTTAATTCTCAAATAACTACCTTGACTAAGTTCAAGCACCACTTGATCTAGTTATCACAGCATTTTCTATTGCAAGAAATAAATTCCTAGGCATGGCATAGCATAATCAAAAATATTTCTTAGAAAATCAGACCTAGCATATTTCTAGTCAATCATACAATCGCATTAGGAAGGCTCTGATGCCACTGTTGGTCTAGATTAAAGGTTTTAGTAAGTAAAACATGCACAATGGAAATTCAAAATTTAATCTGCATCCCTGGATCTCCTAAGCATGGCATGATTGACAATAGTGCTAGTCTTCAATTGTTCTAGGTCATAAACACTTATTAAAATAACCTAATAATAATTTAACCACTTACCAGTTGAAGCATGAATCCCGTAGTTGGTTGAAAGGCCCCTCAACTATGTGCACAAACTCTAAAGTAGAAGCCCTCTATAAATAGTCAACACGAGCACCACCGACCAAAACCTTCTAGAAAGGGAGTACGATAAATAAGTGGAAGATAGCTAGATCTTCCTTACTAATTTATTCTACAAGAAATTCCCTTAGTTTTATATTCTAAGTAAATATGTCTTTCGACGGGTTACTTTTAGGAGTCAAAAAAACTAAGAGAATAAGAGAGCAAGAGGGGGATTATAAAATTCAAGATGAAAAATAATGCAGGAGGAGGCTTCTATTAACAGTGGTTAGGAAATATTCCAAGGACAATAAAATCCCTATCCTCAGCCAATCAAAAACAAAATAAAAGAGGTAAATAGGTATTTTAATTAACCTAATAGGGTTAGAACCAAACTCTATTGGGGAGTTTGCTTGGGGTGTAAACTCCCCATACCTATCCAATACACTACTGGCCGAATGGGCAATAGTGCATGTAAGGCTTATGCAGGCACGCAGGCCCGAAGTCCATATCAGCATAGCCCTAGCGGGCTGTACTGCATAGCGCCATGTGCTGCCCTGTTGGGTCGCGCACCTGTGTAACCCAATTGGTTGTGCATGGGGTAGCGCGCTTGTTGGACTACGCAATAGTACAAGCATACAGGCCGCGCACTATGCATAGTGTGATGCCACTTATAGCCCACCTTTACCAAGGCCCCAATATAGGCATTGAGTAGTATTGTTCACATGCAACACTGCCTTAGTTCGAACGCAGATCGAATCTAAAATTGCCTAATAATTTTCTTTCCAATCCACTTATACTAATTTAAGCAATACCCTGTATTCTTTAACTATGCTATCTTTTGGTTCATAATTCTCTTTATTTATTTTATCCTCCTTATTATTTAACAAGTTCATGGGACCAACCAATAAGTATTGGTCTAACCAATATTATGGTCTAACCATATATCCTTGCTCTTCTAGATTAGACCTAGTCTAACGGTTCTTTATATAGCTCAATTGTAACTCAAAGTGTGTGACCATATAAGATCCCGTAATATCAAGCCATCAAAAGTTTAACCTAGCTCAATCCCTTTTAGGAATTGACGGCTCAGAGCTCTAGACCGTTATGGCTCCAATTACTTTGATCGGTCATAGTGGCTCTCTAGCAAAGGCATATGACCTCTCAATATTCGGAACTTCACGTTCATTGTCACTTAATCCCGGTTCTGCTATAGTATCAATACAATTCACTCCTCCTAGCAACTGTTAAGTACCATATGGTTTCTCGGACTCGGTTTAAGTGCTAGTCCACTAGTAGCTATAGTAGCTGCTCAGTAGTTTAGTCTTGCTGCCAAAGTACACTACTCAACCATTTAATGTGTTGATCAGGATCTCATCCTATCAACTCATACTCTGATCAGAGGTTTACGAGTGTGTCACTTCTAATAAGTGGCCAAGGTACATCTCCCTTATATTACTATAATGGAGTGATAAATTCAATCTTTACTACTCAGCTTACCAAAGGACAGACATCAACTATACCCGTAATTATCCATATCATCTAGTCTATAGAATGTATAGGTATGATCCGAAGTATAGCAACATCTGAACAAGGTAACTAGTATCTTAGGTCTAAGGATATTCGTATTGCTATTGTAATGAGACAATTAAACACCAACACATAATATAGATTATCGAGTGTTATCTCATAGCTATCTCTAATGTATCGCCTCAATACATTCATATGTTAACCCATGATACCCCCCTCTAGCACTTGAGATATGCTACTTTAAATGAAATTCAAGAGGTATGATGATACATGCTAGTCTATTCGTATTCATCAATGTCTAGTCTTGATGATACTACAACTAGGGATATTTAGACAAATCATAATTGCACATGAACCAGTTCTCACCAACATAGTCTCACTATGCCCTTACAATATGTGCTATGATTATGTCATGGACTTTTGCAAACACATCAATGAATATATTCTAAACCAGTCATAATATATTTTCACAGTCATTGATATAACAAAAGAATGCCTTTATTAATATAACTTTGTTCGTACAAATAAAACTAACTAAGATACATTGCCCTAATTGCCTCTAAGGCATACATCATATCTAACATGCCATGTGAACTAAACAGTTCTTAACCGATTTCTTCTTGAATTCGATATACATTATTCCATGCAATAAGAATTTCCTTGTTACTTAAACAAATCAATTCACGATTTTGAATATGTTCCTGAATTACACACAGTATGCTCAAAATCAATCTCATCCTAGTTTGTACCCTCGTGGTAACACTAGGGTAAACACCCATGTGAGTGGGCTACTTCTCTGTCTGACATGCTATGAATGATAAATAATATATGTATATATACACACACACACACATACGTTGCACATAGTACAAAACTAATTTATATCGTCACGTATTAGTTCACAATTTGAAGAGTATGATAAATGAGGTAACAAGGATAAGCATAATATATGTATATTTAACCCTTTAATATATATTTAACATTTACATCTTTAGGGACATACTTTGTAAACAAATATGCAAGTATATAATATGTAGACAAATACCTCATGTTGACCTCTCCTCATATACTTAAGTCTATAACTAAATAATACTTGATTTCGATATGTTTATACCTTAAATAATATTTCGAATCTGTCGTATAAGGTACTAATGTTTGACTATTACATGTAAATGGCCAATTGTTGTTTGGAGCACTTAGCATAAAATGACTCACTAGTTACTCTAGCCAAATAATATATTGGACCATGGCTGGAAAAACGCAAATTTAGCTTTGGCCTTAGCCAATCTGCATTTGAGTATCTTATGACGTCTATTTCCTTAGCATGATAAATCAAAGCATAAGTAATGGTCCCTTATAAGCATCTTACAAATTCTTAATGGTATTCCAGTACTCTGTTAATAGAATAGATCAATACTTACTTGTAATGCTCATAATATAATAAATATTAGGTCTAGAGAATGACATAGCATATTTGATGTTTCCATCAATGATAGTAAATGGTACTATTTCCATATCCTCCCACTTTTTAGGAGTTTTAGGACGAATGGTTTTACGAAGAAACTATTCTCTTAGTCATAGGAATACTTAAGGGTTTATAGTTATGCATAAAGAATCTTTGTCAAACTCTTTTTGTGCAAGATTCTTGAGACAAAGATGCTCATTTATCTTTTTATATCCATTGAGATCTTGATCCCTTGAATATATGCAAACTCCCCCATGTCTTACATCTCAAAGTTACTTGAAAACCAATCTTTCACTTCAATGGTATTTACACAATAATCCTCATTTAGCATTAAAACCATAACCTTAAGATGACATGAGATCATAAATTGACTTATTCATTTTTATAAACCTCTTGTTTGCAAACCATTTGGACAAACCCTCTTAGTTGTACCATATATATATCTCATGACAATTCTGCATTGATAAAAGAAGTCTATACATCCATTTGATGTAATTCTAAGGCAAGGTATAACTACTAAAGTTAGTACAACTCTTATAGATGTAAATCTCAAAACTTTTTAAAAAATATTCTAATAATATACTTATCAGTTTAAGTGTACGTATTCCTTAACTATAAGCCGAGTGCTTTTTTTTATTAGGAAGAGTAGCCAAAAATGCTAAGAGACTACAAAATGGGAAAAAAAAACTCCCACAATCTCATCAAAGATGATCGGTACAACATCATGAGGAGGTTGATGGAAGACATGACCCCCTAAAGGGAGCAAATCCGCAATATTTGCCATTCTATCTACTACCCTATTACCCTCTTTATAAACATGTTGCATAATGACCATTCAATTCCGAGATAACAACTCCCTCATCTTGACCAATAACCCATAGTAATCATTCACGTTGATCTCATTGCGTTTGATCACATCAAATGCAAAATGATTATCCATTTCATGGATGATCTTCTTGATTCCTCGCTCCCACGCCAAGCATAATACATCCCATATACCCCATAGCTCCATCTTAGCAACTAAACATGCCCCAATATTTCTTCCAAAACCAAGTAGCCACCTACCACCATCATCTCGAATATAACCTCCTGCTGAAGCATTGAATTGTAACCCACGGACCAAACCATCAGAGTTAACACATACCATTCTTTAGCCGAGTGCTTTTACTTTATCTTGAGAATCCACTTGCTCTCAATAACTTTTATGTCCTTTATGTATGTCAAGTTAATTCTTCTTCTTCCAATACATGCAACTATTCATCTCCCTTTAAACACATAATTCTCACGGTGGTACATTTTCCATTCGGATTTCTTAGGCTCCAAATATTCAAAAATATATCTCATATTTATCGTAACTTGAAATTCTTTATTTTAAGCTCATTTCCATATGTGGTCTTGAGTCTCACGAGGGGGAGTTCAAGGATTAGCTTGTGCCTTAATGTACTAAGATCCAATGACCCTAAAATGAACTAAGAGACCTTTTCCAAATCTTTACCCCGGAACAATGACCATAAGCGAGTCAAAGACAAAAATTAAGCATCATAAGTAGCGTGATCAATTCCATAGTCTCAAACCCTAATATGAGTAGGAGGAATAGTTCACCAAAAGACACTGAGGGTGTTCAGGGTAGTCCAAATGCAAATGCTCATGCAACTCTAGTACAATGATGATATTATCAAATTTGCAATAGTCTTCAAACAAAGTGTGAGTTCATTATTCTATCAAAAGAAAAAGTAAAATGTAAAAATTTTAATAAAAATAAAAACTAAAACAAAGCTTTTTTTTAAAAGTCCCCAGCGAAGTCGCTACTATGGAGCAGACATTTTTGGTGAAAAATGGTTTAATTGAACATACCGATTTATAGGAATTAATTCCACAAAAGATGTGCAATTTATTTTCATGAATAGAAAGATAAAGTAATTACCAAAATGGGTAAGATTTTACTAAATCTGGATTCTAAAAATAATGCAATCATATTGCAAAATATAATTATATAAATAATAATAATATTCATCTTAGAAAATACAAATATATTTATTCCTACTTTTAATAAAAATAGGTTCACCACCCGGTTCAGCTCCACCGGGAATTATGGTGTAGCAATCCGAAATGGGATTATAATACCAAAAGATGAGATTCTGGGTTCGGACAAAATAATTACTAATCACACTTTTTATTTGAAGACTAAATTAAATTTGATAAATGCATCATGAGATATAATTGAAATAAAGTAAGTAGAAAATATGAGAATACTTTAGAGCGGGTTTTTGAGCTTTAATTATATTGGCATAACCCTGCTTACTTTCTTGCAACCTTGATCTTTATGTTAATGCAATTTGATGGAAATGTGCAAATAAATGGATTAAAATGAAAATAGTAGAAAGAAAGTGAAAAGAAAAATAACATAGATGAGAGAGAATAATGTAAAATGAGAGAAAGTTGGCTTTTAGCGATATTAACCTTAATTCACCTTTTCTTTTGTCCAGGATGACATGAGAACCGGTTAGGAACCATAGTTGTCATATCAAGATTTTGAATAGATTGAAGAATCAATTCAACACTATGAATTCCAAATGATGACTCATGGGAGAACTTTGGCAGTATTTCGGCTGTAATTCGATACCATGGATTTCAAATATCGAATTTCAGAGAGTGGATTTTGGCGGTATTTTGGCTGTAACTTGATATTATAGATTTCAAATATCAAATTTCCGATAATGGATTTTGGCGGTATTTCGGCAGTAACTTTATATTATGGATTTCAAATATCGAATTTTTGCGAGTGGATTTTAGAAATTTCTATAGAGATCTAAGAGGGCACTTAGTTCGGGGAACCGAAGTGTCAGTCCCTATGTAGTGTTTAAAGGAACACTTAGTTCAGGGAGCCGAAGTGTTAGTTTTCTGGGGAAATCTCAAGTGGGTTGAGTGATTCTATGAAATTTTAGGGTATTTTGGGGATTCGTATGCTGAGTATGGACAAGGTATAGACAAAAGGTTGAAGGGCTTAAAGGCATTCTTTCTCTCTCTAAGCTTGAATTTCTCTCTCTATGAACTTCTAAATATGGTTTAAGTAAAGGATGTTGTGCATTGTCTCAAACAAGGAGGCAAGATGCCTATTTATAGTATTGGGGAAAATACCTGCTTGGGTGATTTCTAGGGCAAATACCCGATCAAGTATTATTCTGCCTAATTTGTTTATCCAAAATAGTAAAATTAGAAAATAGCTGGTCGAATGATTTTCAAGGAAAATTCCCGGTAAGCTAATTTCTGTCTAATACAAAACGGTGTTTGTAAATTACCCGAATGGGTAGTTACCACTAAAGGGGGGTAGTTTCCTCAATTGACATTTTTAGAGCAATAAATGTTGGGAAACAATGATTTGGAAGAATCACATTAAGAACAAATCCAGATTAGGTTTGAAGTAAACAAAACCTCTAAGTCCAAAATGAATTCATCTAGATGTATATTAAAGATAATAAATCACTAAGTTCATGAAGAAAGCATTCAGTTAGAGTTTGGAATGGAAACAAACTTCTAACTCCTTAAAAATAACATCTAGTGAAAGACTGATTGGAGAGCACCCGAATAAGTTAAAGTTTGAAGACATTCGAAAGACTCAACTCACAAGAAAAAAGGAAAAAGTTCAAAATTACGTTTTCCTTCCACATTGGTCTGAAGTTAAAGCTCCTTTGTGCCTTGAAGAATGAAAAAGTGACAGCTTGCGTGCTTTTCAGAAAGCGACAAATATCTGACTTGGAAAGAGAAAAGGCAACAACCTTTTTAACCTAGACCAATTAGATTACGCATGGAGTCCAGATAACTAACAAAGTTTGCCTAGAATTTGATAGTACATAAAAAGCCAAATAAATACCAACTGACAACTTTGTCTCAAAAATCCCAAGAATTCAAACGAGTCAATTATCAGTCTAACAGACTAATAAATTGCTCCAAAAGTGCCACCTCATACCTGATCAATGGTGAAGATTGAAGATTAACCCAACAGTACACAACGACTACATTTATGATCAAAGCCTATAAAAGGAAAGCTTCACATGCTGAGAAACAGCTGTTTGATTTCACAAAAAGCTATTACATTGAGAACTCAAACTACTTCAATCAGAAAACTCAATCCCCCAGGAACCCTTAACTTAGATCGGCTATTAAGAATTCATAAGTGAAAACTATATACTTGTAGAATTCAAAACCCTCTTTTATAGAAAACCGATTGTAAAGTCTCATACTTGGGTGAGTATTGAGATTGGGACTCAGCTTGAACTAGGATAGTTTAAGTGGTATATCCTTGTAGGACTCAACTTAAATTTGGGTAGAATTTAAGTGGTATATCCTGCTAAAGGGAAAGGACCCAGCTAGAATGTAGTGCTTTTGGTTGTATATCCTACATTCGGAAGAGAAGTCATCATCTAGAGACAAAACGAATGGGCTTAGCTGAAGATGGGTGTCTTTGGTTGTATATCCTACATCCGGAGGAGAAAACATCTCTAGAGACAACTGTAAAGGCTTTAATTCCTGCCAGTTGAAAGGAATTTCACTAGTGGACAAAGCTCAAAGGAGGAAACTCTGGGGACTAGACGTAGGCAGGGCCGAACCAGTATAAAATCCTTGTGTTTGACTCCCTTTAAACTTTTAATTTATTGCATCATATTTTGTATCTACATCATCCAGATCCAATAAATCTGAACTAAAATCAAACATGCTACACAAGACTTTTTAAAGTCTAAATATTCCACAAAAAGGGACATCCACCCCCCTCTAACCCCAAATACATAAGCATAGAGACCAATAAGTGGTATCAAAGCAAGTGCTCACAACTAGAGATCTAACAATCTCGAGCTCCAAATTTTGATCTAAGAAACAAAATAAGTTTCAATAACTCACAAATTCTTGCAGAGGGTATGTCCATTACCCATCCTCCACTCTTCACTGGGGAACACTACACATTCTGGAAAAATCAGATGGAGAAATTCATTCAAGCCCAAAGCATGCAACCATGGATGGACATCAAAGATGGCGCACTCATCCTTACCTATGAAGTTGAGGGTAATACTATAAGGAATCCCTCCAATCAATGGGATAAGAACAATTATAAGAAACATCGTGAAAATGCAAATGCTATTTATATGCTTCATTGTACTCTTAGTGCAATAGAATTTAATAGGATATTCTGATGTGAAATTGCACAAAAGATATGGTAAAAGCTTGAAGTAACAAATGAAGTAACCAACAAAGTCAAAGAACCCAGAATTAATCTCCTCTAGCAAAAACTGGAAACCTTCAAGATGGAACCAAAAGAGTCAATCAGTAGCATGAACACTAGATACACAAATTTTGCAAATGAAATTAAAAGGCTGAGAAAGGAGATCAGTGAAGAAGAAATGGTGAAAAAGATCCTTCAGAGCCTCACAAAAGAATGGGACAATAAGAAGACTGCCATTGAAGAAGCCCATGATCTTAAGTTCTATAGCTATGATGAGCTCATTGGCAATCTCTTAACTCAATAACTATCCCTGGAAAGATATAGCCAACAGGAGAAAAAGCCTTCAGAGAAAAAGAAAGGAATCGCTCTCAAAGTGGATTTCTCCGGATCAGCCTCTTGAGGAACAGAAATGCATTCAAGGGGATCTCACTATAATAAAATAAGAAATGGCTATACTAGCCAAACAATTCAATAGATACCTGAGAAAGGAAGTGTTAGATATGATGTACGCCTTAGAGGCAATTAGGGCGATGTATCTTAGTTAGTTTTATTTGTACGAACAAAGTTATATTAATAAAGGCATTCTTTTGTTATATCAATGACTGTGAAAATATATTATGACTAGTTTGGAATATATTCATTGATGTGTTTACAAAAGTCCATGACATAATCATAGCACTTATTGCAAGGGCATAGTGGGACAATGTTGGTGAGAACTGGTTCATGTGCAATTATGATTTGTCTAAATATCCCTAGTCATAGTATCATCAAATCTGGACATTGATGATAAGGATAGACTAGCATATGTCGTCATACCTCTTGAATATGATTCAGAGTAGCATATCTCTAGTGCTAGAGGGTGGTACCTTGAGTTAACACATGATTGTATTTAGGGAGATACATTGGAGACCGCTATAAGACAACACTCGGTAATCTATATTATGTGTTCGTGTTTTAATCGTCTCATTGCAATATCAATACAAATGTCCTTAGACCTGAGATACTAGTTACCTTGTTCAAATGTTGCTATATTTAGGGTCATACCTAAGTACTCTATAGACTGAGTGATATGGATGATTATGGGTATAGTTAATGTCTGTATATTGGTAAGCTGAGTAGTAAATATGGAATCTACCACTCCACTTTAGCAATATAAGGGAGATTTCCCTTGCCCACTAGTTAGAAGTGATACACTCGTAAACCTCTGATCAGCGTATGAGTTAATAGGATAGGGTCCTGATTAACACATTAAAATGGTTAATGAGTGTGCTTTGGCAACAAGACTAAATATTGGGGTAGCTATTACAGCTACTAGTGGACTAACACTTAAACCAAGTTGGAGAAACAAGATGGTACTTAATAGTTGATAGAAGGAGTGAATTGTATTAATACTATTGTAGAACCGGGATAAAGTCACAATGCAAGTGATGTTCTGAATATTAAGCGGTCATATTACCTTTGCTAGAGAGCCACCATGACCAATCAAAGTAATCGGAGTCCACAACGGTCTAGAGCTCCGAGCCGGTCAATTCCTAAAAGGAATTGAGCTAGGATAAACTTTTGACAGATTGATATTATAGGATCTTATAAGGTCACACACTTTGAGTTACAACCGAGCTATGTAAAGAACCATTGGACTAGGTCTAATCTTGAAGAGCAAGGAAATATGGTTAGACCATAATATATGGTTAGACCATAATATTGGTTAGAGCAATATTCATTGGTTGGACTAATGAACCTGTCAAATAATAAGGAGGATAAAATAAACAAAGGGAAAGTTAGAACTGGAACTTATCAAAATTTATTAATTTTAGATGTTGAATAAATATGCGTGAGTGGGCCTATAAATAAATTATAGGCTAGTACATAGATAGACCAGCACATGGGCCACATGGTAGCACTGTTTGGAATAATGCTACACATGCCCATAGGGCACGCACAAGCGGGTTGCATTTTGGTAGCCCGTAATGTGCACATGTGCAAGCCTAAGAGGCTACGCTGGCGTGCAACCCTTATGGGCTTGCATTGTGGGTCGCAGCGTGTAATGGACTACAAGCTGCATGGAGCCTAGCCTGCTGCCCATCATGGGCTGCGCTACCTACGAGCCTGTGCACCAGCGCAGACCCATGCACAGATGCGTGAGCCTTGTAGGCTTGCGCTTCTGCGCAAGCACACAAGGGACTGCTGCCGAATGGCCAGCAGTCTCCCAGTCCAATTGGGAGCTTTCTCCCTAAGTAAGCTCCCAATGATTGAGTTGTTCCCAACTGTATTAGGTTAATTAAAATAACCTCTTTATCTTTTTATTTTATTTCTGATTGGTTCAAGTTAGAGACTTTATTGTCCTTTGAATAATTTCTAATTACTATAAATAGAGGCCTCATACTTCATTATTTTTCGTCCTTAATTTCATACTCTTTATCTTACTCTCTTATCCTTGTAGTTGTTCTGATTCCTAAAAGTAATCCGTCGAAAGACCTATTTACTTAGAATAGAAAACTAAGGGAATTTCTTCAAGAATAAATTAGAAGGGAAGATCTACCTATGTTCCACTTATTTATCGGTACTCCCTTTCTAGAAGGTTTTTTATCGGTGGTGCTTGTGTGGACTATTTATAGAGGGCTTCTACTTTGGTGTCTGTGCACGTAGCTGAGGGGTCTTTCTACCAACTACGGGATTCATGCTTCAACTGGTAAGTGGTTAAATTACTATTAGGTCCTTTTTATCAAGTGTTTATGACCTAGAATAATTTAAGACTAGCACTATTATCAACCATACCATGCTTAGGAGATCTTGGACACTAGATTAAATTTTTGAATTTCCACTGCGCCTATTTTACTTGGTAAAACCCTTAATCTAGGCCAACAGTGGTATCATGAGCCTACCTAATGCGATTGTATGATTGACTAGAAATATGCTAGGTCTGATATTCTATGAAATATTTTCGAGTATGCTATGACATGCTTAGGAATTTATTTCTTGCAATAGAAAATGTTGTGATAACTAGATTAAGTGTTGCTCAAACTTAGTCGGGGTAGTTATCTAAGAATTAACAATGTTATACTCTAAATTGTAAATGTTTTAATTTTTTAATTATATGGAATAATTGTCAAATTAGAAAAGAATGAAATATTTAATTTAAATAGTCTATTGCTAACTAAGTCAGAATGGCTTGTGTTTATTCTGGCAAGGATTGGACAAGTCTTCTTATTCACTACAAGGGGGCTTCCCTTTACTGAACAAAACTAACTCTGCATCAATAATTATTCAGCTGTCTTATGCTTGTACTTAACAATCATGTATATTGTAATGAATTTCATATTCAACAAAAGGGATCACAGCGTAGTCCCAACTCTTATTAGGAACTCTGTACTTATTTTGCAGAAAATTATAGCACATTTTTGCCCAAAATGTAGAACCAAAGTTAGCAAGTTTGCTGAATGAAATACAATTAGGCCTTGTTCTATTCGACTACAATTCAGTTAAGTTCAGACCATTTTAGTTCAGTTTAGTCCAGTCCACTATAGTTTAGTTCAGTTTAGCTTTGCATAGTTATGAATTTACACTCAAATAAATTTCGTTTCACTTACTCCAGTTCAATTCAGCCTAGTTCAATTCGGTTCTAGATTCTAATTACCAAAGGGACCTTTTGAATTACTTAATTACTAGTGTATTGAATTGGATTCATTATATGGACTTACAAATGAAAGTTTAAATTGTTAAATTAAAACTTATAGACATAAGTGCAAGAACTTGAACAATGAACCCCCTTATTTATTTTGCATGCTTTGTGGAGTCTTGGCATGATGGAATGATTATGAATTACCAGTTGAGCATGACCCTAGGTTGGACCTACTAATTCTTTTTAGCCCGGAAATTAGTTATAGGTTCATAATCATGTCCATGTATAAGTCCCAGATTAGGTGAGACCTATTGCACCAATAAATCCCCATTAAAATATTAAGACAAAATTAGCCTTCTTGAAAATCGAAGTGTGATTCTAGTTTTTTTTACTAAATGAATTGTTCTCGCACAGCGTGCCTTCTTCTTTAGCATCGTCTATTCACATGATTCGAATAAGGGTTAAGTTTTGGTTAAGTCTTAACCAGACTAGGTTAGTTTTCCATAATATTAGAGCTAATGTTGGGCTGGAGGCATCATTTGAGGATTTATATAATTGGTTATGCACTTCTATTGGTTGGAACTCAAATGGATAAGTAATTGCATTAGATGCAAATAGACTAGAACCTCCTATGGCTGTTTAAGTTAAATTGACTCGTGACAATGAGGGTTACCTTATATGAGTTATAGATGCTACCTACTAAGGAGAATGGTTAGACCATGTTTCCCGAAAAACAATTGCAGGGATATTATGTTTTCAAAATAAACCTTAATAATATAGAATGAATATATATTTAATCAAAAGACCTTAAATTAAATGGATGTGCAAGAACTAAGTCTAAAGCAATAACTCTTTTCTTATATCTAGGTTAAATATGTATCCTCTTAACAAAACAATCATTAATCATCTGCTTGAAAAAATCAAATTTAAAGGGTGGAACTTTATGGAGTGGTTTGAGGTGGTAAAGGTGGTTCTTGAGAACAATGCTTGGAGTTATGTTCTTAATAACCCATGCCCTGAGCATCCCGATGCATATGCCTTCGCTTGTGAAATTGATGATTATAGGAAGTGTGAGGTGTCGATGATGTGTGGGTCTCCCTTGGCTCTTGGAGAGAGGCAGGGCCCATTGGGGGTTGGTTGGTTTTAGGCGTGATGAAACCATTTAGTTTAAGTTTGCATAATGAATAAAAGAATCGAGACCCAAATCTTGATACAAAAAAGAGTCACCACCCAAGTTGTCTACTTGGGAAAGTGTTTTGGTACGGTTTCCATTAGGCGGGAGACTCATACCTTTTGGATTAGAGATTCGAGTATCAGATGAGTCACTTATTTCTTCTTTAGTTAATTCAAAATTACACTCGCCGCACAAAACCATTTTGTTTTCATCAATTGGGGAATTATTATGAATAATCTATTTTTCTACACTCTTTCATACTCGTTACATGCGTTTACATATTATAATAAAGCACAATCAATAAATGGGGGAATAAAAATTACAATCGGGGGAAAATGGGGGCATTGTAAGAGAACCTATACATATTTTCTAAGTAATAAATAAAATACAAATAAATTCCCCTTTACGGTGTGAATCCACTTTGAGACGATCCCGTTGCTGCGAGATAGTCTAGCCAAAGTAGATGATGAAATGGAGATTTTAGGACTATCTGGGCAAGTATTTTTGTGGACAGAACCTCCCCCAAATCTTAATAAGTGAAGCTAGGAATGAATAAATTGTGGACAAAACCTCAAGGGATGGGTTTTCTCCCTATTTTATACCTCCTATACCTCAACTATACCCTTTCTATACCTATAGAAACTATTAAAATCCATATATAATATCTTTTCTCTGTATTGTATCTTTCCCTCTGTGTCTGTTTTTGAAGAGGTGAGGAAACACTCTTATTTATAGGGGAAATGATGTCTGAATGCAATAAATTGCATTCATGACCTGATTTCTCCCAAACTAGGTAAGGATCACCTTCTATAAAGCTCAAAAAGGCAACAATAGGACCCGTACGTATTGGGTAGGACCTCTACATTTGTGGGGGGACCCATACGGTTCCCTCCTAATATATCGGGGGAAATGACCCATAAGGATCGGCCAGTGGATCTGTACCACTAGGCAGCACCTGTATGGGTTCCTAAGGGTAGACTACGTGTCTAAACTTTGGCCAAACTCAACTCTGCAGCAGTAGGAACACCTCTAATGGCTAACACCTGTAAGAGATTGCATTATCTAGCTTTCATCATTATTTTATGAGAAGGACCATTAAAATTTAGTGCTCACAGATTGCCCCTTATGGGATCTCTGCAGATACGGATCAGTATGATATCATGATGTGAGCAAGGGTTAAGAAATCATACCTGAGGTGATGACATGGTTGAGTTCCTTTCTCGAGGAGAACTTCTTTCTTAGGTGTCCCTTTCTCAAGGCGAACGACTTTCCTTGCGAATGTGTATCCAGGAGGATGACTCTCCTGGCTGATGGTGTATCCCTTTCTTAAGGCAGATTGACTTTCCTGACTGATGTATCCCTTTACTAAGGCAGATTAACTTTCCTGACTAATGTCAAATAACTTGTAAAGAGACAACAATCAAACATCGAGTTAGTCATTATCTAAGCAGACACATCTTTATTCTTGATTGACTTTGTGATGAACAAAAATTTTTGCCCCTTCAATTAAGAATAAAGATTTGTGGATGGGAGTTAGCCCCTGAATAAACTGTAAACTAAGTACGAGAAATGTCGAGTTTGGCCCGATCACTTTAGAATGAAATGTCCCTTGGAAGGGTGCTTCTCAAAGAATGCCCCTTGGAGGGCACAATAATGGGGGGATGCCCCTTGGTTGGCTAATTTTGCTGCTAAGGAATGGGAGGATGCCCCTAGATTGGTGGGGGATGCCCCTTGGTTGATGGAGGGATGCCCTTTGGTTGACTCCACTGTTGAGGTGTAGAGTAATGTTCTTTGGTGAACTCTTTTCTGCTGGGGAATTGTTTCCTTGCAAGACTCACTTGTTGGGGAAAATTTCCTATACCCAAGTGGATCTATATACAAAAATTATCCCTGTTAGTGATCAATTAAGAAATGGCTTACCTTGATTCTTGATTAACTTTTGTGAAAATAAAAATTTTTGCCCCTTCAATCAAGGATCTGGGTGAGCTAGGGGGTTCTGCCCCTAATTTAACTAAAATACAGAGTTTAGGAGAAGTGGGGTCGGCCTCAATTTTAGATTGGATGTATCTCTAGTGCTTTCATAAAGTATCGGTTCAAGATCTACCCCTGGATGGAAAAGGGGACCTGTACAGGGTGGACAGGGACCCGTACGGGTGGGAACCTTGGAGAATAGGACCTTTATGGGTGGGGTGAGACCCGTACGCATCCTTGTTAGGGGGTTCAAAAACTGATCAGACCCCTCATATCCCGCCTTACACAAAACTTTTCTATATTGCAATCTATGGCGATTTTCTCCCTAAATTTGATCAAAATGTATAAAAAGATCCCAAAGACTAGCCGTTTCTCCGTTAGGTGGGAGGATTTTCCCTAGGTAGGCGATTCAAAGCTTCAAGAATGCTCGATTTTGGTCAGGTATGCTTTTCGCAAAGGGGACTCATTTCTAGGACTTGCTCCCACTTTTGAAGTGCCTGTGATCCCTTCCCTTGACAGCCATGCCTCCAAAAACTAGGTATTTCACTTGACTCTCCATTTTTTTCCTTTTTTGGAGTTTTTTTTTTTTTTCAATTTTTGGCATGATTTAGGGTATTTTTAGACTTGAAATAAAGCTGGATGCATGCAACTCTAGCCTAGGATGCTTTAGAGACTGATTTGAATGAGCTTTAGTTTAATTTGGATGAATTTTGGATTTTTGGGAAGTTTTGCAAGATTTTACTATTACAGGGGACCTGTACGGGAGGGAGGGACCTGTACGGGTCATGTCCTTAGGGACAGAATGCCTAACTTTCTACTCTTTGCAATTCTTTTCTGATTTTTTATTTGTCCATCATATCTTAACCTTATTGAATTGTGATTTTGTCTTTGCAGTTTTAAGTACAAGACTGTGGGAGCCTTGAGCTTCTACAGGAAGTGGTATGAGGAGATCCGTACCATGGGGAACACTAAGCTACTAGCTTGCATAGATTCTCTCAAGTTTAGGAACATCATTAGGGCCATCTCTTAGCCCTAAAGACATTGGCTTAGGGTGCCATTTTAGCTCCAGCGGAGAGGTGGTCGGAGATAACTTATACTTTTCATCTACTAATCAGGGAGGTCACTATCATCCCCTTGGATATGTGTGCCTTGATAGGGTTAGACTGGAGCGGGGACATCGTCCATTTTGATGTTTATACCAATAGATGGCACTCCCGGCCTAAGGTGAAGGCTTATATAGAGAGATTAGTTGGGCTTCATTCTGGAGGGATAGACAAGCTCAAGTGTGGGGACCTGCATAACTATTGGATTGGGCAGCCACATCTTGTTGCTGCAGATAGGAGGGATTAGTATGCCCGGTCTTTCATGCTAACATTCCTTACCATTGTCTTGTTCTCGGTCTACTCAAGCAACCTTAACTCCATTTTGCTCTCAGCTGGAGAGGATCTTGCAACTGTGCTAAGAAAGAATTGGTGTCGGGCCATCTTGGCATAGTTGCACTATGGGCTAGATGTTGAAGTTCGAGGCCAGTAGTCTAAGCTTAAGATCTGCCATCTGATTCTATTGGTGATTCCTGAACTGATATTTTGTGCTTTAACCTAAACTTCTTTCATACTAAACTCGTATTTACATCTCAACAAACCATTAGTAGAAACTGTATTTATGAGGTTATAATAATCATAGTGCATTTACTATATGCAGGTCATCTAAGACATATGGGAGAGGTTGAATACGTATAGGGGTATTGAACGGATGCAGGCTGACGTAGATGACAGCCGCTTCATCCTGGAGTCACTACTCTCCTTTGAGTGGTATTTTGGCGAGCGAGTCCAAGGGTGGAGGACCCATGTTATTATAGAGAGACTAATCCCTCCCCCGATCGCAACAGGAGTCTTCTGGTTGCATTTGATGCCTGGGATATATTAGGGGTTGTACCTGCTGGGCAAGGGAGCTTGAGTGCTATCAGTAGAGGGCTCCTACGCTAAGTTCATTGATTCCTCGCTCCCTCCTCCTTATAAGAGGATTCACTACAAGGATGTCCCCCTTGAGTTCCACTAGAGCGACAATGATGACAACAAGGATAATGAGGGTGGACTGAGGGGTGACTGCGGGGTCCCTCTATAGTCCGGAGTACTGAGGGTCCAACTAGATCTGCTACCCCTTCTTCTCAGGTATCTCTCTAACTTAGCCTTTATGTATACCTTGTTATTTCTTGAGATTGATTGTGACCCTGAGTGTAATCTTTTATTATTATAGCCTCCCACTTCCAAGTAGAAAAGGTCTGCAGCTACTGCCCCTATTAAGCCTGAGTCACCGATAAAATGGTCCCGCTCTTCGGGGACTGTTAGAGAGGAAGTCCTCCGAGCAGAGTTAGATACCTTCTTCCAAATCCTCGATCATTTGGAGAAGCGAGTTGTCAAGGATCTCAAGGAGTCAGTCCAACCCATCAATTTTATTCCTTGTAGCTCCACCCATGTAAGGAATTTCCTGCTTTAATCTTACCCTTCATAGTGACTGCTTAGAATGTTGCATTCTGATGTGACTTTCTCTTCCAAGTGACCATATCTGAAGCCGAGAGGATTATTAAAGGTTTCTTCTCTGTTCGAGATTTGCTATTAGCTCAAGATGAACAAGCTTTGGTAAGTTCCTTTTACCTACAAAATTTAACAAACTATGCATGAAGCATGCCATGACATTTATATATGTGTACTGATCTTATGATTTCTATCGTAGAATCTGCTGGCCATGGAGCGCAGTAAGTCCACTCAGGACTTGGATCCTTCTGAGGAGATAGACATATTCTTGGAGGGGCTGCTATGGGCAACCACTATTGCGGCTGATTAGTCTAGGGCTAAGACTGCTAGGGCGAGGGCTAAGATTAAGATGTTACGGGGCCAGCTGGCATGGATAACTGCGGACAAATAGACACTGGAGCCATCTTATCCTGTGTTCAAGGATGATCTTTCTGCCTATTAAGTGGTGCTAATAGTGGCTCAGAGGGGCGGAGCTAAGTAAGAGGTGGATCAATATGCTGGGGGATCCGATGCTGCTGTTGAGGGTGTCGCAGGGACTAAGGACCATATGATGATCAACATGGTTGACCTGTTGGCAGATACACATGACCGCACTTAAGAGGATCATCGGGGATAGGATCCCCCGGTAGCTTAGATTAAGATGGACTTCTATTTTTTGGACGTTTGATACTTTTGGGCCTTGCATGGCTTTCTTTGGTGTAAACTTGGGTTAGTACTTTTGACATTTAACTTTTTATGCATGCTGATTTTTCTTTTCCTGAACTGATATCATTGAATATTGCCGCTTGTAGACTCATGTTACTTCTTGGCATAGCTAACAATGAGACCAAGTCTGGCTGGTTTGAAATTAACACTCTTGGGGATACGTGTCATCAAGTGATTTCATAGTGAGGGGACTAAGTGATGTTCTAACTTTTGCATAGGCCATTCGATGTAAGATGACCTATCAAACATTTATTTTAACTTTTTTCGTCCTAATTTTTGCCTGAACTATCCTTGATTGCTCAGTCCAGCGGACTTTTTCTTTTGTCTTAATTTTTTCCTAGACCGCCCTTTCGGGTTTTCAATCTAGCAGACTTCTCTTTCTTTTTCTTTGCCTTAATTTTTGCCAGGACCGCTCTTTTGGGTTTTTGATCCAGCAGGCTTTTTCTTTCTTTATCTTAACTTTTGCCTTGTCTGCCCTTTTGGGTTTTAAATCCAACATACTATCTTAATTTTTGCATGAATTTTCCTTGGCGGCTCAATCTAGCAGACTTTTCTTCTTCATCTTAACTTTTTCCTGGACCGCCCTTTCTGGTTCTCAATCCATCAGACGATTTTTGAATTTTGCATAGGTCTGATTTCTTTTGTGACCCATCAGTATTTCTATCTTTTGTTGGATGACATATATACAGTGAAGATGATAACAAAGATGCATAACACGTAGAGAAAAATTGATTTTCACACACCTGCGATTATTTCACCTAAAGACATGCATGCATTTATAAGACCAAGATTCTTAGCAATATGATAACTTGTTTATTGATGAAACTAATTTGAGCACATAGGCGATGGTAATAATTTCCAATGGTTAACTCCTACTGTCTACTAGTCATTTACAGATTTTAATATTTTTCTCTCGTTGCCCTAACTTTTGCCTAAGCCTCCCTTTTCAGGTTCTTAACTTAGCGGGCTTTATTTGCATTGGAGTACCCTAATTTTTGCCTAACTAGTTGTGGAATACCGACCAGCAGGTTGCACCCTAATTTTTACCCGAGTAGTAGAGGACCACTCGTTGGTGATTTATTCTTCATTTCTTTTTATTCTTTGTGCTGCTTTTTTGTTATTTAATTCTTTTAGATCTAGACATGATAATGCTTAAGCCTATCTTGATTCACCGGATTCACGAACTCATTTTTGTCCATATCTATACGCTTGATTCCTCCTTTTCTAAGGACTTTCTTATCTACGAACGGTCCTTCCCAATTAGGCATGAATTTGCCCCTAGCGTCAGTATTGACTTGGCGTAGCTGTTTGAGAACTAGATCAACCATTTTGAGAGGTTGTTTTGAGTATTTGACTCTGCTGTTACAAGCTAAAGCCATGCATTGCTAGTACATATGTAGGTGGTCAAGTGCTTTGAGCCGGTTTTCATCTATTGTGTTCAACTGTTCATACCTATGTTTTGCCCAATCTAACTCTTTTAATCGAGTTTCGACTGCTACTCTTAGAGATCTTACTTCTATTTTAATGGTAACACAGGTTCTATTCCATATACCAAGGAGAAAGGTGTCTGATCATTGGGGGTTCTTATACTGGTTCTATACCCCCAAACTGTAAATGGAAGTTTATCTGCCCAATCCCTATAGGTAGCTACTATTTTTTAAAAATCTTTCTAATCGACTTTTGGGCGTTAATGATCAGCTTCCATTTAGAATTTTCTAAGAGATTTGGGTATTGTCTTGTAAACCGAGATGGTCTTTCCTTTCTTCATAACCAGAGCTAGCCTATTGTTGATGCTTTCATGAGTCTTTTTGGTCTTCTTTCTTGATGACGTGTACCCTTGTACCTTTCTCCCCCTTATGAAGAAAGACAAACTAAGACTTATTGTTATCATGTTTACTAAGCACTTTTATTATCTCTCTTTTACCTGGTGAAAAGTTTTAACCATTGGATATTTACACCATTGCGATATATTAAATGTCAACTTCATTAATAAATATGATGATATTTTAAGAATGTCGTTGTTATGAGTTCATGATTTTATTAGAATGAAATTCCCAAGCGGAATGTGAATGAGAGATGCATCAATTTATTCATGACATGTTTTAAAAAGGAACTCATGATACAACTTATCCATGATATGTCTTAGAAGTGGCATTGTTTGCATAAAAAATGTTTGCAACATTAAAAATTACATCATTTGAATCATCCTCCACAAGTGGAAGGCCTCGTTGATCAACCTTGATAATTTTGACAGCTAAACTGGTACTTCTGGTGCGTAGGCTTGCATGCGTTTCTTCGGCCACTACTCTTGCTAAGTTTTTGATAGCCTTGCTGATGGGATTTCCTTTCTCACTTCCCTTCCAATTCTTCCTCATAAGTACTGCTAAGGCCTTAGTGATGGACTCAATTGCTTCATTCATTTCATCTTCTTCAGCATTCCCAGATACTTCTATAGAAACTGAGGTTTGATTCATGCAGCCTTTTTGGAAATCATATACATCATTACAGATCTCAAAACTAGGGACGTTCTTGCATCTCAACTTGACAGGTTCTACTGCACCTATAAACACTTCTTCTTGACCTCAACCTCTATCATAAGGCAGGAATAGGGATTGGATTTCTTAGCATCGAAGCGATTCCCTAAACTGAGTTTGAATGCCCATGGAAGAGGCAAAATGGGTTCTAGCATGCCTTGAAGATTCCTTCTAAGCCCTTTTACTGTCATATAACCTTGCTTCATCATAATGTTTTCAATTTTAAGAGATATTTATCCCTTAATCAAAAACTTCATACTCTGATGAGCTACTGCCACGCTAGATTCCTTTTCTTCGGCTTCCATAGCTGTTATGACAGATGGTTTATTGGCTTCAATGGTCACTAGCTTGCCATTATAGATGAGCTTGACTTTCTGGTGGACTGTGGAAGGAATGGCCCCTAATGCATGGAGCCAAGGATGACCCAACAACAATGAGCAAATGACAGGGATGTCAAGGATGGTGAACAGGACTTTGGACATCACTTCCCCAGTTATAACTTCAGCTTCAAACACTCCAATGACACTCCTCTTGGTATCATCATATGCCTTTATAACAGTATTGGATTTCTCCAACATGGATTCATCTAACCCTAACTGAGGAAGGATCTTGGCAGGGTAGAGATTAAGGGCGGAATAATCATCCACCATAACACATAGGATAGAACAATCAAAGATTTTCACCTTGATAAGAGTGCCTTAATATGCTTGTTTCCTTCCGTTGGGAGATCCGACAGATAAAACATAATAGGTTCAACCTAACTAGGAGAAGACCCCCTAATAACTGAAAGTACTTCGATAAAGGTGGTAGAGGGTGCAGCCTCCATACGTAATAAATTTTCCATCAAATGCCTATGATGATCTTTAGAGTCAATAAGAAGCTACCAAATACTATACTTAGTGGGAGTAACTTGCACCTGCTGAATAAGAGGGGTGACCTTTGAATCCACTACTAGGGGGAGCTGGAGTCTCAGTAGCAGATGTAAAGGTTGGTCCCTGACTAACACTTGGGATGGCCTGGATGTCCACATCTCTACCTCTTCTTCTCTTTGGGGGGGGGGTATTAGGAAGAACCCTTCCACTTTGGGTAACATGCAACACCCCATCTTTAATATAACTCCACCCCTCAAAGGTTTCCACCAATAAGGTTGGCCCTTCGAGGTTATCATTCTCCAATACATAAGCATCGATATCAATTAGTTCTGGTTGAACTAATATAGTCTCCTTATTATAAGTACCTTCTAACTCGTAAAGCCACCATCGATGCAAATGGGGACCGATTGATCAGGTAAAGCCACTATTGAGTGAACCATAGGGTTAGCTTGCATGATCATATTGAAGACATGGTAGGAGGGCAACCCTGACTCAATAGTTGCAACCTTTTTCTTAAAATTAGGCAGGGGGTTATTGATGGTGCTGGGTTTAAGTACATGTTCTTGGGTCTTCTTCTCCCTAATCAGACCACAAATAGCCTCAAGTAAATCCCTAACATGATAAGCACAACATTGATCCCTATATTCAGGCTTAGGCGGGACATATGGCTTGATTATCTTAAGGAGACCAAGCGCTCTCAACTTGCTAAAGACAGCAGGAAATGGGGCCTTACATTGAGAAATACCATTATCAATAGTGCATACTGCAACCACTTCTTCTTGCACCACTGCTGCTTTGGGATTGGAGCTAGACCTAGGCTTAGAAGCCTTGGCTGGGGCCAAAGGGTCATTCTTTTTTAACTAAGATTTGGCCAGCACACTCACCTTCTCTAATTCCTTGATCCTTTCCCATTTCTCGGCCTTTTTAAAGGCCTCTACGTAGCTAGAGAATTTATCCATACCGAGAACCTTAAGATAAGCGGGCAGGGCACCATCCATCAATTTTATAATCTTCACGGGGAGACTCGGTCTATCTATTAATAAAACTTGGGTGGCCATCCACCTTTCAAAATAGGGCTTGAATTTCTCATTGGTGGCTTGCTTGATTACCTCCAAATTCTGCATAGTAGTCTTAATAGTGGCATTAAAACCATACTGCTTAATGAAAGCCTCAGATAAAGCTTTCCAGTTTTCAGTCACCTCATCTGACAAAGTATTATACCATTTAATAGTAGGACCTTCCATGGTGTAAGGGAACATCTCGGCAAGGACTTCATCACTCAACTTGCATATTCTCATAACCCTCTAATAGATGGTGATGTGAGATTGAGGTGGACCAGTTCCCTTATACTTCGCTATGCTAGGCATACTAAAGTTTTTGGGGACCCAATCCTCCTCCCTAGTGATTTGAACTAATAGTAACAGTGGCTGAATGCTAGGATTGGTAGCAAGCAATTTCTATAGTAGATCACGCAATTCCACGTATAAGGGTGATCCATCTGACTGAGTAACTGCACCCAAGGGTAAACCTATTGATTGAGGAAGGTCATTCCCATAGGTGTGACCCGCAAAATTATGGGTTAGTTTGGATCCCCCCAAACTGAAATGTTAGTGGTATGAACCACTGGCTGGACTGAGCGAACTGACTGACGGCTGGTAGAACCACTATTTTCACCCACTATAGCAGCTGGCTAGCTAAAGCAAATGGACCAATAGAACCTAACTGACCAAACTAGCTGGAGGACTCTCCATAAATTTGAATAAGCGGTAACTGAAATTGAGTGAATTGGTTGTGAGTAACTCTTGAAAGGGGTAGCTGCTCATTAGTCACTACATTCACTGCTAGAGCAGTGATAGGTGTGCTATGAGAAGCATTGACCATTCTCTCTTCGGCTAAGATCACCCTAATGGAAGCTAGCATCTTATCATTCATTCGATCTAGGTACTGATTACTGCCCAAGTACTGTGAGACAACATTTACAATCTCTGACCTAGTATCAACCATTGATGAATTTACCTCCTCGCCAGTAGAAATATCCTTAACCTCAATATCAATCCAGCCCTCTGGAGTTAGAATGTGAGACATATCTTCAGGCTGATAAGTACTACCAAGATTAAATGGATCAAACTGACTACATGATGAAATACCCATAGACAGAGGTGGAGCAACCCTTGATTGAGCTGGAGGAGGAGGAGGTGGCCATGGAGCCAAAATTTGAGTCCAACGCACCTGAGAATGTCGCCAAGTTTTAACTCTTTGAGCTTTGGCTAAGGTGTTAACCAAAAGACTAGTACGTGCATGAGATGGGGTATGCATGAATGATGCATAACAATGCATGGTAGGGGTTAATTACAAGGGAATGTAACATAACACATGCAAAGCATCGATTCCCTCCTTATCTCCCCCACCAGTTCTGAGGGTATTCTTCCTTAGTCTAATCTTACGCAGAAACAGGGATACTTATAAGGTAAAATTCTAAGGCTTTTGATAAGAATGGTGTAGGGACATATTAGAAGTTAATGTAGAAGGTTCCTATCGCATCAAGCCTTTTTTAGAGAGAGATGGCAATGAGTGCTCCACCCACTAGAGTGTCCTCGATTCCTGGCGGGCATGGGTGACACTTTCATAAGTTTCTCAAAAAAATAGGGCACCTTAACCTAGCGCTAGAAGAAGAAAGCATCTAACTAAAGAGAGAAGGAGATGAGAAGATAGAGTGTAATAATTTTCCCGAATGATGTAAAAGAAAACGGGTTGAATTAAGTAAATGATTTTTAGTGCTCATCTTAATCTTTTAAGCTTTTAAAACAAACAAAAATTTTGCTAGTTAAAAGATTAAAATCCCCTGCAGAGTCGCCACTATAAGGTGTCGATGACATGTGGGTCTCCCTTGGAGCCTGGGTGAGAGGCGGGCCCCACACGGGGTTGGCTGGTTTTAGGTGTGATGAAACCATTTAGTTCAAGTTTTCACAGTTTTGCCAATTTTAATGAATAAAAGAATCGAGACCCAAATCTCGATACAAATAATAGAGTCACCACTCAAGTTGTCTACCTGGGAAAGAGTTTTGGTACGATTTCCATTGGGCGGGAGACTCATACTTTTGGATCAGAGATTCGGGTATCAGATGAGTCACTTATTTCTCATTTAGTTAATTCAAAAATACATTCGCTGCATAAAACCGTTTTGTTTTCATCATTTAGGGAATTATTACGGATAGTCTATTTTTCTACACTCTTTCATACTCGTTACATGCATTTACAGATTACAATAAGCACAAGCAATAAATGAGGGAATAATATTTACAACTGCGGGAAAAATGGGGAAATTGCAAGAGAACCTACACGTTTGTTCTAAATTATAAAACAAAATAAAAATAAATTCTGAGTGAATCCACTTTGAGACGATCCCTTTGCTGTGAGAGAGTCTAGCCAAAGTAGATGATGAAATGGAGATTTTAGGACTATTTGGGCGAGTATTTTTGTGGATAGAACCTCCCTCAAATCCTAATAAACGAAGCTAGGAATGAATAAAATGTATACAAAACCACAAGAGATGAGTTTTCTCCCTATTTTACACCTCCTATACCTCAACTATACCCATTCTATACCTATAGAAATTGCTAAAATTTGTATATAATATCTTTTCTCTTCGTTGTATCTTTCCTTTTGTATCTGTTTTTAAAGAGGTGAGGAAAGGCCCCTATTTATTGGGGCAAATGAGGTCTGAATGCAATAAATAGCACTCATGACCTGATTTCTCCTGAAATAGGTAAGGATCACCTTCTATAAAGCCTAAATAGTCAACAACAGGACCCGTATGGGTAGGATAGGACTCATACAGGTATGGGGGGACCGTACGGGTCCCGTCTAGGTATACGAGGTAAATGACCTGTATGGGTCTACCGGTGGATCTGTACCACCAGGCAGCACTCATATGGGTCCTTAAGGCAGAATAGGTCTCCAAACTTTGGCTAAACTCAACTCTGTAGTAGTAGGAACACCTCTGATGGATAACACCTATAAGAGATTGCATTATCTAGCTCTCATCATCATTTTTGTGAGAAGGACTGTTAAAATCCAGTGCTCATAGGAAGTATCAAAGAGACTATAAATTAGTGAAATACTTGATAGTCAATGGAATGCTACCTAAATATTAGGATTAGTACTTAGAAGCAGACTTGGAGTCATTGCTTTAGAATCTCCCAAAACTTGGAGAACTTGAATGTTTCATGCATTATGTAGGAATAGGAAAAGACTCTTCAGCAGCTATACTTGTTATACACGTGTATGACACTTCAGAGGAGCTAAAGAAATTCAGAATTAACTATAGTCTGGAAGACCTAAAAGGAATAGTTCTAAAAGGTCTGCTCGAGAGGTATGATGCATTTAAATAAGAGTTAGCCTTTAAAGGTTGTGACTGTAGGTTATCTCAAATGATTGATATGCTCGAGCTGGTTGATAGTCAATATCAAAATGATTTGGAGGATCAACTTGTTGCTAAAGACCTCAAGATCAAAAGAATGAAAGGTTTAAAGGTCAAAAGAAAACTCATGAAGGAGGCATAATGTAAGAGAAATCGTGTTGAGCCAAAATCCTTCTCTGAAGTGAGAGTGGAATGGCTGATGGCTGCATTTTCTGAGCATGAGAAAACAAAGCTGAAAGATGCTTACACTTCAGGTATGTTCATGATTGAAAATTTTACTATAGTTCCTAATGAGCCTACATGAGTATTAGATACTGGATGTGGTACTCATATCTGTACTTCTGTGCAGGGGTTGCAGAACTATAGAAGGCTGGCTAAAGGAGAGTTGGGCCTACGAGTTGGAAATAGAGCATGGGGTGCTGCATCAGCTGTAGCAACATATAGTCTCAAATTGCCAAGTGGCCTAGTTTTAGAATTAAATAAATGCTATTATATTCCGGTTGTTACTAAGAATATTATTTCTGTTGTGTGTTTAGCAGTAGAATGATTTGAAGTTTTATTTAATAATAAAGATTATCGAATTCATAAAAATAGTGTTCTTTTTGGCAATGGAGTTTTGATTGATGGCATATATGTTTTAAATACTAAAGCTAAAAATTTTAATATGATAGATATTAAGAGATTGAAATTACATAAAGACAAATCGTCCTACTTATGGCATTGTCGTTTAGGCCATATAAACAAAACCCGCTTAACTAAGTTGCATAAAGGTGGTGACTTGGGCCCAATAGACTGGGAGTCTTATAGGGCATGCGAACCTTGTTTATTAGGCAAAATGACAAAGAAACCCTTTAAAGGTAAATGGCAACGTGCCATAAGTACATAAAAATAATACACACAGATGTATGTGGCTCAATAAATGTGCAAGCACGTGGAGGATTCGTCTACTTCATATCTTTTATTGTTGATTACTCATGATATGGGTATTTGTAACTTATGAGGCACAAATCAAATAGTTTTGAAAGATTCAAAGACTATAAGAATGAAGTTGAGAAACAGCTTCGAAAGAATATTAAGGCACTACGGTCAGACTAAGGTGGAGAATATATAATCAAAGAGTTTCAAGATTATCTAAGGGATAATGGAATGTTACCCCAATGGACCCCTCCTTATACTCCTTACCACAATGGTGTGTTTGAGAGGAGAAATAGAAATTTTTTAGACATGGTTCAGTCTATGATGAGCCAAGCAAGTCTCAGTAGATCCTTTTAGGGATATGCACTTGAGAGCGTAGTTTATATACTAAATCGTGTGCCCTCAAAATCTGTTGATACAACACCATACAAAAGGTGGTATGTTAAGAAACCCTCTCTTTCTCACTTTGAATGTCCAGCCTATGTTAAAAGGACAATGTCAGACAAGCTGAGAGCTAGGGATGACAAATGCTTGTTCATAGGTTATCCTAAAGAAACAATAGGATATATCGTTTATGATCCCAATGAACAAAAGGTATATGTTTCTAGGACCGCTCAGTTCCTTGAGAAGGAACACTTGTTTGCAAAAGCTAGTAGGAGTGACCTTGAACTTGAGGTTCAAGTAGGCAAACAAGATCATCAGCTGATAATTTATATGCCTGATACACGACAGAGTGTGATCGAGGAACAACCTATTACACAACAACCATTGCGTAGATCTAGTAGGATTCCTAACGCTCCTGAAAGATACGGATTTTTCATCATGGATGATAAACAAATCTTTCTAATAGAGGATGATGAACCTAATTCCTACAAGAAAGCAATGGAGTGCTCAGAATCTGATAAATGGTTAAAAGCCATGAAATCAGAAATGGATTCCATGTATGAAAACCAAGTATGGGAATTGATTGATGCACATGATGAGTTTAGACCTATAGGTTGCAAATGGATTTTCAAGAAGAAAACTGACATGGATTGTAATATGATTACCTGTAAGGCCAGGTTGGTGGCAAAGGGCTATAGTCAAAAAGAATGAATGGACTATAACAAAACCTTTTCACTAATAGCCATGCTTAAATCCATAAGGATACTCTTGGCCATTGCTGCTCATTATGATTTTAAGATCTTGTAGATGGATGTGAAAACTACTTTCTTAAATTGAAACTTGGATCAAGATGTATACATAATACAACCTGAGGGTTTTACATCTCAAAATGGCTCGAAGGTATGCAAGCTACAAAGATCCATTTATGAACTTAAGCAGACATCTAGGAGTGGAATATAAGGTTTGATAATATGATCAAAGAGTTAGATTTTATATCAAACACTTATGAGCCTTCTGTATACAAGAAGGTTAGTGGGAGTTCAATCATTTTCCTTGTGCTATATGCTGATGACATACTACTAATAGGAAATGACATTTCTCTTCTTTAAATGATTAAGTCATGGTTTTCAAGAAAGTTCTCCATGAAAGACCATGGAGAAGCAGCATTTATACTAGGTATAAAGATCTATAGAAATAGATCTAAGACTCTGCTAGGTCTTTCACAAGATACATATATAGACAAGGTATTGACATGGTTCAACCTTGAGCAATCAAGAAAGGGTTTTCTTCCAATGTCTCATGGAATTAACCTTTCTAAATCTGAGTGTCTGGGGACATAAGAGGAGCGATTGTGCATGAATAGAATACCCTATGCATGCACAATTGGATCTATCATGTATGCTATGGTATATACATGGCCAGATGTCTCACACGCATTGAGCATCACTATCAGATTTTAATCTGATCGAGGTCAAAAGCATTGGAAGGCCATTAAGAATATCCTTAAGTACTCAAGAAGTACTAAGGAAATATTCTTGGTATATGGAGGAAGTGATCTCATAGTAAAGGGATTCAATTATGCAAGTTCTCAATCTGACAAAGATGACTCCAAGTCACAATCAGGTTACCTATTTATAGCAAATGGAGGGGCAGTTGTTTGGAAGAGTTACAACTACTGATTTAGCCAACGAATTTGAGTACATTGCTACTTTAGAAGTAGCGAAACAAGCTATCTAGATAAAGACATTTATTAGTGATCTTGGCATGGTGTCTAATAGTGAGGATCCAATAGTATTATATAGTGATAACACTGAGCTATTGCTCTGGCTAAAGAACCACAGTCTCATCAGAGAAACAAACATGTACACAGAAAGTATCATATAATTCAAGATATGATAAGGGATAAGGATATATAGATGGACTATGTACCCACAAATCAGAACCTGGAGGATGGTTTGACCAAGCCTTTGACACAAATTAAGCATGACTAGCATGTTAATAGTTATGGCTTACAGCATGTAGCTAATTGGCTCTAGTGCAAGTGGGAGATTGTTAGATATGATGTATGCCCTAGAGCCAATTAGTGCGATATATCTTAGTTAGTTTTATTTGTATGAACAAAGTTATACTAATAAAGGCATTCTTTTGTTATATCAATGACTGTGAAAATATATTATGACTAGTTTAGAATATTTTCATTGATGTGTTTGCAAAAGTTCATGACATAATAATAGCACGTATTGCAAGGGCATAGTGGGACTATGTTGGTGAGAACTGGTTCGTGTGTAGTTATGATTTGTCTAAATATCCATAGTTATAGTAGCATCAAGACTGGACATTAATGATATGAATACACTAGCATGTATCATCATACCTCTTGAATTTGATTCAAAGTAGCATATCTCCATTGCTAGAGGGTGGTACCTTGGGTTAACACATGAATTTATCCAGGAGATACATTGGAGATTGCTATGAGACAACGCTCGGTTATCTATATTATGTGTTAGAGTTTTAATCATCTCATTGCAATAGCAATATGAATATCGTTAGACCTAAGATATTAGTTACCTTGTTCAGATGTTGCTATATTTTGGGTTATACCTAAGCACTCTATAGACTGGGTGATACGGATGGTTATGAAGATATTGTTGATGTCTGTACGTTGGTAAGCTGAGTAGTTAAGATGGAATCTATCACTCCACTATAGCAATATAAGGGAGATGTACCTTCGCCACTTGTTAGAAGTGACACACTCGTAATCCTCTGATCAGAGTATGAGTTGATAGGATAGGATCTTGATCAACACATTAAAATGGTTGAGTAGCAAGCTTTGGTAGGAAGACTAAATACCGGGGTAGCTATTATAGCTATTAGTGGACTAACACTTAAACAGAGTCCTAGAAACCAGATGGTACTTAACAGTTGATAAAAGGAGTGAATTGTATTAATACTATTGCAGAACCAAGATTAAGTCATAATGCACGTGACGTTCCGAATGTTGAGGGGTCATATGTCCTTTGCTAGAGAACCAATATGACTGACTAAAGTAATCGGAGTCCACAACGGTTTGGAGCTCCAAGCCGGTAAATTCTTAAGAGGCATTGAGCTAGGTTAAACTTTTGACAGCTCGATATTACGAGATCCTATAAGTTCACACACTTTGAGTTACGACCGAGTTATGTAAGAAACCGTTAGACTAGGTCTAATCTAGAAGAGAATGGAAATATGGTTAGACTATAATATATGGTTAGACAGTAATATTGGTTAGACCAATATTCATTTGTTGGACCAATGAACCTGTTAAATAATAAAAAAAGGATAAAATAAATAAAGGGAAAGTTGGAACTGGAACTTAGCGAGATTTATTAATATTAGATGTTGAATAAATTTACGTGAGTGACCTATAAATATATTGTAGGATAGTATATAGATAGACTTGCACATAGGCCCTAGAGCATCATTGTTTGGAACAGTATTGCACATGGCCCGTAGGGCACGCACAAGTGGGCTGCATTTTGGAAGCGCGCAATGTGCACATGTGCAAGCCCAAGGGGCTATACAGGCACACAGCCCTTATAAGCTTGTGCTGTAGGCCGTAATGCATAATTGACTACACATTGAGTGTAGCCCATGACCATGGGCTAGTGTAGGCCCAAGCGCAGATGCGCAACCCTTGTAGGCTTGCGCTCCTGCACAAGCCCGTAAGGGACTGCTGGCCAAATGGCAGCAGTGTCCCAGTCCAACTAGGAGCTTGCTACCTAAGAAAGCTCCCAGTGATTGAGTTGTTCCCTAACTCTATTAGGTTAATTAAAATAACTTATTTGCCCTTTTTATTTTATTTCTGATTGGTTGAGGTTAGGGACTTTATTGTCCTTTGAATAATTCCCAACCACTATAAATAGAGGCCTCCTGCTTCATTATTTTTCATCCTTAATTTCATACTCCTTCTCTTGCTCTCTTATTCTCTTAGTTGTTCTAATTCCTAATGAAAGACATATTTACTTAGAATAGACAACTAAGGGAATTTCTTCTAGAATAAATTAGTAGGGAAGATCTAGCTATGTTCCACTTATTTATCGGTACTCTCATTCTAGAAGGTTTTGGTCAGTGGTTCTCGTGTGGACTATTTATAGAGGGCTTCTATTTTGGAGTCTGTGCATGTAGCTGAGGGGACTTTCTACTGACTATAGGATTCACACTTCAACTGGTAAGTGGTTAAATTATTATTAGGTCCTTTTATTAAGTGTTTATGACCTAGAATAATTTAAGACCAGCACTATTATCCATCATGCCATGCTTAGGAGATCTTGGACACTAGATTAAATATTTGAATTTCCATTGTGCTAGTTTTACTTCCTAAAACCCTTAATATAGACCAACAGAAAGGAAGGAGAATCTCTAGAAAATTCGATTCTAGAAGAAATATAGAAAGCACCTCCAGAGAAGATAAGTTCAGAAAGGAGCCAGAAGAAAAGAAAGATC
Organism: Euphorbia pulcherrima; assembly: GCA_947683365.1. NCBI lineage: Eukaryota > Viridiplantae > Streptophyta > Magnoliopsida > Malpighiales > Euphorbiaceae > Euphorbia > Euphorbia pulcherrima. The sequence goes on from CANTUS010000004.1 coordinate 25,213,439, forward strand.
TGGAAAAAGAAATAGCATGTTTTGAATATGGAGACAAAGAGCATTTCAAATCAAAATGTCCTAAGTTGAAGAAGGAGAAGAGGTACAAAAAGAAGGCAATGGTGGCCACTTGGAGTGGCAGTGAGGAAAGCAGCATATCATCTTCAACAGCAGAAGAAGAAGAAACTGCTAACTGTGCCTTCATGCAATGTTTGATCCGATAGTGTTAGCACATGTTTGTTCCAGCCCGATGAGGACTTATGCCTATTTCATTCGGTGATTAGACAAAAGAACTAAAAAGGACCGAATTATCATAAAAAAATCCACATTCCAGGGAAGCTTCAATTTAGCATTTTCTACTGAAAAATAAAAAAGTCAAAATTTGGTCAAACATAGGTAATCATCCCGCCGGCTAATTACCTATTTACGGTAAAAAAATCAAATCATACCGAGATCTGGTAAGGATTTATGGGATTAAAGTAAGATCTTGTCATATAGGCTGGCTAATTACCTAGGTAATTAGCCCGCCGGCTAATTAACACCCCTCTATTAATGGAGGACTTCGCCCCTCATTTGAGATAGACGGAAAAGGAGAGAAAAATTATGTTGTCCCCTTTTGTTCTAGGAGTCCCAAAAGCCCCAAAACTCTATCAAAACACTTCCAAATCCGAGCTTTATCACCGACATTTGGTATAAACTCATTTCCCCATCTTTTTAGACCAAGATCTCATTGTGATCTTTGGTCTAAAAATGACTCAATCTCTTAAGAACCCTGCATTTTCTTTAGGAATAATTCAAGATTATAGCCATAACTTGGGTTAAACCTATTTTTTGACTAAATCACAATCTCTGGCAACTTCATTCCTGCACCGGCTCTCAAGTCATCCCAGACAAATGAAAAGGTAAACGAAGGGTAATTAGCTCTAAGCCCAACTTTAAAATTCATTTTTATTACTTTTATTTTTGCATATTGCATTCCATTTCTCTGGTTGATTGAGCCACTGGTGCCACTTAAACTATAATACATGTAAATAAGCTCGCAGGTATGGATAAACATCAAGAATGTGAGGAAACTCTATCCAAGTTTCCGAGCCAAAACCCAAATGTTGTAGTTACTTTGCCAAAATTTCAGTAGCAAATATATATTTATTTATGCCGTTATAATACCCATTTTATTTCGTGACTTTATTTCTCAAATAAAACCATTGTAATGGAGAAATTATCACATTAAACATATTTCCAAAATTAATCCAAATCATTTGAACAATATGAGTAACTATTATGTCTGAACTCAGAATCTCATTTTCTTTTCGGTATAAAAATCTCATTTTGGATTAGTATACCACAATTTCCGGTGTAGCTGAACTAGGTGGCGACTCTATTTTATTTTTAAATAAAGCAAAAATGTTTTATTTTAAATATATCTTTTCTTAATAAAATGTGTAAATATATTTCTCAATATAATCATATTTTTGGCTCATATAAAGTCATTGCATTTAAAGCAAACCGGATTTTTCAAACCAAACTAGACGCGCCCCGCGCACCGAACCCCGTATGCACAATTCCGTTAAAACCTTGCCCACTCACAATGGCAACTCTACAGGGGATATAATTGTTTTTATAAAAACCTGATTTTTATAAAAATTCTTTCTTGACATAATAATTAAAATATTGTTTAAATTAAATTTTGGAATCATAGAATATGTCGTATTTTCAACATTACACAAAATTTAGGATGGCATAGCATCTACATTCTTTACCCCATAACCAATTTAGATGTCTTTTGGTGAAGTATCTCCAAGTTTGCGTAGGGCTTGAGGGGTATGGATCTGATCACACCCCTTCCGTAACATACGAGGGCCTTGCTTGATTAAGGGCAAGACTACCCAAGTATATTATATGTGGAAAATTTTCGTTTAGTTTTCTTAGGGCCACTGGGATTCGGTACACAAACGCATAGGGTACCTGTGAGCGGGCAGGGTTTTTGTGAGCACACGGGGTGTAGTGCGCAAGGCGGGATTTGGCTTCTGTGCAGTTTGAGGAAACCACGTCGTTTGGTTTGGTTTGAGAAAATCCGATTCCCTTAGATGCGTGTGCCTCTTTGATAATAAAATGCTTGATTTTATTAAGGAGAAAATTATTTTATTGCTTTTCACGTAAACTTATTTAGTGTGAAAAACATTACTTTTTATAAGCCAAAAATTGTAATTATATTGAGAAATACATATACACATTTTAATAAAAGAAAATATTCTTAAAATAAAGCATTTTTACTTTATTTAAAAATAAAATAGAGTCGCCACTCAGTTCAGCTCCATCGGGAATTGTGGTATACTGATCCAAATGGGATTTTTATACCGAAAAGAGAATGAGATTCTGAGTTCGGACATAATGGGTACTCATATTGTTCAAATTGTTTGGGTTAATTTTAGAATTATGTTTTATGTGGTAATTGCTGCATTACAATGGCTTTATTTAGAATATAAATTCAAGAAATAAAAAGGGAATTATAATGACATAATAAATTGATATTTCTCTACTGAAATTTGGTAGAGTAACGGGAGCGTTTGGGTTTTAGCCCAGAAACTTGGATAGAGTTTCCTCACATTCTGAATGTTTTATCCAAACTTGCAAGCTTATTTATACTAATTATAATATAAGCGGCACCAATGGCTCACTTAACCAGGCAAATGAAAATGCAGAATGAAAATAATACAATAATAAAAATGAGTTTTAATGAGTTTGAAACTTGGGCTTTAGAGGCAATTACCCTCAGTTACCTTTTCGTTTGTACAGGATGACGTGAGAGCTAGTGGATGACCGAAGTTGTCAAGGATTGTGATTTAGTTGGAAAATAGGTTTAACCCAAGTTATGACTATAATCTTGGATTATTCCTAAGAGAAAATGCGGGGTTTTAGGGAAATTGAGTCATTTCTAGACCAAAGATCACTGTAGGATCTAGATCTAAAAAGACTAGAAAATGGGTTTATACTGAATGTCGGTGATAAAGCTTGGATTTGGAAGTTTTTTGGCAGAGTTTTAGGGCTTTTAGGACTCCCAAAACACAAAGATGGCGTAACAGGATTTTAGGTTGGTTTTGGTTCTCCCGGAAAATGAGAGGGGAACTCCTCTATTTACAATAAGAAGGTAATTAGCCGATGGACCAATTACATAGGTAATCAGCCGGCGGGCTAAATACTTATCTGACAAAATCTTATCCAAAATCTTTGCAAATCTTAGCGAATCTTGGTTAGATACATTTTTTACTATTCATAGGTATTTAGCCAGCCGGCTAATTACCTATTTGACCAATTTTTGACTGAAACGGCCCAATGGTCAAAACTAGATGCCTTTAGGCCTCTGCTTTGCCTTATTTTAGCCAAATTCGATCGTTTAGGCCCTGAAATGGCATTTTTTTTGTTTTTAGGACATTTTTACTATTTGACTGGTTGACTGTTTTGATTATTCAGAAATGGATTTCAAGCATTTCAGGGATGCAACTTAGAACATTATGATGAATGGGAATTTTAGGGATTTTTGGATTCTTTTTATGATAATTTGGCCCTTCTTGGATCCTTGTCTGATCACTGATTGAAATAGGTATAAATCCTCATCGGGCCGAGCAAACCGTGCTAATAGTTTGCCCCTCGCGTATAAAATTTTTACTGTGGAGGTAAAATTACACGTACGCCAATAAAAGAGTGACTGCCAAAATCAGTTTTCTAGTGTGATGAGGACATGAAAACATTTTAGAAAAAATCAACATTTCTTAATCGATAATTTTGTGAAACAAAAATTTTTGCCCCTTTGATTAAGAATGTTGATGAAAATCTTTAAACTTGTTGGGGAGTAAATATAAAAAGAAAAGATATTGGGGATGAAAGAAAATGTAGGTTTGGAAAAATTTCATGTCCTTAGCGGTGCATAGAAAATTTTGGTCCACCCATTTTAAAATAGGGTTTTGCATGATGCGGAAGATAAGTGAAGGGTCATACTCACCTGTGGTGTTACATCCATTGATCAGTTTTCTTGTCAGTAAGGATGGCACTGTTACCCATGTTTGATCAATTTTCTCATCGAGGAGTGTGGCACTGTCAGCCACATCTTGATCAATTTGCTTAATTGAGGAAATGTCAAATATGGTGATCAATCTCTCCTCTAGGAGGAGTATTTCGGATTTAGTGATCAATCTCTTATCTAGGAGGAGTATATTTGGCAATCATCGAGTAGTTTTCTCCTCGAGGAGTGTGGCACTATCAACCATCATTGACTAGTTTGTCTTATCAAGGAGTTGGGCAATGTCTGCCACCATTGATGAGTTTACCTCATCATAGAGTTGGACACTGTGTGCCAGCATTGAGCAGTTTGTCTCTCAAGGGAGTTGGGCACTGTCTACCACCATTGAGCAGTTTGTCTCACTATAGAGTTGGGCATTGTCTACCACCATTGAGTAGTTTGTCTCATAATTGACTTAGGCACTGTCTGTCACCATTGACCAGGAGTTGGGCACTATCTACTGTAATTGACCAGTTTATCTCATCAAGGAGTTGGGCACTATCTATCGCCGTTGACTAGTTTTTCTCATACGGAGTTGGGCATTAGCTCTCGCCATTGAGTAGTTTGTCTCACATAGAGTTAGGCACTATCTGCCGCCTTTGAGTAGTTTGTCTCACACGGAGTTGGGCACCATCTGCCGCCATTGAGCAGTTTATCTTACAGGGAGTTGGGCACTATCTATCACCGTTGAGCAGTTTGTCTCACAAGGAGTTGGGTAGTGTCTACTGCCATTGTGTAGTTTGTCTCAGAGGGAGTTGGGCACTATCTGCCGGTATTAAGCATTTCATCTCATAGGGAGTTGGGCACGGTTAGCTACTGTAGAGTAATTTGTCTGATTAGGAGTTGGGCAGTGTCTACCGTCATTGAGTAGTTTGTCTCACAGTGAGTTGAGCATTGTCTTCCACCATTGAGCAGTTTGTCTTACAGGGAGTTAGGCACTGTCTGCCACCATGGACTTGTTATTGAGATTTCTTGTAAAATACAAGCTGACATTGCACTGCATGTCGCAAGCACTATACATGACACTATAAAACTTAATACTACTTGACTTGACATGGCGCCGCATGTTATTGAATTAAATTGACATGACACTACATGTCATCAACATAACTCAATATGACACTACATGTCATCAAATAATTTGACATAGCACTACATGTCATGGATCTGAGGTCTTGCTATAATGTAAATTGTGAAGATCTCACTGGATCTAAGGTTCAGTTATGATGTACAGGGGTAAAGATCTCATGGGATCTAAGGTTTAGCTATGATGTACCTAGGTATAGATCTTGTTGCATCTAAGGTTCGGCTGTGATATGTCGGATAAAGATCACGGTGCATCGTTATGATGAACCTTAGTATTTTGGAAGGGTTTTATGCATTCTTATTTAATGATGCATGTGATGTAGAACATAAGTTATGCAAGCGCATGATGCATTTAGTTGGCATTTTCCCCTAGTCAAATTGGGGAGATGCATCACTTAGTAGCTTTTCCCTGCTAAGGAAATGTCAAACATGGTGATCATCCTTCTCATCTGGAAGGAATTACTATTAAATATGGTGATCAGTTCTCTCTATTGGGAGGAGAACTATTGAATTTGGTGATCAGTTCTCTCTACTGGGAGGAGAACTATTGAATTTGGTGATTAGTTCTCTTTTGGGAGGAGAGCCATCAAAATTGGTAATCAGTTCTCTCATTTAGGAGGAGAATTATCGAATTTAGTGATCAATTCTCTCTAATAGGAGGAGAACTGTCGAATTTAGTGATCAGTTCTCTCTTTTAGGAGGAGAACCGTCAAATTTGGTGATTAGTTCTCTCTATTAGGAAGAGAACTGTTATATTAGGAGGAGAACTGTCGAATTTGGTGATCAATTCTCTCTTTTGAGAACTATCGGATTTGTCTTAAATGATTGATTTATTGTCTATATCATTGGGTAGTCAATATTTTGGTGACTTTGTAGTCTAGTACTACTGTGTTTTGAATGTTGAAGCATTTTCTCAAATGCCTCTTGATCTTAGAAAGCGTTTGAGATGATTTTGCATTATGTTGCATTTATTGTTGACTAACAATGTCTGATTTTATAGCCTTTGCACTTGTAAAATTGTAATATGCATGTAATGTGTAATGTTGTTATGTTTATGCAATGCATTTTATTCTTGCAAGATAAAATTGCGCAACTGCTAAATGACATCTGCTTGCTTGGTTCTCAATAGTATTCTTTTGTACTATTAGCTTCTTGGTTTCTACCATTCTTAATGATGATGAAAATTTAATTTTGGGTTATAGTCCTAGATGTAGGCTTTATAGCTTCAAGGAATGAGCTTATCGTTTTCATTGTAGTTATGTGCGCTTTGCATCAATTACACTCTGATTGTTAGGCTGGCCATGCACTCTTTTTTTTCTTTTTGAATTTTTTTTGCATGCGCTGTATGAACAAGAGCACTTACATGAATCTTTCTACTAACAATTATGTGTATTCATTAAGTGCAAACATTTAACAATTCAGCAAAATGACAAATCAGTCAAAGAAATATGTTTATGCACAAAAGTTTGGTATCTATTCCCAAGTGCTTTCTCCTGTTATCAATGGTCCTTTTCAGGTTTTACCGGTTGATTTCACTCTTTCTTTTGTCTTTATTTTTGCCTAAAAGCCCTCACTAGCTTTTAGCAGACACATTTTTTTTATTTTTTTTAGTTTTCATGGTATTGCTTGAGCCTTTTCTTGTTTGAGGGGTTCATAAACTTGTTTCATTTGATGTCCCTGATGTATAGCATTCCCTTGATGAGAACCTATTTCACCATTTTGGGTCTCTTGGGTGGAATTTTCCCCTAGCGTTAGCATGCACTACTTTCATTTGCTTTAGGATCAATTGCCTCGATTTTGACTTTGTTAGTTATTTTTGTTGTCCTGGTCATCCTTTGTTCACGCACCTTTGTGAGAATTGACTTTGACCTATTTATTTGGTTCATGATGATTCTCTTTGGTAATGGAAGGATATATAGTTTAAATGATGTCATACCTCAGGTTGAGAAATTTTCGTACATTTGTTTGGAGATATTCCATTTGCTAGATATTCTGGCTGATTTGACTTTGTTTGTGTGTTCTACAAGATCCTTATCAACCTTTATGCTTCTTGTCGAGTAGCGCGCCATAAGGAAAAGCAAATCTTTAGAGATTAGTCTCGTCGAATTTATTGGTTTGGTTTTCACTATGATTGTGTTATTGATGAGGTCCTTTCTACATCATGCTAGAGTTTCTTGGGAGTTTGCCATCCAATTCTTTCTCGTGTGGCACATAGTAGATTTCATCTAGATTGCTTTGAGGCATGGTTTGAGTGATTTTCTTTCTCAATTCTGTTTTGTGAATTATCTGTTGGCGTGATTAGATTCTCTGATGATCTTTTCTTAATTTGTCCCTATGAGTAGTAAGGACATTTTACTAATTAGACATGCTTAATTGAACTAGGCAAAGCCAGCCACATGATTTTATTATTTTTTCTCTCTCTCTTTTTCAGGAGTCAAGTTATTCAAAATAGATACCATTTCTGGGTTTGCCAAACGTGCCTAAATTTATTTCCATTATTGGAGCATCATGAATGTTGAATATGTCAAATGTATGCTGCAATGAATACATGAAATCATTATCAGAAACATTGCGTATGTAAGCAAATTTATTCATAATATTATCTATTTCATTGTTTAGTTTGAAAGCATTAGAGATAAAAGCAAAAGAACAATCTTCATTATTTAGCGTAGCTCCCAACATTATAGATGCACATGATTAATGAGTTAAAATATGGAATTTATAGCCCAAACATCAACTTTTCCATTGTGCCACATTCCTGTGGCAGTACTTTTGTATGTCGCAGTCATCGGGTATGCTCTCTTTTTTATCCTAAAGCCATAAACTATCTTCTGCCTCTTGTTTGTCAGTCTCAATTTAACTAACCCAAGAAACTTGTATTGCTCTAATTTCGGGGAGTTTAGCTAGGATTGAGTTTCGGATTGCTTTTCCCTTCACTTTATTTAAAGCCTTTTCTTGTTCAGATCGAGCTTAATAGAGCTCTTTTTAAAGCAGAACTTGTCTTGAACTGGATGAAGATTTGAGTCTACACGGTTCATCCATCTTTCCTTTGCGTATCAATTGTTTGATATCATGAAGTAGGCAGCTACATTCATTAGTTTGTTACCCCTTGGTGACATGATAGGTATAGAAGTTATCCTTATACATTTCATTTGGCTTCTTGTAAGGTTTGGGGTAGACCAATAATTCTACATTCAGAGAATAACTTTGTCAACGATTCTTCCATGGGGATATGCCACGCATGACTGGTTGATTATGAACAACTTTAGTCATTTTCATAACACCATCCTTAATAGGAAGTTTGTTTTCATGTTTGGTTCGATTGGATAAAGGTATGTCATAAATGGTTGAGCGTTTAAAGATTTCCGTACTCTTACTCTTCATCTAATCGACATGGTGAGGTAGGACGTGTTTCGATGTCGGAGTATGGACACTTGGTATCATGGAAAGTCTTTTTGCCATTGTATCATCAATCATTTCTAAGAATGTATCTGACTCTAGAAAGCCTTTCACGGCTTTGGATACTACTTTTGCAACGATTTCATCTTGGTCGTGATTATCCATTCTGTTTATAGAGAAAATGGAGATCAACTTAATTATTCTTTTAAGAAAAGGCATTCTATGTGAACCACAAAACCCAATGATACAATGCCAATCCATCTTGAGCGATAATTTTTTTAGCTAAAGTTAGCCACAATTTTGTTAAGAGTGATGCATGTAAAACATTAGGCACATATGATGCATGATAGTTTAACTGATGATATGAATTATCTTTACAAGTTTAGGTATGAGATTAATGATATGAGGTAAAGAGTGATTGGTCAGATGTGATGAACGAATTCAAAAGAATGAGTTTTTAATGAATGAATGTGATGTATGCATGCATTTATGTATGGTGAATTAAAGAGAATTTAGATATTCGAGGGTGGTCTCTCTCTTTCTCTTTTAGGCCAAGTCCAATCAGGATAAACATAAGACTATGATTAATATCCTAGAGCTACTAATGTTGTGTGCATTCTGAGTACCTATAAGATCAGGGCTAGCATCCTAATAAGCATAATATAGTATAACATGACGTTGTATGTCGTAAGCATATCACGAGATGACATGATGATGCATGTCAAAGCATGGCATGGAAAATCAAAATATGAAACGGCGCTGGATGTCGAGAGCATAATTAAACTTGACATGACACTGCATGTCAAAATGGAAATATAGCGTGACATGTCAGTGCATGTCAAAGTAGAAACATAGTGTGACATGACACATGTCAAAATGGAAATATAACATGACATGACACTGCATGTCAAAACAAAAATTTAATGTGACATGACACTGCATGTTAAAATAGAAATATGACATAACACTGCATGTTAAAATAGAAATATAATGTAACATGACACTGCATGTCAAAATGAAAATATAATGTAACATGACACTGCATGTAAAAATGGAAATGGGACATGAGATTGCATGTCAAAATAGAAATATAACGTGACATGACATCGCATGTCAAAATGAAAATATAATGTTACATGATACTGCATGTCAAAACATAAATGTGACATGACACTGTATGTCAAAATAGAAATATAATGTGACATGACACTGCATGTCAAAATGAAAATGTGACATGACACTACATGTCAAAATAGAAATATAACGTGACATGACAATGCATGTCAAAATGAAAATATATCGTGACATGACACTCCATGTCAAAACGGAAATGTGACATGACATTGCATGTCAAAGCAGAAATATAACGTGACTTGACACTGCATGTCAAAGCATGACATTTCATAAGCTTAGGGTTTACATGGCATTATATGTCAAACACATGGATACATGGCACTACATGTTATAAGTACAAAGTTATATGGTACTACATGTTATATCTATAGAATGCATGTTATAGACTAAACTTAGTACAACACAACATGTCGGGTTATAGCTATAACCCTAATGAATGAATATATGTGATTATGTATGATCTTAGAGGTATCAAAAAAGGGCGTCAAATGTCCGCAAATCATTTAGCTAAAGAGTGGTTTTAACATTCGTGGAGTATTTAACAGTGGTCAGGTATTCGTGGATATCAAACAGGGTTATGAATCTCAATATTCAATGAATATCAAAAGAGATTGGGTGGTCACATATAGTTAGGAGATCTAATTAGGTTATTTGCCACATTCATGAAATGCACAAAGTCGAGTGTCTTTGAGTGAAAGTACAACTTAGAGAAGTGTCATTTTAGGAATGCGCTAAGATTATGATCATCTAGGATGCCCCTGGGGTAGGACTTATTTCGGTCATTCAAGGGATGCCAAAAAGTTTGTGTCTCACTGGACATTAATTCGACAATCGTTATGCCGCCTTGGTTTGGGTAAGATTTGGTCATTCGGGGAATGCCAAAAAGGTTTATATCCCTATAGGTATCTTTTGAGCAACCACTGGGTTAACTAGGGGTCAAATATTTGTGAAATATTGGATAGAAGTTAAGCATTCGAGGAATGTGTAACAAAAGGGGTAAATCTTTGATACTCATGGAATATCAAGCTTAGTGAAGCGATCACTTTAAGCGCCAAGGTTTGGTTGAGTTTTCTTTCATGGAAAGCATAACTTAAAGTTATGTCATTTTAGGAATGCACTAAAGTCAGGGTCATGTAGAATGCCCCTAGGTATTTTGGCTAAGTCATTGTAGGAATGGCTTAGCTATTGTGTCTCGTTGGACACTAATTTGGCAATCACTATGTCAAGTTAATTCTTGGAAAAGCTTTGGTCATTCGGGGAATGCCGAAGAAGTCATGGGATTTAATTCGGCAATTATATGGTTGCCTTGGTTTTGGTAATTTGGGGAATGCCGAAAGGTATGAGCCTCGCGGTCGGGTTTAAGACAACTCGATGATCGGGATTAGATGACTCGGCGTATTGGTTGAGACTGGGTTGACTCACTAGTCAAAGATGACTTGTTGGTCGAGATTAGATGACTTGCTGGTCCAATTTTTGGCAACTCATTAGTCAAGTTTAAATTTACTCGGGGATTGAAGGTGGCTTTATTAGTCAGGTGACTCACTGGTCCAATTGAGTCATTGGTCGATGATGACTTTAGGTAGTCAAGTGACTTACTAGTCCAGGGTGACTTTAATAGTCGGATGACTCGATGGTAAGATTCTTTATTGGTTGACTTGACTCATTTGTTGATTTGGGATTGGCTTCGATAGTCAGGTGACTCACTAGTCTAATTTTTTTGTAGACTCGACTCACTGGTCAAGTTTTTGAAATGACTTTAACAGTCAAATGACTCACTAGTCAGGTTTTAAAATGACTTTAATAGTCGGATGACTTAGTGGTTAGGTTTTGAAATGACTTTACGATCAAGTGAGTTGACTTGCTGGTCACCCGAAGGTCAACTCATTGGTACAAGGAGAGATTACTCACTAGTCACTCAAGGGTTAACTCAGTGGTCGAGAGTGAGTTGGCTTGCTAGTCACTCGAGAGCTGATTCAATGGTCAAAGGTAGGTTGACTCGCTGGTCACTCGAGGGCTGACTCGGTGGTCAAAGGAGAGTTGACTCACTAGTCACTTGGAGGTTCACTCGGTGGTCAAAGGTGAGTTAACTCACTAGTCACTCTAGCACAGATTCGGTGGTCAAAGGTGAGCTGACTTGCTGGTCACTCAGAGGCTAACTCGATGGTCCAAGGTGAGTTGACTCGCTGGTCACTCGAGGGCTGACTCAGTGGTTGAAGGTGAGTTGACTCGCTGGTCACTCGAGGGCTAACTTAATGGTCGAAGGTGAGTTGACTCATTGACTCGGTGGCCAAGAGTGAGTTGACTCATTGGCCACATGAAAGATGACTCGATGGTCAAAGGGTGAGTTGACTCATTGGTTACTCGGTGGTTGACTCGATGGTCACTCGAAGGGTGACTCTATGGTCAAAGGTAACTTGACTCGATGGTCACTCAAAGGATTGACTTAGTGGTTAAAGGTGAGTTGACTCGCTGGTCACTCAAAAGGTTGACTTGATGGTTAAAGGTGAGTTGACTCGTTGGTCACTTGGGGTTGGCTTGCTAGTTCAAGGTGAGTTGACTCACTGATCACTCGAGGGGCTGACTCCATGGTCAAATGTGAGTTGACTCGATGGTCACTCGAAGGTTGACTTGATAGTCGAGGGCGAGTTGACTCGATGGCCACTCGGGGTTTGACTCAGTGGTTACACGTGAGTTGACTCACTGGTCACTCGAAGGTTGACTTGGTGGTTAGAGGTGAGTTGACTCGCTAGTCACTCGATGATTTGCGTATTTTGGCTCATGGGTTGAGCCTAGGTGGGCTTACTGGTCTCGATTATTTTGGCTCATGGGTTGAGCCTAGGTGGACTCACTAGTCTCCGGCCATTTCTGCTCATGGGTTGAACCTAAGCGGACTCACTAGTGTTGGTTATTTTGGCTCATGGGTTGAGCCTAGGTGGACTCACTGGTCTCAATTATTTCAGCTCATGGGTTGAGCCTAGGTGGACTCACTGGTCTCAATTATTTTAGCTCATGGATTGAGCCTAGGTGGACTCACTAGTCTTGGTTTATTTCAATTCAAGGGTTGAGACTAGGTGGACTCACTAGTCTCGGTTTATTTTGGCTCGCGAGTTGAGCATAGGTGGACTCACTGGTCTCAGTTATCTTAGGCTCCTGCAGCTAAGGAAATAAAATGGTATATCACACATCAATTTCATGGCTACACAAATATGTGGTTAGCTTACACGCAACCATGATGCTTATGATGTCCGTTTTCAGTTTATTTATATTTAGTAAACCTGCACATGTAGCAAACGGTTAGATCATGCCTACCGTCCTTTTAACTCCATTTGGTTACTTTGCTTTAAAGGCAACATGGGACTTAACAAAGTCTGCTTGTGTGCACTTCGGATTTTTGGGTGAATCCATGGAAAAGTGTCTATGGTTCATCTGTAAGCTGGTTTCAGTCTCAAGATTGGGTGTGATTGTGTACCCTGTGCTTTTGTGTACCGAGATCCAGTGGCCCTAAGCAAACCAAAGGAATCTTTTCCACATATAATATACTCAGGTAGTCTTACCCTTAAGCGAACAAGGCCCTCATACGTTACGTAAGGGGTGTGATCAGATCCATAGCCCTCAATACCTAAGCAAACTTGGGGATACTTCACCAAAAGACACCTAAATTGGTTTAGGGGTAAAGAATGCAGATGCTATGCAACCCTAAAATTGTGTAATGCCTGAAATTACCACATATTCTGTAATTCTAAAATTTAATTTGAATAGTATTTTAATTATCATGTCAAAAAAGGAATTTTTATAAAAAAATTGGGTTTTTATAAAAATAATTCTTCCCCAACAGAGTCGCCACTATGAGCGGGCGAGGTTTTTGTGAGCACGCGGGGTGCGGTGTGTAGGGCGCAGTTTGAGGAAACCGCATTGTTTGGTTCGGTTTGAAAAAATTCAATTCGCTTAGATGCGTATGCCTCTTTGATAATAAAATGATTAGTTTTATTAAAGAGAAAATTATTTTATTATTTTACACGTATACTTATTGTATGAAAAACATGACTTTTTATAAGCCAAAAAATGTGATTATATTGAGAAATATATATACACATTTCAATAAAAGAAAATATTTTAAAATAAAGCATTTTTACTTTATTTAAAAATAAAATAGTTGCCACTTTATTCAGCTCCACCTGAAATTGTGGTATACTGATCCAAAATGGGATTTTTATGCCGAAAAGAGAATGAGATTCTGAGTTCGGACATAATAGGTACTCATATTGTTCAAATTGTTTGGGTTAATTTTGGAATAATGTTTTATGTGGTAATTGCTGTATTACAATGGCTTTATTTAGAATATAAATCTAAGAAATAAAACAGACATTATAACGGCATAATAAATAGATATTTCTCTACCGAAATTTTTGCAGAGTAATGACAGCGTTTGGTTTTAGCCCAAAAACTCGGATAGAGTTTCCTCACATTCTATAAGATTTATCTGAACCTGCAAGCTTATTTATACTAATTATAATATAAGTGGCACCAATGGCTCACTTAAGCAGGCAAATGAAAATGCACAATGAAAATAATGCAATAATAAAAAGGAATTTTAATGAGTTTGAAAGTTGGGCTTTTGAGCCAATTACCCTCATTTACCTTTTCGTTTATACAAGATGACGTGAGAGGAGGTGCACGACTGAAGTTGTTAAGGATTGTGATTTGGTTGGAAATTAAGTTTAGCCCAAGTTATGACTATAATCTTGGATTATACCCAAGAGGAAATGAGTTTTTTGGAAATTGAGTCATTTTTAGACCGAAGATCACTATGAGATCTAGATCTAAAAGACCCGAAAATGAGTTTATACCGAATGTCGGTGATAAAGCTCGAATTTGGAAGTGTTTTGGCAGAGTTTTTGGGCTTTTAGGACTCCCGGAACACAAAAATGGCGTAATAGGATTTTATGTCGGTTTTGGTTCTGCCAAAAATGAGAGGGGAACTCCTCTATTTATAATAAGGAGGTATTAGCCGGTGGACTAATTACATAGGTAATTAGCCGGTGGACTACTTACCTATCTGACAAAATTTTATCCAAAATCTCCGCAAATCTTGGCTAGTCACGATTAGATATGATTTTTTTACTATACATAGGTAATTAGTCTGCCAGCTAATTACCTATTTGACCAATTTTTGACTGTAATGAGCCAATGATCAAAACTAGACGCCCTTAGGCCTCTACTTTGCCTTATTTTAGCCAAATTTGACTGTTTAGGCCCTCCAAATGGCCTTTTTTGTGTTTTCAAGACATTTTTACTGTTTGGCTGGTTGACTGTTTTAATTATTTAGAAATGGATTTCAAGCATTTCAAGGATGCAACTTGGAACATTATGATGAATGGGAATTTTAGAGATTTTTGGATTTCTTGATGACAATTCAGTCCTTCTTGGCTCCTTGTCTGATCACTGATTAAAATAGGTATAAATCCTCATCAGGCTGAGCGGACAGTGCTAACAGTACCCAATCGCACCCAATCATGAGACCATAATCCGCATATAGATGACCCATAGACACTCACCCATAGGTTTACCCAAAAACTAGGAGTGCACGCGAGTAGACTTCGCTAAGTCCCACGTTGGCTCTAAAGCGAAGTAACCCATTGGAGTTAAAAGGGCGGTAGGCCCGATCTAACCGTTTACTACATGTGTAGGTTTATTAAATATAATTAAATAGAAATCGGGACATCATAAGCATCATAGTTGTGTGTAAACTAACCACATCTTTATGCAGACATGGTATTGACGTGTGAAGATACCATTTTGTTTCGTTAGCTATAGAAACCTAAGGTATCCAAGACCAGTGAGTCCACCTAGGCTCAGCCCATGAGCTAAAACCAATCGAGACCAGTGAGTCCACCTAAGGTCAACCCATGAGACAAAATAATTGAGATCAGTGAGTCCACCTTGGCTCAGCCCATGAGCCAAGACAAATCGAGACCAGTGAGTCCACCTAGACTCAACCCATGAGCCAAAATAATTGAGATAAATGAGTCCACCTAAGCTCAGCCCATGAGCCAGAACAAATCGATCCTAGTGAGTCCGCCCTGGCTCAACCCATGAGCCAAAATAATTGAGATCAGTGAGTCCATAGAGGCTCAGCCCATGAGCCAGAACAAATCAAGACCAATGCATCTACCTAGGCTCAGCCCATGAGCCAAAATGTACAAATCCTCAAGTGACTAATGAGTCAACTCAATCGAGTCAACCCTGGGTGACCATCAAGTCAACTCACCTTGGACCATAGATTTAATACCCAAGTGACCAGCAAGTTAGCTCACCTTGGACCATAGAGTCAACCCCCCACTGACCAGCGAGTCAGCTCACCTTGGACGATATAGTCAATCCCCGAGTGACCAATGAGTCAGCTCACCTTAGACCATAGAGTCAATCCCCAAGTGACCAGCAAGTCAGTTCACCTTGGACCATAGAGTCAATCCTACAGTGGCCAGCGAGTCAACTCACCCCCAACCATCGGATCAAATCAGATTTGGGTTAAAACCCTAGTCTTCGAGCCACATGTCTGTGGTATTCCATGAATATTACCGGCTACCCTTGCCGGTTGTTCCATGAACAATTGATATACATCCAACTCCCTACTATTTGTGTGTATCCATCCATCCATTCATTCATTCACCCATTCATTCATTCACTCTTTCATTTTGACAAACCAAGGTAAGAAGAGCTAAGAGCCGTACTCGATACACTTACTAACACTTGATCTCTTGCATTTTCTGGTTGGAAGCGAGAGAGAAGGAGGTTAAGATGCATTATAGGTAGCCTAAAAGTCAAACCACCGCCAATAGTCGAATCTCCAGCCGGTTTTTTCTGCGATCTAGAACTTGAAACCGCAATGCCAGATAATGGTGCAGTTGGATAGTCCCTCAGAAGGTTTCTGGATGCTCCGGAATTCCGTGATGTTTGGTAAAGGCTGAGTAGTTATAATTCTCAGAAAACCCAAGAACAAGAGGCGGAGATAGCGGCATTGAAGGTAAAGATGGCACACATGAAAAAGTTGTCCCCGATAAAAGACAAGTTTGTTGCTACCTCCATCGAGCAGTATATAGACATTTACCGATTCATGTCGAAGGAATCGGAAGCCCTCATGGCCAACTTTGTGATTCCTTACATAACCCCATATATTGGCATTAGGCCTCCTCATGCGCATGTGGAGAGTTATCTTTAGATCATGACTAGTATAAACATCCCTAAGGTTCATATAGTCAACCTATTTCAAGCTACTCTGCGTGGAGCGACTTTTGAATTGTACATAAGGATGCCAACAGACGTAAAATCTGATTAGAAGTAGTTGTGTTATGCATTTTTGAAGAACTACACTTTCAATATGAAGGTCAAAACTACTCTACAAGATCTCGAAAGGGTCAAGCAATGCCCGAATGAATCCTTTAAAGAATACTACCTAAGGTGGATGGTTGTTCACGTACTTATGACTGGGGCACCCGACCAAGAGGCCTTAATAGTAAAGCTTGTTGAAGGATCTAGCCAGAGGTATCGGGATGACATGAAGATGAAAAGGTTCAATACCTTTAATGACGTGGTAGACTATGCTAAAAGACTAGAAAAGTATAAGGAAGAAGACCAGATGAAGAAGCAAGAAAAACAGGCTTACACTAAACCCAGATATTGGGAAAAAGGTTGGTCTTCTAAACAAGGTAACTTCGAATCCTCAAAAGCTCCATCTAAAGTTATAGAAGCCACCCAGGTGCAAACTCATCAATCCATCTCCCCATGGGTAGAGTCACTATCATAAATATTTACCAAGCTGAGGAATTCCGACCAACTTCAGAGCGTCAAACCGTTTGTTCCACCTAATGCTGCAGATAGAGATAACTTTGTGCCTATTACGTGGCCAAGAGGCATCGTACTAATGAATGCACTCGACTACTAAAAGATTTACAATAGATGATAGCCGATGGACGAATGAAGGAGCCTGAAGAAATCGAGCACATAGACTAATCCTCTGCCAAAATATGAGGCCATAGTAAATGCCATCAATGTTCCGGTGGAGGCCGACGAGCTCGGTATTGACATGATGGATAATTTCAGACATGACCCAAGATGGGGGGATAGTATGAATTTTGACAACATGGACATCATCTACCTGGTTAATCAATACATCTCAAGAATGAGGAGGGAAGGGCTGGACTAATATTAAGTGCCACCACACCTCATATCTAAGGGGATTCTGACTCGAATGAGCATATAGAAGAATTCATTCGATTTATACATGGATAAGAGATTGCTATGATGGGTTTTACACCTAAATTCCCCTACTTCTTGGAAGGTCCAGCTATAGACTGGTACAATATAATGCCAATGGAAGGCCGTTGGAACCGGTATTATATGGAGAGATCTTTCTCGACTACTTCATGGCTTCTCAATCACACTCGAATGTGCTTTGCTAGTGGTTAGCGCCTCAAGTAGATCAACACAATGTTAGGTGGTAGGATATTCCTCCTCCACAACCCCCCATGTATAATCCCCCAGATTACATGAGTCCCAACTACATTGGGATAAATCTATTCGATTTGGGAAGTTCTTCTGGAATGACACAATGAGGAAATCAAGAGCTATATGATCCTAAACAAGACTGGAGTAATCACGGGGACCAGTAAAGGTACCTTGGCATTAACTTGGATGGGATAGCACAAGACCCATTTGCAAAACTCCATGCAGATATGGCATTAGAAAGGAACCACAGGAACTAAGTGAGCACCGAGCCGTGCGACCAGTTTATAGGGTTCCACACAAATTACAATGTATGGTGCCCGTGTAGAGGAGACATTCACCAGTATGAGAGGCATGATCTCTGACCTTCACATAGCTATCATAAGTGTTGAGGCCGGAGTAAATGCAATAGAGGAATACCCTGAGGAAGATCATGAGGAAGATCCTGAGGAAGACCCTGAGGAGGATTCTGATAATGATATGCCAATTCAACATGCTCTAAATTGGGTCTTCGAACAACAACCATTTGATGATTCAGATGAAGAAGTAGAAAAATTTGAGGACTTCGACGAGTCAGATCATGAAGATGAACGTGAAGTGGATAATCTGGGGTATGAACCTGAGATCTTTTCAGACGACGAGCTAAGCCACTTTCTAGGGGATTTCAAATATGAAGCTCCTTTCCTTAATGGCATAACAGTCGACTATTATGGTGCTAAGAGACATGCCTCATCCTTGGAGCACAACTCTCCAGGCGCCTTATGGTCTACGAGAAGTGATGATTTAGGAGACTTTACAGACTTCGACTCAAGTAGTGAGCACTTCATCAATATAATCCAAGACGAGGGGCAAGAATCTTCTTAGGAGTACATCAAGGAGAGAATCCGTGCAGAAAATGAATTAGCTCAAACCAGTTATCATATCTAAAGTCTGCACTCAATGGAAATATGAGGCTACGCCCTCACATCCGTGAATTTGTGCGGATGATGAATGATGGGTTCATTCACTATATCCATTGGCCCGAAAGGTTCCGCTTGACTCTCGAATAAAAAGCAATCATATAGTATGAAGGACTAACATTTTACCAAAAGTCATTTTGGAATATGTTGGCTAGACAATTCATTGATTACTTTACCTAGGTAGACTTACCAAAGGATACAACTCTAGAGCTAGATAAATATGGAAACCCACTGTTATATTGGGAATGGAAAGCAACTAACAAAGTCCACTCGACATCAATTAGATCTTCCAAGGAATATCCTTGGTACATGAATAAGCAATTTGATAAACCAGAAGAATCGGTCATAGGCGACAATGATCAAGATCCAACTGATGGGGCTTCCTCGTCTGTTCACATGATTGAGCAAGACATCAACCCCATCCTATGCCAAACCCTACAGGAGAACCCTATTATCCCGAAAAGGCAGCCTAAAAAATTCCACTTTATGCAGTGGCCCTTTACCACTAAAGAGCCATCTTCCATGAACAAGTCGATTGACTTGCTAGAAATACAACTTGACGATGATTTTGACGAGTTCAAAGTCTTTCAAACAACAAACTCACCTACCTAGATTGTCAGTGCTGTCACCAAAGGATGGAAAATCACTAGGTTAGTGGCCCCTACTATGCCTAGAACGAGGCCTCCGACACCTCCTTATTTTGTTAAGTCCTTGGAATAGATAGAAAGTCTAACTATAGACCAGCTAAAGGCCACCACTACTAATACGAGCATTTAGGACCTTCTACTTGGTTCTCAAGATTATAGGCTCGCCATTGTGAAAAAGCTGATGGACATCGAAACATCTCCCATGGCATTGCCAAAGCAAGTTTGCGGGCTGCTTAACACCGAGACTGGCACTGTTATCCCCAACATTATTTTCTCAAGCTCAGATTTACCTGATGAGGGCATTCACCACAATATGGCTCTTTACTTGAAGGCTAGTGTTTTTGGGCGTATCATGCCATGTGTAATGGTCGACGATGGCTCATCACTGAATGTCTATCCTAAGGATATTCTGCCATTCCTGGGACTAACCAAGAGGGACTTGAAGAGGTCCATGATGGTCATCAAGGCCTACAACAATTCTAAGAGAACCGTCATTGGTACTTTTGAAGCTAAAGTTACTATCAGAGAAATCTTATCTATTGTGCTTTTTACAGTTATAGACATCCTAGTAACTTTCTCCATGCTGCTTAGACGACCATGGTTCTATGCTCTGGAAGGGGTTAAATCTACTCTTCAGAAGAAAATTAAAATCCTGTTCCACAAAAAGATCATCACTCTAAAGGCTGACGAAGCATCGGTGGTGGTAGCATTGAAGATAGAAGAAAGCCATATGAAAGGACTTACCATAGCCCCCATCAGTCATGGATCAGAAAAATAACCAAAAGTGCATTGGGGCCCCTGGATTCAAGGTTACATGCAAAAACACCACTCCCGGAAAAGGACTAGGTGCCCATAAGTAGGGAATGCCAACTTTCAATATAGGGGCAGGAGAATGGAAACCTACGGGACTAGGCTATAAAGGCACCAAAAGAATCACCAATAAGACGGTCTTTCAGAACAAGTTAGATCAACCCTACAACAGAACCCCTAAGCTTGTTACTCACCAAGGGAGGACGGTTCCAGGATTTGAGATTTTCTCAAATGTAGTCGACTATGGCAAGCACGGTAAAAGCTCTATTGCTTGTGTAATGAAGAAAGCAGGTCATCAGCCATATGCTAGGGCAATTCCCAATCAGACCAAGCTTAATGAATAGGTGCACCTAAAGAAGATCAAGAAGCTGAGCAAAGAAGAGGAAATCCTCAAGACTCTAACCAATCACCTTCAAGCACAACTCAAGAGAGTAGAGGAAGCAAGGAACAAGGGAGGTTTCTTAAGCTCAGCTGTCATTGACATAGTCAAGGCCATGAAGGGCAAGGCAAAGGTAGAAGAAGAAGATGATAAGGACATCTTGTTGAAGCTAGCTGCCATGAAAGAATCATTTACTACAAAGCCAGACCCTACCGGATGAGTCTTTTATTTTTATTTCTGATATGTTTGAAATGAATAATATAGTTTATGATGATAATAAGATGCAGAACTTTGCTTATTTGGATTGTGTTTTTGATTACAATTCCATGCATCCATTCCAGTATTCATCTGGCATCTTTAACATTAATAATGATATTACAAAACAAATTAACTTAAATACAGAAGATGACCCAAAAATGGTATACATTTCCAATCAACTGCCCATCAAGCAAGAGAAAGAATTAATAAAAGTACTAAGAAATCATGTTTTAGCCTTCGCTTGGTCTCACGAGGACATGCCAAGATTTGATTAGCACATCGTCGAGCACAAGATCCCATAGACTCATAGATACGTCCAGTAAAATAAAAGATGAGGAGGATGCACCCAGAATAGGATGAAAAGGTCAAAGCAGAAGTAGCCAAGTAGATCAAGGCTACTTTTGTGGAGGTCATCGAGTATCCCACTTGGCTATCCAATGTAGTTACTGTGCACAAGAAAAATGGCGATGTAAGAGTTTATATCAACTTCAGGGACTTGAATAAGGCTACCCCTAAGGATGATTTTCCGTTGCCACATATTGACGTTCTGGTAGATAACGCGATAAGGGCAGCCATGTTTTCCTTCATGGATGGGTTCTCTAGCTACCACCAGATCCTCATGAACATAATAGACAAGTTCAAAACTGTATTTATCTCAGAATGGGGAATGTATTGTTTCAGAGTGATGCCTTTTGGACTTAAAAAATACAGAGGCAACCTACTAGCAAGCAATCACAACATTACTACGTGACTTGATCCACAAAGAAGTCAAGGTCTACATGGATGACATGCTTGTAAAATATGCTATGCCAGAAGAGCACCTGGTAGTGTTGGAGCGATTCCCCATGAGAATTCAGAAACACAATCTCCATCTCAACCCAGAGAAGTGTATATTCGGTGTCATGTCAGAAAAATTGTTGGGGCATGTGGTTAGTAAAAAAGGCATAGAAATGGATCCTAATAAGGCCCATGCCATTAGGGAAATGCTTGTACAAAAAACTATGAAAGAAGTAAGGAGCTTCTTGGGGTCTATACAGTATGTCAGCAGCTTCATAGCACAGTTAACTACCACATGCAAGCCTATATTGAAGCTCTTGAGGAAGCATCATCCAATAGAATGGAACGACCAATGTAAAGAAGCCTTTGAGAGGATCAAAGCCTACCTAATAAACCCCCCTATGCTAAAGCCGCCGATTCTCGGAAAGCCACTCATTCTCTAATTGGCAATAGAAGAAACAAATATAGGAGCCATGATTTTCAGGAGCACGAAAATAAGAAAGAACACGCAGTTTATTATCTCAGCAAGAAATTGCAAGAGTATAGGGCTTGATATACCATCATAGAGAAAACCTATGCCAGCATGGTTTGGCTCACCAAGAAGCTCAAAAAATCTCAAAAAATGGACCATATTCTTTGATTCAGCTGTTAATAAGCGAGGAGATAGCTTGGGAGTTATCATCATTACGCCAAATGGAGTGCTCATACCTCTATCAAAGCGATTAGAATTTCTCACCACAAATAATGGAGCAGAATATGAAGCCCACCTATTTGAAATGTCTATTTTGGTCACTCTTAGAGCGGACAAAGTGAAGATTGTTGGTGATTCTGCTTTGGTCATCAAACACGTCACGGGAGACATGGAGCTGAAGGAGGAATCCCTCAGGCCTTACCTAGAGGCTATATGGAGGAAAGTCACAATGTTCAATGAATGCAAATTTTGTCATATGCCCGGAGAGGAGAACCAGATGGTGGATTCATTGACCACTCTAGCCTCCATATAGGAAGGGCCTCAAAGACAGCCAATCAAACCCCTTATTATGGACACAACCCGATCCCTGTACTACGTCTATGCAATAGAAGTCGCTATGGATAAGAAAGAACCCCGGTACTCTGACATCGTCAAATTCCTCAAAAACGGTGAATTCCTAGCCAAAGCTATGGATTCTGATAAGAATACGCTGAGGAAGCTCATTGTGCTATTCTGCCTAATTAAGGGAGATCTATTCAAAAGGTCGTCTGATAGTTTGTTGTTAAAATTTTTTACTCAACGAGAAGCAAAGAAGGTGATGAAAGAAGTACATTCAGGAGACTGCGGCCCATATATGAACGGCATCATGATGGTGAAGAAAATTCAAAGGATGAGGTACTTTTGGTTAACCATGCTAGCTGACTGCATTCAAGAAGCAAAGACTTGCCATGTCTATCATATATAAGGAGATGTGAGTCACTTGCCCCCAACAAAATTATAGATTTTGAGGATGCCTTGGCCATTCTCAGCCTAGGGCATCGATATCATCGATGAAATAAGACCATCCTCAACCAACAGCCATTGCTTCATCATAGTGGCGGTCAATTACTTTTCCAAATGGGATAAAGTAGAATCATATACAAGCATCACAGCTAAGAAAATGGCTCGGTTTATTGAACAACATATCTTTGCTAGATACAGCATTCCTCATCATATAGTGAGCAACAATGGTGTACAATTCTAAGGAGAAAAAGCCGATCTTATTGAGAAGCATGAAATAGAGCATCATCGCTCTTCACCCTATCGCCCTCAAGCCAATAGAGCCATAGAAGTAACTAATAAGGCCATTAAGAAGATCCTCTCCAAAATGATCACCGATTACCAAGATTGGGCCGACCATTTGCCTTATGCCTTATGGGGATACAGATCCAGCATCAAAACTCCTATAGGTCAAACTCCTTTTTCTCTCATCTACAGAATGGAGGTAGTATCGCCCATTGAAATGTAGATCAAGTCTTTGTGTATAGCCCTTAAAGAAAGACTTCTTGAAAATGAATGGGCGAAGGCAAGGCATGAAGAATTAACTTTGATAAACCAGAAATGATTAACTACATTGGAGAATCTACAGCTATACCAACACATGGTAAGAGCTTACAATTGTAAAGTCAAATGGCAGGATCAACCTCTGAGAATAGGTGATCTGGTCTTAAAACAATCTCGTAAGACCAATACGGATGCATGAGGGAAGTTCCAACCAAACTGGGAGGGGCCAGACATAGTAAGGAAGACTCTTAGTAAAGGGGTAGTTAAAATCTCAGATCTGGACGGCAACAAATTTGTAAATCTAGTAAATTACGACAAACTCAAGCGCTATCTTGTGTAAAAAAACGTCTATCAAGAGCCAGTGAGGGCCCTTAAAGAAAAATAAAGACCCCAAAATAAAAGAGTGAGGCCTTGGGTAAAATCCATTTAGAACATTAGGCAACAATGGACATTTCTTAGGAATAAATACCATTTATCCTTCCTATTTAGATAATATCTTTTATAGTAGCATATTGATGTTAAAAATACTGCATGAGTGTATTAAATGGAAACTGCAAATTGTTTAATAAAACACATATTCAAATAGCATTTTTCATCCTTATCACACATAAAGTGCACTACAAATAGGAAATGGAAATGACAGAGGTAAAAAATGAGGCCTGAAGCCTTTATTCTCCCACAAAGACAAAAGACACACGATGGCAAGGTCATTGAACTCCAAGGAAACTATGGAGACTCTTAGTCTCGATAAACCTCTCCTCAAGGGTGGCAAGCCCATAAGTTCTCGCAACCTAGATACGATAAGCCTCAGAAGTATGGATGTCAAAAGGCATATAATAGTTCACCTCCACCCGAGATTGATTGATCCACCTCACATCATGATGATAAACCCGAGTATAAGAAAGCTCAGAATGGATGAGGGTGCACAAGGAGGTCAAAAACCCCTTAGGATGACTATACTGTCTGTACAAGCGACCGGGAGAGTAGGAGATAATCTCAGGAAGACCAATGAGGACTACGCCATCTCTAGCAACATCGGTAGTCACATGCGTGATTCCCCACTAAGGGCAAACCCAACAAATATCCTCAGTAGCTCGACTTCCCATAAACTCAAACCACTCCTCAATAGTGAAGTGTCTATGAGATCGGTTGTCGATGTGAACTATGGAGCCCCGTTCCTAGTAAGCCTACTATTGATAATTCATGCCTATGGGAATAGACAATACGTATAGCATGGCCTAAAGCCAAAAGCTACAAAAACAACACAAAAAAAAGAAAAGAAAAAAGAGGCCTGCTGGATTGAAAACCTGAAAAGGTAGTCCTGGCAAAAATTAAGGCAAGCCTGATGAAGCAGGTTCATGCAAAAAGAAAGGCACAAATAGAATTTACCTCAAGGAGAAGTTTGCTACCCCTAGTAGTAGCTTCAGTCCTATTCTGGGAAGAGCACACAAAGATCAATGTCTCGGCCAAACTCACTGCAACGGAAGATTTCCCCTCTAACATCTGATCAACGATGGTCAAGAAGCCGAAGCTATGAACGAAAGTTGGAGCCTCACAGAGAAATACCCTCAGCAAAAGTAAACAAATGAGTGAAAGCCAACTTGCATCATTAGGAGCAAGATTCCTGACTACGTCGAAAGCCACATCCAACCTCAGGCCCTTGATACAAATTAATCGGGCCTATCGAATCGTTGCAATAAGAAACAGTTCATCAATGGATCAGAAAACTTAAGATGATGCATCAAAATGGCCAGAGGTATATCGGATGAAGATCTCAAAAGTCCATAAAATTCCTTATACAAGGGGCACAACTCATGATCCCTAAATCGGAACACGTTGTCAATAGGGTCCCAAAACCTAACGGCAGCCTGGATCACATTATCCTTAACAAAGATACGACAATATGCCTTCATATGTGATAAATTGCAAACCCTAAGATGGTCCCAACCATCAGAGTTCTTTAGATAAACATTCAAATCTGCACAAAAACGGATGTAGCCCTCCATGGCAAAATTTCAAAGGGTAGCAGTCGCTATACATAGTTTATCGGGCAATTTGTCAATATCTGGTAGATAACCCCAATAAACTCAATCATTAATGAAAAGAAGAAAGCATAAAGCATGAGAATAATGCAAAATTATTTTATAAATGAAAAAATGTGTTCGTACAAGGAAAGGCTCTACAAACGGCCTAAAAGAACAAAAAACAACGAAAAGAAAGCCTATCTACTATCCATCGCTAGAACTCAGATGGCTGGGATCAAAAGATGACAGAGGAGTAGGATAGCCACCCTATAGAAAGAACCCTAAAGGATTACCCTATCCATGATGAGGCTATTACTGCTGGTCATCCAGCTGGATCATCCCAAACTGAGCTCAAAGCCGCTGGATCTCTAGCTATAACATTTTAACATAGATCATTCATATACATTTCATGACATGCCATGCATCATCATTAACATGATAAAGTAATAAACATATCGCCATATCAAAATTTTGGTTCATCATGAACCGCTGCTGCCCTTGGATGTATCCCCACTCAGAGATGCTAACAACGATAGGCACCAGCAAAGAAAAATAAGGGATCGCAACAAGTCAAAATTGCCATAATCTAAAGAAGGGGGAAAAGCCGAAAGAACTCATGTAGGTGGTGCCGATAGGGTGGAAAGTCACTGGATGCTCAAGGTTCAGGTAAGTCTGAATCACTGGCATGTAAGTCATTAGGTCAAACGGTACATCAAGAATGTTGATGGTTGATACTGAAAGCCCTAATGTCCCTCCATCATCACTGGACTTTGTGGTAGAACCGATGAAGCTGAAGAGCTCCCAACATGGGTAAAAGTGGAAGCAGGCCTCTTATTACCTTAATGATCCTGTAGAAACATGAAAGCAAGGGAAAATTAGGCCAACTAAGCATAAAAGTCAAAACAACAAAGAAATTCAAGTCAATGAAAAAGAAATACCATCATTCAGACAGTCCCAAGTAAACCTGATCTAGCTCACTTGCTAAGGGAGGAAGTGGAAGAAGCATTGCACTTAGAGGGGTTGTGAATATCTGGTTGGGGCTAGATAAGAACAGGGTCTGTCTTTGGCCATCCGAGTAGCTGTAAATGGCAAAACTCCTCATACCCCCAAATCCACTATAGGAAGGCACTGGGTAAGCCATCATAAGCTAGTCGTACAAAGTCAGGTGAGCTATGAGGCTAGAAAATCCATCAGGGCACATCAAGAGGGATGGACGTCACCCGGGTGAAAGATGTCAACCCTAGATGCGCTACCTAAGGTACCACTCTAAGGAGAAAGGAGTCTCTAAAATCAACTAGGTATTCACGGCCTCCCAAGCTAATCTCATGACTTCTGACCAGTGAAGCTCATACCCCCAAGGCTGCATCTTGATCTGAAAGAAGAAAAAAGAAACCAAGCTTTCATACAACAATTGTAGCAGATATAGTGATTATAGCAAGTAAAAAATGCTATAAAGATATACCTGCTCTGAAGATAGAGTATGAAGGCAAGTAGAAAGAGAAGAAGGAGACTTGATCTCCTAACTGCACTAGTAGTGTGGCAAACGAGGATAGAACAGATGACCGCCATTCTGCACCAGCTTGATCCCTATCTCAAAAAAACTAGATCTATGAAAAGTAAAAGAAAATCAAAACTCAAAAGATAGGTAAGAATGCTCGTAAAGAAAGAAAAGGAAGTTAGGTCCTTACATCGATAATAGACAAGATTGAACTTGCCAATCTTGTTCCTCACACAATGATCAAGGGCCCAATACAAATGACCAAGCACAGCTCGGCCCCAGGCATACTCATCAAAGCCGGTTGGATTGATTAAAGTGGGTAGAATGTGAAGATTAATGGTCCCGGTGGGAAAACACAGTCAGGATAAAAGTAGCAGCCATAAAGGCTCTAGCCTTGCAGGCAGAAGTCAAGTGCCTTCTATCCCTAGTAGTCTAAAAGGTCATTAGTTTCTCTTAAGAAACTCACCCGAGCTTATCCCTAGAATAGCCAATCAAAGCCTAAATGGTCTCTATATTAAAGCTATCATAAGTGAAGCAAGTATTAAAGTGAATCACGTTACTATGGAGGGAAGACCTTTGATGGTGCAGTAATCCAATGGAGTGATAGTGTACTCCCCACAGCAGAAATGAAAAGTGTGGGTAGTGTCGGACCATCTGTTCAAAATATGGGTAGAAGTATTAGCTGGGATGTACAAACACTTACGGGACCTCACATACTTGTAATTGATCACTATCCCCTCCAAAGACGTGTCATTAATGATGGTTTTTACATCGGGGGATAATACCATGTACCACTTATAAAAGTGGGAAATATTGCCGCCCTCATGGCCAGTGACCTGCAAAATAATGCATGCACACTAATCACATGCCAATTTTTGATATATCACATGATTATCAAAAGGTCATTGCATTTAATGAATTCATGCCATAGTTAAAAACCAACAGAATAGATAACGGCAATAAATGAATAAAAAGCATGATAAAAATAATAATAATTAAAAAAATTAAAAAAAATGGCAATAAGGCTTACCAAAATCCAAGAAAGATGGTCTGTGGGCTTCAAAGCAGGCAGAATAAAGTCCCTAGGAACGATCCCATGATACATCCAGGTTGAGGGAAGCCCTTATAGTGCCTCAGCGGGAACCTCAGAAAGTTCTACTAGTTGGCCGTCGATAACCATGTTCACTTGGACGGCCGGTAAATCCAAGCGAACATTTTAAAGCTTGTACAATATTGAGACCCCACAAAGTCAGAGTAAAATGGGCAGAAAAGGGAAAAGGATGAAAGAAATCATTGCCGAAAATAGCTAGGAGGCAAAAATTTTGGAAGAAAGAAGCGAAATTTGCAAAGAAGAAGGGAAGTTTGGGAAATGTAGAAAATGAGAGCCAAGCTGTTGTTTTCATAGCCCGCAGGTAATTACGCACATTTTGAAATTTTTTGCAATTTTGCATGTTTCATCCATTTTCTGCATTATTTATAAAATGAGCGGACCTAAAAGCTATCTTTACACAGTTATTCATGCATCAAGCACCCAAAAATATTTATTTCGACCCTCGGTCAATTTTTAACCTCATGCAACTCATTCATAAATTTTTAATCGAAGGGACAAAATATATTTTGTTTCCAAATTTTTCGATTAAAAATATTTTAACTCATTGCATTCCACACACACACTATTTTGTTTGTTTCGCATACGACAAAATTTCTAGCATGAAGTTTATGTATGCGAGGGGCAAACTGTTAGCACAAGTCTGTTCCGGCCCGATGGGGAATTATGCCTATTTCATTCAGTGATCAGACAAAAGAGTATAAAAGGACCGAATTGTCATCCAAAATCCAAATTTAAAATTCCACGTTCTAGGGAAGCCTTGATTTAGCATTTTCAACTGAAAAATAAAAAAGTCAAAATTTGGTCAAACATAGGTAATCGTCCCGCTGGCTAATTACCTATCTACAGTAAAAATAATCAAATCTTACTGAGATCTGGCAAGGATTTATAGGATTAAAGTAAGATCTTGTCAGATAGGTAACTAACCCGCCGGCTAATTACCACCCCTCTATAAATAGAGGACTTCGCCCCTCATTTGAGATGGATGGTAAAGGAGAGAAAACTTATTTCCTCCCCTTTTGTTCCGGGAGTCCCAAAAGCCCCAAAACTCTATCAATACACTTCAAAATCCGATCTTTATTACTGACATTTGATATAAACTCATTTCCCCATCTTTTTAGATCAGGATCTTATAGTGATCTTCGGTCTAAAAATGACTCAATCTCTGAAAAACCCCGCATTTTCTTTAGGAATAATCCAAGATTATAACCATAACTTAGGTTAAACCTATTTTCCGACTAAATCACAATCTCTGGCAACTTCGGTCCCCACCAGCTCTTAAGTTATCCTGGACAGATGAAAAGGTAAATTGAGGGTAATTGGATCTAAGCCCAGCTTTAAAATTCATTTTTGTTACTTTTATTATTGCATATTGCATTCCATTTCTCTAGTTGACTGATGCCACTGGTGCCACTTAAACTATAATACGTGTAAATAAGCTTGCAGGTATGGATAAACATTCAGAATGTGAGGAAACTCTATCCAAGTTTTCGGGCTAAAACCCAGATGCTGTCGTTACGCTGCCAAAATTTCGGTAGCAAATACCTATTTATTTATGCTGTTATAATGCCAATTTTATTTCTTGAATTTATTTCTCAAATAAAACCATTGTAATACAGAAATTATCACACAAAACATAATTCTAAAATTAATCCAAATATGAGTAACTATTATGTCCAAACTCAGAGTCCCAAAATTATCACATAAAACATAATTCTAAAATTAATCCAAATATGGGTAACTATTATGTCCAGACTCAGAGTCCCATTTTCTTTTTGGTATAAAAATCTCATTTTGGATCAATATACCACAATTCTCAGTGGACCTGAATTGGGTGGCGACTCTATTTTATTTTTAAATAAAGTAAAAATTCTTTCTTTTAAAAATATATTTTCTTAATAAAATGTGTAAATATATTTCTCAATATAATCGCATTTTTTACTTATATAAAGTCATTGCATTTAAAGCAAACCGGATTTTCTCAAACCGAAATAGATGCACCCCATACACGTACCCTGTACGTACAATCCCGATAAAACCTTGCCCAATCACAGGCAGGAAATTAGTTCAGAAAAAAGACATCAAAGTGGATCATAAAGCAAATCAATGAATCAGAGTTAGAATTAACAAGCACTGAGGTAAACTCTCATTCTAATCATATTTCTAACATTGATCTTGTTAAAGCTCTAGGGATTGTAATCAATAATGTGAGAAAGAACACCAAAGCCATCAAATCCCTTCAAAGACAAGTGATGGAGCTCACTGAATATGCTGATGCAATGGCACAAGATGTTAGATATGATGTATTCCCTTAAGGCAATTAGGGCGATGTATCTTAATTATGTAATGATACGAATAATTCATTTTGTTAATAAAAGCATTTAATCTTTTGTTTATATCTATGTGTTTATATATATTGTGACTGGTTAAAATATATTCATTGATATCTTTATACAAAAGTCCTTGATATAAACATAGCATGAAGTGAGAGATATCATAAAGGGACTATGTTTAGTGAGACCTACTTCATGTGCAATTAAGATTATGTCTAAACTATCCCTAGTCATAGTTTCATCAAGAAAGGATATTGATGGAATAGTAAGACTAGCATGTGGTTAACTTTCTTAGAAAGGGTCCAAGCAGTTAACCTCCTCAAGACTGAAGGAGGTACTTTGAGTTTGACACATAAATATATCTGGAAGATATATTGGAGACCACGTTAAGATAAACACTTGGTATATATATCAATGTGTTAGTGTTTATCTTCATGCAGTAGCTTTGTGAATATCCTCATACTTGAGATGCTAATACCCTGTGTGGTACTGTCGCTATACTTTAGGCCATACCTATTCACTCATTAATTTAGGGTGCCATAGGTGATTACAAGTATAATGATGATAGCACGTTGGTAAGCTATGTAGTTGGAAAGAATCCATCACTCCGGATATATTAAGGAGTTATACTCGGCCGCTTGTTGAAGTGATGATTACTATAAACCTCTGATCAGAGTATGTGATTGATAGAAATAGTTTCTAGTCAAAACACATTATGGTAAAAAGTAATATACTTCAGTAACAAGTAAATAACTAGGATAGCTTGGCGTAACCTCACTATTGGTGGGTTAACACTTTAATCAAACCCAACAAACCAGATGGTAATAATATTAAAGAACGGAAGGAGTTCATCGCATTAGAAAACTATAGCATAAACTAGGATTAAGTCATAAACATAAATGACTTTCTGAATAATGGGGTGTGGTGGACCCTTGCTAGAGATGTACTATAGTCATTTAAGGTAATCGAGTTCTATTCATGGTCTAGAACCTCGAGCCAATAGATCCTAAAGAACAAGGATTGGTCAAACCTTAATAGCTCAATACTTCAGGATCCTATAGGGTCAAACACATGGAACTTTCATCGGACTGAGTAAAGAATTAATAGACTTGATCTATTATGAAAATATTAAGTATTGAATGGTTGGATCATTGCTGGTTAGACCAGAGATTTTAATTATTGACCAGTAGCTAATTTATTAGGGTCATAAAATAAAATATTTATTTGAATTGGAGAAAAGAGCTAAAATATACCGGATTGCCTAAAATGATGGTTAGACCCTTCGTGAATAGGCCTCACAAGCCCAAAGGGCTTGTGAGACCTACGCGAGCCCACACGAGTGCCAATGGTACTCGTGGGGTGCAAGCATTGCAAGTTGTGCTTGCGCTAGCCTGCACTAAAGGCCACCCGCAAGCTGGGCTCGCATGAAGTCCTGTAAGGCCCAGCTCATGGGATAAGGTAGGCTCGTAAGAGCCTGCCTTGCGCAGGCCATACCATACTCGAGTAGGGCTCATGGGAAAGCCTACGAGGCCCATCTCATGGGAAAAGTCAAGCTCGTAAGAGCCTACCTTGTGTGATACGGGAGCCGGCTTGCAAATCCTATAGGCTTTAATACGGGAAGCCTTTTCCCCATCTCATATTAAATACAAGGAGCCTTTACTGCCCCTATAAATTCAGCTCCCTTTCTCCTTTCTCAAATGCACCACAAGCTCATTCGAGCCTTTATTTGAGATTCCAATGCGATATCCCCCAAGTTAACTCAAGAGAAAATACTTTTATTTTGGGTGGGTTTTGGAGTGGTCTAGCAGATTTTCAAAGCTCTACGGTTCTTCCTCATTGGGAGGTTTCGGTTGTTGGGGTTTGTATGGATACTCGTAGAAGCTATCTTATACTTGGAGGCTTATGTAAGAAGGTTCTGCTAAAGCACAGTTGTAAGCGGGGGAGGGTTTTGTTAGGACGGTGCACGCAGGGTGCGGTGCGGGCCGCTTTTGATTTGGTTTGAGAAAATCTGATTCACTTAAATATGTATGTCTCTTTTATAATAAAATGTTGAATTTTGTTAAAGAGAAAATGATTTTATTATTCTTTATATAAACTTATTGAGTGTGAAAAACATGGCTCTTTATAAGCGAAAAAATGTGATTATATTTAGAAATATATTTACACATTTTATTAAGAAAAAGATATATTTAGAATAAAGCATTTTTATTTATTTAAAAATAAAATAGTTGCCACCCGATTTAGCTGCATCGAGAATTGTGGTATACTGATCCAAAATGGGATTTTTATGCCGAAAAGAAAGTGAGATTCTGAGTTTGGACATGATAGGTACTCATATTGCTAAAATTAATTGGATTAATTTTGGAATTTATGGTAATTTCTGCATTACAATGGATTTATTTAAGAAATAAATTCAAGAAATAAAACATGCATTATAACGGCATAATAGATTGATATTTGCTACTGACATTTCGGCAGAGTAACGGTAGCAATTGGGTTTTAGCTCGAAAACTCGGATATAGTTTCCTCACATTCTAGATGTTTGTCTATACCTACAAGCTTATTTACACATATTATAGTTTAAGTGGCACCAGTTGCTCACTTAACCAGAGAAATGGAATGCAATGTGCAATAATAAAAGTAATAAAAATGAATTTTAAACTTGGGTGTGACGGGTGACCTTTTCCCCGACACTTAACGGGGTGTGGGAAAAAACAAGCACAGCGGAGGTGGCTGAAAGGATGGATCCTCACTTTAGAGGGCGTGATAAAAACATTGATGAAAATGATGTTCAAGTTCATATTTAGATCCAATTTAAGGGTTTAAAAGATACGGGACCTGAAATCCCATATTTCAAAATAGAGTCGCCACCCGATTTAGCTCTACCGGGAATTTGGGTTTGATATTCTCATCGGGTGGTTAGACCGTACCTTAAAACAGAGATTCCGAGTTTGGATGATGTTGCTTACTTTTCATTTATTAAATCAAATCGTTTACAATTTAATAAACGTGACTTTAGTTCTTATGCGATTTAAATCCAATTAATCTTTAGAGTTTTCGGTTTATATACCAATACATCACACAAAAGCGGTAAATAAAGCAAGTACATAAATTATTATATGGCTTTACAAATACCTATACATTTTTCTAATGCAGGAAAATAAAACAGATAAATAAAGCGAATAAAGAGAGACAAAAAAACTGGCCTCAACCGAACTTACCAACATCGAAATGGCTTGAAACACGATAAATAAATCACAAATAATGCATAAATAATTAAAGGCAAAAAAGTAAATTTTATTATGGAGGAAAATATTTTTTGGGAATTTTTAGAGTTAAAAAGGCATTTTTTAGGCATTTAAAGGCTATTCAATCAATAAAATAATAAACTAATTAAAATAAATCAGATTAAAAATTAAATAAAACATTTACAGATTATTTATGATTTTTAGAAAATATTTTGGGTAAAAATCGGGGTAAACAATGCAAGGAAACGATGAAAGGAGGTCTTAGAATTGAATTTTGATGGTCAAAGCTGTGATAACAATTTTGACCTTCATTGCCATAACTTTCACCGCTATAGTAATAGCAGTGGGGCTATAGCAATGACGGTCAAGGCTTTTGCTATAGCCTTGACCATCAAAATTTGTTTTTAAGGGGGAAAATGGCGTTTTCGCATCCATAAACTCAAAATCATTGAAGTTTTAAGTCGTAATCAACCATATTTCAACAAATCTGGACTTCAATCACATAAATAGTGTTGATTTTATGGATTTGGGTAAGAAATTACCCAAAAATCATAAAAAATTATGAGGCCTCTATAAGGGTAGCTTCACCGCCATAGCTATAGCCTTCACCGCCATAGGAGTAGCAACCAACGCTATAGTGATAGCGGTGAAGGCTAACCCTATAGAGGTCATACCATTTTCTGATGATTTTGCAAGAACACCAAAGAAACAAAAATGAACAAGCACCAAAATCAGCAAGAATAGTAGCAAAATGTAATAAAAAGCAGTAAACAGATAGTGGAGCTCAATTTTGTTACCTCTAGGCCGTGAATCTAACTTTGGAGACTCGAATCAACCCTTGGCGAGATCTGTTTGATGATTTTCAAAGGAAATGGTGACAGAATCGGTTAAAGATTAGCGACAAATCTTTTAAGTGGTATCTGAGAAAAGTCCCTAAAACCCTATTTAATCCATTTTAACCTATCATTTCTAATTGATTTTAGTGTTTAAGCTATAAGATCAAGCCTAAGAACAACTAAGAACCATGATTAACAGGAATTAATACAGATTCTATGCCTTTCTTAAGCTTCCTCTCTCGAGTTCTTAACTTTCTCTCAGTTGTTCTTCCTTTTCTGTCAAAGATCAGATTATAATTAGAAATTCTGGGGAAAAGTCCTTCAATCTCTCTCCCAGATGGGTTTAAATACTCCCAACCTAAAAAATACATCGACCTTGGCAAATTTTCGGGAAAATGCGTGGCCCAATCCCTAAAGAGAGAAAGAAACGAAGTGGCATGACCTAAAATTGATCGTGCCACAGTTGATGCCACCGGCACAGTGGCGGCAGCTATCGGCACGATAGTGCCTGCCATGGCTATGGCAGTTACCACCATAGCCATGGCGGTCATAGCTACTATGGTAGTAAGGGGTGGCCACAATGGGGGTGGCCACCTCGGCGGTGGTCACTGCCACAACGGTGGCGATGACTGCCACCATATAGGCGGTAGCTGCCACCCTAGAGGTGGTGACTGCCGCCATTAGAGGGCCATCACTGCCACTGGCAACAGCGGTGGATCCAGCCGGTGGGAAAGGAGAGCTAGGGTTTTAAGGGCTCTAGGGGTTCGATTGAGTTTTGACTTTGAATGCTTATAACTTTCACTATGGTTATCCAATCAAGGTGATTCTTGACATTCTAGAAATCTTGAAGATTCTAAAATCCAACTATACTAACAAGACTTACTTAAAATATTTAAATATTAAATAAAATTGAAAAACAATTTACAGCGCATGAGAATAATATAATGGTTAATTTTTAAATGCATTTTAATGATTTTTAGGCATGGTTAAAGGTCCAAAAAATCATCAAAGGGGACATCTCCAAGCGTGATTAGAACCCAAAAGAATAGAACAACTAGACCCTATGAGGTTTGAGTAAAACATCATCATCATTCTGTGGGACATCGAAAAGCCTGTACTCATAGGTTGCCCCTCGGGAGATAATCACTTGGCGGGCCAAGTGTTATCTTACAAAAGAGCAAGGGTGAAGGGTTATACTTGAATTGTAGATTCTTGAACCGGTTGTCTACTAGGGATACCATCAATAGACCTATCAAGAACTTAGAGATTTTGATTTAGTATTACCTTTGATCCCTTATGGATTTGAGGTAGAATACTGGTTGCCTTAAATACAGACACTCCGATGTAAACTACTGGTTGCCTTACATCACTATAACATAACTGAGAATTAAACACCCAATTGAATGGCATTGCACTGCTCCATTATTGAAAATCCAATGATAGACTGGTATAACATAACCGAGGATTGAACGCCCGGTCGAATGGCATTGTGTCGCTCCATTACGGAAACTCTAATATAGACTGATGGTTGCCTTATGTCACCATAACATAACCGAGGATTGAAAGTCTATCGAATGGCATTATGCCATTCTACTACAGAAACTCTGATATAGACTCATGGTTGCCTTACATCACCATAACATAACCGAGGATTGAACGCCCGGTTGAATGGCATTACGCCGCTCCATTACAGAAATTGCAATATAGACTGTTGGTTGCCTTACATCACTATAACATAACTGAGGATTAAATGCCTAATTGAATGGCATTACGCTGCTCCACTACAGAAACTCCAATATAGACTACTGGTTGCCTTACATCACCATAACATAACTGAGGATTAAACGCCCGGTCAAATGGCATTGTACCGCTCCACTACAGAAAATGCTGAAATTTCTTGCGGTCACCTTGGACTCTTCAAGAATGATTTAAGATTTTGAATTTTGAATGTTGAATTTTGAATCCTTGAGTTAGTTATCCATCGGGGTTGCCATTTGGTGTACCTGACAAAAAAAGTTTGAGATAGCAATTAGCATGAGTTATGTTTTAATTGCTTAATTGATTTTGTGGAAACAAGAATATTTTTGCCCCTTAAATTAAGCAATAAAAATGGAAGAATGAAACATAAGTTGAGTTAAGATTTTTGGGAGTCTCGAGAAGTCACCGAGCCATCCATTAAGTCTAACTAATATGCCCCTTGAATGCAGCTTAGAATATATGTTGGGATGCCCTTGATGATTACATCAAGGTGCCCATATCAAGATTCCCCTAGGAGAAACTTTTGTATTTTGAGTTTTAGGATCTATCGGGCTGGTTGTCCATCTGGATTGCTACATGGTGTACCTGTCAAGAAAGTTTTGAGATATTAGTGAGTGATACGAATTGTGTTTTAATTGCTTAACTGATTTAGTAGAAACAAAAATATTTTTGACCCTTCAATTAAGTAATAAAAATCGGAAGAAAGAAATAAGAGTTGAGATTTTCGGGAGTTCGGAGAACTACTAAGGTTGGCCGACAGCTCGAGGAGACTTTTTTGTGCTTCGTTCCCTATAGAATATAGCATAGAATAATAGATATGACATTTATGAATATTATGCATAAATGTATGAATGCATGAACTACCTGGCTGATCATCCTCCACATCTAAGCTAAATGACTGCTCGCCTGATCGATTTTGCTTAATTTAGTTGCTTGCTAGGAGAGAGAATATGCAGAATTGCATTACAGCACAGACATGGTGTTAGTGCCCCTAGTGGAGGATTAGGGAAGTTGTGGTGTACACATGGGTTTGCGTGGTCGCATAGTGAGGCTGAGGATTGTCATTTTCCACACACCCTCTCGCTTGCTATTCAAGAAGCCAAGTCAACTGCATAAACAATTGTTGAATTGAGTGTACCGAAGACAAGAGGGAGTACGAAGTGAAGTTTGAGATTCTGGATGATGAATGACTGGACACTATCACTACCAATGAATTCTACCAAGGACGTTTTCATAAGATTCAAACTTTGCAGTCTCGAGACGCTCGACCGCGGTTGAGATTGGAGTAGACATGCATAGAGGACAGATCTGAGTCCTTTGAGTCTATCAGATTGTAGAAGATATTCAGGCACTATAATGATGATGATGATGATAATAATAATGCGGGTATCTCAATGTGATTGATGGCAGTCATTACTCTCATTTCTATTTGTCTTAATTTTTGCATAGACCTGAACATTAAGATGGCCTACCAGAGTTATTCATGTCTTGATTTTATGTCCTAATTTTTGCTTGGACCACCCTTTTTGGGTTTTCAATCCAGCGGGGTATTCTAGGCTGTTGCATAGACCTTGTTGTTTTCAGTCTATCAAGATTTTTGCCTTTTGCTATCATTTTCATTTGAGGAATAGGGTTGACTGCATAGAATCCTTCATTCAACTTACTTGCAACATTTTGCCTTTTAGGCCCAATATATTCATTCAAGCATAAACATAAAGATTTCAGTAAAATGACATTTTCATTAAATGAAGTAAGTTCGAGTACATAATGATGATAACCATTTCTATTGACCCAAACTCTAGCATTAACTAGCCTATACAGGTTTTCTAGCCAGAACACTCTCATTGCTCACTTTACCCTAATTTTTTTCCCAAACCGCCCTTTTCAAGTTTTCAGCCTGGCGGGTTATCTTTGCACCCTAACTTTTGCCTGAATGGTTTATAGACTACCGATCAGCGGGATACACCCTAATTTTTGCCCCAACAGTAGGGGACCACTCGTCGGGTGATTTATTTATTCATTTTCTTTATGTGCTGCTTTTCTGGATTTGATTCTTTTTTGTTAGATATGATAACGCTTTGACCTGTTTTGATTGGTAGGGTTAATAGGTTCACTACCGTTGATAATCATGCCCCTTAGAACCGAGTACCTTTCTGATTACGTAAGGTCTTTCCCAATCAGGTTAGAACTTCCCCCTTGGATCAATGTGGGTAGGCTTACCTTATTTTGAAAGTAGATCATTGGCTTTGAGCAGATATTCCTGATGCTTTGTTTGGTTACTATACGCTTTTGCTATGTACTTCCGATAGATATAAAGATTGTTTAAAGCCTTTAGGCGCTTTAGTCCATTCAGATTCTTCTAACTTGGATTCTAGTGTAACACTTGAGGATTTTATCTTGGTTTTGCCTGGGATCATGGTTACCATGGCATAAACCAAAGAGAAAGGGATTGGATTCGTGAGAATTCTGACACTTGTTTGACATCTTCAGAGGGCAAATGGTAGCTTATCGACCATATCTCTAATCCTTATGGTATTATTGGAAATAAACCTCTTAATAAGATGGTTTGTTACTTCAGTGGCCCTATTATCTTGTGGTATATGGGCTAAATACCTATGGTGCTTAATCCCATATTTCTTGATCAAATTGGTTGTTGGCCCTTGAAACTGAAACTCATTTTCTGAGACTAAGTGGTGAAGTAGGTTGTACCGAGCAAGGATACATTTCTTGAGGAACTTGGCCATCTTCTTGGTGGTAATGTTGGTGTAAGGCTCGGTTACCCCCCAGCTTTGAGAAGTAATATGCCCCTATGATGTTAAAATTGTGTCTATTGGTGGATGAAGGCTAATTTTGCCAATCATATTTGTCCCCCATGCTGAGAATGGCCAATGAGGAGAGGAATCGTGAAGATATTGGTATTGATTAATGATTTACCGGGGAGGGAATTTTGAGAATGGGTGGGCTAAGAAGGTAAGCCTTAATTTTGTTGAAGGTAAACTGGCAATTTTATCCCATAAAATAGGCTGACGCTTCTTTAGTAGCTTGAGAACTGGTTTCGTGTAAAGCTATGAGGCTCATGATAAACTGGCTAACATACTGAAATGACCCAAGGAAGGACCGAACTTCCTTCTCTATCTTGGGTACGAGAATATCCCTAATGGCTTTAATCTTATCGGGATCCACCTCGATTCCTCCATGACTAATCATATGACCCAAGAGCTTTCCTAATGTCACCCCGAAAATACACTTCTTCGGAATAAGGCATAGGTTGTATAAACTTATCCAAAATCACGGGGTGTTCTTCCCTAGAAGCAGATTGAACCAACGTGTCATTAAATTAGACCTCAACTTCTTTGTGAACCATATCGTGCAAGAGAGTGGTGATGGCTCATTGATAGGTTGCCCTGGCATTCTTTAGGATGATCGGTATAACTCGAAAATCGTAGGCTCTTCATTCTGCGTTGGAAGTTACCTTGACCTTATTAATTACGCCCTACAGAATTTGACCATGCCCTGAGAATCCACCTGTGGATGAGTACATTACGGCCTCTAGCTGCATTGTCAACTGGTACAATAATATGTTGTAGAGGAAAGCCTTCATTCGGCGAAGCCTTGTCCAAGCTTCGGTAATCCACATGATCCTTTGCCCTTCCACCTTTCTCGGTGACTATAATGATACTAGGTAACCAGGTTCAGTACTTGACAACTTCAAATGCTTGGTTTTGATCGACTTGGAAACCTCTATTTTGATAATTTTCAAACCTAAAGCGACTCTTAATGATTTTATCTTTTCAGTCCCTTCTAGCTTTAGTTAGCGGAGCTTCTACTTGACTGGACAGAACTTCAGAGTGGTCGGAGTACAAGGCTTGGTGATATGACGACCAACTCCAGGCATGTCTAGGTGTGACTAGGCGAAAGCATTATCAAGATCTTTAAGCACTTTATTTATCTCTCATTTTCTTTCAGAGGTTAGGTGATTCGAAACGGTTACCATTTTAGGTTATCATATGTACTCAAATTTATTTCATTTAAGGAAACATCACAAATACTGAACACATTATGCTTATGATAAAATGAATGCATGGACCTTATTTCGTTGCTCCTCTAGATTAAACCTAGTCTAACGGTTCTTTACATAGCTTGGTTGTAACTCAAAGTGTGTGACCTTAGAGGATCCCGTAATATCAAGCCGTCAAAAGTTTAACCTAGCTCAATTCCTTTTAGGAACGGACTAGCTCCGAGCTCTAGACTGTTGTGGATTCCGATTACTTTAGTCGATTATAGTGGCTCTCTAGCAAAGGGCATATGACCCTACAATATTTGGAATGTCACGTGCATTATGACTTAATCCCGATTCTATAATAGTATCAATACAATTCACTCCTTCTATCAACTATTATGTACCATATGGTTTCTAGGACTCGGTTTAAGTGTTAGTCCACTAGTAGCTATAATAGCTACCCTAGTATTTAGTCTTGCTTCCAAAGTACACTACTCAACCATTTTAATGTGTTGATCAGGATCTCATCCTATCAAGTCATACTCTAATCAGAGGTTTATGAGTGTGTCACTACTAATAAGTGGCCAAGGTACATCTCCCTTATATTTTTATAATGGAGTGATAGATTCCATCTCGACTACTCAGCTTCCAAATGTACATTTATCAACTATACCCGTAATCATTCGTATCACCCAGTCTATAAAATGCTTAGGTATGACCAAAAGTATAGCAACATTTGAACAAGGTAATTAATATCTCAGGTCTAAGGATATTTGTATTGGTATTGTAATTTGACGATTAAACACCAACACATCTTATAGATTACCGAGTGTTGCCTCATAGCGGTCTCCAATGTATCTATTTGAATAAATTCAAGTGTTAACCCAAGGTACCACCCTCTAGTACTGGAGATATGCTACTCTGAATCAAATTCAAGAGGTATGACAACACATGCTAGTCTATCCATATCATCAATGTCCAGTCTTGATGATACTATGACTAAGGATATTTAGACAAATCATAATTGCACACAAACCAGTTCTCACCAACATAGTCCCACTATGCCCTTGAAATACGTGCTATGATTATGTCATGGACTTTTGCAAACACATCAATGAATATACTCTAAACCAGTCATAATATATTTTCACGGTCATTGATATAACAAAAGAATGTCTTTATTAATATAACTTTGTTGGTACAAATAAAA
This sequence comes from Euphorbia pulcherrima, assembly GCA_947683365.1. NCBI lineage: Eukaryota > Viridiplantae > Streptophyta > Magnoliopsida > Malpighiales > Euphorbiaceae > Euphorbia > Euphorbia pulcherrima. Next base: position 25,255,455 of record CANTUS010000004.1, read on the forward strand.
CTAACTAAGATATATCGCCCTAATTGCCTCTAGGGCATACATCATATCTAACAGTATCAAGCTCTCGAAGACAATTTAGAATCTTGTCATGGCCATCTTCATCCCAGCCTTCCAAAAAGTGAGGGAAGCAGGGAAAATAAGGGTGATCCAATGTCCTGACCAACGACATCATCTTTAAGATATTTGTCTTATAGGACCAAATCTGCAAAAAGAGAAGCAAAATTTAGGAGACAGTTCAAACATAAAGAGCATCAAGATTGAAGTTTAAGATTGTACGCTGAGCACAATCAAAGAAGACTTGAACTACAAGATCCTATTCCTCACACATTGATCGAGAGCAAGGTACATTTGTGCTAGTGCGGCTCTTCCCCAAGGTTAAGTGTCAAAATTGTCCAAGTCAATCAAACTTGTCAAAAGATTGAGGTTCACAGTTGATGCCCAGGTAGGAAAGAAGTACCATGATAGAACCGCAATAAGAAAAGCTCTTGCTTCTTGCCTAGGACAATTTTGAGGATGCACGTTACTCATCCAATATTTCATCAACTTGGCTGTCAAAATCTTGCCTTGTCCCGAATGATCAGCGGAGCTAATGAGTCTCTCCATAAAATTAGCATCGAAATTCGAGACCGACAGACAACAGTTAAAATAGATAATTGTCCCATCAAAAGGAAGACCGTTAATGGCATAAAAATCAACTAAAGTAATCATAATCTCCCCACACTTGAAGTGAAAAGTGTGAGTCGTATCCGACCACCTGCTCAACAAAGGCGAGACAATCTCTTTCTTTAAATGTGGATAGCCATATTTCTTGTGGTAAGAAACTTTTTGCATCAACCAACCAGTGCAAGTCCGATCGACGATAGCTTTTGCATCCGGTGTAAGATTTTCATACCATTTATGGGAAAATTAAATGGGACCTCCATCATATTTATTCACCTGCAAAGGTGAAATAATCAAACAAAGGAAGTACAATACAATTAAAGCATAAAAGTCAAGAATCAACCTTCTGTAGAAAATAGCAGATCGGATATTTTCCATGGGAAATTACTTGATCTGGTAGTTTCCACAGAAACTGTATTTCAAAGTTTTTCCCCATCATGTCAAAATCTCTTCATCAAATTTTACCTAAATCACAAAATTCCAGCAATAATACAACAGAATGTAGCATTCATTAAGGCCTAAACAATCTACATTCATCGAGTTTCATAAGATTCATCAAGAAAATTGAAATTCGTTGGGTTTAATTCAAATCCTAAAGTTTTGATTCCTATCCCTAAAGCATGCAAATTTCAAATCGAAGTTCAATCCCTAAAGTCCTAGCATGGCATTCTAATTCAATTTTCAATGAAATTGAATTTGAGAAGGCAAAAGAACTTACCAAGATTCGAAAAAAGATGATTATCTAGGTCCAAATCCATAGGAATCGCATGGCCTTCTCCAATTTTTTGGTATTTCATATTCGTCGGGAGACGATATTGAGTCTCGACCCAACGATGCGAACATCGATGTTCTCGCCATTGATTTTCTCTACCAAAAGAACTTAGTTAATCGGGAGCACTAATCGGGTATTGTACAACTTACAATACATGGAAACTCCAAAAAATCGAAGTAAGAGTGGAGCAAGAGTTAAGAAAGTGAAAGAAAACATGGTCGATTGTGATTTGGAGGCTTTGACATTGCAAAAAAAATTGAAAGAGAAGAAGAACAATAGGGCTGTGAATGTCTCACTCCCGAATTGGATTTTTATAGTCTGAGGAAATTAGCCAATCGATTATTTTCTAGGGAAATTGCCCGATCGGGTATTTTCTCCTTAATGCTCATTGGTTAGTTCATCCGACAGGTAACAGATAGTGTTTATCCCTATTAATTTCGAATCCATCTAGAAACTACCCGACCGGGTATTATCCCCAGGTTCGTTATTTTGCTTGTTTCTTTTCTTTTCCGCATTTTAAAATCGCTTTTAAATGGGCAGACCACAAAATGTTTTTGCACGCATTAGCATGCATTTTTATGGCTTTGTTGCATTTCAAAAATGATATTGGTTATATTATTCTTGATATCCTCGACATGTTGTCTTTTATTTTCAAGAATTTTCGCAAAAGAATTTTCTCGCTAAACATTTCAATCAAAGGGGAAAAATATTTTGTTTCAAAATTTATCAATTAAAATATCAACGCATGCATTCACACAAAAATGTTTTGGTTTGTTTCTCATATGACCAAATTTCACGTATGAAATTCAAGTATGCGAGGGGCAAACTATTACCATGGTCCACTTCAGCCTGATGATGATATAAACCTTATTCGTCACAACGATCAAACAAAGAGCCAAGAACGGAACCAAAGTTGTAAATTCTTTTTCCTTAGCCCTGAATATCTCTCGGTATAATAACCTAGATCCTAAGATTCTCCCGACGCAAAAACTCCATAAATTTTGAAAAATCGAGAATCCCCGAGATGTCTCAAAAAGCTCAAATATCCTAATGACACTCAAAATTTGGCAATGCTAGATTCAAAAGTTTCCATCTCTAACCATAAGGCTTTCATTGCCCTAAAAATGTCAACTATGGAACCTACCCTGACCATAGGGCTTTCATTGCCCTAAAAATGTCAACTAAGGAAATCGGGTAGTTTCCCTCTAGTGGTAATTGCCCATTTGGGCAATTTATAAACACTATTCTAGATTAGGCAGAAAAAAACCGATCAGGGTATTTTCCTTCAAATTTATCCGACCGAGTATTTTCCCAATTCATTATTTTGGATAATTGGATTAGGTAGAAATTAACTGATCGGGTATTTTTACCGAGAAACTACCCAATCGGATAATTTCCACAAGCTATAAATAGGCATCTTGCGTCCCCATTTCCAATAATGAACATATAACATCTTTTACTTAGGCCATTCATAGAAGTTCATAGAGAGAGAATTCGAGTTAGAGAGAAAGAAGGCCTTTAAGCCCCTCACCTACCTTTTGCCTATACCTTGTCCATACTCAGTATAGAAATCTAAGAAAACACCCCAAAACTCTATCGGCGTCACTCAAGCCACTGGAGATCTCCCGAGAAAACTAGTACCTCGGTTACCTGAAGTAGTTGTTCCTTAAAACTCTACACAGGGACTGACACTTCGATTCCTTGAACTAAGTGCCCCTTTAGATCTCTGCAGAAATTTCAAATCACTCCTCGGAAGTTTGATAATTGGAACTCATAGTATTTAACTACAGCCGACATACTTCCGGAGATTCAAGATTTGAAATTTAGTATTGAATCATAGCCGAAATACTCCCAGAAATTTGATATTCGGAACCCATAGTATCGAATTACAGCTGAAATGCCGCTAAAATCCATTCTCGGGTTTTTGATGTTCATAATATAAAATTAAAGCCGAATTACTGCCAAAATTCACTCTCGGGTATTCGATATCCATAGTATCGAATTAAATCCAAAATATCATAAAAATCCCCCACAAATCAACATTTGGAATTCTTAGTGTTGATTTAATTATTCAATCCATCCAAGATCTCAAAACGACAACTGTGGTTCCTAACCAGCTCTCAAGTCATACTAGACAAACGAAAGGGTGAACCGAGAGTAATATCGCTGCAAAGCCAACTTTCTCTCATTTTATTTTGACCTTTCTCATCTATGTTATTTTTTTCTCTCTCTTGTTATTATTTTCATTTTAGTTTTTTTTTCAAAATTGTTTTTGCCTCATATGGGCTTATAATAATAACAAATGAAAATCTTATCCCACCCCACCCGAGTGTGGACTCGAACATGTGACCTCTAGGATCACAACTACAAGGCTCAACCACTAGACCAAGCCTTTGCCACATTTTCATTTTAGTTTGTTTATTTGCACATTTCCATTTAATTGCATTAATATAAAGATCAAGCTTGTAGGAAAATATGCAGGGTCATACCACCGGTACCATTAAAGCTCAAAAACCCACTATAAAGTATTTGTATCTTTTCCTATTTACTTTATTTCAATTAAACCCATGATGCATTTATCAAATTTAATTTAGTCTTCAAATATAAAAAGTGTGGCTTGTAACTAATTTATCCGAACCCACAGTCTCATCTTTTGATATTAAAATCCCATTTTGGATCGGCATACCATAATTCCCGGTGGAGCTGAACCGGGTGGCAACTCTATTTTTATTACAAAAAGGAATAAATATATTTTTATTTTCTCAAAATGAACATTATTATTATTTATATAGTTATATTTTATAATATGATATATTTATTTGTAGAATTCTGATTTAGTAAAATCCTACCTATTTTGGTAATCATTTTATCTTTTTATATATAAAGTTAAACCATCACACATTTTCTAGAGTTTATTCCTGTAAACTTGAATTTTCTATTAAACCTTTTCCATCTCAAAAAACGCCCGCTCCAGAAGCGCATTTCTCCTACCATTGTGCGCCTATGCAAGTTCATCAGATTACCAAAAGGAATGGGAAGATGACATATAGTAGGGGATCGAGGATTCTCTCTAACGGATTTCCGGCATCAAGGAGACACAAAATTCAAATTTGAAGCTCTAATTCAATCTCTCTCACAACGAATTGATTTCTATCTCACAACGGTGTGATTCTATCTCCCAACGGATCGATTTAAAGAAGCAACGGGTGGATAGCTAAGCTGTCAAATTGCAGAAGATGCCAAGGCAAGTTCAATGGCTACATTCTTGATTTCACCTATAAAAGAAGCAAGTAGGCAAGCGTTAGAACTTGGTGAATACACCTGAATTTCTACTAAGCTAAATCTCTATCGAAATCATAGCCTTAAACAAATTCATTCAAGAAAGCAACTACTCAGCGAGAATCTGCTTTAGTTTAAGAGAGAATAGAAAAGATCATTTTACTATAATCTGATTATTGTAACTGGATCAATGTTTCTATAAGTTGAATCCAGCTCTTGTTTGAACTCTGTTGAGTTTATTAATAAGCGGGTGAGTGATTGCAGTTTGGAGGGTACTTACTGTAATTGGGAACTCTTGTGAAAGGCTTCTCTGCCTAGGGTAAAGGAGTTGAGATTAGTGAATTAAAGCCAAGACACTCTCTTAGAACTGGAGGTAGGCACAGGTTGCTGAACTAGTATAAATCTCGGTATTCTTTACTTAGTCTATTGAAGTTTTCTTAGTTTTTACTAAGTCGGCTGACCTACTCAGCGGAGTAGTTATCGATTGCGAAAAAGTTATTTGTTTTAATCTAGCGAGTCATTCACCCCCCTCTAACTCATTGAGTTATACCCATAGGGACCAACAAATATAATTAAAATTTATTCTTCATGTTTACAAAAGTGATTAATTTTCCAACGAAAATCATGGCATGAAGGCGTTATGCCTAGTATAAGAGTGGTATAATGCCCATACATCACTAATTTTTCTTTTATTTTTACAATACATATTAAACTACCATCAAAAACCATGTTTTGAAAGCCTTATACCTAATACATGAGTGAGATAATGTATTCATATAGTCATTTCTCCTTTATGATCACAACATTACTCATTTTTCCATAAAAAAAAACATGTTATGAAGGCCTTCTCTTGGTATAAGACCTCTTTTACCACTCTAAATTTTTCATGAAGTAAATAAGTTTATATGGCTAGCACAATAGCTCTTCTACCTCTCTTATGTATGGTATGAAGGCCTTATACCTAGTATAAAAGTGGTATATGACCTTTATACCCCCCATTTTTCATGTTTTTTAGAAAAAAAATTAAAATGCCAGCAAAAACCATAGTAGATAGGTCTTATACATGGTATAAGAGCATAAGAGCTCTTATACCAAGTATAAGAGTGTATTAAAGCTACATGTAATATTAAACTTTAAAACTAATGACGACAATCATACAAGAACAATAAAAGGCAAAGGAAAATCACTCATTCCATTCGTATGGAAACAACTAAACAACAATAGTTTCAACAATAGAATAACCCTTCAACGATTAATAATTTAAAAAAGCACAACAATCGCCTCTTCTAACAACCTAACAAAGGAATTATCATCGTCATTCATGACTTTTGATTCCGACAATGTCACACCATATATGTATTATTCAAAAGTTTTCGATCCCAACTTGTTCGATACAGACAATATTTGCGTCTTCATCCTTGACCATGCCTCTTCTTAATAACAAAATACTCAATAGTCTTCTTCTATATCCCTTATATAGAATCTATAAATAAGTTCCACAACTACAATAGAAAAATCAAAAAATAAAGGATTCATTATCAATTGTTATTATTGTAGTTATAAAAAAAATTGAGCAAGCTTCTACTTTACAACTCATATATATCTAATTAAATATTTTTGCATAGATTGCTTGCATAAGAGCTCTTTTACCACTTTTATACATCGTATAAGACATCTTTTACCACTTTTTAAAATTTAATGAAATAAATATGTTTAAATAATTGGTATAAGAGCTCTTTTTACCATTCTTATACTTGGTATAAGACATTTGTATGACTTTTAAACTTTAATGAAACAAATATGTTTAGATGTTTGATGTACGAACTATTTTACCAATCTTATGCCTGGTATAAGACCCTCTTTACCACTATTAAGCTTTAGTGAAACTTTTTTTGTTTTAAATTGTTGGTATATACGCGTTTTTTTACTACTTTTTAATTTCCTTCTTGATGTTCCATGGTCATCTCATCATTCTCATAATAAAACTACTTAGAAGCATACTTCTAAACTGTCATATTCCATATCTTTTACCAAGTTTCATTAAGAAGGCATATTTCCACTCTTTTAGGCATTTCAACAAACAACTAATGTGCATGATCATTATATATATATATATATATATATATATATATATATATATATATATATATATATTCATACGACCATCAATCTCACAAAATCAAAAAAAAAAACCAAACCATTCTCATTTACAAAAATGCCAATATATAATGAGTAGTAAATCTTAAAATGATTGAGATAGCGGCAATAATAACTCGTTTCGACCAGTTTTTCTCGTAGATTTCTCTTGCCTCTTGATTTTGCTGTAGTTTTTTTGTTGATTTCAGTTTGTAATCAATTTAGAAATGAAGATCAAAGAGAATGAGAGCTGGAGGAGCATGAAGAAAACGGGTTGAATTCGTGAAAATGAGATTTGAAAAGTCGGTTTCGTATCTAAGGAGAGGAATTGACAAATTTTTTATATATTATTAAAATTTAAAACTTAATATTTTGTAAATAAGAAAATAAAAAGTTAAAGTATGGGCTTCCAAAAAAAAAGCCTCGAATCATAAATACTTCCTCCTGTTCTAAATAAATGAACTTTTAGACTTTTAATTAAAATTAATAAAATATTAATTAAGCAACTAAAAAAATTAATTTATCCTTCATAAAATTCTCTTTCTTCATAATTACTAACTTATAATTTCAAACAATAGTTAATTTCTTTCCTAATTTAATGTAAGGGTAAATTAGAGAAAAAATAACAAATATTGTATTGATAATCTAAATGACCACTTATTTGGAATCAAAATAAAAAGACTAAAAGGCCATTTATTTGGAACCGGAGTTGGAACCGAAGGAGTAAGAGCATTTTTAGTAGATAGTGGATTCTAGAATTATGTGGCATATGGAATAGAAGTTCACATTGATGACATGTCAATGATTTTAAAAATAGACAATGTCTAGAAAAAAAGAGTACCACTAGATTATCTATTTCATTTAGAATTGAGTGATTATATAATAAAAAAAATACTAAATTACAACTTGTTTCAATGTTTAATATTAAAATATTAATTAATTTGATGAGTTGATATTCTTTTTAATTATCTATATATAAAAAATTAAATAGATAATGTTCAATATTTATTATACTACATCATATATAAAAAAATAAATAAAATAATATAAAATAATTTTTTAATTAATTATCTGATAAAACTATTATTAAAATTAACTATTACTAAAATTAATCGGTAAGGTTTTACAGTATCGTGTATGTATTCAGCAAAAAGGCCCGAATTACAATGGTTAAGTAAAAAAAAAAAAAGGAAAACCATTTAAATGGTTAAAAAGTAACCAGTGAATTTGAAAAAGGAGAGAGGGAGAACATGTCCGGAAGAGGTAAGAGGGAGAAGGACGAACACGAGGACGGCTCCGATGACAACTCTGAAGGCCACGCGCCGCCTAAGAAAACCTCAAAGATTGACTCCTCCGGTGACCCCGACAGCATCGTCGTTTGTGAGGTATCTGTGCTCTTTTGGCATTCCATTGGATGGGTTTTCTAGGGTTTAGAAATACGCCTATGAACTTGTGATTGCAGATATCAAAGAAGAGGAGAGTGACAGTCCGAAACTGGCAAGGGAAGGTCTGGGTTGATATTCGGGAATTCTATCTCAAAGACGGCAAACAACTTCCTGGCAAAAAGGGTACTCCATCTCCCTACCATTTCCATTTTAGGGTTTTTGTTTACATTGTTTTGTTATTCTGAGCTTCTTTTGCCAATGGTTTGTGTTGATTACCGTCTATTTTTTGCTTTCAAATTATTGACCAACTGTGTTTTCATACTGCGGCTAGATTGACTGTGTTTTTTAGCATCTTGTAGTTGAAAATTGCTTTGTGTAATGAATTAGGCGTCCCTGTTTTCTTTTCTTTTCTTGATCTAGTGTTCTTACTGGGAAGTTTATTGTTATAACTGGAGTCTAGCATAGAAACACATGTTATTCAGCATTATCGATTTCTGAAAAGATGGATAACATAATTTGTGGGGAAAGCATTTGGTGGGAAATTGAATACTTATAACAGAATTCTTATTGTGGCTACACTTGGAAGCACTAATATATTCTACTTCCACCATAAGGAAAAACATTAAAGAAAGTTTTCCTTAGAATAGGAGGCAATCCAACCTTGTGGTCAGTGTTATTATGCTCCTCACGCAGGGCGTTGGGTCCTTCGCCTCGCCATACCTCAGGCGAGGTAGTGTAGCTTGGGCGCTCCTTGTGCGGCTAGGTGTGACTTTTGGTGTGCACCTCAGTGTTCCTAAAGCACGGCTCAAGGACATTTTTTTCCTCGGGTTACAACTTACTCTAATATGTGATTTTCATCTATTTTTAAGAGTTTCAATAATAATCTAAGGCTAGATATTCCTAAATCAATTCATATTATGACTAGATTAATTCAATGATAGATATTCCTAATGCAATATGTAAATTTTACATGTATATGTATAATTGTATATCTAACAACTCTCTTAGTTCTTTTTGGCACTGTTATTGCATTTAACTTCACTTTTCAAGCAAATAATTTTTGCAAAATTTTTGCGCCTAGCGTACCTCAGCCGCGCGCCTCACCTTGCGCTTGGGCTGGTCCTAGCGCCTTGACAACTATGCTTGTGGCCATATAATAATGAAGAAATTTCTATGTATTGGACACTTATCTGTTGTTGAAGAGATAAACTTGAAGCAGTTGTAGCTTTGAATCTCACTCAAGATTTGTTTATAATCGAATTTACTTTGAACTCCTGCTATTAGTTGACATTTTTCTTGATTAAATGTTAAGAATTTCAATTTGTGGTTAAGAGAAGCATGAGAGAGATTTTTCATTCCACAACATTTGAACATTGGTATAAGGAGAAGAAAAGATGGAGAAGAGACAATTTTTCTTTCAGCTTTTTTTTCAGTTATCATCTCTTATGTTGTACCTCAACACTCTTAATGTGTTTCATCTTCTATTTTTTGTGCTAGGTATATCATTAAGCGTGGATCAGGTATGTTGTACGTACATCAAACGCCACATTGTTTTAAGGCTAAATGCATACTTAGCCCCTCGACTTGACACTTTTTACTAGATGCCGCCCCCAATTTTGAAAAGTCCCTACCAACCCCCTAAGCTTGGCAAAAGTGCACTCGTGAGCCCCTTCAGCGCCACATGTCACCTTTTGATTGGGGAGAGATAAATATTTTGACATCTTAGAAAAGTCGAACTATTCAAAAGGTGACACGTGGCACTTATAGGACTCGTGGGTGCATTTTTGCAAAGTTTAGTGGGCTATTAGAGACTTTTCAAAGTTGGGGGCGGCATCTAGTAAAATGTGTCAAGTTCGAGGGTATGCATTTGGCCTTGTTTTAATGGTTCTCTGTGCAACTAACTCATGTTGAATTGGTTTTCTGTGCAGTGGAATGTGCTTCGAGGGCATGTAGAAGAAATCGACAAGGCTCTCGCCGGTTCCTAGGAGCTGTACTGGACGTGTAATAGAATGTAGTTCAAGGGGGTGTAGGATCTTTTTGTAGGGTTGCATGAAACCGGTATGTTGTAGTTAGACGTTATGTTTTTTTTTTGAACTTGTCAAAGGCTGATAGAAGCATTTTGTGCAGGCTACCTAATCTGTAAGTGGCAATGCGGAATTTGACCATGATAGTGTTTCTGTAATTACTAATTAATGCTTGCTTGGCCCTGAATTGTTGTAGTTTATGGTTTGGTTATACTAAACCGAATTGCTGCATTCTATTTCGAATTGTCGCATAGGAATATAAGTTCCACTTATATATCAATCATTTGATATACTAAATCGGATTGGCCCAAGTTAGAGCAGGATGTTTTTTTTATTTGCTATGCTGGGATTTGAAATCGTTACAGGAGATTTCTGCTGCTATATCTTTTGCATGGCTGCTTGAAATCCAATATATTAATTGCTGGATTCTCGTTTATGTGCTATAATCTTATTCAAATCTTGCTCATGAGTCAAAAGCAGTTGAAATTCCAGATCCTTGAAGGAAGGCAAGAATTACATCATCCATTACATAAATAATAATTATAACCAATAGGTTTGGTTTGGTGGTCATCACCTTTTGAAGAATCTATGATGTGTGCCCAACAATCAATAATATTGGCAAATGTCACCTTATTTCTAAAAAAAAATAATGATTATGATTCTATTACATTTAATTATCCATCACATTACTTGAAACTAACTTCATTTTATTGCATGTAGTGGAGCACTGAACATAGTCTAAAATACAAATTAAACAGAAAAATCAGAATAACCCATAGAAAAGTGAACACTAATACAAGTTCACAAGGATAAAGGACGATGATCATCATCACGTGGGGCATCTAGAAGATCCCAAAAGTTGACGTCATCAAGACACAAGTCACTCCACAAGCTCAAGTCATTGACATAGTTTTCTGCTCCATTTGTTAATTCCACACTTTCACCATTGTTGCTAAACTGCTTATCATCTATCAAATTTTGCCACCATAAGCTGCTACTTTCACTAACGGTATCAGATTCAGCCGGCAATTTTGTGTTGGGAATATTCTGAACATAATCCGGGTGGTTGGAACCGAAAAAGAACTTAGCGGAGAAGGTCCGAGGCCGCGGCTTGAAGATGTTGGTTCTTGTTGTTTGGCGAGTTGTAGTAATTTCCTTTTTCGGATATTGTTTCTTCAGATGAGTGTTCCAGTGATTCTTGACATCGTTTGCAGTTCTTCCTGGTAATCTGCCTGCAATCAATGACCATCTGCATATATCGACATAACTATACATTAATCAACATATCACATTCAAATTTGGTGTTAGTCATGTCATCCTCTCATTTTGTAAAGCAAAAAGTATAAATTTATCCAAATACAAAGTTAACATGTGAGTTACGAAGTCAATCAAGATACTGTTTAGCCTTTATTGTGGTGGACAGTTAAGCCCATATCAACACCTGTAGGAGACCCATTGTTACTATTTAACACAATTCTAAAATTTTAGCCTGGACCCCATTTTTGTAATTGTGGCTCAAACTTTTGTTCCTAGAGCTAACATAGCCAATTTATTCACGGTCTAGTGTTTTTTATAACTAATCACCTTCTTATTTTTTGCACCTAATCAATTGATGCCTAAATGCAATATTTAAAATATTAATAATTATAATATTTATAATTCAGTTAGCAAAACTAATTTAAATTAAAGTATTTTTATCATAATTTTCTCGTTTTGAATCTTAAACTAAAAATAGCACGATCTAAGCAATAAAAAATGAGTTTGAAATATTTCACATAAAGATAATGTACTTGTAATTTCTTTTTTGTTTTTAATGAATTTTTTATTATGTAAGAATTAGCTAAAATTTTATATTTTTTAATTTTTTTATCTATTTGTGTATTATTTTTTAAAAATAATTTTTCATACTATTATAGTATAATTCACATTTAAGTTGAATTTGTGATTTTAGTATTTTAAATATAAAAAATACCCATTGGATTATGCTCAGCCTTGGTTCCATTCGATATCAGCCTACCGCTAGACTAATGCCTATCAATTTTCATTACATTGCAATTTAACCGCACAATTTGTGGTACAAGTTATATTTTCAATACCCGAAAACTTAAAAATAGACCACTTATTATCCTTACTCTTTCAAGGGTCAGTCTGACATTTCTATTTGAGCTGATTTTAAAATAAGTTATTCTCACAAACTTTTAATAGTACTACATATTTTGGTTTTGAACATTACATTTTGATCTTTTATACTAATCAATTATGAATTGTCTGATTTATTTTTTTCAAAATCAAATCTGCAGCTTTCACAAAAAGCTTGAAAATGGATCTTTTCAAAAAAGCTGCTAAAAAAAGTTACAAAAACTCAGAGCCAACCTGACCAAGAAATAATTTGATTAGTTGCTTCTGAGTTCCAGTTTGTAAATTACAGCAGCTTATAGGTACAGATCATCGTTTTAACTCATTAATAATGCGGAATATAATCACAACCAGATTATAAATAAGTAGCTAGTTACTTTTGAAAATCATTGCTATGAACAACAGCCAAAACCGGTATACGTTGTTTTCTTATAAAATTTTCTTATATACTTTTTGTACGTAGAAAAAAAGAATGCTCAGTAACATTTGGACATACTTTTATAAATTTTGTCGTCTTATTTTTGTTTAATTAACTGAAAATTTTATAAGAATAAATTATTTATGGGAATTGGATTTAACTTACGATAATATCAGAATTTAAAAATGTCGGTCAGATCGAACTTGAGTTGATATTTTTAATATATCTCTGTTGAACACCACCAGTTAGAAACAAAAGAACAATATTTTATATTATTTTTTCATATGAATTCAAGTTCCTATTAACTGCTATGTGCCTATGTTAAGCCTTTTTTAATTATTTTCAATTGGTTTAATCCATTATTATTTGGAACTTAAATTCATGTCACTTTAATTTGAAGAGGATCAGTTTATTCTTTAAAGTTGACGTATCAACTTAGTATTTGTCATGTGGTATATAAAACTAATGTAATTATTTGGTTCTACTAGTCACAATCACAACTCCGTTGCTTTCTCACGTATATATTTAATGAAAGTATAATATGATTTTCTCCCTCATACGCAGACTTAATTGCTAAATGAGCTCGTACTAATATAGTAATGTAATAAGTTTAAAAATTAAACTAGCTATTTTATCTAAATTAAATGGGGTAATAGAATACTTTAAAAATTCAAGAAGTAAATAGACTATTAATATCAAAATCACAATAATGATGTACCTCTCCCCTTCTATTTTGTGACGATCCAAATCCCAATACATCACTAGCTCTCAACTTATCTCATTTTGTTTACTGTCTAAACTTTGAAAGGTTTTCGTAACCCCTTAACTTTCATATGTGCATGTGTGCCTCTTAAATGATACATGTCATCTTTTAGTTGCTTTGACTTTTTAAATATGTTCTTCTTCTAAATTTTTGCTCTTCAACTAGAAGCTGACATAATGTTTAAGGGTAAAGTGATATACTTTTTGAAAGTATATGGGAGATATAAGAATCTTTTCAATATTCATAAAACAGTACGCAAAATGAAATAAGTTAAAAACTGTAATTTATTTAGCCTTTTGTACAAAGTATGTGTGATGATATTAGGTTGCGAGATGCCATCATAGAGAGTAACATCAACAATAAATAACCTGTGCCTAAAAAGAAAAAACAACATAAAAAAAATCGTTTTATTTTTTAATTACCTCTACAAATTCAGACCATGTGCGAGTTTATTACATTATACTTTGTTACATGAAAATGACTCCTGGACTTTTCGGCTTCTTCATTTGAAATTGAAACAACATACTAGTTAAACACAAACATGGATTCTCATATACCAAGATTTAAAATTTCTTCAAAGTAGTTTGATATGAAAAAGTGGCTTAAAATCTTCACATTATGGCTATTATTTCAGTTACCGAATGTTTATTGAACTTTTGGGTCAGAATTGCTATGTGCTTATCTACTCAATTATTTAATGATTAATTTAATTTGTTTGCCTTAAATTAAGTAAAGCTATTGGCATTTTCTGTATGCAATCGTTAGTAAGATCATAGAAAGAAAAACACTTTAAAAAGCTTGACAAGTTGTGGTTGATGAAAAGGCTCCATAAGATAGGACCAAAACGGAATAAATACTGGAAATAGATGATTTACCTGTTATTAAAGAAGTCAAAGGCAATTAGTTGGGTTAAAGATAATATTAATCATTATATTAGTAAAATATGAAGTTGTTATGTCGAATTTTAAAGTTCATATACTATTATGTAAATAAGAACGAAGTTCATGTACCTTTAAAAATTTTAAGCCTGAAAAAGTTTATAGTCGGACTATTCCTGTGAACACATTATGTTTTCTAAGTTAAAGCTCTTTTCAAACTAAATTAAATTGAATAGAATTTATAACCAACAAGGTATAGTTCAATTGACAATGCATGCTGAGAAAGTTAGAGGAAAATAAGGTTCGAATCTTATTAAATACATTTATTAGAAGGAATAAAAAACTTTAACTGTAACTAAACCTAAAACAAAATTATCTCAATTAAAATACTTATAAATATTATAAAAAAATTGAATTGAATTTATAAATATACTGAACTCATTGAAACTAAAACAAAACTGAATTTAATTAAATTAAAATTAAAATTAAAGTAACGAGAGAGAACATAAATTTGAATATAAAAACTACTAATAGCATACCTGTTGCCTAAAAGCTTATGCATCCGTATAATTAAGTCAACTTCATCACTTGCAAAGTCTCCCCTTTTTATATTTGGCTTTAAATAATTCAACCATCTCAGTCTACAACTTTTCCTACATCTATTTAATCCTGAAAGTTTGCAACTGAAAGACATTTTAGTTCTTATAAAAATATATTTGTTATAATGATTTTATTTTTTATAAAATTAAAGTTATTTTATCAGTCATCAGAATTAGATTAATAGGGTAAAGTTCAATCCAATTTTAATAATGATAAAGTAAAGAAAAAACAAAGTCACCATAGAATAACCCTTCATTTACTTTATTAATCAAATTACTAACTTTTCATCAAAAAACTTTATTAGCTAAAAAAACTTGGAAAACTATAAAATAGTCTTAGAATATGAAACTTCTTTATATACAAGTGTTGCTTGGACTTTTGAGATGTAATATAAGTAATATAAATATGTTGTTTCATAACTTGAATCATATACTAGAAACGGCTAATTTTTTATAATTGGAACACCCAAAACTATTGTCCGAGAAAGAATCTCAAACCATAGTGATAATTCAAATTTATTAGTATATGAAAAAAAATCCATAAATAAGTAGAACAGAACAAGACCTGCTCGAAGAGGAACTCGATGCCATTGTCCTTCACCGTACTTCCCAATGCATGTCCGAAGACGATCGTCTTCTTCGGAAGTCCATGCTCCTTTTCGAAGTCTTAAAGTGTGCTCCATTTATGATAGTAAAATAATAACTTAAACCATATAGCAGTATGTTGAAGCTCTTCAGCATTGACATATAAATACACATAAACCCTCTATGCATTTTGATTAATACTATGACGTGCATATTTTATGACCGCAACCTCATTGTTTCAAAGTCATCATGTTATAATAATAGCAATCCTTCCTAACTGTCAGTCAACTACTACTTTGTTCAACATTTATGTTATACTGTACTTTTCATCATTGGATTTTACCGTTTGTTATACATATGTGTCGTAATGATCTATGAATTAATTTCCGACAAATATGAGTACTCGTGAAGCTTCAATTAAGTTCTATTCCAAATTAATATTCTCTTCATGAATTGATTAGTCTTTGAAGTTAAAAGTTTATGTTGTAGTTTTAAAGTATGATTACACAGTAGTTTCATGTGCAATTTTAGAATTTGAAGCCGATTTTATGTTGGAAAAATAAAGTTAGATAATTAAGTATGTCTTGTTCTTTTCAATTAAAATGAACTCAGACTAATATATACCAAACAATTTGAAACCAAAGTTACCAGACTTTAAATACATTTAAAATAACAGATATTTAGTGATGGATTTTTTTTATAAGTAATTTAATGGGAGTTGGAGTTTAAAACCAAGTTACCAGGGAATTTTTTTGTAAACAATATGTCGTGTGGTTTGGCCGTTTTGAAAAAAATATTTGTGGAATTTTTTGTTTCAAAATGGTGCCCGTGGTTTTAAAAATTAGCAAAAACATGACTCTCAAAATTTTAAAACCACATTTGGGAGGGTAATTTCAGTTATTTCAATAAATTCAACATTCTTATATTTCAACTATATTATTTGTGAAATATTTATCAAGATTTGAGTAAATTTCGGAAATTTTTCATTTTGTTATGAATTTTTAAAGTTATCATTAATTTTTAATTAATATAAATATTTGTACTTTTCAAAAAATTCATAAAATTTTATCTATGGTGTATTTGTATTTTTATAAACAAACGTGCCAAATTTTACTTCAAAATGGACAAGATTACCCTTCCAAATGTGGTTTCAAAATTTTGAGAATGTTTTTGCTAACTTTTGAAACCACATGCCCATTTGGAAGAAAAATTTCACAAGGACCTTTTTGCAAAACAATCAAATCATATGACATTTTTTTGAAGTTTACCCAAATTTTCTTATCTCATCTCTCAATCAACCTATTGATAAGTTTGTACATATTATTGTCATGTACCGCTTGACCCAAAAGCTTACATTGATAGGTAAGGCTAATTCATAGTATTTATATTATTTGCCTCATGGGCTTGAAGCAAGTACAACCCATTACACTATGTATTGCAATTTAATTCAACAAATGAAGCTGACAAGATTCGAATCCTCGACCTTTAAGTCTAAACAGCTATGATGTCATATGTCATTAGATTGTTCGACCCAAAAGATTAAGCTGATAAATAAGACCAATCAGAATATGTATAATTCTTGACAATTATAACCTAATTATTATATTTTGAGAGTATCAATTATAATCTTGATTGTATTATCCATCACAACTTGTTTAGGCAACAAATTTGATGAATACGTGAGAATATAAAAAGTACAAGTCACATTTGCAGCGATGACATGTTTAAAAAGGAAGTATAAATTGAACCCCTTCGTGAACTACACATTTTTTTTATTATTTCGTGCACTAATTAATAGGAACTCAAAATACGGGTGAAAGATTATGAGTTTAATACTTTCCCTCGTAAAAAATTTCAGTAAAATTGTACAAAATGCCCCTATGTATGATTCAAATTCATTAACCACCCTCACTGTGATTAATTGGGTGTAGTTCAACTAGTACACCACTCAATGTTAGTACTGAAAGGTCTTAGGTTCAATACCTAGCATCTTCAAAATTATTAAAAAAAACTACCCTCATTGTAAACATTATATACCCATTTTCCACTAATGTAATTAGTTAATTACTCCCTTATTAAATCAACTATATTTCGTTTTTTTTTAAGTGTCACGATTTCCAAATGGAATAGAATTCATATTCTATTAACTTTCCAATATTGATTTTGTCAAGAAATCAATTTTCAATTTCATTCTGCTATTCAACTTCTAATCTGGTATGTGAGAGATTTTTCTGATTCAAATCGTGTTATTTGAATTCTTTCCAATATCAATTTCGTAAAGAAATCCAATTTTGATTCCAATATCGATTTCATCCACAAATCAATTTTCGATTTATTTATGATATCCAACTTCTAATCTGGTATGTGAGAGATTTTTTTTGATTCAAATCTTGTTATTTATTTCTTTCCAACATCAATTTCGTAGAGAAATCCACTGAATTTCAATTTCGATTCCATTTGTCACGGTTTCTTTGCATTCTTCAAAACTAATCTTGCTTCTAATCCGTTCTGTAATTGGTTTTTCAAATGATGAATCAAGTTTTCTATTACTTCATTTCATTGGTGTATGAAATTCCGATAATGAAAATTCTACTATACCATTAACGGTCTTCTTATTCCCGTTGAAGCATTTTTTTTACTGATTTCAAGCGTATTATGTTTGGTAGCAAGAAGTTAGATGAATCAATAAAAGATTTGAAGTTTCAGTATTAACTAATGGCTAATTTACAGCCTGCAGACGTAGTTGATGATATGTCTCTCCAATTTTATTTACAGTTAATCTTGTTTCACATTTTTATGTTCATATAGTTTTTATTTTGATTATATATTGTTCCTGAATGACCTATCGCCGTACTGTGAATGTTAGCATTATGTTATCTACAATTTCCTGAATGTATATTTTTATTTGTTATATATTCATGTTTATGTTTTTTGTTGTGAAACTATGTTGAGATTAAGATACATATATTTATTTGTTGATGATATATTGTTAATAAATGGTATATTGTCATATTGTGATATATTTATTTGTTGATGAATATTTCATATCATTTTTGTTGGTCCATGTGAGGGGTGATATAGGAGTTAGAGGGGGGATTGGGGGATTGACTCCTTTTCAATTATGGATATGAAATAATAAACTTTTTGTTCAACAGATAAAATTTAGAGTGTTGACTCAAGTTTATTGATGAATGATTGTGATTGATGTTTGTTATTTACTTAATAGCTGAATGTAATCAATGTAAATAACTAAAATTAAATAAGTGCAAGGTTGAGAAGATCAAACACAACATTTTTATACTGGTTTGGCCTTGCCTACATTCAGTCCACGAAATTTCCTCCTCCAAGCTTGAATCCACTAAATCTCTCCTTTGGAGGCGGAGAAGCCTTTACAATTTTGGAATTCTGCACGTATAGAGTACACTACTCTTGCTGCTTCTGATTCCTCAATTTAAGAGTACCTTCCTCTTAGATTCTTCTACCTCACTAACTTTGCCAAGTTGTGAGCATGGTTGAAGACCTCAGCACGCTCGCTTAGTCTATTATGACTCAGAAGCCTCGCCAAGTCCCCCTTGCCTAACTTCTGATCACCTTCTTCTTTAGTGGATTGAATGATGGATTTGTGCTCTTGTATTTTGTTATCAAGTAGCACTTACAACATATTTGAAACGAGTTGTTCTAATTGAGCTTTTGAATTACAAACATATATGACGATGAATTTGTTTGTTTTTTAGAATTTGCACTAATATGATTATATGTGCACTTGTGATATTGCTTGACACCTTTAGTGTTGCGGATAGATGTGTATATATACTCTCTTGCTGCAGTTGACCGTTGATGCGCGCTTTGATGAGAGAGAATGATTTGGACCACTGAAATAAGACAAATGTATTCCTTAGAATGGCTATCTTCTAAGGAGTCTTCTAGAAGTTATCTCTAATCTACTTCTTTCTTCTTGAATGTTGGATTTGAAGTAGGAATGAGATCAACCCTTCCGTTAGATAAGTAGTTCAAACTTGGTCTTCTTTATCCATACTCTAACTTATGCACATTATACCTTTAGTGCTTCCAGTTTTCCATGTGTCAGGAATCAGGTGGCAGAAAGTAGGTTTTTGCTCTTGCTAGTCAACTCACTTTTCCAGAGATGTCTTATCTCTTTTAGTGAAGAATAGGTAGCTAGTCTTATAGGATTTGAGAGGTTTAAGACTGTTATTCTTAGAAAATGTGGCTTCACGTGAGTTGCTTAGGGATTATCAATTTCTCAGTCATATTAGATGGTACTGAGGACATTGGTGTCGTTGATCCCGTTTGACCTTCAAGTAATGTTGCTCTAAGAGTCTTCTCGTTTTACTAAATGTGAACAACTTCAGGCATGATATCATGAGCTTCTGATGTATGTGATTCTGAGGAATCCTTGGCATTTCTCAGAATTAGCTTTCTAATGCTCTTTATCTAGCTTGTTCCTTCTTCTGACAGATATTCTTCTTGACTAAAGATTGTCCTTGGATTGATGCTTGAGAGGTTAAGATAAAGTATTCTTAACTCTGAGCTTGCCTTGTATCCTATGAACTGTTCACTTAAATGCATTCTTCTGGTGAGTGTTGAGTTCAGATGATTGATATAATGAATTGGTCTTTTGAGGCTTATGGTTCTGATGCCGTTTTGTTTTCTTATGTGAGCACTTCATCTTTTGTCTGTGAGCCATGATAGCTCTTCATGCCTTTGCCTTTGGTGATTTCTTTGTGGAGTCTGATTTGAGATCCTTGTAATCTTGGGAGATATGCTTCTTTGGTTGTGAGGTGAATGAGGATATGATATCAACTTGTGTTGACTTAGTCTCATATCTTTCAGTATTCCTCTAAGCTTGGTTTCCTTGAGAGCGCAACCTTTTCAAAACCCTTTTTGTTATCTTTAAGCTACTTTTTGTTATCTTCAAAACATTTTGGATCTTCTTGGTTCTGAGCTAGAACTTATTCAAATTCTGGATTATGAGGAGTTCTTGCATCTGAGCTAGATCTAGTGCTTCGATATACGCTTTTAGCATTACGTATATCTGCAATACATTGTCTGCAATTTCTAAGATCCATCAATGATTATATAATCAAACTGGACTATAAGAACAATCGCACAATTTTATTCGTCATTGAGTGCTGATTACAATGTTTTAATGTTCAAACTAAAGGAAAAAAATCAATTTCATTCGAACAAACAAATCAGTTCAGATATAGGCTTTCACCATTACATATATCTGCAATATACTCTCTACAATTTTTAGGATCCATCGATGCATATATATAATCAAACCGGGCTATAGTTTCATTCAGCATTGAGTGACAATTACAATGTTTTAATGTTCAAACTAAAGGAAAAAAAATGAATTTCATTCAAACAAAAAAAATCAGTTCAGATATATGCCTTTTTAAAAAAAATTACCTCAAATGGGCTTACAATAATAACAAAGGAAAACCTTATCTCACCCCGCCCGAGTGTGGACTCAAACCTGCGACATTTAGGATCACAACTTCAAGGATCAACCACTAGACCAAGCCTATGGGTCTTCATATGGACACTTTTGGTATTACATATATATATATATATATATATATATATATATATATATATATATATAACCAAACTGGATTGCAAGAACAATTGCACATTTTCATTTTCATTCACCAAACTGGATTACAATGTTTTAATGTTCAAACTAAAAGAAAAAAAAATCAATTTCATTCAAACAAATATAAATCACTTCAATATGTTCATCATTAATACATAAAGCATCAATTTTTATGTGCCCTGACATAGTCGTTATCGCTTTCTTCCCCTTCATCGATCTTCCCCTTTTCATGGTAATACAAACTCATTGCAATTCTGACTCTTTGTGCTTTGATATTTATCTTATGGGTATCAACCTTTTTTCTATCATGTACTCGACATATGTGACAACAAATATACCAAAATCACTATAAAACAAAGTATACATATCATTACATAAATATATATATTTTGGTGGCAGTATACACAACAAAATGAATATCAATATAGTCAAATGTCAATTTTACAAAGACTTACGTCATTTGTTGTTATTTCTTTGGAGTCTACTGTTTTCTTCTTCCCTTTGTCCTGTTCATTCAGGAAAAAAATCTCATTACATATTACACAAATATATACAGTGGTGGCAATATACAAAAACATCGTAATCTATATACTTAAACTAATATATACAAGCATACCTTTTTAGTTGATTTTTCCTCAAATTCACCTATTTTCTTTTTTCCTTTGTCTAGCTGGAAAAATCGCATTATGTATATTTGCGAACTCACAAATATGTATTATCGGATTTCAAAACCTTAAAAAATACGAGAATCATAGAATGATCAATACATTTCTTAGTTCCATCTTCTTCTCTTTTCTTCTATCTTTCTCTTTATCCTTGGTAGCCGAAGCCCTGGTTTTCATTGTCACAGTGTTGAAGACCTTTTATTTGACGATTTTCGAGCTCCTGTTAGAACTAGAGTTTCTTTTGCAATCGTCGATTTTCAAATCTACAGGTTGAAGAGAGAATCGGTGGTTTGAGACGGCGAAATTGAAATCGGTGGTTTGAGAAGAGAGCGATTGTAGTTTGAAGAGAGAAGCAAATGGAATGGATAGTTAGCATCGCATCACCGAAGAGAGATTCCTAAATTGGTGGTGAGAATCGATGGTTTTGAATTTAGAAATAGAGGAAGCGGAGAATTAGGAATTGTCTAAATTTTGAATTTGGCAGTATTATCTTTACTAAAAAGGTATTTTATGAATACCAATCCTTGAAAGGGTTAATTATGAAACTCTAATGTGTAAATACCTAATTTCTACATGGACATTTACCTAAATTATCCAAATTTTTATTTGTATATAAAATATTAATAGAGACTCCAGCATAGTTAACAAATTTTTTATTTTTTATTGCATTACGAATAAAAAATGCATCACATAAATTGTTGTATAAAAAATTAGAAAACGAAGTAGAAAGAAATGAGAATATTAATTAATGAATTAAATAAGTGATGACCGTGTGGTTTGAGTTATGATAAGTGAACACATGCTTTGCTCACTAAATGCAAGTAGCAATATGTGGATGACAATTTAACTTGTTTTCTCTTGCATTTTTGTCAATGAAAAAGACAAAAAAAAATGAAAAGAGAGTGGATTTGAATTGATTTTTGGAAAAAAATCAAATCTCTTTCTGCATACATGCTAGATCTGGCTTAGCACTCGGACACTTGTTTTTTTATAAAAAATACATAGAAATATTATTTTTATAAAATATTATTTTTATATTTAATTTTTTTTTAATTATCTATTATTTTTAAGATTATTATTTTTATTTTTACCACAATTTTTCCCTCATATTTAATTTGATTTTCACAACTTCAAATGATTATATCTCACAAACTGTAAATTTTTTCGACATAAGCCTTTAGAATATTTTGTTCATCTTATTTTTATCTTTAAAACGAAATCCATATTGAATATTTTTGGAGCAAAAAAAATTACGCAGTCTTGAACCAGTTTTTTACTACCTTTATACCAGGTATAAGAGTTTTTTTTGCTTTGAATAGAACAATGTTGCTAATGTTTTATGCTATCTACCTGAAAATAAATGAAAAATTGTGCTATAAACACATTATACCAATCTTATATTAGGTATAAGAATTTACGAAACATTGATAAAATTGGTATAAGATGCGAAAAAAAATTTTGATAAAAAAATATTCAATATGGATTTTATTTTAAATATAAAAATAAGACGAAGGAAATATTTTAAAGGCTCGTGTCGAAAAAATTAACGGTTATAGTTATTTTTAAGTTGCAAAAATCAAATTAATTAGGAGAGAGAGTTGTTACAACGAGGGTTCTTGTACATGTAAAAGCAAAATTCAAAAGTTAAAATATTGTAAGTAAGAAAGAGTTTAGGTAATTAAGAGATCTAAGTTTTTATGGTGGGATTTAAAAAATGTTGGGTTGGTATTTACAAAATTGAAAGCTCATAATCTCGTATTTAGCTAAGTTGCCCTTTTTCTATTAAGTTCACTCTTAGCTTTAGGCTCTGTTCTTTTCAACTTCTAAAAGCTGAACTGAACTGAACTGAGTTGAACTGAGCTGAACTGAACTGAGCTGAACTGAATTGAACTTATTTCAGTGTAAGTTTATAACTACGCATAGCTGAACTAAACTGAACTACACTGAACTGAACTGCACTGAATTGTATTGAACTGAACTGAACTATATTGAATTGTAGTTCAAAAGAACAGGGCCTTAGTCTACTTATGGCCCTCTTCTATTCAACTTATAATCTATGCAGTTCAGTACTGTTCAGTACTTATCAGTACTGCATACATATAAATTTATACTAAAAATAAGTATTTATTAGTTCAATTCAGTACTACTACTTATAAGTTGAAAAGAACATGGCCTAAGTCTAAAGTGTTATGTGTTGGGATTGAATTTTGTATAAATACCCATATTCGGTTTTTTTTAATAATAATAATAAATTTAGTCACTTTGTTTTTTTTTTCCACCAAAAAATTTAGGGTAAACTTAAAAAATATACCTTGTGATTTGAATATTTTATAAAAAGGTCATTGTGGAATTTTTTTTCAAAGGGATACATGTGGTTTCAAAAGTTAGAAAAAAAAAATTTCCAAAATTTTGAAACCACATTTTGAAGGGTAATCTTGTCCATTGTGAGTGAAATTTTGAAGCATAGCTAATAAAACAGAAAATTGTAAAAAACATATGGTTTAAGTTTCATATTTACTAAATTAAACTTTTATGTTTTCTTTGCATTCTCTGACCAATTTTAAGTTTAGATTCTTCTCCCATACGTTCCAATACTATTCACACACTATTCATTTTTTAAATTTTTTTATATTTTTTTGTCATTATCTTTCAAACTATTCATTTTTTTACATGTAGCTTTAGAGTTTTTTGTCGTTTCATTTTAATATATAGTTTCAAATTTTTTTTCGGTTGTTCGATATATGCTAAGTAACTAGTATTTAATTAGTAAGAATCATATTTTCATATGTTTGAATTTCTGTTTTTTGATTCAACAGAATCTGGTAAGTATTTGGTAATTATCTGGTAAGTAACTAGTACGTAATTGGTAAGAATCAGATTTTCGTATGTTTTTTTAATTTCTGTTTTTTTAATTCAACAGAATCTGGTAAGTATTTGGTAATTATCTGGTATGTTGGTCCCTGTGAGGGTCTTCATAAGGTCAAAGGGGGTAAATGACAAAAAGTCTTAGTGTAACGTGTTTGATTATGATCCAGATGATAGATCCTGATGATGCAATTATGATAATATAATGCAATAAATAAAGAGTTAAAGAAATCAAATACAAAGGATTTTATCCTAGTTCGGCCCCGCCTACTCTAGTCCTAGAAAATTCCTTCCTCCGAGCTTTTCCACTAGTGGATTCCTTTCCAACTGGCAGGAATCAAGCCTTACAACTTGTCTCCGGATGGTAACTCCTTCCGGATGTAGGATATACTACTAGAAGACCAACTCCTAGCTGAGTCCTTTAGTCTTTAGTACGATATACCACTTAGACTTCTACCCTGAATCTAAGCTGAGTCCTACAGGGAGTTTCCACTCAAAGCACCAACTTTAAATTGTATCCTAATCTCACAACTCACCCAAGTTGGAGATCCTTACACTCTTGTTTTCACAAAGGTTTTGGTTTTGGATTTCCTTAAGTTTATAACTCACTTAGGAATCCTTACAACAGATTTGGAATTGATTGATTCTTGGAGGGATTGTATACTGATTGAATGCTTGTGCTTTGTTATAATATCATATTTCATGCATTATATTTGCATTTGTCCACATCTGTTATATGTCATTATATTTAAATTTTACATGTTATATTTATTAAAATTGGTTAGTGAAAATAATAGTTATTTTAACCATACAAAATACTATAGTTAATATCTAGGTATCGAATTATATGACTATAGAATTTTAAGGAATAAGTGGAGTATAGTTATGTTATAGATATAAAATGATTATTAGAACATATAAAGTTGAATAAAATTGTGATATATCATAAGGATTTAAGTATAAGAATTAGTATTAGTATGGTATAGATATATGTATATGTATTTAGTATAGTTAGTATTTGTAATAAATAAAGAATTTGAGGGCAAATTGGTCTTTTGCCCCTTAGATCTTTTTATGAACTGATAAGAATTAGATCAGTTTTTCATCTCCTAAAACACAAAGCAAAGAACAAAGAAAAAGGAAGAAGAGAAGAAGAGATCTAGAAGGAAGGAATCGGGTATTTTAGTAACTTTGTAGTGCGATTTTCGTTAGGTTAAAGTTAGAATTAGCATTTTTAGTAAGAAGATGAATTGTTCCTCTTTGTGTTAAGGTTCATCCTGCAAAATTTGAGAATTTTTAGACTAGTAGATCAATAGTTATGATTTTTATAAGATGAAGTATGCAGAATTGGATGATCAAAGAGATAGGATGAGTTTCAAAATTAATATGGGATTGTTATAATGCTTCGAAATTTTTTTTTTTTTGATATGTTATTCCCTTATGTGTATAGTTTAAGTAGGAAAAAGAATCAGGTCAATTCATGTTGTGTAGGGAGAGTTATACCCGTTTTATTACGTTGTTGTCCAGATAAAGCGGGACTGAAACAAGTTTTGATGGGAAATCCCCTATAAATCGTATAAGACTCTAAAACTTTTGAGGTTTTATTATGTTATAGCCTTGTGTATTAGGGATAGAAAAAAAAAAGAATCAGATCATTTGGAGAAGTGAATTGAAAGTTATGAATTTTTAAGTAGAGCAAGGTCATATGAACAAGTATACAAGTAACAATGGTTTAAGTCATGAAAACTTTATAAATAGAAAACGACACAAGGTGAAATGTATTGATGTGAATTTATGCTTATAGGAACACGAGGTCGTGAAAGTGTTCAAGAGGAGGAAACAAGTCGATTTCGTGGAAATTAGCATTCCATCTGTGAGTATAAACATGATATGAATGGGTGAAATGTTTTGATATGTGATATTTGAATGTTTGGTGAATTGTTGTGAATTGAATGATTATATGTTATTTGGAGAATTTGAATTATATGAACATATGTTTATTTGGTGAAACATGAGATAATTGAATTATTCATGATATACGCAATTATACAGGAATAAATGAAATAAAGAGAGATGTTGTGACATAGCCGATCAAACATTGCAATACATGTTCTGTTATCTGGACCTATATGGTCAACCAATTGCAATATTTGACAAATGGACCGAAAGGTCAACCAATTGTTATCTGGACCGAAAGGTTAACCAATTGTTATATAGCTGGCCAGCAAATCAATTGTTATCTGTTACAAATGTTACATGTATCCCGGGGCAATAGTTTGGCCGGAAATGTCACAACAATTAAATAAATGAATCATCCAATAGTATATAACAATGATTGTATGTTTATTTTGAAGGTGTAACTGTATGTGATTGTTAAATTCATTGATTGTTTATATTCACTGAGTGGCGACTCATATAAATCGCTATATTTTTCAGTTGTTGAAGTTGTAGATAAAGTATTGTACTAGAAGGTCCTTACCTGTAGCTGTCATGGAAGAAAGGTCTGTCGGCTGTGTCCATCTTGCTCTCTCTCCTCACATGACAAGCATATAGAATAGAAAGTGGTCGGGTTTTGATTTTTCAAATCAAACATAATTATGGTTTGTAATAAACGAATGGTATTAGAGTTGATGTGAAATATTATGGTTGTGTTAATATATGAATATTTTTGTACAAAAAAATTTTTTATGGTACTTTTCTATAGTTATTATATGATAAGGGTGTTTCATTTGTTACTTGCTTTTGTAAATCTAACAGCCAACCTTCTCATTTGGTGAAGCTTCCCTTTTATAGGCTTCTATCATAAATGTAGCCGTTGTGGGTTGTTTAGCTTGCATTAAGTCTTCACCCTTGATCAGGTTGTATGTGGCACTTTCGGAGCCGTTGTTTAATCTATTAGACTCAATTTTGACCCGTTTGAATCCTTGGGACTGAGGTTGAAAAGTTGTCAGTGTTCGTTTTATTTGGCTTTTATGATGCGCCAATTTTTAGCCAGTGGTCCATTCTGTGTGCTCCACGCGCCATTCCCATTGGTCTAGGTTAAAAAGGTTGTTACCTTTTCTCTTTCTACTGTCAGCTTTTTGTCCTTTTCTTGGGAAGGGATATTTGATGACAGTTAAGACCAAATGGAGGGAAGGAAATTATTTTGAAATCATTTCCTTTGTCTTGAATGGAATCATCCGAATATCTTTAAATTTATCCAATCCGGATGTAGCTTCAATCAGTTTGTCTTCCGGATGCTGTTGTGAGAAAGTTAGCAGTTTGTTTCCTTTCCAAATTCTAATTGGATGCTAATCCACTTATGCTTAGGAAATAGTCTTTACTTGAAAGCTTGTCTTGGACTTGATGAAAAACATGGTTGTCCTGATATAATGACTTAAGTCTTGCTGTACTTAGGTCCTGTTATATTTAATTATCCGGATAAGTTTTTCTTAGGTTTTGTTTACTTCAAACTTGATCTGGTCTATTTTATGTTCCAGATCATTGTTTCCCTACAATCTCCTCCATTTGATGGAAAAAAAAACCTAAGTCAACTAAGCATAATAAACAGGGGTATATGATCTAAGTATGATTCTTGATACTTAGTCATTTACAATTACTACCCCATTATTTTAGCATCCAAACTCCCCCAACATTTTTCAATTCTAGCTTCTAAATTTGTTTTAGTACAATTACAGATTGTACTTTAGAAGCAATTTTTTGAGAATTAGATTATTTCACTATATATACTTTTGCTGTTAGCAATAGTTAACATCAATGAAGTTCCAGATTACAAATTAAAGAAATATATAATAATGAATCTAGCTATTGCAAAATTTTACAAGGTTATAGCTAGTCTAATTCCCTCCGGATGGTCCTCCTTCCTTTTCCTTTCCTTTGCTTGTACCTTCCCCTTGTAGACTTATCTCCCCCTTTTTGTTACCATCTTGGGGATCAATCACCATATAGGTTCTGTTATCCCAGGCCTCTTGCCAAGCTTTTGAGTAAATTGAGTAGTCAGGATTACCTTTTGTTCTTTTAGTAATGATGTGGTCAACAGTGTGAGAAGTAAGATAGTAGGGCCGGATGGTCTTCTTCAATTGATCATAGGTTTGTTTGATGGACGGTTGAATGTGCAAGATAAACTCTTGATCCTTTTTATCAAAGTAAAGGAAGAGTACCTTAAGGAGAGTTGTCATCCCCTTTTGACCAAAGAAGTTGGAATCTCCAATAACTTGGATAAGTTTATGGAAGACCGGAAGGAGTTGGCTTTCCGAAATTGAAGGCTTGGAGGAGGATCCAAAAATAGAGTGGTTATTGATTTAGGTTTGGAGTAGGGTTATTTCTTCACTTATCCCTTTCTGGATATTATGAATGCTGCTATTTACTGTGTCAATTTCTTTGCACATAGCATCCCTGGCTCGCTCAATTACTATATCTTGGCCATTTAGTAGTCCACATATGTCTTGTGCAATATTGGCAGCATAAGCAGTGAGCGCTTTAGACAGGTCATCATCAAAGAATTTTGTCAATTTATCCAAAATGGTCTGCTGTTGTTCAGTTAAGCGCGAGAGAGCAGTTTTGTCCTCTTTCTCGAAAATGAATTATGACAGGTTTTTAAACTTGGTATCTATGTACTCCTTTATGTCTGTTGAGAGCTCGGAGGAAGAAGATGCGATTTTATCCAAGACGCTAGAGTGTTGGCTTAATTTGTAGTCCAGTTGGCTGAAGAGATGCTTTCCTTGATCTCCTTCAGGATTGGATTCACTTGGGATAGGGATGCTTCTACCATAGTTCCTGGAGAGGGAAAATCTTCCACTTTCTCCGCAATCTTTTGTACTTTCCCTTTTATCTCCCCCAATTTAGCCTTTAATCCAGAGTCTGGAATTCATCCAAGAGCAATTTTTCAACTGTCTGTAAATGCATGCAGATGTTTTAGAGACTCTGCTTTACATACCCTTCCTCACTTTCTTCATCGGTCACTTCTTGGAGTAGTTTAGGCATGGTAAATACTTTCGCTTGTTTGGTTTTACTGACTGGAATTTTTATAGGGCTTGCTTCTTGAAGAGGTTTGTCTCCGGATGAGCTGGAGGAGTCATCTTTGGATGATCTGGAAGCATCACTGCTCTCCTCTTCATCTTCCACATTTTCTTCTTCTTCTTCTCCAGACTTTTCATCCCTTGTTATTCCAACCTTTCCTTTGGACTAGCCTTGCCCCTTGAGTCCACTTTAGAAATGTGCTCGTGGGAACTCAGACCAAGTCCCTCCTCTGGAATAATATTATCCGCTTTAGGCACTGGTTCCTTAGACACATTTTTAGAAGTTATGTCAAAGTTGTCCTCATTGATAGTTGCTGTATCATTACCACCAGTAGTGTCAGTACAAACATTGAAAGAGACAATGTTGGGGATTACCTCATTAATTAACGATGGGATCTGAATGTTTGAGTCTTCATTTCTCACTTCACTTCCTTCCACCACAACCCCTAGATGATAGGAAATATCCTCTGCCACCCCTTCAAGTGCCTTTTCAGGACTTATAATAGCTTCCCCAAGCGCATTGGTAATGTCCTCAATGCCCTCTACATATGCCTCAATAGGGCTTACTTCATTTTGATTGCCAGCTTTCAAATTTAGCAAATTCTCCGAAAGAGGTTCTGTGATGGCTTGAAAGTTAAATGAATCAAACTCTAGAATTTTTGACAGTTGAGCTAGGGCATTGGAGTCTATAAGGATGGGTGTAGTAGAAGATCCTCCGAGTCCTTCTATGGCTAGGTTGTTTATCCGGTAATTATTTGCCACAGATGCCATCATCTCTTTATACTATAGATCCTCCGGAAGGATATCCTCATTAACTCCGGGCACATTTTTGCTTTTTGAATTTTTGGCCTTAGCCAACTCTTCCTTGACAACCTTCTTCACAACCTCTTTATCAATCACAATGGCAGTTGGCTTCTTAGTTATCTTCTTTTGATGTTTTTGAGCCTTAACTGGTTCATCAAAAGTGCACCCCTTCCGGGTGAATTGCTTCTTTGGCATTGGCATTTCATCATCAGTTTCCTCCTCATCAGACCCATGCTCTTCCGTTAGAATGTCTGCTAATTTTATTTTCTGCCTTTGCTCATAACCTTTCCTAATTGTAGCAGCTACTGCGATTGTCTCCCTTGCTTCTGAATCACAAATTGGTCTCTTCAATTTGTCAGCTGCCTTGATCAACCTTCCCCTTGACTTTGGCTTTACTAGAGATTTGTTAAGTAGCTGGGTGATTGTTTGGGTATCTTCATTCTCTTCTTCATCTGGAGTTACAACTAGCTGTTTAACTGCCTTGGATTTAGCAGTCCGGGCCTTCTTTGGAACCAGAGCCTCTGATGGATCAGCAGCTTTTCTAGCTCTGCTTTTCTTCTCATCTCTTTGCCTCTTGGCATTTTCTTCATCCTAATTCTCTCCATAATTCAATTTCTTAAAGTTCTTCTCTAAGATTTCCTTACCAATGATGGATTGAAATTTGGTGAGGTTGATTTTGTTTACAAGGAGGATCCTGGTGATTAGAGTACCAAGAGAGTTTACATGTTGCGTGAGGGAGTGGATGATTAGTACAGGCATGTTGACCACCCTGCTCTCTACCCAGTGTTAAAGCACTCAGTGTTAGAATGAGGATACTATGGTTAGAGATACTTTCCTTATGAGCACCAATTTTGCAAGGGCATGCTGGAGGTATCTGGGAATTTGAGGAAAATATGTGGAGAATTTGTCTCCAAAGTAGTTTGAATGCAACCACTATTTGGCTTCATACTTGACCTTTTGTTCATCACCATCAGTTCTTAGCTGAACACCTTCATTCTTCATGCCCAAATGCTGTTCAAAGAAATATGGGGTAACTATAATTTCTTTGCCTTGAACCTTGGTTCTAAGAGCATCAAACTTGGAGTGAATGCTGAGATTTTCATAAAACTCTTTGACTATGTCAGGATACGTAGGGCAGTTGATCTTGAGGAGATCTGTGAGATGCTGGTCTTCTATGAGTTTGGAGTAAGGATCCGTCTCAAATAAGAAATTATCACCCAAATAATCTATGGGGATTACGGAGTCGGAGGGTTTGAAATTTACGGGGATGAAGTCTTTATCTTGTAGATGAGACAATTCAAAGAAATTCTGGGTTGGAAGTGTCACGAGTCCTTCTTCATTCATGATTGCAGCCATTTGAGAAGGAATTGAAAGAATTAGGGTTTAGGTTTTGATTTTTGCAAAGTAATAGTAAGATAGTTGCTAGAGTGAAGAAGAAAGGGAATTTTGGGGGTTTATATAGATTTTTCAAAGTGAGGGTATTTTTGTAATCCGGACGTTGGTAATTTAACTGGATTGATGACATGGCAACCAAATTTTTAAGAGGGAGGTAAATTTAGTTTAACCAGAGAATGGGAACAATTTATTTTAAAAATAAATTGTCAAATTTACCACGCATGTAACAGCCAATAGACGTTTGAAATTTAGGAAGTAACCGTTACCTTTATGCGCTTTTACTGCCATTTGTCATTCCTATCTACTGACGTGGCACTCTTCTGGAATGAAAGCTTCATCTCTTTCGGATGTGTCTTGCCATGGATCAAAATTAATTTTGGATTGTCTTCTGGATTAACATCAAATTGGATTTGACATACCAATTGACTCCCTTAGCTTCCCAAATTGATCTTTACTTAATGGCTTAGTAAAGATGTCTGCTCTTTGCTCATTGGTTGGAATGTATACCAAGGCAACATCCTTTTTCATCACATGATCCCGGATGAAATGATGCCTTAAGTTTATGTGCTTCATCCTGCAATGGATCACTGGATTCTTTGATACATAAATTGCACTTTTGTTATCACATATAACATCCACACATCCGAGTTGAACTCCATAATCTTCTAGTTGTTGCTTGATCCAAAGGAGTTGAGCTACACAACTTCCAGCTGCCATATATTCTGCTTCTATGGTAGATAAAGCAACTGAAGTTTGCTTCTTGTTGTACCATGATACTAAGCAATCTCCAAGGAAATGGCAACCTCCGAATGTACTCTTTCTCTCAAGAGTGTCTCTGCCATAATCTGCATCAGTGAACCCTTGGAGTGTGAAATCTCCATTACTAGGATACCATAACCCAACTTTAGTGGTTCTTAGAAGGTATCTAAGAATCCGCTTTACTGCCTTGAGATGAGAATCCTTAGGATTGGCTTGATACCTTGCATAGTAGCAAACTGCATAGTGTATGTCAGGAGGTCTGCTAGTTGTCGAGTATAGAAGTGAACCAATCATCCCTCTATAGAGCTTTTGATCAACATCTTCTCCTTCACAATCCTTGGATAGGACTGTATTTAATCCCATTGGAGTGGACATAGGCTTGCTTTTGTTCATCTCAAAATTCTTCAAGATTTCCTTGGTGTATTTTGATTGGTTGATGAAAATCCCATCCGAACTTTGCTTGATTTGTAGACCAAGGAAGAAATTTAATTCACCCATCATGGACATCTCACATTACTTTTGCATTTGAGAGCTGAATTCTTCACACATCTTTTCATTAGTGGCTCCAAATATGATATCATCCACATAGATTTGGACTATAATAATATCATTTTTCTTCTTGATGAAAAGTGTTGTATCTACTTTGCCCCGGATGCACCCTTTGGATATAAGAAATGTAGTGAGTCTCTCATACCAGGCTCTTGGTGCTTTCTTCAGTCTATAGAGAGCTTTCTTCAATTTATAGACATGATCTGGATGCTTAGGGTCTTCAAATCTAGGTGGCTGCTTCACATATACTTCTTCCTGGATGACTTTATTGAGAAATGCACTTTTCACATCCATTTGGAATAGATTGAATCTCATGAATGATGCAAAAGTGTATAGGATCCGAGTTGCCTTTAGTCTTGCTACAGGAGTAAAGGTTTCTTTAAAGTCAATCCCTTCTTATTGATTGTAGCCTTGGGCAACTAGTCTTGCTTTATTTCTCACCACGACTCCGAATTCATCTAGCTTGTTCCGGAAAAACCACTTGGTGCCATTGATTGACTTTCCCTTTGGAGGTGCCACTAGATCCTATACATCATTTCTAGTGAATTGATCTAGCTCTTCCTGCATTGCCATCATCCAACTCTCATCTCCTTCAACATCTTAAAATTTCTTTGGCTCAATGAGAGAGATAAAAGCAGCATCGCTCATTATCCTATTGAGCTGACCTCCGGTTCTTACTAGATTCTGAACATCATCCAGAATGTTATCAATGGAATGATCTCTGTATTTCCGGATCTCTCTTTATAGGCCTTTATGTTAAACTGGGACTTGCTCCACTTCAGCTTCAACCACTCCTTCTTGGCCTTCACTAAAGCCAATCCCTTGTGGATTGAGATTAACTTGTTTTATTTCTGGTTCAAAAGATATTCCTTCATCTTCCTCTTTGTACTTCTTGATATGGAATAAATTAGGAACTTTTGGTTCTTTCTTTTCTTTAGAGTTTTCAACTTCTGGAACTGGATTTTCCGGAGTGTAACTTTTCTTACATGCGGGGTTAGTCTCATCGAAATCTACATATATTGACTCTGCCACAGTTTGGGTTCATTTATTGTAGACTCTATAAGCCTTACTATGTGTTGAGTAGCCAAGGAAAATTGCTTCATCAAATTTAGGATCAAATTTTCCTAGTTGCTCTCCATCATTAAAGATGTAGCATTTACATCCAAATGCTTTGAAATACCCAATTTTGGGTTTTCTTCCCTTCCAAAATTCGTATGGGGTCTTTTCTATGGTTTTTCTAATGAGAGCTTTATTTAGAATATAACATGTTGTATTCACGACCTCTCCCCAAAAATATTTTGGCAAACAATTTTCACTGAGCATTGTTCTAGCCATCTCAACTATGGTCCTATTCTTTCTCTTAACAACTTCATTCTATTGAGGAGTGTGAGGGGCAGAGAAGTTATGTTCAATGCCCTTGGAGTCACAAAAATCAGCAAAATGCTTATTTTTGAATTCTCCACCATTATCACTCCGGATGCGTGCAATGCTTATGCCCTATTCTACTTCTATCCGGATGAATGTTTTAGAGAATTAGTAAAAGGCTTCATCCTTGCTTGCTAGCAAGAGAACTCAGTTATATCAAGAATAATCATCCACAATGACCATGGTGTATTCTCTTCTACTTAAACGCAATGGTTTGATTGGACCAAAGAGATTAATGTGTAGGAGCTCAAGTACTCTTTTGGAAGGAATGTATGAGATAGAAGGGAAACTTTTCTTATGTTGTTTACCTAATTGACATGCAGTGCATAGATGATCCTTTTCAAAATCAACCTTAGGCAAACCCACTACTAATTCCTTTTTGGCTAGTTTGGACAGGGTGTTCATGCTAACATGTCCCAACCTCCAGTGCCATAGCCACAATTCTTATTCTTTAGACACCAATCAAATATTCTTTTTCTCATTTTTAATGTTAACATAATAAATATTATTGACTCTAGGTGCATAAAGAATGAGTTGGTTGGACTTACCATCATAGATTGAACGGCCTCCGGAATCAAATGTGACTTTTCTTCCTTTGTCACAGAGATGGGCCACACTTAGCAAGTTGAATTTCAGTCCATTAACCAATGAGACATCTTCTATCTTTAACTAAGATCCAATGGTTCTATGACCAATGATCTGTCCCTTTTGATTGTCTCCAAAGTTTACTTTGCCTCCCTTCTTCCACGTCAATGTGATGAAAGCCTTCTCATCACTTGTCATGTGCCTTGAGCATCCACTATCAATATACCAGATGTGTTGATCTACTGTGGATCTAAGGCATACCTGCAAAACAGATCAAGTGGGTTTGGGTACCCAATTTGGGTCCTCTTGGGTTAATAACCATCTTAAGCCAAGGATTAACATCATAATAACCATTTTTTAATCTACATAATTTAGTAATGTGATTGTTTTTCCCACAAAACCTGCACCCTACAATGGATCTATTCTATTCCTGCTTCTTTTTTTATCTTTTCAAGATATTCCTTCCTATAGTTCCCTCTATATCCAGCTCCTTGTACACTAGTGGATGGTCCAGTGTGTATCCGGAAGCTAGTAGGAGGTGCAATTTCAGCTACTCAATTTCTTCTTTATTTGGTAGGTTGTTGGTTGTAAGCCACCTTAGCCTTTCCCTTTTGAGCAACAGTATATCTTTGGGCTTGTGGTTGCCTACTAACCTCCTTCATCCTTTGATTAAGGGACTTTTGGGATCTGTTTTGATCAGGAAGATGATGATCTCTTCTTACAGCTTTTGCCTCTGGCCTCTTCCTAGAGACTTCCTTTAATAGATTGATTTCTCTATCTAGTCCCATTACATTTGCATTTAGAATCTAGACTTGATTCCTCAGGAAGTTTTCTTCCACAACATCAATATGATTGGTTGCTCTAACTAGATTGATGTCTTATGCCATTACTTCCGCATCTTCTGCTAACTCCATCACTGCTCTCTTGAGGGACATGATTGCTTTTGCATTCTTCTTTACACTCTTGATTACAATAGACAGAGCTCTAGCAAGGTCAAAATTAGAAGCAGAATTAGAACAAGAATTTACCTCAGTGTTTGCTATTTCTAATTCTGATTCTTCGATTTGCACTATTTCTTGCTTAGATGCATTCCTTTTGGATTGCTCTGGTTCCGAATCATTTAGTGCCATAAATGCACAATTGGTCGTCTCTTCTTCTTCTGTTGAAGATGAGCTGCTACTTTCTTCACTATTGCTCTAGGTAGCCACCATTGCCTTCTTTTTGAACTTCTTGGTTCTCTTAAGGTTGAGACATTTTGTTCTGAAATGACCTTTTTCTCCACATTCAGAACATGCAGATTCTTTTTTCGGATCCTTCTTTTCTTTTGGATTCTTTCTAGGCCTGTCTTTTCTAGAGGTGCCTTCTTTTGATTTCCGGGATTCATACTAGATTTCCTTCTATCTTTCTTTTGTATGAATCTGTTGAGTTTTTTGGTCAATAGAGCAAGTTGATCTCTGGTGCTTAGTGATTCAATGATTTGCTTTTCTTCTCCGGATGAAGCTGATTCGGTGGATTCTGCCTTAAGTGCAATGGTTTTCTTCTTCTCCTCAGGCTTCTTTTCTTGTTGGCTATATCTCTCCAAGGATAACTCCTGGGTTAACAGATTACCAATGAGCTCATCATAACTATAGAAATTTAAGTCATGAGCTTCCTCAATGGCACTCTTCTTGTTATCCCATTCCTTAGTGAGACTCCAAAGCACCTTCTTTACCATTTCTACTTCAGAGATTTCTTTTTCGAGCCTCTTCATCTCATTTACTGGATTGGTATATCTAGTATTCATGCTACTGATTGATTCTTTTGGCTCTATTTTAAAGGTTTCAACCTTTTGCTGGAGTAGATCAATCTGGGCTTCTCTTACTTTGTTAGTTCCTTCATAGGTTGCCTCCAGCTTTTCCCAAATTTCCTTTGCAGTCTCACACCCAAATATCTTATTAAATTCAGCTGCACTAAGGGCACAATGAAGCATGTTAATATCATTTGCATTTTCACATATCTTTTTAAAATCATTCTCATACCACATACTTGATGGCTTTCGAGTAGTCATACCCTCTACTTCACAAGTATGCTCATATGGGCCAACTTTAATATCTAACCAAACTTGCATGCTTTGTGATTGGATGAAGTTCTTCATCTGGTTCTTCCAGAACATATAGTGTTTACCGGTTAAGAGTGGAGGATGGGAAATAGACATACCCTCCGGAAGGAGATATGAGTTTTGAAAACTCATTTTGATTTTGAATCAAAATATGTGGACCTTTACCTTGAAATTGTTAGGTCTCTAGTTTGAGCACTTGCTCTGATACCACTTATTGGTCCCTATGAGGGTCTTTATAAGGTCGGAGGGGGTTGAATGACCCTTTTTCATGGAATAAAT
Source organism: Euphorbia pulcherrima (assembly GCA_947683365.1). Classification (NCBI taxonomy): domain Eukaryota; kingdom Viridiplantae; phylum Streptophyta; class Magnoliopsida; order Malpighiales; family Euphorbiaceae; genus Euphorbia; species Euphorbia pulcherrima. Next base: position 25,293,152 of record CANTUS010000004.1, read on the forward strand.
AGTCTTTAAAAAGTCTTAGTGTAGCATGTTTGATTATGATCCTGATGATAGATTGGGATGATGCAGTTATGACAATATAATGCAATAAATAAAGAGGATTTTATCGTGGTTCAGCCCCGCCTACTCCAGTCCCCGGAGTTTCCTTCCTCTGATCTTTTCCACTAGTGGATTTCTTTCCAACTGACAAGAATTGAGCCTTACAACTTATCTCCGGATGGTAACCCCTTCTAGATGTATGATATACTACTAGAAGCACCAATTTCTAGCTGAGTCCTTTAGTCTATTGTAGGATATACCACTTAGACTTCTACCTCGAATCTAAGCTAAGTCCTACAGGGAGTTCCCACTCAAAGCACCAACTTTAAGCTGTATTCTAATCTCACAACTCACCTAAGTTGGAGATCCTTACACTCTTGTTTTCACAAAGGTTTTGGTTTTGTATTTCCTTAAGTTTATAACTCACTTAGGAATCCTTACAATAGATTTGGAATTGATTAATTCTTGGAGGGATTGTAAACTGATTGAATGCTTATGCTTTGTTACCTGCTTTTGTAAATTAAATAGCCAACCTTCTCATTTGGTGAGGCTTCCCTTTTATAGGCTTCAATCATAAACGTAGCCGTTGTGGGTTGTTGAGCTTTCATTAAATCTTCACCCTTGACCAGGTTGTATGTGGAGCTTCCGGAGCTGTTAATTAATCCGTTAGACTCAATTTTGAACTATTTGAATCCTCGGGATTGAGGCTGAAAAGTTGTCAGTGATCGTTTCCCTTGGCTTTTTGTGATGCACCAATTTTTAGCCAATGGTCCATTCCGTGTGCTCCACGCGCCATTACCATTGGTCTAGGTGAAAATGGTTGTTACCTTTTTCTCTTTCTACTATCAGATTTTTGTCCTTTTCTTGGGAGGGGATATTTGATGACAGCTAAGACCATATGGAGGGAAGGGAATTATTTTGAAATCATTCCCCTATCTTGAATGGAATCTTCCAGATATCTTTAGATTTATCCAATCCGGATGTAGCTTCAATCGGTCTGTCTTTCGGATGCTGTTGTGAGAAAGTTAGTAGCTTGTTTCCTTTCCAAACTCTAACCGGATGCTAATCCACTTATGCTTAGGTAATAGTCTTTACTTGAAAGCTTGTCTTAGACTTGATGAAAACTTGGTTGTCCGGATATAATGACTTAAGTCTTGCTGTACTTAGGTCTTGTTATATTTAGTTATTCGGATAAGTTTTTCTTAGGTTTTGTTTACTTCAAACTTGATCCGGTCTGTTTTACGTTTCGGATCATTGTTTTCCAACATGGTAAGTAACTAGTAGGTAACTAGTAAGAATCATATTTTCATATATTTTTAATTTCTGTTTTTAATTCAACGGAATCTGCTAGGTATCTGGTAAGTAACTGGTAGGTAACTAGTAAGAATCGTATTTTCATATGTTTTTAAACAAAATCTGGTAGGTATTTGGTAAGTATCTGTTTTTAACTCAATAGGGGAAAAAAGTTTTTGAATGTATTTGGTAGGTATCTGGTAAGTACCTGGTGAGTATCTGGTCAGGAATGTGAAATGATTTGCAATAAATTCAAAATCACTGTATGAAAGAAATCAAGTAATGAACAAGTAGAAAATTGCTAAGTGGTAGATACTTGATATGAAATTTTTTTCTAATGAAACCTAACTTGTAACCAATAAAATACAATAAATTTAGAAAATTAATAATATTCAAGCTTGATGAAAATTGTAAATTTAGAAAACTATCAGTTTCTTACCAAGTAAGTACCAGTTTTTTTATATGAAAATTGCGAATTTAGAAAACTATCGATTTCTTACCAGGTAAATACCAGTTTCTTATATAAAAATTGCGAATTTCGAAAATTACCAGTTTCTTACTAGGTAAGTACTAGTTTCTTATATGAAAATTGTGAATTTAGAAAACTACCATTTTTTTACCAGGTAAATACCAGTTTCTTATATGAAAATTGCGAATTTAGAAAATTATCAGTTTTTTACCAAGTAAATACTAGATAACTACCAGATACGCAAAAAAAATAAAAATGCAAAATCAAATACAAATCTGATAAAAACACATCGATATCTTTGATTTTTATCATTCAAAACGGAAATTCAAAAGATCGAATCAAACAAATAAGTTGCGAATCAAATCAAAACTTGATGAACTTATAAACAAAACTCTAAGAACTCTATATCCAACAATCTCACCACCATTCAGGCAATGCATCAAACACCTTATGTGCAAACTCTTTATATCCAACACAGATTCAGATCTGAAAACAAATCAGAGATAACCGAGTCGAATCAAATATTCAACTTTTTATCCAACAAATCTGAAAATAAAATAACTTGATCTAGATAATCGAATCAAATCAGAGATTCAAAACGAAAAATTAAATCAAATTCAAAAATAGAGAAAAACCTAATGAAACACCAAAATAATTCAACAAAAAACCTTTCCTGAATTGTGAGAAATTGCGAATGAGATCGTTCCAGTTTTCATGATGAGAATTCGTGAGTGAAGATCCTGTTTGTGATGTGAGAATGTAAATTTGATATTGCACAGAGAATTTTGATGGCAGGGAGAGTGGCGAGTAAGAAAAGTGAAATGTTTGCTTTGGAACGTATGTTTGGGTATTTTAAAACTTGTTTGGTCAGAGAAAGTTATTGGCCAAATGTTGGGGTGAAATGGAACTTTAATTTTGGTACATTTATATAAAATGCCCTAATAAAAATGCAATACACCTTACGAATTTTAAATTTTTTTTGAGATGTATAAATATTTTTTACTTAAAAATTGATGATAATTTTTTTAAAAAAATTGCCTCATATGGGCTTATAATAATAAGGAAGGAAAACCTTATCTCACTCCACTCGAGTGCAGACTCGTACCTGCGACCTTTAGGATCACAACTTCAAGGCTCAACCACTAGACCAAGTATTTGCCACAAAAATTTTCGAAACTAACTCAAATATTGATATATAATTCTTAAATAATATAGTTAAAATATAGGAATGTTGAATTTATTAAAATAACTGGTATAAGATTAACAAAAAAACTAATTTTTAAAAACAGACCATGTTTTTTTCCTTTTCTGCCAACTTTTGAAACCATGTATATCTTTTTGAAGAAAAAATTCTACAAAGACCTTTTCGTAAAACAACTAACCACAAAGACACGTTTTTTAAGTAAATTTATTTGAAAAATTATTTATAGATTATGACTCAGACTTAAAAATGACCTCATAAGTCCGATCTGAGTCCGATCTAATGTTCTAATGTACAGATCTGCCGAATTTAGATTGATATATTTAATTAAAAACACAATAAAGTCTGGCCAACGTGACAGCCACGCACCACGATTTTTTATAAGCAATATTTTTTTTCTTTGTTTTCGAGTTATGTTTCTCTCTTTAATTTGTCAAATTCTCTTTTATACTTGTCCGCGAGATATAAGAAATGAAATTTGGGACACACACGACACATATAATTAGATATTGATGACAGTGGAGACGTGTCAACGAGAGTGAGAGAGACAGTTGTTTTAAACCAACGAGAGTGAGAGAGACGGTTTTTTTAAACCAACCACGAGTATGCCTTCATTGCCATATGATTATGAATCATGTGCTTTCGTCTCAGAAACATACTAAAGTCACTTTCTTTAAAAAGTACAATTACATGTTATATACATTTCCCTATTTTATGGAATCATATTGATGTTTCACAATCACTCCTTTCTGCAAGCTTTTTATTACTTCACTTTTTTTTATCTAATACACTAAATAATTATGTATTATCCTCAATATTTTTTATATTTGCACGATTACACTTATATTAAGGAATTTAACAGGCATTTCGAGAATGTTTTATGGTCTTGCAGCTGGTGTGAGCCCATCCCAAAACTACTCGTGTGCAACATGTCTTATCGCACAACTAAGGCATTTTTAATAGCAACTTTCAACAAATCCTTCTCATGGAACAATGGAAACTCATGAATCTTTTAATAAATCTTTAGTTGCCAAATTAAAGCCATTAGATTCTACAACACATAGATAGTACTATTGGAACCAGATCATTCCATCTTCGAGCACCGATTTGCACGGTATGGTGTATATCTTCACCATCAAGACTTATTTGAGCACTGTGATTATCAACCATTGAGTAGCCGTTAACAAAAGGAGAAGGAAATGCATAATAACCCGAAAAAGATCGAGCATAAAGATTAAGTACGACAGAGGCTATCAAGAAAATAACTCAGATCACTACTATGATTAGCTTTCCGTGACTGCTTTCTTGAAAGGAAAAGGAGAAACAATTTAATTCTACAATTTAATTATTTTTTTTGATGAATTAGGACTTCTCTAAAGAGGTTGGGTATTGAATCTAAGACTTCTCAGCTCCACTTTGAGAGGTCTATACAATTTTATTATTTAAAAGAAAGAAATAAAAATAAATTATATATTTATTTATTAAATTTTTTCAATTATTGGGGACATTGAAAAAATAGTACTCATACTAGTACTTTTTGTAAAATTTATGCAAAATTACAAAGAAAATATGGTTTCAACGTAGGACTTATAGAGTCTAAAAGTTTAGTCTTACCTGTAAATGACTTCACCACTATACTAGTATTTTACGGCTTCATAAATGTCTTCATTGCCACAACTAATTAGTTGAGCAATACCACCCTTTTCTTTAGAATAGGTTAGATGGTGATGGCCTAGCTGGTTATAGCTTTACAGCAGTGTGTTATTTGATTAATGACCCACATTTAATGTCATGTTTTATTGTCGGTAAGTGTGGGACTTCATGATTACTGTGCGCTCCAAATAATGTCCAGCAATCCATCACAAAATTTGAAATTTTAATAATTAGCTTACTTTTAGTGTTTTTAATCTACGTTATTTATATATCACTCATCATTCTTATTTATGTCAGATACCACGTAACTAATATCTCCAACATATATATACAAAATTGTTTCTCCACTTTATAAAAGCAATTTAGCCGAAATTTAAGATTTTGAAACTTAAATTTTGAGGATACCAACACTTAATATTAAAAAACTCATTACCTAAGTTTTTTTTTGAAAACCTCATTACCTAAGTTTGACTTCTCTTTTTTTTACGTGATTAAGATATCACAATTTTACAAACCCAAAAAGTGTTGAATTTCTTTTCATCTTTCTCAAATTCTCTCTTGTTCCTCATCCTCTTCTATTTTCTTATGATTCTGCTATTCAACAACACTTGTTCTTTTTTTATCTTGTTGGCTTCTATCCTAAATCCAAGGCACACGTGATAGAATAAGATTTTTTGTCTTCTCCTTCTTCTCCTCAGAAATAATTAGAAACATGGGTATAAACTGGAATTTAATTTAGCTATCTAAGATCATTCCAGTCTTTTCTTAAAAGATTTTGATTGTGCTATTTTATGGTTAGACCAATTAATTGATATAATGAGATTTATCCTTTATGTCCGTGATCGATTGCCATCTAGTTAAGAGCATCCTTAGTTGAGAGAGTTTTAAACCATACATTTTTATTCATAAAATTTCAGCTTTTACAATTTATTTTATTTGCATTTCCAAACAACCTCCAAACCCCCATTTGTTTATTTTAATCGTATTTTCTTGGTTATTAAACTAATTTAAATTGATTTACTTGTTCCCTGTGGAGACGATCTCACTTACCACTTTCACAAATTTCGCTTGATTTTGTTGAAAATCTGGGATTACTTGGATATTTATGAAGTCGCGAAAAACACTGTTAGATTGAAATTTATTTGGCCGGTTTACCAAATTTTTCAACCGGATAAAATCAGAAAGAGAATCAAGAACAAGAATTTGTTTGCAACGAAATTTCGACTGAGTTTTTTCTGTGTTAGGCCAACATCGTTTTGGTGAATTAAATAGCCAAAAACGTCAACAGACATGCTGTTTGGGGAGCAGTCATGTCCAAAAGACATGTTTCTTCCGAGATTCAGTTGTGTCCAACAGACACACTGTTTCGGACAAAATTCATTTTCTGATTAGAATTACAATTTTGCATTAAAATCTGACCTTGTTGCTTTTCAGGATCCTTAGATCCACTCGAACCAGAATTGTTCTTCCCTTTACCAAATCGGCAATCCTTCTTGAAATGACCAGGTTTGCCACACTTCCAACACGCCACTTTAGGCTTCTTGTTGGAGAACTTATTGTTGTTTCCTTTAAACTTGCGTTTACTGCCTTTGTCACTGTTTGGATTCTTAGAAAATCCACCTTCTTCAACCATATTTATAGAAATAGTACCAACTTGGTTCTTGCTCTTAGGATTATTCTCAATCTCTTGAGCCCTCAAGGATTCTTCGATCCTAAGATGACTGCCAAGTTGAACCAGAGTCAACTCTTCTTTATTATGTTTCAGTGTATGCTTGAAATCTCTTCAAGATGGTGGCAGTTTGTCAATGATACTAGAAACAGAAATGGATTCATCCATCTTTATATCATGTTGAACAAATTGTCCCAGAATCCTTAATAATTCATTATATTGTTCCATGACAGGTCTAGTATCAACCATCCTATAATTGATGAAATTACTGACCAGAAACTTCTTGCTAGAAGCATCCTCTGCCATATACTTTGATTCCAGAGAATCCCATAGTTCTTTTGCAGATTCAACGTTTTGATATATATCGAATAGGGAATCAGACATACCATTTAGAATGTGCCCACGACAGATGTAATCATCATTCTCCCATTTGCAGCGCTTCCTTGTTTGTTCCACAGTTTCATTCTCTATGATTTCTGGCATGGGAGAACTCAAAACATAAACCACTTTCAGTGTTGTCAACAGAAAATGCATCTTTTTCGGCCATCTTCGAAAATCTTGACCCTCAAACTTATCCAGTTTTGCGAATTTACTGGACATCTCCTTAACAGTTTCAGCATTCGACATCTTCAGAAAAATAAATTTCAATCTTTGTTGGAAATCTGGGATTACTTGGATATTTCTGAAGTCGCGAAAAACACTGTTAGATTGAAATTTATTTGGCCGGTTTACCAAATTTTTCAATCGGATAAAATCAGAAAGAGAATCAAGAACAAGAATTTGTTTGCAACGAAATTTCGACCGAGTTTTTTCTATGTTAGGCCAACATCGTTTTGGTGAATTAAATAGCCAAAAACGTCAACAGACATGTTGTTTGGGGAGCAGTCATGTCCAAAAGACATGTTTCTTCCGAGATTCAGTTGTGTCCAACAGACACACTGTTTCGGATAAAATTCATTTTCTGATTAGAATTACAATTTTGCATTAAAATCTGACCTTGTTGCTTTTCAGGATCCTTAGATCCACTCGAACCAGAATTGTTCTTCCCTTTACCAAATCGGCAATCCTTCTTGAAATGACCAGGTTTGCCATACTTCCAACACGCCACTTTAGGCTTCTTGTTGGAGAACTTATTGTTGTTTCCTTTAAACTTGCGTTTACTGCCTTTGTCACTGTTTGGATTCTTAGAAAATCCACCTTCTTCAACCATATTTATAGAAATAGTACCAACTTGGTTCTTGCTCTTAGGATTATTCTCAATCTCTTGAGCCCTCAAGGATTCTTCGATCCTAAGATGACTGCCAAGTTGAACCAGAGTCAACTCTTCTTTATTATGTTTTAGTGTATGCTTGAAATCTCTTTAAGATGGTGGCACTTTGTCAATGATACTAGAAACAGAAATGGATTCATCCATCTTTATATCATGTTGAACAAATTGTCCCAGAATCCTTAACAATTCATTATATTGTTCCATGACAGGTCTAGTATCAACCATCCTATAATTGATGAAATTACTGACCAGAAACTTCTTGCTAGAAGCATCCTCTGCCATATACTTTGATTCCAGAGAATCCTATAGTTCTTTTGCAGATTCAACGTTTTGATATATATCGAATAGGGAATCAGACATACCATTTAGAATGTGCCCACGACAGATGTAATCATCATTCTCCCATTTGCAGTGCTTCCTTGTTTGTTCCACAGTTTCATTCTCTATGATTTCTGGCATGGGAGAACTCAAAACATAAACCACTTTCAGTGTTGTCAACAGAAAATGCATCTTTTTCTGCCATCTTCGAAAATCTTGACCCTCAAACTTATCCAGTTTTGCGAATTTACTGGACATCTCCTTAATAGTTTCATCATTCGACATCTTCAGAAAAATAAATTTCAATCTTTGTTGGAAATCTGGGATTACTTGGATATTTTTGAAGTCGCGAAAAACACTGTCAGATTGAAATTTATTTGGCCGGTTTACCAAATTTTTCAATCGGATAAAATCAGAAAGAGAATCAAGAACAAGAATTTGTTTGCAATGAAATTTCGACCGAGTTTTTTCTGTGTTAGGCCAACATCGTTTTGGTGAATTAAATAGCCAAAAATGTCAACAGACATGCTGTTTGGGGAGCAGTCATGTCCAAAAGACATGTTTCTTCCGAGATTCAGTTGTGTCCAACAGACACACTGTTTCGAACAAAATTCATTTTCTGATGAATTTTTCCAAAGGATGCGTGGGTTCAGGAATAAAAAATTTTCGAGCTGACCTGGCAGCTCGACCCCAGCCCCGGGGTGCTGCCCCAGGACCCTACCAGGGGCTGCCGCCCCTCGGACCCTGCCTAGGGGCGCTGCCCCTAGACCCCGCTAGGGGCTGCCACCCCTTGGACCCAGCACCCGGAGGCGCTGCCCCCGGACCCCCCAAATTGTAAACAGTACCCGAACAAGTGTGCACTCCGCTCTCTCCATACTTGTTCGGTAAAATGTCACGATCGCATTGGTCAACCTAGTTGATCCAATTACACTAAAATATTAACAATCCTCCCCCATTTTAGTGTAATCCTTGATAAACTAAACAAAATCAAAACAAATAACAAACTTATGCATAAATGAAATATCGTGACGGTTGAATTTCATCTTAGTATATTACACATTCCAAATATTCGAATACCAAGGTGTCACTATGGATTGAGCCTTAGTTATTCATTATGAATACATGAAGATAATATACACATAAGTAAAAAATTCTAAACGTTCTAACTTGACACTATCTTTTACTAGCCTTGTGTCCTTATCCTTCATAAGCATATCAAAGCCAAGTCCAAGCTTCTTGAAGCAGCTAAACTTCATGCTCACATAGGTAGCTCTTTTACTCTTGCACCTGCATATGCAATTTTTCAAGAGAACTATTAAGAAGATAAACTTCAACCTCCTTTATCTTGCAGGTCTGAACACATACCTTGGGATGATGTTACTAATGTGTTCCAATCTCCGAATGTTAAGCTTTCCACATTGAATTCTACATCTAATGTAATATTAGATGGGAATTGGGTATCTCAACATGAGAGATTTCAGATGGACTTTAATCCCATCCCCATAGCCGACTTGTGCACAAGATCTCTTCTTAACCCTTTAGTTAAATGATCGGCTAAATTTTGCTCAGTTTTTACAAACTCTAGTGATATGACACCTTGCATGATGCGTTCCCGAATCATGCTGTGTCTAACACTTAAATGTCTAGACCTGCCCTTATATACTTATCTGTAAGCATTGGCCAGGAATAAAAAATTTTTGAGCTGACCTGGCAGCTCGACCCCAGCCCGGGGTGCTGCCCTAGGACCCAGCCAGGGGCTGCCGCCCCTCGGACCCTACCTAGGGGCGCTGCCCCTAGACCCCGCCAGGGGCTGCCGCCCCTTGGACCCCGCACCCGAGGGCGCTGCCCCCTGACCCCCAAATCGTAAACAGTACCCGAACAAGTGTGCACTCCGCACTCTCCATACTTGTTCGGTGAAATGTTACGATCGCATTGGTCAACCTAGTTGATCCAATTACTCTAAAATATTAACAGTTTTAGAGTAAACGGGTTCTTTATTATTTTTGGCGATTTCGACGCTCATCAAATTTTAGCGCCGTTGCCGGGGACTATCGCTAATTAATTTTTATTTCTTTTGATGACCACGTTTGATCATGAAAGCAATGCTGCCATGACACTTGAAGATATATTAGCAGCATTCGGAAGAGAGCCACTTATGGTTTCTTGTCAATTTTATGGTGTTAGTGGACACATCCTCGATACGTGTCCATTACTTTTTAGCGAGGAGTATCAACCGAAAGCATTTTCCAATCAGGGAAAGTTGGAGAGCCAAGGTAAGATTCCATCTCAAACTGAATTTGAACTAAAATTTTTTTTTGCAGTAAAGCTTGAAAGTTAAAAAGAACTTATCAATGATAAATCTGAAAACGTCACTATTAACCTGGAATCCAGGGTAAGCAGTTTTAAAAATTTAGATTCGAATTTAAACTCCAATTCAGAAAAGGAAATAAGTTCTATTGTTAAAAAGGAATCAAATCTGAAAATTATAAAGTTAATTGTCCATCAACTCCCTTTTCTGAAAAGGTTGTGAAAAATCAAGAAAGAAAAGGAAGATGATGAACTAAAGATTATTGAGATAAATGATCCATTCCTTGATCCTTTTTTTGTGAAAAATATTGCAAAGGATTCATTGCTTATACTTTTGGAGATAATTTTGGTTGATGACATTAATCTCGCTCATCTTTGGTTTGCTATTGAGTTGAAAGAAACTATCAAAGGCCTCGGCGTAAAAGAGCTTGGTTCGGAAATAATAGCATGGGATTCTGGTTGAACGAAGTCTCCGTCGGGCTAAACGACGTTAAAAAAAAGCGCTTTTTGGTAGGCAACCCAAAATTTTATTTTATTTTTCTTTTTAATTTATCCTTTTTGTTTTTTATTTTAATATATTAGTTTTTTTATGTTTTAGGGGCATAGATATAATTTTAGTTTGTTGTCTTCAACTTTCATTTATCTGATGAAATTCTATTTCTTTTGCAGGAAAGACTTTCATTTGATAGCATAAGTGAAACATCATCATTCCTAACATTCACTTCTGATTAAGTCATTGCAAAAGAATAGTTTTTTTTCAAGAATAAAAAGAAGCAGATGTGTAACTTCAAAATCTTTAATTATGGGTTCCAATCCAAATTTGAATGGTAGACAACTTCCTCCAGCACAACTCCTTCGATGTTACATCTTCCACCATCATGTCTATGTTGGAAATAATGATCCGGATAATAAAATCTAAAATCCATCCGGATCAAGTTTGAAAGAAATAAAAACGAATATAAGATAATTCTCTTAAATCCAAATGAAAGCATCCGAACAAAGCTAAGAACACTTATTGGACAAAATCAGAAACCTAAGCAATGGAGGAAATCATCCGGATAAAGTTTGGAAAGGAAACAAACTTCTGTCCCCCAAGACTTGCATCCGGAAGAACTGATTGAAACTATCTCCGGAAGAAAGATCCGGAGCATATAGGTCCAAAAGACATCTGAAGACCTATATCTGAAAACTAAGGAAAGACTGAAAAACACCTTTCCTATCCCTTTCCCAAGACAAAGACAAAAAGACAGCTCGCACGGTTCAGAGAAAAGTTAAAAGGGTCTGACACCGGACAGAGAAAAGCGACCTAATTTTTCTCCTAGACCAATAAAGGCACGCGTGGAGCTCACAGTATATGATAATTAGTATGAAAGTTGGTGTATCATAAAATGACAAACAAAACGATCATTGACAACTTTCCAACATCAATCCTAAGAATTCAAACGGATTAAAATACAGTCTAACGGACTGATCAACGGATCCGAAAGCTCCACATCACAACCTGATCAAGGGTGAAGATTGAATTAAAGCTTACCAACCACAAACGGCTACATTTATGATCAAAACCTATAAAAAGAGCTCTTCACCAAATGAGAAGGTTAACTGATTGACTTACAAAAGCAAGTAACATAGCAACACACATTCAATCAGTCAAGATAATCCCTCCAAGAACCTTTGATTCAAAATCTGTTTGTAAGGATTCCCAAGTGAAACTATAAACTTGAGGAACTCCAAAAACTAACCCTTTGTTATAAACCAAAAGAGTAAGAATCTCCAACTTGGGTGAGTTGGGAGATTGGGATATAGCTTAAAGTAGGTGCTTTGAGTGAGATCTCCCTGTAGGACTCAACTTAGATTTAAGGTAGAAGGCTAAGTGGTATATCCTACTAAAGATAAGAGGACTCAGCTAGGAGTTGGTGCTTCTAGTGGTAATTCCTACTTCCGGAAGGGGTCACCATCCAGAGATAAATCTGTAAGGCTTGATTCCTGCCAGTTGAAAAGGAATACACTAGTGCATAAGCTCAAAAGAAGGAAATTCCGGGGACTGGACGTAGGCGGGGCTGAACTAGTATAAAATACTTGTGTTTGATTTTATTTCGCATTTACTTTATTGCACTCATATTGCATCATTCGGATCCATCCTCCGGATTATATTCATCATCCGAACCCATCTTCCGGATCAAAATCAAACACGCTACACTAAGACTTTTTCTAAGTCTATAAATTTCATGAAAAAGGGCCATTCACCCCCTCTGCCCTTATAAATACTCACACAGGGCCCAACAAGTGGTATTATAGCAAGTGCTCAAACTAGAGATCTAACAATCTCGAGCTAAAGGTCTACATATTTTGATTCATAAATCAAAATGAGTTTCCACAACTCGCAACTCCTTCCCGAGGGTATATCTGTTACCCGTCCTCCACTCTTCACCGTGAACACTACACATTCTAGAAAAATCGGATGAAGAACTTCATCCATTCATAAAGTATGCAAGCATTGTTAGTTATTAAACATGGCCCATATGAACCTACTTACGAAGTAGAGGGTATGACTACCCGAAAGCCATCAAGCATGTGGGATGATAATGACTTTAAAAAATTGCGTGAGTAAATGCTATTAACATGCTTCACTGTGCTCTTAGTGTAGCAGAATTTAATAAGATATCCGGATGTGAGACTGTAAAAGAGATATGGGAGAAGTTGGAAGTAACCTATGAAGGAACTACCAAAGTAAGAGAGGCCAAACTTGATCTACTCCAACAAAAGTTTGAATCTTTTAAAATGGAGCCTAAAGAATCAATCAGCAGCATGAACACTAGATACACAAATCTAGTCATTGAAATAAAGAGGCTAGGGAAGGAGATTTTAGAAGTAGAAATGGTCAAGAAAGTGCTCCGGAGTCTCACTAAGGAATGAGACAATAAAAAGGCTGCTATTGAGGAAGCTCATGACTTAAATTTTTACAGTTATGATAAACTCATTGGTAATCTTCTAACTCAAGAATTGTCCTTGGAGAGATACAACCAACAAGAAAAGAAACATGAGGAGCGAAAGAAGGCCATTGCTCTTAAGGCAGAATCCACCGGATCGGGCTCATCCAGAGAGGAAGAGTAAATAGATGAGTCAATGAGTACTAAAGATCAACTCGCTCTATTGACCAAAAGGCTAAATCGATTCATATAAAAGAAGGATAGAAGGAAATTAAAAAGGTATGAATCTTGGAGACCAAGAGAAGGCACCTCCGGAAGAAGTAAGCACAAAAGGAATCCGAAAGAAAAGAAAGATCCGGAGAAAGACGCCGCCTGTTTCAAATGTGGCAAAAAAGGCCAATTCAAAACAAAATGTCCCAAGCTTAAGAGAGCTAAGAAATTCAAAAAGAAGGCAATGGTTACTATCTGGAGCAATAGTGAAGAAAGCAGCAGCTCATCTTCAACAAAAGAAGAGGAAACTGCTAACTGTGCATTCATGGCTCTAACTAAACCAGAAGCAGAGAAATCTGAAAGGAATGCATCGAGGCAAGAAATAGTGCAAATTGAACAATCAAAATCAGATTCAACAAACACTGAGGTAAACTCTTGCTCTAATTCTACCCTTTACTTTGATCATGCAAAAGCTCTTTCTATTGTTATCAAGGGAGTAAAGAAGAATGTAAAAGCCATCAAATCTCTGAAAAGAGCAATACTGGAATTGGCTGAAGACGCTGAGGTAATGGCGCAAGACATCATCTGGTTAGAGGAACCAAACATATTGATGTAGTAGAAGAAAACTTTCTGAGGAATCAAGTCTAGATTTTGAACGCAAATGTAGTGGGACTAGAAAGAGAAGTTAATCTATTAAAGGAAGTATCCAGAAAGAAACTTGAAGCAAAGGATTCAAGAAGAGATAATCCTCCTCCTCCTCAGAATAGGATTCAAAGGAAGCCAAATCAAAAGACAAATAAAGTTAGCAGACAGCCACAAGCTCAAAAATATACTACTGCTTAGAAAGGAAAAGTTAAGGTAGCTTACAACCAACTACCTATCAAACAAAGAAGAAATCATAAAGCTGAAGTTGCACCTCCAACCAACTTCCGAATTTACACCGGACCATCCATCAACGTACAAGAAGCTGGGTATAAAGGCAACTATGAAAGGGAAGATCAGGATAAGATCAGCAGACAGCAAAAGCAAAACATACCCATTTCAGGGAGCAGGTTTTGTGGAAAAAATAATCATATCACTAGATCATGTAGATTAAAAAATGGCTATTATGATGATTATCCTTGGCCTGAGATGAGGACCCAAATCTGATTGGGTACCCAAACCCACTTGATATGTTTTGCAGGTATGCCTTAGATCCATAATAGATCAGCACACTTGGTACATTGATAGTGGATGCTCAAGGCACATGACAGGTGATGAGAAGGCCTTCATCACACTAACCTAGAAGAAGGTAGGCAAAGTGAGCTTTGGAGACAATCAAAAGGGTCAGATCATTGGTCATAGAACCATTGGATCTGGATTAAAGATTGAAGATGTCTCACTAGTTGATGGACTGCAATTCAACCTATTAAGTGTGGCTCAATTATGTAAAGGAAGAAAATTCACATTTGACTCCGGAGGCTTCTCAATTTATGACAGTAAGTCCAATCAACTTATTCTTTATGCACCTAGAGTAAATAATGTCTATTCTGTAAACATTAAAAATGATAAGAAGGATATATGCCTGGTGTCTAAAGAAGAAGAATCATGGCTATGGCACCGGAGGTTGGGATATGTAAGCATGAACCTCCTGTCCAAATTAGCTAAAAAGGAATTAGTTGAGGGTTTTGCCTAAGGTTGCTTTTCATAAAGATGCACCTCATGTCAATTACGTAAACAACATAAGAAAAGTTTCCCTTCTATATCATTCATTCCTTCCAAAAGAGTATTTGAGCTCTTACACATTGATCTTTTTGGTCCAATTAAGCCACTAAGTTTAGGTAGAAGAGAATACACCATGGTCATTGTAGATGACTATTCTCGATATACCTGGGTTCTCCTGCTAGCAAGCAAGGATGAAGCATTTGACCAATTTGCCAAAACATTCATCCGGATAAAAGTAGAACAAGGCATACATATTGCACGCATCCGGAGTGATAATGGTGGAGAATTCAAAAATAAGCATTTTGCTAATTTTTGTGACTCCAAGGGCATTGAACACAACTTCTCTGCCCCTCACACTCCTCAACAGAATGGAGTGGTTGAGAGAAAGAATAGGACCATAGTAGAAATGGCTAGAACGATACTAATTGTTTGCCAAAATATTTCTGAGGTAAGGTCATAAACACAACATGCTACATCTTAAATAGAGCTCTCATTAGAAAAACTATAGAAAAGACCCCATATGAAATCTGGAAGGGAAGAAAACCAAAAATTGGATACTTCAAAGCATTTGGATGTAAATACTACATCCTCAATGATAGAGAGCAATTAGGAAAATTTGATCCTAAATCTGATGAAGCAATTTTCCTCGGCTACTCAACACATAGTAAGGCTTATAGAGTCTTTAATAAACGAACCCAAACTATAGTAGAGTCTATACATGTATATTTTGATGAAACTAACACTGCAGGAAAGAAAAGCTACACTCCAGAAGATCAAGTTCCGGAAGCTGAAAAATCTGAAGAAAAGAAGAAAAGAGGAATTCCTGACTCATTTAAAATCAAGAGGTACAAAGAGGAAGATGAAGGAATGTCTTTTGATCCAGAAATAGAACAAGTCAATCTTAATCAGCAAGGATTTGACTTTAGTGAAAGAGTAGATGAAACTGAAGTGGAGCAAGTTCAAATTCAACATAAAGGCCTAAAAAGGGAGATCCTGACCCACAGAGATCATTCTATAGAGAATATTTTGGATGATGTTTACAATCTACTTTGAATCAGAGGTCATCTCAATCGGATGATGAGCTATACCGCTTTTGTCTCTCTCATAGAGCCAAAGAAATTTCAAGAAGCTGAAGGGGATGAAAGCTGGATGATGATGATGTAGGAAGAGCTAGATTAATTCACCAGGAATGATGTATGGGATCTTGTGACCTCTCCTAAAGGAAAATCAATTGTAGGCACTAAATGGGTGTTCCGGAATAAACTTGATGAATCCAGAATAGTAGTAAGAAATAAGGCAAGACTAGCCACTGAAGGCTACAATCAGCAAGAAGGAATTGATTTCAAAGAAACATTCGCTCCTGTAGCAAGACTGGAAGCAATCTGGATCCTATGTGCTTTTGCATCATTCATGGGGTTCATATTATACCAAATGGATGTTAAAAGTGCATTTCTAAATGGTGTCATTCAAGAAGAAGTATATGTCAAGCAACCACCTAGATTTGAAGATTCGAAGCATCCAGATCATGTCTACAGACCAAAGAAAGCTCTCTACAGATTAAAGCAGGCACCAGGAGCCTGGTGTGAAAGATTACCTCATTCCTTATATCCAAGGAATATACTAGAGGCAGGGCAGATACCACACTCTTCATCAAGAAGAAGAAAAATGATATTATTCTAGTCCAGATCTATGTGGATGATATCATTTTTAGCGCCACTAATGAAAAGATGTGCAAAGAATTCAGCTCTCAAATGCAGAAGGAATTTGAGATGTCCATGATGGGAGAGCTCGACTTCTTCCTTGGTCTACAAATCAAACAAAGTCCAGATGGGATTTTCATAAATCAATCAAAATACACCAAGGAGATCCTAAAAAAGTTTGAAATGGACAGCAGCAAACCAATGTCTACTCCAATGAGTTTAGACATAGTCTTATCCAGGGACTGTGAAGGAGAAGATGTTGATTAGAAGCTGTATAGGGGTATGATTGGTTCACTCCTATACTAAACAGCTAGCAGACCTGATATACACTATGCAATATGCTACTGTGCAAGGTATCAAGCCAATCCCAAGGATTCTCATCTCAAGGCTGTCAAAAGGATACTTAGATATCTCCTAGGAACCACTGAAGTTGGGTTATGGTATCCTAGTAATGGAGACTTCACACTCCAGGGATTCACAGATGCAGAATATGGTAGAGAAACTCTTGAGAGAAAGAGTACATCTAGAGGATGTCATTTCCTTGGGGACTGCTTAGTCTCATAGTATAGGAAGAAACAAACTTCAGTTGCCTTATCTACCACAGAAGCAGAATATACGGCAGCTGGAAGTTGTGTTGCTCAACTCCTATGGATCAAACAACAACTTGAAGATTAAGGAGTGCAATCGAGATGTGTGGATGTATTGTATGACAACAAAAGTGCTATTGATGTATCAAAGAATCTGGTGCTACACAGCAGGATGAAGCATGTCGACATAAGGCATCACTTCATCCGGGATCATGTAATGAAAAAGGATGTTGCATTGGTATATAATCCAACCAATGAACAGAGAGCTGATATCTTTACTAAAGCACTAAGTAAAGACAATTTGGGAAACTAAGGGAATCAATTGGAATGTCAAATCCAATTTAGAAAAACTCCAGAAGATAGCATCTAAAACCAAGCCGGACCCTGAGATAGAAACTCACTCCGGATGACAAGAAGAGTTGGGAAGATCAATTTTGGATGACTGCCACATCAGCCGAAAATAATGATGTAAGGCAGTAAAAGCCCATAAAGGTATCTGTTACTTTTTGAATTTTAAAAGTCCATTAGCTGTTATATGTGGGGTAAATACAATAATTCAAAAATATACCGTTCCCATTCTCCGGTTAAACTGAATTCACCTCTCTCCTAAAAGATTCAACTGCCATGTCAATAATCCAGTCAAAACCATCGGAGTCCGGATTACAAATATACCCTCACGTTAAAAGTTCTATATAAACCCCCTCAAAATCCCTTCTCTTCTTCACAGGAGCAACAATCTCACTATTACTATACAAAAATTCAAACCTAAAACACCATCTCTTAAATACTCAAAAATGGCAGCCAAAAACACCTCAAACACCATAGAAATCCTACCAAGCAAAAACCTCTTCCAAGTATCTAACTTGAAAGATGCAGATTTCGAACCCCTTTAAATCTCAAAACTTTCGATTTCGTCATCCCTATTGATCATCTAGGAGATGACTATCTATTCAAAACTCCACCTTTCTTCACCCTAATTGAAGATCAAAATCTGGGTGATCTCTTGAAGATAAACTGCCCAATGTATCCCAAGTTGGTGAAAGAGTTCTTCTTAAATCTCAGTGCGCACAATCATTTTGATGCCCTAAGCATTGAGGTACAAGGGAAAATTATTCTTCTAACTCCAGAATTCTTTGAGAAGAATCTGAACAAGAAGAACTCTAGAGTACTATTAAGGAAAGATGGGGATGAGATTGGAGTTAAGTATTGTAACACCCCAGGTTTGACCGACTGCCCCCACAGACCAACACGAGTCTTTCCAGTGAGCTTTGTCCTCACTCGCTCACTTCCTGGAAATTACTTCCCAGGAGGTCACCCATCCTGAGATTGGAGTTAAGTATTGTAACACCCCAGGTTTGACCGACTGCCCCCACAGACCAACACGAGTCTTTCCAGTGAGCTTTGTCCTCACTCGCTCACTTCCTGGAAATTACTTCCCAGGAGGTCACCCATCCTGAGATTGCTCTAAGTCAAGCACGCTCAACTTTGGAGTTCTCCCGGATAGGCTCCCGAAAAGAAGGTGCACCTTGTTGGTATAGGTAGTACCAATCAAATCTCTTAAGTCTCTCTCAATTGTAACGTCCCATACCATCACAATCTCGAAATCCTTAACCGTTCTCTTAGGACCGGGTCGCTACAGGCCCACCAGCTTCCGCCTGGTTCGTCCCCGAACCACACCGTACTGGGAGAGGGCTGGCTCTGATACCATTCTGTAACACCCCAGGTTTGACCGACTGCCCCCACAGACCAACACGAGTCTTTCCAGTGAGCTTTGTCCTCACTCGCTCACTTCCTGGAAATTACTTCCCAGGAGGTCACCCATCCTGAGATTGCTCTAAGTCAAGCACGCTCAACTTTGGAGTTCTCCCGGATAGGCTCCCGAAAAGAAGGTGCACCTTGTTGGTATAGGTAGTACCAATCAAATCTCTTAAGTCTCTCTCAATTGTAACGTCCCATACCATCACAATCTCAAAATCCTTAACCGTTCTCAATTGTGTTGTCCCATACCAACACAACCTCGAAACCCTCTCTTTCGGGTGTGGACCCGGTTCATTCCTGTCCCCATCGACATCCTTCATGGCCGCTCTTTGCTCAGGTCTTCTACCCTGGCGCCACCCCTCTTAGGACCAGGTCGCTACAAGTATGAATCCAAGCTATGGCTTCACCAGAACTACTTCGGCGACAAATTCTCAACGCACTTTCCCAGAATGCCTAGATTCCTGCAGCATGCTCTGGTAAAGCTTATTCTAATAAGGAAGGGGTTATTGACTACAATTTCTTCCCTCTAGAACTGCATTCTGCTGCACTGGGTTAGCAGTGTGGAAGTAAACTATCTAGTTTTGATCATCCATTATCTCAAGACCCATGTAAACTCACATGGTGCCTTGATCACGAAAATTCTTCAAGCGGCGAAAGTAGATCTTACAGGCTTTGAAGGAATTTATTGAAAGCCCATCCTCAAGAAGAATTTCCTAAATCTCCGATTTAATGAAGAATGGGATGAAGAGAAGGTGAAGCTAAAAAAGGACGAGCGCAAAATTAAATCCAGGAAAGCAGTTGATCCGGAAGCAGAGGCACCCATTCCCAAAAGGCCTAGAGCCACCAAAGTCAAGGCTAAAAGGCAAGTGGAAATAGTGTTGGAAGATATTAATGAGGACACTCTGCCCCTTACTCAAATCCTAGGCTCTGAACAGCCAAGACCCAGGGGCAGACTGATCAATACCGTAGCCAAGAAGGGACAGCATGGGCTTACTGCGGGTGTACCTAAAATTGCTACAAAGGCGATTGAGACTGGAAGAAAGAAGGCCAATAGAACTTTTGTTGAAATGGAAGAAGAGGCTGATGATGAGGAAACAGAGGATGAGGCTCCTCCTCAAAAGGAGCTCTAGAGAAAAGGGCTAACATTTGATGAAGCTCTCGCTACTCTAGAAAAGAGAGTTAGTGAAGGCAGGAGGCTTACTGGGATCATACTAAATGAGGAAGCAAGGCAGTATAGGGAGAGAGTCGCTTCAGAGAAAGCACAGTCCAGCAAAGGGAAAAATGTTCCCGGGGCAACAGAATTTGTAAGACAAGATGATGAGCAATACACCAAAATTCAGGCCGCTATCAAAGAAAATAATGAAATAAATTAGGGGAAAATGACCGATGGACCTAGCAAATTATATCAAGTTCCCCTAATTCTTGTACATCCAAAGGACATGGAAACTCTATCAAAGATTCTGAAAGCACATGAATTCATATTTGCTAAAAGAACAGGATCACTTCCGAAGAATCTGCTTGGATCCAGCAATGCATTCATTAATCTTGAAAGTCTTGAAAAGGCATTAGAGAAGGCTATTGAGGAAAATACCAACATGCCTGAAGGAGAAAAAGAAAGTCCTAAAAAGGCAACTGTAGGAGTGGTTGAGGACAGTTCCAACCATCCGGAGGAAAGGCCTGTAGAAGAAAGAAGGGATGAGGATCAGACACTATAAACCACTGAGGTAACCCCCAATCTTCTTCATCTCTCTTCTGATAATGAAAAGCACAACTTAGCTATAATATCTCATAATGTAGCTAATGACATAGTGCGAAACCCGGATGCTACAGGTTCGGAGGAGGGAGAAAGTCTGAGTTCCAAAGGGCACACTTCTAAAGTGGATCCTACGGGCGAGGCTACTCCGAAGGAAAGGGAAATGAGCAAGGGTGGAGAAGAGAAAGGAGTAATTCAAGGCTCCAGTTCGGAAGATGACAGCCCCTCTAGAAGTAGTTCAAGCTCCAGAGATGAATCCAGCTCATCTGGAGCCTCCCCACACTTCCCTCCTCACATAAAATCAGTGACTCTCCCTGATGAAAACTCCAAAGAATCCAAATTTAGTGCCGCTCTCAAACTCCTTCAGGAGGTATCTCTTGAGCATCATGAAGAGGGTTTTATCAAGAAGAGCCTCTTGACCATATGCACCCATCTCAAAGCTGTGGAGATGGAGTTGATCAGGCAAAAGTCGAATCAAGAAGTCTGAAAGGATTTAGGTGAAATAAAAGAAAGGTTACAGTGCCTCCCCAAAATTGAGCAATAGGTCATGAACTTCCTAACACCCGGAGCTCTGGCAATAGCTTACCTTTCTGAGATTAAGCCTCTCTTGAATGAGATAAAGGAAAGCACCTCTCAATCAAATCGCAACGCCAGTCAAGCCAATACCATGGCCTCTGATAACTGTGCAACAGTGCTCAAAAGAATGTCCTCCTTTGCCACTGACCCATCCACAGAACTCAAGGACTACATTGACACCAAGTTTGAAAACTTTTCAAAATTCATGGAGGATTGGGACTTAAAACTGACTCTGCTGAATATAGAGACTAATCAGTAAGTTACTCAAGAAATGCTTGCAAACTTCATCGACAAAACCATCCCTAAGCTCACTAAAAAATCCTAAATGATATGGGTGATGAGATGCAAGCAAGGAATTCTGGTATAGAGCAAGTACTAAATGAATGGAATAACTCTCCAAAGAAATTAAAGATCAGATGGAGTCTATCCACAACATCCGAAAGAGCCTTAGTGATGAAATCACCCTTCTTCAAACCGAAATAAATAAGTTGTCTCTCTCTCTCCAGACACTCCTCTTCTCCGGATACTCCAGAATGCTAGCTCATTCCTATCCTGCACAATCTAGTTCAAGCTATAGGGGATTCAGGGTTCATGAGCCAAAAAGGTTTGACTATACTCACCAAGGCAATGTTCCCTTACTTTGATCCCAAGGACTAAGAGCAAATTCTGCGCATCCTCCCTCAAGTCTCACAATCCTATGATCAGCTCTAGAGGTCCCTTCGCCCTTACTACTTGACTCCACCTATAGTAAATCACATCATTGATGAGCGGGAAAAAGGTAAGAAAGACTACTCTATCTACTACTCTGCCTGGCAAAAATCTTGGGATAAGCGTACTTATATGGTCACTGACCCCCTTGATGGAAGCAAAAAGGGGGTGGAAGAAGATCAAAGTCAGCAAGAAGACAAAAGTGGGAAGGGAAAAACACTGCAAGTCCGGAAGAGTGGTCCATCTGGGGAGATAGTTAAGCTAGCTAGATAAAATTGTAATAGCTAGATTCTCTTTATATGTATTTCTGTATCTTGTAACACTGAACTTCATGATGTTAACCATTGTTAACAGCAGAAGTATATATAAAGGGAAAAATTCTTAACTATCAAAACAAATGCTTCTAAAGTATAATCTATAATTGTACTTCAACAAACTTAGAAGCAGAAGCCATAAAATTATGGGGGACCTGGATACTAAAATCATGGGGGACTACCTTAAAAGTTAAATGTCTTAAGTTTTTGTTTCCATCAAATGGGGGAGATTGTTGGAAAACAATGATCCAGATAATAAAATCTAAAATCCATCCGGATCAAGTTTGAAAGAAACAAAAATGAATGTAAGTAATTCTCTTAAATCAGAATGGAAGCATCTGGACAAAGCTAAACAAAATTGGAAACCTAAGCAATGGAGGAAATCATCCGGACAAAGTTTGGAAAGGAAACAAACTTCTGTCCCCCAAGACTTGCATCCAGAAGAACTGATTCAAGCTATCTCCGGAAGAAAGAACCGGAGCATATAGGTCCAAAAGACATCCGGGAAGACCTATATCTATAAACTAAGGAAAGACTGAAAAATACCTTTCCTTTTGCCTCTTTGGTCTTCAAAATTCAAAGATACCTTTTTGAAGACAAAGATGAAAAGACAGCTTATACGGTTTAGAGAAAAGTCAAAAGGGTCTGACACCGGACAGAGAAAAGCAACCTACTTTTTCTCCTAGAACAATAAAGGAGCGCGTGGAGCTTACAGTATATGACAATTGGTATGAAAGTTGGTGTATCACAAAATGACAAACAAAATGATCATTGCCAACTTTCTAGCATCAATCCCAAGAATTCAAACGGATCAAAATACAGTCCAACGGACTGATCAACGGATCTAAAAGCTCCACATCACAACCTGATCAAGGGTGAAGATTGAATGAAAGCTTACCAACCAAAAATGGCTACATTTATGATCAAAGCCTATAAAAAGAGCTCTTCACCAAATGAGAAGGTTAACTGATTGACTTACAAAAGCAAGTAACAAAGCAACACAGATTCAATCAGTGAAGATAATCCCTCCAAGAACCTTTGATTCAAAATCTATTTGTAAGCATTCCGAGGTGAAACTATAAACTCGAGGAACTCCAAAAACCCACCCTTTGTTATAAACCAAAAGAGTAAGAATGTCCAACTTGGGTGAGTTGGGAGATTGGGATATAGCTTGAAGTA
Source organism: Euphorbia pulcherrima (assembly GCA_947683365.1). NCBI lineage: Eukaryota > Viridiplantae > Streptophyta > Magnoliopsida > Malpighiales > Euphorbiaceae > Euphorbia > Euphorbia pulcherrima. The sequence continues at coordinate 25,316,787 of CANTUS010000004.1, forward strand.
GGTGCTTTGAGTGAGATCTCCCTGTAGGACTCAGGTTAGATTCAAGGTAGAAGGCTAAGTGGTATATCCTACTAAAGATAAGAGGAATCAGCTAGGAGTTAGTGCTTCTAGTGGTATATCCTACTTCCGGAAGGGGTCATCATTCGGAGACAAATCTATAAGGCTTGATTCCTACTAGTTGAAAAGGAATCCACTAGTGGATAAGCTCAGAAGAAGGAAATTTAAGGGACTGGAGGGCGGAACAGTATAAAATACTTGTGTTTCATTTTCTTTCGCATTTACTTTATTGCACTCATATTGCATCATCCGGATCCATCGTCCGGATCATATTCATCATCCGGACCCATCTTCCTGATCAAAATCAAACATGCTACTCTAAGACTTTTTCTAAGTCTATAAATTCCGGGAAAAAGGGCCATTCACCCCCCTCTACCCTTATAAATACTCACACAGGGCCCAACAGTCTAATCCTTCCTACTTAACACTTCTGTTTTGTTTTATTTTACACATAAATGAGGACATTTATGATTTTAAGTGTGGGGGAAGGATGTATACATTATTGCCTTTCCTGTCTTCAAGTGAAAGTAAAATTTTCATGTAAAATTTTTAAAATTTTGAGCATGTCGTATGTTAGTTGCACTTTTTCACCTCTATCTTATTACTAATTGCATTGGTAAACACCACTTAAATTCAATGGGTTCGCTCAGCAAGTAGATAGGTCATTTTTTGAACTATTTTTTTCTTAAGCTTTAGAAACGTTGAAAGAGAATCTTAATGAGGATCAAGTCGGTAAAATGCTTTTAAAACAAAGACAACTAAACTTGGTGGATGGAACACAATGAAAACCTATTACACCTAAGTTGTATGAACTTTTAAGGGCTCTTTCGAGGGTGATTCTCCCTATGATTTGAGCTCCATATGCAAACCGCTTAAGGTGAAATTGAGCCCATACATCAACTTTACCAGATCATGGGTATTACCAAGATGTAACGGGGTAGAACATAAAGGTCATAACAAGCACAACAAAGCATAACAAAGCATATACGATAGAACAATGATTCATTTTCTTCTTTTCTTTTCATACTTTTTTTTCTTGTTCTTGTTCTTGTTCTTTTCTTTTTTTTTTCTTTTTTTCCTTTTTTTTTCTATTTTTACAATAACCCCTTTTCTACACTTCGCTTTCACAAATATAAAATAAACCACAATAAGGAAGAGATTCAAGTGAACATCAACGAGTTACGTGTCACAACCCTAAAAGCAGTGATAACAAACCTAACCATCATGAAAATCCTAGTTCAAGGCCCTCAGACATAAGGAAAAAAAGTTCAAATCGATGATGTGTCATTCCCGGGGAGCTTGTACTAATTGATTTTGTTTTGATTAATAACCAGGACTGATCGTGGAAGTGACAAACTCTACGATCCTGAAATTGAAAAGACTGCATGCACCTTGAGAAAAATAACTGCTTAGAATAAAGGAGTAGGAAGTTTGACTAAAACAGGAGAGCTGAATCTTGATTTGGACCAGCAGTTATTAGACAAATCAGGCAGCCTCAAAATAGAAGATTTTGATCACGAACAAAAGATTGAAATGGCAAACAACCGCACGCTTCGCGAGCTAGCAACTCAAAGGCTGAATACACCTAGTTTTTACATCAACTTTCCTAAAGCTCCAGCTGATTTTGAGCTCAAATCGGGTCCATTCCATCACTTGCCAAGGTTTCATGGAATGGAAAAAGAGGATCCGAATAAGCACTTAAAGGCTTTTTACGGCGTTTATACCGGAATGAAGCCTTGAGGAGTATCTCTAGATCAAAATTCATTGCATTGTTTTCCTTTTTCTTTAGAGGATGCTGCTAAAGAATGGTTATATAATGTCCCTACAGGTACTATTACTTCATGGCCTGCTCTTGAAGCTGCATTCTTGTAGAAATACTTTTTTGGCCAATAGAGCAATCACGATAAGGGTGGAAATCACGTCTATTAAGCAAAAGGAGACCGAAACTCTTAATAAGTATTGGGAAAGGTTTTAAAAGCTCATAGAAGCATGCCCAAATCATGACATCTCGGGGAAAGGGCTAGTCGAGTATTTCTACTATGGATTGCTTCCTTTGGAAGAAAGTTCGTTGATAGGGCTTGCAATGGAACTATAATTGATAAAATGCCTGATGATGCTAAAAAGCTTATCTTAACGATGGCTGCAAGTTCACAACACTTTGACGACCCACGCCATATCTTACCAAGGAAGCTCAATGAGGTAAATGCTTCATGCATTGAAACTAAGTTGGCTGAACTCACTTTTTTGGTTAAGTCTTTGCAGGTAGGGAATTCAAATCAAGCGTCAGTTTGTGAGATTTGCTCGATCATTGGTCACACAATGAACACCTGTCCTACTTTTTATGTAGAGGAATAAGTAAAGGCGATGGGTAGATTTGTTGGGTAGCAGAGGAAATATGATCCCCACTCCAACACCTACAACCGAGGATGGTGAGACCACCCGAATTTCAGCTATGCACAAAGGAGACAAGTTCCTCCATAAAATTCAATACCGAGATAGAATTTTCAGCCTCAAACTAGCAAACCAGCAGTATCACTTAAAGATTTGATGGCGCCATTGGTTCAATCTCAATAAAAGAATGATGCAAGCATACGGAATTTGGAGAGCTAAATGAGCCAAATGGCTTCCACTTTGAGTAATTTAGAAAACCAAGGTAAGCTCCCTTTATAGACTGAAATTAATCCAAAATAGAATGCATATGCTATAACTCTTCATAATGGAAAAGAACTTATCAATGATAAATCTGAATCTACCACTGTTAACCTGGAGTCTAGGGTAAGCAAATGTACTGATCCAAATCTGAATTTAATTGAAAATTTAGAGAAGGAAATAAGTGTCAATGACAATAAGGAATTAGGACTCAAAATCACAGAACCATTAGTCCGCCTGCCACCTTTTCCGGAAAGGTTGTCAAAGGCTAAAAAGGAAAAAGAGGATATCGAACTAATGAAAATTTTCCATAGCTTGGAAATCAATATCCCATTCCTTGATGCCATTAAAAAAGTTCCAAAATATGCTAAATTTCTCAAAGAATTGTGTTCTAACAAAAAGAAGTTGAATGGGAATGAGAGAATACAAATCAAAGAGAATGTTTCGATTATTCTTCAAAAGAGGCTACCTAGAAAATGTAAGGATCAAGGTATGTTTTCTATCCCTTGTCAAATTGGTGAGGTAAGCCTGAAAAATGCTATATGTGACTTGGGTGCTTCCATAATGCATTTATCCATATATCGTACTTTGCGTGCTAATCCTTTGAGCAAAACCGGTGTTGGGCTTCAATTGGCTAATTTGTCCTTAGTATATCCTGAAAGAGTGTTAGAAGATGTTGCTGTCCTAGTTGACCAATTAGTTTTTCCTACTGATTTTTATGTGTTGGATATGGGTGATGATAATTCTTCTAATTCTCACAATTTGTTGCTAGAAAGGCCATTTTTAGTTACGGCTAGTACTAAATTTGATGTTCGCACCGACATGCTTTCCATGGAATTTGATGATGAAATCGTTCATTCCAATATGTATGATGCCATGAAATTTCCATGCAATATAGCTCCTCTTTGTGTGGTTGATGTGATTGATGATATAGTGGAAAAAGCTTTGCCATTATGTAGTGACGATGAGTTGTAAGTTGTATTGAGTTCGAGCTTGGTCGACATAGGGGCTGATTCTATTTCTGTAATAAATAATGATTTGAAGGAAATTGTTCATGAGCTTAGTGCCTTAAAATCAGTTTATGTAACAGCCCTTAACTTGAGATTATCGCCCTCTAACTCCAAGCTTTTACCATCTTTTATGCTGGCCCCGATTTTAGAGCTAAAGGAGCTGCTCGATCATTTGAAATATGCCTATTTAGGTGAGAATAAGACGTTACCAGTGATAATTTCCAGCAGAATCAGTGTCGAAGAAGAAGCCAGTTTGATTCGAGTTTTCAAAGAGCATAAGTAAGGTATAGGTTGGATGATAGTCGATATAAAAGGATTGAGTCATCAACTTGTACGCATCGCATCTTGGTAGAGGAAGGTTCAAAGCCTAAACGAGATGCACAACGTCGCTTGTACCCACCAATGATGGAAGTCATCAAGAAAGAGGTTCAAAAACTCCTTAATGCCGGTATGATTTATCCAATTTTGGATAGTGAATGGGTAAGCCTGGTCTAAGTGGTTCCGAAAAAAAAGGAGTTACGGTAGTGCAAAACAAATCCAATGAACTAGTTCCCACCTGAGTCCAAAACGGGTGGAGGGTTTGTATTGATTATCGTAAACTTAATGCTTCGACTAGAAAGGACCATTTCCCTTTACCTTTTATTGATCAAATGCTTGAGCGATTAGTAGAGAAAACTCACTTTTTTTTGTCTTAATGGCCATTTAGGTTTTTATCAGATTCCGGTTGCCCTTGAAGACCAAGAGAAGACGACGTTTACTTGCCCTTTTGGAACATTCGCATATCGACGCATGCCTTTTGGTTTGTGCAATGCCCTTTCCACCTTTCAAAGGTGCATGGTAAGTATCTTTTCTGAATATGTATAGAATTACATCGAAGTGTTCATGGATGATTTTATGGTATATGGAGAATGATTTGATGAATGCTTAGATAATTTGTCAAAAATATTGAAAAGATGTTTGGAGCCAAATCTGATTCTGAATTATGAAAAATGTCATTTTGTGGTTGATAAAGGTTTGATTCTTGGACATATTGTTTCTGAAAAGGGGATTGAAGTTGATAAATCCAAAATTGAAGTCATAAAATCTTTGCCTTACCCCTCTTTTGTGAGGGAAATTCGTTCTTTACTTGGCCATGCAAGTTTTTACAGGAGGTTCAACAAAGATTTTTCAAAAATCGCTCAACCGATGAGCTAACTTTTGCAAAAAGATGTAGACTTTGACTTCAATGACAAATGCAAATCCGCCTTTGATGAGATAAAAGAGAGGCTGATTTCTGAACCTATCATGCAGCCTCCAAATTGGGACAAACCTGTCAAAATTATGTGCGATGCGAGTAATTATGCGGTGGGGGCTGTTTTAGGTCAAAGAGTTGATGGCAACCCTCACATCATATACTACGCCTTTAAGACACTTGATAATGCCAACGCAATTATTCTACTACGGAGAAGGAGCTTTTAGCCATTGTTTTTGCTTTAGAAAAGTTTCGATCATACCTTTTGGGCACTAAAGTAATTGTTTTTTCTGATCATGCAGCTCTCAAGTACTTGTTGAAAAAGAAGGAGGCTAAGCTGAGATTAATCCGATGGATCCTACTCTTGCAAGAATTCAATTTGGTGATTAGAGACAAAAAAGGATTGGAAAATCTTGTGGCAGATCATTTGAGCAGATTGGTAAATGGAGGGGAGGCGACACCAGTTGAAGATGACTTCCTGGATGAGAACTTGTTTTCTATCAAGCAGGTAACCCCATGGTACGCAGATATTTTGAATTTCCTTGTGACTGGTACCTTACCAAAGGAACTACCTAGAACTGAAAAAGATAAAATTAAAAAGGAATCAAAATATTATGTGTGGGATGAACCTTATTTATGGAAACACTATTTTGACCAAGTAATTAGGCGGTGTGTACCTCTAGAGGAGACATCATCTATATTGCAATTTTGTCATTCTTTTGCTTGTGGTGGCCACTTTGGTCCCAAAAGGACAGCTCAAAAAGTGCTTGAGTGTGGGTTGTATTGGCCAAACATCTTTAGGACAACTATATGTATTGCTATGCTTGTGAAAATTGTCAAAAAATGAGTAATTTAACTCGTAGAGATCAAATGCCCTTAAGCTCAATTTTAATTTGTGAAATCTTTGATGTTTGGGGAATCGATTTTATGGGTCCATTTCCGAATTCTTTTGGCAATTCTTACATTCTTTTAGCTGTAGAATATGTATCGAAATAGGTGGAAGCAAAAGCCACCCGTACTAATGATTCTTGAGTTGTTGCAGACTTTGTGAAAACTAATATATTTTCGAGGATTGGGGTACCACGAATTCTGATCAGTGATAGAGGCATGCATTTCTAAAACAAAATCATGGAAAATCTCTTGAAAAAGTATGGAGTGGAGCACCAAACTTCGATGGCCTATCATCCTCAAACAAAAGGCTAAGCGGAGGTTTCCAATCGGGAGATTAAATCTGTAATTGAGAAAACCATAGGTCCAAATCTGAAGATGCTTTATGGGCTTACCGTACCGCATTTAAAACTCCAATTGGTATGTCTCCATTCTGATTAGTTTATGGTAAGCCATGTCACCTCCCTGTTGAAATTGAGCATAAAGCATATTGGGCCATTCGCCAATTTAATCTAAAACTCGACGAAGCAGGTAAAGAACGAAAACTCGAATTACAAGAATTAGAAGAGCTAAGGCATGATGCTTATATGAGTTCTAAGCTGTATAAAGAAAAAAAGCATTTCACGATAAATTAATTTTTCAAAAACATTTTTCAAAAACATTTTTCAATTGGACAAAAAGTTTTGCTTCATAATTCAAGGTTGAAATTGTTTCTCGAAAAATTACGTTCTATATGGATAGGCCCTTTTGTTAATATTAACGTTTTATCTCATGGAGTAGTGGAAATTCAAAGTTTGGAAACAAGTAAAGTTCTTAAGGTGAATGGATACAACCTTAAACCCTTTTACGATGGATTACAGGCGAATGGGACTGATGACTATAAACTTGAAAAATCGAGCTCTGAGCCGTGATGAGGCAGTGGCAATGTCGGGCTGACGACAATAAAAAAGGGGATCCTGGGAAGCATCCCAGTGTTAAGCGTTGCTCACGCTTATTTCCTTTAGTTTTTGTTTCAGTTATTTCAGTTATTTTTCTTTTTTAAGGGGTTTAAAGTGTAATTTCTTTATCTTCAACCTTGGGTTATATTTGTTTTAATCTGGAATTTTATTTCTTGCAAGAGAACAAAAAATGGGCTTTAATGGATTTCAACACTTTGGGTCTTAAAAAGGGTCATACATAATTGGCAAAAAGCTGGGTTTATGAAGAAGATTTTAATATTTTGGAGCTAAATGGGTAATTCAAGAGCAATAATTAATTGGGCCCAAGAGGTAAGAAGTTTAACCCATATAGGTTATGTCTATTACCAAAAGTCCATATTCATTATTTAGATCCAAAGTAAAACCCACCTGAACACCTAACGCCCATTTACCCATTTCCCACTTCGCAACAAAAACCCTAACTCACTCCCAACAAATAGCTACCACTTACTCTCCCTCACCTCCGATCAGTCAACCTCCATCGATCACTGTCCATCTCACCCCTTTATTCAAACATCGCATTCCAAGTTCCATGGCTCGAAGGCGAAGTGAAGCTCGTAGGTTACAGCATACTGCAACTCAAGCTCCACCGTCGCCACCATTCAAACCGCCGTTCAAACACAAAAACCAAAGTCACCGGAGAACACACCAGCTCCAACGACACCACAGCAGCCACACAAATCACTGAGTGAATACTTTGTTCACATCTCACCGCCAACTTCACCAACGATGGAACCTACGGCCAATTTTGATTCTTGGGAAACTTCTCTGGCAGACAAAGCCACCACTGAAACCGAGAACCCATCAACATCTACTTCTCTTTTAGCAGACTCTGGTACAGCTGTCTCTAAGTCTCTCACCGGAAATTCACTATCAGTATCCACTCAGTCAACCCTAACTCACTCAACAGCACCAACTCCTGCTCGTCAGGGGATTTCAAGAGCAACTATAAGGGCAGAATATTTCCGAAAAATTGCTCTTGGCTAAATTGAACCTCCAGCGGTGAAACCTGCTTAACCATGGCCCATAAATCCTCTAGGAACTAGGACCCGTTCTAAATCAATTCCAACAGAGGTTTTACAAACAGAAGCTACTCCATCAAAATCAAAGGGAAGGAAATAGAAGGGTCCAAAACGTAAGATTCAGCCTGAATCAAAATCAGTGAAGCCCTCAAAACGTTCTTGTGTTGCAAAGGGAAAGGTAACTCCAACTAAGTTATTGTTTTCTCACTACCATCCCTCTAAATATTTGGATTTGAAATTGATTGATAAATTAGGGATTGCTAGTTCAGTTAATGAATACATTGATGGTTTTGGCTGGAAAAGTTTTTCTCTATGCATCTTGATTGCTATAAGAACTTCATTGATGAATTTTTTGAGTCTTTTATTCTAAACCCCAATAAGGTGGATATTGATATTGATGTGCCTGACATGATTCGTTTTACACTTTGTGGACCTCATCTATGCCCCAATGTTGAATCGGTTATCCACCATCAACTCCAAATGAGTCCTATTTATCAAACTCCTAGTTAGCTCCAGTAACTCTTGCAGCTCAACTATAGTCATACTCATCTATGACTTGTAGCTAATAATGAAATGGTCATAGGATTCAAATAGGAAGGCCAAGATAGTCATAACTATTAACTCTCGTACTAGTATACTAAGATAAACAAAACCCTTAATGAGTTTCTCCATCTTCTACATATAAGTACTTATGGAGATCATAGTACCCATCTTGTAGGATTAAAACACCTTAGTGATCAAGAATCTCTCTTGATAAAGTTGCACATGAAAATGTCTCATTAAGAGACCTTATCATAGCATAGCAGGAAACGTTTTAGCTAACACAAGGTGTTTCACATCCCGGCTATCCCTCTTGAATTTGTATACCACCCAAATCAAGCTGGTATAGTATCCCTGCCAATGGGCTTAGGCCTATCTACCACGCTTTACTTCGATCTATGTCTCAAAACTATCCACTAGTTCTTGAGCCTAATCAAGGAAGTGTTGCCTAGATAGCCAGTCCTTTTCAAGGATGTATTGTAGTTTGAATGATTGGTTGTTTTATTGCTGAAATTTATTTGTTATCTACATAGAATAATCATTACAAAGTTGAAAATAAAGGTCTTTAAAGCCATTAAACAAATTAATTAATCCAGATTAATTTATGTTGATGGTTTTATTGGCTTTATTCCAAGATCCACAACCCTCCATTAATGAGCTGAGCAGAACTCGAACAAAAACCCATTATTGAATGTCTGGTAGGATAAACTATCCAATCCTTTTCTCAAAAGGACTCTTGGTTGATGGCATATTGGTACTTTACCCATCTGTGTTCTTGGGCCTAACTGAGTTAGAACAAAAACCCGTTGAGTTAAACCGCCATTCCACATGTTTGCCGTACCAAGGTATCCTAACCCTTCGTAGCCCACCGATAACATAGTGCACCCCGTTGAGCATAAGATACAATGTGCTTCAATGGGTGGCATAGGTGTGAATCCGGGAAACACTTTTAAGCGACTCAATATTTTAATGGATTATTTAAGTATTGTCGGCTTATATAATGAATCGGGTCCATATAATTATTTTAGATACAATGTATCTATATTCTATATATAAAATGAGGTTCAATGTACAAAAACATAATTTCGAACTTCTATGTGTATTAACAAATATTAAATATTTAACTAAATCTCATTTGGACCCATAGAATCCTCAATTATGAATTTAACAACCCAGCCGTCATACTGATATATACCAATATGATTCATGATCATGGCAACTATAATTACATCTACTATATTAAGCCGAGATACTTGGTGATATCGCCAAGTTTTGACAATTGTGACTTAAAACATGTTAAGGCCCAATTGTTTATAAACCATTTTTGCAAAATATACAATTATGCTCCCACTCGAATAAGGGCATCACTATTTCAAAATTTAGCACCCCAACTATGACCGGTACCACAATCTACTGGGCTAATTTCAAATTTAACATATTCAACTTTTATTGAATATAAATGCCACAAGTTATAACTTATTAAATTCCAATTAATTAAATTTACAATTTTAAAATATTAGAATTTATGACCCTAAATTAACAAAATAACATGAGTATTATTTTGATACAATTTGGTTCAGCCGCTTTAAGATCTTTAAAACGGACTTTGGATAATTTTAAATCATTAAAATTTTCTAACCCCGAATTAATAAAATAACCGAAACTTTATTTTAATTCAATTCGGGTCAGCCGTTTCAAACTTTAAAACGGACTTGGAATAATTTTACAACCATTATAGTTTTACATAGGATTACAAAGTACGCTCCTTCATTTAATATGAAGTCCGACTTAAATTATTGACTCTGGATAAATTTAAAATACCCAATAATTTTAAAAACACGATCCGACCCAACCGTTTTAGCGAAACGAACAATGGTCAAAATTATATCGGGACTTCTTGGACCCATGGGGCCTGTGGACAGACTGCTGTCCGCTGTGGAAAGCCCAACTGGACGCCCAAAATGTCCCCCACTGGGCGTCCAGAGAGACGCCCAAAATGAGGCTGGGCAGAATCGAGTTTCATTCCTTTTTTTAATAACTTTTTTAATAATTCATATTTATTTATTTATTTATTTAATTATATTATTTAACAAATAAATATTAATTAACTAAAACCCTAATACACATAAAAAAATAACTCGTAGCCACCAAGATCAAACTAGCAATTTGGAAAAAAATAACAAAACCCAAATCAATGATTTCGAAACCTTTTCTATCGAATAAAAAATTTTCGCCAATCAACAAACTTGATCTTTTGATTATATTCAACACCGATTAATTACAACTAGCAATTTAATAAATTAATCTTCTCCACTAATCAACTTAAGGAAAAATTACGAAAACCTCAAGAACAATTCCTTAAACATTTTTCATCAAAATAGAAAGACCTTTTGAATCTTGAAATCTTATAGAACTTTAAATTAAATTAAACCATACAATGAGAATATTTAAAATTAGTTTAAGAACAATATAAAAATTTCAAGAAATTCATTCAAACTTTTGCTATTAAGACTGAAAACCTTGAAGGAATCAAGAAACTTATCAATCTTCTTAAAACCACCTCACTCATGATACGAATTGAAGGGAATTACTATCGAAATTATAACCGCGAAGGCGGAATTACTGGTTAAATTTTTTTCGAATTCGGAATAGGATCTTTTCAAAAACGATTGATAGAGTTTCAAAACGATTTTATTTTTACAAATAAAAACTTACGTGGTTAGTCTTCTTAAGAGACGGATGTCGTAAAGCTTGCAAGTGGGAGCTCTCCAATTTCACATGCACAAATTACTCTCGAACCGAGACTGGTGCTAACCGTAGGAACGAAGAACAAAAGAAAAACTCCAAGAATCCCAAAAACCCATTGCTTGAAAACGTGTTTCTCCTAGCATATAGCTGCCAATATTCACTTTCCTATCATATGAGAAAAATTAGGTTTTCTTTTGATTTAATTAGCTATTTATAGTCCCACTTCAATTAGGGTCAAGTTTGGTTAATTATAAATTTGACCACATTAATTTTTCAATCATTCAATTAAACTTTATCAAAGTTTAATATTACTAATTGATACTAATTGGTAATTTATAATTCCCAGTTATAACATAGGCAATGACAAAACAATATAATTTAATCGAGTTAAATACCATATTATAAATATATTTAATCAACCCTATAAGTCAATAAAATTATTTTAGTATGCAAACTATATTGATTAAATTACATTCAATTAAATTATTTGACATATGAATTAATTTAATCGTCAATTAAATAAGTAGGATATGCAAATACATTTAATTAACCCAATTTAACTTTAATGAATAATATAAATTACATTATATTAAACCATTAACTAAATTAATTTCTTGGAGTTATATAGATTATTCAATTACATTGACTTGACATGTCAATTAATTAATAATCAATTCTTCATATAGTATTGTAATATTACATGTACAAGGAATCTCAGATTAGTAGTTCTAAGTGCACGATCCTTTGGGTCTGTCCATATGTTTGCAATGAGTATTTCACCCATAGACTGTAAGCAGATTTTAGCAAACCATTACAGCCCCCAATTAGGAGAGAGTACAGTTGTCTCTAAAAGATACCGAACCTAGTAATTATCTCACTAAATCCTTTGCCAGCTGACATCAATATGATGAACAAGAGACATGGTGCTTGTCACCCCCTGATGCAGTTCATCGTATTTCTTGATCTAGAATAAAATGATAAAATAAGTCAACAACTTATTGGACTTCCTTATCCCTTGTATTCATCAAGTGGCCGGTGATTCATTTCGGTTTATCAAACTGAATGGCAATTCTATCACTTCAACACTACTGTTAACATGGTCATGAAATATACCGAGCATACCCGTACATGTAATCCAATATTTAAGGACCCGTTAGTGATATGCCACATCATATCCACTTCCATATTAACAATAATTTGAAATCAAGTCTGAGGACTATTGAAATCTACTCAGTAAATTATCTATGACATACAACCATGTGACCTTGCTGTGTGGATCGGTCCAGCCCCATGTTCTCAACATGTGCATATGTTCATCATGATCTACATCATGATCTACTTACCAAGTGACATAGTAACTACATTGCTATAGATCATCCAACATACAAGCCTTTTGTTTTATTCATTCCCGTGATTAAAGTAGACTTAGGACATTTATAATTATCAATCAATGGATGCTCAACTCATATTATAGCACAAGATATATATGCAATAGATTATTGCCTTTATGATATGACACCATTAGTATATACATAATGTAAGAACCAATACCTGGGAACTAGAGCACATCAACATTTCCAACAAGAGGGGGGTGGTTGACTCTGTTCATAGACTTACAACTTTAAGCAAATAATAAATTATAAGAGCTTCTAAAAGAATTAAGGCATTAAATGAAATATAAAATAAGAGAGTTAGAAGTTCAAACACTGCTATTTTATATTGATTTGGACTCTACCTACCTCTAGTTCTCAGAGTGTACGCTTCAAAGCTTTAATCCACTATTTGTTAACTCCTTCTAAGGTGGATAAATCTTTACAATTTTGGAATTCTTTACAGCAAAAAGTGCCATCCTCTTCTTATTTTTAATTCTCAATTCAAGAGTACCCTCCTCTTGTATTCTTCAAAAACCCAACTTATCCCCAAGTTGTTTCTAGGATAGAAGACCTCTACAAGCACCTTACATAGTCTTGTGATTACAAGTGTCTTTGAAAGGGTTTTAGTGATCTTGTACTTTTGTTATCAATAATCACTTTTATAATGAATTGGAAATGTTGATTGTTCTAAGCTTTTAAGATGATTGCAAACAAATTTGCTCTTGAGATTTGTAGATTTAGAGAGCTGCAATAGTTAGTGAAAGTTTGGATGATCTTCTTCTTGATGGTAGATGCCTTTTTATAGGTAGTCTTCAAATTCTTCTCAGTGTGACTCATTCCTCAGAGTCCTAATCCTAGCCGTTGTCTCATAACTACTCCTTTCCTTAAGAGATATTTGATCTTCCATTCAATACATCTTCTATTCCATTAGTCACATTAGCGGGAGTCAACTCTACCAACTTCTGCAAGTCTTCAGTCTTCTACACCTTTTAGTCTCATACATCTTTCTTATGTCAGTTTTTCAGGTGACTAAAAGTGGTCCTTGCTTTCTTGTTGTCCACTCATTTTTTGAAAATCCTCTTACCACCTTTCATGTTACACTGATCATCTATCTTTTTTGATCATAAAAAGCAAAGGTCTATTTTTAGTGCTGGTCTTCACGCGAGTTCTGGCATTGGGATCTAATCTTGACTTTGGAAGATGCTTTCCTTCTCTTTTAAATAGTCTTTTGAGATTTCTTTAGGCTTGTCTTCTAAGATTTATCTTGAGACATTCTAGTTTGTCTTGCTTCTAGGATTATTTGTCTTGTGAGTGCGTAGTTTTGGATTTTTAATTATCTTTAAAACTTGGCTTCTAAATTTCAAACCTTAGCTTCTAAAAAATTCTTGTTCTGAGCTGAGTACAATAATATCCCCCATTTTGATGATAACAAAAATCTGCAAGACAAAGGTTAGCTCCCTCATAATTTATGCCGATTCTTAGAAACATATATGTTGTACACTTTGTGCAGTGTACTCAGAATCATCGATAACATCTTTACTATATCTTAAAGTTTTAAGAATGTGTTACCTTCTATAAAGTTTAGATTACAAGTACATTGAAGAATATAACAAAAATGACAAAAGAGAAAAATAGATACAACTAGTTATAAAAGCTTAGAACTAGCTATTACTGTAGTGGCTTCTGACTTAGAATCTGTGCAACTGTGGCATTGTCATCATCATGGATGTCGTTCTCTCCCTTTTTGTTAGCATCAGAAGGAGGGTCCATATCCATAGGTGATGGTAGTTGTCACATATGTTGAGCCTAGGCCTTCCTATAAGTCAGCATTGTCGAGTTATTGTTCTTCCGAGCTTGACTGTTGGCTAGGATCGTCTCTAGGGTTTGAGCAAATGGTTTAATAAAGTGCTATAGCTCATCTATTTAGGCTTCCAATGGTGGCACAACTTTTAATGGTTCAATAAAACTGTAATACCACATTGACATCAGAAAAAATTATGAGCGATCACATTTGCTAGTTGTTGTAGATAGGGAACTATCATGGACTGATGGACATAAAAGGTATTTGAGTCCAATGATAGAGTCTAAAGCTGATCTAGTAGCTTGTTAAGCAAAGTTGACAAGTTCTAAGTGTTTACATTTTAGGTAGTGATGACATGGATTCATAACTTCTGATGAGCTTGGAAAGGCTCTTAACTGCCCTTTGTTAGATATGATGTATGCCCTCGAGGAAATTAGGTCGATATATCTTAGTTAGTTTTATTTGTACGAACAAGTTATATTAATAAAGGCAATCTTTTGTTACATCAATAACCGTGAAAGTATATTATGACTGATTTAGAATATATTCATTGATGTGTTTGCAAAGTCCTTGATATAATCATAGCACAGATTCCAAGGGCATAGTGGGACCATGTTGGTGAGAACTAGTTCATTTGCAATTATGATTTGTCTAAATATCCCTGGTCATAGTATCATCAAGACTGGACATTGATGAATACGAAAAGACTAGCATATGTCGTCATACCTCTTGAATTTGATTCAAGTAGCACATCTCCAGTGCTAGAGGGTGGTACCTTGGGTTAACAAATGAATGTGTTTAGGGAAATACATTAGAGACCGCTATGAGACAACACTCGATAATCTATATTATGTATTGGTGTTTTATCATCTCATCGCAATAGCAACACAAATATCCTTTGACCTGAGATACTAGTTACCTTCTTCAGATGTTGCTATACTTTGGATCATACCTAAGCATTCTATATATTGGGTGATATAGATGATTTCAGGTATAGTTGATGTCTGTCCGTTGGTAAGCTAAGTAGTCGAGATGGAATTTATCACTCCGTTATATCAATATAAGGGAGATGTACCTTGGCCACTTATTGGAAGTGATACACTCATAAACCTTTGATCAGATTATGAGTTGATACGATGAGATCCTAGTCAACACATTAATATGGTTGAGTAGTGTACTTTTGTAGAAAAACTAAATACTTGGGTAGCCATTAAGGCTATTAGTGGACTAATACTTAAGCCGAGTCCTAGAAACAAGATGGTGCTTAACCACTAATAGAAGGAGTGAATTGTATTAGTACTATTGCAGGATCAGGATTAAGTCACAATGCATGTGATATTCTGAATATTGAGAGGTTATATGGCCTATGCTAGAGAGCCACTATGACCAATCAAAGTCATCGGAGTCCACAAAGGTCTAGAGCTTCGAGCTAGTCAATTCCTAAAAGGAAATTGAGCTAGGTTAAACTTTGATGGCTCGATATTACGAGATCCTGTAAGGTCACACACTTTGAGTTACGATCAATGTTGGATATGATGTATGCCCTTAAGGCAATTAGGGCGATATATCTTAATTATGTAATAGTACGAATATTTTGTTTAGTCAATAAAGGCATTTAATCTTTTGTTTATATCGATTTGCTTATAAATATTATAGCTGGTTAAAATATATTCATTGATGTATGTATACAAAAGTCCTTGACATATAAGTCAGAGAAATCATAGTTGGATTAAAATTTAGTGAGACCTGCTTCATGTGCAATTATGATTATGTCTAAACTATCCCTAGTCATAGTTTCATCAAGAAAGGATATTGATGAAGTGGAAAGACTAGCATGTGGTCAACTTTCTTGGAAAGTGTCCAAGCAGTCAATCTCCTAAGGACTAAAGGTGGTGCCTTAAGTTTGACACATGAATATATCTGGGCGATATACTGGAGACCGCTGTAAGATAAACACTTGGTATATATATCAATGTGTTAGTGTTTATCTTCATGCAATAAGCTTTATGAATATCCTCATACTTGAGATACTAGTTACCTTGTGTGGTACTATTGCTATACTTTAGGTCATTCCTATACACCTATTAATTTAGGGTGTCACTGGTGAGTACGAGGTATAGTGATGACAACACGTTGGTAAGCTGAGTAGTCAGAAAGAATCCATCGCTCCAGATATAATAAGGACTTGTACCTAGCCACTTGTTGAAGTGATGATTGCTATAAATCTCTGATCAGAGTATGTGTTTGATTAGTCAAACACACTATGGTAAAAGGCAATATACTTCAGTAACAAATTAATAACTAGGATAGCTTAGAGCAACCTTGCTATTAGTGAGTTAACACTTTAATCAAACCGTATAAACCATATGGTACAAATATTAAAGAATGGAAGGAGTTCATCGCATTGGATAACTATTGCATTAACCGGGATTAAGTCATAAGCACAAATGTCGTTCCAAGTAATGGGGGATGGTAGACCCTTGCTAGATGCGTACTATAGTCGTTTAAGGTAATCGAGTTCTATTAACGGTCTAGAACCTTGAGCCAATGGTTCTAATAGAACAAGGGTTGGTTAAGCCTTAATAGCTCAATACTTCGGGATCCTATAAGGTCATACACATTGGACCTTCATCGGACTAAGTAAAGAACTAATAGATTTATTTTTGATCTGTAACTAATTTATTAGGGTCATAAAATAAATTAATTTTAAAAGAAGGATTAAAAGGGAATTTTTCAATCAAAGTAAAGGGGTCGGACCCTACGGAGATGGGGCCCACATTTTGGGACCCCATATGGTGGCTAAAGGGCTGTAGGCTCGGCACATGCCCGAGCCTGCAGGGTGTGCCCAGCGTGTCCCAACCCACAAGCTGGGCTTGTGGGTGTAAGGCAGGCCGTTATGGCTTGCCTTGCAAATGGCTACCATGCAGCGTGCTAAGCATGCTACACGCAGGTCAACCCGAGGACCCATGGGGGTCCGCTTGTTCACCTATAAGGGGATTGGGCTGCCTAATCCCCCATTGGAAAAATTGCTCCCCCAAGCCTATAAATAGGCTTTCCCATGCACCCTTTCAAAGTGCACCAAGCTCAAGCATAAATCCCAAGTTGAGATTTGTAAAGATAAATCTCTCGGGTATTTGAGCAAGTTCTTTTTATGGAGCTTGATTTTAATCGAGCACCTCTTGTCTATATTTTCCGATAGGCCTTCTGGAGTGGTCTAGCAACTACTCGAGGCTCCTTAGTTCTTCCTCTCAGGGAGGTTTTGAATAGTAATGTGCATGGCCTAATACAGGCACGCTCAAGCGAGTTGTAAAATAGCAGCCTGGAATGCGTGTTGTGCTGCGCAGCCCTTATAGGCTTGCACCACGAGCCACAGTGCGCAAAGGCCACCGCACTTTGTGCACAGGCCATAAAGGGCTGCGCAAGCCTGTGGGCCTGTGCACCAGCGTAGGCCCATGCACACATGGTGTAGGCCCACACGGACTACTAGACAGTTGGCCAGTATTCTCCCAGTATTTGAGTTAGTTCCCAACTCTAAACGGTTTTAAAATAACATTTTCTGTCCTTTTTATTTTAATTGTGATTGGTTGAGGATTGGATTTAATTGTCCAATTAAATTTTCCTAACCATTACAAATAAGGCCTTTCTCCTTCATTATTTTTCGTTTATTCTTTTTCTCTCTATTCCTCTCTTAGTTATTCTGGTTCTCATAAGTAATCCATCGAAAGACGTATTTACTTTGAATAGAAAACTAGGGAAATTTCTTCTAGAATAAATTCGTAGGGAAGATCTAGTTGTCTTTCACTTCTTTTTCAGTACTCCCTTTCTGGAAGGTTTTGGTCAGTGGTGCTCGTATGGAGTACGTGCACGCAGCTAAGGGGTCACTTCGGGATTCACACTTCAACTTGTACATGGTTAAATTGTTATTAGGTCAATTTAATAAGTGTTTGTGACCAAGAATAATTTTAAACTAGTTATATTGTCGATCATGCCATGCTTAAGAGATCCTTGGACTTAGATTAAATTTTGGATCTCGGTCATGCCTACTTTGCATGTTCAAACCTGCGAATCTAGACCAACAGTGGTATCAGATCCTGCCTAATGCGATTTTATGATTGACTAGAAATATGATAGGTCTGATTTTCTATGAAATATTTTGAGTATGCTATGCCATGCCTAGGAATTTATTTCTCGCAATAAAAATGATGTG
The DNA here is from genome assembly GCA_947683365.1 of Euphorbia pulcherrima. Taxonomy (NCBI): domain Eukaryota; kingdom Viridiplantae; phylum Streptophyta; class Magnoliopsida; order Malpighiales; family Euphorbiaceae; genus Euphorbia; species Euphorbia pulcherrima. The sequence goes on from CANTUS010000004.1 coordinate 25,335,290, forward strand.
GCAACTAGATTAAGTGTTGCTCAAAATTAGTCAGGGTAGTTATCTAAAAAATTAACAATGTTTCACTTAAGGTTGTAAATGCTTTGATTTTTGAATTAAGTGGAATAATTCTTAAAGGAAAGAACGAAATATTTGATTCAAATAGTCCATGGTTAAGTGAGTCAGAAGGGCCCATCGTTGTTCTAGTAAGGATTGGACATGGCTGCTTATTTACTTCTAGGGGGCCTCTCCTACCTGGGAATCTCCATCTGTTCTAGATTCTAAGTATCAAAGGGAGTGTTATTAATCAGTTGATTTCTAGTATAATGAATTGGATTCATGATATGGTTTTACAACGAAAGTTTAAATTGTTAAATTAAAACTTGAAGACATAGGTGCAAGAACTTGAACAATGAACACCCTTATTTATTATGCATGGTATCTGGAGTCTTGGAATGATTATGAAATACCAGTTGAGCATGACCCCTAGGTTGGACCTACTAATTCCTTTTAGTCCGAAATTAGTTATAGGTTCTGTGAGCGCGAGCTTTTCGGTGTTCCCGCGGAACAATGGTGAATATTGTTCTGACCTTTTACAGACTGATTGTCCTTTTTTTTGGTTCAAAACACGCTTAAAGATATCTTATTTGATGATTTTGGACCTAATTATGCATAAATAAATCACCGAATGCATTAAAAATCAATTAAGATCCCCAAATTTCCTGTTTATCACCTTTTCTCACCCTCGCCGGCCCAGAGCCGTCACTGCAGCCACCGGCGGCGGCGAGGCCGCTCTGGTGGCGGCTGCCATTGTTGCTTCTCATAGCGCTACCGCGACATCTACGGCAGTGGTCGCGCCCCTCACAGGTCATTCTGACCCGTGCTGGGTTTTCTTTTCTCTCTCTTTACTCCATTGGTTTGAGTAATTTCCTCAAAATTTCTCGCTAAGTCGGTGTATTTTTGAATTAAAAATATGAAAACCTTATTTTGAGAGAGAAGGGAGGGAGTTTCTCTCACAAATTTTTAGCTGAAATTCGAATTTGAGGGAGAATTAAGAACAAGTGATAAGAGAAAGTAAAGAACTAGAGAGATAATGCTTAAGAAAAGCATAGAATTTGAGTTTTATCCTCTCTAATCTTGATTTTTAGTTGTTCTTAGGCTTGATATTATATCTTAAACACTAAAATCAATTAGAAATCGTAGGTAAAAATGGATTAAATAGGTTTAGAGACTTATTTCCAATTACTACCTAAAATTTGTCACGAATTCTGTCACAATTTCGATCGCTATTTCCTAGCAAAATCATGAAAAGATCTCACTAAGGGTTGATTTGAGTCTCATGAGTGGATTCACGGCCTAGAGGTAAAAATTTCTGAGTTCCATCTATTTTTCAGTTGATTTCCTTGCTTTCCTTAGTTATTTGTTGTTGTTCTTGGTGTTTTTGGGACCTTTCGCCCGTTATTCTTGGGTATTTTTGCAAAACCGACGAAAATCGCCAGAGCCACTACATAGCATGTCGCCGCCGCCACCACTACCACTATGGCGGCTTCGCTAGACCAGTAGCGGTGGCACCACTCTTTGTGGAGGCCCTAATGATTTCTCCTGTTTTTTGGGTTTTCCTTTCCCCCAATCAGTAAGATCAATATTATCTTGGTGTTTTAAGTTTAGATCTACTGAAATAATGTTGAAATCGACTTAAAATCTTTGTGGTTTTGGTTTTTTGGGTGTAAAAATATCCTTTCCCCATCCTCTTTTGAGTTTTTCCCCACGCCTTTACAGGCGGCTACCCGCCGCCGTCCCGACGGCGCTGCTACATCTGAAAGAGGTCCCTATTTTATGTTTTCTTGCATTTTTGGCCATATTTTACCCTTTTCATACATTTTCAGTCTATTTTATCACCCAATAAATATTCTAAATAACTCAAAATTAATATTTAACACAATTAACATATTTAGTAATCAATTAATCAGTTAAATAATTAATTTATGCCTTAAAATGGAATATTTTTCATTATAAATTTCATATTGAACCCTCTTCTTCTAAATAAAACCTTGGCTCGAACCCGAAAAATGTTTGTTTTGATTATGCTTATTTGTGGATGGTTCATCATGTTTCGGGCTTTAGTGGTGGTGGTAAGTTCTATTGAGGTCGTTTTCGGCCCTTGGGTATTTATTTTCCCGTATTAGAAAAAAATGTATAGGATTTGTAAAGCAATGTAATAATTATTTATTTTCCCCTCTTTTATTTATTTCGGATGACTGTAATAATTTTTATCTACTTTATTTACTGCTTTATGCATGATGTGCTGTCTGATGAATGACTAAATTATAAACCGAAAATTCCAAATTAGGAGGATTTAAATCGCATAAGAACGAAAGATACTTTTATTAAAATATAAATGATTTGATTTATTAAATGAAGAGTACATAACATCATATGAACTCAGAATCTCTATTTTAAGGTGCGGTCTACCTCCCGGTGGGAAAATTGTACCTAAAATTATCGGCAGAGCTTAATCGGGTGGAGACTCTATCTTAATGTAAGGGATTTTGATCTTGTATCTTTTAACACTTAAATTGGACTTAAATTTCAACTTCAACATCACTGTAATAAATAATTTTTGTCACGCCTCTAAAATCAAGGGCAATCCTTCGACGTGCTTTGGCGCACTTTATCTTTTGCCTCTCCCTGACTTTCAAAGCGGTCTTGAAAGAGGTCGTCTGCTCACAGTGACGGCTCCGTTGGGGATTGTCCTTTTAACTTAAAATTTTGATCTTAAATTTTTAAATGTTACAGGATGAGATGATGTATCAAAATCGTTTTTAAATCAAAACTTACCTTCTTAGGCCTTTTTTATCCATCACATAGTTAGAATACTAGGTTAACGTGCCCATTATTCAGCCATGAAGCTTATAAAGTATCGCTCACTACCCACTTAGAATTAAGGGTCCCTAATGAGTGGATCACTCATTACCACCAATACATAACTCCCTCGGTCGCACTCATTTGAGGAGAGGTTGAGTAAAACCTGACCAAGGTAGACGAGAGCCTTTTATATCAACAACCAGTTTGAGACCATGACCAAATTAGATAAATATAGCAACTTACCCTTAAGAATTACCAAAATATGCATGTTTTAGATTTGTGTCGCATACTCTCTTGCTGTTTGTTACTGTTAGAGTTAACCTCAGATCTTTGAACAGTGTTGCATAAGAGCCATAAGGATTGAAGTGGTATCATTTATCATGTACTACTTATGTTGTGCTCATTCATGCACCATCCATACATAGGCCACATGCGGCCGACCTTTTTATTCTTTTGCTTACCTCTACTCTTCCTTCGCTTGAGGGGGAATTTAACAATATGCTTATGATCATTTGAAACCGAGGAGCCATACCTGATTCACTAGGAATAGCAAGGGATTCATGCATTTCATGTATATTAGGGATAAGCCTCGCATCATAAAGCCCTTATGTTCTCTCTCTCTAAACCACCCTGTGTATATCTATACATTCATAAATGTACAAACCATTCATTTCAGACGTACTCGTCATCGTAGTCCAGTTTGGCTCAGACTCGATCACCATTTGGTTCGCTGATCTTTGGGTTCAGGTTCAGTTGCGAGATCAATTCTAGAATCAGCTTTGTCCCATATGGTGAATTTACCTCCAGTTGATAGGGTTCCACCCGAGGGTTCTCCTCCTCCTCCCCCCCTAAATGATCAGGGTCAGTCTTAGTTGGGTACCGAGATCGCTAGTGCTATGTTACAATTCCTCCAATCAGACTTGTTCTGTTCTACTATCCAAGAGCAAGTTTATACTATTTTGGTAGGATAGAAGAATGCTTAGGGACCATTAAGGTCTATTACTCAAGCTCCAGGACAATCAAAGGTTGTTCCAAATGGGTCAGGGCAGTATGGGTTAGTTCAGATTCCATCTTCAGGTCCGACTATTTTGCCAAACCAACCCATCTATCCGGGTCAATTCTAGTTTGGCTAGAGTTCAACTCAGCTGCCTCCATCCTTCTTTCTTTCTTGCAGTCTTCATTTTCCCTACTCAGAGTTCTAGACTAGGCGCTCAGACTACTATTTTCCTCGCTTTTTTAGGAGGTTTCACCCCTCAAACGGCCATTCCTTCAAGTGGTTTTATCCCTCCTTTGATAACCCAAATGTCTTTTACTCCTCCTAACTTTATGGTTACTCTAAGGGGGACGACATATCCTCAGAATTCGTTCAGTTAAAGTCTACAAGTTCATCCTCAGGTATAAATCCCATTGCTGCCACCGTTCCAATTTGGTCCTACTTCCATTCCCAATGACCAGCTCACACAATCTCAAGGTGTGGCACTCCTTACCAATTTACATAATCTCCAGGTGTGACACTCAAGGTGGAGGGGCTTTTTGAGGCAACTCTTAGCCGCTAATGAAAAGAGGGAAGAAGAGAGAGATGAGGACTAGGTTCCGAAGAACTTTTCTATATTGAGAATGGAGCCTTACACTGGCGAAGGTCCCCCCAAGTCTCACATTATGATGTATGAAATCATGCGAGTTTAGAAAATTGGTGACAAAGTCATAGCTAAGTTGTTCCCCTACACTTTAGGTGGGCCAAATCTCGAGTGGTATAATACTCTCCCTACCAATGTGGTCCTCGATTGGAGGCTTCTCTTCGAAGCTCTGCTCAGCCACTATGGTTTTAATTAAACCATAGAAACCACTATTCAGCACCTTGAAGTCGTGAAGCAAATGCAAGGCAAGACCTTTAAGTCCTATTTCAATGGGTGGATGGCCATTCAAGTGCTCCTTAAGAAAAAGATTAGTCTGAAAGAGATGATCCCGAAGCTTCTTGATGGGTCTCTTTCAGTTTTTTTGTAAAGAGATGGAAACAGATTCTTATGACTCGTATATGAAGGTTTTCGAGAAGGCTAAGAATATCGATCATTAAGAATAAAAAGAGAAGGGAAATAATCCTAGTTGGAATTGGCCTTGGTTAAAAATGAATAATGAGTCTAATGAAGTTGCCCCTGCTCCTGCTAAGGGAAAGGCACCTACAGTTCAAGTAGTAGGTCAAGAGGAAGTTTCAGAGGTTCAGGTTGCCCCCCGTAAGAATACTTTCATGTCTCCATAGAAGTTACCCCTTGGCATCATTTTTGCCAAAATGAGAGAAGCAGGTTAGATCAATTCTTTGCGTGATTATAGAGATCCCAACCCTAATGGGAAAGGAAACTCTTGCAAGTACCACATCCAGAAGGTGCATCAAACCAATCAGTACTGGTCTTTGGCTTCTTCCATCTCTCACCTGGTGAAATAAGGAAAAGTTGAGGAACCTGCTAAGAAGCCCAGCTCTATGGAAAACCCTTTGCCGAAGTTTGATGGCAAGGTCATTATGATCAATTCTAGTCTAAGTGAAGAATTTGTTCTAAAGGTGATTTCTGAAGAGTCTGTAATGGTTATTGCTTCTGGTCTCCCATCAAACTTCATCTTTGACATAATAGTCTAATCATGTAGTCAACTCCATGGAGATTAAAGATGTAGAGGAAGAAGAGAAGGCCATTACTGAGAGTATTGAACTGGTTAGGAAGCACCGTTCAATATTGACAATTATGAGCTAAAAGGGGAATATTCTGATGATGAGCTAGGAGTTTTCAACGTCGATGAGTATGAGCTTAAAGATCCCATGCTAGCTTATGATGAGCCAGCTTATCTATTTGAAACTCCTGCCACCAAGAGTGCGAAGATTGATGGGATTTTGAATATCACGAGAAGCGGTCAAGTGTATCAGCCTAAGGATAATTGTCTTCATCTTGAAAATGATCCAATTTGAAAACCTATTAGTACCACTGCTAGGCCACCATCTCAACCTCTCCAAGTTGAGATGAGTATCGATATTGACCCGATCATCACCCAATTGAAGAATACACAAGCCTTCTGTAGCATCTGTCAGCTTGTTCTTGGATCTGATCATCACCATAGGGCTCTTATCAAGAGGCTTTTGGAACTTGAAGCAAAGCCTACAACCTTAGTGGTCGAGATGTGTAATATGGTGGGAGAAGGAGTGCCGCTTCCGAGAGGGGATGAAGTAATAATGTTCTCCAACCAGAATCTTCTGCCTAAAGGAATGGACCACAATCATGCTCTTGTCATTTGCGTTCAGATCCTTTATAAGACTATCCATGTGTGTAATGGTCGATGATAGCTCTACCTTGAATCTATTCCCTCTTAAGATCCTTTGTCATTTGGGTCTGTCTGAAGTGATGCTCGAGAGGTCTAATACACTCATCCATGCTTATGATGACTCTAAGTAGGGTGTGATTGGGGTATTCGAAGCCAAGGTAACCATGGGAGATATTACTAGTAAGGTCCAGTTCTCCATCCTTGACATTCCGGTCACCTACTCTCTACTCTTGGGCAGACCTTGGATCCATGCTATAGGAGCGATGACTTTGACGCTCTACCAGAAGATTAAGGTAAGAGGTAAAGATGGAAAGCTTTAGGTTATTGAGGGCGATCAAGCATTTGTAATGGCCGTCGTAGAAGCCGAGGAGAGTTATGGATTTCGTGTAGCCGTGGTCCGTAATGTGAAGCCTAACATTCCTTTCTATAAGAGCTACTCATCTATTGCTAGAAAGTTGATGAAAAAGGATGGCTATATGCCGAGGAAAGGCTTAGGCAAGTTCGTTCAAGGTATCATTAACCCTATTGAAGCAAAGAAGTATCCAATGCTCATTGGTATAGGCTATATGCCTAAGAAAGCTTACAATCGTGTCTATCCTTTCTTTTATAGAATGGTAACCATTTGTAAGATTTAGGGAAAAAGAGCTTACAAAAAATAGCCAGAGCCTATTTAGTAGGATGGTCAGATGTGGCATGGCTTTGAGATCTTAAAGATGTGTATGATTTTGAGAAGAAATCTTTGATTGGGGAGGAGGAACCTTTGTTTGAGAACTCTGTTGGGCCTAATTTTGTAGTTGGGGCTGATGAGAAGGGTAAAGGGAAGCTATTTCCAGATTGATATGAAGAGAACCCTACTGATAAAGAGGTAGATGATGATGTGGCCGGTGTGACCAGAGCCCTGTCTATGCTGATGGAGAAAAAGTGGAAGAAGAACAAGGAAGCCAGTACTATTACTGATGCTGTCAAGAAGATCGTGAGGTCTCTAGCGCATGAAGGAGAGAAGCTAACTACCGAGCAAGAGAATACTTTGGGTCTAGACCTGAACGACCTACTTATAGAAGCTACCAAGGATCTCAACTCTACAACCATCAGTACTCAAGACCCTCCGCATGTGGAGGATGAATCTATGTTTGATGATGTATCTTTTAATATTTTTGATATCTATGATGTGAATAATGGTGCCTTTAAGGCCTTTCATTCAATGAAAGACTCCGATTTTGCTTATTTACTTGATGTTTTGCCCGACAGGCCCATGAATTCATTTAATCATAAGCATAATGTGTTCAGTGTTCATGACAAAATCTTTAATTGAAATAAATTTGAGTATAGATGATAAGCCTAAAATGGTAACCATTTCTAATGACTTAAACCTTGATGAAAAAAGAGAGATAATTAAAGTGCTTAAAGATCATGTTAACACTTTCACCTGCTCACACATGAACTGACCGAGGTAAATCGCGATATCGCCGTGCATCGCATTTCGACCGATCCAAAGTTCCATCCTGTGAAGCAAAAATTTCACCAATTAAAACCAGAATGGGCTGAAAAGGTCAGGGCAGAAGTAGCGAACATGGTTGAAGCCAAGCATGTTGAAGTGGTTTAGTACCCGTCCTGATTATCTAATATTGTCCTGGTTGCCAAGAAGGATGGAAGGGTAAGGGTCTGTGTGGATTACAAAGATTTGAACAACACTTCATCAAAAGACGACTTCCCCTTGCTGCATATCGATGTGTTATTCGACAGCGCCACTAGGGCCACTATGTACTCATTTATGGATGGATTCTCAAGGTATAATCAGATTTTGTTGGACATAATTGACAAGGACAAGATAGCTTTCATCACCGAGAGGGGGGTTTTCTGTTACCGAGTCATGCCATTTGGTCTGAAAAATGTTAGGGCAACCAATCAGTGTGCTATCACTACCCTTTTACATGATATGATCCACAAAGAAGTAGAGGTCTACATTGATGACATGTTGGTTAAGTCTACTACCAGGTAAGAGCACTCCGCAGTTTTAGATAGGTTTATGACTCGCATTGAGAAATAAAATGTATGCCTTAATCTGAAGAAGTGTATGTTTAGGGTGACATCGGGAAAGCTCTTGGGTCATGTGGTTAGTAAGAAAGGAATTGATATGGATCCCGACAAGATTAAGGCTATCCAAGATATGCCCATGCTGTGAGCACTGGATTTTAATGGTCATTCTCTCAAAATGATAATGAGAGCTAAACAATGCAATCTTTTATAGGTGTTATCCACTAGAGGTGTTCCTACTACTGCAGAGTTAAGTTTGTCCATATTTAGGAGACCTAAACTGCCATTAAGGACCCTTACGGGTCATACCTAGGGGTACTAGTCCATGGGTAGGCCCGTAATTCCCACATCTCTCATAGGCATCCGAGGGACCTATACGGGTCCCACCAGGACCCGTACGGTCCTCCCCACCTACCACCTCTGGCCAATCAGGCTAGACTGATTGCAATCATACCATAATTGGTTAAAATCAGTCATAAATTGGATTTATTACATTCAGACACGCAATTTTCCTATGAATAGAGGCATTTTGCCTCAATTTCAAGAATGGGAACAATTATAGCTGAGTTATATAATTCAAGGGCAATTTAGATAGCATTTTCCAACATTTTTTTCTAGGTAATAAAAGGGTATAGAAGTGATAAAATAGGGAGAAAACCATTCCTCTTTGGTTTTGTTGACATTATATTTTATTCTAGCATCATATTAGGATTGGGGGAGGTTCTGTCCACACAAATACTCACCTAAATAGTCCTAAATCCATCATTTCTACATCTACTTTACCTAGACTCTTTCTCGTCCTTGGGATCGCTTCAAAGTGGATTCTCGAAATAAAGTTATGCTCCTGAGTTTCAAAGAGACTCACTTTCTATTTATTTTATTATCATTTTCATTTATTTGGTTTGATTTATCCTTTAATCTTGTTTTAGATCCGGTCTGACCCATATGGGCCTTTTTGGCACATATATGCCCCTACGTTGGTTGTACGGATGCATCATACCCATATGGAAGGAAATCCCATTTTATTCAATTCTTTTTCTATAAATATGTTTCTCTAAAGTTGAAATTAAGGTTCTGTAATAGGACCCGTACAAGTCCTCCATACCCGTACGGGGTCCCTCTAGTAGTTGTATGGGTGTCCTATCCATACAGGTACTGACCCCTAGATAGAATATCATTTTTTCTTTAATCTGTAAAACAAACCTAACATCACCATTTGCCATGCGATCATTTTAACTAATAATCCAGTAAATCAACCCATGAAAAGTTGAAATGTGTTTTCAAATCAAAATATGTTGAAGACCCATTATTTCTTTTCGATCCTAGAAGCCGCTAGAGCACTATCGATTGCAAAAATGCCATGCTAACATAATCACATTTTTCCTAACAAAATGCTGACTTATGATGTGTTGTAACTGTATTAATGTTTTCGTGCAGATGAATTTATTTATTTTAGTTTTACAACTTAGAACAAATGTATAGGTTCCCTTGCCATTACCCCATTTTCCCGCGTTGTAATTTTTATTTCCCCTTTATTGTTTGTGCTTTATTATAAACTATTGAACGCATGAATCGTGTGTGAAAGAGTGTAGAAAAATAGGCTTTCCGTAATAATTCTCCAAATGATGAAAAGAAAATGGTTTTACCCAGCGGATGTAATTTTGAAATAACTAAATAAGAAACAAGTGACTCATTTGATACCCGAATCTCTGATCCAAAAGGTATGCGTCTCCCTCCCATTGGAAACTGTACCAAAACTCTTTGTCAAGTAGACAACTTGGGCGGCGAATATATCATTTGTATCGAGATTTGGGTCTCAATTCTTTTATTCATAAAAATTGGGTGAATGTGCAAGTATAAACTAATTGGTTTCATCACTCCTAAAGGAACAAACACCAATGAACCCCGCCGCATGGCACCAAGGGAAATCCACATATTTTTTACCATGACAAATCACAGTGGCGACTCCAATGGGGAGATAATCTTTCAACATGCAAAATTTTGGTTCATTTTTTAAAAGCATAAGATTAAGATGAGTACAAAAAATCATTTAGTTAATTCAACCCGCTTTTTTTCATCATTTGGGAAAATTATTGCACTCTATCTTCTCACCTCCTTCTCTCTAGCTAGATGCGCTCTTCTTCTAGCGCTAGGTTTAGGTGCCCAATATTTCCGTGAAACTTGCAAAGGTCTCACTTATGCCCGATAGGAATTGAGGATGCCCTAGTGGGTGGAGCACTCATTATCACCTCCCTCCATGAGGCTTGGTGTGATGGGAACCTACTACATCAACTTTCGTTACGTCCTTACACCCTTTTTATCAAAAGCCTTAGAATTTTACCCTTTAGGTACCTTTTTCCTGTGAGATTAGACTACATTGCCCTTTGTTATCCTTGTGATAATTAAAGGAAAATACCTTCAGAATTGGCGGGAGGAATAAGTTTGGAAGAAAATGCTTTGCATGTGTTGTGTTATATCCCTTGTATATTGACCCCACCATGCATTATTGTACATCACTCATGCATAACCAAAGCATGCATGTACTGATTTTTTGGTCACTACCTTAGCTAGAGTCAAAGCTTGGAAAAGATCTCAAGTCTGTTTGCTTTACATTCCAGTTCGACCTCTACCTCCTCCAGTTCAGTTTACGGTTGAAACTCCACCTCTGTCTCTGAGCAGTTCATCGAGCAGTGACTTTGGTCCATTTGATCCCAAAACTAACCACCAACTTGAAGAGATGTCTCGTGTTTTGACTCATGATGGCCAAGTAGATGTTGAGCTTGAGGAGGAGAAAAATGCGTTGAGGGCCGATGTTAGGCCAGAGATTGTAAATGCCATCTCATAGTATTTAGGAAGTGATCATTTCGCAACCGTGTGAATGATAAGATGATGGCTTCCATTAGGGTAATATTGGCCAAGGAGTGGATGGCCAATGTTTCTCAAGGTACACCTGTAGAGCTTCAGTAGTTTGAGTAGTGGTAAGTGAGCAGCCTACCCCCTCAAGGGTTGCTCAGAACTCATTATTTCGAAAATAGTTCACTTAGTCTCAATTGCCACCACTTCAAGTTCAAGAAGGGTCTTCTAGTTAGTTGGGTCAGTTGGGTTCAGTTGGTCCGTTTGATTCACTCAGCCGGCCATCTTAGTTAGTGGGTACAACAGTTTTGCCAGTCGTCAGTTAGTTTGCTCTACCTAGCCAAGGGTTTGTGCCATCGACATTTTAGTTTGGGGCGTCTAGCCCAGCCCCCGATTTTGTAGCCACACCTAAGGAGCTGATATTTCCTCTACAAATAGGTTTAACCTTGGGTGCGACTACCCAACCAGATAATTCATCCATGCCCGTGTATATCATAAACTCAGGACTTTCCTCCGACCAAGTTTTTAACTCAATCTCATAAGCTAATCTTGTGGCTTATGTAGTCCTAACTTGGCCCGATGAAGAAGACGACTTCTTAGAGCCTGAAATTGACGCATTAATTGACCAAACTATGCAAGGCACATGATACTCCCTCTTGAATGGTATCTCGAGTTGCAACCAACTTTGGGAAGAGATATACAATGTATTCAGTGCAGCATGGGGAGCATACCTCCCCGGGATTGACCTATCAGAATGGAAGAAAGAAGAGAAGAATGGCCTGCCAGAATAATAAGAAGCTCGATCAAGACAAGACTACCAGTTTGACTACCAGTGTTGCCAAGGTTGATCAAGAAGACCTTCCCACTTTGGAGGATGACTCAAATAATGTAATTTTAATGTTGCATATCATGAATAAATTAATGCATTCTCCATTCACATCTTGTTTGAATATTTCATTCTTAAGGATACCATGCATTTATAAAATCAACATTCTTAAATATATCATCATATTTATTGAAGAAATTGAATTTGAGTTCATCGCAACAGAATAAGGTTCCAATGGTTAAAAACTTACCACCAAAAAGAGAGATAAAAAGTGCTTAGAAAACATAATAACCTTAGGTCTTGCCCATCTTTCTTCATGAGGGGGAAAGGGTACACATCTTCAAGAAAGAAGACCAAGAACTCCAATGAGAAACAAGGGAAACATGCCCCATATCAAAGACACCATTAAAGGAAAAGATTGAAGTCCACACCAATCTAAAATCAAAGGAAGGGAAAGCCCCAATGCTCTTCCAAAACCTTCAAAAGGAAAACCACACATCTTCTAGTGAATGGGCATTTCTTCCATAAACATGGTCTTTCTCTTTCAAAAATAAGAAACACCCATCCTTCCAGTAAATGGGCATTTCTTATCAATGTTGGTACCTCTAATCCCCCTTGGACCTATATTTCCACCAAAATATCCCTCCAAGAATACTATCTCTGTTTATTCCAAGGAAAAGACACTTTTGTCCCACACAATGGTTCTAAGTCTCCATAATAACACGATATCATTCTTTCATAAAAAAGGGAGGATCCTATTCCTTTCAAAGAATCTCAAAGCACTTGACCATCTATAGATGTACCAGCAATGCATGGCTCAAGCCTAAAACAATAGACTTAGATACCCAAAGGAACCTCTCAAGGTGGATGATCTGGTTCTCAAACTGGCTATGCCAGGTCAACACTGATACTAGGGGGCAAGTTTAGGCCTAATTGGGAAGGACCATTCGTGATGAAGAAAGTCCTTAGAAAAGGAGGAATTAAGCTTATGGATATCGATGGAAATGAGGTTGTGAATCTAGTGAATCAAGATAGGCTTAAGCACTATCATGTCTAGGTCAAAAGAAATAAATCACAGAAAAGCAGCACACCATAAAAAAATAATAAATAAAATAATACCCATCAGTTGGCAATCCTTATGTCAGCCGGGAAAAAACTAGGGTACCCCAATGAAAAATAAAGCCCGCTACGTTGAAAACCTGAAAAGGGTGGCTTAGGCAATAGTTAAGGCATTGAGAGAAAAATGTTAGTTGCTTTCTGGAAAATCTATAAAAGGACCAGTAGGTAGTAGGGGATAACCATTGGAAATTGTTACCATTTCCTGTGTAATCAAATTGATTTCATAAATTAACATGTTATGATTTGCTAAGAATCTTGGTCTTATGAATGCGTACATGTCTTTAGGTGAAATAATCGCAAGTATGTGAATATCAGTTGTTTCTCTACATTTTGTGCTCTTTGTTGTTATTATTATTGCACGTGTATCATTCAACAAAAGATGAAAATACTGATAAGCCACAAAAGAAATGAGGTTTATGCAAAAGTGGGAAGAAGTCTGCTAGATTGAAAACCTGAAAGGGCGATCTATGCAAAAATTAAGATGAAAGAAAAGAAAGAAAGTCTATTGAAGCAAGCCACCAAGGACAGTTTAGGTAAAAGTTAAGTCAAAAAGAAATAAAGAAAAGAAAAATAAAAGTAAATGTTTGATAGATCATCTCACACTAAATGGTGTATGCGAAAGCACTCAATTCAAAGACGCCAGTATTTTGCACTTGTTTTAATTTTCAAACATCATTTGAATTGCTGCACTTCACAACCGGGATCCTTTGAACTCTATTCTCCCACTGTGTAGTCACACATAGCATGTATCTCTAGAACTGCTAATCTCAGCCAACCAGCCTTGGTAATAATTGTTAGTCTAAAGTAGGTTAGTTTGTCGTGATCAAGAACTCCGAGTGTACAACGGTTAACCCACTTGCCCGTGATGTGCTCTTGTTAGTCGGTCATGAAGTTTATCCAATTGTATTATGTCAGCTTACGCCATTCTCAATCACCGCCAGGATTCGAGAATGTCAATTTTTCAGTGGATATGCTAAGGGGTGGCATGGGTCAATAAAAAGCAATATTTAGTCATATCAGTGCCAAAAAGGAAGATTCAACATGTATAAAGTAAAGTGACAAAAGTGTTTGTTTAAATAGCATCCATGTTTATACAAAAGTAAGGCACACAAGGCTGAAAATATCCAAAAAGAAAGTCAGGATGGCCTTAATCTACGCTACAGGGGGATCTTGACCCTAAGGCAAGCCTTGAGTATGGTCCCAAGCATCCGAGAGCAGGTCCAAGATGTCAAACATCACCAGATCCGCCCTCTACTCACCCGCCCTGGCAGCACCTTCAGTAGGGAAGTCAGGCACCATGATCTCTGACCCACCTATATCACCTTCAGCTATAGTAGCACCGGTCACCTCAAAAGTATGATAGGGGCAGTTGGCCTCACATCCATCTCCTTAGTCTGCTTCCTAACCTGTTCCTCCACCCTTTTCTCTACCTCATCCTAAGCAACGGATGACGTCATGTGATATGCCAAGACATCCTCCTCTAATGAAGAATCGAATGGCACCTGAGTTGCCCTGCTCTTTATAAGCCAAGTCAGCTGCGCTAGTAACCCCTCAGCATCAGCTCTCACCCAAGCAGCCTCTACTCTGACCCTCACCAGCTCCTCCTCTAGAGGCCTAACACTCTTAGCCTCAACAGTGGCCACTCGCAGCTACTCCTCTAAAAACCTAGCTCACTCCGTAGAAGCATCCAAGTCCAGGGTAGACTTGTTGCACTCCATGGACAACAGTGTCTAAAGTGAAAACTCACTGAGTCTAGGTCATCCTTCGTTAGCAATAAGTCCTGGAAAGAGAATAAACCCCTAGGGATCCTCTCCGGCTCAGCCAGGGTCACCTAAAAAGAAAATCATATCACTTCAAACTAGGATATTTTGGGTAGCTATCATAAAAGTGGATCTAAGATCTAAGAATTCCTTAGGTGAGTTGAGCTAGATGGAGTGAAACGGATGGGATGGACCGAATCCTCAATCTCCCTAACAGCTCTCTTCCTCGAATGATTGAGGAGTTAGAAGGAAGTGTCTGGGTCCTCCCGAAAGACCCCCCTCTATCACCTTCTTGGAAGCATGGGATTGCTTCATCGGCACCTCTGGGTCAGTAGGGGCAGCAATAGCAGGTCTCTTCCATATGGAAGCGGAAGGCTACAACATCAATCAGTCACACCTAGATTCATAGTTAATTTTAGAAAGAAATAAAAGAATCCTTTAAGTCTAAGTCAGGATAATACCTGGGAAGAAGAAGTGGTAGGCTTAACTAGGCCCTCGATGCTCCAGACAACAAAGGGGCCCCTGTGATTTCCCATGCACTATCCTCATCAGCATTGTCGTCATCATCGCTATTCCTATAGTGAAACTCGAGGGGGATGTCATCAAAATAGATCCTATCATAGGGGGAAATGAGTGAAGAATTGGCAAACTCAGCGTAGGAGCCATCTACCGACTCCACCCGGGCCCCCTCACCCAGCAGGTATAACCCTTGATCCATCCCAAGCATCAGGTGCGACTAGTAGACCCCCATAAGGATAGGTGAAGGGATAGGCCTCTCCACCACCAAACTAGTCCACTAGTCGCAGATCCTCTTGCAAAAATACCACTCGAAGGAGAGTGGCAACTCGAGAATAAAGCGGTGATCGTCCACGTCTGCTGCATCCACTCGATGTCCTCGTGAATGACCATCCTCTCCCATGGGTCACGAATGACCTATACAAAGTAAATGTATTGTAAGTATCCTAACTTTGTAAATACAATTTCTGCTAACAATTTTTTGAAATGTAAAGTACAGGTTTAATACGAGAAATCTTACCCAATCAGAGCGCAGTTGGCAAAGAAACTCCCCATACTCGGTCACAGTCCCAACCTTCTACTGCCTGGGCCCCATCCACCGAGCAATAATATTTAGAGTCTCGGGCTAACTAGGTAAGCCTGATCTAGGGATGAATAGGTGCTCAAAGGCCCAAATCTGCAAAATAAGTCAAAGTCAGTCGTAAAATAGTTTAAATAAAGGGTTAAAGCATAAAGGGGAGATGTTTAGGAATTACCAGAAGGATAAGGTGGTAGATCTTGAGCTTAGACTACTAGCCTTGAACTTTAACATCGAGCCAATAGTATAGCTATGCCAAGATGGCCCAACACCAGTTATTACCTGGCACATCGGTAAGATCCTCAATGGCCGAGAGGAAGCCATAGTCAAGGCTGATCGAGTACACCGGGAAGAAGATGGTTGAGTGGAAAGTCAGTAAGAAAGATCTGGCATACTGATCCCTCCTCCCCTTAGTAATCGGGCTAGGGTGTGCTCGCTAGTACGAGTGTAGATCCCCATACTTGAGCTTGTTCTTCCTAGTAAGACGAAGCCTAAGAAGGCACTCCACAGAGGCCTTCACCTCAGCCCGAGAGTGCCACCGGTCAGTGTAGACATAGAAGTGGATGATCTCTCTACCCCAAGTAAGCCCCATCAATGTGCACATATGTGAGGGAGTGATGGTGACCTCCCTGATCGATAGGTGGAAGGTATGGGTAGTCTCTGGCCATCTCTCCATCAATGCCAAGATGGCAAAGGGGGAAAGCATCTTCAATGCTAGAGGAATTGCCAGGACAATGCCAGTGAGCCTGTGCAAATTGATGTAGGCCATCAGCTCAGTATCCCCCATGATTCAAATCTCCTCATAACACTTTCTGTAGATGCTCAGGGCTTCCACAGTCTTGTACAGGAATTGTAAAGGCAAAACAATAGTTTAACAAGGTTAGAATATAGTGGGCAAATCAAAACAATCCTAAAAGCTCCCTAGACTAAAGTTGCATGCATTAGGCTCAGTTTAAGGCTCTAAAACACCCTAAATCATACCAAAAATCGAAGAATTTGAGAAATTACAAAAATGGAAAAATCGAGGAATCAAGCAAATTACCTAGGCTTTTCTATCTGTTGAGTAGCCAAGGAATATGGCTTCATCAAACTTTGGATCAAATTTACCTAGTTTCTCTCTATCATTTAGGATGTAACATTTACATCAAAATGCTCTAAAGTAGCCAATTTTAGTCTTCTTTCCCTTCCAGATTTCATATGGAGTCTTGTTCATGTTCTTTCTAATGAGAGCACTATTTAAGATATAACATGCAGTATTTACAGCTTCTCCCTAAAAGTATTTATACCGGCTATTCTCACTTAGCATTGTTTGAGCCATTTCAACCATGATTTTGTTCTTCCTTTCTACAACCCCATTTTGTTGAGGCGTATGAGGAGCAGAGAAGTTGGATCAATGCCCTTAGAGTCACAGAACTCAACAAATTGCTTATTTTTGAATTCTCCTCCATTATCACTCTGGATGCGTGTAATGCTTATGCCTTGTTCTACTTCTATTCGAATGAATATTCTAGAGAAATACTCAAAGGAAGCACAATTGCTAGCTAGTAAAGCTTACCAAGTATAGCGAGAATAATCATCCATAATAACCATGCTATATTCTCTTCTACCTAAGCTCATGGGTTTAATTGGACCAAAAAGGTCAATATACAGTAGTTCAAGGACTCTTCTGGTAGGTATATAAGGAATGGAAGCGAAACTTTTTCTAGTCTATTTTCCTAGTTGACATGCAGTGCATATTTGATCCTTATTAAAAGCAATCTAAGGCAAACCCTTAACTAGTTCCTTTTTGGCTTGCTTGAACAAGAGGTTTATGTTAACGTGTCTCAACATCCGGTGCCATAGACATGGTTCCTCTTCTTTTGACACCAAGCAAATATTATTCTTTTTCTAATTTTTAATGTTAATAGAATAAACATTATTTACTCTAGGTGCTTACAGAATAAGTTGATTGGACTTACTATTAATGATTGAGTAACCATTGAGATAAAAAATCACCTTTCTTTCTTTGTCACAAAGCTGAGCAACACTAAGTAGGTTGAATTTTAGTCCATATATCTTTAATTCAAATCCAATGGTTCCATGCCCAATGATCTATCCTTTTTTATTGTCTCCAAAGCTTACTTTTCCACCCTTCTTTTGGGTCATTGTGATGCAGGTTCTTTCATCACCAGTCATATGCCTTGAACATCCACTATTAATGTACTAGGTTTGTCGATCGTTTGTGGACTTCAAGCATACCTACAAAACTAATCAAGTGGGTTTGGGCACTCAATCAGATTTGGGTCCTCTGGATTAATATCATAATAACCATAAATCTACACATTTCAGTTACATGGTTATTTCTACCACAAAACTTGACTCCAGAGATTGGTTTGTTCTATTCAACCTTCTTCTCAATCTTTTGGAGATCCTTCTTGTTGGGAACTAACAGTCAAATTGAACATGCATAAAAGGCATGGCGGAAATTCAAATTTTTTGTCCCTGCCCCCAGGAACTCTTAATATATGCAAATAAATTAAATAAATCCTTAACTAAATAATTCTCTACCTAGGTTAGCATGCAAAAGGGCTAGGCATACCATAATTCTAAATTATATCCTAGCACATATATTTTATACTAAACATGTTATAATTCTAAGCTATAACATAAGCATGTTATAACTCTAAGCTATAACCTAAGCATGTTATAACTCTAAGCTATAGCCTAAGCATAAAATAAACTAAGCATGCAAAACAAATTAAGCATAATTATTAAGTCTAAAAATGCTTAACGAAAAAGACCTAATAATTAAAAGAGAAAGAAAGAAAACTTACCAGTTGAAGCGTGCTTTAGCAGAAGCTCCTTGCACAAGCCTCCAAGCGTAGGATAGCCTCTATGAGTATCCACATGAACCCCACCAACCAAAGCCTCCTTGAGAGGTAGAATTAAGGAGCCCTGAGTAATTGCTAGACCACTCCAGAAGACCCACCCGAAAATATAGACTAGAGGTGCTCGAATAAATTCAAGCTCCTAAAAAAGAACTTCCTCAATTACCCGAGAGATTAATCTTTGCGAATCTCAACTTGGGATTTAGCTTTGAGCTTTGGTGCAATTGAAAAGTGTGGACTAGGGTGCCTATTTATAGGACTAGGGAAGCAATTTTGCATCCTTACTTTCGATGTGGGATGTGCACCACATACGGGTTTGACCCATGGGGCTTGGAGCCCCATGGGCTTAACCCAAGTGCGCAGCTTGCGGAGCTTGCTGTGCATCTCTCAAGCCCAGCTTGCGAGATATCTCGCGCTGAGCAAGCCCAGTGCTACCAAGGGCAGTGCTGGCGAGCCCAGCCGTATAGGCCTCCGTAAGTGCCGCATTATGGCACATGCGAGCCCACAATGTGGGATTTCACCCACCAGGTGTGTCGCGAATCCCTCAGCCCATTTTGCAGTAAAAAATTGTCTAACAAGTTTTCTACCAAGTCCTACCCATTTAAAAAAATTCCCTTTAAATCCTTTTCAAATAAATATATATTTTCTGACCCTAATAAATTAGTTACCGGTCAAAAATAAATTCGTTGGTTCATCCAAAATGATCTAATCATTTCTAACTAATTAAATAATAATCCAATTATTATTTATATAATATTTTCATAATAGAATAAATGTATTAGTTCTTTACTTAGTCCAATGAAGGTCCAATGTGTGTGACCTTATGGGATCCCAAAGTATTGAGCTGTTAAGACTAAAGCAACCCTTGTTCTAATGGAACCATTGGGTTGATGTTCTAGACTGTGAATAGAACTCGATTACCTTAAATGACTGTAGTACGCCTCTAGCAAGGGTCTACCATCCCCCATTACTCGGAACGTCATTTATGCTTATGACTTAATCCCGGTTAATGCAATAGTTATCTAATGCGATGAACTCCTTCCATTCTTTAATATTAGTACCATCTAGTTTATAGGGTTTGGTTAAAGTGTTAACCCACTAATAACGAGGTTGCTCCAAGCTATCCTAGTTATTAACTTGTTACCAAAGTATATTGCCTTTTACTATAGTGTATTTGTCTAGAAACCTTTTCTATCAAACACATACTCTGATCAGAGGTTTATAGCAATCATCAGTTCAACAAGTGGCCAGGTACAACTCCTTAATATATCAGGAGCGATGGATTCTTTTCGACTACTCAGCTTACCAACGTGCTGTCATCACTATACCCGTAATCAGCCATGACACCCTAAATTAATGAGTGTATAGAAATGACCCAAAGTGTAGCAATAGTACCACCAAGGTAACTAGTATCTCAAGTATGAGCATATTCGTAAAGCTTATTGCATAAAGATAAACACTAACACATTGATGTATATACCAAGTGTTTATCTCACTGCGGTCTCCAATATATCTCCCAGATATATCCATGTGTCAAACTTAAGGCAATACCTTCAGTCCTAAGGAGATTGACTACTTGGACCCTTTTCAAGAAAGTTGACCACATGTAGTCTTTCCGCTTCATTAATATCCTTTCTTGATGAAACTATGACTAGGGACAGTTTAGACATAATCATAATTGCACATGAAGCAGGTTCCACCAAATATAGTCCAACTATAATTTCTCTGACTTCATGCTATGTTACGTCAAGGACTTTTGTATACATACATCAATGAATATATTTAACCAGCCATAATATATATACAAGCACATCGATGTAAACAAAAGATTAAATGCCTTTATTGATCAAACAAAATATTCATACTATTAAATGATTAAGATATATCACCCTAGTTGCCTTAAGGGCATACATCATATCCAACAAACTCCCGCTTGCACTAAGGCCAATTAGCCGTATGTCCTAATCCATATGCTTTAACATGCTGGTCATGCTTGACTTAAGTCATTGCCTTCATCAGACCATCCGCGAGGTTATGATCAGTGCGAACATATTTTAGTTTTAATATCTTAGCATCAACAATCTCTCTAATTATATGATACTTTCTGGATACATGTCTATTTTTCTAATGAGAGTGTGGTTCCTTTGCCTGGGAAACATCTCCATTGTTATCACAATTCAAAGTAATTGGATCAATAGGCTCAGGCACCACACCAAGATCACCAATAAATCCCTTTGACCAGACAACTTCTTTTGTTGCTTTGTATGCATCAATGTATTCAGATTCCATGGTTGAATCAGTAGTAGTTACTTGCTTGGAACTCTTCCAGCATATCGTCCCTCCATTTAACACATACATAAAACCTTACTAATACTTAAAGTCATTCTTGTTAGATTGAAAACTCACATCAGTGTAACCTCTGGTTGTAAGGTCACATTCTCCATATATCAATGACTCATCCTTAGTCCTTTTCAAGTACTTAAGAATTGCCTTGACGGCCATCCAGTGCTTTTTACCTCGATCTGACTGATATCTGCTCGTAAAGCTCAAAGCTTGAGAGACATCTGGCCTAGTACATATCATAGCATACATGATGGATCTTATCGCGGATGCATAGGGTATATCCTTCATGCGCATTCTCTCTTGAGCTGTCTTCGGACACTCAGCCGTAGATAGGTTAATCCCCTTTGTCATCGGGAGATAACCTTCCTTAGAATGCTCAAGGTTGAACCTATTCAATACCTTATCTATATATGTACTTTAAGAAAGACCTAACAAATTCTTTGATCTATCCCTATAGATCTTTATACCTAGTATAAATGCTACATCACCAAGGTCTTTCACGGAGAATTTTCTTGACAATTATATTCAACATTTTGAAGAAGAGAAATATCATTTCCTATTAGCAGAATGTCATCAACATACAACACTAAGAAAACGACTGCACTCCAACAACCTTCTTGTAAACACAAGGCTCATTAACATTTGGACGGAAATATAGTTCCTGGATTGTCCGTTCAAACCTTATATTCCAATTCCTGGATGCCTGCTTAAGTCCATAAATGGTTCTTTGTAGCTTACATACCTTCGAGCTATTCTAAGATGTAAAACCCTCGGGTTGTGTCATATACACATGCCGGTCTAAATCACCATTCAGGAATGCTGTTTTTATATCTATCTGCTAGATCTCATAATCATAATAAGTAGCAATTGCAGGGAGTATCATTATGGATTTAAGCATGGCTACCGATGAGAAAGTTTCATCATAGTCAATACCTTCTCGTTGACTATAAACTTTCGCAATGAACCTTGCTCTATAGGTAATTACATTACCATCCACGTCAGTCTTATTTTTGAAGACCCATTTGCACCCAATCGGTCTAACCTCTTGTGGTTCATCAACCAAATTCCAAACTTGGTTCTCATACATGGAATCCATTTCAGATTTCATGGCTTTTAGCCATTTATGAGAATCTGAGCTTTTCATTGCCTCATTATATGTCCTTAGTTCACCATCCTCCACGAGATATAATTCCATATCATCAGTGATGATATAACCATATCTATCGGGACCCTTATGAATACAACCTGATCTTCGCAATGATTATGTTTTAACAGGTTGTTCTTAGATTACACTTTCTTATGTATCTAGAACGGGTTAATCAGCTAATTATCTATTTCTTCCTCTTGAACCTCCAGTTCAATATTGCTCCTACTGACTTTTGCAAGTAAGTGTTCCTTTTCCAAAAAGTGAGCATTTCGAGACGCAAATACCTCTTGTGCTTCAAGTTGGTAAAATAAACATCCAATAGTTTCCTTTGGATATCCAATGAACAAACACTTGTCAGATTTGGCGTTTAGCTTATCTGATGCTATCCTCTTTACCATAGCAGGACAACCCCATACTCTTAAGTGACTTAGAGATGGCTTCTAATTACACAATCTTTCGTAAAGTGTAAAATCAACTGATTTAAAGGGCACTCTGTTTAATACATAAACTGCACTCTCTAGTGCATATCCCTAAAAGGATTTACTGAGATCTGCATGGCTCATCATGGACCGAACCATATCTATTAAAGTTTGATTCCTCCTTTCTGACACTCCATTGAGTTGGGGTGTACAAGGAGGGGTCCACTGGGGAACTATCCCATTTTCCTTTAGATAATCTTGAAACTCCTGACTTAAGTATTCTCCACCTCGATCTAATTGAAGCGTTTTAATACTTTTCTCAAGCTGTTTCTCTACTTCAACTCTGAATAGTTTGAACTTTTCAAAACTTTTAGACTTGTACTTCATTAAGTACAAATAATTGTATCATGAATAATCATCAAAAGGTTATGAAGTAGGAGTATCCTCCTAGTGCTTGAACACTCATTGGACCACACACATCAGTATGTATAAGTTTCAATGTACTCGCGGTCGGTTCACTCTTTCCTTGAAAGGGTAACTGTGTCATTTTTCCTTTTAAACAAGGTTCACAATCACCATAAGACTCTAAGTCTATTGGGCCCAAGTCTCCACATTTATGCAACTTGGTTAAGCGATCTTTGTTTATGTGGCCTAAATGACAATGCCATAAGTAGAAGGAATTCTCATTATCTAACTTAACTTTCTTTACATTATTTAAATTAACAACTTCTGTTTTAGTATCTATAACATAAATGCCACCTTTCAACATCCCATAACCCTAAAGAACATTATTCAAATAAATCTTACAATTATTATTCAAAAATAAAATTTCAAATCCCTCTTCTGCTAAACACGCAACAGATACAATATTCTTAGTAACACTTGGAATGTAGTAATAATTATTCAAAACTAAAACAAGTCCACTTGGCAAAATAAGATTAAAGCTTCCTATTGCAAATGTAGCAACTCTAGATCTATTTCCTACACGCAGGTTCACCTCCCCTTTTTCAAGTCTTCTACTGTTCCTTAGTCCCTGCACAGAAGCACATATATGAGAACCACAACTAGTATCTAATACCCAAGTTGATTCATGAGGAAAAGTAGCAAAGGTTTTAATTACAAACATACCTGAAGTAGATACCTCTGCAGGCTTCTTCTTCAAATGCTCAGAAATAGGAGATTTGCAATCCCTCTTCCAATGTCCCAGTTTTCCACACTGGAAGCAGACATACTTAGATGTCTTCTTTTCTTTCTTCTTTTTACTGATTCTTTTCTAGGCACCCAGTGCCTGCTTCTTCTTCTTAGAAGCCTTGCCTTTCTCAACCAATAGTAGAGGTTTATGAGCTTACTTGATATAAGGTTCTACTATTTTCAGCATGTTGAATAATTCAGGGATAGGAGAATTAATCTTGTTCATGTAATAGTAATCACAAAGCCTGAGTAACATATGTCAAGGACATCAACATGAGGTCAATGCTCAAGTCATGATTCATCTTGAATACCAATTGATTCAGCTTCTCAAGGTATCCTAAGAGTTTTAGTACATGTTGAGAGGTAGAGGTGCCAGCCTGCATCTTAGTTTTGAAAAGGAGCTTGGAGGTCTCATACCTCTTTGTCCTTTCCCACTCCAAAAAGAGCTCTTCAAAATGGAGAACCATGTCCTCCAAGGGCATGTTCTCATGTTGCTTATGAAGGTCAGGATTCATGGACCACAACATGATACACATGGCAGTCTCACGATCTTTCCTGTGCTTTAACCATGCATCATGTTCCGCATGATCCTCAACATTAGGTTCAACAGGGAAAATTTCACTTAGAACATAGGCAATTCCCTCGGATATGAGAACTATTCTCACAGCTCGAAACTAATTAGAAAAGTTTGAGCCATTCAATTTGTGTCAAGTAATAATGGAGATTAACATTGGCAGTCATTTTCAACCTAAGATATAAGAAAAGAAAAAGAGTTTAGATATTAGTTTACATACATGCATTTAATATAAGGACGTTTAATTAAATACATTTGTCATACTATTTTCTTCAACATTTACAATAGTCCATTTTATTGAATTCGGAAATTTTAGCCCAGCTAAATTTCCTAGTAGGTAGCATCTATAACTAGTCTATTACAACCCTCAGTTTTATGAGTCAAGTCATATTAGTAAGTTATAGTTGGAATCCCATTCCATTCGCATCGCATGAAATTGCTAATACATTCAAGTTCCCTAATCCCAAGGGACATGTGCTCTTATATTAGCATCTCCTTGAATATATCTCAGATCTGGGCCTAGCCCCCAATTTTTTGGTGGACTACCCTAGTTCCATTAAGGCAGACCCTATCCCAAACTTTACAACCAATCAATGTGGATTAGAAGGAAAGCTTTGTGCAACACTTTGATAGCCCATAGAGACCATATTATAAATTTCAGTAAGGAGACTATAACTTGCCTTAATATATTTACTTTGGAATTTTATTGGTGTTAAATGTCTCACCTAATCTAGGATTTTATCAAATGGACAAAATTATAATAACTTATATTAATTCAGGGAATTTTAGAATTAATTTTTATAAGGTCTAACCTTAGGTGGCTTCAGCTCTTTATTATAATTATTCCATCAACCTAGAATA
Organism: Euphorbia pulcherrima; assembly: GCA_947683365.1. Classification (NCBI taxonomy): domain Eukaryota; kingdom Viridiplantae; phylum Streptophyta; class Magnoliopsida; order Malpighiales; family Euphorbiaceae; genus Euphorbia; species Euphorbia pulcherrima. The sequence continues at coordinate 25,360,524 of CANTUS010000004.1, forward strand.
TATGCAAAATAATTAACACTTTTATTTGTTGTATTTATATTGCATTTCCTTTAAGCTTTTATTCAATAAATTAAATTTTTACTTTGTTATAGAAACATATATAAGCACCATCTTATATATTAGAAATAAATTAGTCCATATATAATCCCCTCATTGGTCAATTCAAGCTGCACTGATATAGGTTCCCAGGTAGGGGAGGTGCCTAATAAGGAGTAGACACCAAGTCCAATCCTTAGCCAGAACAAATACGACCACAAACTCGAAGACCAATGGATTCTCTTGAACTAATACATTTCGTTCTTTTAATTCATGTAAATTGAAAGCATCTATAACCTATGTGATTTAAATAAATTATTGAAACTTGTGTAATTTGAGTAAGTTGAACAGGCTTATTCAAAATTATGCATAAACAATTTTCTAACCTTAAAATGAAAAGCACAAGTTCATATATATTATTCCAAACAATTAAATAAATAAATCATTTCATAAAGAAAATAATATTCAGTTTGCTTCTAACTTAATTATGCACTAAATAGGCTAGCTCTGATACCACTGTTGGGAACCGACAGTCAAATTGAATGTGCATAATAGGCATGGCTGAAATTCAAAATTTTTGTTCCTGTCCCAAGGAACTCCTAATAGATGAATATAAATTTAATAAAGCCTTAACTAAATAATTCTCTACCTAGGTTAGCATACAAAAGGGCTAGCCATACCATAATTCTAAATTACATCCTAGCACATACATTTTATACTAAGCATGTTATAACTCTAAGATATAACCTAAGCATGTTATAACTCTAACCTATAACCTAAGCATGGTATAACTCTAAGCTATATCCTAAGCATGTTATAACTCTAAGCTATAACCTAAGCATAAAATAAACTAAGCATGCAAAACAACCTAAGCATAATTATTAAGTTTAAAAACGCTTAAGGAAAAAGACCTAATAATTAAAAGAGAAAGAAAGAAAACTTACCAATTGAAGCGTGCTTTAGCAAAACCTCCTTGCACTAGCCGCCAAGCGTAGGATAGCCTCTATGAGTATCCACATGAACCCCACCAACCAAAACCTCCCCGAGAGGAAGAACTAAGGAGCCTCGAGTAGTTGCTAGACCACTCCAGAAACCCTACTAGAAAATATAGACTAAAGGTGCTCAAATAAATTCAAGCTCCAAAAAAAGAACTTGCTTAATTACCCGAGAGATTAATCTTTGCGAATCTCAACTTAGGATTTAGCTTTGAGCTTTGGTGCAATTGAAAAGGGTGGACTAGTGTGCCTAATTATAGGCTTGGGGAAGCAATTTGGCTTCCCCACTTCTGATGTAGCACATCCCACTTGCGGGTTTGATCGATAGGGCTTGGAGCCGCATGGGCTCAACCATCGTGGATAGCTTGCGCAACATGCTGTGCATCTCGCAAGCCGGCTTGCGAGATATCTCAAGCTGGGCTTGCGGCACTAGCGAGCCCAGCCTCGTGGGCCTTCACAAGTGCTGTATTGCGGCACTTGTGAGACCACGGTGGGGGATTTCGTGCACCGGGTGTGTCGTGAATCCCGCAGCCCATATTGTAGTCAAAAATTGTCTAACAATTTTTCAACTAGATCCTACCTATTTGAAAAAATTCCCTTTAAATCCTTTTCAAATAAATATATATTTTTTGACCCTAGTAAATTAGTTACCGGTCAAAAATAAATTCCTTGGTTTATCCAAAACGATCTAATCATTTCTAACCAATTAAATAATAATCCAATTATTATTTATATAATATTTTTGTAATAGAATAAATCTATTAGTTCTTTACTTAGTCCGATGAAGGTCCAATGTGTGTGACCTTATAGGATCCCAAAGTATTAAGCTGTTAAGGCTTAACCAACCCTTGTTCTAATGGAATCATTAGCTCGATGTTCTAGACCGTGAATAGAACTCGATTACCTTAAACGACTATAGTACGCCTCTAGCAAGGGTCTACCATCCCCCATTACTCGGAACGTCATTTATGCTTATAACTTAATCCTGGTTAATGCAATAGTTATCCAATGCGACGAACTCCTTCCATTCTTTAATACTAGTACCATCTGGTTTATAGGGTTTGGTTAAAGTGTTAATCCACTAATAGCAAGGTTACTCCAAGCTATCCCAGTTATTAACTTGTTAGGGAAGTATATATCCTTTTACCATAGTGTGTTTGACTAGAAACCATTTCTATCAAACACATACTCTAATAAGAGGTTTATAGCAATCATCACTTCAATAAGAGGCCAAGTACAACTCCTTAATATATCCAGAGCGATGGATTCTTTTTGACTGCTCAGCTTACCAATGGGCTATCATCACTATACCCGTAATCACCCGTGACACCGTAAATTAATGAGTGTATAGAAATGACGCAAAGTTCAAAAATAGTACCACACAAGGTAGCTAGTATCTCAAGTATGAGGATATTTGCAAAGCTTATTGCATAAAGATAAACACCAACACATTGATATATAAACACCAAGTGTTTATCTTGGTACTGTCTCCAATATATCTCCTAGATATATCCATGTGTCAAACTTAAGGCACGACCTTCAGTCCTTAGGAGATTGACTACTTGGACCCTTCTAAGAAAGTTGGACACATTCCGCTTAATCAATATCTTTTCTTGATGAAACTATGACTAGGGATAGTTTAGACATAATTATAATTGCATATAAAGCAGGTTCCACCAAATATAGTCCAACTATAATTTCTCTAACTTCATGCTATGTTACATCAAGGACTTTTGTATACATACATCAATGAATATATTTAACCAGCCATAATATATATACAAGCACATCGACATAAACAAAAGATTAAATACCTTTATTGATCAAACAAAATATTCATACTATTACATAATTAAGATATATCGCCCTAATTGCCTTAAGGGCATATGTTATATCCAATAGTTCTTTCCATAGTCTCCGGAATACCTAGCTTTGGATAGTTATAAGTCTACTTGTTTGATTTGCATCCGATAGCTAGCTGGAAGAGCTATTTCTGCTTTGTGGTTCTCTCTTTGCTTGACTGGTTGGTGATCATAAGTTTCCACATCTTTTCATTTTTGAGCAGTTGTGTATCTATGCGCTTGAGGTTACCTGATGACTTTGTTTCTTCTTGAATTTGAAGGTTTTGGTTTTCTTCTAGTAGTTTCCTTCATCAAGGCTATTTCCCTCTCAAGCCCAAACAAATTAGCACTGTGTATTTAGACTTGAGATCTTATAGAATTTTCTTCAACATTCTCACAGTGCTTTGTAGCCCTCATGATATTGATATCTTGTCCCATTTCCTCAGCCTCTTCTGCTAGCTCCATTACTTATCTTTGAAGAAGTTTGATGTTTTTTGTGTTCTTCCTTGGATTGTTGATCACAATCCCTAAAGCTCTTACAAGATAATTATTAGAGATGAAGTTAGAGTGAGAGGTTACCTCATTACTGGCTGACCATTATTAGAGATGAAGTTAGAGTGTGAGGTTACCTCATTACTAGTTGACCATGTGGCCACCATTGCCTTCTTCTTGTACTTCTCCTTTTTGAGCTTAGGACAATGTACTTTAATATGTCCTTTCTCACCACATTCAAACATGCCATCTCCAGTTCTTGATCCTTCTTGTCATCTAGACCTTTTCTGTATTTGTTCTTCCTAGAGCTACTTTCTTTCTTTTTTTGGAGCCAAATCTTCTGGAGCTTCTCTTTGACCCATTCTCTTCCTTCCTTAGGAATCTTTTAAATTATCTAGCCAGCATAGCCATTTCTTCATTTTTAAAAGGAGATTGCCTTGATTGTTTTTCTATTCCAGAGGAGCTTGTTTCGGTGGATTTTACTTTGAGAGCAATTCCCTTCTTTTTCTCTTTAGGCTTCTTTTCCTGTTGCCTATATCTTTCCAAGGATAGCTCTTGGGCCAGTAGTTTTCTTATGAGTTTGTCATAACCATAGAATTTTTGGTCATGGGCTTCCTTAATGGCTGTTTTCTTATGGTCCCATTCCTTGGTGAGATTCCAGAGAATCTTCTTTACCATCTTATCTTCAGTTATCTCCTTTCCCAGTCTTTTCATCTCATTTACCAGATTAGTATATCTGGTATTCATGTTGCTGATTGACTCTTTGGGTTCCATATTGAAGTTTTCTAATTTTTCTTGAAGGAGATCAATCTTGGCTTCTTGAACCTTGTTGGTTCCTTCATAGGTTACTTCAAGTTTTTGCCAAATTTCCTGAGCTGTTTCACATCCTAAGATCTTATTAAATTCAGCTTCACTCTAAGCATAATAAAGCATGTTGATAGCATTTGCATTTTCCCTCAATTTCTTATAATCGTTATCATCCCATTGATTTAAGGGTTTTCTGGTTGTAATATTCTCAACCTCATAAATAGGGACATATGGCCCATCCTTAATGGCCATACATGCTAGCATGCTTTATGCTTGAATGAAATTCTTCGTCTAGTTTTTCCAGAATGTGTAGTGCTCACAGGTGAAGAGTGGGGGATGGTTTATAGACATATCCTTTGGGATAAGCTATGAGTTATTATTCGAATAACTCATTTTGATCTTCAGATCAGTTGGACCTTTACCTCGAGATTGTTAAGTCACTAGTTGTGAGCACTTTCTCTGATACCACTTATTGGTCCCTTAGTGAGTGTCACTAGGGTCAGAGGGGGATGAATGACCCTTTTTATGGAATTTTATACTTTAAAAAGTCTTTGTGTAGCGTGCAAATGATGAACTAGAAGCTTAATTAGTAAGATCTAGGTAATGCAAATGTAAAAATAAAATGCACTTAAAATAAAGGATTTAAGTAAAGAAAATCAAATGTAGTCACTTTATACTGTTCGACCCCGCCTACATCCAGTCCCTGAAGTTTTGTCCTCCGAGCTTAAATCCACTAGTGACATTCCTTTCACGAGCAGAAATAAAGCCTTTACAGTTTCTCTCCAGAGATTTCTTCTCCTCCAGATGTAGGATATACCACCACAGCTAACACATAGCTTGGCTAAGTCCTTTCCAAGTTATCTCCGTAGATTCTCTCTTTCGAAAGTAGGATATACCACAACAACTAACTCCTAGCTTGGCCAAGTCCTTTACACTCGGGACATACCACTTAAACTCTCCCTAGTTCAAGCTATGTCCAATATCTCAATACTCACCCAAGTATGAGATATTTTACTACTTTGTTTTTTCAAAGGTTGGTTTTGGATGCTTTATCCTTGAATTCAGTTCAGAAAACATGTTGAGCTACCCCTTGATACGTGAGCACTTTCTTCTGAGAAAGAGTATATAGCTTGAAGATATTTCTTTATGTTTTGTTTCCTGTAGAAATTAGCATAGAAAAGCAGACATGATATTTGTCAATATTATGCATGAATGTATGAATGCATGAGCTTCTTGGGCTGATCATCTTCTACATTACCTGATTGCTTGCTTGATTGACTTTCTCAATCGACTTGCTTGAAGGGAGACAATATATAGAATTGCACTTCCGCACAGATCAGGTGGGCATGCCCCTAGTGGAGGATAAGAGAAGTTGTGGATACACGGGGTTTATGTCCAGATATAAAGGCCAAGAATGGTCACTTTCTACACACCCTATCATTTGCTGCCTAGGGAGGTGAGTCAGTTTTATAATAATTGCTAGATTGAGCATATTGAAGACAAGTGGGAGCACAAAGCAAAGTTTGAGATTCTGGAAAACAAACTGCTGGACGCTATCACTACCAGTGAATTCTACCAAGGATGGTTTAGGAAGATTCAGACCATGTAGACTCAAGATGCTCGATCGCAATCAAGAATGGGGTGGACATGTGCATAAGATAGATTTGAGCCCTTTGAGTCCACTAGGCTAGAGAAGATATTAGAAACTATGATGATGATGTGGGTATCTTGATGTGATGATTGCAGTCACTTACCTTTATTTTTATTTGTCTTAATTTTTGCACATATTATCAGACTTATTTATATTTTATCTTTATTTTTGCCTGGACCGTCCTTTTCGGGTTTTCAATCTAGCAGACCATTCTCAGCTTTTGGATAGACCTCACATCTTTTTAATTTATCAAGATTTTTGCCTTTTTATTATTTTTCATTTCTTTTAAGGAATTGGGTTGACTGCATGGAACCCTACATTCGACTTACTTGCAACATTTCGCCTTTTGGGCCCAATATATTCATTCAAGCGCAAACATAAGAGTTCAGTAAAAGTGACATTTCCATTAAATAAATTAAGTTTGAGTACATAACGATGATAAACGTCTCTGTTGACCCAAACTCTGGTGTTTACTAGCCTATGCAGGTTTTCTAGCTAGCAACTCTCTCATTGCTCCCTTTTACCCTAACTTTTTCCTAGACCGCCCTTATTAGGTTTCAGTCTAGCGAGTTATTTTGCACCCTAACTTTTTCTTGAATGGTTTGGAAAATACCAATTAGGGGGTTATACCCTAATTTTTGCCTGAGTAGTTGAAGACCACTCGACGGGTGATTGATTTTATTTATTTTTTCATATGCTACTGTGAGCACTGGATTTTAACGGTCCTTTTCACAAAATAATGATGAGCACTAGATAATGCTATTCTTTATAGGTGTTATCCATCTGAGGTGTTCCTACTATAGCATAGTTGAGTTTAGTGAAGTTCAGAGACCTAGTGTGAGGTGTCAATGTCGTGTGGGTCTTCCTTGGCGCCTGTTGGGAATCAATTATCCGGAAGAACAGTCTAATAACAATCTGGATCAACTTTGAAGAAAACAAAAACTTGTAAGAACTTAAACATATAATCTTTCAAATCCAAATGAAAGCATTCGATCCAAGTCAAGCCATAAGGACATCCATTGAAGATCATAAGTACCCAAGCACATAATGGAAGCATCCGATTAAAGTTTGGAAAGGAAACAAACTTTGAACCGCTCAAAATCAGCATCTGGAATAACTAATTGTATTAGCATCCCAAAGAAGACAGATCCGAAGATATTAAGTCTGAGGACATTCGGAAGACTTAAATATCTAGACAAAGGGAATAATTAAAAATTTACATTCCCTCCACCTATTAGGTTAGAAAGTCAAAGATCCTTTCCCCTTATAAAAGACAAAAATGACAGCTAGCGTATTTTAGAAAAGGACAGAAGGACTCACATAGGATAGAGAAAAAGGTAACAACCTTTTTCACTTAGACTAATAGAAATGGCGCATGAAGATCACAACTCCGGACCTCTGACGTAAAAGTTGGTAAAACACTTAATCTATGGAAAATGATCACTAACAACTTTTCAGCCCCAATCCCAAGGATTCAAATGGATCAAAATCTGAGTCTAACAAATTGATCAATGACTCCATAAGCGCCACATGTTACCTAATCAACTGTGAAGATTAAATTCAGTTTCAACAACCCATAGTGGCTACATTTATAATAGAATCCTACAAAAGGGAAGCTTCACAAGTTGAGAAGGTGCTGGTTGTTCTAAAAACGCGTACACAAGAGAATTCGCTATAGCAATCAGTTACTTAATCCCTCTAAGAATCAAACAATTCCAAATCCATTTGTAAGGATTCCCAAGTGAATTATAAACTTGAGGAACTCCAACACCAAAACCTTTGAGAAACAAAGTGTAAAAGTCTCACACTTGGGTGAGTGGTGAGATTGGGATATATCTTAGAGTTGGTGCTTTAAGTGGGATCTCCTTGTAGGACTCAACTTAGGTTTGGGTAGAAATCTAAGTGGTATATCCTACCAAAGACAAAAGGACTCATCTAAGAGTTGGTGCTTCTAGTGGTATATCCTACATCTAGAATGGGTTACCATCCGGAGACAAATTGTAAGGCTTAATTCCTACAAGTTGGAAAGGAATTCACTAGTGGAAAAGCACAGAGGAATGAAACTCTGGGGAATGGAGTAGGCAGGGCTGAACTAGGATAAAATTTTTTGTTTGATTTTCTTACTCTTTATTTGCTTGCATTACAATTCATATTTGCATCATCCTAATCCATCATATCCGGAATAAAATCAAACACGCTACACTAAAACTTTTTAAAGTATGTTAATTTTATGAATAAGGGTCATTCACCCCCCTCTAACCTTATTTAGGCCCTCATAGGGACCAACAAGTGGTATCAGAGCAAGTGCTTAAAACTAGAGATCTAACAATCCGAGCTAAAGGTTCAAATTTTGATCCAAGAATCAAAATGAGTTTCTAAAACTCACAACTCCTTCCTGAGGGTATGTCTATTACCCATCCTCCACTCTTCACTGGTGAACACTACACGTTCTGGAAGAATCGGATGAAGAACTTCATTCAAGCATAAAGCATGTTAGAATGGATGGCCATTAAAGATGGCCCATATGAGCCTACTCATGAAGTAGAGGGCATAAATACCCAAAAGCCCTCAAGTTTATGGGATGAGAATGATTATAAGAAATTGTATGAAAACGCAAATGCTATTAATATGCTTCATTATGCTCTTAGTGCAGCTAAATTCAACATAATATCTAGATGTGAGACTATGCAAGTGATCTGGCAGAAGCTGGAAGTGACCTATGAAGGAACAAACAAGGTCAAAGATGACAAAATTGACATGTTGCAATAAAAGCTAGAATCCTTCAAGATGGAGCCCAAAGAATCCATCAGTAATATGAATACTAGATACACCAATCTAGTAAACAAGCTGAAGAGGCTTGGGAAGGAGATCTTAAAAGTAGATATGGTCAAGAAAATACTCCGGAGTCTCACCAAGGAATGAGACAACAAAAAGACTGCCATTCAGGAAGCTCATGACGTAAACTTCTATAGTTATGATGAACTCATTGGTAATCTCCTAGCTCAAGAGTTATCCTTAGGAAGAAATAGCCAACAGGAGAAAAAGCCTAAGGAAAGAAAGAAGGCTATTGCACTCAAGGCAGATTCAGTCGGATCAGCCTCTTCTGGATCAGACAAGCCACCAAATGAATCTAATTATAGCAAAGAAGATATAGATTTGTAAATAAGAAGGATAGGAGGAGATACAAGATATATGAATCAAAAAGATCAAAGGAAGGCTCCTCTAGAAGAGATAGGCCAAGAAAGGCTCTAGAAGAAAAGAAGGATCTAGAAAAAGAAGCTGCCTATTTCGAATGGGGAGAAAAAGGCCATTTTGGAACCAAATGCCCAAAGCTTAAAAGAGATAAGAAACACAAGAAGAAGGCAATAGGGGCCACCTGAAGCAATAGTGAGGAAATTAGTAGCTCATCTTCAATAGAAGAAGAGGAAACTGCCAACTGTGCAGTCATGGCACTAACTGATTCAGAAGTAGAACAATCCAAAAGAAATCTATCCAAGCAAGATATTGTGCAAATTGAAGAATTAGAATCCAAAACAGATATTACTTCTCTAATTCTATTTCTAACCTTGATCTTGCTAGAGCTATAGAGGTGGTGATTCATAATGTGAAGAAGAACACAAAAGCTATAAAATCCCTACAAAGACAAGTTTGTGAGCTAGCTAAAGATGCTAAAGCAATGTCACAAGACATCAATCTAATAAGAACCACAAAGCATATGGATGTGGTGGAAGAAAATTTCTTGAGAAGTCAAGTTCAGATCTTAAGTGCTAATTTGATAGGGCTAGATAGGGAGCTAACCCTGATGAAGGAGGCATTCAGAAGGAAACTAGATCCTCCCCAAAGAAGGAGAAATCAAGGGCAAAAAGTACCAAGAAATCCTAATCAAAAGAATCCGGTGCATCCATATCTGAAGGAAAGAAAAGTGAGCAAGCAACCTCAAGCACAAAGATTCACAGCTGCTCAAAAGAGAAAAACTAAGGCTATATCAAATGAGCAACCTACCAAGCAAAGAAAGAATTACAAAGTAGAAGTTGCACCTCCAACCAGCTTCTGGATACACTCTAGACAAACAAGTATACAAGAAACTGGATATGTTGGAAACTATGGATAGGAGGATCTCAAGAAGATCTATAAGAAGCATGAGCAACGTGGACACATCTTAGGGTGCAAGTTTTGTGGGAAAAACAACCAAATTACTAAATTATGTAGATTAAAAAATGGTTATTATGATGTTTATCCTTGGCCTAAAATGGTTGATAACCCGAGAGGACCCAAATCTGATTCGGTACCCAAACTCACTTCATCTATTTTATAGGTATGCCTTAGATTCATAGTAGATCAACACACATTGTACATTGATAGTGGATACTCAAGGCACATGACTAGTGATGAGAAAACCTTCATCACTTTAATCCCGAAGAAAGGTGGAAAAGTAAGCTTTGGAGACAACCAAAAAGGATGGATCATTGGACATGGAACCATTGGATCCAAAATAAAGATAGAAGATGTCTAATTAGTTGATGGACTAAAGTTCAACTTGTTTAGTGTAGCAAGACTCTGTGATAAAGGAAGAAAAGTCACCTTTGACTCCAGAGGATACTCGATCTATGATAGTAAGTCAAATCAACTCAATCTTTATGCACCTAGAGTTAATAATGTTTATTGTGTTAACATTAAAAATGAGAAAAAGAATATATGCTTGGTGTCTAAAGAAGAAGAATCATGGCTATGGCACAGGAGGTTGGGACATATAAGCATGAACCTCCTGTCCAAATTAGCCAAAGAGGAATTAGTTGTGGGTTTGCCTAAGGTAGCTTTTGATAAGGATCACATATGCACTGCATTTCAATTAGGTAAATAATATAGAAAAAGCTTCCCTTCCATCTCATACATACCTTTCAAGAGAGTTCTTGTACTCTTGCACATTGAGCTCTTTGGTCCAATCAAACAATTAAGTTTAGATAGAAGAGAATACACCATGGTCATTATAGATGATTATTCTCGCTATACCCGGGTCTCTTTGCTAGCTAGCAAAGACGAAGCCTTTGACCAATTCTCAAAAATATTCATTAGGATAGAAGTAGAATAGGACATACGCATTGTAAGCATATGGAGTGATAATGGAGCTAAGTTAAAAAAATAAGCACTTTGCTGAATTTTTTGACTTGAAGGGCATTGATCATAACTTTTCTGCTCCTCATACCCCTTGACAAAATGGGGTTGTTGAAAGGAAAATAGAACTTTAGTTGAAATGGCCCGGACAATGCTAAATGAGAACAATCTGCCTAGATACTTTGGGGTGAGGCCGTAAACACAACATGCTACATTATAAATAGAGCTCTCATTAGAAAGACCTCAGAAAAGACCCCATATGAAATCTGGAAGGGAAGGAAACCCGAAATTGGGTATTTCAAAGCCTTTGGATGTAAATGCTACATCCTGAATTATAGAGAGCAATTAGGAAAATTTGATCCTAAGTCTGAGGAAGCAATTTTTCTTGGCTACTCAACACATAGCAAAGCTTATAGAGTCTATAACAAACGAACCCAAACTGTAGTAGAGTCAATACATGTAGATTTTGATGAGACTAACCATGCAGGAAGAAGAAGTTCAAATACGGAAGATTTAACTCCGAAAGCTGAAAATAATGGAGAAAAAGAACAAGTGTAGATTCCAGATTCCTTCCAGGTCAAGAAATATAAGAAGAAGATGAAGGAATTAATCTCAACTCAGAAGTTTCACAAAGCTATCTTAATTAACATTTTATAAACTTTATGGATGATCAAGAAGAGGCTATAGGAGTTGAGGAACAAGCTTCAAACTAGCATGCATATCTTCAAATAAAAATCTGGACTCACAGAAATCATCCTATAGAAGCCATTTTGGATTATATCTAAAATCCAATGAGAATCAGAGGACAACTCTCATTGAGCCAAAGAAATTCCATGATGCAGAAGAAGATGAAAGCTAGATGATGGCCATGTAAGAAGAACTAGATCAATTCACTAGAAATTATGTGTGAGATCTAGTGGCACCACCAAAAGGAAAGTCAATCATTGGCACTAAGTGGGTACTCTAGAACAAGCTAGATGAATCCGGAGTGGTAGTAAGAAATAAAACAAGATTGGTTACCCAAGGCTACAATCAACAAGAAGGCATTGACTTTGAAGAAACCTTTGCTTCTGTAGAAATATTGGAGGCAATCCAGATTCTTTGTGCTTTTGCATCATTCATGGGATTCATATTGTTCCAAATGGATGTCAAAAGTGCATTCCTAAATGGAGTCATTCAAGTAAAAGTCTATGTCAAACAGCCACCTGGGTTTGAAGACTCAAATTATCTGGATCATGCATACAAGCTAAAGAAAGCCCTTTATGGATTGAAGCAAGCACAAGAGCTTGGTATGAGAGACTCACTACATTTCTCATATCCAAGGGATACATCCGAGGCAAGGCAGATACAACTCTTTTCATTAAGAAGAAGTAGGATGATGTGATTCTAGTCTAAATTTATGTTGATGACCTCATTTTTGGAGCAACAGTTGAAAAGATATGTGAAGAATTTAGCTCTCAAATGCAGAAGGAGTTTGAGATGTGTATGATGGGGAACTAAATTTCTTCCTTGGTCTACAAATCAAGTAGAGTCCAGATGGGATTTTCATTAATCAATCCAAGTATACCAAGGAAATTCTGAAGAAGTTTGAAATGGACAAAAGCAAGCCAATGTCCACTTCCATGGGTTCAGATATAGTCGTATCAAAGGATTATAAAGAAGAAGTAGATCAGAAGCTTTATAGAGGAATGATTAGATCACTACTGTACTTGACAGCTAGCAGACCTGACATACATTATGCTATTTGCTACTATGTAAGATACCAATCCAATACTAAGGATTCACACCTCAAGGCAGTGAAGATAATCCTTAGATATCTTCTAAGAACCACTGAAGTTGTATTATGGCATCCTAGTAATGGGAATTTCACACTCTAAGGCTTCACTAATGCAGAATATTGCAGAGATACTCTTGAGAGGAAGAGTACATCTAGAGGCTGTCACTTTCTTGGAGATCGCTTGGTATTATTGTATAGCAAGAAGCAAACTTCAGTTGCTTTATCAACCACATAAGCAGAATATATAGCAGCATGAAGTTGTGTAGCTCAACTCCTATGGATCAAGCAATAATTACAAGATTATAGAGTTCAATCCGGATGTGTTGAAGTGATGTTTGACAACAAAAGTTCCATTGATGTGTCAAAGAATCCAGTGCTTCATAGCAGGATGAAGCATGTAAACTTTAGGCATTATTTCATTAGGGATCATATGATGAAGAAGGATGTTGCATTGGTATGTATTCCAACCAATGAGCAAAGAGCAGATATCTTCGCTAAGCCAATAAGTAAAGATCAATCCTACAAGCTAAGGGAATCAATTGGAATGTCCAAACCAATTTGAAGAAAAATTCGAAAGCGAATCAGGGATCGGTTTGGACTTTTTCAAGTAAAAGAGTCAAGAAGAAAAGAAGAAGTAATTTTAACTCTAGGTTCAAAAGAGAATAATGCCAGCTCAGTAGACAGGAGTGACAGATGGCAGTAAAAGCACTGAAAAGTAATTTTACACGTTTTAAATTTCAAACATTTATTGGGCATTCCATGCGCGGAAAAAGTAGCAGTTATTTTGGACAATACACTGTTCCAATTCTCCGGCTAAACGACATTTACCTCTCTTATAAACTTTACCTACCACATCATCAATCAAGCCAAAGTTAACGGCGGCCGGATTATGATTTCACTCTCACTTTGGAAATTCTAAAAAATCCCAAAAAATCCCTCTTCTTCTTCATGCAAGGAATTTTTTACTATTACTCTACAAATTTCAAAACACAGAACCCTAATTTTCCAAACCCTCTCACTTCTTCAAATGGCCTCAAATCAAGTCACTCCTCCTCCTCTCAGACATATTTTCAACGAATCTAATCTTAAAGAAAAGGATTTCATCCCTCTGAAATTGAAAAACCAAGACTCTGTAGTGCCAACAGACTATTTGGGGGATAATTTTCTCTTTGACACAGAACCCTACTCACAGCTTCTAAAGGATCAACATCTTACAGATTTCCCGAAGATCAATTTTACAACCTATCCGGAGCCGGTCAAAGAATTTTATGTTAACTTAAGAGCACAGTCCAACTATGATGCTCTAAGAATCTCTATTCAGGGAAAGGTAATCACTATTTTACCGCAATTCTTTATGGACAACCTGAGTATGAAAAATGATGGAATTCAACTAAGGCCTAATGGGGATGAACTCCGAGTAATGTACTACCCAAAGAAGTGGATCCTTGCTAGTTATTTTGGAGACAAGTTTTCTACCTACTGGCCTCAAACACCAAGAATCCTCCAATATGTGCTAGCCAAGTTGGTTCTCATATGGAAAGGATCTGTAACTACTACTTCCTCCTTTCAAGACTATGTTCTGCAGCACTGGGTGGACATTAGGGTTGTGAATATGCCTACATTGATCATTCACTTCATGAGGTAATATAGAAACACCGATGGCACTCTAATCGCCAGGATCCTTCTCGCCAATGGAATAAACTTATCCGGACCCCATCCACTCAAGGCAAGGAGATCCTTGAAAATAATTTTAAGAAACTGAGCTTTAGAGAAACATGGGATGAAGAAAAGGCTATAAGGCTTAGAGATGAAAAGAAGGAAAAGGCAAGAGTTAGAATGGAAGGAACTGATATCGATTAGGAGGCCAAGAGAGCCAGAACCACTAAACCAAAGGCTTATAGGGAGATAGATACAAAGCCTATTGTAGAAGATGATGAGGAGGATAGAATTCCCAACATAAAATTAATGAAAAGCACACTAGAATAGCCTAAGAAGCCAAGAGGAAGGCTGATAAAGGCAGTTGATGAAAGAAAAAGGCTAGTTTGTGATCCGGAAGAGGAAATAGAGGAAGAAGAACCTGTTCCTAAAAGGCAATTCCGGAGGAGAGGATTAACCTTCTAAGAAGCGTTAAAGGGAGAAAGAGCAAGAGCAAAGCTCTCCATAAAGAAGCCTGCTGCCGGGATAACCATTATAGAACTAGCTCCCAAAGCAGCCACTACAGTTCATTTAACCAAGGGAAAGGAGATGGTGGTATTTACTGAGAGGTCAATTCCTCAGAATAATATCTTTTTGGAAGACCCCCAATTTGCTGAATTGATGTTTGTGGGTCCAGGACAACCAAAAGATAAATTAAACATCTAAGGAAGGACCCGGAGGCTCATATGGAGTAGCAGCCACTGACAGCCCACCTATCCTCCTAGCGCCAAAAGATCTTGCTCTTCTCAACGAAGCAAATTATCATGATGAGGACTTATTCAATTTCCAGGCCAGATCAGGGCCTCTTCCGAAGAACTTGCTAAATGTAGAACTAGAGGTGGTAGAGTTTGAAAGTCCTAAAAAGGAAAAAGAAGGGGATGGTCAGGAAAATTCCACCATTCCAGCAAATGAGATGATAATAATAGCAAGTCCTATACATGCATTTGGAGGGGAGACTGAGGATATTTCCAATCTTTCGGAAGTTGGGTCTGAGGAACCACATGAAGCAAAACAAGCAAATACACAGTAAATAAATGAGGTAACTATACTTCCATCTATACCTTCTGCTGCTGATGAAATTCCGGCTGCTGATGCCGTGGATATAAAGGATGACTTAGGCGTAGATACCCAAATTGCATATAAATACAACCAGTCCATCCTAGAACACCATGTTCTAGAGGAGGGAACTAGTTTGGGACCCAAAGAGCACACTTCTAAAGTGGACTCAAAGGGTAAGGCTTATATGTAGGCTAGGTTGGAAGAGAAGAAAGAAGAAGAAAAGTCACCTACTAAGGAATCAAGTGCTGAGGATACATCCGGTACAGAGGAATCGAAATCCAGCTCAGGTTTAGAGGAAACATCCTCATCTGAAGAACCTCCTAAACATCCTACTCCTAAGCAAAATCCTATAATAGTTGACAAGCTGACCACTGCTATTAAAATGATTCAAGAAGTGGCAGTTGAGAGCCGTGAGGAGAGCTACGTTAAAAGGACCCTTCAAAGCATCTGCTCTCAACTCAAGTCTGTAGAGAGCATCATAAATGACATATTACTTACTCCAAACTTGAAATTTGAATTAGGAGAAATAAAAGGGCTAGTTCAAAATATTGAAAGGAAAGTACAAGGGTATTCCTTGGTAGAGCAAATTGTAGAAGCCTCATTGTCCAAAATCACTCCGGTGCTTAATCAAATTAATACCAATATTACTAGAGCAAATGGCTCTGCAGATCAGGCTATCACCGGAGGACACGATGATTGTGAAACTCTAATGGACAAAATCACCTCTGCCTCTACAGAAACTACAAATAAGCTCAAAGAATATTTTGACAACAAGTTTGAAAACTCAGAAAAATTCAATCCTGGAGTAGTTGCACAAGGAGGAAAAGAAATTACCTCTGGCCTTACTTTGCTTAATGAGGAGCTTCAAAATACACAAGAAATGCTTACTAACTTTCTTAATGAAGCCCTCTCCAAACTACTAAAGAAGCAAGTGGATGAGATTAGTGATGACATTAGCAGCCATGCATCCAGTGATTTAATAAAAAATCTTCAAGAGGTTTTTCACGAAGATCTCACTATGCTCAACAAAATCCTCCATAATGTCCAGAGAGATATCTGCCAGGATATAGACCTTATAAAGTTAGGTATGGATAATCTATCCATCTCCTCCTTTGGATCCTCATCCTTTGCTTCAGACATTCTTCTCATTCTGGTGGTCCACAATTTAGTCCAACACATAGGAGATACTGGTTTCTTTGGGTATAAGTGTGGTCTAACTCTCCTCAAGTGTATGTTTCCATACTTTGCTAAGGAAGACCAATCTCATGCCTTGAAGATGATGCCTTTGATGACAAATCATATAAAGAGCTCCAAAATTTCATACGGCCACTCAATCTTCTTCTGGCAACGGTTAATACAATAATTGAAAAGCGCCTACGAGGTAATGTGCACTATTATGTCTACTCAGATGGTTGGCAAAAGAGCTAGGATGGAAAATCTTATATGGTTATTGACCCTCAATCTGATGCAAACCAAAAGGGGGAGAAGAGCAAACGAAAAGGGAAAGAGGGGGAGCTATCCAAAAGTGGCAGCAAATAAAGAAGTCATCCTTAGAATAGCTATTTTATCTTAATGTAAAAATCTGCAATAGCTAGTTCTATTTTTCACTTATATATATATATATATATATATATATATATATATATATATATATATATATATATATATATATATATATATATATTTCTGTATTTGTAATCTGAAACTTCATGAGGTTAACTATTGTTAACAATAGAAGCATATATAGTGAAAATATTATACTAAAAAATGCTTCTAAGTACAATCTACATTTGTACTTCAAAAACTTAGAAGCTAGAACTTAAAAATATTGGGGCAGCTAGGATGCTTAGATTATGAGAGAGTAAAACTTGCAAATGACTAATTATCAAGAATCATACTTAGCTAATAAAAATCCTTTTCCATGTGCTTAGTTTTTACTTCCATCAAATTGGGAAGATTATTGGGAATCAATGATCCCGAAGAAAAGTCAAATAACAATTCAGATCAAGTTTGAAGAAAACAAAAATTTGTAAGAAGTTAAACATATAATCTCTCAAATCTAAATGGAAGCATCCGATCTCAGTCAAGCCATAAGGACATACATTGAAGATCATAAGTACCCAAGCATATAATGGAAGTATTCGGTTAAAGTTTGGAAAGGAAACAAACTTTGAACCGCTCAAAATCAGCATCCAGAAGAACTGATTGTATTAGCATCTGGAAGAAGATAGATCCGGGGATATTAAGCCTGAGGACATTCAGAAGACTGAAATATCAAGACAAATGGAATAATTCAAAATTTACATTCCCTCCTGCTATTTAGTCAGAAAGTCAAAGATCCTTTCCCCTTATGAAAGATAAAAAATGACAGCTAGCACTTTTCAGAAAAGGGCTGAAGGACTCATATAGGAAAGAGAAAAATGTAACAACCTTTTTCACCTAGACCAATAGGAATGTCGCGTGAAGAACACGACTCCGGACCTCTAGAGTAAAAGTTGGTAAAACACTAAAATCCAAGGAAAATGATCACTAGCAACTTTTCAATCCTAATCCCAAGGATTCAAAAGGGTCAAAATCTGAGTCTAACGAATTGATCAACGGCTCCGAAAGTGCCACATGTTACCTGATCAATGGTAAAGATTAAATTCAATTTCAATAACCCACAATGGCTACATTTATGATAGAAGCCTATAAAAGGGAAGATTCATAAGTTGAGAAGGTGTTGGTTATTCTAAAAAAGCATACACAACAGAATTCGCTATAGCAATCAGACACTTAATCCCTCGAAGAATAAAACAATTCCATTTTGTTTGTAAGGATTCCCAAGTGAATTATAAACTTAAGGAAGTCCAAAACCAAAACCTTTGAGAAACAAAGTGTAAAAGTCTCACACTTGGGTGAGTGGTGAGATTGGGATAAGGCTCCGAGTTGGTGCTTTAAGTGGGATCTCCCTATAGGACTCACTTAGGTTTAGGTAGAAATCTAAGTGGTATATCCTACTAAAGAAAAATGGACTTAGCTAGGAGTTGGTGCTTCTAGTTGTATATCCTACATCCGAAATGGGTTACCATCCAAAGACAAATTGTAAGGCTTAATTCTTGCCAATTGGAAAGGAATTCACTAATGGAAAAGCATTGAGGAAGGAAACTACAGGGACTAGAGTAGACAGGGCTAAACTAGGATAAAACTTTGTGTTTGATTTTCTTACTCTTTATTTGCTAGCATTGTAATTCATATTTGCATCATCCGGATCCATCATGTCCAGAACACAATCAAACATGCTACACTAATACTTTTTAAAGTCTGTTAATTTTGCAAAAAAGGGTCATTCACTGCCTCTGACCTTATTTAGACCCTTATAGGAGCCAACAGTGCCTAGATGAGAACTGGGTCCCACTAGGGGTTGGTTGAATTTAGGCGTGATGAAACCTTTTTAGTTCAAGTTTGCACAATTAGCCAATTTTAATGAATAAAAGAATTGAGACCCAAAACTCGATAAAATGATATAGTCGCCACCCAAGTTATCTACTTAAGAAAGTGTTTTGGCATGGTTCCTATTGGGTGGGAGACTCATACCTTTTGGATTAGAGATTCGGGTATCAGATGAGTCACTTATTTCTCATTTAGTTAATTCAAAGTTACATTCGCCACGTAAAACTATTTTGTTTTCATTATTTAGGGAATTATCACAGAAATCTATTTATCTACACTCTTTCATGCATGATATAGTTTATAATAAAGCACAACCAGTAAATGGAGGAGTAAAAATTACAACCGGGGGAAAGTGGGGGAATTGCAAGAGAACCTATACATTTGTTCTAAGTTATAAAACAAAATAAAAATAAATTCCCCTACATCCACAAAGATTAGCATAGTATATAGCATCTCATAAGTCAACATTTTATTAGGAAAAATGTGATTATGTTAGCGTCGCAATTTTATAATCGATAGTGCCTAGATAGCTTCTAGGATCGGAGAGAAATAACGAGTGTTCAACGTATTTTGTTGTAAAAACACATTTTAACTTTAGTGGGTTGATTTACTGGATTATTAGTGAAACTAATGACATGGCAAATGGTGAGTTGGATTGATTTTAACCGTTTAAAAATAAGGTCTGGGTTCTACCTGGGGACCAGTACACGTATGGATGGGTGGGACCTGTACGGCTACCAGGGAGGACCAGTACAGGTATGAGGGACCCCGTACAGGTCCTATCTAGTCCTCAGCAAAAACTCTGTTTAATTTAATAATCAGATTAATGGAGGAAAATTAAAATAAAAATGGGATTTCCTTCCGTATGAGTATGGCGTACCAGTTTAATATCCCTAAAGACATAAGGTGCCAACAAGACTCATATGGGTTAGGACTAGACCCGAAACAAGAATAAAAGAATAGTTAGAACTAAATAGATGGAGAGCGATAAATAAATAATTGAGATGTGAGTCTCTTTAAAACTCAGGAGCGTTACCTTTACGCTGTGAATCCACTTCAGAGTGATTCCAATGCTGAATGGAAACTTTGTCAAAGTAGATGATGAAATAATGAATTTAGATTTGTTTAGGTGAGTGTCTGTGTGGACAAAACCTCCCCCAATCCTAAATATGAAGTTAGAGAGGAATAAAATGTGGGAAAAACCAATGTGGAATGGTTTCCTTCCTATCTTATAACTTCTATACCTCTTCTATACCTTTACTATACCCTCAAGAACTTGCTAGAACCATATTCTTATCTGAGTATTTTATTCTAATATTTTCATCTATGTTTTTCTCTATTGTGAAATGTGAAGAAATGCCTCCTACTTATAAGGAGAAATAGGTCTGAACGCATTAAATGGCTGATTTTATGCGTTTATGGCAAATTATATTTGCTTATTGCAAATTATATTTGCTTATGGCAAATTATATTCACTTATATCAAATTATATTTGCATTTGGCAAAGTATATTCGCTTATGGCAAATTATATTCGCTCATGGCAGATTATATTTGCTTATGGCAAATAATATTTGCTTTTGGGAAATAATATTTGCTTATGGCAGATTTGGGGCATTAAAACATACTGTTTGGGCATCTGGGAGATCGGTATCGGTGGCCTAGACCTATACGAGTCCGGTTGATACCAAATTGGGCAATTCGTGAAGTTTTCAGACCAGTACGAATTAGTTAGAACCATACGGGTCCAGCGGACCCGTACAGATCTGGGGGACCCGTACAGATCCAAGTTGACCTGTATGGATTTATACAGACAGATACAAATCTGGGTTGACCTGTATTGTTTCATATAGATCGGTAATGATCTGGGTCAACCCTAACAAACTAGTACAATTGATTTTGCCTGAAACTGCCCGAAATTGATCGGTTTTGACTGTTCCTTGATCAGTTTTGACTGGTTTTGATCAATTTTACCCATTTTAGACCTTTTAGGTCTTTGGCGCTAGTTTTCTAAGATTTAGGTATGACAAAACTTGACCGAATTGCATTGAAATCACTCCAAGTAGATAAACCCTATAGAAGGATGCATTATATAGCTCTAATCATTTTTCATGAGAAGGATCGTTAAGATCCAGTGCTCGTACCTAGTCTTCCCTAAGGGACCCATATGGATCACACCTGGTGGTACAGATCCACTGGTTGACTCGTATAGGTCAAAAACATTCACCAGCTTGGGAGGGACCTGTATGGGTGCCAACTAGACCCGTATGGGTCCTACTAGACCCATACAGGTCTTGTACTTGCCCGAATAGGCAAAATGGCATGTAATCCTTAAGTTTTTTGGAGGAAATCAGTCATGAATGCAGTTTATTGCATTCAGACTTGATTTCCTGCTACAAATAGAGGCTTTTTACCTCATTTTCAAGATAGAGTGAAAATAAAAAATCAGATCAAACAATTCATATAAAATTCTAGCAATTTTTATAGGTATAGTAAGGGTATAGTTGAGGTATATAAGGTATAAAATAAGGAGAAAACCCATTCCTTGAGGTTTTGTCCGCATTTTATTCATTTCTAGCTTCATTTATTAGGAGTTGGGGGAGGTTCTATCCACACAAATACTCACCTAAATAGTCCTAATACCATCAATTGATCATCTACTTTGGTTAGAATCTCTCTCGGTATAGGGATCGCTTTAAAGTGGATTCACGACGTAAATGTACGCTCCTGAGTTTTAAAGAGACATACATCTTATCAGTTTTATTGTTCATTTCTACTTTTTTGTATTTCTTCTTCATCTTAAATCAACTAAAGTTTTGTCCTGGACCAGACCAGACCCGTAAGAGTCCCCCCACACCCAGTACAGGTCCTCACCAATTATCGTACGGGTCCCACCCCACCCGTATAGGTACTACCCCCTAGGTAGAACCTAATGTTCCGTTTTTTACCTGTAAAATCAATCTAACATTACCATTTTCCATGCGATCATTTTCACTAATAATTCGATAAATGAACGTACAAAAAGCTTAAATGTGTTTTCCGAACAAAAGTGCATTGAAGACCCGTTATTTCTTCCCGATCCTAGAAGCCGCCGATGCACTATCGATTGCAAAACAGCCACGCTAACATAATCACATTTTTCCTAACAAAATGTTGACTTATGATGTGCCATAATTGTACTAATCTTTATGGATGCAAGAAAATTTATTTATTTTAGTTTTATAACTTAGAAAAAATGCATAGGTTCCCTTGCAACTCCCCCATTTTCCCCCGATTGTAATTTCTATCCCCCATTTATTACTTGTTATTTATTAAGAACTGTTGAATGCATGAATCGAGTATGAAAGAGTGTGGAAAAATAGGATTTCTTTAATAATTCCCCAAATGATGAAAAGGAAACGGTTTTATATGGTGAATGTAATTTTGAATTAACTAATTGAGAAATGAGTGACTCATCCGATACCCGAATCTCTGATCCAAAACGTATGAGTCTCCCACCTAATGGGAACCGTAGCAAAACTCTTTCCCAAGTAAACAACTTAGGTGGCGACTCTATCATTTGTATTGAGATTTGGGTCTCCATTCTTTTATTCATTAAAATTGGTTAAAATGAGCTAACTTGAACTAAATGGTTCCATCACGCCTAAATCAAGCAACCCCCTAATGGACCCCGCCGTAAGGTGCCAAGGGAGAAACACATATCTTTGACCATTGAGAGTTCACTTTGGCAATTTCCTGGGGGATATAACCTTTTAACTTGCAAAATTTTGGTTTTTTTTAAAAGCTTAAAAGATTAAGATGAGCACCGAAAATCATTTACTTAATTACATCCATTTTCTTCATCATTTAGGAAAATTATTACACTCTATCTTCTCACCTCCTTCTTTTTAGAATTAAATGCACTCTTCTTCTAGTGCTAGCTTAGGGTGCCCTGTTTTTCCGTAAAACTCATGAAAGTGTCACTCTTGCCTGCTAGGAATTGGGGACACTCTAGTGGGTGGAGCACTTATTGTCATCTCTGTTGGGAACTGACAGTCAAATTGAACATGCATAAAAGGCATGGCGGAAATTTAAAATTTTGTCCCAGTCCCCAGGAACTCCTATTAGTTGTATATAAATTAAATAAAGCCTTAACTAAATAATTCTCTACCTAGGTTAGCATGCTAAAGGACTAGGCATACTATAATTCCAATTATATCCTAGCATATTTATTTTATACTAAGCATGTTATAACTCTAAGTTACAACCCAAGCATAAAATAAATTGAGCATGCAAAAATAACCTAAGCATAATTATTAAGTCTAAAAACACTTAAAGAAAAAGACTTAATCACTAAAAGAGAAAGAAAAAGAACTTACTAGTTGAAGCGTGCTTTTGCAGAACCTTCTTGCACAAGCCTCCAACAGTAGGATAGCCTCTATAAGTATCCACCGAACTCCACCAACCAAAACCTCCCTAGGAGGAAGAACTAAGAAGCCTCGAGTAGTTGCTAGACCACTCTAGAAGCCTTACCCAAAAATATAAACTAGCGGTGCCCTAATAAATTCAGGCTCCACAAAAATAAGTTGCTCAAATACCCGAGAGATTAATTATCTCGCTTAGGATTTATGCTTTGGACTTGGTACATTTTGAAAGGAGAAGGGATAGCCTATATATAGGCTTGGGGAGCAAAAATTTGCTCCGCATTAGCGATGTGGGTTGGGAGTAAAACTCCCATCCCACACACCTACCATATGGAGCGTGCTGCATGTGGTAAGGCAAGCGCATGTGGGCTTGCCTTGCATTCATGGGCTGCCTTTGTGCAGCCCATGAATATGGGCCGCCGCGAACGCTAGCCAGCAGTGTTCGCACACCTTTAGGTGTATTCCGTGCAACCAAATTTTTTACAAAATATTTCACACTTTTCGATTTGAACTCGCTAATACAAACTCCCCTTTAAATCCTTCCAAATAAATATTTATTTTTGATTCTAATAAATTAGTTATCAGTCAAAATAAATTTCTTGGTCCAACCAAAATTGATCTAATCAATTATAATTTATTTATGACTCTAATTAATTAGTTACTAGTCAAAATAAATTCCTTGGTCTATCAAAAATTGATTTAATCAATTTTAACCAATCAAATATTAATCCAATTATTATTTATGTTATATTTTCGTAATAGAATAAATCTATTAGTTCTTTACTTAGTCCGATGAAGGTCCAATGTGTGTGACCTTATAGGATCCCAAACTATTGAGCTATTAAGGCTTAACTAACCCTTATTCTAATGGAACCATTGGCTCGATGCTCTAGACTGTGAATAGAACTCGATTTCCTTAAATGACTGTAGTACGCCTCCAGCAAGGGTCTACCATCCCCCATTACTCGGAACGTTATTTATGCTTATGACTTAATCCTGATTAATGTAATACTTATCCAGTGCGATAAATTCCTTCCATTCTTTCATATTAGTACCATCTGGTTTATTGGATTCGGTTAAAGTGTTAACCCACTAATAGCGAGGTTGCTCCAAGCTATCCCAGTTATTTACTTGTTACCGAAGTATATGGCCTTTCACCATAGTATGTTTGACTAGAAACCATTTCTATCAAACACATACTTTGATCAGAGGTTTGTGGCAATCATCACTTCAATAAGTGACTAGGTACAACTCCTTAATATATTCGGAGCGATGGATTCTTTCCGACTACTCAGCCTACCAATGTGCTATCATCACTATACCTGTAATCACCCATAGCACCCTAAATTAATGAGTGCATAGTAATGACCCAAAGTATAGCAATAGTACCACACAAGGTAGCTAGCATCTCAAGTATGAGGACATTTGCAAAGCTTATTGCATGAACATAAATACTAACACATTGATATATATACCAAGTGTTTATCTTATTGCGGTCTCCAATATATCTCCAAGATATATCCATGTGTCAAACTTAAGGCACCACCTTCAGTCTTTAGGAGATTAACTGCTTGGACCCTTTCTAAGAAAGTTGACCACATGCTTGTCTTTCCATTTCATCAATATCCTTTCTTGATGAAACTATGGCTAGGGATAGTTTAGATATAATCATAATTGCACATGAAGCAAGTTCCACCAAATATAGTCCAACTATAATTTCTCTGACTTCATGCTATGATATGTCAAGGAATTTTGCATACATCAATGAATATATATTTAACCCACTTTAAATATATATATATATATATATATATATATATATATATATATATATATATACACAAGCATATTGATATAAACAAAAGATTAAATGCCTTTATTGATTAAACAAATTATTCGTACTATTACATAATTAAGATATATCGCCCTAATTGCCTTAAGGGCATACATCATATCCAACAATCTCCTTCCAAAATAGGGCTGATATGATGGGAACCTACTACATCAACTTTCAATATGTCCCTACACCATTCTTATTGAAAGCCATAGAATCGTATCCTCTAGGTACCTTTTTCTAGTGAGATTAGACTAGGTCGCCCTCTATTATCCTCGTGGTAATCAAAGGTAAATACCTTCAACATTGGTGGGAGGAATAAGGTTGGAGGACATGTTTCGCATGTGTTGTGTTATATTTCCTTATAATTAACCTTGCCATGCATTATTGTAAATTGAGCATGTATACCCATCCCATGCATGTGCCGATGCTTTGGTTGCTACTTCAGTTCAAGGGAAGAATCAATAACTTCATCTAGTCCCCATCTTAGCTCACCGCATGGCTCAACTCAATCAATCTATTCAGCCAGCGAACCCAGCGCTCGTCAGAGCTAGTAGTGGGACTCACTTTTTCTATTGAGAGGCCATTTCACAGGTTTTTCTGGACTTTGTAGTTATGCCAAAGGGGGCAACCCTCCCTTATTTCAGGGGTTTACCCTATGGTATGACCCATGACCAGAGAATTCTTCCTTTGACTGTTGAGGATATATCTCCTTGGGGAACTCCTCTTGTGAAGATTTTCAAGAAGTTGAAGGAATATGGGTTGATTGATCACCTCAAGCCCTATATTCAACCCCGAACTAAGAATGAAGGGAATTTTTATATAAACCATGTCAGCCCCGACCACTAGATGAAAGTATATGAAGATCTGCTCAAAGCCATCACTGTGCTGATCGATAAAAGAAAGATTTGTGAACTCAGGATGAGAGCGGAAGAAGTAGCCATGATCAACACAGGATTAGAGGAAGATAATGTGTGGAAGAGTATTTTGGAAATCAAGAAAGTTAGGGAAGAGCCGTCAATGATGGATTCAATGGCTATAAAACAATGGAATGGGGAACCCATCCACGATTATTTCTAGAGATGGTTGACCGTTCTAATAGCTCTCAAAAGAAGACCTTATGAGAAGGAGCTGGCCGATCGATTCATCCTTGGGTTACGTCCTCACCTCTGTAAGATAGCATTTCTGGAAGCATACAAGACCATTCTTAAATGTTATGAAGTAGCTATAGAAGTAGAAAGATGCGCCAAGAAAATGGAAGCCAATAACCCATCAAGGATCGAAGTGGACAAAGCCATTAATACTCTGACTACTTCAATGCACACCATCCTCTACTTGGGGGATAAGAAGAAGAAACCCATCCAGGAAGCTTTGAGGAACCTATCCCAAGCCACCAGAGACACTGTAGACGATGTGTTGATCGAAGAACAATTACAAGATCTAGATCGTGACCTGATGCATATCTTGACAAATGAAGACCCTCCACTTGTGGAGAATGACAATGTAATTATGTGTAATGAAAATGATATAGCCTTTGGGCACCTTAATGATAATAGTAATGATTTTGCTTATTTTTTATGTTTCGCCTAACGACACCATGCATTCATTTGACCACACGCATAACATTTTTAGCATTCATGATGTTTCATTGCACGACATGGATTTGGGTACTATAGAAAATCCTAAAAAGGTGACAATATCTAATGACTTAACCCCTATCAAAAAAGAGAGATGATAAAAGTGCTTAGAAAACATGTTAACACTTTTGGTTGGTAATACGAAGACATGTCTGGGGTAGACCGAGAAATCATTGAGCATCGTATTCCCACAGATCCCAAGTTTAAACTAGTAAAATAGAAGTTAAGGAGGTTACGTCTATAATGGGTTGACAAGGTCAAAGCTAAAGTCGTTAGGTTATTAGAGACTGAGTTCATTGAAGTAATTGAGCATCCGACATGGTTAGCAAATGTTGTCCCG
Source organism: Euphorbia pulcherrima (assembly GCA_947683365.1). NCBI lineage: Eukaryota > Viridiplantae > Streptophyta > Magnoliopsida > Malpighiales > Euphorbiaceae > Euphorbia > Euphorbia pulcherrima. Next base: position 25,387,633 of record CANTUS010000004.1, read on the forward strand.
GTTCCTAAAATGGATGGAAGGGTCAGGATGTGCATCAATGTTTAAGTTGAATTTGAGTTCAATTTAATTGTTAAGAAGATACGAGATTAGAATCTCATATTTTGAGACAAAGTCGCCCCCGGTTTCGCTCTACTAGGAATTTAAGTACGATATTCCCACTGGGTGGTAAGACCGTAATTTAAAACAGAGATTCTGAGTTTGGGTGATGTTACTTACTCTTCATTACTACTCGAATGAAATCATTTATCTTTCAATAAAAGTATATTTTCAATCTTATGCGATTTAAATCCACTAATTTAAAATTTTCGGTTAATATTATCCATCACATAACGCGGCATGCAAAAGCGATAAATAAATAAAAGCAGGAAATTAAATAATTATTAAAGGGCTTTACAAATCCTATACATTTTTTAATACGATAAAATAAATATTACCCAAAGCCCTAACATACATCTAACCTAAATCTACCTACACGAGAAATCGTTAGCACAGATACGGCACGTAGCATGGCAAAACACCCATTAACATGCACAATCAAGGGAATAATAATTTTCGGGTGAAAACAAAATATTGGTCAACCCCTACGGGGTCCAAGGGGCTGCAGCCCCTGGCAGGGTCTAAGGGGCAGATCCCCTGGCTAGGGTCAAGCTATCAAAAAAATTTTATTTTCGAATAAAAGCTCTCTTTGGAAAATTCATATTTTTAAGGCATATAATGATTATTTGAAAATTTTTAATTAATAAAATAAATGGTTTATCATGTTAAAAATAATTGAAATTAATTTCAGTATATTTAAGATTTTTAAATAATTTTTCGGGTGGGAAAACAGACTTAAAATGCAAAAAAAAATAGAACATGGCAAAAATGCAAGAAAACACAAAACATGGACCTTTTTGGAATTTTTCCCGGAGCCACTAAGGGGGGTGGCATCGCCGCTACTGCTATGGTAGTGCCGTTACTGGTTGTAGCGATGACGCCATAGGTTGTAGCGACAGTGACACCCTCTTGTAGAGGCCCCAAGAAAATTTAAAAAATAGGCAGAAATGGCATTTTCGTACCCAAAAAATCAAAATCATTAAGATTTTAATTCGATTTCAACAATTTCTTAGTAGATCTGGACTTAAAATACCAAACTAATGTTGATTTAATGGATTAGGGGGAAGGAAAACCCAAAAATTAGAAAAAATAACTTGGGCCTCTACAAACGTGGCGCCGCCGCTACTACTCGCGGCGGCGCCACTATAAGGGTAGCGACGGGTACAACAGTCACAAAGGCTTAGGAGACTTTTACCAATTTTGCAAAAATACGAAAGGAAAATGAACAAAAACTCCAAAAACACCACAAAACACCAGCAAAGATAAAGAAAAGAAAGGAAATGATTAATAGAACTTAGATAAGTTACCTTTAGGTCGTAAATCAACTCTTTGTGACTCGAATCAACCTAAGGAGAGCTTCTTTTTTATGACTTGTGACAACACAGTGTCAAAATTCAGTGACGGAATTAGTGATGAAATTTAGGTCGTATTTGGAAAAATAGTCTCTAAACTAATATAATCCTGTTTTAACCTACGATTTCTAATCAATTTTAGTTATTAAGGTATGAGATTAAGCCTAATAATAACTAAGAATCGAGATTAGAGAGGATTAAACTCATATTCTATGCCTTTCTTAAGCTTTATCTCTTTAGTTCTTACCTTTCTCTCTCTTGCTCTTAATTTTCTCTTAAATTCTAAATTCTCTGCTGAAAATTAAGCTAAAAAGTCGTCCTATTCTCTCTCTTCTTGGTTTAAATAGTCCCATGCTAAAAATCCACCGACTTGGGGTGAAAATTGGGGAAAAAAATTCAAACCAATAGGAAAAGAGAGAGAAAAAGAAACGGACACAGGGTAGGGAGCGCCGGGCCATCACCGCCGCTACCCAATGTAGCGGCGGCGCCACCGCTATAGCGTCCACTACTACGAGAGTAGCAACAGTGCCACAACGACGCCTGCCACAATGGGTGGTAGCGCCGATTCAAGATGTAGCCGTGCCGCCATAAAATGGAGCCGCCACACTGCCGCTGGCGCCGACAGCGGCTCCGGCTGGGTAGGGGCACGGATGGAAAAAAGGCAAAATTTGGATTTTAGGGAGATTTAAATTTTTTTGGTATTTTTTAATTTATATATTAATGCGGTTAGGTCCAAAATCATTAAAAAAAGAACGTCTCCATGCGTGTTTCAAACCAAAAAAATAGGATGATCGATCCGTAATTGGTTAGAGCAAATCCATCATCATTCTGCGGATGCGACCAAAAAGCCCATGCTCACAGGTTGCCCCTCAGGAGATTATGATTTGATGGGTCAAATGTGATCTCACGAAAGAGCAAGGGTTAGAAGTTCATACTTGAGGGGTTCTAGAATCAGTTGTCTGTTGGGGCTACCATCAACGGAATTGAGTTTTGGATTCTTGAATTGGTTGTCTACTGGGGCTGCCATTAACCGACCTAACAATAAAAAATTTGACACATTAGTACTCGTTGTGAATTATGTTTCTATTTCTTAATTGATTTTATTGAAATAAAAATATTTTTACCACTTAATTAAGTAACATAAATAGAAGGAGAATAAGTTCGAGTTAGAAATTTTCGGTTGTCCGGAGAAGTTTATCATTCAATTGATTTTTCCACATTGATTGTAGAGAATTTGTACAAGTTGATTATTGGTGAACCATGACTAAGGTTTTGCATAGCGGACCATGGCTTCTCGATTTGTGATAGGATAATACGACTTAGCATGTTGATCCCCGGCTTAGGTTTTTGTGCAGTGGGCCATGTATTAGGATTTACGATAGGATAAACGAATCAAAGTATTGATCCCCAGCTTAGGTTTTGGCTTTTGAGGTTTTCCAAGAGTGGGCTTGGGCTTTAAGGTTTCCCAAGCGTGGGCTTAGGCTTAAAGGGTTGCCAAGCGTGGGCTTAGGCTTAAAGGTTTGCCAAATGCGGGCTTGGGCTTAAAAGTTTTCAAAGAGCGGTATTGGGCTTAAAGTTTTGCCAAGTGCAGGTTTGGGCTTAAAGGTTTGCCAAGCGTAGGTTTGGGGTTAAAGGTTTGTGAAGCTCATGTTTATGCTTAAAGGTTTTTAAAGCGTGGGTTTGGGAAGAAGAAGAAGTTGGCTCAAGTGTTTTTCTTCTCTCAGACATGTGGGCCAGTTGTGCCAACAACATCTCCGTCTTAGCTCTCGCCCTAGCAGTCTATGTCATGGCCCTCTTAGCCTCAGTAGTGGCCGCTCACAGCTATTCCTCCAGGAACCTAGCTCGGTCCTTGGAAGCATCCAAGTCCTGGGTGGACCTGTCACGCTCCATGGCCAGTACAGTCTACAATAAAAGGTCGAAGATTAGTACACATATGAAAATGTCATGTCATGCATCATTCATTGTTTGGTAAATTTTGCAGGTAAGTAAAAGTCATTGAGGCTAGCGCATCCTGAGCTAGTAGAAAGTTCCAGATAGAAAAGAAGCCTCTAGTGATCCTTTCTACATCAACCACAATCACCTAAAGAGAACATTAGTTCAAACTAGACATTTCAGGCAGTTATCATTAAAATAAATCTAAAAGCTGAAAATTCCTTACATGAGTGAAGCTGGGAGGAGCAAAGTGGATGGTTTGGATCAACTCCTTAAGCTTCCTGTCAGCTCTCTCTCCCAAATGGTTGATGAGTCAAAATAAAGTGTCTATATCTGTCTGAAGGACCCCCTCTCCCACCTCCCTAGAAGCACAAGACTGCTTCACTGGCGGCTCAAGGCTAGTAGGGGCAGTAACATCAATAGGTTAGAGGGAGAGGACCTGATGAATGCAGTATATGAGCCATCTACTGACTCCACTCAGACCCCTCACCAAGTAAGTACATTCCGTGGTCCATCCCAAGAATCAGATGTGGCCAGTAGACTCTTAAAGGGATGGGGGGAGGGATCAACCTCTCCACTACTACAGTCATCCGCCAGCTATAAACCCTCTCCCCAAAGTACCACTCTAAGGAGAGTGGTCACTCTAGAATAAATCGACGATCATCCAAGCCTGCTCGCATTAGCTCAATGTCATCCTGGATGACTATCTTCCCCGACAGGTCACGAATGACCTACAAAGTAAATGTACTGTAAGTACCCTAACCTTGTAAATATAGTTTCTACTAACCCTGTACTTAGCTATGGTCCTATCCTTATGTTACCAAGGCTCCATCCAATGAGCAATAATGTGCGGAGTCTCAGGCTGACCAGACAAGCCTAGCCTGGGAACTAGCCGATGCTCGAAGGCCCAAATATGCAAAATGTATCAAAGTCAGTTGCAAAGTAGATCAAATAAAAGGTTAAAGCACAAAGGATAAAGTTTAGAAATTACCAGTAGAATCAGGTGGCTCTGAGTGGGCGGACTTTTAGGGTGGGACCCGTTTAGTTCATCGGTTGGATTGCCTCGACCAACGCTGGACTCCTGGGTGTTATGCGGGGAGTTGCCGCTACAGCACGGGGCTCATTGTATGTGAGAACATACTTAGCATTACGAACTGGACAAAGGGGTCAGGGACTCCTTCGGGCATTAGCCCTTGTTAAATGCGGGAGCAGGGTCCCTATTTTATGCAATATTAGAGTCACCACCTGGATCAGCTCTTCTAGGAAATTAGTGGTATAGCAGAACCGGGTAGGATTCCTATACCAATAAAAGAGAGATTTTGGTTTCGGATGAAATAGTTACTTGCCATTTGAATTTGGATAAATCATATTTTGAAAATCTTTTATTATTTCAATAAGCAAAAGAAATGAGTTGGAGAGATACGACCTTTGCGAGCCTAGCCCCTGGAGCATGGGCCCAACATGACTGGACTAATGCATGATGGAAAGTAATATTCACGACCCTCAGTTACCTTTTATTTGCTTCAGGATTACTGGAAGGCCCGATACTGACTAGGACTGTGTTTCTATTGGGAATTCCTTAAGGTTTCTGCAGGGATAACCTCGGGAAATTAGGCAGGAGGACTTTTTGAGTGTTTTGATATATACGGGTAGCTTTTTTGACTAAAAGCTATTTTGAGGAGTGGTGTCTATACCTTGGTATAGTTTCAGTATAGGCTCGATATCTTTGAGGGACGGAAAGAGCTCAAAGGACTTCTGATTTTAGAATTAGGAGGTTTTTCAAAGGTGATTATTAATTAGAGATCCCGAGGGCAGCTTTCCTTTTAGAGAAACTTTGGGAGAGTTGATCGACACTAATGGGAGTATCGATTGACGCAATGCTTGTCAGAGTAGCTTCGCTGAGTCATTGGGTCTAGATTCCCTATTAGCATCGATTGTCGCATATGGGTAGAGTTGATCGACGCAAGTTGGGCAGTGGTAGCCTTGTTGAGTCTTGGTTGTAGGTTTGATGAGTCATGAGGAAAATCAACATGTGGCAGCTTCGATTGTCACTATAGGATAGCATTGATCGATGCAATTAGGGTTACGGCCAGTGTCGATTGGTGCTAATTTTTAGGATGTTAGAATCTTGTTTCCTCAAAGGGGTTTGTAGTTTGGAATGAAACATAGTCTTTATCAGTACCGGTCTGCTCACAGGCTGCCCCTCGCGTACAAAGGCTTACACCATAGAGGTAAAGTTTTTGCATACGCGAAGTGAGCGCGGTGAGTAAAAGAAAGTGTGCGTTCTTTTGCGAGAATATAGTCAACATTATTTGATCGACTAAATTTTGAAAAAATATTTTTGCCCGTTCAATCAATTAATGTTTGACTAGTTTTGAAAAATAAAACCCTTTTAAAGATTCTCACAGTGTTTGTTTATATGAAAATTTTTTGGTCCGCTAGTATTTTAGAAAATGATTTTCATGGAAAGTACAATTTTCAAAAATCCTTGAGTTTTAATTGGCACTGCAATTTGTTCCCAAAACAGGCAGAAAAAGGCCATTTTTAATATGTGTCAATCAACGCATAGGGCTTGTGTCATGGATTGTCTAACATTTTCCCCTTTTTTCAGATTTGGGGTTTTGAGAAGGGAATTCTTCCTTGGCTGACGAAGGCCAAGATTCGTAGAGACATTGCCTACTTTCCTTGGCTCCCTTCCTGGTTGGTTGCTTGGGGGAACCTAGATTCTGCTGAGGCCAAAAGTTGAATCAAGAATGTATCTTTTAATGAGGTGAGCTTTGCGTGTATGTTTTTATTATTTTACTTTTAGCATGTACTAATAACACTTGTTTGCAGACCAATCATGTCCTGTAGGGTCTAGCTGGAGTAGGGTTATGACTGCTGCTGGCAAGATGGTGCCAGAGCAACTAATTTTGGAGAGTCCTTCCCTCAAGTGGTATTTGGGGGAATAGGAATGTGACAAGTGTCCAGGGGAGAGACTGGTGCCACCTGAGCTCTCGAGGTTGTTGTTCTGGCCAGAGTTGACAGAGGAGACTCTCAACATCTTGAAGGGAGAGGGTGAGATGGTGGAGTTGTACGGCAAGGCTACCTATTATCCTAATTTTATGATCGAGTACTTACTTGGTTGGCCCTAGAGGATCAGGTCGAGCCACAAGGGGTATGTTTCTATCTTTTCATGTCCATCTGCGATGTTTCTTCGAGTACTAACCCTATTTTGTTCTGTAGGGCAAAGGGACAAAGGGTCCACACATGTCAGTCGAGGCTACTTCCCATGTCACGGCATCAAAATTATCAGGTTCCCGCAGGTTTACACATCTATCAACATGATTTTTCAGTATACTTTCCCCCTTTTGGCGCGGATGACTCGACCAGGGTAGACATGACCTTTACACCTCCTCATGCGACTCATGAAAGTTTTGACATTCGGTTATGCGAATTGTCTTTATTTTTGTGCTAAATGGGGTTTGTTTGATAGGTGCTGAGAGAGGATAGCGAGAGAGATGGACGCTTGCTCTTTGACTTTCAGAACATTATGTTGGGGAACAACTTTGAGATGGCGGTAAGGCTCAGTAATCTTCTTCCTTTCTTTTCCAATGAATATGCGTGGATGAGTACTTATGGATGAAACATTTACAGGGAAGAATTTAGGCATAGAACGAGGAGTTAGACCAACTCAGAGACGATTATATGGTGCCTCCACTGATTGGATCCTCAGGCTACGGTCAGTATGGGTAGGCTCAACCTTCGGCGTATGCACCACACCCATCTGGTTATAGAGCGCAAAGTCATATGCCCGGCTATCTAAGCCAGGCTAGTTTTGTAGGGGTGAGTTCCTAGTTTCCACCGACTCCTCTATTTGTTATTTTGCCTCTTTAGGTTTTGCTGAGCTAGGGGGAGTGAGAAGGGGCAGGAGTGAGTGCCGAGAAACCATAGCCGAATTTTGATGCCTCTCTCCACTCAGGCATATATGATTCTTAGATTTTGGTTCAGTGCAAAATACATATATATTTTTTGTGGGTCCTGCGTGGTAATTTTATGCAGTACATTCGATGGTTGGATTGGGCATGTCTTTTCCCCTTCATATTTTTCTTTTTCTTTTTGTGGATTGGTGGGTCCTTTGAGGCCCTGTTTATTTTCTTGATGGATGACTTCTTTTTATTGCTCTAGCATGCTAAATCCATTTTTGTTGTTCTTTCCTGAGAACAAATTTCTTTTTGTGGAGTTGGTGTTGATCTTGCAGTCCATTCTTACCTTTCTCAAGTGACGATTAAGTCGGCATGAATAGATTTGAAACACAACTAGTAGGCTACCTTCGGACTCTGAGCCCAGCTAATTGGGATCAGCTTTAGGTTGAACGCCTTTTGAACATGCAATATTACTACAACACCATCCTAAATGACACGCTTCTCCAGAATGCAATAAGTCTATGGGATCCACTGGACCATGTATTTCGCTTCAATAATCAAGAGTTTTGTCCTCTCTACGAAGAGTTCTGTGCTATAATGGACATCCCCCGCAATCGGAATATCAAGGTGCTTAACTCCGGGGCCGCTATGGAGCTGCAAGACATGAGTTTCTTTAGACTTTCTAAGCATTGAAGGGGTTGAATCGTGTCCACCAATCCTGAGTAGCCCGGGCTAATTCTAGGCGTGGCCTTAGAGATTTGTTCCTCCATCACTGCTAGTCACTGAAGTTGGGTTCCTCTTATGGTTATGCTATTCATGGGGGGTTTTCTGTGTGAATCAGACAATGGGATATATAGGCCCAGGTTGATCTCCATAGTCCGCAAAACTTTAGAAGGATTGCCTCCCATGGCTGTGGTCTTAGCAGAAACTTTTATTTATGTGGACTCAATTCACCCGAGTGGCGATGTGACGGTGGGAGGAAGCATGTTGCTTCTTCAGGTATGCTAATCATCTTCTCGTCCTTCACCTGTCATGATCTTTCATCTGTAGTATCCTGTTGATGAGGTTGTCTTATCGCAGGTGTGGCAGATGGAGCATTTGCAGATGATTAGGGCACCAACAAGACCACTAGACTCCTATTCCCCGAAAGACTTTTAGGGTCGGGGAACACAGCCTGGGTACCATAGAGGTCTGTCCTTGCGCAAATGGCTGTATTTTATGCAGAGGTTAAGTGAGAGGGATATCAGGTGGACCTGCCCAAGGTGGAAGATTGATGATGTGATTACCCACATAGTGGCTTAAGGCGTCAAATTGTTGGGCCTTAAGCGAATATCATTTTATTTCCCAAAACACGCAAGGCGACAATATGGCCGTTCTCAATACATACCCGAGTATATTCATGCTTTGCTCGTGAGACCTTAGGGACCTTTGTGGCCAACCCATGTATGAACCAAATGGGAGAACCGTATGCTAACCATTATGAATTACGAGTTGCCATTTAATATATTCCTCAATAAAGCGTATGTGGAGTGGCTCTCTGCCATCAAGATAGCACCTTCTAGAACAGAAAGGCTGGCGATCACCTGCCACTACTATCATCACATGGCAGGTCCTATCCACTAAATTATGTTTTTACAAACTTGTATAATAAAGCCTCGACTTTGTTTCAGGCATAAATGTAATGTATGCGTGCTTATTTTTAATGCATTTCATTTCATCTTACAACATACACTTTTAATGTTCATGATTTTTTAAAAGATACAAATTATGGGATAACATCGACTTTTCAACATGATTTTCCTCTGTTCCACACTGACCTTCAAACATAATATAACTTCGGCTTATCCCAATTAATTGGGTTTGTGAACTTGTTTCCCTCCATATCCATGATTTTTAAAGCTCCTTTGCTAAGGACTCGTTGTATCACATACGGACCTTCCCAGTTGGGGCAAAATTTCCCCCTAGGGTCGGTATGGATGGCTATGACTGGTTTTAGCACAAATTCTCCTACTTTAATAGGCGTGTCAACCTTCCTTACTCAATTATTGAAGGCTTGGCCAATTTGCTGTTGATACATCCTCAAACTATCAAGGGCTTCCAGATGTCTTTCATCGATGGCGTTAAGTGTGTCGTAGCGGGACTTAGCCCATTCATATTCTTGTAGCTTTGGCTCGAGCACCACACGAAGCGATTGGACTTTGATTTCCATGGGGAGAACTGCCTCCATTGCATACACTAAGAAGAATGACATTCGACCTGTCAGGGTCTTGACGCTGGTGCGATAGCCCCAAAGCACATAAGGTAGATGTTCGGCCCAGTCTCGATGGGTAACCACCATTTGGGAAAAAAATTTCTTTTTGGCTATATTGGCCGCCTCTACTGCCCCATTGGCTTGGGGGCGATATGGTGACAAGTGATGATGTTCGACGTCGTGCCGTTCTAGTAGCTATTTGGTCTCTCCCTAGAATTGCACTCCATTGTCAGATACCATGTGGTCGGGTACATCGTATTGTGCAAAGATATGCTTCTAAATGAACTTTGCCATCTTGCTGGCGGTGATTCCTATGTAGGATTCAACTTTGACCAATTTTGAAAAGTAGTCTATCGCTACTATGATGAACTTGTGTCCATTGGTCGAGGATGGTCTGATTTCTCCTATGATATCGATGCCCCACTCCAAGAAGGGCCAAGGCATAGCCAGGTGCTGGAGTTTGATCAGCAGTAGGTGACTGATATTACCATGAATCTGACATTCATGGCCCTTCTTGACTAGGTTCGTACAATCAGCTATCATGGTTTGCCAAAAGTACCCCATTCATTGTACCTTTTTAGCCAACATTATTCCACTCATATGGAGACCACATGCCCCTTCATGTATCTCTTACATGACTTTGTCAACTTCTACTTGTCCAAGGCATTTAAGGAAGATTCCATCAGAAGATATCCGAAACAATCGCCCATAGATGAGTCTAAAGTTAACTGACAGCTTCTGTAAGGTTATTTTGCCAACATCGGTGGTTTCTGCAGGGAAAATCCTGTTTTTGAGGTATTGGAGTATATCGTTGTACCAAGGTGTTGGTTCAGTAGAGATGTGTGCGACTGAGGCAAGGTAGTATAGAGTGTCCGCTACTTCCACTACTATCGGTCTCATCCCTTTGTCCAGTTCATAATGCCAAGTATGTTCACACATAAATTGAGCCCCGCACTCTAGCTACAAATCCCCGCATAAATACCCTAGAGTCCCTCATTGGTCGCGCCAATCCGATCGGCGATTCAGAAGGGTCCCGCCCGAAAAGTTCGCCCACTTACAATGGCGACTCTGCTAGGCACTATTTACTCTTAAAAAGATGAAATAATGAAAATCATTTGAATTTGGAATTATTAGGGTTTACTACATAACATCTGCATATACCCCAAAACCTGGTGGCCTCAATAGCGTATCTCTAGAACTTACTCAAGTTCGTATAGGGTCACGGGGTTGGGATACACCAGCCTTCTGTAGTACAATATAATCTAGTCGGCTAGATTAAGGTCACTAGATTTGAGTATATTTAATGTGGAAAACGAGCTCTTAAACTCAATGAGGGTTCTTGGGCCTAAGTACATAATGCACGGTTACCATCAACCATAACCCTTTCAGATTCATCCTAGCATATAGTAATGCAACCCTAAAAACTTCCCTTAGGGACACCCAATGATTTTCTTAAAAGTTACGAGAGAGAGAGTACATCCTCGCCTACCCTGGGTTGGTAATAGAGGAAAGAACCCCCACTTAGGAAAGATACTCACCAATATGGAGTAATAAGGTCGGAAGGGAAAGATAAAAAATACATATTCTAACAGTGTGCTATTTAAACATCGCATCATACAAGCACCGCTAACCACGATTTGAATGCAGCCATTACATAAAATAGCCATATTATACAGTTGGACCATCACGCATACCCCTGGTATTAAGTGATACAAAGCTAGGAAAAGCCACTCCTAGAGCGCACCATTGTGCATAATCCTAGTATTAAGCGATACCACCTCAGAAAAAGCCGCTCCTAGAGCACATCATCGTGCATACCCTCGGTATTAATCGACACCACCAAAGAAAAGCCGCTCTTGGAGCGCACCATCGTGCATACCCTCGGTATTAAGTGATACCACCTTAAAAAAGCCGCTCCTAGAGCGCACCATCATGTCATGTACTGACTCCAATGACAAAGTGGCGCCAATTGAGAAGAAATTCTCAGATTTTGAGGAAATGCTCCCAAAACTGAAATGCATTATGGGGCCTTCTAGTGCTAACTATACAGATCCGGAGAAGTTCGAACTCATAATACCCGAATTGCTACCTACAAACTTTGTGATGCCTTATGTCCCGCCATTTGACGGCACAGGGTCCCCTAAAGTACACATCAAGGGATACCTGCGCATCATGATGAGCAAGGGCATTCCTGAAGTCCATCGGGTAAATCTGTTCCAAACCACGTTATGTGGCCCCACTACCGGTTGGTACATGAGAATATCAGTAACATAAAATCAATCTAGAAGTTACTCAGTATGGCCTTTATTGAAAACTATACCTACAATGTCAGGGTGGAAACAACCTTGCATGATCTAGAAAGGGTGCACCAGGGCATCAATGAACCTTTTAAGGCTTACTACCGCAAATGGGTTGCAGTCTAATCAGTGGCTGACGGAGCCCTGAAAATTGATGCTCTTGTCATCAAACTAGTGGAGGGATGTAACCCCAAAATTTGGGAAGAAATGAAGATGAAAAAATTCCACACTTTCATAGATGTCGTGGAATATGCCAAGAGAATTGAAAAATATCATGAGGAGGAATGCATTCGACAAGAGGAAGTAGCCTATCATGCAAAAAACAAGTCGTATGATATGGTGGCTCCTCCAAGGTCTTACCAGCCAAAGCCCTCCTACACTAAAAGGGAGGAAAAGAAAATAGAAGCCATCATTGCCATGATCACTCCAACTCCACCTCAATGAATATCACCGTGGATGAAATCCTTGTTCCAAATCTTCACCAAATAAAGGAAGACTGTGGCCATGCAGAGCCTAAAACCATTCGTACCTCCATCGCTGGTCGATCGAGATAATTTTTGTGCATACCATGTGATGAAAGGACACAAGACAAATGAATGTGTTCGATTACTACGTCACCTGCAAAAGATGATCCAAGAAGGGTAGATTGGCCAGATCGAAAGTGGAGTACTCAAAATAACCCGCTTTCGACCTTTGAGTCCCCGATAAATGCTATCCTCCTTCATGAGAATGATAATGGAGAAAGAGATAATACCCAATTCGACTTGGGATTTGGGGAAAACGATATGGGATGGGCACTCTCAGAAATAGATCAAGTGGATGCCAGCACAAGAGAATTATAGAGGTTAGGAAAATTCTCAGCTTTAGCCATAGAAGAACTCGGTATAGAGGGGATACGGATGTAGTCACATTCTTGGACCACTTCGACGATCTCCTAGTAAAATACGATATACTGCCTCCCAGCATAGTCACCGCATTACCTATACTTCTCAAAGAAGATGCGACAGATTGGTACCATACCCTATTGCCTTGACAATTATGGGATTGGGTAGAACTGGAGCATCAATTCTTGGAGCCTTTCCCTAGCAATAGGATTAGGATCTTCCAAGAATCCCTTGATGCGACCAGTCAGACAATATACCTTATTGAGCATGAAGAAGCGCCATCCCCTAAATAGTGGCAATCGAACGATGTTCTAGTCTACCAAACTAACCTAAGGACCATGGGCCTCACAGACATTAAAGACGATGGGATCGAGGTAGGGCCTGACTTGCTTGGCCTCCTTTATTCGTTCAGGCAAGTTAGTAATTCCACGGCCCCCGTTATGCTAGCTACTTTCTTGGATGACCGAGTTTGCAATTGGTACTATGGGTTGCCAATTGAACGGTATTGGGAACTTTTAGACATAAATGCTAGCCTAGCACATACCTTCACAAGATGCAATTCTTGGAATACGGCACGGAGCCATGAATCAACCATTTGGAGCATGGCGGCATCCCTACCTCAGGAGGACGATACCGAGTCAAAATTTTATGATGCATTGTTCATCAATGTTATATCAGTTGGTAAGCACAAAGAAGAATAGGTGTTGGATAATCAAGATGAAGACCCCTGATTCGATGATAACCCCATATTCGATGAAATACACATGATAGAAAGGGTGTTAGCTTATGGGGAAGAGCTCAAAGCATATGGGCTCCTTAATATAGCAATTTAGGAAGGAAATGGAGCTAGATTTTATGGAATTGCGAATCCCATCAGATTCCTGGAATGGTTCCTCCAAACCTTAGAACTATACAAAATTAGCATCTTGGGAGCACTAACTCTGTTTCCAACATTCTTGATCGATCAGGGCCCAAGCTTGGTACTCCCGAATTTTGCCTCACCGGCGATGGGATTGGCCCCTGATGTGCCGAAAATTCATTCACGCATTTGCCCCACACATGCGATTCTTCAAAAATGATGATGGGTCATATTCTAGGATCCTTCCACTTGCTCCTGAAAGCATACACTTTGGACCTGTTTATGAAAGATACATAAATGAGCAAGGAGATAGGATGACCCACATAATTCGTCGCACCACAATCACCACATGTGAAGAGATACATGACCCACGAGAATTTAGGGGACACATGCCTCACCAGAACCCCCATTTTGAGATGGGAGAAAGCAGTCTATCCAATGGGGTTGGCCCGCCAAATGAAAGAACCACACCATCTTATACTACCGGACTTGCTCACCCGCTGTCGAAAAATCTTCCTGGAAGCACCGCCTACCCTGGCATAATACCAAGTAGGCCAATACCATACCCTACACCTATTGAGGAGCCAACGCTAACCAGTTATGTTAGAACGATCCCTGCAAACCCTCAATTGGGAGCCCCAGAACTAGTACACTTCTGAGATTCCCCGCCAGAAGGGATTCAAAATACGCTACCGAGTCTTGAATCCCTACATCCTCAATCCATGTGGGAAGAACTACAAAGAATCATGGATGGGACTCCCACAGAACTCAACATGACTAGGACCGTAAGCTTAACAGAAAGACTAGTCTTCCAAAGGATACAACAAGAAAATAGGGGATCCTCACGGCAGAGGAGGCATCAATCCAATGCCCTTGTGAGCCCAATGGCATTCATGGGCGTACAAGACAATCAAAGGTTTTATAGGTAGTTTAACGTGGCATATGAATCAGCGATTGCCTGGGAAGCCACTCATGGGACCACGCTCCTCCCCAAATTGCCTCCAGAACTCGGGTACAATGAGAGTGGGCACCCTCGAACTACCTCACCATATTCACTGAGGTAATGAACTCGAGGGATGAACACTACTACAGTTGGCCTGAAATCTTTAGCATCACTCTTAAAGGAAGGGCACTATAATGGTATAACTAGACATGGAATAATCCAACCACTCACCGCTATTGCTTCTTTTAGGGCATCCTCAGCCAGACATTCCTTTACCATTTTACCATGGAGGAATCGGACAAAGGACCAAGAGGGGATCCACCCAGGATGGAGCTGTACCCAAGGGATGGGCCAGCAGCATGGGCTTTCCCTTTCTTTACAATAGTCCCTCGTCCAGAAATTATCGAAATACTGGATAATCTCATCTTGGCACATTCTTACATCATCAACATGATCAGAGGAAATGAACCACATGCCCATGTAATGGACGAAATCCTTCGGGCCCACCATAGTTTTGCTGACCGACATACATTGTGAGCCAAGGAATATAAAACTTTTGGTCTCTTGTACTTCCAGGCCCAGACGGTTGCAAGACATTCCCCTACAAGAAAACTTTGACAAATTTGTGGTGTTCAAACCCAAAAATAACTCTGACAGTTCCCTCAAACCCCATCTACTAGATGATGGTTTGCAACACAACCAAGCCCTATACCTAAAGGTTGAAGTACTAGACTGAGTAATGCCATGTGTCATGGTAGCTGATGGCTCTGCACTTAACATCTGCCCTCGAAAGATCTTGTCGATCTTGGGACTAAATGAAGGGATGCTCAAGAAATCTGGAATGGTCATTAAAGCATATGATAACTCCAAAAGGTCCATCCAAGGGACCTTCGAAGCGACAGTAGGAGCAGGAGAGATAGAATCCCTCACGACCTTCACCGTTATAGACAATCCTGTCATGTTTTCCCTCTTACTTGGCCAACCATGGTTCCATGCACTATGAGACGTCCCTTTTGCTATGCACCAAAAGGTGAAGATACCCTATAAAGGGAGGATTGTGACACTTGAGGCAGACGAGGAGTCAACTGTGGCTGCTATACGCACCACTCTGGAACAAGTAGGTAGATTTCTCATGGCCACCATAAAAAAAGATCAAGAATCACCTCAGTGTCTAAACGGGTGAAGAGCTACATGGGCCAATGCCTTACCCCAGGAGCCAGCCTAGGGGCACGAGCGCAAGGTCCCCCAAAATTCAAGTTTACAATAGGAACTTATAACCCCTCCGAACTCAACTATCGAGGTAGGACCCGACAAAAGACATGGTCTAGAACACGTCAAATGTCATAAGTATTTATTCGACCTGGGAAAATTCTTTATCATGGCGAGCTTGAACAAATCAAAACCAAAGAGGGAGAAGTGCCTGGCTTCAAAATATTCTCCGATGTTGCAAACTTCAAAGACACCCTAGCCCGACTAGTCACGAAAGATGGATGGAGAAGAGAAAAACCCCACCTAAAGAGGAGACTTCCAAGAGATATAAGATGATGAACCAGTCAAACATAGAAGAATTGACCATGAGATTGGGTAAGTTAATGGAAGCCCATCTCGAAGACAGGAAGGTCGAAGCAAAGGTGTGGGGAAAAGAACCTTCACAAGAAGGAATGGACAAGATCATCCCCGAGTTAGCCTAGCTTATGATTAAGGGAAAATCCAAGGTTGGAGACACCGTCGCCAGTAGTAGCATGGAAAGTCCGGACAAGGAGACCCCTAAGCCTGATGAAGACATTTCATTCTCTGATATTTTTGAACTAAACAACTTTTACCATGAGAATGATAATAACAATAAAGTGAACGACTTTGCTTACTTGTGTGATGCTTTCGATTACATGCATTCATTTGATCATACATCAAACATTTTTAGTATTCATGATAATCTTTCAAAAGATACAAATTATGGGATAACATCGACTTTTCAACGTGATTTTCCTCTATTCCACACTGACCTTCAAACGTAATATAACTTTGACTTATCCCAATTAATTAGGTTTGTGAACTAGTTTCCCTCCATATCCATGCTTTTTACAGCTCCTTTGCTAAGGACTTGTTTTATCACGTACGGACCTTCCCAATTAGGGCAAAATTTCCCTCTAGGGTCAGTATGGTTGGGTTTGACTTTTTTTAGCACAAGGTTGCCTGCTAGAAGAGGCGTGTCAACCTTTATTACTCGATTATTGTAGGCTCAGGCCATTCGCTATTGATACATCCTTAAACTATCAAGGGCTTCCAGATGTCTTCTGTCGATGGTGTTAAGTGTGTCATAGTGGTACTTAGCCCATTCATCTTCGTGTAGCTTTATCTTGAGTGCCAAATGAAGCGATTCGACTTCATTTTCCATAGGGAGAACTGCCTTTATTCTATACACCACGA
The DNA here is from genome assembly GCA_947683365.1 of Euphorbia pulcherrima. Lineage (NCBI taxonomy): Eukaryota > Viridiplantae > Streptophyta > Magnoliopsida > Malpighiales > Euphorbiaceae > Euphorbia > Euphorbia pulcherrima. The sequence continues at coordinate 25,404,579 of CANTUS010000004.1, forward strand.
AGAACGGCGTTCGACCTGTTGGGGTCTTGATGCTGGTGCGATAGCCCCAAAGCACATAAGGTAGATTATAGGGCCAGTCCCGATGGGTAACCACCATTTTGGACAAAAAAATTTCTTTATAGCTTTATTGGCCGCCTCCACTACCCTGTTGGCTTGAGGGTGATATGGTAACGAGCGAGATGTTTGATGTCATGTCGTTCTAGTAGGTGGATGGTCTCTCCCTAGAATTGCACTCCATTGTTTGATACCAAGTGGTAGGGTACACCGTATCTTGCAAAGATATGCTTCTGAATGAGCTTTGCCATCTTGCTAGCGGTGATTTCTATGTAGGATTCAGCTTTGACCCATTTTGAAAAGTAGTCTGCCGCTACTATGATGAACTTGTGTCCATTGATCGAGGATGGTCTGATTTCTCCTATAATATCGATGCCCCAGGCCGAGAAGGGCTAGGGTATAGCTAGGTGCTAGAGATCGATCGGCAGTAGGTGACTGATATTACCATGAATCTAGCATTCATGGCACTTCTTGACTAGGTTCGTACAATTAACTATCACGGTTTGCCAAAAGTACCCCATTCATTGTACCTTTTTAGCCAACATTATTCCATTCATATGGGGACCACATGCCCCTACATGTATCTCTTGCATGACTTTGTCAGCTTCTGCTTGTCTAAGGCATTTAAGAAGGATTGCATTAGAAGATATCCGAAACCATCTCCCGTTGATGTGTCTAAAGTTAACTGACAACTTCCTTAAGGTTATTCTATCGGCATCGGTGGTTTTTGCGGGGAACGTCCCTTTTTTTAGGTATTGGAGTATATCGTTGTACTAAGGTGTTGGTTTAGTAGAGATCTATGCAACTAAGGCAAGGTAGTATGGAGTGTTTGCTACTACCACTACTATCGGTCTCATGGGTTATTGTTTTGTGTTTTCCAATATTATGGCCAGAGTGGCTAACGAGCCGACCATCTGATTTTCTTCTCTCAATACTTGATGGAATTTGTATTTTTCAAAGAGAGATGCTTTGGCCCATACGGACTCTGAATATGGGCGAAGTGATTCATCCTTTATTTTCCAATCTCCTACTACTTGTCTGATGACTAGAGCAAAGTCGCCAATGACTTCCACTTCTTCTACTCCTAATGTAAGTCATGAGTTTAAGCCAAGTAGACATGCTTCATATTTAGCACCATTATTGGTTACTGAGAATTCTAACCTTTTAGAGAGTGGGATTAGCCCTCCCTCGGGGGATACAATTATGACTCCTAAACCTGCTCCCTTACAGTTCACTATCCTGTCAAAGTGCATGGTCCACTTCCGGGGTCCCTTTGATATCGCGGCCAATGGTTCATTTAGGAATTCAAGGTTTTCGACGTAGTTGGATTCTAAGGGTTGGTTGGCTAGAAAGTCTGCCACGGCTCGTCCTTTGATAACTTTTCGGGTGACATGCTCGATGTCAAATTCTGAAACGAGCAACAACCAGTGAGATAGTTTCCGGCTAATGAGGGTGCTTCGCAAAGGTAGTTCATGAGAGCTACCTTTGCAATGGCTTGGATTTTGTAGGACTGGAAGTAATGCCAAAGCTTCTTCGTTATCCAGACCATAGCGGCATAGGTGTTTTTAACTATAGTGTATCGAGTTTCATATTCCAAGAGTTTCTTGCTGAGGTAGTAAATGGTCTATTCTTACTGGTCTTCATGCTCTTATACCAACATTGCCTTTATAGAGGTTTCTTCAACTGCTAAGTATAAGGTGAGAGGCTTTCCTCATATGGGCGTTTTTAACACTGGTGGGCTAGATAAGTAAACCTTGATCTTATCGAAGGCTTCTTGACATTGCAGGTTCCATTCGACAGGTTATTGCTTCCTGAGAAGCTTGAATATAGGCTCACAAATTATGGTTAATTTGGCGATAAATCTACTGATGTACTGTAATGATCGAGGGAAACATCGGACATCCTTTTTTGGTTTTTGGCGGAGGCATGTCGAGGATCGCCTATACCTTATCAAGGTCAATTTCTATGCCCCGTTGGCTAACAATGGGGAAGACACACTTTTTTGGGTTGAGTCATAGGTTGTACCTCTCTACTCGGGGTAAGGAAGCGATCAAGCATAGCTGGATGCTCCTCAGGAGAGGGTATTTTACCAACATGTCATCGACGTATACCTCGACTTCTTTATGTATCATGTCATAAAGCAAAGTGGTTACTGCCCTTTGATAGGTCAACCCAGTGTTTTTCAGTCCGAATGGCATCACTTTGTAACAGTATTCTCCCTATTCTATAATGAAGGATGTCTTAAATTTGTCGATGACATTCATCAATATTTGGTTATATCCTGAGAAACCATCCATGAATGAATACATGGCTGCTCTGGCTGTACCTCTCTACTTGGGGTAAAGAAGTGATCAAAGACAGCTAGATGCTCCTCAGGAGTGGGTTATTTTACCAACATGTCATCCACATATACCTCGACTTCTTTATGTATCATGTCGTAAAGCGAAGTGGTGGCTGCCTTTTGATAGGTCACCCTAGCATTTTTCAGTCCGAATGGCATCACTTTGTAATAGTATACTCCCTATTCTGTAATGAAGGATGTCTTGAATTTGTTGATGACATTCATCAATATTTGGTTATATCCTGAGAAACCATCCATGAATGAATACATGGCTGCTCTTGCTACACTATCGATTAGCACATCTATATGGGGCAAAGGGAAGTCATCTTTAGGCGAGGCTTTATTGAGATCTCAGAAATCATCACAGACTCGAACCCTGCATCTTTCTTTGCCACTGGTACTACATTCGCCAACCATTCCGGGTATTCCATGACTTCCATGAATTTGCCTTTAATTTATTTAGCTATTTCTTCTTTGACTTTTTTGGCCCAATCAGGTCTTAGTCTTCGCAAATTTTGCTTGACAGGTCATACCTTCAAGTTGGTGGGGATCCTAAACTTTGTAATAGTTCTGTAAATTCCAGGCATGTCATCATAGGACCAAGCAAATGCCTTCACATGTGATTTGAGTACTTCTACCAATTTTGCCTCTAGCTCGGGATCAAGGTCAGTGGAGATTGTTACCATTTTAGGATCATTTCCTTGTCCCAAATTTGTTCTTTTGTAAGATTATCATGAATACTAGAAATGTTTGATGTATAATGAGATGAATGCATGTAATCAAAAGCATCACACAAGTAAGCAAAGTCATTCACTTTATTGTTATTATCATTCTCACGGTACAAGTCATTTAGTTAAAAAATATCAGATATTGAAATGTCTTCATCAAGCTCAGGGGTCTCCTTTTCTGGGCTTTCCATTCTGCTATTGGTGATAGTGTCTCCTACCTTGGATTTTCCCTTAATCATAAGTTATGCTAACTCGGAGATTATCTTGTCCATTCCTGCTTATGAAGGCTCTTCTCATCGCGCCTTTGCTTCGACCTTCCTATCTTCGAGATGGGCTTCCATTAGGTTACCCAATCTCATGGTCAATTCTTCTATGTTTGACTGGATCATCATCTTTTATCTCTTAGTAGACTCTTCTTTAGGTGGGGTTTTTCTCTTCTCCATCTGCCTTTCGTGACTAGTCATGGCAGCGGTGTCTTCAAAGTTCGCAACATCGGAGAACATTTTAAAGCCATGCACTTCTCCCTCTTTAGTTTTGATTAGTTCTAGCTCACCGTGGTAAAGAATTTACCCGGGTCGAACAAATACTTCTAACATTTGATGTCTTATAGACCACATCTTTTGTCAGTTCCTGCCTCATTAGCCGAGTTTGGAGGGGTTGTAAGTTCCTATTGCAAACTTGAATTATGGGGGGCCTTGCTCTTGTGCCCCTAGGACGACACCCAGGGAAATGCATTAGCCAATGTAGCTCTTCACCCATTTAGGCCACTGAGGTAGTTTTTTTGTCTTTTCTTATGGTTTCCGTGAGAAATCTGCCTACTCGTTCTGGAGTGGTGCGTATAGCAGCGACAGTTGACTCCTTATCTGCCTCAAGGGTCACAATCTTCCCTTTATAGGGTATCTTTACCTTCTGGTGTAGAGTGGAAGGGACACCTCCTAGTGCATGGAACCATGGTTAGCCAAGCAAGAGGGAAAATGTGACAAGAATGTCTATAATGGTGAAGGTTGTAAGGGATTTTATCTCTCCTGCTTTTATTGTCGCATTATCATATGCTTTAATGACTATTCCGGATTTCTTAAGCATCCCTTTATTTAGTCCTAAGATAGGCAAGATCTTTAGGTATCATCTACCATGACACATGGCATTACTTGGTCTTGTACTTCAATCTTTAGGTATAGGGCTCGGTTGTATCGCAGCCCATCATCTGGTAGATTTGCATTGGAGAAGACAATGTCTGGAAATCCGACAGAGATTCCACGATCGATTAAAGCACACACTTCTACTGGTGAGGCCAGCGAAGGTGTTTCCATTTGCATTAATTTCTACATGATAGCCCTTTTGTGTGCCTGAGACCATCATAGGAGATCCCAAATGCTCATTTTGACTAGTGTATTTGTTAGTTGTTTGATCGCAGGGATACCAACTTCTTTTATTGGGCTATCTATTGGTAGGGTACCAACAGAGCTAGGCTCGACCTGTATTTGGGGTTGGTAAATCCTCCCACTCCTGGTAACATGGTTGACTGGTTTGAGAGAACCTTCAGGGGTATGTTTGGGTTCGAACACCACAAATTCATTGAAGTTTTCTTCTAGGGGAATGTCTTACAACCGTATGGGCCTGGAAGTACAAGAGACCAAAAGTTTTGTGTTCCTTGGCTCACAATGTACGTCAGTCAGTAAAGCTACAGTGGGGTTTGCCCGAAGGATTTCATCCATTGTGTGGGCATATGGTTCATTTCCTCTAATCATGCTGATGACGTAAGAACATGCCAAGATGAGAATAACTAGTATTTCTATAATTTCTGGACGAGGGACTGTTGTAAAGAAAGGGTAAGCCCAGGCTGCTAACCCATCCCTTGGGTACAGCTCCATCCTGGGTGGATTCCCTCTTGGTCCTTTGTCCAGTTCCTCCATGGTAAAATGGTAGAGGAACATCTGGCTAAGGATTCCCCAAAAGAAGCAATAGTAGTGAGTGATTGGATTATTCCATGTCTAGTTATACCTTTCTAGTGCCCTTCCTTTAAGAGTGATGCCAAAGATTTCAGGCCAACGGTGGTAGTGTTCATCCCTCACGTTCATTACCTTGGTGAATATGGTGAGGTAGTTTCGAGGGTACCCACTCCCATTGTACCCGAGTTTTAGAGGTAATTCGGGAAGGAGCAAGGTCCCATGAGTGGCTTCCCAGGTAATCGCTAATTTATATGCTGCATTAAGCTACCTATAAAACCTTTGATTCTCTCGTATGCTCGCGAATGCCATTAGGCTCACAAAGGCATTGGATTGACCCCTCCTCCGCCATGAGGATCCCCTATTTTCTTGTTGTATCCTTTAGAAGACTAGTCTTTCCATTAAGCTTCCAGTCCCAATCATGTTTAGTTCCATGGGAGTCCCATCCATGATTCTTTGTAGTTCTTCTCAAATGGATTGGGGATGTGGGGATTCGGGACTCAGTTGTGTATTTTCAATCCCTTTTGGAGGGGAATCTCAGATGTGTACCAGTTCTAGGGCTCCCAATTGAGGGTTTGTAGGGATTGTTCTAACATAACTGGTTGGGATTGGCTCCTCAGTAGGTGTGGGGTTTGGTGCTGGCCGACTTGGTATTATACCAGGGAAGGCGGTGCTTCCAGGAAGATTTTTTGGTAGCGGGTGAGCAAGTCTGATAGCATAAGGTTGTGTGGTTCTCTCGTTTGACGGGCAAGTACTTGGTGGGCTAGCCTTATTGGACCGACTGCTTTCTCCCATCTCAAAGTGGGGTGAGGTATGCGTCCCCTGAATTCCCGTGGGTCGTGTATCTCTTTATACGTGCTCAATACGGTATATTGTCTGATAGGTCGCATTAAGGGATTCTTAGAAGATCCTAATCCTATCACAAGGGAAAGCCTCCAAGAATTGATGCTCCAGTTCTACCCAATCCCATAATTATCGAGGGGATAGGGTATGGTACCAATCTGTCACATCTTCTCTAAGAAGTATGGGGAATGCGGTGACTATCCCATGAGGCGGTATATCGTATGTTACCAGGAGACCGTATAGGTGGTCCAAGAACCTGACTACATCCATATCCCCTCTGTACCAGGGTTCTTCCATGGCTAAAGTTGAGAGTTTTCCTGACCTCCACAATTCTCTCGCACAGGCATCTACCTAATCTATTTCTATGAGTGCCTATCCCATATCATTTTCCCTAAATCCCATGTCGAATTAGGTATTATATCTTTCACCGTTGTCATTCTCGTGAAGAAGGATAGCATTTGCCGGGGACTCAAAGGTCGGAAGCGGGTCATTTTGAGTACTCGACTTTCGATCCGACTCTTCTACATTTCCTTCTTGGATCATCTTTTACAAGTCATATAGTAATTGTCTTGTGTCCTTTCATCACATGGTATGCGCAAAAATTATCTCGATCGACCGGCAATGGAGGTACGAATGGTTTTAGGCTCTGTATGGCCCCAATATTCCTTAGTTTGGTGAAGATTTGGGACAAGGATACCGTCCATGGTGATATTGGCTGAGGTGGAGTTGGAGTGATCACGGCAATGATGGCTTCTATTTTCTTTTCCTCCCTTTTAGTGTAAGAGGGCTTTAGCTGGTAAGACCTTGAAGGAGCCACCCTATAATAACGCTTGTTTTTTGCATAATAGGCTGCTTCCTCTTGTTGGATGCTTTCCTCCTCATCATATTTTTCAATTCTCTTGGCATATTCCACGACATCCTTGAAAGTGTGGAATTTTTTCATCTTCATTTCTTCCCAAAATTTGGGGTTACATCGCTCCACTAGTTTGATGACAAGAGCATCCATTTTCAGGGCTCTATCAACTAGTGATTGGACTGCAACCCATCTGCAGTAGTAAGCCTCAAAAGGTTCGTTGATGCCCTGGCGCACCCTTTCTAAATCCAGTAAGGTTGTTTCCACCCTGACATTGTAGGAATAGTTTTTAATAAAGGCCGTACTGAGTAACTTCCAATTCGATTTTACTTGACTGGACATTCTCATGTACCAATTGATGGCGGGGCCACACAATGTGGTTTGGAATAGATTTGCCCGATGGACATCGGGAATGCCCCTATTCATCATGATGTGTAGGTATCCCTTGATGTGCGCTTCGGGGGACCCTATGCTATCAAATGGCGGGATATAAGGCACGACAAAGTTTGTGGGTAGCGGTTTTGGTATTATGAGTTCGAACTTCTTCAGATCTGTATACATGGCACTAGAAGGCCCTGCAATGCGTTTCAGTTTTGGGAGCATTTCCTTAAAATCTGAGAATTTCTTCTCAATTTTTACCACTTTGTTATTGGAGTCAGAACCTAAAATTTTGGCGGCTCACATGTTGTTGATAATGGTTTCGAATTTCCTAACAAAATCCTCAGAAAGGATCATGTCATGTATTGCTTTGGGAGTCACCTTATGATTGTCAGCCATTTTGTTGCTTTGTTCTATAATCGTGGGATCATTGGAATCTGATTCCTTAGGAACTCTACTATAAGGTTGCTTCTTCTTGGGTGCTAGTGGAATTGCCTTGGGTGATTTTGGCTTTTCAAGCTAAAATAAGCATGGATTAACTCACGCCTTTATGTATGATGCATGGACCTATAGGTTTTTATTATGTTTTATAAAGTGTATGATGTGCAAATGCTGAATGATGGTGCATGGTGTGCCGTAGGAGTGGTGACTCTGGGGTTTTAGTTTAGTATTAGGATTACGTGTGATGGTGTGCTTCTAGGGGTGGCTTTTCTTTTTGCTTTGTACCGGGGGTACGTGCGATGGCGTGCTCGAGGAGCGGCTTTTCTGAGGTTGTATCACTTAATATCGAGGGTTCGAGCGATGGTGTATTCTATGAGTGGTATCACTTAAAACCGAGTGTATGCATGATGGTGCACTCTAAGAGTGGCTTTTCAGAGGTGGTATCGCTTAATACCAAGGGTATGTGCGATGGTGCACTCTAGGAGCGGCTTTTCTGAGGTGGTATCACTTAATACCGAGGGTATGTGCAATGGTGCATTCTAGGATCAACTTTTCTACAGTGGTATCGCTTAATATCGGGGGTATGCATGATGGTGCACTCTAGGAGTGGTTTTTCCTAAGGTTGTATTGCTTAATACCGAGGGTATACGTGATGGTGCGCTCTAGGAGTAGCTTTTCTGAGGTGGTATTGCTTAATAACAAGGGTATGCGTGATGGTGCGCTCTAGGACCAGCTTTTCTGAGGTGGTATCACTTAATATCGAGGGTATGCATGGTGGTGTACTCTAGGAGCAGCTTTTCTGAGGTGGTATCACTTAATACCGGGGGTACCCACGATGGTGCGCTCTAGGAGCAGCTTTTCCTAGCTTTGTATCTCTTAATACTAGGGGTATGTGTGATGGTCCAATTGTATGATATGGCTATTTTATGTAATGGCTGCATGCAAATGGTGGTTAGCGGTGCTTGTGTGATGCGATGTATAAACAGGCACACTGTTAGAATATGTATTTTTTATCTCTCCCTTCCAACCTTATTACTCCATCATGGTGAGTATCTTTCCTAGGTGGGGGGGGGTCCTTTCCTCTATTACTAACCTAGGGTAGCTGGGCACGTACTCTCTCTTGTGACTTTTAAGAAAATCCTTGGGTGTCCCTACGGGAAGTTTCTAGGGTTGCATTGCCATATGCTAGGCTGAGTCTGATAGGGTTATGGTTGATGGTAACCGTGCATTATGTACTTAGGCCCAAGCACCCTAATCGAGTTCAAGAGCCCATTTTTTACGTTTAATATACTCAAATCTAGTGACGTTAATCAAGCCGACTAGATTATATTGTACTACACATGGCTAGTGTAACCTAACCTCGTGCCCCTATACGAAGTTGAGTAAGTTCTAGAGACACGCTGTTGAGGCCACCGATGTTTTAGGGTATATGTAGATGTTATACAGTAAACTCTAATAATTCTAAATTCAAATGATTTTCATTATTTCATCTTTTTAAGAAGAACATAGTCCCCAGTAGAGTCGCCACTATGAGCGGGCAGACTTTTAGAGCGAGACCCATCCGGGTTACCAGTCAGATTGGCGTGGCAACACGGGACCCCCGAGTGTTTATGGGGGGAGTCATTGCTAGAGCACGGGGCTTGTTGTATGTGTGAACATACTTGGCATTACCAACTGGACAAAGGGGTCGGGGACTCCTTTGGGGATTAGCCCTAAGAGTCCCTATTTTATGCAATATTAGAGTCGCCACCCGGATCCGCTCTTCCGGGAAATTAGTGGTATAGCTGATCTGGGTAGGATTCCTATACTGATAAAAGAGAGATTTTGGTTCGAGATGAAGTAGTTACTTGCCATTTGTATTTGGATAAATCATATTTTGAAAATCTTTTGTTATTTTAATAAGCAAAAGAAATGAATTGGAGAGATACGACCTTTGCGGGCCTAGCCCTTGGAGCATGGGCCCAGCATGACTGGACTAATACATGATGGAAAGTAATATTCTTGACCCTCAAGGTTTCTGTAGGGATAACCTCGAGAAATTAGGTAGGAGGACTTTCTGAGTGTTTTTTTATATGTGTGGGTAGCTTTTTGACTAAAAGCTATTTTGAGGAGGGGTGTCTATACCTTGGTATTGTTTTAGTATAGGCTCGATATCTTTGAGGGACGGAAAGAGCTCGATGGACTTCTGATTTCAGAATTAGGAGGTTTTTCAAAGGTGATTATTGATTGGAGATGTCGAGGGAAGCTTTCCCTTTATAAAAACTTTGGGAGTGTCGATCGACGCAATGCTTGTCAAAGTAGCTTTGTTGAGTCATTGGGTCTAGATTTCGTATTAGAGTCGATCATCGCATATGGGTAGGTCAATCGTCGCAAGTTGGGCAGTGGTACCCTTACTGAGTCATGGTTGTAGGTTTGACGAGTCATCAAGAAAACTGGAACATGGCAGTGTCGATCGTCGCTATAGAATAGCATTGATCGATGCAATTAGAGTTATGGCTAGTGTCGATTGACGCAGATTTTCAGGATGTTAGAATCATGTTTCCTTGGAGGGGTTTGTAGTTTGGAATGAAACACGGTCTTTGTCAGTATCGGTCTGCCATCTCTTGGAAAAGGTCTTAGACATCATTGGCCTTGGATGGACCGTGCTCACAGTGGCAGAGCTTGAGTTGAGACTACTTGCCTTGCACTCCAACATCTAGCACATAATACAACTGTACCAGAGGATGGCCGGCACTAGTTCTTTCCTGGCACAGCAGCAATATCCTCAACAGCCGATAGTAGTCCATAATTGAGACTATTATAGTAGACAGGAAAGAAGATAGTTGAGGGGAAGGTTAGCAACAATGACAGGGCATACTGATCCCTCCCCCCCTTAGTAAGTGGGCTCAGCTGCCCAATCTAGCAGTCGTGCAACTCTCCATACTTGATCTTGTCCTTCCCCTAGGATGAAGCCAAAGTGGTCTCTCTACGTATGCCTTCACCTTAGTCCGGGAGTACCATTGGTAAGCATAGACATCAAATTAGAGAATAGCTCTCTCCCAGCTCAGCTAAGTGTGCATACATCAGACAAGGTGGAAGGTATGGGTCAGCAAATGAAAGGTATGGGTCATCTCCAAGCATCTCTCTATAAAGGTCAATATAGCTTCAAGGGCCTGCGTCTTCAGCGCTTGAGTAATGGCTCGGATGATGTCAGTAAACATGAACGAATCAATACGAGCCAACACTCAGTATCCCCCGCCATCCTAATCCCCAGTTAGAATGCAGTGGACAAGTCAAAAATCATAAAAAAAAGTTGTGAAAAAATTAAGTTTTAGATATTCTACCCTAGGAAGAAGGACCCATACAGATCCACCCCACCCGTACGGGGTCCAAGAGCACCACCTGTATGAAAAATAGGACCCGTACGGGTCCCTTCACCCATACGGGTCCCTTCACCTATACGGGTCCCCTACAAACAACCTACTCGCCCAAAAATTCTCAAATAATCCAAATTCATCCAATTTTAACCAAAACTAACCCATAAGCTCCCTAGACTAAAGTTACATGTGTTAAGCTTGGTTCAAGGCTCTAAAAACAACCTAATTCATGCCGAAATTGGAGAATTTTGAAAAATTACAAAAATGGAGAAAAGGTGGAAACCAAGCAACTTACTTGTAATTTGGAAGCGTGAGAAGAAGGGGAAGCAATCAAGGGTACCTCAGAGGTAGGTGTGAGCCCGAGGAAAGAATCTCCCTCTCAAAAATCGTAACCAAAGGCCATCAGACATTACCGGAGTTCCAAATCACCCACTTTGGGCAAATTCTCGTTCTGGAATGTGAAATGGCCTGTCTTCGGGATCTTTTTGTACATCTTAGGACACTTTTGGAGGAATTTAAGAATTTTTTAAAAAGAGGGAATAAGGGACTGCTCGGCTTTTTAAAATTGCCCCAACACCACCCGTACGGGTCCCCCAAGTGCCATAACCCACCCGTATGGGTCCTCCCCACCCGTATGGGTCCCTAAACATCTAATACAAAATAGTTTCAAACCAAATAAGCTCCTTAACAGCAGGTGCATATAGGGTCCAAACTAGGGGTCAACCCCACTTCTCGTAAACTCTGTATTTCAGTTAATCAGCGGAAAAACCCCTAGCTCACCTTGATCCTTGATTGAAGAGGAATAATTTTTTGTTTTCACAAAGTCAATCAAGAATCAAGGTAAGCAAATTTCATGTCAAATACTAATGTGAATAATTTTCATGTGCAGGTCCACCCCACAACAAATTTCCCTATCAGACAAGTCAACCAAGTAGGCGCTTCCCTAGCACTAACCAAGGAGCATTACCTCATTCCCCAGTGACAAAATCAGTCAAAAGGCATCCGCCACCCTCCGACACACTAGGGGCATCCATCTTAGGAATACCACCAAGGAGCATCATCCTCAACAATCAGCTCCCTAGGGGTACCTTGATTTATGTTGGGCCAAACCCAAAATTTCTAAACACAGTTTACAATTTGTTCAGGGGCTAACCCCCATCCACACATCTTCTTTCTTGATTGAAGGGGCAAAAAATTTTGTTCACCATAAAGTAAATCAAGAACTAAAATGTATCATTTCAAGCAGTAACTAATGCAACATTTTAATTGTCTTTTTGGAAGGTAGCTTAAAATCCCCGGTAGGAGAGTCGTTTGCCTTAAGAAAGGCATATACCACCAGCAGGAGAGCCGTCCGCCATAAGAAAAGGATACACCAACAATAGGAGCATCATCCGCCTTAAGAAACGGATACACCATCAACAAGAGCATCATTTGCCTTAGGAAAGGAAAGCACTATCATCCAGGAAAGTCAATCCGCCTTAAGAAAGTGATACGAGGAGAAGTTATCCACCTTAGGAAAGGGATACACCAACATCAGTTAAAGGAAAGTTCTTCGCCTTAAGAAAGGGATACGCATAGCAAAGAGAGATGTTCACCTTAAGAAAATAACACCGAGGAAAGGCGTTTACCTCAAGAAAGGAACCCAACCGTATCATCACCTCAGGTATGATTCCTAAACCCTTGCTCATATTGTGAGATCATACTAATCAGTATCTATAGTGATCCTAAAAGAGGCAGTTTGTAAGCACTAGATTATAAGTATGCTTCTCTCGAAATGATGATGAGAGCTAGATAATGTAATCTTTTAAAGGTTTTCATACTACAGCAGAGATGATTTTACCTCGAGTTTAGGAACCTAGACTACCTTTAGAACCCGTACGGGTCATACCTAAGGGGTACGAAGCCATGGGTTGACTCCTACGGCCCCACGCCTCTGTGGGACTCAAATGAGTCAAACTTTTTTACATGGATGTGAATGAATTCCTGAATCTAGTGAATTAGGACACGCTTAAGTGTTATCATGTTTAGGTTAAAAGAAATAAATCATAGAAAAGCAGCACACTGAATAAAAGAAATAAAGAATAAATCACCCAACGGGTTGTCATCTACTGCTCGGGCAAAAATTAGGGTGTAGCCCGTTGATTGGTATTCCACAAACTGATCTGGAAAAAATTAGGGTACTCCAACACAAAAAAATAAAGCCCGCTAAGTTGAAAACCCAAAAAGGGCGACTTAGGCAAAAGTTAGGGCATCGAGAGAAAAATGTCAATTGCTTTCTGGAAAATCTATAAAAGGACTAGTAGGTAATAGGAGTTAACCATTGGAAATCATTACCATTGCCTATGTACTCAAATTTATTTCATCAATGAACATGTTATGATTTGCTAAGAATCTTGGTCTTACGAATGCATGCATGTCTTTGAGTGAAATTATCACAAGTATGTGAACATCAATTTTTCTCTACATTTTGTGCATCTTTATTGCTGTCATCTTTACTAACTGCGCGTGAGTACCATTCAACAAAAGACAAAAATATTGATAAGCCATAAAAGAAACAAGGTTTATACAAATGTCAAAAAAACCCTGCTAGATCGAGAACCTGAAAAGGCGATCTAGGTAAAAGTTTAGGCAAAAGAAAATGTCCGCTAGATTGAGCCGTCAAGGACAATTCAAGCAAAAATCAGGATAAAAGAAAAAAAAAAGAAGAGCCTGCTGTATTGAAAACCTGAAAAGGCAGTCCAAACAAATGTTAAGACAAAAGAAGAAGTCCGCCGGATTAAACTGTCAAGGACAATTCAGGCAAAAATTAGGACAAAAAGAAAAAGAAATAGGAATAAATGTTCGATAGGTCATCTCACACTGAATGTCCTACGCAAAAATTAGAACTCAATTCTAAAATGCCAGCTTATTACTGCTCTTGCTCTTATTTGTCAAAACATCATTTGTAATTGTAATGTTTCCCAGTTGGGATCCATTGAACCCAATTCTCCCACTGTGAAGTCACAAAATAGCACGCATCCTTAGAAACGCTAATTTCACTCAACTAGCCTTGGTAATGCTTGTCAGTCTAGATTGGGTCAGTTCGTCACAATTTGGAATCTCGAATATTCAACGGTTAGCTCACCTTCTCAGAGTATGCTCTAAGTTGGTCATGAGTACTTTTGTTTCATGATGTCAATTTTTAGGTAAGTTATGCCAAGAGGCAGGATAAGCCAACAAGCAACAGTATTCAGTGGTTTCAATTCAGAAAAAGGGAAGACTTAACATGCATAAAGTAAAAGCAGTGTGTAAATAACGTCCATGTTTACATCAAAGCAAAGCCACGAAGGGCCGAAAACATAAAAAATCTAAAAAGAAAGTCAAAATCTAAGCTATAGGGAAATCATGTCACTGAGCCATATCTGGAGCCACATCCTACATATCAGCCAGTAGGTCATCCATATCAATCATCACTGTTGGTCTAGATTAAGGGTTTTAGCAAGTAAAACAGGTGCAGCAGAAATTCAAAAATTTAATCTAGAGTCCAAGATCTCCTAAGCTTGGCATGATTGATAGTAGTAGTAGTCAAAAATTATTCTAGGTCATAAACACTTATTAAAAGGACCTAATAATAATTTAACTACTTACAAGTTGAAGAATGGATCTCGTAGTCGGCAGAAAGTCCCAAGAGCTACGTGCACAGACTCTAAAGTAGAAGCCCTCTATAAATAGTCACCACGAGCACCACCGACCAAAACCTTCTAGAAAAGGAGTACCGATAAATATGCGGAAGACAGCTAGATCTTCCCTACTAATTTGTTCTAGAAGAAATTCCTTAGTTTTCTAATCTAAGTAAATATGTATTCCGACAGATTACTTATAGGAAATAGAATAACTAAGAGAATAAGAGAGGAAGAGAAGGAGTATGAGATTAAGGACTAAAAATAGTGAAGGAGGAGGCTTCTATTTATAGTGGTTAGGAAATATTCAAAGGAAATTAATCCACAATCTCATCCAATTAGAATTAAAATAAAAGGGGCAATTAAAACTATTACTAAACCAAATAGAGTTTGGAACCAACTCAAGTTGGGAGCTTGATTGGGGAGCAAGCTTTCCACTTGGTTTCAAACACTACTGGCTGAATGACCAGCAGTGTAGGCTGGGCCTGCACAGGCGCGCTTGCACATGGTCCAACATAGCATAGCCCTTGCGACCTATGCTGCACAGTGCCATGCACTGGCTTTTAGGCCACACACTTGCGCAGCCCATCAGGATGTGCATGGTGTGCCATATGCCTATGGGTCATGCACTAGAGCAAATTAGCTATGTACCATAAGCCATAACTATTAACATAGTGGTCATGCTCAATCTATGTCAAAGGCTTGGTCAGACCATCCACCAGGTTCTGATATGTGGGTATATATTCCATCTGTATATCCTTATCCCTTATCATATCTTGAACTATATGATATTTCTTGTGTATATGTCTTTTTCTCTGAAGATACTATGGTTCTTTTGCTTGAGCAATACCCCCAGTATTATGATAATATAATACTATTGGATCCTCTCTACTAGACACCACACCGAGATCACCAATAAAGCTCTTTATCCAAATAGCTTGTTTCGCTGCTTTTGAAGCAACAATGTACTCAAATTCAGTGTTTGAATTGGCAGTTGCATCCTGTTTTGAAATTTTCCAAACAATCACCCTGCCATTTAACATAAACATGTAACCTGACTATGACTAGGAGTCATCTTTGTTAGATTGAAAACTCACATAAGTGAATCCCTTTACTATAAGATCACCTTCTCCATATCTCAAGAACATTACCTTAGTCCTTCTCAAGTACTTAAGGATTTTCTTAACAGCCATCCAGTGCTTCTCAGCTAGATCAGATTGAAATCTTCTTATGATGCTTAACGCATGTGAGACATCTGGCCATACACACATACCATAGCATACATGATAGATCCTACTACGGATGCATAGGGAATTCTACTCATGTGCAATCTCTCCTCTTGTGTCTTTGGACACTCAGATTTACAAAGGTTAATTCCATGACATATTGGAAGATAACCCTTTCTTGGTTTCTCAAGGTTAAACCTTATCAATACCTTGACTATGTATGTATCTTGTGAAAAACCTAGTAGCCTCCTAGATCTATCTCTGTAGATCTTTAGACCTAGTATAAATGCTACTTCTCCTAGGTCTTTTATGGAAAGCTTTCTTAACCACCACGTCTTAACCATTTGAAGAAAGGAAATGCCATTTCCTATTAGTAGTATGTCATCAACATATAGCACAAGGAAAATGACGGCACTCCCACTAACCTTCTTGTACACACAAGGCTCATAAGCATTTGATATAAAATCTAACTCTTTGATCATATCATCAAACCTTATATTCCAACTCCTAGATGCCTACTTAAGTCCATAAATGGATCTTTACAGCTTGCATACCTTTGAGCCATTTTGAGGCATAAAACCCTCAGGCTATATCACGTATGCATCCTGATCAAAGTTTCCATTTAGGAAAGTAGTTTTTACATCCATCTGCCAGATCTTATAGTCATAATAAGTAGCAATGGCCAAGAGTATCCTTATGGATTTAAGCATGACTACCAGTGAAAAGGTTTCTTCATAATCAATACCTTCTCTTTGACTATAACCTTTTGCCACCAACCTTGCCTTATAGGTAATTGTGTTACCATCCATGTCGGTTTTCTTCTTGAAAACCTATTTCATCAGGTGCATCAACCAATTTTGATACTTGGTTTTCATACATGGAATCAATTTCTGATTTTATGGCTTTTAAACATTTATCAAAGTCTGAGCACTCTGTTGCTTCCTTATAGGTCATAGGTTAATCATCCTCCATTACAAAGATTTGTTTATCATCTGTAATGAAAATTCCATATCTTTTAGGAGCGTTGGGAACCCTTTTAGATCTAAGAAATGGTTATTGTGTAACAGGTTGGTCCTCGATCAAACTCTGTAGTGTATCAGTCGTAGGAATTATCAGTTGATCATCTTGTTTGCCTACCTGAACCTCAAGTTCAAGGTAGCTCCCACTAGCTTTTGCAAGCAAGTGTTGATTCTCAAGGAACTAAGCAATCCTAGAAATAAACACTTTTTGTTCCATAGGATCATAAAAATTATATCCTACTATCTCTTTAGGATAACCTATAAATAAGCATTTGTCAGCCTTAGCTCCTAGCTTGTCTGACATTGTCCTTTTAACATAGGAAGGATATAGAGAGGGTTTGTTACCATACCACCTTTTGTATGGTGTTGTATCAACTGATTTTGAGGGCACATGATTTAATATATAAACTACGCTCTCAAGCGAGTATCCCAAAAAGGATTTACTAAGACTTGCTTGGCTCATCATGGACCGAACCATGTCTAACAAAGTTCTATAACTCCTCTCAGACACACCATTGTACTGAGGAGTATTTGGAGGGGTCCGTTGTCATAATATTCCATTATCCCTTAGATAATCTTGAGACTCTTGGCTTATATATTCTCCACCATGGTCTGATCATAGTGCCTTAATCTTCTTTCCAAGTTGTTTCTCAACTTCATTCTTATAGTCTTTGAATCTTTCAAAACTATTTGATTTATGCCTCATAAGGTACAAATACTCATATTGTGGGTAATCAATGGTAAAAGATATAAAGTAGACGAATCCTCCACGTGTTTGCACGTTTCTTGGACCACATACATCTATGTGTATTAAATCCAATGTACTTGTGCCATGTTGCTCTTTACTGTTGAAGGGTTTCTTTGTCATTTTGCCTAATGAACAAGGTTCGCATGTCCCATAAGACTCCTAGCCTATTGGGCCCAAGTCACCACCTTTGTGTAACTTAGTTAAGTGAGTTTCGTTTATATGGCCTAAATGACAATGCCATAAGTAGGATGATTTGTCTTTATATAATTTCAATCTTTTAGCATCATTCATATTAAAAATTTTAGCTTTAGTATTTAAAATGTATATGCCAACAAACAAAATTCCATTGCCATAAAAGAATACTATTTTTAAGAATTTGACAATATTTATTATTAAATAAAACTTCAAATCCTTGTGCTACTAAACACGCAACAGAAATAATATTCTTAGTAATAACCGAAATATAATGGCATTTGTTTAATTCTAAAACTAGGCCACTTGGAAACTTGAGAATATATGTTCCTACAGCTGATGCAGCAACCCGTGCTCTATTTCCAACTCGTAGGTCCAACTCTCCTTTAGCCAGCCTTCTACAGTTCTGTAACCCCTGTACAAAAGTATAAATATGAGTACCACATTCAGTATCTAATACCTATGTAGACTTATAGGGAACTATAGTGAAATTTTCAATCGTGAACATTCCTGAAGTATAATCATCTTTCAGCTTTGTCATCTTATGCTCAGAAAATGTAGCCATGCAGTTTTTCTTCCAATGATCGATCCCACAGCATTGAAGAAAGACATTCTCAGAAGTTTTTTTCTCCTTTTCGATTTTTCTTTTGTCACTTTTGTTGTTGACTTTTAACTTCCCTTTCATCCTATCTTTAAGACTTTTAGAATTCATGGCTAGATGCTTTTTTTTCAAAATTTCTAAGTTTACTTATAAACTCTAAAGTTTTAAGAGACTTTCTAGACATTCGATAGTCATTCACAAAAGGTGAATACTTCTCTGATTGTTGGTCTATCGTAAAATTGATTTCCAATGCAAAGTCCTCCTTGACTCCTATCTAAACCATACGTTTAGAATACTCCAAGTATTTTGTGCAATATTCAGATGCCAAGATGTCACCATTTGTTTCATCAGTAGTTCCAAAAAAAATTTTTATTTGAGATATCTCAAGATTAATGCTATTTCTGTATTCTTTGAGATGAATCAACATAGACTCCAAGTCCATGTCCAAATGTTGCTTTCTAAGTTTGGAAGACATTGTTTCAAGTATCATAAGAGATACTATGTACACGTCCTTTATGTGTTTTTCATATGCTTCCTTTTGTTTATTGGATGCATCAACATTTGGCTTAATTAGTTTGGGATGATCCAGAACATAGTCTAGATCATTTTTCTTTAACTCTTCTTTAAGAGCCTCAAACCATGTGTCAAAATTACATCCATTTAATTCCTTGTCAAGAATTTGGTGAAGGTTTATGTTTGTAGTCATATTCAACCTAGATATAAGAAACGAATTATTGCTTTAGACTTAGTTGTTCTACATGCATTTAATTTAAGGTCTTTTAATTAAATACATATTCTTACTATTTTATTAAGGTTTATTCTAAAATGTAATAGGCCCTTCTACTATCTTTCGGGAAACATGGTCTAATCATTCTCCTTAGTTGGTAGCATCTATAACTTATTAAGCTAACCCCTGCTATCACAAGTCAACCTAACTTAGACAGATATAGGAGAATCTAGTCCATTTGCATCTAATGCAATTGCTAATTGATTTGAGTTCCAACCAATTGACGTGTATAACCAATTATATGACTCCTCAAATGATGCCTCCAGCCCAGCATTAGCTCTGATATTTCATGATCTCTAGAATTTCTAAGCTTGGGAATATGAGAGAAATTTGAGCTAGGGGTAAAAGAATTTACAACTTTGGTTCCGTTCCCGACTCTTTATCTGATCGCTATGACAAATAAGGTTTTTATCATCATCAGGCTGGAGTAGACCATGCTAACAGTTTGCCCCTCACAGACATGAATTTCATATGTGAAATTTGGTCATATGAGAAACAAACCAAAACTTTTTTGTGTGAATGCATGAGTTAATATTTTAATCAATAAATTCTGAAACAAAATATTTTGCCCCTTTGATTAAAATTTTCAATGAGAAAATTCTTTTCAAAAGAAAATTTGAAATAAAAGATTAAACTATTAGGGATATCAAAAACAATATTAATGTTATTTTTGAAATGAAATTAAGCTATTGAAATGCATGCGAGTGCATGCAAAAATATTCTGTGGTCTGCCCATTTTAAAAAGGGTTTCAAAATGATGCAAGAAGATGAGTAGAAGGCAATACTTACCTTTGGTGTTAGTTATAGTCATGACATCATACATGTTGATTAGTTTTCACATCGGGTAGGATGGCATTGACAGCCACTTTTGATCAATTTTCTTATAATGAGATCGGCACTATCAGCGTCAATGACAGGTTTTCTAATGATTGGTTAGGCATTGTCCATCTTAACGACATGTCTTGAGTTAGGCACTGTTTGCCTTAATGACAGGTTTTCTCGTTATGAATTCAGCACTATTTGCCTTAGTGACAGGTTTTCTTGCCAGGAGTTCAACATTATCTGCCTTAATGATAGGTTTTGAGTTAGGAACTGTCTGCGTTAATGACAAGTTTTCTCGTCATGAGTTCGGCACTGTCTACCTTAACGACAGGTTTTCTTGCCATGAGTTTAGCACTGTCTGCCTTAATGATAGGTTTTAGGTTGGGCATCGTCTTCCTTAATGACAGGTTTTCTCGCCATGAGTTAGGCACTGTCAGCCTCAATGACAAGTTTTCTCGTCATGAGTTTGGCACTGTCCACCTTATCTTGATGAATACTTCTCATTGAGGAGGAAGTATTGTTGAATATCGTGATCAATTCTTATCTTCTGGGAGGAAGAACTGTCGAAGATGGTGATCAGGTCTTCTCATCTAGGAGGAAGAACCAACGGAGATGGTGATCAGGTCTTCTCATCTAGGAGGAAGAACTGTTGGAGTTTGTGATCAGGTCTTCTCATCTAGGAGGTAGAATTGTCGGAGATGGTGATCTGGTCTTCTCATCTGGGAGGAAGAACTATCAAAGATGGTCATCAGGCCTTCTCATCTTAGAGAAAGGTTTGCCAAATGCGGGGATCGATTCTTCTCATCTTGGAGGCAGATCGTCAAGTAGAGCGATGATTAATACTTCTCATTGGGGAGGAAGCATTATCGAATATAGTGATCTTGTACTCTAATTTGTGAGAAAGACTGTTACATGCATCTCACATCATCAGGACACTGACTGAATGTTTGGCCAAGTTCTACAAGCCAAGATTTAGTTGTCGAGTGATTTTAGAGCTTGTGTTATGGCCAAAGATATATCTTGAATTCTCCATAGATTAGATTGATCTTGGATAGCGTCAAAGTCGATTCTCCTTTGTGATCTTTGTTGTTGTGGTTAATTTTAAAGTTGAATATTGACTTTTTTATTCTTGTTTTTAGGTGACCATTAACTCTTGTTTCGCAATAAGTTTCCTGTACCTCTAAACATATGAAATGCATGTAATGCATAATTCATGATGTTTATATTATATGTTTTGAGATTAGGATCCAGTAGTTGTAGGATAAGGTTCTCCATATTTTGGTAGATTTTGCTCATAAAGTATGTATAGTGAAATGTCATGCTCCGAGCCTTCTTGACCCTTTTCTGACAACTCCAAGGATGATCAAATTGACTTTTAATGATGTCCGAGGGGATGCTTTAACTCCCTTAGTAAAATTGAGTGTGATTTGAACTATATGAGGATCTATCACCGAATATTTATCCATCAATCTTTGCTAGATACTGCGATTAGCTTTTAGGATCCGATTGATAATATCTTTCAGTTTGACGATAAGAACTTTGCCCTATGTATGAGGAATTCTATGCCATACTAAAAATTCCTTGTGACTAGGAGATTGTAGTCCCTGCTCAAAATGTCTCTTACTCTGGAAGACTGTTGAACTATTTCAAACCTCTGTGCTGTTATAGGCAGAGGTTAATCAAAGGTTCCGGGTTGAGTCTTTTGAAGCCTTTGAATATATGCTTCAGGTTGATTCCTTCTGATGTTCCCTGGTTGCCACTCATGTATTGACTAATATTAGGCTAATATCTATGTGAGACTGTCACTAGGATCTTCAGTTTTGTGCTCATTCCCATGATCGAGTTGTGGTCTTAGCTGAGACTCTAATACACATGCAATCTATCCATTATGAAGGAGGAAATTCTCTCAGAGGGAGTAAACTTCTTTTGCAATTGTGGCTCTTCGACAAATTAGGTATCTTGAGTGGTCCCGAGACAAGGTTTGACCCAAGCAGTTTCTGCGTGCAATTCTCCCTAGTTTAGGATGTTGAGAATGATAAGGAATATACCAACTTTATTACAGCTAAGTGCATCAATAGGATGTAGTTACACACTATTATGGGGATATGCTAGATCTACCCTTGGTGGAAGATTTCTCATGTTACAACATTTGTTGCTTTCGGAGGTATGGTGCTCTTGGGCTTCATTGACAACACTTTCTATTCACCTGGATGTTTATGCAGGAAATACGGATGACCTCAGAGGTTTTCAAAATCATTATGCTCTACCAAATGTCTCGATTTCATCTACACACTATAGTGCAGGTATCTACAGATGTGGAATAATCAAGTGCAAGTCCCCATGAACTACACTATTTCCTTCAATATCCATCCGAATTTCGCTTATAGGCATTGGCTCAGTTCCATCAGGGAGTTAACCACTGCTGAATAGAGGAAAGAGATGACAAGGCACCTTCATTCTCATCCGGCCAGTGCTAGCCACTAGGTTGTCCCCCTGGCTTGAAAGAAAAGAAGAATGTCTTCCTCTTTTTTTTTGCCTCTATCTCATGTAATGTAAATATATATAATAAATGGGATATGCTTATGCAAGAATTTCCTTTAACAATTTATGTCAATTTAATGCACACATGTCATATGTTCATTACTATGATGCCATTAAAAAATAAAATTCATTAATCAAAGAAGTGAATGGTATGATTTTCTAGATCACTGTCCATTGCCGTCTAGGGTTCCGAGATGGATTTTACCACAAACTACACCCATTATTTTAATCCTAATTTTTTCCCAAAAGCTCTCCCTAGCTCTTAGCGGACTTATTAATTTTCTATATATTTTTTGTTTTTTAGATGAAGTAAAGTTTCCGCTTATCCCGATTAATAGGATTTGTGAACACGTTGTCGTCCATGGTCATTATCTTCATTGTGCCTCTGTTGAGTGTTTGTTTTACCACATATGGACCTTCCCAATTAGGCTGAAATTTTCCTCGAGCATCTATATGGGTTTTTTGAGATTTCTTTAACACTAAGTCTCCTGCCTTGATCGGTTGATTCTGGCATTTCACCTTCCGATTGTAGGTCCTAGCCATTTGCTGTTGATAAGCTTGAAGATTAGTGAGAGCGGCTAAATGCTTCTCGTCAATGAGATTTAATTCTTCATATCTCGCTTATGCCCACTCACTTTCTGATAGCCTTGGCTCTAATACCACACATAAGGAATCGATTTCTATTTTGGTGGGAAGCACTGCTTTTGACCCGTATACCAGAGAAAATGGAGTTTGCTCTGTAGGAGTTCTGACGCTTGTTCTGTATTTCCATAGAGCATAGGGAATATGGTCTTCCCAATCTCTATACGTGGTCACCATTTTGGACAAAATCCTCTTAATGGATTTGTTTGCAACTTCAACTAATCCATTGGCTTATGGTCTATAAGGAGAAGAGCGATGATGCTCGATGTTGTATTATTCAAGTAAGTCTGCGGTTTCTCCTTGGAATTAAACTCCATTGTCTAAGTTGACATAGTGAGGGATCCCTAATCTAGCAAAAATATGATTTTTGAGGAATTTTGCCATCTTCTTAGCATTGATACAGGTGTAGGATTCAGCTTCCACCCATTTGTGGATGAAGGTCGTATTTCACCAATGATGTCGATGCCCCAGGCTAAGAAAGGCCAAGGCATAGTCAAGGTTTATAGTTATATTAGTGGGAGATGACTAACATTACCATGTATCTAGCATTCATGACACATTCTAGCATCTTGAATACAATCAACAAGCATGGTGGATCGAAAGTATCCCATTCACTGAATCTTTTTGGCTAACACGACATCATTCATATAGGGACCACATTCTCTAGAATGCACTTGTTTGATTATGCTTTGTGCTTCTGATTGTGATAGACATTGTAACAACAGACCATCTGTGGATATTTTGAACAACATCCATCCAATAATAGGAATTACACTAGTAATCTTCTTAGTGTGTTCTAAGTCACTGGCTTCCACAGGGTATGCCTCTTCTTCCAAGTATATGCAAATATCAGAATACCAGTGTTCCTCATTGCCTTCTTCTAAGATCTCTAATTTGGAGAGATAGCATGGATTCTTCATGGTTTCCATGATAAGAGGCTCTATGGGTTCGATAACTCTTTGGCTAACTATGTGACCCAACGACTTTCCAGACGTTACCCCAAATTCACATTTCTTTGGATAGAGACGAAGATTGTATTTCTCGATCCTTGTAAGGAATCTGTCAAGAATTATTGGATGTTCTTCAGGAGTTATTGACTTCATAAGCATGTCATCTACATATACTTCAGCTTTTTGTGAATCATGTCATGTAATAGAGTGGTGACTGCAAGTTGGTAAGTTGCCCCAGCGTTCCTCAAACCAAAAGGTATTACCTTGTAGTAATAAGTGCCCTATTCTATAATGAAAGCAGTCTTGATTCTATCATCTATGTTCATGAGGATTTGATTGTATCCTAAAAAACCATCCATGAAAGAGTACATAGCGGTTCAGGCAGCACTGTCGACAAGGACATCAATGTGTGGTCATCTTTTGGAGTTTCTTTGTTAAGATCTAGAAAGTTGAAGCATACCCTAACTCTTCCATCCTTCTTGGGAACTAGAACTATGTTTGCCAACAATATGGGATATTCTACAACTTCTACAATACTGGCCTCAAAGTAACCGATCATTTCTTCTTTCACCTTTTCGACCCATTCAGGTCGTATTCTTCACAGTTTGTACTTTATTGGATGAATATTTGGATCTGTCAAAATCTTGTGTTTAGTGATGTGACGATCGACTCCTGGCATATCTTCTAGGACCAACCAAATGTTGAAACGTGCTTCTTTAACGTTTTTACCAATTCTCTATCTTGTTCAATGGACAATTTCTCTAGAAATGAGTACCATTTTTGGATTTTCTTCTGTGATTAAGTTTATTTTCTTTGTTACAACATCATTGATATTGAAAATGCAAGATGTATGCTAGAATGGGTGCATGAAATAATTATCAAAAACATCACATGAGTAAGCAAAGTTCTTTATCTAATTATATGATTCATACATTACATTACCAAAGATATTACAGATAGATGCGAAAGACTCATCTTTTTCAGAGGAAGTTTCTTTATTATTGCTTGCTTCATCTAGGGTTGGCTCATCATGCACTTTGGCTTTCCCTTTGATTAGCCTGGCCATCTCTGTCTTCACTTGGTTCAGCTGTTCTTCTTCCATACTGTATTCTTCTATCTTTAAGTGAGTTCGCAGCATCCTGAGAAGTTCATCAAGAAGTATGCTCGAGTCTTCTTTCTTAGCTTCTAGTTCTGAAGGCATTTCCTTCTGGGTGACTGTGTTGGTTCTTTCTTAGCATTAAGCATGATGACAATCGGCCCTTATCTGAACTTGCTGTAGTCTACCACATCAGAGAAAATCTAAAATCCAGGCATTGTCTTTCCTTGGTGCTGAATTACTTTAGAAATTTTGGTATATGGCTTTTCCTATGTTCATACGAAGCTTATCTTTCTTGACTTAGATCTGGCTTCATTTTATTTGTAACCAAGTCCTATCAGCTTCAAAGTTCCTGTGTCAATGTTGAAAGTCGTCATTCCTTGGCCTTGTGCCCCAAGTCCCTTACTAAGTGTGTGATGTTGCTCTAAGAATTTCTAAATACATGGCCCCCAATGTTCTGATGATACTCCCATCTTTCCTTCCATTATTGCCACTAAAAATCCCCACAAGCTACTTTTCTTGGCTTCTACTGTAGCTATAGTGGATGCTTCATCTGTTTCTAAAGTTACAACTTTTTCTCGAAATGGTATCTTCACTTTCTAGTGTAAGGTAGACAGAAATCCACCTAATGCATGAAACCATGGGCGTCCAAGCAAAAGAGAGAACATTATAGGAATGTTGATAATGATGAAGACCACTATTGATGACATCACCTGGGTAATAACTTCTTCTTCAAATGTACCAATAATAATTTTTTTCGAGTCATCATAAGCCTTATTGATGGTGGATAATTTCTTCAAAGTTTCTTTACTAAGTCCCAAGATGGGCAACACCTTTCTTGGATAGATGTTCAGTGCAGATCCATTATCAACCATCACACAGGGCATGATACGTCCAAACACTTTAGCCTTCAGATAAAGGACTCGATTATGATCAATACTGACATTAGGTAAGTCTAAGCTGGTGAAATTTATATCCAGGATAACTTTCGCTTTTTGATTGCCAATTAGAGAGCACACTTGAGTGGGTGAAGTTATGGAAGATGTTTCTATGTCCATGAGCTTTTTAACAATAGCTGCCATATGATCTTGCGAGGTGAGAAGCAATTCCCAAATAGACATCTTAGTTGATGTTGCACTAAGTTGACCAATTAAAGAATCCTCAATATGCAGGCTTGGTCAGTGCATTAGCTCATTTCTAGGGATAGTCAGCTCATTTTCCCTAATGATCTTTCCTCCTCTATTGATCGAGAAGATGGGATGTTCAAAGATCTTAAACTCGTCAAAGTTATCTTCTAAATGAATGTCTGCCAAATTGATAGGTTTCTCATCTATTGCAGTAATGAGAGAATCATTTGTGATGAATGGCCATTGTATAAATGGGACAAATCCCCTACCTAGATTGGCTTTCATAACTTATGAGTAAATAAGATTAATGATACTTTCATTACTAATCATGTGAATTCTGAAGGTAGATCCTCCTAACTTATCGATGTACAATGATTTAATTGCATCATCCTTGAAGGATTCCTGATCTAGTGTATACCAAGGATATGATCGTGAAGCCTTTTCTCCCATGTGATAAGGTAAGGAAAGTATGGATGAGGAGCTACGTGTCCTTTCTAAAGGCGATACCACCGTGAAATTGTGAAGGAGTACCTGGATGAACAAGTCCCAAATCATAATCCAATGATAAGGAAAGTCTGAATACCACTACCATGCCCTTCTTCTCAAGGTGTCAATAAAGGGGTAAACCCAATAGTGATAATGCACTTTTTCGGAATTCATGAAATTGGTGTAGTGAGCAAATGGAGTCGAGGATGAGTTTCTTCATCATATGCAAGTTGAGGAGGGATTTGTGGAAATCCTTTCCATGGGTGCTTCTCTTCCAAACTGAATGCCAACTCTTTTTCATAATTATGTCGCTCTCAGACTTCTTCTTCCTAAGAATTGGGGCTTCTAAGCACATTCACTATCTCTGAATGCTTTGAATAAGATACATTATCTATCATGGGGCATATTGTGTTGTTAAGCTGATTCTTATGGTTAATCTTGGCCCAGACGTGGCTCTTTGTCAGGTCTTTATCGTGGATTGCATTAGTCTCCATGTTGTCAGGACATGGTGTCACATTTCTTATAGCGTGTACCAGTTCTATCTCCAAAAATATCTCTAGAAACATTTTAAGCAGGAAATTATAGTGCATGCATTACAAAGAGGGCAAGTTCTCAGTCCATTTTATGGCTTTTCCTCGGAGTGTTCTGATGAAAAACATAGGCCAACGGTGAAAGTGAATTTTTGTTTCACACATCACTTTGAGAAACTAGTCTATATGGGTGTTTACACATCATGTTCCATAATACAAGAGATTTTCCGTAGCTGGAGGAGTGGATTAAACTCGTGCCTCTTTTCTTGGTCTAGTGCTAAACATCGTTATCCCTCTATTTGTGACCAAATTTGAATCTCCTTGGTGTCTTGTTCAACTCTTCATGTTTGTCGAATATCAGACCCATATTCTTTTCCCCATTTGCGCTTTTAAGTACTTTCTTCAGCTAGGCTAATCCCGTTGGTCATATTGATAGTTGATTAGAAGTTGGGCAGTGGATTAGTCTGTGTACTCAGCTTTCTTTTGGGTTCTTCAGTCTTTTTATCTTTGATGAGTTGTTTTCTATCCTTCATTAGCTTGTTGCAATTGTCAGTTCTATGCCCCTTCGCGACATGATAAGCCCAAAAGTTATCACGGTCTTCGGGCGATTGAGGCTTGTATTTCTTTAAACCTTGGAGCATATTACCCTTTCATAAGTTTGTGAAAATCTAGGATAGCGATTCTGCCGATGGTGATACGAGTTGACTTACTTGAACTTGTGTTGCGGCTACCACTGATTTTTCAGTTGCATTTGACTTTGTATACTTCAGAGCACTAGGATTGAAATAACTTCCCTTCTGATGAGAATTAGCCTTTTTAAAGGCTTCAAGCTCTTCTTTTTTTTATTGGTCTTCTTCAACAGACTTTTCTATTCTCTAGGCATAATCGACCACCTCATTAAATGACTCAAATTTCTTGAGCTTCATCATATCTCGGTATTTTTCACTCGAACCCTCCACTAGCTTGATAATTAATGCATCGAGCTTAGGGGCACCATCAACAAGTACTTGCACTACCATCCACCACAAATAGTACTCTTCAAAGGATTCATTCAGCTTCTACTTAACTCACTCGAGATCCTGAAGAGTGGTCTCGACCTTTAAGTTGAAGGCAAAGTTGTTAAGGAATGCCTCACTTAGCTTTTCCTAGTTTCCTTTCACTTTCAGGACATCCTCATATACCAATCCATTGCTGCATCTCGCAAAGTAGATTGAAATAGATTAATGATATGGGCTTTGAGAACTTCCATACTATTCATGATTCTGACATATGTCCGTAGATGAGCTTGAGGTGAGCTTGTTCTTTTATATGGGGCAATATAGGGCATGACAAAATTTACGGGTAGTGCTTGTAAATCCTTAATAGAAAAGCTGTTGACATTGAGTTAATTCATCGAGGAAGGACCAGTTAGCTTTTCAATCTTTGGAATTAAAGCGTCAATGCTGGCCATTTTGGCCTTCAACTAAGCTACCTCTAAGGCTTCTCCATTGGAGGTGAAAGTTTCAAAACTCTCAAAGCGTGCTTGCATAGCTTGAAAGAATTCAGGAGAGTTCATAAACTCTCTCATGGCATGGGCTGCAGCTTATTTTTTGGGCCATGGTATGTTCAACTTCAGACTTGGAAGACTCTTTTGGTGGGGGAATTTGTCTCAATCGTTCTTTACTATGTTTCCAACTTTGTTTCAATCCTAAACATGCATTCTCAAGGAGATTAGCATGAGGTTTAGATCTTTTTAAGCTCTATTTATGTTATGGTGAGCTAATGCATGAATGCATTAAAATGCATATTTATATGCATAATACTATTCATTTTTTGGTTGTTATTTTTAGACTTATACTAGACTAACTATATGCTCACACAATATGGCTACATAAAAACCGTTGGAGATATCCCACATGGGAAAACTATAAGTGAAAAGAGTTGTATTTAAGTGGAGTAGATTAGGCCTTAACACAAGCTAATTGGTTTTGTGTTAGATGGGCTCAACCCCACTTGTATGCTCACTCACCTATCAAGCCCAAAACTCTCCAAACCTATGGATTCTCTACATGGTATCAAAGTGAAGAAAGGCTTGATAGGTAGTGATCCTAGGTTCATGATTAAAGTCCTGGCGGAGTTTGGGCTAGCATAGAAGACTAGACCTATTGATGACCTTAAGCCTCAAATAAGATAGGCCAATGAATGTTCGGCAATTGGCAACTAGTCCAGGCCCAATTGCACTTGAGGGGGAGTTTTGGAGATAACCCACATGGGAAGTACACAAGTGAAAAGAGTAGTATATAAGCGGAGTAGATTGGGCCTTAACATAATCCAATTGGTTTTGTGTTAGATGGGCTCAACCCCACTTGTATGCTCACTCACCTATCGAGCCCAACACTCTCTAAACCTAAGGATTCTCTACAAAAATGTGGTTAGTATCATGCATAATGATGTTTATGAATGGATTATATAAGCAGCATAAGGAACAAACGGTTAGATCGTGCCTTCCGAGCTTATTTCTCCTTGACGAGGTTACTTCGCTTTTGGTCAATCTAGGACCAGCAAAGTCTATTCACATATCACACAGATTTTATGCCAATTAGATAAAAGGTATTATCAAAGTTATGAATGATATTTTATTGTAATATGATAAATGATATTTCGTAATTACAAAATCATATTCTCAAATATAAACATTTCTAAGAGAAAATTAGATAATGAGAAATCCTTCTACTTATGGCATTGTCATTTAGGACACATAAACAAAGATTGCTTAACCAAGCTGCATAAGCATGGTGACTTGGGCCCAATAGACTTGGAGTCTTATGGTGATTGCGAACCTTATTTAAAAGGGAAAATGACAAAGTTAAAAGGAAAGGGTAAACGAGCCACAAGTACATTGAAACTTATACATACTGATGTGTGTGGTCCAATGAGTGTTCAGGCACTAGGAGGATACTCCTACTTTCGTAACCTTTATTGATGATTATTCATGATACTTTTATTTGTACTTAATAAAGCACAAATCTAAAAGTTTTGAAAAATTCAAAATATTCAAAACTAAAGTAGAAAAACAGCTTAAGAAAAGTATTAAAACACTTTAATATAATCGATGTGGAGTATTCTTAAGTCAGGACTTTCAGGATTATCTAAAGGAAAAAGGGATAGTTCCCCAGTGGACTCCTCCTTATACGCCCCAACATGATGGAGTGTTTGAAAGGAGGAATCATACTTTATTAAATATGGTTTGGTCCACGATGAGCTAAGCAGATCTTAGTAAAAACCCTTTTAGGGATGTGTAGTAGAGAGCACGATTTATGTATTAAATAGAGTGCCCTCTAAATCAGTTGATTTTACACCTTACGAAAGATGGTGTAATAAAAGGCCATCTCTAAGTCACCTTAGAGTATGGGGCTATTTTACCATGGTAAAGAGGATAGCATCAGATAAGCTAAGTGCCAAATCAGAGAAGTGTATGTTCATTGTATATCCAAAGGAAACTATTGGATATTTATTTTACCAACCCGAAGCACAGAAGTTATTTGTGTCTTGAAGTTCTCACTTTTTGGAAAAGGACCACTTACTTGCAAAATTTAGTGGGAGCAATATTGAAATAGAGGTTCAAGAGGAAGAAATAGATAATCAGTTGATTGACCCCGTTCTAGATACATAAGAAAGTGTGATCCAAGAACAACTTATCGAAACACAATTATTGCTAAGATCAAGTCGTATTTATAAAGGTCCCGATAGATATGGTTTTGACATCACTGATGATAAGGAACTATATCTCATAGAGGAAGATGACCAAGAACCTATGATGAAGTAATGAAAAGCTCAGATTCTGATAAGTGGCTAAAGGCCATGAAATCAGAAATGGATTCCAAGTATGAGCAGTAAGTTTAGAATTTGGCTGATGCACCATAAGAGGTCAGACCAATCAAGTGCAAATGTGTCTTCAAGAAGAAGACTGATATGGACTGTAATGCAATTACCTATAAGGCAAGGTTAGTTGCAAAAGGTTATAGTCAACATGAAGGCATTGACTTTGATGAAACTTTCTCACCGATGGCCATGATTAAATCCAGAAGGATACTCCTCGTCATTGCTGCTCATTACAATTATGAGATCTAGCAGATGGATGTTAAAACAACATTCTTGAATGGGGACATAGACTAGGATGTATATATGACATAGCCTGAGGGTTTTAAATCTCAGAATAGCTTGAAGGTAAGCAAGCTACAATGGTCCATTTATGGACTTAAGTAGGAATCCAGGAGTTGGATTATAAGGTTTGATCAGACAATCCATGAACTAGATTTCTTTCCAAACATTAATAAGTCTTCTATTTACAAAAATGTAAGTGGGAGTGTAGTCATTTTCTTAGTATTGTATGTCGATGACATTCTCTTAATAGGAAATAACATTTCTCTTCTTCAAAGTATTAAAGTATAGTTCTCAAGAAAGTTCTCCATAAAAGACCTTGGTGAAGCATCATTTATATTAGGTATAAAGATCTATAGGGACAGATCAAGAGGCTGTTAGGTCTTTCTCAAAGTACATATATAGACAAGGTATTGAATAGGTTCAACCTTGAGCATTTGAAGAAAGGTTACCTCCCGATGACAAAGGGGATCAACCTAACTAAGGCTGAGTGTCCGAAGAAAGCTCAAGAAAGAATGTGCATGAAGGATATTCCCTATGCATCTGTGATAGGATCCATCATGTATGCTATGATATGTACTAGGCCAAATTTCTCTCAGGCTTTGAGCTTTACGAGTAGATAACAATCGGATCTAGGTGAAAAGCACTAGATGGCCATCAAGGCAATTCTTAAGTACTTGAGAAGGACTAAAGATGAGTTCTTGATATATGGAGATGGTGACCTCACAATTAGAGGTTACACTAACGTGAGTTTTCAATCTGAGAAGGATGAATTTAAGTCTTAGTCATGTTTTGTATATGTGTTAAATGGAGGGGCAGTATGCTGGAAGAGTTCCAAGTAAGAAACTACTGCTGATTCAACCACGAAATCTGAATACATTACTGCCTGTGTAGTAGCAAAAGCAGTCTGGTTAAAGGGATTTATTAGTGATCTCGGTGTGGTTCTTGAGACTATTGATCCAATTACTTTGTATTTTGATAACAATGGTGCTATAGCTCAAGCAAAGGAACCACAGTCTCACCAGAAAAATAGTTAGGTATCCAGAAAGTATTACATAATCAGGGAGATTGTTGATGCTAAGATAATAAGGTTAGAATAGTTTCCCCCTAATTAGAACCTCGTGGATGGTCTAACGAAGCCATTGACTCAAGTCAAATATGACTAGCATGTTAAAGCATATGGATTAAGACATATGACTAATTGGCCTTACTGGAAGTGGGAGTTTGTAAGACATGATATATGCCCTTAAGGCAATTAGGGAGATATATCTTAATTATGCAATGGTATGAATAATTTATTTAATTAATAAAGGAATTTAATCTTTTATTTATATCGATGTGATTATAAATATATTATAGCTGGTTAAAATATATTCATTGATGTATGTATACAAAAGTCCTTGATGTATTATAGCATGAAGTCAAAGAAATTATAGTTGGACTATATTTAGTGAGACCTGCTTCATGTACGATTATGATTATGTCTAAACTATCCATAGTCATAGTTTCATCGAGAAAGGATATTGATGAAGCGGTGAGACTATCATGTGGTTAACTTTTCTTGAAAGGGATCCAACCAGTCAATCTCCTAAGGACTGTAGGTGGTGCCTTAAGTTTGACACATGGATATATCTGGGAGATATATTAGAGACTACAGTAGGGTAAACGCTTGGTGTATATATCAATGTGTTATTGTTTATCTTCATGCAATAAGCTTTGTGAATATCCTCATACTTGAGATGCTAGTTACCTTGTGTGGTACCATTGCTATACTTTAGGTCATTTCCATACACTCAGTAATTTAGGGTGTCACGGGTGGTTACGGAAATATTGATGACAACATGTTGGTAAGCTATGTAGTCGGATAGAATCCGTCGCTCCGAATATATGAAGGAGTTGTACCTAGCCACTTGTTGAAGTGATGATTGCCATAATCCTCTGATCAGAGTATGTGTTTGATAAAAATAGTTTCTAGTCAAACACACCATGGTAAAAGGCAATATGCTTTGGTAACAAGTTAATAACTAGGATAGCTTGGAGCAACATTGCTATTAGTGGGTTAACACTTTAATCGAACGTTATAAATGAGATGGTACTAATATTAAATAATGGAAGGAGTTCATCGTATTGGATAACTATTGCATTAACCGAGATTAAGCCATAAGCACAAATGATGTTCCGAGTAATGGGGGATGGTAGACCCTTGCTAGAGGCGTACTACACTCGTTTAAGGTAATAAAGTTTTATTCACGGTCTAGAACCTCGGGCCAATGCTTCCAATAGAATAAGGGTGGGATAAGCCTTAACAGCTCAATACTTCGGGATCCTATAAGGTCACACACATTGGACCTTTATCGGACTGAGTAAAGAATTAATAGATTTATTCTATTACGAAAATATAACATAATAATAATTGGATTGTTATTTAATTGGTTAAAAATGATTTGATCATTTTGGATAAGCCAAGGAATTTATTTTTGACCGGTAACTAATTTATTAGGGTCACAAATAGATTAAAGTGTTGATTAAATTGATTAGATCATTTTTCGGTTCAGCCAGAAATTTATTCTGAACAGTAACTAATTTTATTACGATCATAAAATAAATTAAAATGTTGATTGAAATGATTAGATCATTTATGGTTAAGCAAGGAATTTATTTTGACTGGTAACTAATTTTATTAGGGTTATGAATAAATTAAAAGAAATGAGAATATATATATATATATATATATATATATATATATATATATATATATATATATATATATATATATATATATATGTAATAAAAGGGATTTTCCGAATCTCATATTACTAAATGGAGAGCAACTTTGCTCTCCTCCTCTTATAAAAGGTGGCCTTCTCCTCCTCTTCTCAACATACTTCTAGTTCACATCTTTGTGGCATTTTTCGAGAGTCTTCAGTGAGGATCCCCGAGCCGTCAAGGAAGAACTTTTTGATCCTCACGGATTATAGTATGAGGATCCTAAATTATATTTTAATTTGGGGACCTCTTATTTATATTTTTCTGGTGGATTTTTTGAGTGGTCTAGCAACTACTCAAAAGCTCTTAGTGCTTCCTCTCAGGGAGGTTTTTGGTTGGTGGACTTCGTTTGGATACTCATAGAGGCTATCCCACACTTGGAGGCTTGTGCAAGGAGGTTTTGCTAAAGCATGCTTCAACTGGTAAGTTTCCTTTCTTTCTCTTTTAATTATTAGGTCTTTTTCTCTAAGCGTTTTTAGACTTAATAATTACGATGCTTAGGTTTTTTTGCATGCTTAGTTTATTTCATGCTTACGTTGTAGCTTAGAGTTATAACTTGCTTAGTATAAATTATTCATGCTAGGATACAATTTAGAATTATGGTATGCCTAGCCTATGCATGCTAACCCAGGTAGAGAATTATTTAGTTAAGGCTTTATTTAATATGAAACTAATAGGAGTTCCTAGGGACAAGGGATAAAATTTTGAATTTCCGCTATGCCTGTTATGCATGTTGAAAGTGACTGTCAGTGTCCAACAAAGTCAATCAAGAAAATTTTGTCCAAGATGGTAGCTACCTACAGAGACTGGGCTGATAAACTTCCATTTGCAATTTGGGGGTATAGAACCAGCATAAGAACCCCCATTGATCAAACACCTTTCTCCTTGGTATATGGAGTGGAAGCTGTGTTGCCGATTGAAATAGAAGTAAGATCTCTAAGCGTGGCACTCGAGGCCCAGTTAAAAGAGTTAGATTGGGTAAGAGCTAGATATGAGCAATTAAATGCAATAGATGAAAAGCAGCTCAAAGCACTTGACCATCTACAAATGTACTAGTAGCGTATGGTTCAAGCTTATAAAAACAAAGTCAGATACCCGAAACAACCTCTCAAAGTGGGTGATCTGGTTCTCAAACAGCTATGCCAGGTCAACATTGATGCTAGGGGCAAATTCAGGCCTAATTGGGAAGGACCATTTGTTGTTAAGAAAGTCCTTAGCAACGGAGGAATCAAGCTTATGGATATGGATGGAAATGAGTTCGTGAATCCAGTAAATCAAGATAGGCTTAAGCGTTACCATGTCTAGGTCAAAAGAATTAAATCATAAAAAAAGTAGCACAAAGAATAAAAGAAATAAAGAATAAATCACCCGATGAGTGGTCCTCTACTACTTGGGCAAAAATTAGGGTGCAGCCCGCTGATCGGTGTTCTGCAAATCTGTCAGGCAAAAATTGTGGCACTCCAACGCAAATAAAGCCCACTAAGTTATTATGGCACTCTAACGCAAATAAAGCCCACTAAGTTAAAAACCCAAAAAGGGTGACTTAGGCAAAAGTTAGGGCATCGAGAGAAAAATATCAGTTGCCTTTTGGAAAATCTATAAAAGACCAGTAGGTAGTAGGAGTTAACCATTGGAAATTGTTACCGTTGCCTATATACTCAAATTAATCTCATCAATGAATATGTTATGATTTTGCTAAGAATCTTGGTCTTATGAATGCATGCATGTCTTTAGGTGAAATAATCGTAGGTGTGTGAACATCAATTTTTCTGTACATATTATGCATCATTGTTATTCCTTTCACTATACATGTAATCCAATAAGAGATAAAATAATCGATAAGTCACAAAAGAAATCAGGCATACGCAAAGTTTAGAAAAAGTCCGCTGGACTGAGCCACCAAGGAAAATTTAGACAAAAGTTAAGACAATCTGCTGGATTGAAAACCCAAAATGGCGATCCAAGTAAAAGTTAAGATGAAAACAAAAAGAAAAGAAAGATAAAGCCTGTGGGGTCAAAAACCCAAAAGGGCCATCTCGGCAAAAATTAAGGCAAAGGAAAAGGAAAGAAAAAGCCTGCTGGATTGAAAACCCAAAAGGGCAGTCCGAGAAAAAATTAAGGTGAAAAAGTAAAGAAAAAGCTTGCCAGATTGAAAACCCAAAAGGGCGGTTTAGGCAAAAGTTAAAGCTAAAAGGAAAAGTTAGCTAGACTGAGCTGTCAAGGACAGTTCAGGAAAAAATTAGGACAAAAAGAAATAAAAATAAATGTTCAATAGGTCATCTCACATCGAATGGCCTATGTTGAACGTCACGAAATCACTAGATAAAGTAATATGGGTTCACAAAGCAGCAATACTCAATGATAGCAGTTCAAAAAAAGAAAAATAAGCACGCATAAAAGTCAAAAGTACCAATCCAAGTGTACATTCAAAATAAGCCACACATGGCCCGCAAGTATTAACAGTTCAGAAAGTAATGAAAGCAAAATCATGATATGAGCTGCTAGGGGATCCTATCCCTGGCGATGCTCTATGGTCTGGTATTGTGTATCTGCTAATAGATAATCCACATCTATCATAGTATGATCCTTAGCTTCATTGGTACCAGCAGCTGGCTAGGCAGGGATCCTAGTCTCTCAAGTCCCTACGACGGCCCTAGCAACATCACCTCCCTCAGCATGCTTAGCTCCACACCTCTGAGTCACTACTAGCACCACTCAATAGGTAGTAAGATCATCCTCGGACTCAGAATCTGATGGAACAGGTGTCTGTCTAGCCTCAGTCATCCTCTCCAGCTGGCCCTGCAGCATCTCATCTCAGCCCACGACCTAGCAGTCTCAGTCCTAGCCTGGTCAACCTCAGCCGTGGCTGCCCGTAGCTGCTCCTCCTAGAATCTGTCTCTCTCCTTTGAAGCATCCAAGTCTCGAGCGGACTTGCTATGCTCCATGGCCAGCAGAGTCTACAATAGAAATTATAACATCAGTATGCATATATAAATGTCATGGCATGCATCATGCATAGTTTGTTAAATTTTGCAGGTGAAAGAAACTTACTGAAGCCAGCATTTACTAGGCAAGTAGCAGATCCTGCACAAGCAAGTAACCCCTGGGAATCCTCCCAGCCTTGAATATGGTCACCTGAAAAAGGAAGTCACATCAAGATAGGACATTCTAAGCAGTCACTATAATGGATAAGGTTAAGATGGGAAATTCCTTACATGTGTAGAGCTGGGAGTAAAACCAATGGGCTAAACCAACTCCTCGAGCTCCTTAATATCTCACTTCCTTGATTTATCTAGGAGTCGAAAGAAGGTATCTAGCTCCGCTCGAAGGACTCCCTCTCTAAAGGACTCCCTCTCTAAGGGACTCCAAAGTACGAGATTGCTTTGTTGGCGGCTCAAAAGCAGTAGCAGCAGCAGGCCTCTTCTGTGTAGAAATAATAGGCTATAGCAATAAAAGATCGCACTTAGGATCACAATCAATTTTAGGAAACAGCAAGGTATTCACAAAGGCTAAGTTACAAGTATACCCGAGAAGAAATGTTAGCGGACCTAGCCAAGCCCTCAGTGCCCTAAACTGTGGATGGACCCCCAAGGTCGCCCCTCAGTCCATCATCATCGTCATCATCATCGTCCTCACTATCGCTCTAATGGAACTTGAGAGGGACATCCTCGTGGTGAATCCTCCAGCAAGGAAGAAGGAGCGAGGAATCGATGAACTCTTTGTAGGAACCCTCTTTTGATAGCATGGGAGCCCCCTCACCCAATAGGTTCGACCCCTGGTTAGTACCCGGCATCAAATGCAGCTAGAAGACACCCACTGGGATTGGGGGAAGGATAGGTCTCTCTACCACAACACTGGTGCTCCACCCTCGGACGCGCTCACCAAAATACCACTCGAAGGAGAGTGGTGATTCTAGGATAAAGTGGGGTCATCCATGCTGGCACGCATTCGCTTAGTAGCCCCTTGTATATCTGATCTCTCCCACGGGTCTTGGATAACCTGCACAAGATAAATGCACTGTAAGTATCACAACCTAGTAAATACTGTTTCTACTAATAGGTAGTTGAAATGCAAAATGCAAGTTTAATAGGGAAGAAGTTTACTCGATCAAAGCGCAGCTAGCGCAGGAACTCCCTATACTGTGCTGTAGTTAATGCCTAACTCTGCCATAGTCTCATCCACTTGGAAATGTAGTACGGTGTCTCAAGCTGCATGGGCAAACCCAGCCTAGGGATAAACCGATGCTCAAAGGTCTAAATCTGTAAGACAAAGTAAAATTAGCTATAGCACAATTTGAATAAAAGGCTAAAGCACAAGAGATCAGTCTGGGATATATTAGTAGTATCAAGTGGCAGATCTTGAACTCGAACTGCTCACCCCAAACTCTGACATCCAATCTATAATATAAATGTGCCAGAATGGCCCGACACTAGTTCTTGCCAAGTACAGTAGCAAGATCCTCTATAGCAGAGAGCAAACCATAATTGAGATTGCTCGAATAGACTAGGAAAAAGATGGCAGTAAGGAATGTCAGTAGGAAGGATCGGCATATTGATCCCTCCTGTCCACAATAATGAGACTCGGCTGCCCAATCCAATAAGTATGAAAGTCCCCGTACTTGAGATTATTCATCCCCCCAGATGAATCCTCAGTAATCTTGTAAGTAGGCCTTCACCTCAGGCCGGGAATGCCACCTACTAGCATAGATATCAAAATGGACGATGTCTCCTCTCTAGTCTAGCCCGTCAGGATGCAAATCTCTAAGGGAGTTATGGTGACCTCTCCGATCAGTAGATGGAATGTATAGGTCATCTTCGACCACCTCTCTCTAAGATCTGAAATGTCACCTGGGGCCAGCATATTCGGAGCCTGAGGGATAGCCCTAATAATGTCACTGAAGCCAAAAGAATCAATGCAGGCCAGTAACTTAGTATCCCCCGTGGTACGAATCTCCTCGTACTACTTCCAGTAGAAGCTCAGGGCTCCTACAGTCTTATGTTGAAACTGTAAAGACAAAATTACAACTCAATAGGGTTAGAATACAGCAAAAAAATCAAAAACTAGAAAAGAATTTCAAGAATCAAAGAACTTAGCTTTCTATCCCTGAGGACAAGACTCGTACGGGGTCCTTCCCACCCGTATGGGTCCTCTCAAAGCACTCATACAAAGAATAGGACCCGTACGGGTCTCCCCTCCCCGTACGGGCCCCTGAGAATAGTCTCTATGCGAAAAACCTCCAAAAAATCAAAAATCATCCAAATACAATCAAAGCTCATCCAAAACTATCCTAAAAGCATCCTAGATAAAGTTACATGCATCAGGCTCTATTCCAAGGTCTAAACCACCCTAATTCATGCCAAAAATCGAGAAATTTCCAAGAAACCCAAAAATGGAAATTGGAGAATCAATCAAAATTACCTAAACTTTAGAATCATGAGTGTCAGGAGAGGGGATTAGAGGCACTTCAGAGATAGGAGTCAGCCCCTAAAATGGTTCCTCTTTGCGAAAGGCGTACCCAACCAAAATTGGGCATTCAAAAGCCCTAAATTACCCACTAAGGGCAAATCCTCGCGTCTAACGGTGAAGCAGCAAGTCTTTGGGATCTTTATATACATTTTTTATTAGTTTTAGGAAGAAAATTGCAGGAGAATGCAACATGGGAAGATTTTGTGTAAGGCAGGATATGAGGAGTTTGATTAGCTTTTAAAACCCCTGACAGGGACCCTTATGGGTCCCACCCCACCCGTGCAGATCCCAATTCTTAAGGACCCCACCTATACAGGTCCTGGCCCACCCGTATAGGGCTTCTCTTGCCATCTAGGGGCAGATTTTAAAGAAAGCACTAGAAATTCATCCAGTTTGAGTTTGGGGCCAACCCCACTTCTTAACCCTATATTTCAGCTATATTCGAGGCAAGCCCTCTAGCTCACCTTGATCCTTGATTGAAGGGGCAAAAATATTTAGTTTCACAAAAGTCAATCAAGAATCAAGGTAAGCCATTTTTGAATTGATCACTAATAAGGATGATTTTTATGTACAGGTCCATCCTAGCACATGGATTCTTCCCCAGCAAAAAAATCTTACTAGGAAAGACTTCCCCAATAGAATAGGTTTTACCAAAGGATATTACTTTAATCCCCAGCAGTGAAGTCAACTAAGGGCATCTCCCCACCCATCCAAGGGCATCCCCCCATCTCCTAGCAGCGGAATAAGCAAATCTAGGGGTATTCCCCCCATTCCTTAGTAGTGGAATCAGTCAAGGGGCTCACCCCCATCATCAAAGGCCCTAGGTGCACCCGCCCTAGGGGCACCTGCCCTAGAGGCATTATCCTGTAGCATAACCAATCAAGGGGCATTCCCCTAGATGGCACTCTCTAAGGGGCATTCTATCCTTAAAGCAATCAGGCCGAACCCGACATTTCTTGCACTTAGTTTTCAGTTTATGCTAAGGGGCTAATCCCTATCCACACATCTTTATTCTTAATTAAAGGGGTAAAATATTTTTGTCATCACAAAGTCAATCAAGAATAAAGATATGTCTGCTTGGAAAAAGACTAACTCGGTGTTTGATTGTTGTCTCCTTTTAGGTCATTTGAAATCCCTAGTCAGGAGAGTCATCCGCCTTAAGAAATGGATACACCATCAGCCAGGAAAGTTGATCCACCTTAGAAAAGGGATACATCACCTATCGGGAAAGTTGATCTACCTCAAGAAAGGGATACATCAGTCAGGAGAGTCATTCACCTCAAGAAATGGATACACCATTAGTCAGGAGATTCATCTGCCTTAGGAAAGGTATGCACCATCAACTAGGAGAGTCGATCCACCATAAGAAAGAGATACACACACCTTCCCCAGTCGAGTCACTAAGGATGTATAGTAGCAAAGTAAAGTCATCCGCCTCAAGAAAGGGATACACATTGGCAAGGAGAGTCATCCGCCTCAGGAAAAGGATATACATCAGCAAGGAGAATCATCCACCTCAGGAAAGGGATACGCATCGGCAAGGAAATTCATCTGCCTCAGCAAAGGGATACACATTGGCAAGGAGAGTCATCCACCTCAGGAAAGGGATACGGATTGGCAAGGCTAGTCATCTGCCCCAGGAAAGGGATACACATTAGCAAAGGAAAGTCATCCGTCTCAAGAAAGGGACACCCAGGAAAGAAGTTCGCCTTAACAAAAGAACTCACCTATATCATCACCTCAAGTATGATTTCTAAACCCTTGCTCACATTATGAGATCATACAGATCTGTATTTGCAGTGATCCCACAAGGGGAAGTCTGTGAGCACTAGATTTTAAGGATCCTTCTTACAAAATGATGATGAGAGCTATATGTTGCATTCTCTTGTAGGTGTTATCAATTAGAGGTGTTCCTACTACTGCAGAGTTGAGTTTGGCTAAAGTTTGGAGACCTAGTCTACCCTTAAGGACCTGTACGAGTGCTGCCTGGTGGTACAGAACCACTGGCAGACCCATATGGGTCATTCTATCCATACGCCTGGGGGGAGGGGTATGGGTCCCCCTGGACCCATACGGGTGGGGCCCCACCCATACGGGTCCTCT
Source organism: Euphorbia pulcherrima (assembly GCA_947683365.1). Classification (NCBI taxonomy): domain Eukaryota; kingdom Viridiplantae; phylum Streptophyta; class Magnoliopsida; order Malpighiales; family Euphorbiaceae; genus Euphorbia; species Euphorbia pulcherrima. The sequence goes on from CANTUS010000004.1 coordinate 25,446,420, forward strand.
TATTGCCTGATCAGGCTCTTTTGGATGGAAATCCTTTCCTATTTCGGGAAAAGGCAGGTCATGAACGCAATTTATTACATTCAGACCTCCTTTAACCCCATAAATAGGGCCCTTTCCTTACATTTTTGAAACACACAACTCAAATACAATATAGTAAGTATACTATACACAAATTTTAGTAGTTTCTATAGGTATAGAAAGGTTATAGTAGAGGTATATGAGGTATGGAATAGGCAGAAAACCCATTCCTTGAGGTTTTGTCCACATTTTACACAAATACTCGCCTAAATAGTCCTATTTTATCTGCTTTGGCTAGACTCTCTCAACAGCAAAGGGATCGCCTTAAATTGGATTCACGCAGTAAAGGTAACACTCCTGAGTTTCAAAAAGACTCATATCTCAGTTATTTTATTATTATTCTCTGCCTCCTCTATTATATCTAGTCTTTCATTTCTTGTGTCGGGTCTCATCCTAACCTATATGAGCCTTGTTGGCATCGTGCGCCCTTAAGGACATTAAATCGGTGCGCCAAACTCAAACGGAAGGAAATCCCATTTTTATTTTATTTTTTGTCTATTAATCTGCTAGTTAAATCAAATAAAGTTTCTGCCCGAAACCAGACAGGACCCGTACGGGTCCTCCATACCCGTACCGATCCTCCTAGGTATCCGTACAGGTCCCACCCACCCGTACGGGTACCAGCCCCTAGGTAAAGTCCAGAATTCATTTTAATTCGGTTAAAAATCAATCCAACTCACCATTTTCCATGCGATCATTTTCACTAATAATCCGATAAATCAACCCACAAAAGTTAAAATGTGTTTTCACAATAAAATACGTTGAAGACCAGTTATTTCTCTCTGATCCTAGAAGCCACCCGGGCACTATCGAGCTTAAAATCACCACGCTAACATAATCATATTTTTCCAAAAAGATGCTGACTAATGAGGTGTTATAAACTGTGCTAATCTTTGTGGATGTAGGGGAATTTATTTTTATTTTATTTTATGACTTAAAACAAATGTATAGGTTCTCTTGCAATTCCCTTATTTTCACCCGGTTGTAATTTTTATTCCACCATTTATTGCTTGTGCTTTACTGTAATCTATAAATGCATGTAACGAGTGTGAAAGAGTGTAGAAATAGGATTTTAGTGATAATTCCCCAAATGATGAAAACAAAAACGGTTTTACGCAGTGAATGTAATTTGGAATTAACTAAATGAGAAATAAGTGACTCATCTGATACCCGATTCTCTGATCCAATAAGTATGAGTCTCCCACCCAATGGGAACCATACCAAACTCTTTCCCAAGTAGACAACTTGGGTGGTGACTCTATAATTTGTATCGAGAATCGGGTCTCGATTCTTTTATTCATTAAAAATGGCTATTTGTGCAAACTTGAACTAAAAAGGTTTTGTCAAGCCTAAATCCAACCAACCCCTAATGGGCCCTACCTCTCACACAGGCACCAAGGGAGATCCACACGTCATTGACACCTCATAATTACCATAACATATAAGAAAAGATGAGTGTTGTCCCAAATGGGGAGGCAAAGATGCCTATTTATATCTTGTGAAAAATACTCGATCGGGTAATTTCTTAGGTAAAATACCCGGTCGGATAAATTTTTATCTAATCTAATTATCCGAAATAGTAATCTGGGGAAAATACCTGATCGGTTAATTTCTATAGGAAAATACCCGAATGGGTGTTTTCTAACCTATCCAAAATAGTAATTTGGAAAATATCCAAATGGGCAGTTTCCAAGGCAACTCAAATTTTTGAGATTTGGGGATCTCTAGAATTTCTAAGCTTGGGAATATGAGAGAAATTTCAGCTAGGAGAAAAAGAATTTACAACTTTGCTTCCATTCCCTACTCTTTGTCTGTTCGCTGTGTCGAATAAGGTTTACATCATCATCAGGCTGGAGTGGGTCATGCTAACAGCAACATAGTCATGTTTTAGATGAAGTTAGAGACCCAGTCTACCCTTAAGGACCTATACGGGGTGGCACCTGGTGGTATAGATAAACCGAGTGGCCCATACGGGTCAGACCCCCTGGGGCACTTGGGGGGGACCTGTACGGGGTCCCATCCCACCCGTACAGGTCTTGCGCTTGTCAAAACAGTCTGTATGGCAGGTTAATCATACCATTTCTAGAGAAAATCAGCCATGAATGCAATTTATTGCATTCAGACCCAATTTTCACCTATAAATGGAGGCTTTTTGCCTCATTTTCAAAGGGGAGAAAAATTAAAAAGTGATAGTATACTATAGAATCAGTATTTATAGAAGTTTTTCATAGGTATAGCAAAGGTATAGTTGAGGTATAAAATAGGGGGAAAACTCGTTCCTTGAGGTTTTGCCCACATTTTATTCATTCCAAACTTTGTTTATTAGGCTTTGGGGGAGGTTCTGTCCACACAAATATTCACCTAAATAATCCTAAATCTATCATTTCATCATCTACTTTTGCTAGACTCTCTCTCAGCATAGGGATCGCTTCAAAGTGGATTCACAATGTAAAGGTACGTTCCTGAGTTTCAAAGAGACTCACACTCTATTGATTTATTGTCTTTTTCTATTTATTTTATTTTATGTCATACTCCATCTTTAAAGCTTGAACTAAGGTTCTACTCGGGACCAGAAAGGACTCGTACGGGTCCTCCCACACTCATACGGGTTCCACTAGCACCCCATATGGGTCCCACCCCACCCGTACTGGTACTGGCCCCCAGGACAGACCCTCATTCCCCTTTTCTTTTAATCTGTAAAAATTAATCTGACTTCACCATTTGTCATGCGATCAATTTCACTAATAATCTAGTAAATAAACCAACAAAAAGTTAAAATGTGTTTTCATAACAAAATGCGTTGATGACCCGCTATTTCTTTCCTATCCTAAAAGCCGTCTGGGCACTATCGATTACAAAACCACCATGTTAAGATAATCATATTTTTCCTAGTAAAATGCTGACTTATAATGTGCCATTTTAGTGCTAATGTTTCCATGCAGGCAAATTCATTTTTGTTTTATTACTTATAACAAAAGTATAGGTTCACTTGCAATTCCCCCATTTTCCCCCGGTCGTAACTTTTATCCCCCCCATTTATTATTTATGATTTATTGTAAATTATTGAACGCATGAATTGAGTGTGAAAGAATGTAGAAAAATAGGATATCTATAATAATTCCCTAAATGATTAAAAACAAACGGTTTTATGTTACGAATGTAATTTTGAATTAACTAAATGAGAAATAAGTGACTCATTCGATACCCAAATCTCTAATCGAAAAGGTATGAGTCTCCCACCCAATGGGAACCATACCAAAATTCTTTCCCAAGTAGACAACTTGGGTGGTGACTCTATCATTTGTATCGAGATTTGGGTCTCGATTCTTTTATTCATTAAAAATTGGTTAATTATGCAAACTTGAACTAAAATGATTCCATCACTCTTAAATCTAACCAAACCCCAGTGGGCCCGCCATAAGGCGCTAAGGGAGACCCATACATCATCGACACCTCACACCGTGGTTCTTTTTCCTAAGCTATAGTACAATTGTTATCACAATAAAATGTAATTGGATCAACAATCTCAGGCACCACACTGAGATCAATAATAAATACATTTAACGAGACAGCTTCTTTTGTTGCTTCACAGGCAACAATGTATTCAGATTCCGTGGTTGAATCAGTAGTAGTTTCTTGGTTGGAACTCTTACAACATACTGCCCCTCCATTTAATACATACACAAAAGCTAACTGAGAGTTAAAGTCATTCTTGTCAGATTAGACACTCGCATCAGTGTAACCTCTAATTGTGAGGTCACCATCTCCATATATCAAGAACTCATCTTTAGTCCTTCTCAAGTACTTAAGAATTACCTTGATAGCCGTCTAATTTTTTTTACCTAGATCTGATTAGCTTAGAGCTTGAGAGACATCTGGACTATCACATATCATATCATACATGATGGATCCTATCCCGGATGCATAGAGTATATCATTCATGCGCATTCTTTCCTGAGCTATCTTCGGACACTCAGTCTTGGACAGGTTTACTCCCTTTGTCATTAGGAGATATCCTATCTTCGAATGCTCAAGGCTGAACCTATTGAGTACCTTGTCTATAAATGTGCTTTGAGAAAGTCCTAACAGCCTCTTGGATCTATCTCTATAGATCTTTATACCTAGTATAAATGCTGCTTCTCCAAGGTCTTTCATGGAGAGCTTTCTTGACAACCATATTTTAATACTTTAAAGAAGAGAAACGTTGTTTCCTATTACCAGAATGTCATCAACATATAATACTTAGAAAACAACTACACTCCCACTAACCTTTTTGTAAACACAAGGCTCATTAATGTTTAGAGAGAAATCCAGTTCATGGATTGTCTGATCAAACCTAATATTCCAACTCCTGAATGCTTGCTTAAGTCCATAAATGGACCTTTGCGGTTTGCATACCTTCGAGTCATTCTGAGATGTAAAACCCTAAGGTTGTTTTTTATACACATCCTGGTCCAAATCCCCATTCAGGAATGTTGTTTTAACATCCATTTGCCAGATCTCATAATAATAATGAGCAGCAATGGTGAGAAGTATTCTGGTGGATTTAAGCATGGCTATAGGTGAAAAAGTTTCATCACAGTCAATACCTTTACGTTGACTATAACCTTTCACAACCAACCTTGCCTTATAGGTAATTACATTACCGTCCATGTCAGTTTTCTTCTTGAAGACCTATTTGCACATGATGGGTCTAACATCTTCTGGTGTATCAATAAAATTCCAAACTTGGTTTTCATACATTGAATCCATTTCTGATTTCATAGATTTAAGCCATTTATTAGAATCTGACCTTTTCATTGCTTCATCAAGGGTTCTTGGTTCATCATCATCCATGAGATATAGTTCCTTATCATCCATGATGATACAACCATATCTTTTGGGACCTTTATGAACATGACTTGATCTTCACAATGATTGTGTTTCAATAGGATGTTCTTGGACCACACTTTCCTATGTATCTAGAATGAGGTCAATCAGCTGATCATCTATTTCTTCCTCTTGAACCTATACTTCAAGATTGCTCCCACTGACCTTTGCAAGTAAGTGTTCCCTTTCCAAAAAGTGAGCACTCCCTGATACATATACCTCTTGTGCTTCGGGTTGGTAAAATAAATATCAAATAGTTTCATTTGGATATATAATGAGTAGACACTTATCCGATTTAGCGTCCAGCTTATCTGATGCTATCCTCTATGACAACCCTATACTCTTAGGTGACTTAGAGATGGACTTTTATTACATCATCTTTTATAGGGCATAAAATCAACTGATGTAGAGGGCACTATATTTAATACATAAATTGCACTCTCTAGTGCATATCCCTAATAGGAATTACTAAGATTTTCTTGGCTCATCATGGACTGTACCATATCTAATAAAGTCTGATTCATCCTTTCAAACACTCCATTGTGTTGGGGTGTATAAGGAGGTGTCAACTAGGGAACTATCCCATTTTCCTTTAGATAATCTTGAAACACTTGACTAAGTATTCTCCACCTTGATCAGATCGAAGTGCTTTAATACTTTTCTCAAGCTGTTTCTCTACTTCATTTTAGATTATTTTGAACTTCTCAAAACTTTCAGACTTGTGCTTCATTAAATAGAGATAACCATGTCATGAATAATCAACAATAAAGGTTATAAAGTATGAGTATCATCCTAGTGCCTTAACACTCATTGGACCACATACATCTGTATGTATAAGTTCCAATGTACTCGTAGCTCGTTCACCCTTTCCTTTAAAGGGTAACTTCGTCATTTTTCCTTTTAAACAAGGCTCACGATCACCTTAAGACTCTATATCTATTGGGTCTAAGTCTCCACGCTTGTATAACTTAGTTAAGCGATCTTTATTTATATGCCCTAAATGACAATGTCGTAAGTAGAAAGATTTCTCTTTATCCAATTTCACTTTCTTCACATTGTTTATATTAAAAACTTCTGTTTTAATATCAAGAATGTAAATGTCACCGTTCAACATCCCATAGCCATAAAGAACATTATTTATTCGAATCTGACAATTATTATTAAAAAATAAAACTTCAAATCCCTCTAATTCTAAATGCACAATAAAGATAATATTCTTAGTAACATTCAAAATATAGTAACATTTATCCAAAACTAAAACTAGGCCACTTGGAAAAATAAGATTAAAGCTTCCTACGGCTAATGTAGCAACTTGTGCTCCATTTCCCATACACAGGTCCATCTCCCCTTTTGCAAGCCTCCTACTATTCCTTAGTACCTACACAAAATTGCAGATATGAGAACCGCAACCAATATCCAATACCCAAGTTGATTCATAAGGAAAAGTAGTATAGTTTTCAATTACAAACATACCTGAAGTAAATGCCTCTGAAGGATTTTGGGCATCTTTTTGTGACCCAAGATGTTCTTTTCGTTTTTCATAACCAGAGCCAGCCTGCTTTTGATGCTCTCATGAGTCTTCTTGGTCTTCTCTCTTGATGATGTATACCCTTGTACCCTTTTCCCTTTTCGTGATAAAATATGGACTAAGATTCATTCCTATCATGTTTGCTAAGCACTTTTATTATCTCTCTTTTATTTGGTGGTAGGTTTTAACCATTGCATATTTATACCATTGCAATGTACTCAAAGTCAACTTCATTAATGAATATGATGTTGTTTTTAAGAATGTTATTTTTATGAGTGCATGCTGTCATTAGAATGGAATACTCGAGTGAAATGTGAATGAGAGATGCATCAATTTATTTATGACATGCTTTAGAAAGTATTGATTTTACAACTTATCCATGGTATGCCTTATAAGCGACATTGTTTGCATTAAAATATTTGCAACAATAAAAATTACATCATTTGAATCATCCCCCACAAGCGGAGGGCCTTTTTTATCAACTTTGGTAATATTGATAGATGAACTAGTAGCTCCGGTGTGCAAGTTCGCATGCATTTCTTCGGCCACTGCTCTGGCTAAGTTTTTGATAGCCTTGCTGATGGAATTTCCCATCTTACTTCCCTTCCAATTCTTCCTCATAAGTATTGCTAGTGCATTGGTGATGGACTCAATTACTTCATTCATTTCATCTTCTTCAGCATTCCCGCATACTTCCATAGAAACTGAGGTTTCAATCATGAAGCCTTTCTTGCAATCATACACATCATTGAAGATCTCAAAACCAGGGACCTTTTTTCTCCTCACCTTAACAAGTTCTTCCTCACACATGAATGTCTTTTGTTTGACCTCCGCCCCTATCATGATGCAGGATTAGGGTTTAGACTTCTTAGCACCTGGCCAACTCCCCAAACCAAGCCTAAATGGCCATGGTAGGGGTAGAATGGGTTCCAGCATACCCTAAAGGTTCTTTTCGAGCCCCTTACCTTTCACATAACCTTGCTTTAGCATGATCTTCTCAATTTTAAGTGATATATGCCCCTTAACTGAAAACATTGTACCCTTGTGAGCTATAGCCACCATAGATTTCTTTTCTTTGGCCTTCATAGCTACTATGACAGATGGTTCATCAGCTTTAATGGTCACTAACTTGCCATTGTGAATGAGCTTAACTTTCTAATGGACTATGGACGGGACGACCCCTAATGCATGGACCTAAGGTCGACCCAACAATAATGGGTAGGTGACAGACCCTAATGCATGGAGCCAAGCGTAAACCTGTTGATTGATGGAAGGTCATTCTATTAGGTGTGGCCACAAATTTAGGGGTTGGGCCAGATGCCCCAAACTAAAATAGAGGTGGTACAAACCCTTGATTATGCTGAGCAAACTGACTAACAGCTTGTGGAACCACTGTACCCACTAGCTGTAATGGTTGGCTAACTGAACCAAATGGACTAACAAAACCCAACTGACCAAACTGATAGGAAGAATTCCCATGAGTCTATATGGGTGGCAACTGAAATTGAGTGAACTGATTGTAAGCAACTCTTGAATGAGGAAGCTATTCACTAACCACTGCTTTCACTGATGGAATCTTGACAAGTGCACTATAAGAAGCATTGACCCTTCTCTCTTCTGCCTAGATTGTGCTAATAGAAGCTAACATCTTATCAATGATTCTATCGAAGAATTGATCACTTCCCAAATACTATAAGACACATTTGCAATCTCCGACCTAAACTCGGCCCTTGATGCATTTGCCTCCTCACTAGTAGCAACATTCTCAACCTTAACATCAATCTGGCCCTCTAGAGTCAGGATACGAGACATTGCCTCAGGATAATAGGTAGAATCAAGATCAATTAGACTAAACTAAGCATCGGACAAAACACCCATAGATGAAAGTGGAGCAACCCTTAACCGAGCTAGAGGAGGAGGAGGAGGATCTAGAATTTGAGTCAAATAGACCTCAGAACGTCGCCAGGTTTTAATCCTTTGAGCTTTGGATAAGGTGATAACCAAAAGATCAGTACATGGATAGGATGCATTATGCATGCACAAATTACAACGATGCATGGCGGGGTTAATTATGGGGGAATGTAACAGAACACATGCAAAGCGATTGATTCCATCCTTATTTCTCCCGCCAGTTCTAAGGGTATACTTTCTTAGTCTAATCTCACACAGAAATGGGTACCTAGAAGGTAAAATTCTAAGGCTTTCAATAAGAATGGCATAGGGACATATCAGAAGTTTGATGTAGAAGGTTCCCATCACATCAAGCCTCTTTTGGTGGGAGATGGAAACGAGTACTCCACCTACTAGAGTGTCCCTAATTCTTGGCGGGCATGGTTGACACTTTCGTAAGTTTTGCAAAAATAATAGGGCACCTTAACCTAATGCTAGAAGAAAAGCACATCTAACTGAAGAGAGAAGGAGATGAGAAGATAGAATGTGATAATTTTCCCAAATGATGAACGAGAAAATGGGTTAAACCAAGTAAATGATTTTCGGTGCTCATCTTAATCTTATAAGCTTTTAAAACAAACCAAAATTTTGCAAGTTAAAAGATTATGTCCCCAGCAGAGTCACCACTGTAAGGTGTCGATGATGTGTGGGTCTCCCTTGGAGCCTATGAAAGAGGTAGGGCCCACTATGGGTTGGTTGAATTTAGGCATGACAAAACCTTTTTTAGTTCAACTTTGCACAAATAGCCAATTTTAACGAATTAAAGAATCGAGACCCAAATCTTGATGCAAATGATAGAGTCGCCACCCAAGTTGTCTACTTGGGAAAGAGTTTTGGTACGATTCTCATTGGGCGGGAGACTCATACCTATTGGATCAGAGATTTAGGTATCGGATGAGTCACTTATTTCTCATTTAGTTGATTCAAAATTACATTCACAGTATGAAACCGTTTTTGTTTTCATCATTTGGGGAATTATCACATACATACTATTTTTCTACACTCTTTCACACTCCATAGATGAATGGGGGAATAAAAATTACAACTGGGGGATAATGGGGGAATTGCAAGAAAACCTATACACGTATTCTAAGTTATAAAACAAAATGGGAAAATAAATTCTCCTGCATCCACAAAGATTAGTACAGTTTATAGCATGTCATAAGTCAGCATTTTATTAGGAAAAATGTGATTATGATAGCGTGGCAGTTTTACGATCGATAGTCCCCGAGCGGCTTCTAGGATCGGAGAGAAATGACGAGTCTTCAATATATTTTGTTGTAAAAACACATTTTAACTTTTGTGGGTTAATTTACTGGATTATTAGATTGCATGGCAAATAGTGAGTTGGATTGATTTTAACTAATTGAAACTTGAATTCTGGATTCTACCTGGGACTAGTACCTATATGGGTGGGTGGGACCCGTACGGCTACCAGGGACGACTGGTATAGGTATGGTGTACCCGTACTGGCCCTGTCTAGTCCAGGAAGAAACTTTGTTTGGTTTAATAACCAGAATAATGGACGAAAATTAAATTAAAAATGAGATTTCCTTCCATATGAGTATGGTGCACAAATTTGATATCCCCAAGGACACAAGGTGCCAACAAGGCTTATATGGGTTAGGACCAGACCCGAAATAGGAAATGAAAAGAGCAGATATAATAGAGGAGTTAGAGAATAACAATAATAAAATAACTAGGATGTGAGTCTCCTTGAATCTCAAGAGCATTACCTTTGCAGCGTGAATCTACTTATAGGCGATCCCTTTACTGTTGAGAGAGTCTAGCCAAAGCAGATGAAATAGGACTATTTAGGTGAGTATTTGTGTGGATAGAACCTCCCCTAAATCCTAATAAACGAAGCTAAGAATGAATAAAATGTGGACAAAACTCAAAATATGGGTTTTCTCCCTATTCTATACCTCTTATACCTCAACTATAACCTTTCTATCCCTATAGAAACTACTAGAATTTGTCTATAGTATACTAATTATTTTTTGTATATGAGTTGTGTCTATTAAAATGTGAAGATAAGGGCCCGATTTATAGGGGAAAGGAGGTCTAAATGCAATAAACCGCTTTCATGACTTGCCTTTTCCCAAAATAGGAAATGATTTCCTTCCAAAAGAGCCTGTTTAGGCATCAAGAGGACTAGTACGGGTGGGGGCCCTCGTATAAGGGTCCTGGGGGACCCGTACTAGTCTTCCCCAGATGTATGGAAGGAATGACCCATACTAGACTGCTAGTGGATCCATACCACCAGGCAGCACCCGTACGGGTCCCTAAGGCCAGACTAGGTCTCCAAACTTTGGCCAAACTTAACTCTACAGCAGTAGGAACACCTCTGATGGATAACACCTGCAAGAGAATGCATCATATAGCTCTCATCATCATTTTGTGAGGAGGATTGTTAAAATCTAGTCCTCACAAATGGACAAAGGCAAGGTATAAAGAATTGACTTTAATCAATGAGAAACGATTAAATGCGTTGGAGAATCTACAATCATACCAACATCATATGGCCAAAGCTTACAATCGTAAATTCAAATGGCAAGATCTGCTCTTGAGGATGTGTGATCTGGTCTTAAAACAATCTCGTAAGACTCATATGGATGCTCAAGGAAAGTTCCAACCAAACTGGGAAGGACCATACATAGAAAAGACGACTCTCAGTAAAGGGGCAGTCAAAATCTCAGATCTAGATAGCAATGAATTTGTAAATCCAGTGAATCGCGACTAGCTGAAGCACTATCTCATGTAAAAAAATGTCTGTCAAGATATGGTAAGGTCTCTTGAGGAAAAATAAAGACCCAAAAATAAAAGAGTGAGGCCTTAGGTAAAATCCATTCGGAATCTCAAGCAACAATGGGCATTTCTTAGGAATAAATATCATTTATCCTTCCGATTTAAATAATATCTTTTATAGTAACGTATTCATGTTAAAAATACTGCATGAGTGCATTAAATGGAAATTGTGAATTGTTTAATAAAACATGTGTTCAAATAGCATTTTTCATCTTTATTACACATAGAGTGAGTGCATTACAAACAGTAAATGGAAACGACAAACACAAACAACGAGGCCTGAAGCCTTTATTCTCCTATAAAGATGACACACAATGGCAAGCTCAATGATCTCCAAAGAAACTACGGAGTCTCTTAGTCTCGATAAGCCTCTCCTCAAGGGTGGCAAGCCCACTAGTACTCGCAACCCAGATGTGGTAAGCCTTCAAAGGATGGATGTCAAAAGGCACGGAATAGTTTACCTCCACCCGAGAGCGATTAATCTACCTCACGTCATGATGATAAACCCGAGTATAGGAAAGATCAAAGCCAAGAAGGGTGCACAAAGATGTCGGAAACCCCTGAGGATGACCATACTGCCGCATAAGTGACTGGGAGAGTAGGTGATAATCTTGGAAAGACCAATGAGGACTACGCAATCTCTAGAAACATCAGTAGTCACCTTCACGATTCCCCACCAAGGTTAAACCTAAAAATATCCTCAGTAGCTCAACTCCCCATAAACTCAACCAACTCCTTGACAGTGAAGTCTCTGTGAGAGCGGTCACCGATGCAAACTAGGGAGCCCCGTGCCCAATAAGCCTTCGGTTGATAATCCATGCTCGTGGGAATGGACAATATAGAAAGCTTGTCCTAAAGCCAAAGCTACAAAAACAACACAAAAGAAAAATAATAATAAAAAAGAAAAAAGGGCCTGCTGGATTGAAAACCTGAAAAGGCGATCTAGGCAAAAATTAAGGGAATCCCGATGAACCGAAAACTCGAAAGGGCGGTTCATGCAAAAAGAAAGGCTCAGATAAATTTTACTTAAAGGAGGAGTGTTACCACAGGTCCGTTCCGGCCCAATGAGGAATAATGCCTATTTCGTCCAGTAATCAGACAAAAGAGACAAAAAGGACCGAATTGTCATTCAAAATCCGAAATTCAAAAATGCACATTCTAAGGAAGCTCCTATTTAGCATTTTCTACTGAAAAATTAAAAAGTCAAAATTTGGTCAAACATAGGTAATCCTCCCATGGGTAATTACCTATCTACACTAAAAAAATCAGATCTTACCGAGATCTAGCAAGATTTTACGGGGTCTGATGTAAAATATTGTTAGATAGGTAACTAGTCCGCTGGCTAATTACCTATGTAATTAGCTCATCGGCTAATTACTTCCCCATTATAAATAGGGGACTCGCCCCCTCATTTAGAGGAGGACGAAAAATTTTGTAAAATCTCAAAATTACCTTTGTGTCCTTTTTCAGTTCTGGGAGTCCCAAAAGCACTGAAACTCTGTCAAAACATTTCCAAACTCGAGCTTTATCACCGACACTCAGTACAAACTTAGTTTTTGGTCTTTTTAGAGCAAGATCCTATAATGATCTTTGGTCTAATAATGATTTAAACTCTTCATTTCCTCTAGGAATAATCCAAGATTATAGTCATAACTTGGGTTAAACCTATTTTCCACTAAATCACATCCTCTGACAACTTCCGTTCCACACCGGCTCTCAAGTCATCCTCGACAAACGAAAAGGTAAACTGAGGGTAGTTGGCTCTAAGCCCAAATTTAAAATTCATTCTAATTATTCTATTATTGCACATTGCATTTTCATTTCTCTGGTTTAATGAGTCACTGGAGCCACTTAAACTATAATACGTGTAAATAAGCTTGCGGGTATGAATGAAACATCCAGAATGAGAGGAAACTCTATACGAGTTTCCAGGCCAAAATCCAAGTGCCGCCGTTACTCTGCCGAAATTTCGGTAGCAAAACTCTATTTATTAAGCCGTTATAATGTCCATTTTATTTCTTGAATTTAATTATTAAATAAAGCCGTTGTAATGTAGAAATTACCACAAATTCCAAAGTTCCAAAATTAACCCAAACAATTTGAACAATGTGAGTACTTATTATGTCCGAACTTAGAATCTCACTTTCTTCTCGGTATAAAAATCCCATTTCGGATTAGTATACCAGAATTCCTGCTGGAGCTGAACCGGGTGGCGACTCTATTTCATTTTTAAATAAAGTAAAAATGCTTTATTTTAAAAATATCTTTTCTTAAAAAATGTGTAAATATATTTTTCAATATAATAAAATTTTTAGCTTACAAAAAGCCATATTTTTCACCCTCAATAAGTTTACGTAAAAAATAATAAAGTAATTTTCTCTATAATAAAATCAAGCATTTTATTATGAAAGAGTCACTGCATTTAAGCAAACCCGATTATCTCGAACCAAACCAGATTCGCCTCGCGCACCGCAACCCGCCTGCTAGCCTATATAAAACCCTCGCCCTCTCACAGTTGCGACTCTGCTGAGGAAATTAATTTTTATATTAACCCAATTTTTATAAAAACTCTTTTTTGACATAATAATTAAAATATTGTTCAAATTAAATTTTGAAACTATGGAATATGTGGTAATTTCAACAGTACCCAAATTTTTAGGATTGCATAGCATCTGCATTCTTTACCCCTAAACCAATTTAGGTGTCTTTTGGTGAAGTATCTCCAAGTCCGCTTAGGGCTTGAGGGGTATGGATCCAATCACACCCCTTGCGTAACGTATGAGGACCTTGCTCGCTTAAGGGCAAGACTACCCGAGTATATTTTATATGGAAAAGTTTCCTTTGGTTCGATTAGGGCCACTGGGAGTCGGTATAGAAAGGCATAGGGTACCGGAATTGCACCAAATCCTGAGACCGATACCCATATGTAGATGAACTATAGACACTTTCCCATAGGTTTACCCACAAACCTTGAGTGCATGCGAGCAGACTTTGCTAAGTCCCTCGTTGGTTCTAAAGCGAAGTAACCTATTGGAGCTAAAAGGGAGGTAGGCGTAGGTTTATTAAATATAAATAAACTAAAAAATGAACATCATGATTGTGTGAAAACTAACCACATATTTGTGCAGCCATGATATTGATATGTGCCATATCATTTTATTTCCTTTAGCTATACGAACCTAAATTAATCGAGACTAGTGAGTCGACCTAAGCTCAGCCCATGAGCCAGATAAAACCTATGACTTGCGAGACATCTTATCTTGGACCAATGAGTCAACCCCTTTTTTGAGTGACCAACATGTCTGCTCACCTTGGACCAATGAGTCAAACCCCTTTTTGAGTGATCAGCGAGTCAGCTCACCTTGGACCAATGAGTCAACTCCTTTTCGAGTGATCAACGAGTCAGCTCACCCTTGGACCAATGAGTCAACCCCTTTTTGAGTGACCAGTGAGTCAGCTCACCTTGGACCAATGACTCAACCCCTTTTTGAGTGACCATCAAGTCAGCTCACCTTGAACTACTGAGTCAACCCCTTTTCGAGTGACTAGTGAGTCAGATCACCTTGGACCAATGAGTCAACCCCTTTTTGAGTGACCAATGAGTCAACTCATCCTTGGACTAATGAGTTAACCCCTTTTCAAGTGACCAATGAGTCAACTCACCTTAGACCAATGAGTCAACCCTTTTTTGAGTGACCAGCCTTAGCTCACCTTGGACCAACGAGTCAACCCCTTTTCGAGTGACCAGCGAGTCAACTCACTTTAGACCAATGAGTCAACCCATTTTTGAGTGACTAGTGAGTCAGCTCACCCTTAGACCAATGAGTCAGCCTTCGAGTGACCAGCGAGTCAGCTTACTTTGGACCAATGAATCAACCCACCTTTGACCAGCGAGTCAACTCACCTCTGGCTATCGAGTCAAATCTAACTCAAGCCCTTGGTCTTTAAATTGCGCGTTTATGATATTCCTTGAATATCGCATACTCTCATTGCTGATTGCTCCTTAAACAGTTGGCGTGCACCCTACACCCCATTATTTGGTCATATCCATGCATTCATGCATTCATACATTTATTCATCCATTCATGTATCCCAATAGGTTGAGGTAAGAAGAACTCAGAGCACACCCGATACACTTACTAACACTTGATCTCTTACATTTTCAGGTTGGAGGCAAGAGAAAAGGAGGTTCAGACGTATTACAAGAAGCCCAAAAGTCACGCCCCCACTAGCAGTCAAATCTTTGGCCAGATTTTTCTCTGATCTAGAACCTAAAACCGCAATGGCAGATGATAATGCAGTTGGACAATCCCTCAGAAGGATTCTTAATGCTTTAAAATTTCATGATGTTTAGGAAAGGCTGAGCGCCTCTAGTGCTCAGAAAGCCCAAGAGCAAGAGGCCGAGATAGCGGCATTAAAGGCAAAGAAGGCAGATACAAAGAAGCTATCCCCCACCAAAGACAAGTCTATTGCTCCCTCCATCGAATAGTATATAGAAATTGATCGATTCTTGCCAAAGGAATCAGAATCCCTTCAAGCTAACTTTGTGATGCCCTATATAGCACCATATACCGGTACTGGGCCCTTTTACGTGCATATGGAAGGTTATCTTCATATTAAGACTAGCATGAACATCCCTAAGGTTCATATAGTCAATCTGTTCCAAGTTACTCTATGAGGACCCGCCTTTGAATGGTATATGAGGATGCAAACGGACGTGAAATCTGATTCGAAAAAGCTATGGTCTACCTTTTTTGGAGAACTATGCTTTCAATCTAAAGGTCAAAACTACTTTGCAAGACCTTGAAAGGGTCAAACAACGACCAAATGAGTCATTTAAAGAATTTTACTTAAGGTGGATGGCTGCCCGAGTACTCGTAACTGGGGCACCTGACCAAGGTGCCCTAATAGTGAAGCTTGTCAAAGGATCTAGCCTAAAATATTGGGATGAGACGAAGATGAAAAGATTTGACACTTTTAATGATGTGGTGGACTATGGCAGGAGACTATAAATGTTAGAGCAAGAAGATCGAGCAAAGAAGCAAGAATAATAAGGTTATACTAAACCTCGATACTGGGAAAAGGGTGGATCCTCCAAACATGGCAGTTTTGAATCCTCAAAGACTCCGGCCAAAGTTATAGTAGCCACTCAAGTGTAGACTTACCAATCTATCTCCCCGTGGGTAGAATCATTGTCACAGATATTCACCAAACTAAGAAAGTCTGACCAACTCTAGAGCATTAAACCATTCGTTCCACCTGCTAAGGCAAATAAAGACAATTTCTATGCTTATCACGTGACCAAGGGGCATCGCACCAATGAATCCACCCTCCAACTAAAGGATCTATAGTAGATGATAACTCATAGGAGGATGAAAGAACTTGAGAAGAAACCAAGCACTCAAATTGATCCCCTGCCAAACTTTCAAGCTACGATGAACGCCATCGGTATTCATGTAGAGGCCGATGAATATGGTATCGATGTGACTGATAACTTCCTACATGATTTTTAACAATATGGACATTATCTACATGGTCAATCAGTATGTCTTAAGGATGAGAAGAGAAGGGCTTGATCAAAACCAAGTGCCACTGCACCTCATATAATGAGGAGACTCTAACCCAAATAAACATATAGAAGAATTCCTCTAGTTTATGCATGAACAAGAAATTATCTTGATGGGTTTACACCTCAGTTCCCCAGATTCTTAGAAGGACCAGCCATGGATTAGCACTACACAATGCCACTCAAAGGACATTGGAACTGGTACTTTATGGAGAGATCTATCCTCCACTATTTCACGGCTTCCCAACCGTACCCGAACATGCTTTACTGGTGGTTGGCACCTCGAGTAGATCAGCGTAATGCTGGCTGGCAGGACATTCCTCCTCCTCAGCCTCCCATGTATACTCCCCCGGATTATATGAGTCTGAATTATGTCGGAACAAGTTTATTCAAATTTAGGAGCTCTTTCGAAATAGCATGCCCAGAAAATCAAGAGTTATATGACCCTGAATAGGCTTGGAGTGATCACAGGGACCAGTAAAGGTACCTCGACATTAACCTAAATGAAGTGACACTAAACCCACTTGCCGGACTTTGTTCAGATGTAGCATCAGAAATGAATTATAAAAAGCAAGTGAGCATTGAATTGTGAGATCCGTTTGAAGGTATCTTTGCTGACATTACATCATATGGTGCCCATGTAGAGGAAAAATTTGGTAGCATACAAGGCATGGTCTCTAATTTTCGTGTGGCTATCACAGCGGATCAAGGTTGAAATGAATGAAGAAGATCCCGAGGAAGATCCTGAGGAAGATCCCTAGGAAGATCTCGAGGAGGATCCAGAAGAAGATTCTAATGACGATATCCAAGCTTAACACGAACCAAATTGGGTCTTTGACCGTGGAATGGGCAGCAGCCTTTCGAGGATTCAGATGAGGAAGTAGAAGAATTTGTGGACTCCAGCGAATCGGATCACGAAGATAAAAGTGAGGTAGATAACTTGGGATATGAATCAGAGACCTTTTCAGGCGACAAGCTAAATCACTTACTGGGAGATTTCAAATACGAGGCTCTCTTCAATGGTATCATGGTCGATTACGATGGAGCTGAGAGCTATGCCTCATATTTAGAGCATGACTCCCTGGTTGCCTTATGGTCTACAGCAAGTGATGATTCCAGAGACTTTATAGACTTTGACTCAAGGAGTGAACACATTGTTAAGATGATCTGAGGCAAGGGGCAAGAGCCCTCTCGAGAATACATCATGGAGAGGATCCATGTAGAAAATGACTTAGCTCGAGCCAGTTAAATGATCCAAAGCCCAGACTTGAAGGAAGTCTATCCCATATTCTACAATGGAAACACAAGGCCATGCCCCCACATCCGTAAATTTATCCAGATGATGAACGATGGGTACATTCACTACGCCTATTGGCTAGAAAGTTTCCATCTGACTCTCCGAGGAAAAGCAATTTTGCGGTATAAAGGGCTGACATTCTACCAAAAGTCATTCTAGAACACTCTTGCCAAGCAATTCATTGACTACTTCACATGGGTAGACCCACTAGAAGGCACAACCCCTGAGCTAGACAGACACGGGAACCCCTTACTATACTAGGAAGGGAAGCGACCAACACTATTTATCCAACGTCGGTGGAATCGGCCAGGGAATACCTGTGGTATATAAATAAATATGACAATAGACAAACCACCTATGACAATGTATCAGATATGCTCGACGATTAGAATGCATCTAATGGAGCCTCCTCATCCATCCATATGATCAGACAGGAATCCAAACCTATCCTATGCTAAATCCAACAAGAGAACCCCGTCATTCTAGAAAAACAGCTTGAAAAGGTTCCCTTCATGAATGGCCCTTCATTACCAAAGCACTAGCCTCCATAAACAAACCACTTGACTTAGGTGAGATACCACTTGATGAGGACTTCAATGATTTTGAGGTCTTCAAACCTACAAACCCGCCAACCTGGGTCGTTAGTCCTATCACTAGTGGAGAGAAAGTCACTATATCAGTAGCCCTAACTGCACCAAGAGCTGAGTCCCCTGTACCCTCTACCTTTGTTAATCCTCAAAATAGATAAAAAGTCCAATTGTGGATCAGTTGAAGGCTACCACTACCAAGATAAGCATTTGGGACCTTCTCCTCAGCTTCCAAAATCATAGGCTTGCTATTGTTAAAAAGCTAATGAAGATCGAAACATCCCCCTTGGCATCGCCCGAACAGGTTTGAACGCATCTTAATAACAAGACTAGCACTGACATCCCTGACATTGTCTTCTCAAGCTTATGTCTACCCGGCAAAGGCATTCGCCATAATAAAGCTCTCTACTTGAAGGCTAGTGTTTTCGGGCGCGTCATGTCCTGTATAATGGTCGACGATGGTTCATCACTAAATATATGTCCTAAGGATATTCTACCACTCCTAGGACTAACTGAAAAGGACTTAAAGAGATCCACAACAGTCATCAAGGCCTATGACAACTCCAAGAGAATCGTCATTGGCACATTTGAGGCCGAAGTTACCATCGATGAAATCTTATCTATAGTGATTTTTGCGGTCATAGATATCCCGATGACTTTCTCTATGCTGATCGGACGACCATGGTTCCATGCTCTGGGAGGGGTTCCATCCACTCTTCACCAGAAAGTCAAGATCCAGTTCCATAAAAAGGTTATCACCCTAGAGGCTGACGAAGCATCAATAGTGGCAGCACTAAAAATGGAAGAGAACCATATGAGGGGATTTACTACAGCTATAATTGGGCAAGAATCAAACAAGCAGTTAGAGGTGCACTAGGGCCCATAGATTCAAGGATACATGTAGAAGCACCACACTCTTAGTAAGGGACTAGGTGCCCATGAACAAGGGATGCCAACCTTTAATATAGGGGTAGGAGAGTGGAAGCCCACAGGGCTCGGTTACACAGGCTCTAGAAGAGTCACCCATAAGACGATCTTTTAGAAGAAGCTGCAACTTCCCTATAATGGAAACCCTAAGCATGTTACCTACCAAGGAAGGACAGTTCTAGGATTCAAGATTTTCTCAGATGTAGTCGACTATGGCAAGTGTGGTAAAAGCTCCATAACTTGTGTGTTGAAGAAAGCAAGTCGCCTACTAGATGCAGGGGCAATCCCAAATTAGACCAAGCTTGACAAACAGGTACACCCAAAGAAGGTCAAAAAGCTGAGTAAAGAGGAGGAAATCCTTGACACCCTAACCAAGCACCTTTAAGTGCAGCTCAAGATAGTAGACGAAGCAAAAAGCAAGGGAGGTGGCTTGAGCCAAACGATCATGGACATGGTCATGACCATGAAAGGCAAGGCAAAGGTACAAGAGGAAGACGACGAGGACATCCTGTTGAAGCCGGCTGCTATAGGAGAATCCTCTACTGTGGAGCCAGACCTCACTAATCAAGATAAGTCTTTTATTTCCGTTTCTTGCTTGTTTGAAATGAATAATGTACTTGATGATGGTAATAAGATAAAGAACTTTACTTATTTGGATTGTGTTTCTAATTACGATTCCATGCATCCATTCAAGCATTCATCTAGCATCTTTAACATCAATAATGATATTATAAAATAAATTAACTTGAATACAGAAGATGATCCAAAAACATTACACATTTCTAATCAATTGCCCATCGAACAAGAGAGAGGGTTCGTAAAAGTGTTGAAAAATCACGTTTTAGCCTTCGCTTGGTCTCACAAAGACATGCTAGGACTTGATCGGTACATCACTGAGCACGAGATCCCCACAGACCTAAAAATTTGGCCAGTAAAGCAAAAGATTAGGAGAATGCATCCAGAATAGGCCGAAAAGGTCAAAGCAGAAGTGGCCAAACAAATTAAGGCTAATTTCGTCAAAGTCATCGAGTATCTCACTTGGCTCTCTAATGTAGTTCTTATACCCAAGAAGAATGGCGACTTTCGAGTTTGTGTTGACTCAGGGACTTGAATAAGGCTATCGCTAAGAACAATTTCCCACTGTCGCACATTGATGTTCTAGTAGATAGCGCGGTAAGAGCAGCCATGTATTCCTTTATGGATGGATTCTCAGGATATCATCGGATCCTTATGAACGTAATAGGTAATTTCAAAACCACATTTATCTTAGAGTAGAGGACCTATTGTTTCGGGGTGATGCCTTTCAGACTAAAAAATGCAGGGGCAACCTACCAACAAATGGTCACAACATTACTACATGACCTGATCCATAAAGAAGTTGAAGTCTATGTAGATGATATGCTTGTGAAATCTGTCACACCAGAAGAATACTAGCAGTATTAGAGCGAATCCTCATGAGAATAGAGAAATACAATATCTATCTCAACCCAAAGAAGTGTATATTTGGTGTCACATTAGGAAAATTACCGGGGCATGTGGTTAACAAAAGAAGCATAGAGATGGATCCCGAGAAAGCTAATGCTATGAGGAAAATGCATGTGCCAAAGAGCGAGAAAGAAGTAAGAAGTTTCTTGGGGTCCATATAGTACGTCAGTCGCTTTATAGTATGGTTGACCACCATAGGTGAGCCTATCTTCAAGCTCTTGAGGAAGCAGCAACTAATAGAATGGAATGACCAATGTTAGGAAGCCTTTGACAAAATTAAAGCTTACCTAATGAACCCTCCAATGCTAAAGCCGACAATTCTTGGGAGGCCGCTCATTCTCTATTTGACTATAGAAGAGACATGTGTGGGGGCTATGTTGGTTCAAGAGCATGAAGTTAAGAAGGAACACAAAATTTATTACCTCAGCAAGAAGTTGCTAGAATATGAAACTCGATACACCATCATCGAGAAAACCTTTTCCACCATGGTTTGGCTCACCAAGAAGCTCAAGCACTACTTCCAGTCATATACAATCCAAGCAATCGTAAAATTGGACCCAATGAAGTATTTGTGCCAGGTTCCTTTATTAACTGGAAAACTAGCAAGGTGGCTCTTATTACTGTCAGAATTCAACATAAAGTATGTAACTAAGAAGACCATCAAAGGTAGGATAGTGGCTGAATTCATAGCAAATCAGCCACTTAAGGAAGAAAAATAGGAGAACCTAGAATTTCTTGACAAATGTTTCACAACCACTTTGGGGAATCCAGGGAGATGCACCATGTTCTTGGGGTCATCATCATAACGCTAGATGGGGTACTCATACCTCTGGCAAAGTGATTAGAATTTCTCACCATAAATAATGGGGCAGAGTATGAAGCCTATTTGTATGGAATGTCTGCCCTAATCACTCTCAGGGTGGACAATGTAAAAATTATTAGTGATACGGCTTTGGTTATCAAGCACGTCACAGGCAACTGGGAATTAAAGGAGGAATCTCTCAGACCCTACTTAGAGGCCATATGGAGAAAAGCTGCAAAGTTCAATGAATGCGAATTTTATCATATGCCCCGCGAGGAGAACTAGATGGCGGATGCATTGGCCACTCTAGCCTCCATGTGGGAAGGGCCCTAAAAGCATCTGATCAAACCCCTTGTTATAGAGACAACCCGATCTCCATACTACATCCGTGCAATAGAAGATACCGTGGAAAAAGGAAAACCCTGGTATTCTGACATTGTCAAATTCCTTGAAAATGGTGAATTTCTGGCCGAGGCTACGGACTCTGATAGAAATATGCTGAGGAAGCTTGTTGTGCAGTTCTGCCTAATTAAAGGTGATCTATTCAAGAGGTCCTCCGACTATCTGATGTTAAAGTGCCTGACCCAGCAAGAAGTTGAAAGGGTAATGAAAGGCATACATTCAGGAGACTGGGGTCCATGCATGAATGGCATCATGATGGCAAAGAAGATCCAGAGAATGGGATATTTTTGGTTAACCATGTTAGCCGATTGTGGTTAAGAAGCAAAGACATGCCATGCTTATCAGATATACGAAGATGTGAGCCACTTACCCCCGACAACATTGCAAAGCTTGACGATGCCTTAGCCATTCTCAGGCTGGGGCATTGATATCATTCATAAAATAAGACCTTCTTTGACTAACAGCCATCGGTTCATTATAGTAGCCGTCGATTACTTTTCCGAATAGGTTGAAGGAGAATCATACACGAGCATCACAGCCAAGAACATGGCCCAATTTATTCAGCGACATATCTTCACCAAATACGTTCCTCATCACATAGTAAGTGACAACGGCATACAGTTCTAAGGGGAAATGGCTGACCTTATTGAAAGGCACAGAATTGAGCACCATTGTTCCTCACCCTATTGCCCTCAAGCCAATGGGGCTATAAAAGTAGCTAATAAGGCAATCAAGAAAATCCTCTCCAAGATGGTCTCTAACTACTACAATTGGGCTGATCATTTGCCCTACGCCTTATAGGGATACAGAACTAGAGTCAAAACCCCTACAGGTCAAACTCCTTTTTCTCTTGTCTACCGAATGGAAGCGGTGTTGCCCATTGAAATGGAAATTAAATCTATTCTCATACCTCTCGAAGCCAGGCTTCCTAAAGATGAATGGGTAAAAGCAAGACATGAAGAACTAACTCTAATCGATGAAAGACAACTAGCCGCATTGGAGAATCTACAGTTGTACCAACAGTGCATGGCTAGGGCTTACAACCGTTAACTCAAAGGGCAAGATCAACCCCTGAGAATGGGTGATCTAATCTTAAAGCAATCTTGTAAAATGCACACAGATGCTCGAGGGAAGTTTCAGCCAAACTAGGAAGGTCCATACGTGGTAAGAAAGGCTCTCAGTAAAGGGGTAGTAAAAATCTCAGACCTGGATGGCAACGAGTTCGTGAATCCAGTAAATCATGACAAGCTGAAGCGCTATCTCATGTAAAAGAAAAAAACAAAAAAACAAAAAATATAAAGGTCTGTTAAGAGCTAGTGAAGGCGCTTGAGCAAAAATAAAGACCCCAAAATAAAAGAGTGAAGCCTTAGGCAAAATCCATTCGGAACCTCAAGCAACGATGGGCATTTCTTGGGAATAAATACCACTTGTCCTTCCTATTTAAATGATATCTCTTGTAGTAACATGTTCATGTTAAAATTACTAAATGAGCGAATTAAATGGAAACTATGAATTATTTAATGAAACACGCATCCAAACAACATCGTTTCATCTTTACTACATATAAAAGTACATTACAAATAGCAAATAGAAATGACAAAGACGAGCGATGAGATCTAAAGTCTTTATTTTCCCATGAAAGCAAAAGATACATGATGGCAGGCTCAATGACGCTCCAAGAAATAACAGGTTCTCTGTGTCTCAATGATCCTCTCTCTAAGAGTAGGAAGCCCACGAACACTCGTAACCCAGACTTGATAAGCCTCGGAAGAATGGACATCGAAAGGGACTGAGTAGTTCACCTCCACCTGAGTGCGACTAATCCATCTCACGTCATGACGATACACTCAGGTATAAGAAAGCTCAGAGTCAATCAAAGTACACAAGGACATCAGAAACCCTTGAGGATGACCATACTTCCTACACAAGCGATCAGGAGAGTAGGTGATGATCTCGGAAAGATCGATGAGGACCATGCCTCCTCTAGCAACGTCGATGGTCACATGCGTGATTCCCCACTAAGGGCAAACCCAATAAATATCCTCAACAGCTCAACTCCCCATAAACTCAACCCATTCATCGATGGTAAAATCTCTGTGAGGATGATTACCAATGTAAACCACAGACCCCCGTGCCCAATAGGCCTTCAGATAATAATCCACACTCAAAGGGACAGACAACACGGAGAGCTTATCCCAAGGCCAAAGCTATGAAGGCAACACAAAAAGCATAAAAAATGAAAATAAAAAAAAAAAGAAGAAGAGAAAAATAAAAGAAAAAGATAGCCTACTGGATTGAAAACCTAGAAAGGCAATCCAGGCAAAAATTAAGGCAAGCTTGATGAATCGAAAACCCAAAAGGGCGATTCATGTAAAAAGAAAGGCTCAAACAAAATTTACCTGAAGAAGAAGCCTATTGCCCCAGTAGTAGCTTTAGTCCCATTCTGCGAAGAATGCACAAAGATCAGTGTCTCAGCCAAGCTCACCGAGATAGGAGATTTCCCCTCTAACATCTGCTCAATGATAGTCAAGAAGGCAAAGCTGTATAGCATCATTGGAACTTCGTAAAGGAAAACTCCCAGCAAGATTAAACAAATAACCGGAATCCAACTCGCGTCGTTAGGAGAAAGGTTCCTAACTATATCAAATGCCACTTCTAACCTCAAGCCCTTGTCACAAATCAGTTGATGCCTGTCAAATCATGACAGCCAAAAATGGTCCATTAGTGGGTCAAAAAACTTAGGACGATGCATTGGAATGGCTGGGGCATGTCAGCCGAAGATCTCAGGAGCCCACAGAATTCTTTGTACAAGGGCATAACTCATGCTCTCCAAAACGGAACACAATGTCTAAGGGATCCCAGAACCCGATAGCAGCATGGATCACGTTATCTTTGATAAAAATGTGATAGTATTCCTTCATATGTGCTAGATCGGAAAGCCCAAGACAATCCCAATCGTCAGAATTCTTCAGATAAACATTCAAATTTGCACGAAAATGGATGTAGCCCTCCATGGCAAAATTTTGAAAGTGTAGCAGTTTGTTATAGGTAGTTTATGGGGAAATCTGCCAATATCGAGCAGATTACCCCGATAAACTCGATTGTTAACAAAAGAAAGCGCAAAGTGAAGGGATAATTCAAAAATTCTCTTATATATGAAAAGGTGTTCATACAAAAAAAAGGCACTGCAAATGGCCCGAAGAAAAGAAAAAAAGAAAGACAAATAGAAAACCCTATCTACTGCCACTAGAACTTGGGTGGCTAGGATCAAAGAATGACAAAGGAGGAGGATTACCGCCCTAAGGAAAAGAATCCAGAAGGATCACCCTATCCCTGCTGTGGCTACTACAGTGGGTCATCTACCTAGAGCATCCCCAATAGACCTCGAAGCCGTCGGATCTCCAACTGCAACATTTTAACACGGATCATTCATATGCATTTCATAACATGCCATGCATCATCATTAATATAAAAAATAATAAAGAAATAAAAACATACTGCCATGATGGAGTTTTGGTTCATCATGAACTGCTCCTACCCTTGAATATATCCCCAATTAGAGATGCTATCAGTTATGGGCACCTGCGTGAATAAGAAGTCAGAATAAATTAGAACGATCGTGATCTAAGATCCTAAAAGAAAACCGAAGAAGGCTCACAAGAGTGGTATCGGTCGGATAGAAGGTAACTGGATGCTCGGGATCCAATTAAGGCAGAATCACTAGGGTATAAGTGCTCAGGTCGGGAGGTACATCAGAGATATGGGCGGCTCATACTAGGATCCACGATGACCCTCTACCATTGTTGAACCCTGAGATAGGATAGATAACGCTGAAGAGCTACCCATATGAGCGAAAGTAGTCGCGGGTCTCTTCCTACCTTAGTGATCCTGCAAAGAACGACAAAGCAAAGGCGAATTAGTCCAATTAAGCACAACGATGAAAACAACAAAGAAGAAATTTAAATTGATGAAAGAGAGGATACCGTCATCCAAACAGTCCCGGGTGATCCCGATCCAGCCTGGCTGCTAGGGTCAGAAGTTGAAAGATCGTCACCCTCGGAAGGGTTGGGAATGTCTAGTTCAGGCCCAACAGGAATGGGAACCATCTCCGGGCATCCAAGCAGCTGTAAATGTCAAAACTCCTCATACCCCCCAACCCACTCCTGGAAGGCACCGGGTAAGCCATCGGAGGCCAGTTGCACAAAGTTAGGTGAGCTATGAGGCCAAAAAATCCACCGAGGCACCTCAAGAGGGATGGAACGCAACCAGGGAGGAAGATGCCAACCCTGAATGTACTCTTCCAGATACAACACCAAAGAGAAGGGAGTCTTTATAATCAATCAGGTGTTCACAAACTCCTCAGCTAACCTCATGACCTCCGGCTAGTGAAGAGCATGCCCATAGGGCTCTGTTTTAATCTGAAAGAAAGAAAAGACCAGACAATGATACGATGATTGTAGCAAAATAGCAATCAAATCAAGGAAGTCATAGAAAATACCTTCTCTGAAGACAGATTACAGAGGTGAGCGGAGAGCACAGAATAAGACTCCATCTCCCAAACACGCCAGTAATGCGGCAGTCGAGGGTAAAATGGGTAGCTACCATCTCACACAAGCTTGGTCCCTAGGAGAATCCCCATCTGAAAAAGGCAGATCTGCGAAAAGCCAAAAGAAGTTAAAATGCCAAAAGATGGAAAAAATGCTCATAAATGGAAAAAGAGTTAAGTCCATCTGAAGGTAAGATTTGAACTTGCCAATCCTGCTCCTTGTGCACTGATCGAGGGCCTAATATAGATGGCCCAATGCAGCTCGACCCTAGGCATACTCGTCAAAGTGGGATGGATCAATCAAAGTCGATAGAATATGGAGATTCACAATCGAATCCCCAGTAGGAAAGCATAACCACGACAAAGTAGCGGCCATGAAAGCTCTAGCCTCGCAGGTCGAAGTCAAGTGCGTCCTATCCCCGGTAGTCCATAAGGTCAAGAGTTTCTCACAAGAAATTCGGCTGGGCTTATCTCCGGAATAGCCAATCAAAGCGTCAATGGTCTCCACATCAAAGTGGTGAAATGTAAAGTAAGCATTAAAATGGATCACATTACCTTGAAAAGGAAGACCAGTGATGGCGAAGTAATCCAATAGAGTGATGGTATACTCCCCACAACGGAAATGGAAAGTGTGGGTAGTGTCGAACCACCTGCTCACGATATGGGTAGAAGTGTCGGGTGGGATGTACGGATACT
Source organism: Euphorbia pulcherrima (assembly GCA_947683365.1). Taxonomy (NCBI): domain Eukaryota; kingdom Viridiplantae; phylum Streptophyta; class Magnoliopsida; order Malpighiales; family Euphorbiaceae; genus Euphorbia; species Euphorbia pulcherrima. The sequence continues at coordinate 25,473,961 of CANTUS010000004.1, forward strand.
TGTGAGATCTCAAGTACCTACAATTCCTCACCATCCTCCCCAAGGACGTCCTACCAACGATGACCTTCGCATACCACTTATGAAAGTGGGTAATGCTACCGCCCTCATGCTTGGTAACCTAAAATTCATATACACATCACGTGCTAATTTTCCAAAAATCATTGCATTTAATAAATCATAGAAATAAGACGAATAAATCATTGCACAATATAAAAATAGTGGTAAGGCGTACCAGAATTTGAGAGAGATGATCGAAAGGCTTCAAGGCAGGTGGAATAAAATCCCTAGGACAAATCCCGTGATACATCCAATTCAACGGGAGCCCGTATAGAGCATCAGCAGCAACCTCAGATAATTCCACTTACTAGCCATCAATGAGCACATTTTGAGTAGTCACTTGAACGGCTGGCAGATCCAAGCGGATGCTATAAAGCTTGAGCCACATAGAAACCCCACAAAATTGGAAAAGAAGGGGCAAGAAGGGGAAGAAAATAAGAGAAATCATTGTCTAAAATAACCGGGAAGAAAAAAATTTCGGAAGGGAAGAGCAAAAAACACAAAAGGAAGAAGAGAGAATTTTATGGTGTGGTGAAAATGGGACCCAGGCTGCTGTTTTTATAGACCCCATGTAATTAGCCCACCGGCTAATTACCTATTCGGCTTTCACGTGTTTACGCATTGCACGCGTTTACGCGTAACACCTATAAAAGTTACCGTTACATAAGTAATTAGCCCACCGGCTAATTATGTATATTCTAAAAAAATTTGCAGTTTTGCATATTTTATCCATTTCCTGCACTGTTTATGAAACAAGCGGACCTAAAAGCTATTTTTACGCAGTCAGTCATGCATTAAGCACCCAAAAATATTTATTTGGACCCCCGGTCAATTTTAAACCTCATTCAACTCATTAATAAATTTTTAATCGAAGGACCAAGATATACTTTGTTTCAAAATTTGTCGATTAAAAAAATATTTTAACTCATTACATTTCACACACACTATTTTGTTAGTATTGTATACGACATAATTTCTAGCACGAAATTTTTGTATCCGATGGGCAAACTTTTAGCATAGGTCTGTTCCGGCTCGATGAGGAATAATGCCTATTTCATCTAGTAATCAGACAAAAGAGCCAAAAAGGATGGAATTGTCATTCAAAATCCGAAATTCAAAAATCCACATTCTAGGGAAGCTCCGGTTTAGCATTTTCTACTGAAAAATACAAAAGTCAAAATTTGGTCAAACATAGGTAATCCTCAATCCGGGTAATTACCTTTCTACAATAAAAAAATAAAATCTTACTGAGATCTTGCATGATTTTACAGGATCTGATGTAAAATCTTGTCAGATAGGTAACTAGCCCGCCGACTAATTACCTATATAATTAGCCCGTCGGCTAATTACCTATATAATTAGCCTGCCGGCTAATTACTTCCCCATTATAAATATGGGACTCGCTCCCTCATTTGGAGGAGGATGAAAAATTTTGTAAAATCCCAAAATTACCTTTGTGTCCTTTTTCAGTTCCGGGAGTCCTAAAAGCCCCGAAACTCTGTCAAAACATTTCCAAACTCGAGCTTTATCACCGACACTCGGTATAAACTCAGTTTTCGATCTTTTTAGGTCAAGATGCCAAAGTGATCTTCGATATAAAAATGACTTAAACTCTACATTTCCTCCAGGAATAATCCAAGATTATAGTCATAACTTGGGTCAAACCTATTTTCCACTAAATCACATCCTCGAACAACTTCGGCCCTGCACCGGCTCTCAAGTCATCCTGGACAAACGAAAAGGTAAACTGAGGGTAATTGGCTCAAAGGCCAAATTTAAAATTCATTAAAATTCATTCTCATTATTCTATTATTGCACATTGCAATTTCATTTCTCTGGTTTAGTGAGCCACTAGAGCCACTTGAACTATAATACGTGTAAATAAGCTCGCAGGTACGAATGAAACATCCAGAATGAGAGGAAACTCATTCTGAGTTTTCGGGCCAAAATCCAAGCGATGTCGTTACTCTGTCAAAATTTCGGTAGCAAAACTCTATTTACTAAGCCGTTATAATGTCCGTTTTATTTCTTGAATTTAATTCTTAAATAAAGCCGTTGTAATGCAGAAATTACCATAAGTTCCAAAATTAACCCAAACAATTTGAACAATATGAGTACCTATTATGTCCGAACTTAGAATCTCACTTTCTTTCCGGTATAAAAATCCCATTTCGGATTAGTATACCACAATTCTCGGTGGAGCTGAACTGGGTGGCGACTTTATTTTATTTTTAAATAAAGTAAAAATGCTTTACTTTAAAAATATCCTTTCTTAAAAAAATGTTTAAATATATTTCTCAATATAATCACATTTTTGGCTTATCAAAAGCCATATTTTTCACACGTAATAAGTTTACGTGAAAAATAATAAAGTAATTTTCTCTTTGATAAAAATCAAGCATTTTATTATGAAAGAGTCGTTACATTTAAGCAAACTGGATTTTCTCATACCAAACCAGACGCGCCCCGCGCACCCCACCCCGCGTGCTAGCCTATATAAAACCCTCGTCCACTCACAAGGAGTCTGTTACCCCTAGTAGTAGCTTCAGTCTCATTCCGAGAAGAGTGCACAAAGATCAATGTCTCGGCCAAACTCACTGCGATAAGAGATTTCCCCTCTAACATCTGATCAGCGATGGTCAAGAAGGTGAAGCTGCAAACCATAGCTGGAGCCTCACAAAGAAAGACTCCCAACAAAAATAAACAAATGAGCGGAAGCCAACTCGCATCATTAGGAGAAAGACTCCTAACTATGTCAAAAGCCACATCCAACCTCAAGCCCTTATTGCAAACTAATCGACGTCTATCAAATTGTTACAACTAGAAACGGTTCATCAGCAGATCAGAAAAATCAGGATGATATGTTAGAATGACTCGAGGTATATCAGCTAAAGATCCCAGGAGTCCAAAGAATTCCTCATACAAGGGGCACGGCTCGTGGTCCCTAAATTGAAACACTTTGTAAATAGGATCCTAGAACTTGACAGTGGCCTAGATCACATTGTCCTTTGTGAAGATGCTACAGTATTCCTTCATATGCGACAAACCGTAGACCTCGAGGTGATCCCAACCATCGGAGTTCTTCAGATAAACTTTCAGATCTGCATAAAAACAGTTGTAGTTCTCCATGGCAAAATTTCAAAGGGTAGCAGTTCACTATACGTAGTTTATGGGGCAATCTGCCAGTATCTACCAAATCACCCCAATAAACTTAATTATCAATAAAAAGAAGAAAGCACAAAATGCAAAAATAATGCAAAATTCTTTTTATAAATAAAAAACATGTTCATATAAGAAAAGGCTCTACAAATGGCCTGAAGAAAAAAAAGAAAAAAAAAAGAAAAAAAGAAAGCCTATCTACTATCCACTGCTAGAACTGGGATGGCTGGGATCAAAAGAAGATGAAGGAGGAGGATAACCACCCTATGGAAAGAACCCCGAAGGATCGCCATGTCCATGTTGAGGCTGCTGCTGCTGGTCATCCACTTGGACCATTCTTAATTGAGCTCAAAGTCGCCTGATCTCCAGCTGTAACATTTTAATACGAATCATTCATATGCATTTCATGATATACCATGCATCATCATTACAACAATAAAGTAATAAACATACCGCAATGTCAGAATTCTAGTTCATCATGAACCGTTGCTACCCTTGGATGTATCCCCAGTCGGAGATGTTATCAGCAATAGGCACCTGCATAGAATAAAAAGGGATCAAAATGAGTCAGAATCAGCATGATCTAAGAAAATAGAAAAGTGGGAAGAGCTCACATGAGTAGCGCCAGCCGGGTGAAAAGTCACTAGATGCTAGGGGTCCAAGTAAGGCTAAATCATTGGCGTGTAAATACTCAGGTTCGGGCAATACATCAGAAACATGGATGGCTGATACTAAAATCCCCAATGTCCCTCCATCATCACCGAACTCTGAGGAGGAACAGATGAAGCTAAAGAACTCTCGACATGGGTAGAAGTGGACGCAAGCCTCTTCCTACCTTAGTGGTCCTGTAAAAATGCTAAAACAAGGGCAAATTAGTCTAACTAAGCATAAAAATGGAAAAATAATGAGGAAATCCGAATCAATGAAAAAGAGATAATGTCATTCGGATAGTCCCAGGTGAACCTGATCTAGCTCACCCACTAGGGGCAGAAGTGGAAGGAGCATCACCCTTAGTAGGGTTGTGAACGTCCGGCTAAGATTTGACAAGAACAAGGTCTGTCTGTAGCCATCCAAGCAACTGCGAATGGCAAAACTCTTCATACCCTCTATTTTACTCTAGGAAGGCACTAGGTAAGCCATCAAAAGCCAATCGTGCAAGGTCGAGTGAGCTACGAGGCCAAAAAATTCATCGGGGAACATCAGGAGGAATAGAATGTGACCTAGGAGTAAGATGCTAACCTTGGATACGCTCCCCATGGTACCACTCCAAGGAGAAGGGAGTCTCTAAAATCAACTGGGTAATCACGGCCTCTCTAGCTAATCTCATGACTTCTAGCCAGTGAAGCTCGTGCCCCCTAGGCTGCGTCTAGATCTGAAAGAACAAAAAGAAACCAAGCATTGATACAACTATTATAGCATATATAACGATTGTAGTAAGTCAAAAAAATGCTATGAAGATATACCTACTATGAAGACAGAGTACGAAGGCAGATAGAAAGAGAAGAAAGAGACTTGATCTCCTAACCGCACTAGTAGTATGGCAGACGAAGATAAAAATGATAACTACCATTTTGCACCAGCTTCGTCCTCGGAAGCATCCCCATCTAAAAAAACCAGAGCTGTAAAAAGTTAGAGAAATTCAGAACATCAAAAGACAGTCAAGAATGCTCATAAAGAAAGAAAAGAGAGTCTAGCCCTTACATAGATGATCTGGAGATAAGATTTGAACTTGCCAATCATGTTTCTCACATACTGATCAAGGGCCCAATACAAATGACCCAACATAGCTCAGCCCCAAGCATACTCATCAAAGCGAGTCGGATCGATCAAAGTGGGCAGAATATAGAGATTCACGATCGAACCCCCGGTGGGAAAACACAACCACAACAAGGTAGCAGCCATGAAGGCTCTAGCCTCGCAAGCAGAAGTCAAGTGCCTTCTATCCCCAGTAGTCCAAAAGGTCATGAGTTTCTTGCAAGAAACTCACCCGGGCTTATCCCTAGAATAGTCAATCAAAGCCTCAATGGTCTCCACATTAAAGCTACCATAAGTGAAGCAAGCATTAAAGTGAATCACGTTATCATGGAAGGGAAGACCTATGATGGTACAGTAACCCAGCGGAGTGATAGCGTACTCCCCACAATGAAAATGAAAAGTATGGGTACTATCGGACCATCTACTCAAGGAGTGGGTAGAAGTACCGGCTGGGATGTATGGATACTTGCAGGACCTCATGTACTTGCAACTCCTCACCATCCTCCCCAAAGACGTCCGGTCAATGATGGTTTTAGCACCGGGGGATAGTACCTTGTACCACTTGTAAAAGTGGGAAATACTTCTACCCTTATGGCCAGTAACCTGCAAAAATAAGGCATGCACACTAATCACACACCAGTTTTTGATAAGTCAAACGATAATCGAAAGTCATAAATTCATGCCATAATTAAGAAGTAATAAAATAAATAATGATAATAAATGAATAAATAACAAATAATAGCATGATAATAAATAAAAATAAAAAAAATAATAATACAATAATGGCCATAAGGCTTATCAAAATCTAAGAAAGATGATTAGAGGGCTTCAAGGTAGGAGGAATAAAATCCCCGACAGTAATCCTATGATACATCCAGGTCGATGGAAGCCTGTATAGTGCCTCGGCGGGAACCTCAGAAAGTTCCACTTATTGGCCATTGATGACCACATTGCTCCAAGTCACTTGAACAGCAGGTAAATCCAGGCGGACATTATAAAGCTTGTACCACATGGGGACCCCATAAAATTGGAGTAGAAGGGGCAGAAAAGGGAAGAAGATGAAAGAACCCATCATCGGGAACAGCTAAAAAGAAAAAAAAAATTGAAATAAAGAAGCGAAATTTGCAAGGAGAGAAGAAGAGAATTCTTGGTGTGGAGAAAATGAGAAGCAAGATGTTGCTTTTATAGCCCGCAGGTAATTAACCGTCGAGCTAATTACACGCTTAGTTAGCCTACTGGTTAATTACCTAGCCAGTTGTCACGCGTTTATGCATTGAACACGTAAACGTGTAATAGCTATAAAAGTTACCGTTATATAGATAATTAGCCCACCGGCTAATTACGTGTATTTTGAAGATTTTTGCAATTTTGCATATTTCATCCATTTTTTGCATTATTTATAAAACGAGCGGACCTAAAAGTTGTTTTTACACAGTCATTCAAGCATTAAGCACCAGAAAATATTTATTTCGACCCTCGGTCAATTTTAATCTCATGCAATTACATAATATATTTTCAATTGAAGGGGCAAAATATATTTTGTTTCGAAATTTGTTGATTAAAAGTATTTTAACTCATTGCATTCCACACACATTGTTTTGTTTATTTCGCATACGACAAAATTTTAAAATGAAATTTATTTATGCGAGGGGCAAACTGTTAGCACAGGTCCGTTCCAGCCCAATGAGGAATTATTCATATTTCTTTGAATGATCAGACAAAAGAGCCAAAAAGGACCGAATTGTCATCCAAAATTCGAAATTTAAAAATCCACGTTCTAGGGAAGCTTCGATTTAGTATTTTTTACTGAAAAATCAAAAAGTCAAAATTTTGTCAAACATGGGTAATCATCTAGCCGAGTAATTGCCTATCTACAGTAAAAAAAATCAAATCTTACCGAGATCTTGCAAGGATTTACGGGATTAAAAGTAAGATATTGTCGGTTAGTTAATTAGCCCAGCGACTAATTACCACCCCTCTATCAATAGAGGACTTCGCCCCTCATTTGAAAAAAGACGGAAAAACACAAAAAAATCATTTCGTTCCCTTTCATTCTGGGAGTCCAAAAAGCCCTGAAACTCTATCAAAGCACTTCCAAATATGAGCCTTATCACCGACATTCGGTATAAACTCATTTTTTGGTCTTTTTAGATCAAGATCTCACAGTGATCTTCGGTCTAAAAATGACTTAATTCTCAAAAATCCCGCATTTCCTTTAGGAATAATCCAAGATTATAGCCATAACTTGGGTTAAACCTATTTTCCAATCAAATCACACTCTCTGACAACTTCGGTCCTGCATCGGCTCTCAGGTCATCCTGGATAGATGAAAAGGTAAACTGAGGGTAATTGGCTCTAAGCCTAACTTTAAAATTCATTTTTATTACTTTTATTATTGCACATTGCATTCCATTTCCTTGATTAAGTGAGCCACTGGTGCCACTTAAACTATAATATGTGTAAATAAGCTCGCAGGTATGGACGAACATTCAGAAATGTGAGGAAACTCTATCTGAGTTTCTGGGCCAAAACTCAATTGCTGTCGTTACTCTACCAAAATTTTGGTAGCCAAAATCAATTTATTATGTTGTTATAATGCTTGTTTTATTTCTCGAATTTATTTCTTAAATAAAGCCATTGTAATGCAGAAATTACCACAAATCCAAAAATTCCAATATTAATCCAATTGATTTGAACAATATGAGTACCTATCATGTCCAAACTCAAAATCTCACTTTCTTTTCGGTATAAAAATCCCATTTCGGATTAGTATACCACAGTTCCCGGTCGAGCTCAACCGGGTAGCGACTCTATTTTATTTTTAAATAAAGTAAAATGATTTATTTTAAATATATTTTCCTTTAATAAAATGTGTAAATATATTTCTCAATATAATCACATTTTTTGCTTATCAAAATCCACGTTTTTCAGGTTCAATAAGTTTATGTGAAAAATAATAAAGTCATTTTCTCTTTAATAAAATCCAGCATTTTATTATAAAAGAGACACACGCATTTAAGCGAACCAAATTTTCTCAAACCGAACCAAATCAAACATGCCCCACGCACCGCACCCCGCGTGCATCATCCCGATAAAAATCCTCGCCCCCTCACAGCTATTTTGAGGCTTATGAAATATTTGAGAGGTACCATAAATTATGGTATTCTATATAGTGGAAAACCCACTGTCCTAGAGGGGTACAGTGATGCTAATTGGATCTCTGATTCAGATGAGACTAAGTCCACTAGTGGTTATATTTTCACGCTTAGTGGTGGAGCAATAACTTGGAAGTCAACTAGACAAACGATTATTGCAAAATCCACAATGGAATATGAGTTTGTGGCATTAGAGTTGACTTGTAATGAGGCTGAGTGGTTGAGAAACTTCTTAACGGGTGTGCCTTTGGTAATAAAGGCAACACCTTCTGTCTCCATACATTATGATTGCCAAGCGGCAATATCGATATCAAAAAATAAGACCTTCAATGAAAAGAATAGACATATTCGTTTGAGACATAGTATTGTGAAGCAATTCTAAAAGATGGAGTAATATCCATAAATTATGTTAGGTCAAATGCAAATTTAGTCGATCCTCTAACCAAACCTGTGGGGAAGAAATTAATCTTCGAGACATCCGAGGGTATTAGACTTTAGCTAATTTGAAATTAATTAAAGGTGGTAACCCAACCTAGATGAGTGGAGATCCAACGGAATAGGTTCATATGGGTAATAACAAGCCTTTCATTAGTTTTGCTAGCACTACAAAAATATTGTCCAAATCCTATATGTGAGAAAAGTGCTATGTTGTATATCTTGAGTGGTTGAGTCAAAAGGACTCTTAATGAATTTCATAGCCCTTTTAAGTGGTGTATAAAGTGCAATATACACTTGATAAAATCACCTATATATGTGAGTGTGAAGTGGGGCCACTTCTATGAGATATAACTTGGCACTATCTCTAGAGCACTTATGAAAGACCAGGCACGTGCACTACCTATTTGCGCAAAACTGTAACGAGCAGAAATGTACTTAGTATAATGCGATATGGTGAAATCTCAATCTTATAATAGCGCATATTTGATTCATAGAAACTATATGTTTCACCGAATATTCTGTAAGTTAAATTTTATCCATCAAGTTCTAGTTCATAATCCACGAGACACCAGTTCCATGCATTATATGTTAAACTAGAGATAACCAGAAAATTATTTTTATTTTTAAACATCTTTTGAAAGTGTGTGGCATTGTTGGAAAAACTAGTTTTAAGCTACTTTCAAAAGAACCAATATCCCACATCGTTTTTTAACAAGTAAGTTTTGGACTTTATATTGAGATGTTCCATATGGGCTTGTTAAGTTATGAGAGGGACAAAGTGGGCTCTTGTGCACATAAGAGAAATGGCCCAAAGTCGTTTCTAGTGCAAATTGGTGGATTTGCCCCCCCTGCACGGGTGTTGGGGACCATGTTCAGAACTATTTTTTATATAATTTTTGTCAAAAATATTTTACATATTAGCTATTTTTTTTATTAATGTTTTGTAACTCGTATCAGTTACGATTTTAATTACTTGTTAATCAATGTTTTTCAATAGCTAGTTTCTTTACCTATAAAAAGGCTCTGAGTGTTTCATTTTTGTTAACACCGCATTCTTGCACTCCTTTTCTGCTCTCTTCTTTATTTTCTAGATATATACAAACATTTCTGATTCTTGTCTTCATGTTCAAATCAAACTTAAGGAAGTTGTTTAACCCTGGGAGGAACTACCAAGTATCCCAAAAAATCGCTCAGCTCGAGTTCATGTCAGCCGAACCAGGTAAGCCCAGAAATTCACTCAACTCAGGTTCAAGCCAGCCAAACCAGGTCAGCCCAGAAATTCAATCAGCCAAAAATAGGTCAGCCCAGTTATACTCGGCCAGAGTTAAGTCAGCCCACTACTAGTCAGCCAGCTCACATTGGTCAACTCAGATTTGGTCAACCCAAATTTTTACTCAGCTCATTTACAACTCAGCTGAATTTGACTCAGCTCAAAAGTGAAATTATGCCAACAGTTCGTTGTACGAAGTGTGGCAGCCCTTATCGGGGGACGATGAAGTAAGTTTGTGGCAATGGAGTGGTATAGAAAGCTTTAAATTACTTTCACTTTTATTGAAGTTACAAATTGCTTGTAAACTTATAAAGAGGTAGCCTAGGAACTAACAAATCCACACAAATCCAGGGATTATGGTTGAGCTGCAATCGCGTCTTCATGAACACCGAGTAGAGGAGTTTTCCCTCCAGAATTACTACCTGGATTAGCTACTATATTTTTAGTAGATACTGTTGTTTACACGAATGTATGGTGATTTTACACAGAGGATTGAGTCATTATTCGAAATACATATTCAACATTTATTATAAAATTTAAAACATTTTGTGGCCAATAAACACATACTTCGAAATATATTATATAGTTGTTTTGCCACATTTGAAAAGTATTTGACGTGGGAATTGGATAGTAGGAAAATGATTTAGATTTTTTAAAGTTAAAATTCTTTAAAGTTGTATATTTTAATTAATTTTAATTAATTTTAATTATTTATTAAATTTTAATGGTTTAAATTTTATTGTACTTTAGACCTCACAAACTGAATTTAAATTATAAAAATTTAATAAATAATTAAAATTAATTAAAATATATAATTTTAAAAAGTTTGACCTTAAAAAATCTAAATCGGTATGAAAAAGCCGCAAGGCTCACATATAAAAATAAAGTCCATGAATGAGAAGTAAGATATTTTCCTAAGTGGCTTACGAGATCTCTTTATTTACAAGAAGGACAAAACTCGATTCTGTTCAAAGTACTGCGACTTGATTGCTCTGTTTCATTTATTATCAATGTTTACCAGCAGAAATGTTGTCGGTATCCTCGAAATTGAAAGGACAATTTTCAATGGTGCAGAATTTTCACTAATCATTAGTGTTCTGCTTTTCTCTCTCTTTCTTAAATATTTATAAATATTTTTATTAAAATAAATATATTTAATAGAATTTAAATATTATTTATTTTATTTTATTTTATTTATATTATTAATTGAGTTATATTTTATTAGTAATACTATGCTTTTCTCTCTATTAGCTATTATGTCCAAAATTTTACTTAAACGGCGAAGGTGGGAGGCTGTGGCCTTCATTCCTCCAAATTATACTAATCACATATTTTAATGTAAAAAAAAATATCATGTGATTTTAATTTTTTATAAAATAGGGTTTAAGGAATTTTTTTTATAAAAATGATATATAGTTTCAAAGAATTCGCAAAATGGTGTCTATAGTTTCAGAATAGTGGTGTTATATTGAAAATTTTTAATGATTTAACATTGTAACAATTTAACCTTATTATGTAAAAATTATACGACGTTTTTTTATGATTTTATAAAGTTTGTTACCATAACTTAATTAAATAAAATATTTATACTATTCAAAAAATTTTAAAATATTTCACTGATATGGAATGTATTTTTAAAAACCATTCCGCAAAAATTCATATAAAAACAAATAAGGTTATTCATTTTCTTGACATAATTTAATGTTGAGGATCTTTTATTTATAAATTTTTTGAAACCCCATATCCTGTTTCATAAAAATAAACCTCATACCCCGTTTTATAAATTAGTGAAACACGTGGTACTTATTTTGAAGTTTTGCCACATAAGTATGATGCATCCTTACCTTTATATAGTTGGTTAGAATAGCCTATTGTTGTAGGACTTTCAAAAAGTCCTTATTGCCCATTTAACTTAGCGAAAAAAGCTCGCATATAATCTTTAACTTAGTAAAAGTGCATCGTTTTATCTTGATTATATTTGAACCAAACAGTACGAAGAGCCTGTATTGAATTTTATCATTTATTCCCTTTTTCTTCAATTGTATGTCGATTGTGCTCCAGACTTCAAGTAATTCTTCATATCATTTGCAAACCATCTCCATTGTACTCATATATACTCTCTTTTTTAACTCATTTTTATCCCTAAAAATAATAAATTAATACTAATCAACCAACCAACTAAGCCTTAAATTCCACGTTAGGTAGGGTCGGCTATATGGATCTTCCGACACCATAAAGCTTTATCAAAAGCCAAATTTTCGTCCATATTGAGTAAGCGCATATCCTTAGAAATAGTTTCCCTCCAAATAATCTTAGGTCTACCTCTCCCTCTACCCTTACTCTCTGTCCATAAATTCTCACATTTTCTAACTGGAGCATCTATTGGTCTACGTAGCACATGTCCATACCACCTTAGTCGTCATTCTCTCATTTTATCCTCAATATGTGCCACACCGGTCTTTTGGCGGATGCACTCATTTCTAATTCGATCCATCCTTGTATGCTCACCCATCCACCTAAGCATCCTCATTTCCGCCACATTCATCCTTTGAATATGTTACGTCTTAATAGCCCAACATTCACTCCCATATGTCATGGCTGGCCTAACCACCATTCTGTAGAATTTACCTTTCACTTTCAAAGGTATCTTTTTGTCACATAAGACTTCGGTAGCACTTCTCCATTTCATCCATCCTACATTAATTCTATGAGTTACATCATCATCAATCATCCCCTCCTCGTGGAAGATAGAGTCCAAATACCTAAATTGTTTGCATTTTGGCACGATTGTATCTCCTAGTTTTACTTCTCCTTCGTCTCCCTTCCGTAAGCTGAACTTGGTGTGCAAATACTCTGTCTTACTTCTACTTAACTTAAAATCTTTACTCTCTAACGCATTTCTCCACACCTCTAGTTTCTTGTTAACCCTTTCCCTTGATTCATTAACCAATATGATGTCATCCACAAACATCATACACCATGGGATGTCGTCTTGTATTTTGGTGGTCAACTCGTCCATAACTAGGGCAAATAAAAATGGGCTTAGAGATGATCCTTGTTGCAATCCAATCATGATGGGAAACTCCTCCGTCACTCCTTGTCCAATATGAACAATTGTTACTGCCCCTTCATACATGTCCTTTATTAAGTTTATGTACTTTACATGAATACATTTTTTCTCCAGTGCCCACCAAAGTACTTTCCTCGGCACTTTATCAGATGCTTTCTCTAAGTCAATGAAAACTATATGAATGTCCTTCTTCTCCCTATATATCTCCATTAGATTTCTTAGAAGAAATATAGTTTCGGTCGTGGACCTACCAGGCATGAAACCAAATTGGTTTGCGGAAACCTTAGCGATCATCATAAGACGGTGTTCAATCACTCTATCCCAAAGTTTCATTGTATGACTCATCAGTTTAATATCTCGATAATTAGAGCAGTCATGTATATCTCCTTTATTCTTAAATATAGGTATAAGGGTTCTTCTTCTCCACTCGTCTGACGTTTTCCTCTCCCTATATATAGAGTTAAACAGTTTGGTTAACCAAACTATTCCCTCATCTCCAAGGCATTTCCATGCCTCAATCGGTATATTATCTGGCCCACATGCTTTCCCTACCTTCATCCTTTTCAGAGCTTTCTTCACTTCATTATGCGTAATTCTTCTTGTGTAATTTAGGTTTTTCTCAACTCCGCTTACCTCCAATTTTGCAATGTCATCTTCCTTTCCATCATTGAATAACCGATCAAAGTAGTTTCTCCATCTCTCTTTGATCTCTCTATCTCCTAACAAGACTCTTTATGTTTCATCTTTAATGCATTTGACTCCATTCAAATCCTTCGTCTTCTTATCCCTCAATCGGGCTTGCTTGTATAAGTCTCTCTCTCCTTCACGTGTTCCTAGCTTTTGGTACAAGCCTTCAAAGTATTTACCTCGTGCTTGACTAACAGTCTTCTTAGCTTCTTTCTTAGCCCTCTTGTATTTCACAAAAGCCTCACCATCAGTTGCTTTTGGTAATATCTTATACTAATACCTCTTCTCCTTTATAACATTTTGAACCTCCTGATTCCACCACCATATATTCCAAGGGCGAGGTCCTTGTCCCTTAGAAATCCCTAACACTTCACCTGCTACTTTCCTTATACGTTCTCTCATTACTTTCCATATTGAGTTTGTGTCGATTTCCATATCTCCAAATCCTCCATCTAATACCTTTTTCTTAAACTCCAACATCTTGATACCCTTAAAGGCCCACCATCTAATCTTGGGTTACTTATATTCTTTTCTCTTTCTCCAAATATCCATTTTCTTGATGTCCAAGACTAATAGCCTACGTTGAGATGCTAGCGCTTCTCCCAGAATAACCTTACAGTCTTTGCACAAAGCATTATTTCTACTTCTAGTAAGCAGAAAATCTATTTGGCTTTGGTTACCCCCATTCTTATAGGTAATCAAGTGAGAATCTTGCTTTTTGGACCAAGTGTTGGCTATAACCAAATCATGAGCTAGTGCAAAATCCAAAATTGTCTTGCCTTCCTCATTCCTAGTGACGTACCCAAAGCCTCCATGCACTCGCTCATAGTCTTCCCTATTATTCCCCACATGTCCATTTAGATCTCCACCAATGACAAGCTCGTGTTCATTTGGTACATGTTGAGTCACTACATCCATGTCCTCCCAAAACTTGTCCTTTATACTTCTATCTAATCCAACTTGGGGGGCATACACACTAACTACATTCAAGGTAGTTTTTCCGAGTACGAGTCTTAACAAAATAATCCTATCTCCAAATCTCTTAACTTCCACCACATTATCCTTTATACTTGGTGCTACCATTATTCCAACTCCACTCAAACATTTATTTCCTCCACAATACCATAGTTTATACCCAATATTACCTATTTCTCTCGCCTTATCTCCCGTTCATCTAGTTTCCTGCAAGCAAACTATCTCCACCTTTCTTCTCTTCATAGTATATCTACTAACTCCATAGTCTTTCCTGTAAGGGACCCAATATTCCAACTCCCTATCCTGATCTTCTCATGATGGACTTGCTTCTTTACTCGCACCCATCCATGATGTGAGAACCCTCTGCTATCTAACACCACATTCGGGCGCCGATGTGGAGGGACTAACTTCTTTACCCACACCCGTCCATGATGCGGGGAACCCTTGCTCATACTCCATCTTATTCAGGGGGCGATAAGATGGAACCCCTTGCCCACTTGTCACTACACCTGGCTGCCGATGTAATGCATGCCTAGGTGGGCACGTCCCAACGTTATACTTTAATTGTTGAAGATCCATAATGAAAGAATGACGTGACTATAAACAAGTTATAGCCATTTTACGCATTGGCTGTCGGCCTACCACGTAACCTTCCTCCTTTATCCGGACTTAGGACTATAGGCGGAGTTAAAAATAGCAAATTAATAAATAATGAAAAAATTAAGTTGGGAAGATATCTACATGAATCTCAAGATCAGGAATAACCTCCATGGGGCGCAGTTAGTCTAAGTAGTTAGCGGGAATCATAACTAAAGTGGCCTTCGCCCTCAATATTTTTATATGAAAAGTTTATAGGAATTACAGGCCTGATAATATAAATTAATTTGAAAAAGATGCGTTCTTGAATACAGTCCCTCATCTCGAACTCTTGCAATGGGTCTGATTAGAACTCCATTTTTTTTGGTAAATTAACTCAATCATAGTACACGAGTCCACAAGTTCTTTTCTTTTGTTTTTTCAAGTGAAGACTAGTAATTATATTGAGCAAATGCTTTCAAACCCTTCTAAACTTGATAACTTTCCCCAACTTCCTTAAACTTGGTAAAAGTGCACCAATTTGCTCTTTCAACGCCACACGTCAGCTTTATTGCTTGAAGAAAAATGATAGAAAAGTCGAAGATTTGAAAAGTCAAAATCAGCCAAAAGCTGACATATGACGTTAATAGACAAACCGGTCAACTTATGCATTGTTCAAAGTGTACATTGAAACTTTTAAAAATTCAGGTAACATTCGATTAAAGCTGCTAAGTCTAGGGGTCTGCATGTATTTGGCCAAATATCTATATATATAAAAGCAAATAAGTCTTAAAAGACTGCTTTGCCCCTATACCTTTCAAAAGACATATTTCAATTATATTATTACTTTTATTTTATTTTATTACCATATTATTCCAAATTATATTACTATAATAATGGTATTTAAAATTGGTTAATATTCATACTAATAATAACAATACCAATATATAAAATTAAAATCAAGTTAAAATTAAAATAACAATAACAACAATAGTAATAACAAAATATTTGATGAGTAATTAAAATTGGTTAATATTCATACTAATCATAACAATACAAAAATATAAAATTAAAATAAAATAAAAATAATAATAACAAAAATAAAAATAGTGACAACTATTTGATGAGTATTTAAAATTGGTTAATATTCATACTTATCATAACAATACTAAAATATAAAATTAAAATATAATTAAAATAATAATAATAATAATATAAACAACAATAGTAATAATAAAATATTTGATGAGAAAAAATGAGTCACGTTAATTCTTATAGAGTCACATTAATCCTAAATTATAAACTTATTTAAGAATAAATTATATATTATATCTGTCAAAAAATCGGTGTATTTAATTAATTGCTAATTGAAGTTTAAAATATGAAATTTTTTCTTAGATACGATTATAATGAACATAATTATATTTTGGTATTGTTATGATTATTATGGATATTAACTAATTTTAAATACCATTATTATAGAAACAAATCAAAGTAAACGTACAACCAATTAAAGCAATAATTATACAGTAAAATAATTTTATAATTATTGATAAGAATTATATTGCAAAATTGTTATAGTAAAAACTCATCAAAATAGTTAACATTTCACTTTTATTATAAATACTAACTAATTAAAATTTATTGATTATAATCATATTTAAGAGTTAATGTGACTCTTTTTTCCTCATCAAATATTTGACAGAAAATCACAATATAACTGCAAAAAAAGTATAAATTATAAACATGTTTAAGAAAAAATTTGAGTTTTATGATAGTACTTACTTCTATAATAGAATATTTTACATTATTTGGTCAACTAATATATCTCCTAAATCTATTTATTTAAAATTTAATTTGTTGTTCTTGATTTTATTTAATTCTATTTGTTATAATCCTATTTAAGAAAAAATTTGAATTTCGTAACAGTATTTACTCCTTATTCAAGAATCAGTGTGACTCCTTTTTCCTCATCAAATTTTGACAGAAAATCACAAGATAATTGCAATTGTAGAAAAGTATAGTGTTCATTATGTTGAAGCAGAAACATAATTCGGTGGATGATGTCAAACCAATTAGGGTGCAACTGAAGACAGATGTTCATTATGTTTTGATTACTTAGCTTTCCACAGGTAAACATTATGCATCTAATATTTGGCTTTCAATTGTTCAATTAATATGTTTAAATTATTTCGATATTAAAATTGTAATGAATTAAACATTCAAATTGGTTTCATAGATATAAGCTTGAAGTTCGTGTAATGGATGATATAGGATTTATTTCTTTACTAATTTGGGACCATGAAGCGCAACAATTGATTGAAAAAACTGCAAATGAATTGAGAGATACAGTAATTGAGGTACATAGTTTTCCCATATCAATAATATATCTTCTTTGAATTTCAATTAATTTTAGTTTTTTCTCCATTAGTAATGTTTTAAACATATTTTATTGTTTTTTGTCTTTTGAAATTATATTAGATGTCTGTTGCATTTAGTGAAACACCTATACCAATGGAATTGGAGAACATTATAGGAAGATAAATTATGGTCAAACTTTCAGTTAAGAGCAACAATATTATTACACATGATGAAGTGTTCACGGTCGTTAAACTTACAAAGGATGAACAACTTCTGAAAGAATATAATCTTTCTCTCCCTCAAAATTCATTGACTGTAAGTTTAATTTTATTTTATATGCAACTTCAAATTAGTACGTTGTATTATTTGCATTTTAGTTCATATATGTTTTAACTTTAAAATTTTTTTATAATAGGATCCATATTTCGATGTTGACCAATTTCCAGATGCAAATGAAAATTTTAAGGTACTTCTAACATTTATATTATAAGTACAAATAATTTATTATCTACTATGATTTGAATTAGGTCTTTTATTTATTTATTTATTTATGTTTGGCTGGATTCGATATTAAAAATTGAGGTAAATTGTCCTGTCACACCTGTAGAGATAAGAAATGGAACTCTAACACCGTCGATATTGATAAATGAAGATAATGCACAACTTTCAAGCAATCGAGCAAATCAGATGAGGATTAAGAAGGAGAAGAATAATTGATATGTATATCTTTTTAAAGAAAGATTAGTATTTGTTGAATGATTGTCAAACTTGGTAGAACTATTATTTGGTGTTATGTATTATTTATTTTGTATTGTTGGATTGTTTCATTTTAAACATATGTTATTTCTTCCTATTTCTACATTTTCAATTTTTTTGGTATATTTTGTAATTCTTATATTATTTTCTCTAAGGTGAAAAAAAACATTGCTGATTAATCGATTATAAGCTTATTGAAGAAAAAAATTGAATTTTATAATAGTATTTACTCCAAATGATTAATAATATAATATTTATAATTATTTAATCAAGTGAAATAATTAAAAATTTTCCATTATTATTACAATAAATATTTAATAAAATTGTAACAAAATAAATTTTGAAAAATAGATTTAAGAATTAATGATTTAGGAATAAAATTTTGAAAAATAGATTTTGGATAATAATGGAATATTTTTTATTATTTTATCAACCAATATATCTTCTAAATATGTTTTAAAAATTTAATTTGTTGTTCTTGATTTTTTTATTTTATTCTATTGATTACAATCCTATACTCTTTTTTTCTCATCAAATATTTGATAGAGAATCACAAAATAACTACAAAAAAGTATAAATTATAATCCTATTTAAGAAAAAAATTTTGAATTTTATACCAATACTTACTCATTTTTATGGATAATACTAGAATATTTTTAATTATTTGATCAAGTGAGATAATTAAAAAATTTTCATTATTATCACAATAAATATTTAATAAAATCACAACAAATTAAATTTTAAAAAATAGATTTATAAATTAATGTGACTCTTTTTTAATCAAATATTTGACTTGAAATCACAAGATAACTATAAAATTTTTTTAATTATAATCCCATTTAAAAAAAAGTTAAATTTTATAACAGTACTTGCTCCTATATCGTAATATTTTAAATTATTAGGCCAACTAATATATCTCCTAAATCTAATTATTTAAAATTTAATTTACTGTTATTGATTTTATTTAATTCTGTTGGTTATAGTCCTATTTAAGAAAAAATTTGAATTTCATAATAGTATTTACTCCTTATTTTAGAATCAGTGTGACTCTTTTTTTCCTCATCAAATATTGGCAAAAAGTATAAATTATAATTCTATTTAAGAAAAGATTTGAATTTTATAATAGTTCTTACTACTTTATATGGATAATTTTGTAATAGAAGATAATGGATTATTTTTATTTATTTAATTAAGTGAATTCAAATTTGATTATTATCATTTAAGTATATCTGTCAACAAATATATTTTCTAAATCTATTTTCTTAAAATTTAAAAAGTTTTTATTAATTTTTTTTAATTCTATTCTGTCGACTATAATTCTATTTAAGAAAAAATTTCAAATTTAATTTAGTTTTTTATATAAAGATATTATCCTATTGATTATTTACTCTAAATATTGGAATGGGAAATGCCTATAACTCAAGAAGAATTTCTTATTCTTCCTTTTATTTATCTCCTTCATTGTTCTTTGAAAAAAAAAGATAACTCCCACCCTTTTCTCTTGATGATGATGGACAAGTAACAGATGAAATTATAAAAGTTGTATATAAAGAGGTTTTTCAAAATTTAATTTCATATACGATAAAACAATATTTTTTAGATTTAATATCTTCTATTTTATACATATATATATTATATTATATTATATTATATTATAAAATAAATTTATCATTAATATACTTATTACAAATTATCTATCCGTGAATCACACGGGCACTACATTAGTATTTAATAAAAAGAGGTAGTTTTTTCTAATTAGGTTGATTGGATTTTAGAATCGGGCAACCCAACCCCATTGACACCTTTGCACCTAAAAGAGCTAACCAAGTACTACATTATTAAGAAGAAATAAAATATAAATGTTCTTCCTAATGAATATAAAAAATTTTTATTGGGAGATTTATCCACCACAGTCAGGTGTATGATCTGGGTCGAATCTAAATATAATCAGAGTAAAGCTCCGATGAACTAAATGTACAACAAAAATAAAAAATATAAACGTTCTTGCAAAAGACAAAATTAGGTGAACCCAAATAAAAGGAGGTAGCCTAGGTTACATATTATTGATAATGATTTAGAGGGTAGCGTGTAGCCAACCAATTTCACATTCAATCCTAACGAGTACCAAAATGTATTAGTGAGAGCCGCTAATTAGTCCTAGGAGGACCGAATCTTAACAATTTTTTTGACTTTTCTTACGTCTTCCATATGTGCATCTAACAATATTTTGCTATCAGAAGCGGTCCTGCTCCAGTCTTAATCTTACCCATAATTTTCCTTATGGTTTTATACGTTTTTTTTGAAGATATGGTAGCTCCACTGTTACTACAACGTTTCATCCAATTCAAATACATTATAATCTATATGAACTTTTACGATTTTCATAATTAGCCTCATGGTAAATTTTTTTTAACACATTGCGACTAATTAACCGTCAAATTGGAATTTTATTCTTATTTGGGTTGTGAACAGAGTAGAAATTTCTTGAATATAATGGAAATTTGTTAAAAAATAAAAATAATTGAGCAGTAGGGATGTTAAGAAGGAAACCCTTTAGAAATGTAGAGAAGAATTTGTTGTGATCTTGATCCCAATAAATATTTTTAATCTAAAATTTAATCTCCAAGGCATCCTAATCATTCCTCTTTAAGCAATATTTCCTCCCTAGGAAGCAGCATGGATGTACCAGAAATTTGCTTATAAGATCAAAGGAAAAAAATCAATTCACATACTTGCTTTCGTATTCTTCTGTGGCTCTCAAGCTTGATTTCCATAAAGCATACGATAGTGTTTCTTGGACTTATATTGACTCAGTGTTGAAGAGGATGGGGCTCTCTGATAAGTGGATTAGATGGATGGTGACCTGCAGAGCGAACTCGACAACATCTATTCTTTTCAATGGTAGTCCTACAGATCCGATCTATTTGGGCAGAGGGGTTAAACAAGGTGATCCCATTTCTCCATTCCTTTTTGTCTTAGCAGTGGAAGGTCTTAAACAGCTCATTGACACAAGTGTCCGTAAGGGTATTTTACCTGGGTTTCGTATTCATGGGTCAGAGAAGGATATATCTATTCTTCAGTTTGCGGACGATACGATGTGCTTCTTACCTGCAGATGAGTCTCTCTTACCTACTTTTATCCGTTTATTACGTTGTTTTGAGTTGATTTCAGGTCTACGAATAAATTTTGTTAAGAGCTCAATTATGGGTATTAACGCGCAGGACGACTTGTTGAATCGGTGTGCGGAGACAATGGGTTGTAAGATCGAAAGATTTCCCATTACTTATCTAGGCGCCCCTCTCAGTACGAGACGCATCCCGGTGTCTTATTGGAACGGGTTGATTGGTAAGTTCCAAAATAGGCTGGCAAGTTGGAAAGGTCAGTGTTTATCGTATGCTGGCAGGGTGGTCCTTATAAAATCGGTTCTCTCGTCTATCCCGATATATTTGTTATCATTGAATAAGATGCCGGCCTCTATTAACAATAAGCTTGTTCAACTGATGCGTAATTTCTTGTGGAAAGGTATAGCGGACTCTAGCGGGATCTGTAAAGTGAGTTGGGAGACAATTATGCTACCAAAAAAATTAGGTGGCCTATATGTTAGGGATCTAAGACTAGTCAATTGTAGTTTATTGCTGAAATGGATATGGCGGTCTAGAACAGATGGGCAGGGTTCGTTGTGGTATGAGCTGTGTGTCCGTCGATATGGCTTCATGTCATGGAACTCGTTTGAAAATGTTAATAGATCCCGCATTTCGTATGTTTGGCAAGGCATTATATCTTGTTGTGTAAAGAACTCAACCTTCTGGGAGTTGTTTAAATCGAACGGGAGAGTTAAAGTGGGGAACGGGGCGAGCGGATCTTTTTGGCATGATAATTGGACTGCAAATGTGTCATTATCTGTTCTTTTCACTGATCTATATCTATTATGTAATAGAAAAAGCTGTTCGATTCGGGACGGGAGTCTGTCTATTTCTGAGGGAGCAGCATTATCTAGGCCTTTTTGGAAACGTAGTCTAAGGATTACTAGTAGGGAGAGGTGCTCCCAGATGCGTAATTGGATTTCCCAAGTCTGCCCTGCTGTTTTTGAGGGGGATGGGGCTGTCGGTAACAGGGGGCAGCAGCCACACGTTGGGTCTCAGGTGGTGGCAGATAGATTTGAATGGGATCTGGAAGCTAATAAGGTATTTTCAGCTGCATCTTTTTGTTTAGGGTCCTATAGGTCGCCTCAAAGGACTACGCCGGAAACGGATTATATGGTGGTTTGGAATGCGTGTCTTATTCCTAAAGTCAAATTTTTTGGCTGGTTATTGTTACATAGACGCCTCCCAACGAAAGTCTTTCTGGTTTGTCGCGGATGCCAAGCTGTATTGAATGACAAGTGTCCGTTTTGTGATGAATCCGAAACAATTGATCATGCTTTGTTTCACTGTTTGGGTAGTTATCGTATATGGGTTCAAGCTTTTCTGTTACTAGGGATTTCGGTAACAATGCCATTCAAGGGGGCTGATTTTCTTGTAGTATGGCGAGCGCATTTTTCCTCAGGGATTGGACAGGAGTTTGGTACGGCTTTATGGTTTATGATTGCGTGGGCTATTTGGAAAAGGCGGAATAAGTTCGTGTTCGAGGGTGTCTTAAGCACAGATGATCTCTTGGGGGCAAGCATTCATCTATGCTGGTTCTTTTTCAAGTATCGAAGACGGAATCTTAATTTTGTTGTTTCTGATGTATTTAACTGTCCAGATTTATTTCTAAGCTGTAACTAGCTAGGTGGCATCAGTTGGCCTATTCATTGTATAGTCGTACCTCGGGATCGGATTCCATATCCGTATCACCTTTAGGCTGTATCCTTGTTCACTGTCGCTCTCATCTTGTGAGCGGTCTTTGGATTACATTAATAAAGAGAGGTAGGTGTTTTGTAGGTAAGCAGGGGCATCAACCTAGTTGGGACGCCCGCCCCGAAATTTTCACCTATCTCGATCCTTTTCCTTCTGGGGAAACACAATGTTTCTCCAGGGGTTTTCAAAAAAAAATACTTGCTTTCGTATGCGAATCAACTATAAAATATTTGTTGTAGGATAAGAATTTTTATATGTAAAGATAGGAATGCAATGACTTCATCTATAGTCTAAGAAATTGCATATGAATTTCATTGTGTATCAATGGCACAAATGACCCATATTTATAGATTTGGGATGATTGTACCAATAAGGGTTGGTCCAAGGGGTAAGTGACTTGGTATCGCTTAATCAAGGTCTCGAGTTCGAGTCCTAGTGAACGCAGAAAATCGTTATTGGGAGACTCACCCACCACAGCTAGGTGCGCGACCCGAGTCAGATCTTGATGTAGTCGGAGCAAAGCTCCAGTGAACCAGATGGGCAAACAAAAAAACAATAGATTTGGGATGATTGTTCATGAAGTGATAAGTCTCTTCAGTGAAACAATGTATCCTTTCATGAAATAATATTTTTCATGAAACAATACTTTTTTTCTTGAAACAACATGACTATTCATGAAATAATGACTTATCATGAATCATTTTGTCCCTAAGACATGAAACAACATGTCCCTATGTGATAAGAAATGATTATTCATCATACAACGTGTCTTTCCACGAACCCTTATATATTTTCACGAAACACAATGTCTTTTCACGAACTCACATGTCTTTCCATGAAGAAACATGTATTTTCACGAACCAATACGTCTTTTCATGTAAACATTGTAAATATACATCTTATGACATTTTAATCAAACATCAACTCCTTAATTAAAATGTCTAAGAACATACACATTACTCCAAATACTCTAAACTATCAAACAATCCTCCCTCATTTAGAGTATTTTTAGGAAGTGAAATACTACATACGAAACATTCCCCAATTAATACTTCAGTAAAATTGTCAAAAGGATTGAACTTCTACCTAGTATAACACTTTAAGTAATCATATTAGATTGGAGTCACAAAGGATTAAACCAAACTGTTGAAACTACCACAAGGTTAGGCTGACTCAGTGGATGACTCAGTAATGCTTAAGTTTTGATCATATCAATTAAGTTAAGATTTAGTTAATTAAATCAATAGTGATGTTAAAATAAATAGTCTATGGTTATATGTGAGTTATTGAATTTGAGGGTAGAACTTCAAGTCTCTACCGACCTAGATATTTAGTTTTGACTCCGAATTGTTTTGGGCTGAGCTGTGTACTTAGTCTTTTACTAAACACTGTTCACTCAGCACTCGATATTTAGATTGTGTTTTAGCTGTGTTATTGTTTATTCATTTCTATGAGTTACTTCGATTTCCAGTAGCACTGACCATTCCATTTAAGGAAAAAGGGAATTTTGCTTTTTGTCCTGTTACTTTTACAAACATTAATGAAAGATGCCATTCAAAAGACAAAAGGAATTAATGACACGACAAAGACGAAAGCTCAGCGTGGAAAAGACAAAGTTTGTTCGGAGAAAAGCTGCATGAAGATAAAGTCAAATTAGATTGAAGCAACACATATCTCTTGAAAGTGCACAATTCTGTAAGAATGTCAGATTGCTAGAAAGAATGGGAAGATGACTCGTAGCAAGTCAGCGCAAGTTCTCTCTATCGGATTTCTGGCATCAAGCGACAAAGGTTCAAATTTGAAGCTCTAATTCAATCTATGTCTTAATGATTGATTTCTATTTCACAACGGTGTGATTCTATCTCCCAACGGATCGATTTAAAGAAGCAATGGGTGAATAGCTGAGCTGTCAAATTACAGAAGATGCCAAAGCAAGTTCAACGGCCGTATTCTTGATTTCAACTATAAAAGGAGCAAGAAGGCAAGCGTTAGAACTTGGTGAATACATTTGAATTTCTAAGAAGCTTAATCTAAGGCTTAACAGAAATTCAATCAAGAAAGTACTACTCAGCGAGAATCTGCTTTGAAATAAGAGAGAATAGAATAGATCAATAGAACTGTAATATTTGATTAATTATAACTAGATCAACGTTTCCATAAGTTAAATCCAGTTCTTATTTTAGAACTCGGCTGAGTTGCTGGTATAAGAGAGTATTCTACTCAACGGGTGAGTTATTACAGTGTGGAGGGTTCTCAGTTGTAATTGGGACACTCTATAAAATGCTTCTCCGCCTAAGGTAATGGAGTTGAGATTAGTGGATTAAAGCCAAGACACTCTATTGGGGCTGGATGTAAGCACATGTTGTCAAACTAGTATAAAATCTCTGTGTTCTTTAATTTATTGTTGAAGCTTTACTCAGTTTCTGTTTTGCCCGCTGACCTACTTCATGCAGATTTAGTAATTGCAAAAAAGTTACCTATTTTAGTCTATCAAGTCATTCACCCCCCTCTGACTCACTGTGTGTACGCATAGGGACCAATAAGTGGTATCAGAGGAAGTTCTCATTATAAAGATTTCACAATCTTGAGATAAAGACCATGGTGTATAAAGGAGGAGAATCGGTGGAATGGACCAAGCGTACATTCTTCCTGAAGGAATGTCTGTCATAAGACCTCCCATGTTTAATAGAGATCATTCTAGTCTCAAAGCATGTATGCTTGGATGGCTATTGTTGAAGGAACATTTGTCCCTACTATTATGAAGAATGAAGTACAAGTTAAGAAGTATTTTGATGAATGGGACAACCAGGACTTAGCTAGACTAAAGGAAAATCCAGCTGCTATCAACTATCTTCACTA
Organism: Euphorbia pulcherrima; assembly: GCA_947683365.1. Lineage (NCBI taxonomy): Eukaryota > Viridiplantae > Streptophyta > Magnoliopsida > Malpighiales > Euphorbiaceae > Euphorbia > Euphorbia pulcherrima. The sequence continues at coordinate 25,499,917 of CANTUS010000004.1, forward strand.
TGCTCTTTATGTAGCTGAGTTCAACCATGTATTAGGATGTGAAACTGCTAGAGAGATCTGAAAGAAGTTAGAAGTAACTTATGAAGGGACTGATAAGGTCAAGGAGTTCAAAATCAACATTCTTATGAAAGACTATGAGATGTTTCATATGCAACCTAAGGAGGACATTTCTAACATGAACACTCAATTCATGAACATTGTCAATGAGCTAAAAAGGCTTGGCAAGAACTTCAGTAAGGAAGAGACTGTTAAGAAGATTCTGAGAAGTTTGACACAAGATTGGGATGCAAAGAAGAGTGCTATTGAAGAAGCTCATGATTTGAAGACTTACAAGTTTGATGAGCTGATGGGAACCTTGCTGACTCATGAGATGTCACTAAACCAATATAAGGATGAGTCAAAGAAGTTTAATCATAAGGAAAGAGGAAGCTCTAGCAGAGCTGTTGTTCTTAGGGCTAATGATGGTACCTCAGAAGGGGAATATCCAAAGGAAATAAGAGAAGATATAGCCTTGATGACTAAGAACTTCAGAAGGTTTTTGAAGAAAGATGGAAACTTTCAGAAAGAACGAAATTTATTAATTCAAGAGGATCCATGGTCTTCGAGTTTGTGCCCGTGTTTATTCTGGCAAGGATTGTACTTGGTGTCTACTTCTCATAGGGCACCTCTCCTACTTGGGAACCTGTATCGGTGCAGCTTGAATTGTTCAAGAGGGGATGCAATATGGACTGATTTATTTCTAGTATATAATTTGGTGATTGTATATATTTCTATAACAAAGTAAAAATATTAAATTATTGAATAAAAGCTTAAAGGAAATGCATCAAAGAATGTTAAATAATTTTGCATATAATCTAGGTTGGCTGAATAATTATAATAAAGAGCTTGAACCCACCTAAGGTTAGACTATATAAATTAATTCTAAAATTCCCTAAATTAGTATAAATTATTATGAATATTTTCATATAGTAAATCCTAGATTGGGCGAGACGTTCAACACCAATAAAATCCCAAAGTAAATATATGAAGGCAAGTTATAGTCTTCCTTACTCAAATTTATAATACGGTCTTTTTCGGCCACAAATTTGTTGTACAAAGTGTTCCTTTTTGTTTACATCGACCCGTTATAAAAATTGAGATATGGTCTACCTTAACAGGACTAGGTAGTCCACCATAAAATTGGGAGCTAGCCGCAGGACTGAGACACGTTCAAGGAGATGCTAATATAAGAGCACATGTCCCTTGGAATTAGAAAACTTGAACAAATCAGCAATTGCATGGGATGCAAATGGAATGGGATTCCAACTACAACTTACTAATATCGCTTGACTCATAAAATTGGGGGTCATACTAGACCAGTTATAGATGCTGCCTACTTGGAAATCTAGCTAGGCTAAACTTTCCAAATTCAATAGAATGGGCTATTGTAAATTTCGATAAAATAGTAGGATAAATGTATTTAATTAAAAGTCCTTATATTAAATACATTTACTATATACTAAAGTCTAAACAAATTTTCTTTTCTTATATCTTAGGTTGAATATGAACTCTAATGTTAAACTTTGTCTTAACCACATCCAAATTTTAACTGCAATTAACTACCAAAAATGCATCAAGGAAGAAAGGGATACCCTTATGGATTATGAATTGGCATATGTTCTTGAAAAACCATTCACAAAATGTCCTAGCACTGATGCACCGACTGAACTTCAGCAGGCATGGTTGATATTTCTAAAGGATTTAGTCTATGTGTCACATTTGTTGTTAGATACAATTAATCCTGTGATGCATTCATAGTATGATCAAATGAATATTGAGACCATGTTGATCCATCTGAATGGTTTTTCTGAAAAGGCAAGGTATGAAAGGTTCAAGTTGACTAATGAACTTTTCAACTCTAAGATGAAGGAAGGGACTAGTGTTGTAGCACACAATAATGAGATAGGAGATTTCATGGTGAAATTAGAATCACTGGGATCTACAGTTGATAAATCCTTGGGAATAGATATCCTTTTGGATTGTTTACCCATGAGCTATGCTGACTTTATAAAGGAACATTGCCCTAAAGGATACGACTATACATTCCAAGAATTAATCGATGTGATAAGGAAATTCGATGCTAAGGGAAAATAAATTTTAGGCAAGTCTACAACAGATGTTCTCTAAATATTGACCTAGAGAACATTGTCTCCAAACAGGGTAGTTAAAGGGTCGAAGAACAAGAAATAAAAGAGCGAATAAAAGACATTTAAATATGTCTGCTTCCAGTGCGGGAAACTGGGACACTAGAAGAGGGATTGTAAAGCTCCCACTTCTGAACAATTGAAGAAGGATCCTGTAGAGGTATCTACTTTAGATATGTTTCTAATTGAAAACTATGCTACTTTTCCTTATGAATCAACTTGGGTATTAGATACTGGTTGTGGTTCTCATATCTATACTTCTATGCAGGGACTAAGGAATAGTAGGAGGCTTGCGAAAGGGGAGATGGACCTGTGCATGGGAAATGGAGCATGAGTTGCTCCATTAGCCGTGGGAAGCTTTTATGTTATTTTTCTGAGTGGCCTAGTTTTAGTTTTGAATAATTGCTACTATATTCCGAATGTTACTAAGAATATTATCTCTATTGCGCATTTAGCAGCAAAAGGATTTGACGTTTTATTTTCGAATAATAATTGTCATATTTGTTTAAATAATGTTCTTTATGGTTATGGAATATTGAATGGTGGCATTTATATTCTTGATACTAAAACAAAAGTTCTTAATATAAACAATGTGAAGAAAGTTAAATTAGATAATGAGAAATCTTTCTACTTGTGGCACTGTCATTTAGGCCATATAAACAAAGATCGCTTCACCAAGTTACATAAGTGTGGAGACTTGGGCCTAATATAGAGTCTTATGGTGATTGCAATCCTTGTATAAAACAAAAAATGACTAAGCTACCATTTAAGGGAAAGGGTGAACGAGCCACAAGTACATTGGAACTTATACACATTGATGTGTGTGGTCCAATGAGTGTTCAGTCACTAGGAGGATACTCCTACTTTATAACCTTTATTGATTATTATTCACGATATGGTTATCTGTACTTAATGAAGCACAGGTCTGAAAGTTTTGGAAAGTTCAAAATAATAAGAAATGAAGTAGAGAAACAGCTTGAGAAATGTATTAAAGTACTTTGATCTAGTCGAGGTGGAGAATACTTAAGTCAAGAGTTTCAGAATTATCTAAAATAAAATGGGATAGCTCTTCAATAGACCCCTCCTTATACACCCCAACACAATGGAGTGTCTGAAAGGAGGAATCAGACTTTATTGGACATGGTTCGGTCCATGATGAGCCAAGCAGATCTCAATAAATCCTTTTGGGGATATGCATTAGAGAGCCCAATGAGGTGTCGATGATGTGTGGGTCTCCCTTGGTGCCTAGGTGAGAGGCGGGGCCCATTGGGGGTTGGTTTGATTTAGGCCCTATGAAACCTTGTTAGTTCAAGTTTGCACAATTAACCAATTTTAATGAATAAAAGAATTGAGACCTAAATCTCGATATAAATGATAGAGTCGCCACCCAAGTCGTACACTTTGGAAAGAGTTTTGGTATGGTTCCAATTGGGTGATAGACTCGTACCTTTTGGATCAGAGATTCGGGTATCAGATGAGTCACTTATTTCTCATTTAGTTAATTCAAAATTATATTCACCGCCTAAAACCATTTTATTTTCATCATTTGGGGAATTATCATAGAAATCCTATTTTTCTACACTCTATCACACTCATTTTATGCATTTACAGATTACAACAAAGCACAAACAAGAAATGGGGGAATAAAAATTACAATCGAGGGAAAATGGGGGAATTGCAAGAGAACCTATACATTTGTTCTAAGTTATAAAAAATAACAATAAATTCCCTTGCATCCACAAAGATTAGCACAGTTTATAGATCTTATAAGTCAGCATTTTATTAGGAAAATGTGATTATGTTATCATGGCAGTTTTGTGATCGATACCGCCCGAATGACTTTTAGGATTGGAGAGAAATAACGAGTCTTCAATGTATTTTATTATAAAAACACATTTTAACTTTTGATGGTTGATTTACCGGATTATTAGTGAAAATGATCGCATGAAAAATGGTGAGTTGATTGATTTTAACTAGTTAAAAGTGAATTATGTGTTCTGCTTGGGGGCCAGTACCCGTACGGCTAGTAGGGAGGAACGGTACAGGTATGAGGGACCCGTACGGGTCCTGTCTAGTCCTGGAAAGAAACTCAGTTTAATTTATCAGGCATATTTATGGAGGAGAAATGAAACTAAAATGAGATTTCCTTCCGTATGAGTATGGCGCATCAGTTTAATATCCCTAAGGACATAGGGTGCCAACAAGGCTCATATGTGTTAGGACCAGACCCAAAATAGAAATAAAATAATAGATATACTAAAAGAGGCAGAGAATAATGATAAAATAACTAAGATGTGAGTCTCTTTGAAACGCAAGAGTGTACTATTACAGTGTGCATCCACTTTGAGGCGACCCCTTTTGCTGTGAGAGAGTCTATCCAAAGGAGATGATGAAATGGAGATTTTAGGACTATTTAGGTGAGTATTTGTGTGGATAGAATCTCCCCCAAATCCTAATAAATGAAGCTAGGAACGAATAAAATGTGGACAAAACCTCAAGGGATAGGTTTTCTTCCAATGTTATACCTCCTATACCTCAACTATACCCTTTCTATACCTATAGAAACTGCTAGAATTTATCTATTGTATAACTTATGTGTATCTATTGTATGAAAAAAAAGGGGAGGAAAGACCCCTATTTATAGGGGGAAATGAAGTCTAATTGCAATAAATCGCATTAATGACCTGATTTCTCCTAAAATAGGCAAGGATCACCTTCCATAAAGCCTGAATAGGCAATAACAGGACTCGTGAGTCCCACCCCGTGTTGGGAACTGATAGTCAGATTGAACATGAATAATAGGCATGGTGGAAATTCAAAATTTTGTCCCTGTCCCCAGGAACTCCTATTAGTTACATATAAATTAAATAAAGCCTTAACTAAAGAATTCTCTACCTAAGTTAGCATGCAAAAGGGCTAGGCATACCATAATTCCAAATTATATCCTAGCATGTATATTTTATGCTAAGCATGTTATAACTCTAAGCTATAACCTAAGCATGTTATAAATCTAAGCTATAACCTAACCATAAAATAAACTAAGCATGCAAAACAACATAAGCATATTATTAAGTCTAAAAACGCTTAAAGAAAAAGACCAAATAATAAAAGAGAAAGAAAGAAAACTTACCAGTTGAAGCATGCTTTAGCAGAACCCTCTTGCACAAGCCTCTAAGCGTAGGATAGCCTCCACAAGTATCCACACGAACTCCACCAACCAAAACCTCCCCATGAGGAAGAACTAAGAAGCCTCAAGTAGTTGCTAGACCACTCCAGAAGCCTCACCCAAAAATATAAACTAGAGGTGCCCAAATAAATTCAGGCTCCTCAAAAGTAACTTGCTCAATCACCTGTGAAATTATTCTTTGTGAATCTCAATTACAATTTATGCTTTGAACTTGGTGCACTTGAAACAAGAGAAGGGGAAGCCTATATATAAGCTTGGGGTGCAAAAAATTGCTCCCCAAAAGCAATGTGGGATGGGAGTTAGCTCATACGCGGATCCAAAGGATCCGCGTGTGACCCACCCTATATGCAGCATGCTACGCATGCTACATGTGGTAGCTTGCAAGGCAAGGCCTTACAGGCTTACCTTTAGGGGCTGCGCATGTGCAGCCCATTTTTATGGGCTGTCGCGAGCAATGCCCAACATTGCTCACATACCTTTCAGTGCATTCCCGTGCACCCGAGCCTGTAAAAATTACTTTTGTACTCTCGGTCCAATTTAACTCACCAATGCATAATTCCCCTCTTAATCCTTTTCAAATAAATATTTATTTTCAAACCTAATAAATTAGTTACCAGTTAAAATAAATTTCTTGGTCCAACCAAGATTGATCTAATCAATTATAATTTATTTATGACTCTAATTAATTAGTTACTGGTCAAAATAAATTCCTTGGTCTATCCAAAATTGATCTAATCAATTTTAACCAATTAAATAATAATCTAATTATTATTTATATTATATTTTCGTAATTGAATAAATCTATTAGTTCTTTACTTAGTCCAATGAAGGTCCACTGTGTGTGACCTTATAGGATCCCGAAGTATTCAGCTGTTAAGGCTTAACCAACCCTTGTTCTAATAAAACCATTGGCTCGGGGTTCTAGACCGTTAATAGAACCCGATTACCTTAAACGACTGTAGTACGCCTCTAGTAAGTGTCTACCATCCCCTATTACTCGGAACGTAATTTATGCTTATGACTTAATTCCAGTTATTGCAATAGTTATCCAATGCGATGAACTCCTTCCATTCTTTAATATTAGTACCATCTGGTTTATACGGTTCGGTTAAAGTGTTAACCCACTAATAGCAAGGTTGCTCCAAGCTATCCCAGTTATTTACTTGTTACTGAAGTATATTGCCTTTTACCATAGTGTGTTTGACTAGAAACCATTTCTATCAAACACATACTCTGATCAGAGGTTTATGACAATCATCACTTCAACAAGTGGCCAAGTACAACTCTTTAATATATTCGGAGCGATGGATTCTTTCTGACTACTGAGCTTACCAACGTGCTGTCATCACTGTACCCGTAATCACCCGTAACACCCTAAATTAATGAGTGTGTAGAAATGACCCAAAGTATAGCAATAGTACCACACAAGGTAACTAGTATCTCAAGTATGAGGATATTCGCAAAGCTTATTACATGAAGATAAACACTAACACATTGATATATGCACCTAGTGTTTATCGTACTGCGGTCTCCAATATATCTTCCAGATATATCCATGTGTCAAAATTAAGGCACCACCTTCAGTCCTTACGAGATTGACTGCTTGGACCCTTTCCAAGAAAGTTGACCACATGCTAGTCTTTCTGCTTCATCAATATTCTTTCTTGATGAAACTATGACTAGGGATAGTTTAGACAGGATCATAATTGCACATGAAGCAGGTTCCACCAGATATAGTCCAACAATAATTTCTCTGACTTCATGCTATGATATGTCAAGGACTTTTGTATACATACATCAACGAATATATTTAACCAGCTATAATATATACACACAGAAACACATTGATATAAACAAAAGAACAAATGCCTTTATTGATTAAAAAAATATTCGAACTTATTACATAATTAAAATATATCGCCCTAATTGCCTTAAGGGCATACATCATATCCAACAAACTCCCACTTGGACTAAGGCCAATTAGCCATATGTCTTAATCCATATGCTTTAATATATTGGTCATGCTTGACTTGAGTCAATGGCTTTGTCAGACTATCCGCAAGGTTCTGATCCGTGGGTACATATTCTAATCTTATTATCTTAGCATCAATAATCTCCCAGGTTATATGACACTTTCTAGATAGATGTCTGTTTTTCTGACGATACCGTGGTTCCTTTGCCTGAGCTATGGCACCATTATTATCATAATACAAAGTAATTGGATCAACAGCCTTAGGCACAAGACCAAGATCACCAATAAATCCCTTTAACCAGACAGCTTCTTTTGCTGCTTTAAATGCAGCAATGTATTCAGATTTCATGGTTTAATCAACAGTAGTTCCTTGCTTGGAACTCTTCCAGCATACCGCCCCTCCATTTAGCACATACACAAAACCTGACTGAGACTTAAAGTCATCCTTGTCAGATTGAAAACTCGGGTCTGTGTAACCTCTAATTTTGAGGTCACCTTCTCTTTAAATTAAGAACTCATCCTTAGTCCTTCTCAAGAACTTAAAAATTGCCTTGACGGCCATCCAGTGCTTTTCACTTGGATCTGACTGATATCTGCTCATAAAGCTCAAAGCTCGAGAGACATCTGGCCTAGTACATATCATAGCATACATGATGGATCCTATCGTGGATGCATAGGGTATATCCTTCATGCGCATTCTCTCCTGAGCTGTCTTTGGACACTCAGCCTTAGACAAGTTAATCCCCTATGTCATTGGGAGATAAGCTTTCTTAGAATGCTCAAGGATAAACCTATTCAATACTTTGTCTATATATGTACTTTGAGAAAGACCTAACAGCCTCTTGGATCTATCTCTATAGATCTTTATACCTAGTATAAATGCTGCCTCACTAAGGTCTTTCATGGAGAACTTTCTTAATACCACACTTCAACATTTTAAAGAACCAAAATGTCATTTCCTATTAGCAAAATGTCATCAACATACAATACTACCTGAAGTAGATGCTTCTGTAGGCTTATTCTTCAAATGCTCAGAAGTAGGAGCTTTGTGATCCCTCTTCTAATGTCCCAGTTTCCCATTGGAAGCAGACATACTTAGGTGACTTCTTTTCTTTCTTCTTCTTATTGATTCTTTTCTTAGCACCCAGTGCCTACTTCTTCTTCTTAGAAGCCTTGCCTTTTTCAACCAACAGTTGAGGTTTCTAGTCCTTCTTGATCTGATGTTCTACTGTTTTCAGCATGTTAATTAATTCAGGGATAGTAGAATTAATCTTGTTCATGTAATAGTTAGTCATGAAGCCTGAGTAACTATCTATCAAGGTCATCAACACAAGGTCAACGCTCAAGTCATGATTCATCTCGAATCCCAATCGATTCAGCTTCTCAAAGTATCCCAAGAGTTTCAGTACATGCTGAGTGGCAGAGGTGCAAGCCTGCATCTTGGTCCCGAAAAGGAGCTTAGAGGTCTCATACCTCTCTGTCCTTTCCCTCTCCGAAAAGAGTTCTTCAAGATGGAGAACCATGTCCTCCAAGGGCATGTTCTCATGTTGTTTTTGAAGCTCAAGATTCATGGACCCCAACATGATACACATGGCACTCTCACGATCTTTCCTATGCTTTAACTAGGCATTATGTTCCACATGATCCTCAACATCAGGTACTACGCGAAAAATTTCACTTAGAACATAGGCAATTCCCTCGGATCTGAGAACTATTCTCATAGCTCGGAACCAATCAGAAAACTTTGAGCCATTCAATTTGGTGTCAAGTAACATATGGAGATTAATATTGGAAGTCATTTTCAACCTAAGATATAAGAAAAGAAAAAGTTCAGATATTAGTTTAAGTACATGCATTTAATATAAGGTCTTTTAACTAAACACATTTGTCCTACTATTTTCTTTAATATTTACAATAGCCCATTCTATTAAATTCAGGAATTTTAGCCCAGCTAAATTTCCTAGTAGGTAGCATCTATAAATAGTCTATTACAACCCCCAATTTTATGAGTCAAGTCATAATAGTAAGTCATAGTTAGAATCCCATTCCATTTGCATCGCATGCAATTGCTAATTCATTCAAGTTCCCTAATCCCAAGGGATGTGTGCTCTTATATTAGCATCTCCTTGAATATGTCTCAGGTCTGGGCCTAGCCCCCAATTTTATGGTGGACTACCCCAGTTCGGTTAAGGCAGACCCTATCCCAAACTTTACAACCAATCAATGTGGACTAGAAGGAACGCTTTGCGTAGCACTTTGATAGCCCAATGAGACTGTATTATAAATTTGAGTAAGGAAGACTACAACTTGCCTTAATATATTTACTTTGGGATTTTATTGGTGTTATGCGTCTCACCCAATCTAGGATTTTATCAGATGGACAAAATTAAAATAACTTTTATTAATTGAAGGAATTTTAGAATTAATTTATAAGGTCTAACCTTAGATGGGTTCAGCTCTTTATTATAATTATTCCATCAACCTAGATTATATGCAAAATAAGTAACACTTTTATTTGTTATATTTATATTACATTTCCTTTAAACTTTTATTCAATAAATTTAATTTTTTTACTTTGTTATAGAAATATACATAAGCACCATCTTGTATACTAGAAATAAATTAGTTCATATTAATCCCCTAGTTGGTCAATTCAAATTTCACCGATATAGGTTCCCAGGTAGGAGAGGTACCCTATAAGGAGTAGACACCAAGTCCAATCCTTAGCCATAACAAATACATGCACAAACCTGAAGACCAATGGATTCTCTTGAACTAATAAATTTCGTTCTTCCAATTCATGTAAATTGGAAGCATCTATAACCTATGTAATTTAAATAAATTATTGACACTTGTATAATTTGAGTTAGTTGAGCAAACTTATTCAAAATTATTCATAACCATTTTCTAACCTTGAAATGAAAGGCACAAGTTCATATATATTGTTCCAAACAATTAAATAAACAAATCATTTCATATAGAAAATAAAATTTAGATCGGTTCTAACTTAATTATGCACTAAATAGATAGGCTCTGATATCACTGTTGGGAACTGACAGTCAGATTAAACATAAATAACAGGTATGACAGAAATTCAAAATTTTGTCCCTGTCCCCAGGAACTCCTATTAGTTGTATATAAATTAAATAAAGCCTCAACTAAATAATTCTCTACCTAAGTTAGCATGCAAAAGGGCTAGGCATACCATAATTCCAAATAATATCCTACATGTATATTTTATGCTAAGCATGTTATAACTCTAAGCTATAACCTAAGCATGTTATAACTCTAAGGTATGACCTAAGCATAAAATAAACTAAGCATGTAAAATAACCTAATCATATTATTAAGTCTAAAAACGCTTAAAGAAAACGACCTAATAATAAAAGAGAAAGAAAGAAAACTTACAAGTTGAAGCGTGCTTTAGCAGAACCCTCTTGCACAAGCCTCCAAGCATAGGATTGCCTCTATGAGTATCTATATGAACCCCACCAACCGAAACCTACCCGAGAGGAAGAACTAAGAAGCCTCGAGTAGTTGCTAGACCACACCGAAGCCTCACTCGAAAATATAAACTACAGGTGCCTGAATAAATTAAGGCTCCTAAAAAATAACCTGCTCAATTACCTGAGAGATTATTCTTTGTGAATCTTGCTTAGGATTTATGCTTTGAGCATGGTGCACTTGAAACAAGAGAAGGGGAAGCCTATATATAGGCTTGGGGAGAAAAAAATTGCTCCCCATAAGCAATTTGGGATGGAGTTCCCATCCCACGCTGATTGCTCATACGCGGATCCAAAGGATCCACTTGCAGCTTGCAAGGCAAGCCCTTGCGGGCTTGCCTTGCATGTGAGTTGGGCCTCATGGCCTATGCAATGAGCCCAGCTCGTGGCGCACCCCTTTAGGTGCTGTGTATGTGTAGCCCATTTTTATGGGCTGCCGCGAGCAATACCCAGCATTGCTTCTGCACCTTTCGGTGTATTCCTGCGCACCCGATCCTGTAAAAATTACTTTTGTAGTCTCGGTCCAATTCAACTCGCCAATGCAAAATTCCCGTCTTAATCCTTTTCAAATAAACATTTATTTTCGAACCTAATAAATTATTTACCAATCAAAATAAATTTCTTGGTCCAACCAAGATTGATCTAATCAATTATAATTTATTTATGACTCTAATTAATTAGTTGCAGGTCAAAATAATTTCCTTGGTCTATCCAAAATTGATCTAATCAATTTTAACCAACTAAATAATAATCCAATTATTATTTATAGAATATTTTTGTAATAGAATAAATCTATTAGTCCTTTACTTAGTCCGATGAAGGTCCAATGTGTGTGACCTTATAGGATCCCGAAGTATTGAGCTGTTAAGGCTTAACCAACCCTTGTTCTTGTAGAACCATTGGCTCGGGCTTCTAGGCCGTTAATAGAACCCGATTACCTTAAATGACTGTAGTACACCTCTAGCAAGGGTCTACCATCCCCCATTACTCGGAACGTCATTTATGCTTATGACTTAATTCCGGTTAATGCAATAGTTATCCAATGCGATGAACTCCTTCCATTCTTTAATATTAGTACTATCTAGTTTATAGGGTTCTGTTAAAGTGTTAACCCACTAATAGCAAGGTTGCTCCAAGCTATCCCAGTTATTTACTTGTTACCGAAGTATATTGCTTTTTACCATAGTGTGTTTGACTAGAAACCATTTCTATCAAACACACACTCTGATCAGAGGTTTATGATAATCATCACTTCAATAAGTGGCCAGGTACGACTCCTTAATATACCTGAAGAGATGGATTCTTTTGGACTACTGTGCTTACCAACGTTCTATTATCATTGTACCAATAATCACCCATAACACCCTAAATTAATGAGTGTGTAGAAATGACCCAAAGTATAGAAATAGTACCATACAAGGTAACTAGTATCTGAAGTATGAGGATATTCGCAAAACTTATTGAATAAAGATAAACACTAATATTGATATATGAACCAAGTGTTTATCTTACTGCAGTCTCCAATATATCTTCCAGATATATCCATGTGTCAAACTTAAGGCACCACCTTCAGTCCTTAGGAGGTTGACTGCTTGGACCCTTTCCAAGAAAGTTGACGACATGCTAGTCTTTCTGCTTCATCAATATCCTTTCTTAATGAAACTATGACTATGGATAGTTTAGTCATAATCATAATTGCACATGAGACAGGTTCCACCAAATATAGTCAAACTATAATTTCTCTGACTTCATGCTATGATATGTCAAGTACTTTTGTATACATACATTAATGAATATATTTAACCAGCTATAATATATATACACAGAAACACATTGATATAAACAAAAGAACAAATGCCTTTATTAATTAAACAAATATTAGTACTTATTACATAATTAAGATATATCACCCTAATTGCCTCAAGGGCATACATCATATCTAACAACCCGTACGGGTCCCCTCCAAGCGTATGGGGGAAATGACCCTTACGGATTCTTCGTTGGATCCGTACCACCAAGCAACACCCGTACGGGGTCCCTAAGGGCAGACTAAATCTCCAAACTTTGGCTAAACTCAACTCTGCAGCAGTAGGAACACCTCTAGGAGATTGCATTATCTAGCTCTTATCATTGTTTTGTGAGAAGGATCGTTAAAATCCAGTGCTCATAGACTACCCATTGTAGGATCACTATATATACGGATCTATACGATCTCACAATGTGAGCAAGGGTCTAGAAATCATACCTGAGATAATGACATGGGTGAGTTCCTTTCTTGAGGCGAACTTCTTTCCTGGGTGTCCCTTTCTTGAGGCGGATGACTTTCCTTGCCAATGTGTATCCCTTTCTTCAGGTGGATGAATTTCCTTGCCAATGCGTATCCCTTTCTTGAGGCGTATGACTTTCCTTGCCAATGCGTATCCCTTTCTTGAGGTGGATGACTTTCCTTGCCAATGCGTATCCATTTCTTGAGGCAGATGACTTTCCTTTGCTAGTTTAGTGACTTTACTGGGAAAGGTGTGTGTATCCTTTTCTTAAGGGAGATTGACTTTCCCGACTGGTGATGGTGTATCCTTTTCCTAAGGTGGATGACTCTCCTGGCTGATGTATCCCTTTCCTAACATGAATGACTCTCCTGACTGATGTTGTATCCCTTTCTTCAGGTGGATCGACTTTCCAAGCTAATGTGTCCCTTTCCTAAGAAGGATTGACTTTCCTAGTTGATGTATCCCTTTCCTATGGCAGATCAACTTTCCTAGCTAATGTATCCCTTTCCAAAGGCGGATGACTCTCCTGCTGGGGATTTTGAATGATCTGTAAAGAGACAACAATCAAACATCAAGTTAGTCACCGTCTAAGCTGACACATCTTTATTCTTGATTGACTTTGTGATGAACAAAATATTTTGCCCCTTCAATTAAGAATAAAGATGTGTGGATGGGGGTTAGCCCTTGAATAAACTGGAAACTAAGTGTAAGAAATGTCGGGTTTGGCCCAATTGCTTTAGAATGGAATGCCTATTAGAACGGTGCCTCTCAAAGAATACCCTATGTAGGGCTCGATAATGGGGGGATTCCCCTAGATTGGCTGATTCTGCTATTAGGGAATGGGGGGATGCCCCTTAATTGGTTGATTCCATTGCTGGGAATGGAGGGATACCCCTGGATTGGTTCATTCCACTGCTGGAAATGGGGGGATACCCCTAGATTGGTGGGGGGATGCCCCTTGGTTTACTCCACTGCTGGGGAGTAGAGTAACATTCTTTGGTGAACTCTTTTCTATTGGGGAATTGTTTCCTCGCAAGACTCACTTGTTAGGGAAAATTTCCTATACTCGAGTGGACCTATATGCCAAAATTATCCTTGTTAGCGATCAATTCAAAACTGGCTTACCTTGATTCTTGATTGACTTTTATGAAAACAAAATTTTTTCCCCTTCAATCAACGATTAAGGTGAGCTAGGGGGTTTTGCTTCTAATTTAACTGAAATACAGAGTTTAGGAGAAGTGGGGTCGGCCCCAAATAGGATTTGATGTATCTCTGGTGCTTTCATGAAGTTTTAGTTTAAAATCTTCCCTTGGATGGCAAAAGCGGACCCAAATGGCTGGGCCAGGACCCGTATCGGTGAGAAGCCTGAAGAATAGGACCCATACGGGTGGGGTGGGACCCGTACGGGTCCTTGTCATAGGGGGTTCAAAAACTGTTCAGACCCCTCATATCCTGCCTTACAAAAACCTTCCCATATTGAAATCTCCGATGATTTTCTCCCTAAAACTGATATAAATGTATAAAAAATCCTAAGGACTAGCTGTTTCTCTGTTAGGCACAAGGATTTACCTTGGGTGGGCAATTCAGAGCTTTAAGAATACTCAGTTTTGGTCAGGTATGCTTTTTGCTAGGGGGATTCACTTTTGGGGCTCACTCCCACTTTTGAAGTGCCTCTGATCTCTTCCCCTAACACTCTTGCCTCCAAACTCCAGGTATTTCACTTGATTCTCCATTTTTCCATTTTTGAGTTCTTTGGAAATTTCTCAATTTTAGCATGATTTAGGGTGCTTTAGACCTTGAAATAGAGCCTGATGCATGTAACTTTAGCCTAGCATGCTTTAGGGACTGATTTGTATGAGCTTTGGTTGAATTTGGATGTATTTTATATTTTGGGAAGTTTTGTATAATGTTTCTATTACAGAGGACCCGTACAAGTGAGAGGGGACCCGTATGGGTCCTATTTTTGGTACAAGAGCCTTATATGGACCCGTACGGGTGGGGCGGACCCGTATGGATCTTGTCCTCAGGAACAGAATGCCTAACTTTCTGCTTTTTACAATTCTTTTTTGATTTTTGATTTATCCATTGTATCCTAACCCTGTTGAACTGTGATTTTATCTATGTAATTTCAGTATAAGACAGTGGGAGCTTTAAGCTTCCATAGGAAGTGGTATGAGGAGATCTGTACGGTAGGGGATACCAAGCAACTAGCCTGCATAGATTCTCTCAGATTTAGTGACATTATCAAGGCCATCCCTCAGGCTCCAAAGACATTGGCCTCGAGTGCCATTTCAGCTTTAGTAGATAGGTTATCGAAGACGACCCATACTTTTGCATCTACCGATCGGGGAGGTCACCATCACTCCCTCAGATATATGCATTTTGACAGAATTAAACTGGAGTGGGTACATCATCCATTTTTATATCTATGTCGATAGATGCCATTCTCAGCTTGAGGTGAAGGCCTATATAGAGAGATTACTCGGACTCCATCCTGGAGAGATAGATAAGCTCAAGTATAGGGACTTGCATGACTATTGGATCGGGTAGCCGCATCCCATTGCTGCAGTTAGGAAGGATCAGTATGCTCAGTCTTTCTTACTGACCTTTCTCACTACTATCTTTTTCCCGATTTACTCGAGCAACCTCAATTATGGTTTGCTCTCTGCTATCGAGGGCCTTTCCACTGTGCCAGGAAAGAATTGGTGCCGGGCCATCCTAGCATAGTTGCACTATAGGCTAGATGTTAGGGTTTGGGGCCTGCAATCTGATCTTAAGATCTGCTATCTTATCCTGCTGGTAATTATTGAACTGATCTTTTATGCTATAACCTTTTATTCAAACTGTGCTGAAGCTAATCTTTACTTTGTCTTGCAGATTAGCTCTTTAAGCATCGGTTTATCCCTAGGCCAAGCTTGCCCATGCAGCCTGAGACACCATACATCATATCAAGGTGGATGAGGCCTTGGCAGGGTTAGTCCATGGCTATAGCATAGTATAGGGAGTTCCTTCACCACCTACACTCTTATCGGGTAAACTTCTTTCATGCTAAACATGTATCTTACATTTTAACAAACCATTAGTAGAAACTATATTTACGAAGTTATGATACTTATAGTGCATTTACTTTGTGCAGGTCATTTGAGACCCGTAGGATAGGTTGGATACCTTTAGGGACATTTAGTGGATGTGGGCTAGCGTGGATGACTATCGCTTTGTCTCGGAGTCACCACTCTCCCTTGAGTGGTATTTCGGCGAGTGGGTTCGAGGATGGAGGACTAGTTCTATAGCAGAGAGACCGATCCCTCCCCCAATCCCAACAGGAGTCTTCTAGCTACATCTGATGCCAAGGATAAACTAAGGGCTATACCTGCTAGGTGAGGGAGCCTGAGTGCTATCAGTACAAGGCTCTTATGTTTAGTTTATTGATCCTTTGCTCCTTCCCCCTTACGAGAGGATCCATGATGAGGATGTCCCCCTCGAGTTCCACTACAGTGACAGTGACGACAATGATGACGATGATGATGATGAGGTTGGATCAAGGGGTGATCACTGGGGTCCTTCTATAGTTCGGAGTGCCGAGGGCCCAACTAGGTCTGCTACCCCTTCTTCTCAAGTATCTCCCTAACTTAGCCTTTGTGAATACCTTGTTATTTCTTGAAATTGATTGTAACCCTGAGTGTAATCTTTTATTGCTACAGCCTACAGACCTCTTTTGCATGGAATACCTTGTTATAAATTGAAATTGATTGTGACCTTGAGTGTAATCTTTTATTGTTATAGCCTCTCGCTTCCACGCAGAAGAGGTCTGCAGCTACTGCCCCTACTGATCTTGAGCCACCGAAAAAGCGGTCTCGTGCTTCGTGAACTGTGAGAGAGGGAGTTCTCCAAGCAGAGCTAGATACCTTCTTCTGGCTCCTCGATCATTCGGGGAAGCGGGTTGCCAAGTAGCTCGAGGAGTCAGTCCAGTCCGTCAGTTTTATACCTTCCAGCTCTACCCATGTAAGGAATTTCCCTCTTTAATCTTATCCTTTATAGTGACTGCTTGGAATGTCCCATACTGATGTGACTTTCTCTTTCAGGTAACCATTTCTGATGCTAAGAGGATTGCCAAGGGTTATTTTTCCATTTAAGATATGCTATTAGCCTAGGATGAATTAGCCTTGATAAGTTTCTTTTAACTATAATATTTGACAAACTATGCATGATGCATGCCAAGACATTTATATATCTGTACTAATCTTATTATTCCTATTGCAGACTCTGTTGGCTATGGAGTGCAGTAAGTCCGATCAGGACTTGGATGCTTTCGAGGAGAGAGCTAGGTTCCTTGAAGGGCAGCTGCGAGTAGCCACTACTGAGGCTGGCCAGGCTAGGGTGGAGAACGCTCGGGCAAGGGCCGAGTTTGAGATGTTGTGGGGTTAGTTGGCGCCGATGACTAGGGATAGACAGGCATCGGATCCATCTGATTCTAGGTCTGAGGATTATCCTTTTTCTTACCAAGTGGCTCCAACAGTGATTCAGAGGGGCGGAGCTGAGCAGGACGTGGATCAACATACTGGGGGAGATGATGCTTCTAGAGATATCGTAGGGAATTCGGCGACCAGGGCCCGAGACCTGCCAGCTACCGGTGCTGGTGGAGCTGAGGACCACATGATTATAGATATGGATGACCTACTGGCAGATATATAGGACCAAACTCCAAAGGATTGCCAGGGACACGATCCTCCAGTAGGTTAGATTGATGTCTATTTTTATTTTCTGAACATTTGATACTTTTGGGGCTTGCGTGGTTTACTTTGGTACAAATTTGGATTGGTACTTTTGACATTTAACTTTTTTGTATGCTGATTTTTCTTTTCCTGAACCTAGATCATTAAATATCTCCACCTGTAGACCCATATTATTGCTTGGCATAGCTAACAATCAGACCAAGTCAGGCTGGTTTGAAATTAACACTCTTAGGGATACGTGCCATCAAGTGATTTCATAGTGAGGGGACTAAGTGATGTTCTAACTTTCCATAGGCCATTCGATATGAGATGACCTATCAAATGTTTATTTTCATTTCTTTTAGTCCTAATTTTTGCCTGGACTGTCCTTGACGGTTCAGTCCAACGGACTGTTTCTTTTTTTTAGCTTTAACTTTTGATTGGACCGCCCTTTTGGGTTTTAAATCTAGCAATCGTTTTCTTTGTTTTTCTTTTTTGTCTTAACTTTTGCCTGGACTGCCCTTTCAGGTTTTCAATCTAATAGACTGTTCTTTCTTTATCTTTTCCTTAATTTTTACCGGGACCGCCCTTTCAGGTTTTCAACCCCACATTCTTTTTCTTTCACTATCTTAACTTTTGCTTGGATTGTCCTTGGTAGCTCAATCCAATAGACTTATTTTTTCTTTTCACTTTAACTTTTGCCTAGACCACTCTTTCGGGTTTTTAATCCAGTAGACGATCTCTGAGTTTTGCATAGGTTTAATTTCTTTTGCGACCTATCGGTATTTTTTAATCTTTTGTTGGATAACATATGTGTAGTGAAATGATAACCAAAATTCATAAAACGTAGAGAAAAATTGATGTTCACACACCTGTGATTATTTCACTTAAAGACATGCATGCATTCATAAGACCAAGATTCTTAGCAAAATCATATCACGTTCATTGATGAGATTAATTTGAGTACATATGCAATGGTAACAATTTCCAATGGTTAACTCCTACTGCCTACAGGTCTTTTACATATTTTCCAGAATGCAACTGATATTTTTCTCTCAATGCCTTAACTTTTTCCTAAGCCACCCTTTTCAGGTTTTCAACTTAGCAGGCTTTATTTGCATTTAAGTACCCTAATTTTGCCTGACCGATTCAGGGAATACTGATCAGCGGGTTGCAGCTTAATTTTTGCTTGAGCGACGACCACTCCTCGGGTGATTTATTCTTTATTTCTTTTTATTCTTTGTGCTGATTTTTTGTGATTTAATTCTTTTGACCCATACATGAAAACGCTCAAGCCTATCTTGATTCACTGGATTCACAAACTCATTTTAGTCCATATCCATAAGCTTGATTCCTGCTTTGCTGAGGACTTTCTTCACAATGAACAATCCTTCCATATTAGGCCTGAATTTTCCCCTAGCATCAGTGTTGACCTATTGTAGCTATTTGAGAACCAGATCACCCTCTTTGAGAGATTGTTTTGGGTATCTAACTCTGTTATTGTAAGTTCGAGCCATACACTACTAGTACATCTATAGGTGGTCAAGTGCTTTGAGTTGCTTTTCATCTGTTGTGTTCAACTATTTATACCTAGCCCTTACCCAATCTGACTCTTTTAACAGGGCTTTGAGTGCCACTCTTAGAGATTTTACTTCTATTTTAACCGGTAACATAGCTTCCATTCCATATACTAGGGAGAAAGGTGTCTGATCAGTGGGGGTTCTTATGCTAGTTCTACACCCCCAAATTGCAAATGGAAGTTTATCAGACCAATCATTGTAGGTAGCCACTATCTTTGACAAGATTTTCTTGATTGACTTTCTGGTATTAGTGATCAGCTTCCCTTTAGAGTTTCTGAGGGAGTCGGGCATCGTCTTGTAACTCAAGATGTTCTTTCCATTCTTTATAACTAGAGCCAGCCTGCTGTTGATGTTCTCATGAGTCTTTTTGGTCTTCTTTCTTGATGATGTATATTCTCGTACCCTTTTCCCCCTTCGTGAAGAAAGATGGACTAAGACTTATTGTTATCATGATTGCTAAGCACTTTTATTATCTCTCTTTTATTTAGTGATAAGTTTTAACCATTGGATATTTATATTATTGCGATATACTCAAAGTCAGCTTCATTAATAAATATGGAGATATTTTAAGAATGTTGTTGTTACGAGTGCATGATGTCATTAGAATGGAATACTCAAGTGAAATGTGAATGAGAGATGCATCAATTTATTCATGACATGTTTTAAAAGGTATGGATGTTACAACTTATCCATGATATGCCTCATAAGAGGCATTTTTTGCATAAAAAATGTTTGCAACATTAAAAATTACATCATTTGAATCATCCTCCATAGGCGGAGGGTCATGTTGATCAATTTTGGCAATACTAACAGCTGAACTGGTAGTTCTAGTGTGCAGAATCGTATGCGTTTCTTTGTCCACTGCTCTTGCTAAGTTTTTGACAGCCTTGCTGATGGGATTTTCTTTCTCACTTCCCTTCCAATTCTTCCTCATAAGTACTGCTAAGGCCTTAGTGATGGACTCAATTGCTTCATTCATTTCATCTTCTTCAGCATTCTCAGACACTTCTATGAATACTGAGGTTTCAATCATGCAGCCTTTCTTGAAGTCATATACATAATTGAACATCTCAAAACCAGGGACCTTCTTACCCCTTACCTCTATAGGTTCTTCCTCACTCGTGAATATCTTTTATTTGACTTTAGCCCCTATCATAAGGTAGGATTAGGGTTTAGACTTCTTAGCAACTAGGCGATTCCCTAAAATGAGTTGAATGGCCACGGGAGAGGCAAAATGGGTTCTAGCATGCCCTGAAGATTCTTTCTGAGCCCCTTTCCTTTCATATAACCTTACTTGATCATAATCTTTTTGATTTTAAGAGATATGTATCCCTTAACCGAAAACTTCATACCCTGGTGAGCTAAAACCACCCTAGCTTCCTTATCCTTGGCTTCTATAGCTGCAATAACTGATCGTTCATAAGCTTTAATGGTCACTATCTTGCCCCATTGTGGATGAGCTTGACTTTTTGGTAGACTGTGGAAGGGATGACCCCTAATGCATGGAGCCAAGGATGACCCAACAATAATGAGTAAGTGATGGGGATGTCAAGGATAGTGAATAAGACTTTAGACTTCACTCCCCCAACTATAACCTCAGCTTTAAAGTCTCCAATAACACTCCTCTTCATATTATCAGACGCCCTTATAACAATATTAGACTTCTACAATATGGATTCGTCCAGCCCTAAGTGAGGAAGTATCTTGGCAGGGAAGAGATTAAGGGAAGAATCATCATCCACCATAACACACAGGATAGAACGATCAAAGATTTGTACTTTAATGAAGAGTGATTTATTATGCTTGTTTCCTTCAACTGGGAGATCTGACGGATAAATATAATGGGTTCAACTTGATTGGGAGAATATCCCCGAATAATTGAAAACACCTCAACTAAGGTAGTGGAAGGTGTAGCCTCTATGCTTAATAACTTTTCTATCGAACCCTTGTGATGATCTTCAGAGTCAATGAGAAGCTTCCAAATTTTGTACTTGGCGGGGTAACTTGCAATTGCTAGATGAGGGGGTGACTTTTAAATCTTTCTTTCCAGTACCAATTGGGGTTTGAGTCTCAAGAGCGGGTGTAAAAGTCAGACCCTGATTGACACTTGGGATGACCTGGATGTCCATATCTCTACCTCTTCTTCTTTTTGGGAGGGCATTAGAAGGAACCCTTCCACTTTGGGTAACATGCAACACTCTATCTTTCATATAGCTCCTCCATTTGGGAGTATCCACCAACAAGTTTGGCCCTTTGAGTCCATCATTCTGCAATACATAAGCATCAATATCAATTGGTTCTGGTTAAACCAACATAGTCTCCTTATTGTAAGTACCTTCTAACTCATACTCATCGATTTCAATGGGGACCAGTTCATCGGGTAAAGCCACTACTGAGTGCACCATAGGGTTAGCTTGCATGATCATATTGAAGACATGGTAGGAGGGCAACCTTGACTCAACAGCCGCATCCTGTTTCTCAAAATTTGGTAGGGGATTATTAATGGTGCTGGGTTTAAGCTCGGGTCTCAGTTATTCTTTTCCCTAATTAGACCATAAATAGCCTCAAGTAGATCCCTACAGGCACTAATGCAATGACCCTTACTAACATGATAAGCACAAAATTGATCCATATCTTCATATTTGTGCGGGACATAGGGCTTGACACTTTGAAGAACACCAAGTGCTCTCAACTTACTAAAGATAGTAGGCAATGGTGCCTTCCATGGGGAAATACCATCCTCGATGGTGCGGACAACGACCACTTCTTCTTGCACTGCCGCTGCTTTGGGATCAGAGCTAAACTTGGCTTTAAAGCCAGGGCCGGGGCTGAAGGGTCATTCTTTTTGAACCAAGGTTTGGCTGGCACACTTGCCTTCTCCAATTCCTTGATCCTTTCCTATTTCTCAGCCTTTCCAAAGTTTTCAATGTAGCTAGAGAATTTATCCATATCGAGAACCTTGAGATAAATGGGCAGGACACCATCCATCAATTTTACAATCATCTCAGGGAGACTTAGTCTAACTTTCAATAAAACATGAGTCACCATCCACCTTTCAAAATAGGGCTTGAATTTCTCATTGGGGGCCTGCTTGATCGCCTCCAAATTTTGTATTGTAGTCTTAATAGTGGCATTGAAACCATACTACTCAATGAAAGCCTCAGATAAAGCTTTCCAGTTTCTGGACACCTCATCGGATAGAGTATTGTACCATTCGATAGCAGGACCTTCTAGGGTGCAAAGGAACATCTCGGCGAGGACTTTATCACTCAGCTTACTTATTCTCATAACCCTCTGATAGGTGGTGATGTGAGATTAAGGTGGACCAGTTCCCTTATACTTCGCTATGCTAGGCATGCAAAAGTTTTCAGGGACCCAATCCTCCTCCCTAGTGGTTCGAACTAACAGTGACGATGGCTGAATGTTGGGATTGGTAGTAAGTAATTTTTGTAGTAGATCATACAATTCTATGGACAAGGGTGGTCCGTCTGACTAATTAATCACACCCAAGGGTAGACCTATTGATTGAGGGAAGGTCATCCCCTTAGGTGTGACCATAAAATTAGGGATTGGGCCAGATGCCCTAAACTAAATTGGTGGCGGTGCAAACCCTTGACTAGGCTGAGCGAACTAACTGATGGCTGGTAGAACCACTATACCCATAGACTGCAATGGCTAGCTAACTAAACGAAATGGACTAACTGAACCCAACTGACCCAACTGGCTGGAGGACTCTCCGCAGATCCGAATGGGTGGCAACTAAAATGGAGTGAATGGATTGTGAGTAACTCTTAAAAAGGGTAGCTACTCACTAATCACTATATTCACTAATGGTGCACTGACATGCGCGCTATGAGAAGTATTGACCATTCTCTCCTTGGCCAAGATTTCCCTCATGGAAGCTAGCATCTTATCATTCATTTGGTTTAGGAACTGATAACTTCCTAAGTACTATAAGACAACATTTGCAATCTCTGACCTAACCTCGGCCCTTAAGGCATTTGCCTCCTCACTAGTAGCAACATCCTCAACCTCAACATCAATCTGGCCCTCAGGAGTCAGAATGCGAGACATTTCTTTAGGTTGATAAGTAGTAATAGGATCAACTGGACTAAACTAACTTGTGAAAAAAATACCTGCATACAGAGGTGGAGCAACCCTTAACCAACTTGGAGGAGGAGGAGTTAGTGGTGGAGTCAGAATTTGAGTCAAATGAACTTGATAATGTTTCCAAGTTTTAACAATTTGAGATTTGGCTCAGGTGAAAACCAAAAGATCAGTAAATGCATAGGATGCGCTATGCATGCACAAATTACAACAATGTATGGCAGGGTTAATTACAAGGGAATGTAATACAACACATGCGAAGCAATTGATTTCGTGCTTATTTCTCCCAGCAGTTTGGAGGGTATTCTTCCTTAGTCTAATCTCACATTGAAATGAGTACCTAGGAGGTAAAATTCTAAGGCTTTTTGATAAGAATGGGTTAGGCACATATCGAAAGTTGATGTAGAAGGTTCCCATCGCATCAAGCCTCTTTAGGAGGGATATGGCAATGAGTGCTCCACCCACTAGAGTGTCCCCAATTCTTGGTAGGCATGGGTGACACTTTCATAAGTTTTACAAAAAAATAGAACACCCTATCCTAGTGCTAGAAGAAGAGGACATCTAGCTAAAGAGAGAAGGAGATGGGAAGATAGAGTGTAATAATTTTCCCAAATGATGAAAAAATGGGTTAAATTAAGTAAATGATTTTTAGTGCTCATCTTAATCTTTTAAGCTTTTAATTTGCAAGTTAAAAGATTATATCCCTAACAGAGTTGCCACTGTGAGGTGTCAATGATATGTGGGTATCCCTTGGCGCCTGGGTGAGAAGCAAGGCCCACTAGGGGTTGGTTGGATTTAAGCGTGATGAAACCTTTTTAGTTCAAAATAACATTCGCCACATAAAACTATTTTGTTTTCATCATTTAGGGAATTATCACAGAAATCCTATTTTCTACACTCTTTAACACTCGTTACATGCATTTATAGATTACAACAAAGCACAAGCAATAAATGCGGGAATAAAAATTACAACTGGAGGAAAATGGGGGAATTGCAAAAGAACCTTTACATTTGTTCTAAGTTATAAAACTAAATAATAATAAATTTGCCTGCATCCACAAAGATTAGCATAGTTTATAGCATCTCATAAGTTAGCATTTTGTTAGGAAAAATTTGATTATGTTAGTGTGGCAGTTTTGTGATCGATAGTGCCCGGACGACTTCTAGGATCGAAGAGAAATAACGAGCCTTCAACGTATTTTGTTATAAAAACACACTTTAACTTTTGTGGGTTGATTTACCAGATTATTAGTGAAAATAATCGCATGGCAATTGGTGACTTGATTGATTTTAACCAGTTAAAAGTGAATTCTAGGTTTTGTCTGGGGGATAGTACCCGTACGGGTAGGGTGGGACCCGTACGGCTACTAGGGAGGACCGATATGAGTATGGAAGACCCCTACGGGTTCGATCTACTCCTAGCACAAACTTAGTTTAATTTATCAGGCAGATTTATGGAGGAGAAAAGAAATGAAAATGGGACTTCCTTCCATATAAGTATGACGTACTAGTTTAATATCCCTAAGGAAATAGGGTGCCAACAAGGCTCATATGGGTTAGGACCAGACCTAAAACAGGAATAAAAGAACATATATAATAGAAGAGGCAGAGAATAATGATTAAATAACTGAGATGTGAGTCTTCTTGAAACTCAGGAGCGTACCTTTACAACGTGAATCCACTTTTAGGCGATCCCTTTTGCTGTGAGAGAGTCTAGCCAAAGTAGATGATGAAATGGAGATTTTAGGACTATTTGGGTGAGTATTTGTGTGGACAAAACCTCCCCGAAAACCTAATAAATGAAGCTAGGAATGAATAAAGTGTGGACAACACCTCAAGCGATAGGCTTTCTCCCTACTTTATACCTCCTCTACCTCAACTATACCCTTTCTATACCTATAGAAACTGCTAGAATTTGTCTATTGTATAACTTATGTGTATCTATTGTATGAAAAAAGGTGAGGAAAGGCCCCTATTTTTAGGGGAAATGAGGTCTGAATGCAATAAATCGCATGCATGACTTGATTTCTGCCAAAATAGGTAAGGATTACCTTTCATAAAGCCTAAATAGTCAATAACGGGACCCCGTACGGGCGGGGTCCTACCCATATGGGTCCGGTGGGACCCATACTAGTCCCTTCCAGGCGTATGGGGGAAATGACCCATATGGGCCCGCCGATTGATCCATACCACTAGGCAGGACCCATATGGGTCCCTAAGGGCTTACTAGGTCTTCAAACTTTGGCCAAACTCAACTCTGTAGTAGTTGGAACACCTCTGATGGATAACACCTATAAGAGATTGCATTATCTTGCTCTCATCATTGTTTTGTGACAAAGATCGTTAAAATCCAGTGCTCATAAGTAGAGTTTATGTATTAAACAGAGTGCCCTCTAAATTCGTTGATTTTACGCCTTGCAGAAGATGGTGTAATAAAAGGCCATCTCTAAAGCACCTAAGAGTATGGAGTTGTCCTGCCAGGGTTAAGAGGATAACATCAGATAAGCTAGACGCTAAATATAACAAATGTCTATTCATTGGATACCCAAAGGAAACTATTGGATATTTATTTTACCAACCCGAAGCACAAAATGTATTTGTGTCTTAGAGTGCTCACTTTCTTGGAAAGGAACACTTACTCACAAAAGTCAGTAGGAGCAATCTTGAACTGGATGTTCAAGAGGAAGAAACTGACAATCAACTGATTGACCCTATTTTAGATACACAAGAAGGTGTGATCCAAGAATGACCTGCCGAAACATAATTGTTAGCACAGGTTCATTTCGGCCCGATAGGAATTATGCCTATTTCGTTCAGTGGTAAGACAAAAGGACCGAACTGTCATCCAGAATCTAAAATTCAAAAATCCATATTCCAAGGAAGCTTTGATTTAACATTTTCTACTGAAAAATCAAAAAGTCAAAATTTGGTCAAACACAAGTATTCATCTAGCTGGGTAGATACCTATCTACAGTTAAAAAAATCAAATCTTACCAAGATCTGGGAAGAATTTGTGGGATTAAAGTAAGATTTTGTTAGATAGGTAATTAGACCCAGGCTAATTACCACCCCTCTATAAATAGAGGAGTTCAAATCTCATTTGAAAACAGACGAAAATAGGTAAGAAAAATCCATTAGTCCCCTTTTGTTCCTGGAGTCCTAAAAGCCTCGAAACTCGATCAAAACACTCCCTAACTCAAGCTTTATCACTGACATTCGGTGTAAACTCAGTTTTTGGTCTTTTTAGATCAAGATCTCACAGTGATCTTTGGTCTAAAAATGACTTAATAACTCAAAAAATCCACGTATTTCTCATAGGAATAATTCAAGATTATAGCCATAACTTAGGTTAAACCTATTTTCCAATTAAACCATACTCTCTAACAACTTCGGTCTTGCACTGACTCTCTAGTTCTCCTGGACAGACGAAAAGGTAAACTAAGGGTAATCGGCTCTAAGCCTAACTTTAAAACTCATTTTTATTACTTTTATCATTGCACATGGCATTCCTTTTCTCTGATTAAGTGAGCCATTGGTGCCGTTTAAACTATAATATGTGTAAATCAGCTCACCCGTATGGACAAACATCCAAAATGTGAGGGAACTCCATTCGAGTTTTGGGCTAGAACTCAATTGCTGTCGTTACTTTGCCAAAATTTCGGTAGCAAATATCGATTTACTATGCCATTATAATGCCTGTTTTATTTCTTGAATTTTTTTCTTAAATAAAGCCATTGTAATGCAGAAATTACCATAAATTCCAAAATTCCAAAATTAACCTAAATAATTTGAACAATATTAGTAACTATTGTGTCCAAACTCAGAATCTCACTTCTTTCTAGTATAAAAATCCCGTTTCAGATCAGTGTACCACAATTCTCGGTGGAGCTAAACCGGGTGGCGACTCTATTTTATTTTTAAATAAAGTAAAATTCTTGTTTTAAATATATCTCTTTTCAGCAAAATGTGTAAACAAATGTCTGAATATAATCACATTTTGGCTTATAAAAAGCAATGTTTTTCACACTCGGTATGTTCACGTGAAAAATAACAAAATAATTTCCCTCTTTAATAAAATCTAGCATTTTATTATAAAAGACGTACATGCATATTAAATGCGACACTACAGTTTCCTCAAACTGCACCAAATGAAACGCGCCCCGCACCCCGCGTGCTAGCCCATTAAAATCTCGCCCGCTCACAGTGGCGACTCTGCTGGGGACAAAATTATTTTTATAAAAACCCTATTTTTTTAAAATCCTTTTTTGACATAGTAATTAAAATATTGTTCAGATTAAATTTTGGAACTATAGGATATGTGGTAATGTCAACATTAAACAAATTTTAGGATTGCATAGCATCTGCGTTCTTTACCGCTAAACCAATTTAGGTGTCTTTTTGTTTGAAAACAATGATCCAGAATCACAATTAAATTAAAATATCCGGATCAAGTTTGAAAGAAACAAAAAACTTAAACAAAATATCTCCTAAATTCAAATGGAAGCATTCGGTTAAGATCCAGCAGTAGGGGTATCCTAAGCATATACTGAAAGCATCCGGTTAAAGTTAGAAAAGGAAATAAACTTTGAACCGTTCAAGATCAACATCCGGAAGAACTCATTGCCAAACATCTGGATAAAGATAGATCCGGTGATACTAAGTCTGAAGACATCCGAAAGACTCAGATATCAAGACAATGGGGAAAGCCTCAAAGATAACTTTTCCCTCTAGCTTCTTTGTCTAAAAAGTTAAAGATCCTTTCCCCATGAACAAGACAAAAGAGATAGCTCGCACTTTTTAGAAAAAGTACAAAAGGAGTAACACCAGACAAAAAAAGGAAACAACCTTTTTGGCCTAGACCAATAAGGAGGCACATGGAGCTCACACCAAAAAGCTACTAATTTAAAGGTTGGTGTGACACTAAAAAACAAGGAAAATGATCGCTGACATCTTTTCAGCCTCAATCCCAAGGATTCAAATGTCTCAAATTACAGTCTAACGGATTGATCAACAGTTCTGGAAGTGCCTATTTTGCATAATCATCAGTGAAGATTGAGTTACAGCTCACCAACCCACAATGGCTACATTTATGATTCAAGCATATAAAAGGGAAGCTTCAAAAGTTGAGAAGGTGATGGTTGATTTTAGAAAAGCATATATAAGAGAACTTGCTAGAAAGTAATCAGATTCATAAATTCCTCTAAGAACTAAAACACTAAAAATCAGTTTTTAAGGATTCATAAGTGAGTTATAAACTTAAGGAAGTCCAAAAACCAAAAACCATTGATAGAAACCAAAGTGTAAAATATCACCTACTTGGGAGAGTAGTGAGATTAGGATACAGATTGAAGTAGATCTTTGAGTGGGATCTCCCTGTAGGACCCAGTTTAGATTCGAGGTAAAAGTCTAAGTGGTATATCCTACTAAAGATAAAAGGACTCAACTAGAGGTTGGTGCTTCTAGTGGTATATACTACATCCGGAATGGTGTACCATCTGAGGATAAACTGTAAGGCTTGATTTCTGCCAGTTGGAAAGAAATCACACTAGTGGAGAAGCTCAAAGGAAGGAACCTTTGGGGACTAGATGCAGGAGGGGCTGAACTAGTATAAATCATCGTGTTTGATTTTGTCTAACTCTTTATTTAAATTTGCATCATATTTAATAGTTGCATCATCCAGATCCATAACATCCGAAAGCCATCAAATACGCTACACAAGACTTTTTAAAGTCTGTTAATTCTGAGAAAAAAGGGTCATTCATTCCCCCTCTGACCTTATATGGACCCTCACAAGGACCAACAACTGGTATTAGAGCAAGTGCTCAAACTAGAGATCTAACAATCTTGAGGTAAAGGTCTATATATTTTGATCTAAGAATCAAAATGAGTTTCCAAAACTCACAGCTCCTTCCGAAGGGTATATCTATTACTCGTCCTCCACTCTTCACCGATGAACACTACACGTTTTGGAAAATGGATGAAAAATTTCATTCAGGCACAAAGCATGATGGCATGGATGGCCATTAAAGATGGTCCATATGAGCCTACACATGAGGTAGATGGTTTAACCA
Organism: Euphorbia pulcherrima; assembly: GCA_947683365.1. NCBI lineage: Eukaryota > Viridiplantae > Streptophyta > Magnoliopsida > Malpighiales > Euphorbiaceae > Euphorbia > Euphorbia pulcherrima. Next base: position 25,529,499 of record CANTUS010000004.1, read on the forward strand.
CCCGCAAGCCCTCGAACTTATGGGATGAGAATGATTATAATAGATCGCGTGAAAATGCAAATGCTATTAACATGCTTCATTTTGCTCTTAGTGTAGCTGAATTCAACAGAATATTTGGATGCGAAACCATATAGGAAATTTTCTAGAAACTAGAAGTGACCTACGAGGGAACAAACAAGGTTAAAGAAGCCAAAATAGATCTACTTTAGCAAAAGATGGAGCTAAAGGAGTCCATCAGCAACACGAACACTAGATATACAAATCTGGTGAATGAGGTGAAGAGGCTAGGAAAGGAGATATCAGAAGTAGATATGGTCAAGAAGGTACTCTGGAGCCTCACCAAGGAGTGGGATAACAAGAAGACAACCATTGAAGAGGCTCATGACTTGAACTTTTACAGTTACGATGAGGTCATAGGAAATATCTTGACTTAAGAGCTATCTCTGGAAAGATATAGCCAACAGGAGAAGAAGCCTAAAGAGAAGAAGAAAGCCATTGCACTTAAGGTAGAATCCATTGGATCAGCTTCATCGAGAGAAGAAGAGCAAGTCACGGAATCTCAAAGTACCAAGGAGCAACTAGTTTTATTAACTAGACAGCTCAATAGGTTCCTACAAAAGAAAGAAAGGAGGAAGTCTAGAAAATATGAATCCCGAAGACCAAGGGAAGGCACATCTAGAAGAGACAGGCCTAGAAAGGATCCGAAAAAAGAAGCTTCCTATTTTGAATGTGGAAGGAAATGCAACTTTAGAACCAAATGCCCTAAGCTTAAAAGAACCAAGAAGCACAAGAAGAAGGCCATGGTGGCCACCTAGAGCAACAGTGAGGAAAGTAGCAGATCATCTTCAACAAAAAAAGAAGAGACTAGCATCTGTACATTCATGGCACTGACTAATTCAGAAGCAGAGCAATCTAGAAAGAATGTCTCTAAGCAAGATACAATGGAAATCGAAGAATCAGAATCATAAATAGCATGTACTAAGGTAAACTCTTATTTAAATTTTGCTTCTAACTTTGACCTTACTAGAGCTTTAGTTATTGTGATCAAGAGTGTGATGAAGAACACAAAATCAATCAAATCCCTATGAAGAAAAGTATTGGAAATCACTGAAGATAATGAAGCATTGACATAAGATGTCAATTTGATAAGAACAACAAATCACATTGATGAAGTTGAGGAGAACTACCAGAAGAATCAAGTGCAAATGCTAAGTGCAAATGCTAAGTGCAAATGCTAAGTGCAAATCTATTTGGGCTGGATAGAGAAATAGCCTTGATAAAGGAGGCATCTAGATGGAGATCTGATCCTCCCCAAAGAAGGAGAAATCCAAGGAAAGGTACACCAAGAAATCAACATCATGCTGCAAAAGGAAATCTAAAGCCCTCTAACCAAAAAGTGAAGGAGGTTAGTAGGCAACCATAAGCCCAAAGATATAATGCTGTAGAAAAAGGAAAATCTAAGGTAGTATATAATCAGCAACTAGCTAAACAAAGAAGGAATTATGCAGCAAAAGTTGCACCTCCAGCCAGCTACCGGATACACACCAGACCATCTAATAGTGTACAAAAAGCTGGATACAAAGGGAACTATAAGATGGAGGATCTTGAAAAGATTGAAAATAAGTAGGAGTAGAATAGACCTGTCTTAGGGTGCAGGTTTTATGGGAAAAACAATCATATTACTAAATTATGTAGACTAAAAAATGGTTATTATGATGTTAATCCTTGGCCTGAGATGGTTATTAAGCCGAGAGGACCAAAATCTGATTGGGTACCCAAACCCACTTGATCAATTTTATAGGTATGCCTTAGATCCACAGTAGGTCAACACACTTAGTACATTGATAGTGGAAGCTCAAGGTACATGACAGGTGATGAGAAGGCCTTCATCACATTGATCGGGAAGAAGGGAGGCAAAGTCGGCTTTGGAGACAATAAAAAAGGGCAGATCATTGGACATGCAACCATTGGATCTGAATTAAAGATAGAAGATGCCTCACTAGTTAATAGAATGAAGTTTAACTGACTAAGTGTAGCCCAACTCTACGACAAAGGAAGAAAAGTCACCTTTGATTCCGGAGGCTGCTCAATCTATGATAGTAAGTCTAATCAACTCATTCTCTATGCACCTAGAGTAAACAATGTCTATTCTGTTAACATTAAAAATGAGAAAATGAATATCTACTTGGTGTATAAAGAAGAAGAATCATGGCTATGACACCAGAGGTTGGGACATGTTAGCATGAACCTCCTGTCCAAACTAGCCAAAAAGGAATTGGTAGTGGGTTTGCATAAGGTTGATTTTCATAAGGATAATCTATACATTGCATGTCAACTAGGTAAACATCATAAGAAAGGTTTCCCTTCCATATCCTACATTCCTTCCAAAAGAGTACTTGAGCTCTTGCACATTGATCCCTTTGGGCCAATCAAGCCATTGAGTTTAGGTAGAAGAGAATACACCATGGTCATTGTGGATGATTATTCTCGTTATACTTGGGTTCTCTTGCTAGGAAGCAAAGATGAAGCCTTTGACCAATTCTCAAAACCATTCATCCGGATAGAAGTAGAACATGGCATAAGCATTGAACGCATCCGAAGTGAAAATGGTGGTGAGTTAAAAAATAAGTACTTTGCTGAATTTTGTGACTCTAAGGGCATTGAACGTAACTTTTTTGCCCCTCACACCCCTCAACAAATGGAGTTGCAGAGAGAAAGAATAGGACTACAGTTGAGATGGCTAAAACAATGCTAAGTGAGAATTCTTTGCCAAAATATTTATGGGGAGAGGCCATAAACACATCATGCTATATCTTATACAGAGCTCTTATTAGAAAGACCTTAGAAAAGACCCCCTACGAAATCTGAAAGAGGGGAAAACCCAATATTGGGTACTTCAAAGCATTTATATGTGAATGCTACATTCTAAATGATAGAGAGCAACTAGGAAAATTTGATCCTAAATCTGATCAAGCAATTTTCCTTAGCTACTCAATGCATAGTAAGGCTTATAGAGTCTTCAATAAACAAACCCAAACTGTGGTAGAGTCAATACATGTAGATTTCGATGAGACTAACCATGCAGGCAAGACGAGCTCCACTCTAGAATATCCAGTTCTGAAAGCTAAAAAGTCTAGAGAAAAGAAGGAAAACCAAGTTCCTAATTCCTTCCAAATCAAGAAATATAAAGAAGAGGATGAAGGAATATCTTTTGATCCAGAAGTACAACAAGTTGATCTCAATCCACATGAGATAAACTTCAATAATGACTAAGGAGAGCAAGCTAAGGCAGAGGTGGAGCAAGTCCCAGTTCAATATGAAGGCTTACAAAGGGAAATTCGGACTCACTGAAATCATTCAGTAGAAGCTATTTTAGATGATGTCCAAAATCCAGTCAGAACCAGAGGACAACTCATCAAGATGATGAGCCATGCTGCTTTTATCTCTCTCATTGAGCCAAAGAAATTTTAAGATGCTGAAGGAGATGAAAGTGAGATGATGGCAATGCAAGAAGAGCTAGATCAATTCACTAGGAATGATGTATAGGATCTAGTAGCACCATTAAAGGGAAAGTCAATCATTGGTACCAAATGGGTGTTCTGGAACAAGCTAGATGAATCCAGAGTTATGGTAAGAAACAAGGCAAGATTGGTTGCCCAAGGCTACAATCAATAGGAAAGGATTGACTTTGAAGTAACAATTGCCCCTATTGCAAGACTGGGGGCAATCCAGATTCTATGTGCTTTCGCATCATTCATGGGATTCACATTATTGCAAATGGATGTCAAAAGGCATTTCTTAGTGGAGTTATCTAGGAAGAACTCTATGTGAAGTAACCACCTGGATTGTAAGATTCAAAATATCCAGATCATGTCTACAAACTAAAGAAAGTTCTCTTTGGACTGGATCAAGCAACAAGAGCTTGGTATGAGAGACTCACTACCTTTCTCATATCCAAGGGATATATCCGATGCAAAGTAGGTATAACTCTTTTCATCAAGAAGAAGAAGGATGATATCATTCTAGTTCAGATATATATGGATTACATCATATTTGGGGAAATAGATGAGAAGATGTGTGAGGAATTTAGTTCACAAATGCAGAAGGAATTTGAGATGTCCATGATGGGAGGACTAAATTTCTTCCTTGGTCTGCAAATCAAGCAAAGTCCTAATGGGATTTTCATTAATCAATGCAAAGTCCTAATGGGATTTTCATTAATCAATCTAAGTACACCAAGGAGATCTTGAAGAAGTTTGAAATGGACAAGAGCAAGCCAATGTCTACTCTAATGGGATCAGATACAGTCCTATCCAAGGATTATAAAGGGGAGGATGTTGATCAGAAGCTATATAGAGGGATGATTGGTTCACTTCTATACTTGACAGCTAGTAGGCTTGATATACACGATGTAGTCTGTTACTATGTAAGGTATCAAGCCAATCCTAAGGACTCTCATCTCAAGGCAGTAAATAGAATCCTTAGATACCTCCTTGGAACCACTAAAGTTGGATTATGGTATCCCAGTAATGGAGAGTTCACACTCTAAGGTTTCACTGATGCAGATTATGGCAGATATACTCTCGAGAGGAAGAGTACATCCAAAGGTTGCCATTTCCTTGGAGATTATCTAGTATCATGGTACAGTAAGAAGCAAACTTTAGTTGCTTTATCTACCACCGAAGCAGAATATATGGTAGTTGGAAGTTGTGTGGCTCAACTCCTTTGGATCAAGCAATAACTTGAAGATTATGGAGTTTAATTCGGATGTGTGGATGTCATGTGTGACAGTAAAAGTGCCATTGATGTGTCAAAGAATCTAGTACTCCATAGCAGGGTGAAGCTTGTTAATATAAGGCATCATTTCATCTGGGATCATAAGATGAAAAAGGATGTTGCTTTGGTATACATTCCAACCAATGAGCAAAGAGCATATATCTTTACTAAGCCATTAAGGAAAGATCAATTTGGTAAACTAAGGGAATCAATTGGGATGTCTAATCCAATTTGAAGAAAATCCGGAAAACAGTCCAAGGTTAGTTTTTGATCCCTACCAAGACAAGGAATATGAAAGAGAAGAAGAACTAAAGAAAATCCTACTCCGAATGAAATAATGCCACATCAACAGACAAGAATGACATATGGCAGTAAAAGTGCATAAAGGTAACTGATACTTTTTAAATTTCAAATGTTTATTAGGAGTTACACGCGCGATAAATTCAATAGCTGAAATTTAAAATAAACCGTTCCCATTCTCTGATTTAATGAAATTTACCTCTCTCCTAAAATCCCAACTACCAGGTCATCAATCCAGCCATATTAATGACGTCCGGATTACCAAAATACCCTCACTTTGCAATATCTAAATAAACCCTTCAAAATTCCTCTTCTTCTTCACGCGAGCAACTTATCTACTATTACTCTACTACAATCAACTCCAAATTCTAAACTCCTTCAAATGGCTACAACCATGATAAGTAAAGGACCAAAAATGCTTCTTACTTAAAACATCTTTACAGAGTTCGATCTGAAAGATGAAGAATTGAAACCCCTAAAACTCAAAACCAATGATTCTGTTATCCCCATAGATTTCTTAGTCAATAATTTCTTGTTTGAAACTAACCCATTTTCCAAATTGATAGAAGATCAGTACCTAACCAACTACCTAAAGATCAACTGTCCAACCTACCTAAATTTAGTAAGGGTATTATATGAAAATCTCAGAGTCCACTCCTTCTTTGACACTTTGAGAACCTAGGTTCAGGGAAAAGTCATAACTGTTACTCCAAAATTCTTTGAAAAACATCTTAGCATGAAAAACGATGGTGTTCAATTTAGAAGTGATGGGGATGAACATCATATCAAGTATGACCCAAAGATGTGGCTGCATCCAAACTACTTTGGAGATAAATTCTCCACCTACTTTCCGGAGGTACCAAGATTCCTCTAACATGGTCTTGCCAAACTAATGTTAATTAGGAAGGGAATCCCCACCACTGTGTCAGCCTTTCAACACTGTGTGCTTCAACATTTGGTAGAAAGCAGGCTAGTCAATATGCCAGTGCTACTTATCCATTATCTTAGGCAACACAGGAACTCTCATGGCGCCCTGATCAGTAGGATCCTTCTTGCCAGTAAAGTAAATTTGAGCGGATTCCAGTCTATAATCGAAAAAGAAATTCTAGAAATGAATTTTACGAAGTTGAGCTTTGGGGAGACCTGGAACGAGGAGAAAGCCAAAAAATTGAGGGATGAAAAGAAGGCAAGGGCTAGAAAAGCTGTGGATCCAGTGGGAGTAGCTCCGATTCTTAAGAAGGGAAGAACTACTAAGCCAAAGGTATAGAAGGAAGTTGCTTTGGTTCTGGCTAAGGAAGTTGATGAGGACACCCAAACCCTCACTCAGCTATTAAAGAAAAGCCATGTGAAACCTAAGCCAATAGGAAGACTAATTAAAGCCACTGATAAGCTGAAGAAACTAGTATATGAGCTAGAAGCAAGAGAAGCTATTGCAGTGGCTGCTGCTACAATTCGAGAAGAGTATAAGAAGGGGTAGAAATGAAATCTACAAGATATGCTAGAAGAGGATGAGGAGGATGAAGAAATAGAGGATGAACTTCTTACACCCAAGAAACAACTTACGAGAAAAGGGTTCACATTTGATGAGGCAGTTAAAGCCCAAAAAGCCTAGAAAAAGAAGACTTAGAAACCTGTTGTGATAATCATTGATGAGAAACTTGCTAAGAAAGTAGTACTAGAAGAATTGGCTAAGGCCAAAGTTACTAAGGGCAAGCATGTGCCCAGATCCACTAAAGAGGTAAATCCAGATGACCCTTAATATGATGTAATCAAAGAGGCAATGAGGGATAGCGACCGAATCAACAAGCAAACAATAGAAGGACCCAGAGACTCTTTTAGTGCTCAACCCATCCTCATTAATCCAAAAGACATGGTAACTCTAGCTAAAGATCTGGAAATTGGTGAATTCTTGTTCCTACCCCGCTCCGGATCCCTTCCGGATAATCTATTACATGTGAAAGTTGAACCCATCCGTGAGAAAAGTCCTGTAAAGGCAACTAGAGAGGGCATTGAGGACACTACCAATGCGCTTGAAGAAGAGGTTAAAAGTCCTAAAAAGGCTTTTGAAGGGGTGACTGAGGATAATTCTATCTATCCGGGGGTTGTGGAGGTTGGGGAAGGAAATGAAAATGCAGCTGATCTGAACACAACGCCAATCAATGAGGTAATTCCTGACACTGTCTCATTCGATATAAATGTTAATTCCTCTGCTATTGGAAAAGAAATAGCAGATAAACATCAAGACAACTTGGATACACATACTCCAAGTGTATCTAATGATGATGAGTCTAGCCCGGAAGACACCATTTGAGAAGAGGGACTTGGTCTGGGTTCCCAAGAGCACACTCCTAGAGTAGACTTAAGGGGCGAGGCCAATCCAGGGGAACGGTTGGATGGAAGAGAGGAAGAAAAGGATGAATCAAGTTTGCAGGAAAGTAGCGAGGAGAGAAGCAATAATGATAAACCATTCGGAAGCAGTTCTAGTCCCGGAGAAACTTTCACTTCCTCATCCGGACATTTGAACAAGCCAAGAATCTTAAATCCTTAACCAACCAAGAGAGAGAAGTTAAGGGTGGCCTTGAGGCTCATTGAAGAGGTTACTTTGGAAGGGCACAAAGAAGATAAAATATGAAAAGCTGTCCAGGAGGTGATAACCACTTTACAGTCCGTTGAAGCAACTCAGTGATCAATCTGCTTCTCCGGACTTGAAAGGACATTTTTTAGGGAAATAAAGAGGAGTGTACAGAAGATAGAAGAAAAGGTAGAAGACTTTCTAACTACTGATCTGGTAGTAAAAGTCTCACTTGCGAAAGTTATTTTGGTCCTCAATGAGCTTAAAGCAAATGTTACAGCAGCAAGCAGGTCCTCAGACCAAGCTAACACAATGGCTATCAATAATTGTGCAACTATAATGGACAAAATCACCTCCTTCTCTTCAAATTTATCCGCTGAACTAAAAGAATACCTGGATACTAGGTTTGAAAACTTGTCAAAATTCATTATTGAGAAAGAAGGTAAGTCCCCTCTCGTAAGCCTGAATGAAAAGCAGCAAACCATTCTGAATAAGCTGACCCAGTTCATGGAAGAAGATCTCCTAAAGCTCTTTGCGACACAAATGGCAAATATTATGCAAGAGGTATGTGGACAATTTGATGGATAAGACTTTGTCATTGAAAGAATAAGAGATGATCTTTGCAAGGATATCTCAACAATTAACTCTAGCATCCACAATATCCGTTGTGATTCAGGGAAAGACATTGAAAAGATGCTGTCTGAATTGTCAAAATTATCTATCTCTGGATCCTCCTCCTCTCCATCAGTTTCGGAAAGCCAACTCATTCCCAAGTTCTAAGACCTAGTCTAGCATATTAGGGATACAGGATTCTTCGGACATAAGGGCATCACTACTCTTCTTAAAGCCTTATTTCCTTTGTTTGATGAGAAGGATCAAGATTATATTCTCCCGATGCATCCCTACATCACTGGATCCTACAAATAGCTCTGAAATCTCTTTTGCCCACTACATTTAGCCCTAGTCCTGTGGACCATATCCAAGAATAGAGAAAGCAAGACAACTTGGACTACTCAATTTACTCAACAGCTTGGCAAGAGAAATAGGGCGGTAGGACATACATGGTGATTGACTCCCCTGCTGAAAACAAAAAGGGGGAGAAAGGCAAGGGCAAAGAAAAGGAAGGAGGAGCATCTAGAGCATCTAGTAGGAATTAGACTAGCTTAAATATTTAATGTAAAATTTTGTAATAGCTAGATTCTCTTATATAGTTCTGTACTTGTAATCTTGCACTTCATTGATGTTAACAACAGAAGTATATAGTGAATATCTAATTCCTTAAAAAATTGCTTCTAAAGTACAATATGTAATTGTACTATAAAAACATTAGAAGCAAGAATTCAAAAGTGTTGGGGGAGTTAGGATGCTAAAATTATGGGGGAGTAAAATTGTAAATGACTAAGTATCAAGAATCATACATAGTTCATTTACTCATTTTCCATATGCTTAGTTTTTGTTTCCCTCAAATTGGGGAGATTGATGGAAAATGATGATCCGGAATCTCAATTAAATTAAAATATCTAGATCAAGTTTGAAAGAAACAAAAAACTTAAACAAAGTATCTCTTAAATCAAAATGGAATTCCGGTCAAGATCCAGCAATAAGGGTATCCATTGAAGACTACAAGTTCCTAAGCATATACTGAAAGCATCTAGTTAAAGTTTGGAAAGGAAACAAACTTTTAATTGTTCAAGATCAGCATCCAAAAGAACTAATTGCTAAGCATTCGAATAAAGATAGATCCGGTGATAAGGAGTCTGAAGACATCCGAAAGACTCAGGTATCAAGACAATGGGAAAAGCCTCAAGTATAACTTTTCCCTCCACCTTCTTGGACTACAATGTCAAAGATCCTTTCCCCATGAACAAGACAAAAGAGATAGCTCGCACTTTTTAGAAAAAGGTTGGCACCGGACAGAAAAAGGGAACAACTTTTTTGGCCTAAACCAATAAGGAGGCTCGTGGAGCTCACACCAAAAAACTACTGATATAAAAGTTGGTGTGACACTAAAAAACAAGGAAAACAATCACTGACAACTTTTTAGCCTCAATCCCAAGGATTCAAACAGGTTAAATTACTATCTAACGGACTGATCAACAGTTCTGGAAGCACCTTATTTACTTGATCAACGGTGAAGATTGAGTTACAGCTCACCAACCCACAACAGCTATATTTATGATCCAAGCCTATAAAACGGAAGCTTCACAAGTTGAGAAGGTGATGGTTGATTTCACAAAAACATATACAAGAGAACTTGCTAGAAAGCAATCAGATTCACAAATCCCTCTAAGAACCAAAACACTAAAAATTAGATTACATGGATTCCTAAGTGAGTTATAAACTTAAGGAAGTCCAAAAACCAAAAACCTTTGATAGAAACCAAAGTGTAAAATATCTCCTACTTGGGTGAGTAGTGAGATTAGGATATAGCTTGAAGTAGGTGCTTTGAGTGGGATCTCCTAGTAGGACTCAGCTTAGATTCGAGGTAGAAGTCTAAGTGGTATATCCCGCTAAAGACAAAAGGACACAGCTTGAGGTTAGTTCTTCTAGTGGTGTATCCTACATCCTGGAGGGGGTACCGTCCAAGGACAAACTGTAAGGCTTGATTTCAGCCAGTTTGAAAGAAATCACACTAGTGGAGAAGCTTGAAGGAAGGAACCTTTGGGAACTAGACGTAGGTGGGGCCGAACCAGTATAAATCATTGTGTTTGATTTTCTCTAACTTTTTATTTAAATTTGCATTATATTTCATATATGCATCATCCAGATCCATAACATCCGGAAGCCATCAGACACGCTACACAAGACTTTTTAAAGTCTGTTAATTCCACAAAAAAGGGTCATTTACCCCTATGTTACCTATATAGACCCTCACAGGGACCAACACTTTTAGTGAAGTATCTCCAAGTTCGCTTAGGGCTTGAGGGCTATGGATCTAATCACACCCCTTGCGTAATGTACGGGGGCCTTACTCACTTGAGGGCAAGACTACTCGAGTATTTCATATATGGAAACGTTTCCTTTGGTTCTCTTAGGGCTATTGGGACTCCATACACAAAGGCATTGGGTACCCAATCGCACCCAATCCTAAGACCAAAACCCGATTATAGATGAACCATAGACACTTCCTCATAGGTTTACCCAAAAAACCTTGAGAGCACATGAGCAGGCTTTGCTAAGTCCCCCATTGGCTCTAAAGCAAAGCAACCCATTGGAGTCAAAAGGGAGGTAGGCGCGATCTACCCGTTTACTACATGTGCAGGTTTATTAAATCTAAACAAATTGAAAATAGACATCATAAGCATCATGGTTTTGTGTAAACTAACCATATCTTTATGCAGCCATAACATTTGTGTGTGGTATCTCATTTCATTGTCCTAGCCACAAGGAACCTAATATAATCGAGACCAATGAGTCCACCCAGGCTCAACCTATGAGCCGAAATGAACCTAAACTAGTGAATCTACCTACGCTCAACCTACGAGATGAAATGATCTAAAACTAGTGAATCTACCTAGACTCAGCCCATGAGCCGAAATACACAAACCCCTCGAGTGACCAGTGAGTTAACTCACTTTTGACCACCGAGTGAGCCCTTGAGTGACCATCAAGTTAACTCACCTTTAACCACTGAGTCAGCTCTCGAGTGACCATCGAGTCTACTCACCTTTGGCCACCAAGTCAGCCCTCAAGTGACCATCGAGTCAACTAACCTATGACCATCGAGTTGGCCCTTAAGTGACCAGCGAGTCAACTCACCTTTGACCATCGAGTTGGCCCTCAAGTGACGAGCAAGTCAACTCACCTTTGATAGTTGACCAGCGAGTCAACTCACCTTTGACCAGCAAGTTATCCCTTGAGTGACTAGTGAGTCAACTCATTTTTTACCACCGAGTTAGCCCTTGAGTGACCAGTGAGTCAACTCACCTTTAACCATTGAGTCAGCCCCCGAGTGACCAATGAGTCAACTCACCTTTGACAACTGAGTCTGCCCTTGAGTGACTAGCGAGTCCACTCACCTTTGACCACCTAGTCAACCCCCCAAGTGACAAGCAAGTCAACTCACCTTTGACCATTGAATCAACCCCCTGAGCGACCAATGAGTCAACTCACCTTTGGCCAATGAGTCAAACCAAATTCGATTCAAAATCTTTGTCTTTGGACGGCGTATCCGTGGTATTCCATGAATATTATAGGCTACCCTTACCAATTTTTCTATGAACAGATGGCATGCACCCAACTCCCTAATATTTGTACATATCCATCCAATCATTCATTCACTCATCCAATCATTCATTCATTCCCTCATGCATTCTGATAAACCAAGGTAAAAAGGGCTAAGAGCCACACCCGATACACTTACTTACACTTGATCTCTTGTATTTTTATGTTGGAAGCTAGAGAGAAGGAGGTTAAGATGCATTATAGGTAGCTCGAAAGTAAAACCACTGCCTCTAGTCGAATCTCTAGCCGGGTTTTTCTTCGATCTAGAACCTGAAACCGTAATGGCAGATGATGATGCGGTTGGATAATCCCTTAGAAGGATTCAAGAAGCTCTAAAATTCCATGATGCTTAGGAAAGGCTGAGCGCTTCTAATGCTTAGAAAGCCTAAGGACAAGATGTTGGGATAGCAGTGTTAAAAGCAAAGATGGCAGACATAGAAATGCAATCCCCAACAAACAACAAGTCTATAGCTCCCTCTATCGAGCAATACATAGACATTGATCGGTTCTCTCTGAAAAACTCTAAAGCCCTCCTAGATAACTTTGTGATGCCTTATATAGCGCCATATATTGGCATTGGGACTCCTCATGTACATGTGAAGAGTTATCTTTGAATCTTGACTAGCATGAACATCCCTAAGGTTCATATAGTCAGTCTATTTCAAGCCACTCTACATAGATTAGATTCTGAATGGTACATGATGATGCCAACAAACGTGAAATCTGATTGAAAGAAGCTATGTTCTACATTTTTGGAGAACTATGCTTTCAATCTGAAGGTCAAAACTGCTTTACATGATCTAGAAAAGGTCAAGCAATGCCTAAATGAGTCCTTTGAGGAATATTATTTGAGATGATGGCCGTTCGCGCTCCTGTGATTGGGGTACTCAACCAAGAGGCCATAATAGTGAAGCTTATTGAAGGATCTAGCTAGAGGTACTGGGATGCCCTAAGGATGAAAAGGTTTGACACCTTTAATGATGTGGTTGACTATGCCAAGAGGCTAGAGAAGTGTGATGAAGAAGACCGAATGAAGAAGCAAGAACAATAGGCATACACTAAACCCAGATATTGGGAAAAAGGTAGGTCTTCCAAACAAGGCAACTTCGAGTCCCAAAGGCCCCATTCAAAGTTGTAGCAGCCATTTAGGTGTAAACTCATCAATCCATCTCCCCATGGGTAGACTCACTATCAAAGATATTTACCAAGCTGAGGTAGTTCGACCAGCTTCAGAGCATCAAACTATTTATTTCACCTACTGTGGTAGACAAAGATAACTTTCATGCATATCACGTAACCAAGGGGCGTCACACTAACTAATGCACCTAGTTATTGAAGGATTTACAATAGATGATAGGCGATGGGAGAATGAAAGAGCTCGAGAAGAAACCAAGCATGCAGACTAATCTCCTGCCAAGCTTTAAGGCTACGGTGAAAGCTAACAATGTCCAGGTGGAGGCTGACAAGCACATTATTAACATGACAGATAATTTTTAACATGACCCAAGATGGGGGGATAATATGATTTTCGACAATATGGACATCATCCATATAGTTGATCAATAAGTCTTGAGAATCAGAAGAGATGGGCTGCACCAGTATCAAGTACCGCCATACCTCATATTTAGAGGAGATTCTAACCCCAATGAGCATGTAGAAGAATTCCTCCGGTTTTTGCATGAATGAGAGATTGTAATGATGGGGTTTTCACCTTAGTTCCCGTGCTTCTTGGAAGGTCTAGCTATAGACTGGTATAAAGCAACGCCAATGGAAGGCTATTGAAACTAGTACTATATGAAGAGATCTTTCCTTAATTACTTCATGGCTTCTCAGTCACACCTGGATGCGCTTTACTGGTGGTTGGCACCTCAAGTAGATCAACGCAATACATGTTGGCAGGATGTTCCTCCTCCTTAGCCCCGCATGTACACTCCCCCAGATTATATGAGTTCTAACTATGTTGGGACAAATTTACTCGAATTGGGAAGCTCTTCTGGGATAGCATGCCAAGGAAATTAAGAGCTATATGATCATTAATAAGCATTGAGTAATCAAAGGGACCAGCAAAGGTATCTTGGCATTAACCTGGATGAGGTAGCACAAGATCCATTTGCTAAACTCCGTACAAATATGGCGTTGGAAATGAGCTACAGGTCCCAAGTGAGCATCAAGTTGTGCAACCCATTTGAAGGGGTCTATGCAAACATTACAGTGTATGGTGCCCGTGTAGAGGAGACATTCGCCAGTATGCAAGGCATGATCTTTGACCTTGGCACAACTATCGCAAGAGTTGAGGATGGAGTAAATATAGTAGAGGAAGGAAGATCCTAAGGAAGACATTGAGGATGATTCTGATAATGATATGCCAATTCAACACGCACTAAATTGGGTCTTCGAACCACAAACTTTTGATGATTCAGATGAAGAAGTAGAAGAATTTGAGGACTCTAACGAGTCGGATCATAAAGATGAAAGCAAAGCAGAGAATCTGAGGTACAAACCTAAGATCTTTTCAGATGACGAGCTAAACCACCTGACAGGGGATTTTGAATACGAGGCTCCCTTCCCTAATGGCATGATAGTCAACTATGATGGTGCTGAGAGCTATGCCTCATCTTTGAAGCACAACTCTTTAGGTGCCATATGGTCTGCGGCAAGTGATGATTTAGGAGACTTCACAGACTTTGACACTATATGAGCGGATGACCTTTTTACCACAAGGAGCGCGTGAGATGCATAGCATAAGAGGAAATAACAAGCGCCGTGAAGTGAGCCGAGGGATTGATCCTCATTTCAGTGTGATAAAAAGATGGATTGATAAAATTGATGTTGACGTTGAATTTAAGTCCAATTTGCATGTTAAGGGACACGAGACTTGAAATCCTGTATTTTAAAATAGTATTGCTACCCGGTTAAGCTCCACCAGGAATTTGGGTACAACATTCCCACCGGGTGGTTTCAATTTATATGTTGTTTTTGCGTTTATCAAGCATTCAAAGTGGTAAATAAATAATTATTACAGTTATCCAAAAATAATTGCTGAAATTCAAATTATTGTAAGGCTTTACAAATCCTATACATTATTTTATGCAATAAATAAAATACCCCGAATGCCTAACTTACATCTAACCTAAATCTACCTTCACAAAAATGGATAGCACAAATACTTCATGTATACAAGATATATCACACAAAATAGCGCCCCTAGCAGTGGGGTAGAGGGGTGACAGCCCCTCACGGGGTCTAAGGGGCAGCGCCCCTAGCGGGTTCTAGGGGGATTGCCCCCAATTGGGTCAAGGGGAGGTAACCCCTCATGGGATTCTGGGGTAGCAACCCGGACGGGGTTTGGGGATAGAGCCCCCGTTTGAGGTTGAGCTACCAGGTTAGCTTGAAAATATTTGATTTTTGAATATAAGTTCCTTTTAAAAAATTCATTTTCTGAATACATTTTAGGGAAAGGTCCATTTCAGACACGATTATTATTTTAACCAAATTATTAGCGAAAATGCCACATGTTATGGGGTTTGGACCATTTTTGGGGAAAAATATATTCCTTTGATGATACTGGACATCCTAGCTTTGGAAATTAAACTAGGTTGGAAATAAAAATGAAAACAAAACTGCCATCCAGAAGGCCATGCCGCCAGCGACACGACTAAGGCCGCCGATGACAAGGATGTTGTCGTTGGCGATCTCAATTACAGAGGCAGACTACATGATTTTCTGGATACTAAAAAGAAAGGGTCCAGCAAGAAAATGGGGCCACTAATCAGTGGCTTCAAATCCCTCCTGCGGCTTTAGTTTCCTGCAACAGCTGTCTTTGGCCGAAAAGAGACCAAAAACCTAAAACTAAGCACAAATAACAACTAAAGCATAATAAATAAGTAAAATGAAGGCCAAAGAGGTATAAGACTCAGAATTTTTACCTCGGGGCAGTGAATCCACCTCTTCGTGGTCCTTATGACACCTTTGGGGAGCTCAAATGTTGATTTTGGAAGTAAGGGGTGATTTAGTCTCTAAATCCTAATTTTAGTGATTTCTAAACTAAAAATGCACCTAAATATCAGAGAGTTCAGTAGAGAAAAACCAAGAAAAGATGAAGTAAATCCTCTTTTCTAACCTTTTCTAAACTTTATCCCACTAAAGCTAGCTAAAATGCTCAAAATCTACTTGAAATTTTGAGTTGGGGGAGAGTGGAACCTTTGAAATGGCTGGAAATTGTTATTTATATAGGCTAAAATCAATTGGAAATTGCCTTTGATAGATTTTCCATTGGATATCAAGAAAAAGACGCAGTCAATTGTTCTACAGAGAGAATGATGCCGCCGGCGGCATGGATGATACTGCCGGCAGTATCGATGAGGCCGCTAGTGGCCTCACCTTCCTGACAAGTCTAAATAGCTAGCACGATTCGTGCCCGAAATTGGGGATAAGGAGAGGAAATCTGTCAAAAGGTGGTTTTGACGGAAAACACATGTATTAGGCTTTATTTTTTTTATTTTTAATGGGTATTTTGGACTAAATTATTTTTTGGCTGTAAATCATCAATCTGAACTACCACCAGGTGCGTTACTGGACATGCCAAACTGAATTTCGCTGAAAATAAAATTCGCAGAGAACTTTATATCGGTAATAAAAATTCAAAAAAAGAATTTTTATTATGATGAATAAAATTGGGTATACATCATCATCGTCTCGCAAGAGGGACTATAAAATCCAATGCTCATAGGCTACCCCTTGGGGGATCACTGCTGCCACATGTCAGTATGATCGCATGAAAGAGAAAGGGTTTAAGAATGATACATGATGGATGGCTGGTTTTTCCCTTGGTCAGGCATGAGCTTTGATGATTTGTTTGCCCCTTGGTCGGACCTGAGCTTTGTAGATTTAGTTGCCCCTTGGTCGGGCTTGGGCTTTATAGATTTGGTTGGCCCTTAATCAGGCTTGGGCTTTGTAGATTTGGTTGCCCCTTGGTCGGGCTTGGGCTTTGTAGATTGGGGTCAACCTGAAGGGTGGCATGTACAGGGTCATATCGAAACCTTCAGTTGACGTACCGGGAGTAAACTTGAAGAGCAGAATGTGTAGGGTCATTCTATAATCTCCAATGATCTTTCAGGGGATAAACCCGAAGATCGGTATATACAAGGTCATCTCATAATCTTCGGTTGGTGTACAGAATGAGTATATAGGGTTTATGGTTGCGATTGCCATTGTATTTGCAAGGAGTAGTACGAGAAACAAGATTAGACAGATTTTAAGTAACATTTGTACTATATGATTGATTTTTTGAAACAAAAATATTTTTGCCCATTCAATCAACAGTAAAAATGTAATAATTAAAAGTATAAGGGTTTCAGAATCCTAAGACTTTAGGGCTAAAGTTGGGATTCCATCGGATTCACTAGAAAAAAAAGTTGGGGGGAGTTTTGATATTGCCGACGGCCTGGCTGATGCTGCCAATGATCTGGAATGAGATACCACCAGCGATATAGATTCTACGTGGCATCTTTGACCGGTCAACAAAATTCAAAATTCAAATTGGTGTAAGTGATACCACCGGCAGCTTGGGCGATGTCACTGGTGGTTTGAGCTGATGCCATCGGTGGCATGGATGGGTAATTTCAGATTAATTTAAACTCCTCAAATTCTATACGGGTGTTTAATATGGGGATTAAACTCTCCTTTTCCTATTTCAGTTTATATAAGCCGAAAACTCCTTTTTCTCTGTACTCTCCTTCAAACAAACTCAAATCTTTTTGCTTTCATTCAATTTTTAACCATAAAGAAGTTCTTCAGCCATAAATCTCGCAGTTCCAAGTCCCGTGGGCTTCTTGATTCGCCCATTAAAGGGCTAAAGCTTTGCCTGGTTCATGTTGCATACGGTTTGAAGGCAACCGAAAAGATGTATGGCTATAAAATCAATTCTCCCATCACCAATTTGACTCATGAGAAGGAGAAACATCTCTGCTAGGTCTAGGTAATCCTACAAAACTCGAATCTCCTTGTTTATGTTAAAATTTGATTTTGGCCTTAGGCTCAAAACTTTGCCATGATAATGGTTATAAATATGAAATTGATTGTATAAAAACTAATATTGCATGCTATAGGTTTGATTTTCACTATTTTTTATGCTTTGGGATTGATTAATTGTGTTTTTGTGATTTTGGCGCGGTTTGGTTTGATTTTAGGGAAAATCTGAGTTCTGCCTGTAGGGTTTGATGTCGCCGACAACATAAGTGATGCCGCCAGCAACATCAAGCCTTATAAAAGGCCTAGGGAAATGAGGTGTCACTACTATTTACAGCAATGTCGCTAGTGACATTGTCCATACTACCGGCAGTATGGCTGATGTCTCCGGCGGCATCGATGTTTACAGAAGCGGCATCTGTAGCTTTCCAGAAGGTAAAAGGGGGGAGAAAATAAGGTGGAGACTTATCTGTTCCATTTTTTATTTTATAGCTGCATGGACTGACCTGTACCAGAGGTATAGGATCGATTGGTGAATGGTGGCAACACATCATGGAAAAAGACCTCAAGCTTGTGATAACCTTTGATGATATGGGCTTCAAGGATTTGGCCCGTATCATGCCCATATTATTGCCAAAACTCTCCCACTTATCCTTGTCTACTTTGATAGAGAAGTGGTCCAAAACCATGCTCGCTTTCAATTTCTTTTTTAGGGAGGTGACCATTACTCCTTTCGATGTTGTGGCCATGACCGGGCTTCCCTGGATGGATCAGGTGATCCATTTTAATGTGTATATGGAGAAGACTTACCTTGAGAAGCACATGGTAAGGTGGGTAACTGAGTTGTTTGGTTTGAAGCCCATCTTGGGGCAGTTGTCATATAGAGAATTACACAAGCATTGGGTAGGAGTTGGAGTGGTTCTCGAGATGGATCGGGATGGTTATGTTTGTTCCTTTGTGATTTCCTTGCTTACTGTGCTGTTCTTTCCGGTTTTAGGGAGCAAGATTAACTACGGACTAGTATCTGCTCTTGAGGACATAGCAAGCATTAAGGGGAAGAATTGGCCTAGGGCCATCTTAGCACAGATATACCGCGGATTGGATGCGGGGGGAGGAAGAAAGGCAAGGCCTTTCGAATTAGCCATTTGCTCGTGCAGGTATACTTTCTCTCAAAAGTATTTAATTGGTTCGCTTTATATTTTTGCCTGATTGGCCTATTTTTTTTCTTCTTTTGGATGTTAGGACTGAATAATTACTTATTTATGCAGGCCCGGTCTTTTGAGCATCAGACTCTCCCGCTGGTCTAATTCAAAGTCACTGTGCCGGAAGATTCTCACTTCCTTGCTAGGTGGTATGGTGGCATTGGGGGAAAGAGCAAGTACCCTACCAGTTATAGGGAGTCTTTGAGGAGTGTGTGGTTGAGCTCGATATGTGATTTTTGATCCTTGTCCTTGTTTCACACTCAAACAAAACATTAGTAGACAAAATGCATTTACGAATTCACATTATCCTTACATTGATCGCTTGCTTGGTTAGGTTATCTACGATCCCTTTGACGAGGTGTCAAACCTTGTGGAGGTGGCTAGGGTTCGGAAGGAGGTGGATGATTGCCAGTTTGTGATGGAATGCCCATTATCCTTAGAGTTATACTTGGGGGAGCATGTACAGAGTTGGAGGTTTGTTGCCCACTTCTGCCGGGCCAGCGCCCATGGACCCCCCTATAGGCCTATAGTGGCCACACTTGGTGATTACCTCTAAGGCTCATAAAGCCGTCTATCTGGTGGGGAACGACTGAGTCTTGGAGAGTGTCCCGAGTTTATATGAGCAGCCCCAGCAGCTCCTACTTCCCACGTGCCCTTGTGTCCATAGGAACGACATAATCGAGTACCATATAGAGAAGAGGAGGGAGGAGGAGAAACAACAACTTAAAGGCATAGTGAGTGACAATGAGGAGGAAGAGGCTGAAGAGGCTAGTGAGGATGAACTTGAGAGAAGGGCGAGGCAGGCGAGGATGTGGCTGGCGGGGGTGAGCCTATGCTTCATGATAAGCATAACTCTTTTAGGGTAGGATTGTGTTTATATAAATATTTCAATTGTCTAATGGTTACTTATGTTTGATTTGTGTTGTCTTTGATTGTAGGAGCCTTTGAGGAGTAGAATAGGCCCGGGAGTAGCAGAGTACGAGGCTAGGTAAGACCCAAGGGGCCTAGATTCATAGAGGGGAGACTCAGGACTGCCTTATAGATGATCTCTTTCCCACTAATGAACTCAAGAGGTGAATTCCATACCAGAAACATAAACCTGAATACCCGTTCTTTGGAGTTCTTCCCAAGCAACGCCATATATGTAAGTTTTGGTCGAATTCATACGTATGAGATAACTCTTGTGTGGATCCTTTTCTGATTGTTTTTTGGATTTTATAGATAGCTCATAGTGAGCCAAAGCATTTGGCTGGAAATGCCTTTACTCTTAGGGATACTCTTATCGGTCAATCCTTGCTAGTGCAGGAGTATTCCCCGTTATGACATGTTAAAATGAAATGAAATGCATGTATGGATGCTATGAAGGATATGGGTTTCTGTCGTTCCTTTTGGCTGTAGGATTCTTGGCCCTTTCATTGTCGGACAATAATGCAGCCCAATAGCAGTACCAGGAGGAGATGGGAGCACTTCGATATCGTGTGAGTGAGCTGGAGCAGTAGTTGGATGCTACCATTCGCTAAAGAAGGAGCAAACATAATCTAGATTGGCAAACCCCAGTGAGCCAAGTCATAGAGGAGTAAAGGTGGCAGCCGGCCACTACCCTTCCACCGTGCCTACTAAATTGAGTAGCGTCCTAATGACAGAGGATAGGGAAGAAAACAAGGATGCGGTCGATGATTGGCTTCTCAACCAGGATTTCAACTGTTTAGGACCAGATCTCTGACTTTTAGGGGAAACTTATGGTGTCTGGCCTGGCTGTTGTGCATTTGAGCCATGCGCTGGTCGTACATTTGGAGTTTGTCTAAGGCCCTTAACCACTATTCATCTATCATATTCGGTTTCTTTAAATTCCTCTTGAGCCCATTCAAATTCTTCTTGTTTCTAATGCGACCCTCAGAGAGCTTTCTTGAGTTTTAACTGGTGAGACTGCTTACATTCCGTAGACCAGGGAGAACGGGGTTTGACCGGTCAGGGCACGGATGTTTGTGCAATATCCCCAAGTACCGAAAGGTAACTTATTTGCCCAATCCCTATAACCAGCTATCATTTTAGAAAGAATCTTCTTTACTGATTTATTAGTTGCCTCAATAGAACCATTAGTTTGTGGTCTATACGGGGAAGATCTGTAATGCTCCTATATTTTATGTTCCTAGTGATGGTTGTCCCCTTGGAACTGATCTTCGTTACTGGAGTTAGTTGTGGCGGGAGAATTCGTGCTAGGTGAAGCTGTGTTTCTCTATGAGTTTGGTCATTTTTTTGGCAGTGACATTGATGTAAGGTTCAGGTACGATGTTTATTTGATGGAGTTGGGGTTCACTAATTGTATATGCCCCCATGCCAAGGATGCCGCGGGAGTAGGGAAGTTTTGGACTAGGGTTTGTAAGGGAAAGGGGATGGGTGGGCGAAAATGTATGCCATGATTTTTTCATTTTAGGGAACTAGTTGACACTTCTTTAGTAGCTTGAAGGTGCACAATTGCGAGGTTGCTGAGTTAATTCTAGAAGAGACCTGTGATGTTCAACAATCTGACTATTGATCATGGGCCTATTTCCTGAGTATGACCAAGCAAAAGTGTTATCTCGGAATTAAGCACTTTTATTATCTCACATGTGTTTGACATGACTTAAATTATTGGAAATGATTACCACTCGGGAGATTCCATTTGTACTTGAATTAATTTCATATAGTAATATATCTTGAATACTAGAAGCATCATGCGTATGTTCATATGAATGCGTGGATCAAATGGTCAAAGCATGAAACAAGTAACAAAATAGAAGTTTGCTCGAGGAGCAGAAAGTTACAGACACGACATTGTTTGAAATGAAAGCATAAAGAAATATAAAGTTTACATATCACAGATGTCATCATCCACAGTTGGAGGGTCTTCATTGTTAATGCCGATGGTAGGATCACCCTTGGCAGGTTCTATTGGCATATCGTCCTGGTTGAAAGCCTGAGTCTCCTTCTACTCATTGGGTGGCGAGATGTCCTTTACTTGGCTTTATCACCTGATGAGGACATCAGCAAACTGCCTCAAGGCCTTGACCATCGGGTTCTTTGCTTCGCTTTTTCCGTGTTTCTTTTCCAAAATAGTCATGGCTTTGATCATCATGGCTATAACCTCCTTGGCCTCTTCATCATTTGACTCCTCATCCTCGCCGTGGGGGCATAACTTTCCCCTGCCTTTAGAGCAGATGACCTTGATGAGTTCTTGTGGCCCATTCATTTATTTAGGTAAGCTAGAATTGGTCATTCCTATCTGATTATCGGACTTCGCTAGGGGCAATTCACATCGCTATGTGCCCTTTTAGAGTCCACAAACTTCTTATCCCTTATCAAACTTTGTATGGCATTGAGTAGAGCCTTGCATTCATTGGTGCGGTGACCTAGCAAGACATGATATCCGTAAAAGTTTTTCCTCTCATCTCTCATTGGGGCTTTATATTCATGGAGAGATATGAGAAGACCGTCCTTTCTTAACTCAACAAATATTGCATTGAGAGGTAAAATCCACGGGTTTATGCTACCTGCAGGACTACTACTGTTGGATATGATGTATGCCCTTAAGGCAATTAGGGCAATATATCTTAATTATGTAATAGTACGAATAATTTATTTAATCAATAAAGGCATTTGTTCTTTTGTTTATATCAATGTGTTTATATATATATATATATATTATAGTTGGTTAAAATATATTCATTGATGTATGTATGCAAAAGTCCTTGACATACCATAGCATGAAGTCAGAGAAATTATAGTTGGACTATATTTGGTGGAACCTGCTTCATGTGCAATTATGATTATGACTAACCTATCCCTAGTCATAGTTTTGTCAAGAAAGGATATTAATGAAACAGAAAGACTAGCATGCGGTCAACTTTCTTGGACAGGGTCCAAGCAGTTAATCTCCTAAAGACTGAAAGTGGTGCCTTAAGCTTAACACATGGATATATATAGGAGATATATTGGAGACCGCAGCAAGTTAAACACTTGGTATAAATATCAATGTGTTAGTGTTTATCTTCATAAAATAAGCTTTGCGAATGTCCTCATACTTGAGATGCTAGTTGCCTTGTGTAGTACTATTGCTATACTTTGGGTCATTACTATAAACTAATTTATTTAAGGTGCTACGGGTGATTATGGGTATAGTGATGACAAGACATTGGTAAGCTAAGTAGTCGGAAAGAATCCATCGCTCCAGATATATTAAGGAGTTGTGCCTGGACACTTGTTGAACTGATGATTGCCATAAACCTTTGATCAGAGTATGTGTTTGATAGAAATGGTTTCTAGTTAAACACACTATGGTAAAAGGCAATATACTTCGGTAACAAGTAAATAACTGGGATAACTTGGAGCAACCTCGCTATTAGTGGGTTAACACTTTAACCGAACCCAATAAACTAGCTGGTACTAATATTAAAGAATGGAAGGAATTTATCGCACTAGATAACTATTGCATTAACCGGGATTAAGTCATAAGCATAAATGATGTTCCGAGTAATGGGGGACGATAGACCCATGCTAGAGGCGTACTACAGTTGTTTAAGGTAATCGAGTTCTATTCACGATCTAGAATATCGAGGCAATGGTTCCATTAGAACAAGGGTTGGTTAAGCCTTAACAACTCAATACTTTGGAATCCTATAAGGTCACACACATTGGACTTTCATCGGACTAAGTAAAGAGCTAATAGATTTATTCTATTACAAAAATATAACATAAATAATAATTGGATTGGTTAAAATTGATTAGATCAATTTTGGATAGACCAAGGAATTTATTTTGATCGGTAACTAATTAATTAGAGTCATAAATAAATTATAATTGATTAGATCAATTTTGGTTGGACCAAGAAATTTATTTTGATTGGTAACTAATTTATTAGAGTCAAAAATAAATATTTATTTGAAAGGATTTAAAGGGGATTTTGCATTGCCGAGTTAAAACAAAAAGTGTAAAATATTTTGTACATAGTTTGGTTGTGCGGAGTACACCAAAAGGTGGGTGAACACTGCCTAGCAGTGTTCGCAGTAGCCCTTGTTTATGGGCTGCACAAAGGCAACCCATGAAAAGGGCAGCACGAGCTGGGATCGCGTCATGGACCATGAGGCCCAGCCCACATGCAAGGTAAGCCCAGACGCTGCATGTATATATGGGAAGGGAGTAATTACTCCCATCCCACATCGCCCACAGGGGGAGCATTTTTGCTCCTCCAAGCCTATATATAGGCTATCCCCTTTCCTTTCGAATTGTACAAAGCTCAAAGCATAAATCCTAAGCGAGATAATTAATCTCTCGGGTAATTGAGCAATTTATTTTTGAGGAGCCTGAATTTATTCGGGCACCTCTAGTTTATATTTTTGGGTGAGGCTTTTGGATTGGTCTAGCAACTACTCAAGGCTTCTTAGTTCTTCCTCTCGGGGAGGTTTTGGTTAGTGGGGTTCATGTGGATACTGATAGAGGTTATCCTACGATTGGAGGCTTGTGCAAGCAGGTTCTGCAAAAGCACGCTTCAACTGGTAAGTTCTTTTTCTTTCTCTTTTAATTATTAAGTCTTTTTCTTTAAGTGTTTTTAGACTTAATAATAATGCTTAGGTTATTTTTCATGCTAGATTATTTTATGCTTAGGTTATAACTTAGAGTTATAACATGCTTAGTATAAAATAAATATGCTAGGATATAATTTGGAATTATAGTATGCCTAGTCCTTTAGCATGCTAACCTAGGTAGAGAATTACTTAATTAAGGCTTTATTTAATTTATATGCAACTAATAGGAGTTCCTGGGGATAGGGACAAAATTTTGAATTTCCGCCATGCCTCATATGCATGTTCAATCTGACTGTCAGTTCCCAATAACTACTTGGCCGGGTAGTGGCAGTTGAGGTTGGCTTTTGAGAGGCCTTTTTGCCCATCCCGACCCGGGAGGGGGATGCACTTATTTTACCACCGGCAGTCAATGAGCGCTTGTCAGTGTTCTTGGAAACCTGCTCCTTCTGATCATGATTAGCGGCTATCAACTAATTCAAGAGGGTCTCAACCTTGGGTGTCATGCTCGTAGGTTGCATAAATTGTGATAGAGTGATCAACATCGGGGGAATTGGACTTTAGGCTCCTTCCCTTTGCACCTAGAAAGCAGATAATGATGATTTCAAGAGTATTTCATCATCGGGTGTCATGCCCGAAGATTGTGTGACTTGGTCGGAGTTCTTGTGTTCTAGAGCTTGCTTGATGGATGTTTGTACAACTTTCTAAATCAATTCCTAAATGATGTTTCAGAATTGATCTGAGCTCAGAAATTGGATAATGGCGGTAGTGATTTCTAACCCGAATGATGGTAGATGAGCCACTATCGAGGTAGGGGTAGGACCGATCTATTCTTTGGGTAGGGCAGTGTTATCATTGTTGTGAGGAAGAGACATGGCTGGTTGCAAAGGCTTGGACTTGAAAGGAAGACTTTTTAGGATCATGAACCGAAGGTCAGATCATGAGTGGGTTGTAACTGGTGTGGATGGTATGCATGCTTTTTGGTTTAGGGAAGCGATGCATGATATGTATGGCTGCACGTAGATGTGGTTAGCGATGATGCGACAACTTATCCCTCCAACATATGTAGGACATTCGTACTCCTCGTCACGTATAGTGATATGTCGTGACTGAACGGGGGTACAAAAGAAGTACTACGGATGTTGCTAAACCTCTTCCACGTGGGGAGATTGGTAAGGGTAAGTTAATTTTGCCTTCTAAAGCCGAGGCATGAGTGATGCGTGAGCATATAGTACATAGCACACAAAAGTTTCCATCTTCCAACTCTATGATTCTTGCGTTACGCCTCTTTGTAAAGGATGGAGTTTGGGCTTCTTTCATCGATAATGGTGAAATAAGTGCGTCCTAATTGTTTTCATTATTATGGTAGTCCTAAAGGAATGAAGTGCTAAGGCTTTTTTCTAGCGCAGCTTTAGTATAGGGTTGTTGATGTAGAAGGTTCTCATTTACCTTGATTCTATGTTACTCAACCACTCCCTAAATAGGTGCGATTGCAGGAGTTTATGTGTTGGTCAAAACACGTGATCGACCCGCTAGGTATCTTCAATTCCAAATAGGGCATGTGTGATACTTTCGCGAGCTTCTTGGGTAAAATGGGGCACCTAATATTACCAAACTATCTACACGCATAAGGATAAAATGTCATGAAAAAGAATGAAGTTTTAATTTGGCCAATGATTTCAATACATCATCAAAATCTTTTAAACTTACTGAAAATTTTAAGTTCAAGTTTAAAGAGAGAAATCCCCAGTAGAGTTGCCACTGAGAGCGGACGACCTTTTTCCCACAAGGACGGCGAGAGATGCGTAGCACGAGGGGAAATAATGGGCATTGTGAAGCGAGCCAAGGGATTGATCCTCATTTTATGTGATAAAAAGATGGATTGATAAGATTGATGTTGACATTGAATTTAAGTCCAATTTTCATGTTAAGGGATACGAGACTTGAAATCCCGTATTTTAAAGTAGAGACCCCACCCGGTTAAACTACATTGGGAATTTGGGTACGATATTCCCACTGGGTGGTTAGACAATACTATAAAACAGAGATTCCAAGTTTGGATGATGTTATCTATTTACATTAGGCCAAGTTGAAAGATTTCATTCTTTCTTAATCAGTTTTAATCCACCCTGTTCATTGTGTTTTCGATGTATATGATGTTTTCGTGTTTATCAAGCATTCAAAGTGGTAAAGATATAATTATTAGTGTTATCCAAAAATAAATGCGGAAACTAAAATTATTACAAGGCTTTCCGAATCCTATACATTTGTCTATACAATAAATAAAATACCCGAAGGCCTAACATACATCTAACTTAAATCTACCTGCACAAAAATGGTTATTGCAAATACGACACGTATACAAGATATATCACACAAAATGGTGCCCGCAGCAGCGAGGTTGGAGGGCAGCAGCCCCTAATAGGGTCTAAGGGGCAGCGCCCTTAGAGGGCTCGAGGGGCGGTAGCCCCTCGTGGAGTTTCGGGGCGATGGGGTTCGGGGCTAGAGCCCAAGGCTGGGGTCAAGCTACGAGGTTAGCTCAAAAATATTTGATTTTTGAATATAAGTTCCCTTTGTAAAATTCATTTCTGAACGAATTTTAAGGAAAAGTCCATTTTGGACATGATTATTATTTTAACCAAATTATTAGCGAAAATGCCACATGTTGTGGGGTTTGGACCATTTTTGGGGAATTCTAGATTCCCGTCGTGATACTGTACATCCTAGCTTTGGAAATTAAACTAGGTTGGTAATAAAAACAAAAATGGATGATGCCGCTGGCGATCTCAGTTACACAGGTACGCTACATGACTTTCTGGATACCATAAAGAAAGGGTGCTATAAGAAAATAAGGCCAATGGGGGAAAATGAGGCCACTGGCGGTATCAACAATGCCGCTGGCGTCATGGTTGATGTCGTCGGTCGCTTCAAATGCCTCCGGTGGCTTCAGTTTCTTACAGCAGCTGTCTTTGGCTGGAAAGTGACCATAAACCCAAAACTAAGCACAAACAACTAAAACACAACAAATAAGTAAAATGAAGGCGAAAGAGCTATGAGACTCAGAATTTTTACCTCGGGGCCGTGAATCAACCTCTTCATTATCCGTAAGACACCTCTTGGGAGCTCAAATGATGATTTTGGGGAGTAAGGGGTGATTTATAGTCTAAATCCTAATTTTAGTGATTTCTAAACTTAAAATGCACCTAAATATTAGAGAGTTCAGTGGAGAAAAACCAAGAAAAGATGAATTGAATCCTCTTTTCTTACATTTTCTAAACTTTATCCCACTAAAGCTAGCTAAAATGCTTAAAATCTACTTTAAATTTTCAGTTGGGGGAGAGTAGATCCCTTGAAATGGCTGGAAAATGTTGTTTATATAGGCTAAAATCCATTAGAAATTTCCTTTGATCAATTGTCCATCGGATATCGAGCAAAAGAGGAAGATAGCTATTCTGCAGAGGGAATGATGCCGCCGTCGACATGGACGATACAGCCGGCGGTATCGATGAGGCCGCCGGTGGCCTCACCTTCCTGACATGTCTAAAAAGCTAGCACAATTCGTGCATGAGATTGGGGAAAAGAAGAGGAAATTCGGTAAAAGGTGATTTTGACGGAAAAACTCAGATATTAGGCTTTATTTTTTTTATTTTAAAGGGTATTTTGAACTAAATTATTTTTATGGTGTAAATCATCCGTTTGAGCTACCACTGGACGCGTTGCTGGACACGCCGAACTGAATTTCTCTGAAAATAGAATTCGTAGATAACTTTATATTGGTAATAAAAATTCAAAAAAAGAATTTTTATTAGGAGGAATAAAATCGGGCACACGTCATCATCGTCTCGTGAAAGGGACTATAAAATCCCGTGCCTATGATCTGATACTGAGCACATCGTTAATATGATCCGAGATGAGGGACAAGAACTTCTCAGGAGTACATCATGGAGAGAATCCATGCAGAAAATGAATTGGCTCGAGCCATTTATCTATAATGGAAATGCAATGCCACGCCATCACATCCGTGAATTTGTACAGATGATGAATGATGGGTACATTCATTATCCCCATTGGCCCGAAAGGTTCTGTTTGAGCCTCCGAGAGAAATCAGTTGTCTGGTATAAGGGGCTGACATTTTATCAAAAGTCATTTTGGAATATTCTGGCTAAACAATTCATCGATTACTTCACCATGATAGACCCACTGGAAGATGCAACTCCCAAGCTAGATAAACCTGGAAACCCACTATTATATTGGGAATGGAAAGCAACTAACGGCGTCTGCCCAACATGAATGAAATCCACCAAGGATTATCCTTGGTACAAGAATAATCACTCTGATGATCCAAAAGAATCGGTCATAGCCGATAATGATCAAGATCCAACTGATGGGGCTTCCTCGTCTGTTCACATGATTGGGCAAGACTCCAACCCCATCCTATGCCAAATCCAATAGGAGAACCCTATTGTCCTGAAAAGACAGCCTAAAAAAGTCCCTTTTATTCAGTGGCCCTTTACCACCAAAGCACTATCTTCCTTGAACAAGCCGATTGACTTAGAAGAAATACCAGTTAATGAAGACTTTGACAAGTTTAAAGAATTCGAAACAACAAACTCGCCTACCTAGGATGCCAGTCCTGTCACCATAAGAGGGAAAATCACGGGGTCAGTGGCCCTTGCTGTGCTAAGAATGGAGCCTCTGGCACCCCCTACTTTTGTTAAGTCCTCGGAATAGATAAAAAGTCCAATTGTGGACAAGCTAAAGGCCACCACTACCAAGAGGAGCATTTAGGATCTTCTCCTTAGTTCTCAAGATCATAGGCTCACCATCATGAAAAAGCTGATGGAAATTGAAAAATCTTCCCGGACATCACTGGAACTAGTTTGCGTGCTACTTAACACTGAGACCAGCACTGTTATCCCCGATATAATTTTCTCAAGCTCGGATTTACCCGATAAGGGCATTTGTCAAAATAAGGCTCTTTACTTGAAGGTGAGTGTTTTTGGACGTATCATGCCATGTGTAATGGTTGACGATGGCTCATTGCTGAATGTCTGTCCTAAGGATATTCTGCCAATCATAGGACTAACCGAGAGGGACTTGAAGAGATCCACAACTATCATTAAGGCCTATGACAATTCCAAGAGAACCGTCATTGGTACATTTGAAGCTAAAGTTACTATCAGAGAAATCTCATCTATTGTGCTTTTTACAGTTATAGACATCTCGGTGACTTTTTCCATGCATCTCAGATGACCATGGTTTCATGCTCTAGGAGGGGTTCCGTCCACTCTTCACCAGAAGATCAAAATTTCATTCCATGGAAAGATCGTTACTTAGAAGGCTAATGAAGCATCGATGATGGCAGTACTAAAGATAGAAGAAAGCCATATGAAAGGATTACCACAGCCACCATCAGTCAAGGAATAGACAAAGAACCAAAAGTGCATTGGGGCCCTTGGATTCAAGGTTACATGCAGAAACACTGCACTCCCGAAAAAGGACTAGGTGCCCATAAGCAGGGAATGCCAACTCTCAATATAAGGGCATGAGAATGGAAACCTGCGGGACTTAACTACAAAGGTACTAGAAGACCCATCAACAAGAAGTTCTTTCAGAAGAAGCAAAGCAACCCTACAATAGAAACCATAAACCTGTTACTAACCAGGGGAGGACAGTTTTGGGATTTGATATTTTCTCAGATGTAGTCGACTATAGCAAGCAAGATAAAAGCTCTATTGCTTGTGTAATGAAGAAAGCAGGTCATCAAGCAGATGCTAGGGTAATTCTCGATCAGACCAAGGTCAATAAATAGCTGCACCCAAAGAAGATCAAGAAGTTGAGCGAATAAGAGGAAATCCTTGACACTCTAGCCAAAAACCTCCAAGCTCAACTCAGGATAGTGGAGGAAGCAAGGAACAAGGGAGGTTGCTTGAGCCCGACTGTCATGGACATGGTCAAGGCCATAAAGGACAAGGCAAAGGTAGAAGAAGAAGATGATGAGGACATCATGTTCAAGCCAGATGCTATGGAAGAATCATTTACTGCAAAGCTAGACCCTACTGATTAGGATGAGTCTTTTGTTTCCATTTCTAATATGTTCGAAATGAATAATGTATTATATGATGATAATAAGATGAAGAACTTTACTTATTTGGATTGTGTTTCTGATTATGATTCCATGCATCCATTCCAGCATTCATCTAGCATCTTCAACATTAATAACAATATTACAAAAGAAATTAACTTAAATACGAAAGATGATCCAAAAATGGTATACATTTCCAATCAGTTGCCCATCAAACAAGAGAGGGAATTGATAAAAGTGCTAAAAAACCACATTTTAGCCTTTGCTTAGTCTCATGAGGACATGTCGGGACTTGATCGGCACATCGACGAACATAAGATTTCTACGGACCCAAAGATACATCTAGTAAAACAAAAGATGACGAGCATGCATCTGGAATGGGCAAAAAAGGTCAAAGCAGAAGTAGCCAAACATATCAAGGCTAATTTTGTAGAGGTCATTGAGTGTCCTACTTTGCTATCCAATGTAGTCCCTGTACCCAAGAAAAATGGCGATGTCAGAGTTTGTGTCAACCTTAGGGACCTGAACAAGCCTACCCCTAAGGACGATTTTTCATTTCCATACATTAACAATCTGGTAGACAACACGGCAAGGGCGGCCATGTATTCCTTTATGGATGGCTTCTCTGGCTACCACCAGATCCTCATAAATGTAATAGACAAGTTCAAAACTTCATTTGTTTGGGAATGGGGAACCTATTATTTTAGAGTAACACCTTTTGGGCTGAACAATGTAGGGGCAACCTACCAGCAAGCAATCATGACATTACTATATAATTTGATCCACAAAGAAGTTGAGGTCTACGTAGATGACATGCTTTTGAAATCGGCCACACCTGAAGAACACCCAGAAGTGTTAGAGCGATTCCTCATGAGAATTAAGAATTACAATCTTTGTCTCAAACCGAAGAAGTTTGTATTTGGTGTCACATCAAGCAAATTGTTGGGGCATGTGGTTAGTAAAAGAGGCATAGAGATGGATCCCGATAAAGCTAATACCATTAGGGAAATGTCTGTACTAAAAACTGAGAAAGAAGTGAGGACCTTCTTGGGGTCCATACAATACATCATCCACTTTATAGCATGGTTAACTACCACATGTGAGCCTATCTTCAAGCTCTTTAGGAAATGGCAACCAATAGAATGGAATGACCAATGTTAGGAGGCTTTTGAAAGGATCAAAACCTACCTAATGAACCCCCCTATGCTAAAGTTGTTAATTCTTAGAAAGCCACTCATTCTCTATTTGGAAATAGAAGAAACATCTATAAGAGCCATGCCGGTTCAGGAGCACAAAGATAAGAAAGAATACATAGTTTATTATCTCAGCAAGAAGTTACTAGAGTACGAGACTTGATATACCATCATGGAGAAAACCTGCGCCGCCATGGTCTAGCTCACCAAGAAACTCAGACATTACTTTCGATCATACAGGATTCAAGCAGTCACAAAAGTGGATCTGATAAAGTATTTATGCCAGGCTCCCTCACTAATCAAAAAATTGCAAGGTGGCTCTTATTACTGTCAGAATTAGATATCGAGTATGTCACTAAGAAGACCATCAAGGGAAGAGCGGTGGCTAAATTCCTTGTAAAGTAACTGCTCAAGGAAGGAGAACTAGAGAACCTAGAATTCCCTGACGAATGTTTTGCAGCAACTATAGAAAACCTCAAAAAATGGACAACGTTCTTCGATGGTGCCACTAACAAGCGAGGAGCTGGCTTGGGAGTTATCATCATTACACCAGATGGAACAATCATACCTCCATCAAAGCGAGTAGAATTTCTCACCAAAAATAATGGGGCAGAATATGAAGCCTACCTATTCGGAATGTTTGCTCTGGTCACTCTTAGAGTGAATAAAGTGAAGATTATTGGTGATTCAGATTTGGTCATCAAACACGTCATGAGAGACTGGGAGCTGAAGGAGGGATCCCTCAGGCCTTACCTAGAGGCCATATGGAGGAAATTCGTAATGTTCAGCGAATGCGAATTTTGTCATGTGCCCGGGAGGAGAACCAGATGGCAGATGTGTTGGCCACTCTAGCCTCTATATGGGAAGCACTTCAAAAATAGCCAATCAAACCCCTTATTATAGAGACAATCCGATCCCCGTACTACACCTGTGCAATAAAAGGAGTCATGGATAAGGAAGAATCCTAGTACTTTGATATCGTCAAATTCTTTGAAAATGGTGAATTGCTAGCCAAAGCTATGGATTTTTATAAGATTACGCTGAGGAAGCTCATTGTGCAGTTTTGCCTAGTTAAGGGAGATTTGTTCAAAAGGCCATCTGATAGTTTGCTGTTAAAATGTTTGACTCAATGTGAGCAAGGGTTGTTATAGTCCCTCTTGCGAGACGATGATAACGTATGCCCGATTTTTATTCCTCATTTAGAATTTTTATCACTGATATAAAATTATCTATGAATTTTATTTTCTGAAAAATTCAGTTCGGGGTGTCTAGTAACGCGTCCGGTGGTAGCTCAGATCAATGATTTGCAACCAAAAAATAATTTAGTGCAAAATACCCTAAATAAGTCCAAAAAAGGCCCAAATAATTAAGTTTTCCCGTCAAAATAGCTTTTGGCTAGATTTGCTCTCCCTTTCCCTGATTTTAGGCATGATTCATGCAAGCTTTTCAGACTTGTCAAGAGAACAAGGCCATCCGCGGCCTTGCTGAGCCGGCGGTATCATCCATGCCACCGGTGGCATGGCTTTCAACTATAAAATAGCTGTGTGCCTTTTTGCTCGATATCCGATGGATAATTGATCCAACACAATTTCCAACAGATTTTAACCTATATAAGCAGCATTTCTCAGCCATTTTAAGGGTTCAATACTTCCACCTCTCAAAATCTTAAGGAGATTCTGAGCTTTTAGCTAGTTCTAGTGGAATAAAGTTTAGAAAAGGTAAGAAAAGAGGATACAATTCATCTTTTCTTGGTTTTTCTCTACTGAACTCTCTAATGTTAGGTGTCATTTAAGTTTAGAAATCACAAAAAAAAGGATTTAGAGACTAAAATCAACCCTCACTTCCCAAAATCATCATTTAAGCTCCCCAGAGGTGATACGGATCACGAAGAGGTGGATTCACGGCCCTGATGTAAAAATTCTGAGTCTCATAGCTCTTTGGCCTTCATTTTACTTGTTTGTTATGTTTTAGTTACTGTTTGTGCTTAGTCTTGGGTTTTTTGATCATTTTTCGGCCAAAAAATAGCTGCTGCAAGAAACTGAAACTGCTAGAGGCATTTGAATCTGTTGGCAGTATCAACCATGCCGCTAGCTGCATCGTTGATACCGTTAGTGGCCTCATTTGCCCCCAGTGGCCACCTTTTCTTGCTACCCTTTCTTTATAGTATCCCGAGTGTCATACAACCTGTATGTATAACTAAGATCACCGGTGACATTAGTGATGCCTATGGTGGCCTCAGTCATGCTGCCGGCGGTTTGGAGTTTTAGACAATAGCTTATTTTTCCTATTTATTTCCGACCTATTTTAAATTCCTGAAGCTAGGATGTACAATGCAACAACGAAGGTCTAGAACCTTCTAAAAATAGACCTCACCCCATAACATGTGGCATTTTTATTAATAATCCGATTAAAATAATAATCGAGTCTAAAATATAGATATAACGGAATTTTCTCGTGAATACCGTTTGCGAGTAGGCAAGCTTTAGGTGCGATTGACTCATTTGGAGCATAGATTGGATTGGTACAGCCAATATAAGACTCCTGGGTTTTAATGCATGGAGTTTCCGCTAGAGCGCAGGGCTCGTTGTATGTGTGAATATACTTGGCATTTCCAGTTGGACAAAGGGGTCAAGGACTCCTTTGGGGATAAGCCTTTTTTATTGTGGGAGCAAGGTCCCTATTTTATACAATATTAGAGTCACCACTCGGATCAGCTCTTTTGGGAAATTAGTGGTATAGCCGTTCCGAGTAGGATTCCCTTACCAATAAAAGAGATTTTGGTTCTGGATGAAATAGTTACTTGCCATTTGAATTTGGATAAATCATATTTTGAAAATCTTTTGTTATTTTAATAAGCAAAAGGAATGAGTTGAGAGATACGACCTTTGCGGGCCTAGCCCTTGGAACACAGGCCCGACATGACTTGGATTACCTCATGAGGTGATTTAAAATGCATGATTGAAAATACACTTTGACAACCTTAATTACCTTTTATTTATTACACGATGACTAGAAGGCCCGGTACTAACTAGGACAATGTTTTTTTTAGATTTCTTCAATATTTTATTGGAGATAACTTCGTGGAATTTTGTAGTGAATTTATTTGGGTGTTTGGGAATGAGTGGGTAGCTTTTTAGTCAAAAGCTAATTGAAGGAAGGGCGTCTATACCTTGGTATAGTTTTGGGATATTTTTGGTATGGGCTCGATACTATGAGGGAATTTAAGGAGGGGACTGCTCGAATTTTTCTTGTGCTTGCTATTTATGTTGATTGATTGCCTTGGAAAAGCTGGGAGTGATTTCCTTTTATAGACATTTTGGTAGCATCGATTGATACATATGCCAGCATAGATCGATACAATGAATGTCAGAATAGCTTCACTGAGTCATTAGGTCTAGATTCCCCTATGAGCGTCGATCGACATAATAGGGAGGCATCGATTGATGCAATTAGAGCGGTGATAGCCTTGCTGAGTCATGGTTATAGGCCTGATGAGTCAGTAGAGAAATTGACAACTGGCAGCATCGATCGTCACTATAGAATAGCGTCGATCGATGCAATATGGAGTGTAATTAGTATCGATCGACACTCAGGCTTAGGATGTTAGAATCTTGTTTCCTCAAAGGGGTTTATAGTTTGGGTGAAACATTGTCCTTTGTCGGTACCAGCTTGCTATCTCCTAAAAAGGTCTTGGACATCATCAAGCCTGGGATGAACCATGCTCATAGGCTACCTCTCATGTATAACAACTTATACTATAGAGGCAAAGTTTTTGCATATGCGAAGTGAGCGCGGTGAGTAAAAAGTGCGCGTGATTTTACAGGAATTCTTTGAAAAAATATATTTTTGCCCCTTCGATCAATTAATGTTTGACGGGCTTTGAAAACATTTTAGGAAAATCATTTGGATTCCCGCGATGTATCATTTGAAACTTTTGTGTCGAGTCCACCAGTATTTTAGAAAACGATTTTCATGATGGAAAATGCAAATTTCAAAGTTAGGACTCAATTGGCACTACAATTTTATCCTAGAAAGGTAGAAAAATGATCATTTTTATATATGTGTCGATCGACACATAGGGGTTATGTCGATTGAAGTAACCCTTTAAATTTCCAACATTTAAATCCTAGCAATTGTAGATATTAAAAAGCGTGTGAAGGATTGCGTCGATCGACACGTAGGGATTGTGTCGATCAATGTAACTGAGAATTCTATAAATTTCACAATTTTTCTGCAAACAGAACACACCTCATACTTCAATTCCTCCTTTCTGCATTTTCTTTTCAAAATAGAAGCAATGTTGGGGCTTCTCACACTTTCCTTTCTCCTAATCTTTATTTGGTTTTTGTCCATTATTATGTGGACAAATATTGTGACATCCAGAGACCGAACTCGTTCTCCTACATTGGTGATAGACATAGATATTCACGGGGAGATGGTCCAAATCCCATTTTTAGCCATGGAAGATAATTACAGGCTTCCCATAAGGTAGATATTCCACGACATGGGTAGAGGCACTGCTATCCCTCTCGTTCTCAAGCCCGAGTGTAACCTTTCTTGAGTTCCGGTAAATTCCTACCTGTCCTTTTCAATTCTTCTAGAATTGGCATGCTTTTAGGAATTTCTTGGTGATATATGTTCTGTTGAATGTGCTATTCACTCTATATCACTGTAAACTACCTGTATAACATTCTGCAATTTTAGGATCTTAGGCTTTAGAGTCGATTGACTCTTATGATTCTTCAGGATGCGTCGATAGACGCTTCTTAGTGTCGATCGACACTTGTGTTTTTGGAAGCCTGTTTCTTCACAATTTTGAGTGTTATAGAGCTTTTTGTAGTCCGTAAAATAATCTGTGATGTCATATTGTGCATATGCTGTGTTGTTTTTGCAGAATTTGGGAACTTTTTAGAATAACTTAATGACTATAAGCCTTGTGATGTCTTAGGAATTCCTGTATTCGATTATAGCTTAGTAACTATAAGCTTGCTTTAGACATTTATGCTTAGTGGCTATAAGCATGACTTCGACAATGGTTTTATCCTTAATAACTATAAGGTGCAATTTTTAGGGAGCTTAATGGACTTTTGTTTAATAACTATAAGAGGGTATCTTTTGTAAATGTTGGAGACTTGCGCTTAATAACTATAAGCACGACTTTAGGTAGGAAATTTTTAGACGCTTAATTACTATAAGCAACCTTTTGTTTTGGTTCCTATCTGTATTTTCTTTGCAAAAAGTCGACCATCGGAGCGTGGGCAACTTCTTGGATCTTGTCACTTGGTGGGGAGTCCTTTCTCTTGAAGTGAAGAGGATTCTAGAGGACTCGGGTTTTAGTACATTCATTGCGAGATTCATTTCGGTGAAGCTTGTTCGATACTCTCATGCGGTCTTGCTATTGATTTTTAAGAGGCGGACAGACTCGACCCACACTTTTCATTTGCAGTGTGGGGAGTATACCGTTACGCCGCTGTACTTTGCCACCATTACGGGTCTACGCTTGGATGGGGAAATTATTCATTTCAATTGTGCCATGAATATGAGCAATTATGATCCTACCCTCATGATAAAGTTGTTGGGGTTTACTAGTGCTAGCAAGGAAATTTCTGCCAATGACTTGTACACTTTTTGGTCGGCCCCGGGAAATAGGGCCTTTGGTAGTGCTGAAGCTTGAGAGCAATGTGCCCGTTCTTTCATGCTGTACGCCCTGACAAAAACCTTATTCCCTGTTGGTAATTTGGCCCTCAACTTGAATCTTTTGGGCTCTTTTATGAATTTGGGGGAGTTCAAGGAGATGACTTGGGGTAGAGCTGAACTGGGATAGCTGTAGTTGGCCCTGGATCACTGTGCGAGGAAGCTTACTTTAGAGCTAAAATCTTTAAAACTCGTTCTTGAGGTAATTTGTTGGGAAATATTTTACATATATGATTGGGTCATGTCTTGACTTTTTATTTCCTTTTCTTGCAGATTTGGGGCTTCTCCCTTGGCCGAAGAAGGCCAAGGTCCAGAAAGATATCACTTACTTTCCCCATCTTCTAGCTTAGTTGGTGGCTTGAGGGAACCTGGATTCTATCGAAGTTAAAAGGAGGATTAGGAATCTTACTTTCAATGAGGTAACTATTGCCATATTTTGGATTTTATTTCTTTCATGCGGTGTTTACTAATGATGCACATGTTCACAGATCATTCATGTTCTATGGGGAGATGCTTCTAGCTGGAGCGAGGTCACGGCAGCTGCTAGAGAGTTGGTGTCAAAGTGACTAATCCTGGAAAGTCCTTCCTCTCTTGAGTGGTATTTAGGAGAAAGGATAGTTCAATATGACAGACCTCTGGAGGGGAGACTAGTACCGCTCGAGCTCCCTAGGTGGTTATTCTAGCAGGAGTTGGCTGAGATTTTTGATATTTTGAAAGGGGGTGGTCAGACTGTGGAGTTGTTTGGCAAAGCCGACCTGTGTCCTAACTTTGTGATTGAGTGTTTGCTTGGCTGGCCTTCAGAGGACATAACCACATCTCAATTGGTGTGTCTCTAATTGTTTGCTTTTTCCTATTTTATTCGTTTATTTATTTACTTTTTGAGCAGTAATCCCCTTCTGTTTTGTAGGGTAAAAGGGCAAGGGGTCCACATATGTCGGGCGATCCCACCCCCATATCACAGGGCATCAGGATTATCAAGTTCCCTTAGGGTTGGACATTTATCAACCCACATGTCACTCTACTTTCCTCCCTTTGGTGAGGATGACTCAACCATGGTGGACATGACTTTCACGCCTCGCCATGTGACCCTTGTAAGTCTATTGTGTATATTGCTATTACCCTTGTCTTGTGCTAGATGCGATTTATTTTTCTTGTTAAGTACTGAGAAGACAACTAGAGGGATGGACATCTTCTTTTTAACTTTTAGAATATCATGCTAGGGAATAACTTTATGATGGTGGTAAGA
The DNA here is from genome assembly GCA_947683365.1 of Euphorbia pulcherrima. NCBI lineage: Eukaryota > Viridiplantae > Streptophyta > Magnoliopsida > Malpighiales > Euphorbiaceae > Euphorbia > Euphorbia pulcherrima. The sequence continues at coordinate 25,568,316 of CANTUS010000004.1, forward strand.
TTGGACAAGTTCAATAATCCCCCTTCTTTTTAGATATGCACGGATGAGTGCTTATACATGCTCATGGTATTTACAGGGTAGGATTCAGGCACTAAACACAGAAGTGGACCAACTTAGAGCTAGTTTTAGGTTGCCTCCACTGGTAGGCCCTTCAGGCTATAGCCAGTATGGGCAGGCTCATCCAGCGACATATGCCCATCATCCTTCCGGTTATAGAGTGTAGGGTTACATGACCGTTATTAGGCCCAAGCTAGTTTCAAAGGGATGTCTTCTCAGATTCTAATGGCTCCATTGTTCGCGCCTGTCTCTCCGCTTGTGCAGCCACTTCAAATGTTGTCGAGCCTAGGGGGCTAAGAGGGAGTCAAAGATAGCAGTGAGGTACCACAAGTGGACTTGGAGGCCCCCATTCATTCAGGGGACTTAGAATATGATAGTTAGGCCTAAGCCTGACATATATATATATATATATATATATATATATATATATATATATATATATATATATATATATATATATATATATATATATATATATATATTTTATGGACCCTGCATGGCAATTTTATCCAGTACATTTGATGGTTGGATTGGGCGTGTTTTTTGCCCCTTTATTATTTTCTTTTTGTGGATTGGTGGGTCCTTTGAGTCCGTTTTCATTTTGGATGGATGATTTATTTTACTGCCTTGACATGCCTGCTTCATTGCTTTGATGTTCTTTCTCTAAAGATGATATCTTCTTGTGCAGTTGGTATTGATCTTATGATCTATCATTGCCTTTGTTGAGCGACGATCAAATCAGCATGGATAGGTTCAAGACCCGACTAATGGACTATCTCCAAAATCTGAGTCCGGCTAATTGGAATCAGCTCTAGGCTGGGCTCCTTTTCAATATGCGACCCTTTTACAACGTTATTCAGGATGATGCATTTCTGCAAAGTGCCATAAGTTTGTGAGATCCTTTTGACCACGTGTTCTGCTTCAACAACCAAGAGTTTTATCCACTATATGAAGAGTTATGTGCAAAAATTGACATTTCTTGCAACCAGGACGTTGTGGTGCCTGATTACGATATCGCTATGGAGCAACATGATGTGGATTTCCTAAGACTTTCTAATCATCGGAGGAATAGAATCGTGTCTACCAACCTCGAGCAACCCAAATTGATTTTAGGAGTGGCTTTAGAAATATGTTCTTCAATTCCTACCAGTCACCGAAGTTGGGTACCTCTCATGGTCATACTACTGATGGGAAGTTTTCTATGCAAGTCCGATAATGGGATCTATAGTCCTAGGTTGGTTTTTGTGATTCAAAAAAACTCTAGAGGGATCATCACCCATGGTCGTGGTCCTGGCTGAGACCTTCATTCGTATGGAGTCCATCCATCAAGATGGGGATATAATGGTGAGAGGAAGCAGACTCCTTCTTTAGGTATATTTCATCATTATTGTCATGGACTTTTACTAGCAATGGCCTACTGACGGGTTTATGTTGTGGCAGATATGGCTGCTGGAGCATTTGAATGTCATCAGAGTACCATCTAGATCGCCAGATTGCTATGCCCCTAAGGACTTTTGGGGTCAAGGAATGCAACCGGGGTATCGTAGGAATCTATCCTTGTGTGAATGGCTATATATCCTACAGAGTCTAACTGAAAGGGACATTAGGTGGATCTACCCCTGGTGGAAAATTGATGAGGTGACTACTCAAACTATACCCCAAGGCATTTAGTTGCTGGGCCTGAGGCAAATATTATATAACTTTCTGGAATGCGTGAGGCGATAGTATGGCCATCCTTAGTCTATGCCCAAATATATTCATGCTCCTCCTATGAGACCCTAGGGGCCTTTGTGGCCGGCCCACGTCCGTACCAAGAGGGAGAGTTGCACATTGATCGTCATGAACTACGAGCTACCCTTTAACAAGTCGCTTGATGAGATCTATTTGAGGTGGCTTTTTGCCATCAAGGCAGCACCTTCTAGAGTAGATAGGCTGCCAATTTCTCACCGCTATAGTCATTACGTAGTAGGTCCTAGGCACTAAGTTATGTTTTTGAGCTTTTGTAATAATGCCTTGACTTTATTTTAGGCATAAATGCTATGTATGCGTGTTTGTCTTTAATGCATGTCATTTCATCTTACAAATTCCACTTTTAACATTCATAGCTTTACGAAGATACAGAGTGTGGGATGATGACTTTTCAACTTGATTTTCCTATATTTCGAATTGGTCTTTTTAAATGTAATATGCTTTGAGTTTGTCCTGATTGACTGGATTTGTGAACTCGTTTTCATCCATATCCATGATCTTTACGGCTCCTTCACTAAAAACTCGTTTTACAACCTATGGACCTTCCCAATTTGGATGAAATTTTCCTCTGGGGTCTCTATGAGTGGCTTTGACCTATTTCAACATGTGGTCGCTGGCTTTAAGGGACATGTCGATCTTCCTTACTCGGTTATTGTAGGCCCAGGCCACTCATTATTAGTACATTCTCAGACTATCAAGTGCTTCTAGGCGCTATTCGTCGATGGTGTTAAGCATTCTGTAACGTGGTCTGGCCCACTCATCTTCGAGTGATTTTGGCTCGAGCGCCATATGGAGTGACTTGACTTTGATTTTCATAAGAAGAACTACTTCCATCCCATATACCAAAGAGAACAGCTTCTGCCCCATCAAGGTTTTGATGCTAGTTCGATAGCCCAAAAGGGCGTAAGGGAGATGATCGACACAATCTTAATGGGTAACTACCATTTTGGACAGAATCTTCTTCACAACTTTATTGGCCGCTTCCACCACCCCATTGGCTTGAGGGCGATATGGAGATGATCGATGATGTTTGATGTTGTGTCATTCTAGTAGATTCGTGGTTTCCCCCTGGAATTGTACTCAATTATCAGATACCACATGATGAGGTATATTGTATTGTGCAAAGATGTCCTTCTAAAAAAATTTTGCCATCTTTTTGGCATTGATTCCAGTGTAGGATTCAGCTTTAACCCATTTCTAGAAGTAGTCCACAACTACTATGATGAACTTGTGGCCGTTGGTTGATGATGGTCTGATTTCTCCTATGATATTGCTGCCCTAGGTCGAGAAAGGCTAGGTCGTGGCTAGATGTTGCAGCTCAATCGATGGCAAGTGACTGATGTTACCATGAATTTAGCATTCATGGCATTTCTTGACTAGGCACGTGCAGTCAGTTATCCTGGTTAGCCAGAAGTAACCCATTCATTTTATCTTCTTATCTAACATTACTCCATTCATATAAGGACCATATGTTCCCGCGTGTATTTCTTGCATGACCTTGTCAACTTCCGCTTGTCCCAAGCACTTAAGGAGGATTCCATCGGAGGATATCCGATATAATTGCCCCTTGATGAGTCTAAAATGAACTGCCAACTTCCATCGGGTGGTTTTGTCGGCATCCGTAGCTTCTGTAGGCAAGGTCCCTCTTTTGAGGTATTGAAATATGTCACCATACCAGGGCTCTTGTTTGGTGGAGATTTGCGTGACCAAAGCGAGATAGTATGGAGCATGTGCAACTACTACTATTATTGGTTTCATGCGTTGTTGTTCAGGATTTTCTTACATGGAGGCCAAGGTGGCTAGTGAGTCTGCCATTTGATTTTCCTCCCTCAACACATGTCGGAATTCGCATTTCTCAAAGAGGGATGCCTTTGTCCATACGGATTCAAGGTACAGTCAAAGTGATTCTTCCTTCACTTCCCAATCTCCTATTACTTGCTTGATGATGAGAGTAAAGTCTCCTACAACTTCTCCTTCTTCTGCCCCTAGTGTGAGTAGCGAATGCCTCATATTCGGTGCCATTATTAGTTCCTGGGAACTCTAACCTTTTGGAAAGCGGGATCAACCCTTTTTCAAGGGATATAATTACGACTCCGAGGTTAGCTCCCTTGTGATTCACTGCCCCATCAAAGAACATGGTCCACCTCTATATTTGATGGGATCTACCTTAGCAGTGGCCTAGATTTTATAGGACTGAAAGTAATGCCTGAGTTTCTTGGTTAACCATACCATGGTGGCACAGGTTTTCTTAACTATGGTGTACCGGGTTATGTACTCTAAACGTTTCTTGCTGAGGTAGTAAATGGCATGTTCTTTCTTGTCCTCGTGCTTGTGTACTAACATTGCCCCTACGGAGGTTTCTTCAGTGGCTAGGTATAGGGTAAGAGGTTTACCCGGCATAGGCAGCTTCAGTACCGACGGATTAGACAAGTATGCATTGATCTTTTTGAAGGTTTCTTGGCATTATAGATTCCAGACAACCGATTGCTATTTCTTAAGGAGTTTGAATATGGGCTCATAGATAGTGGTCAATCTTGCGATAAACTTGTTGATGTACTATAGGGATGCAAGGAAACTTCAGACTTCCTTTTTGGTTTTAGGCGGAGGCATATCGAGGATTGCCTTCACCTTGTCGGGATTGATCTCTATGCCTCGGTGGCTGATAATGTGACCTAGCAATTTCCCAAAGGTCAGTCCAAAGACACAATTCTTCAGGTTGAGTCCCAGATTATATTTTTCTACCTGGGTGAGGAACCGATTGAGCACCATCGGGTGCTCTTTGGGGGTTGGTGATTTTACCAGCATATCATCCACATATACTCCGACCACTTTGTGGATCAGGTCATGGAGTAAAGTGATGACTGTCCTTTGATAGGTTGCCCCTACATTCTTGAGTCTAAATGGCATGACCTTATAGTAGTAGACCCCTCATTCTGTGATGATGGCTGTCTTAAATTTGTCGATAACATTTAATAATATCTGGTTATATACTGAGAACCCGTCCATGAAGGAATATATGGCTGCCTTGGCTATAGTATCAATTAGTATATCTATGTGAGGTAAAGGGAAGTCAGCCTTTGGTCAAGCCTTATTACGATTACGGAAGTTGACACAGACTCGAACTCTCCTATCCTTCTTTGTAACTGGTACTATATTGGCCAACCATTCCGGGTATTTCACGACTTCTAGGAACTTAGCTTTGATTTTCTTGGTTAGGTCTTCCTTGACCTTTTTGGCCCACTCGAGTCTCATCCTTCGCAGCTTTTGTTTAACTAACTGGATCTTCAAATTGGTGGGAATTTTGTGATCCATAATGGTCCTGTCGACTCTAGGCATGTCATCATAGGACCAGGTAAATGCTTTTACCTGAGATTTAAGTAATCTTACTAATTATATCTCAAGTTTCGGACTAAGGTCATTAGATATTGATATCATCTTGGGGTCATCTTCGATTCCTAAATTTATTTCTTTTGAAAGACTGTCATGAATACTAAAGTTGTTTGACTTATGGTTAGGTGAATGCATGAAATCGAAAGCACCATACAAATAAGTGAAGTCATTCATTTTATTATCATTGTTACTTTCACAATACTTGTTACTTTCACAATACAAGTTGTTAAGCTCGAACACATCAGCAACTGAAGCATCATTATCGACTTTTGGGACAGTAGTTTCCTTGATTGGAATTTATGCGCTGCTACTGGCAATCGCGCCTTCGGCCTTGGACTTTCCCTTGAACATGAGTTGGTCTAGCCCAGTGATTATTTTGTCCATTCCTTCCTCCGCAGGTTCTTCTTTTTGCGATTCTGACTTGATCTTCTTGTCTTCAAGGTGGGCTTCCATTAGCTTGGTTAACCTTACTACTAGCTCTTCGACACTTGACTGGTTTGTCATCTTTTGAATCTTGGGGGCCTCTTCTTCAAACGGGGTCTTCCTTTTATCAGTTTGCTTCTCATAACTGGTAGAGCACATAGGGCCTTTAAACCCTATGACATCTGAGAATATATCAAAACTGGTTACTTCTCCTTTTTCGGTCTTGATTGGCTCAGGCTCGCCTTAGTAGAGGATCTCTCCAGGATGAATGAACATTTTTGACATCTGGTGCCTTCTAGACCATGCCCTTCATCGGATCCTACCCCTGTAACCGAGGCCAGAGGGGCTATGGGAGCCTATTGTGAATTTGAATTCTAGGGGGCCTTGTTCTTATGCCCCGAGGCAAGCTCTTGGAGTTAAATGCTGGTACACATAGTTTTTTACCCATTTGGACCATTGGGTTGGCTTTTCATCCTTCCTTATGGTGGCTGTTAGAAATTTGCCTATGTATTCTGGGGTCGCATGTATGGTAGCTTACAGTGTATTCCTCATTGGCCTCGAGGGTTACTATCTTCCCATTGTAAGGGATTTTCACCTTTTGATGCACGGTGGAAGGGATGCCTCCTAAGGTATGAAACCATGGTTGATCGAGTAGCAAGGAGAACGTGACCGGGATGTCAACGACAGATAAAGTTATAAGGGACTCAACTTCCACTACCTTTACTGTTGCCTTGAAAGTCCCCAGGATGGACCTCTTCGAGTTATCATATGCTTTGATAACCATCCCAGACTTCTTGAGCATCCCTTCGTTCAACCCTAGGATCTTTTGAGGGCAGACATAGAGTTTAGAGCCATTGTCCACCATGATAGAGAGCATTACTCAATCTAGTATCTCAATTTTCAAGTACAAAGCCTGATTATGGTGTAGGCTGTAATTTGGTAGGTCTGCCTTAAAGAAGATAATGTTGAGCGATTCGGTGGGGATCCCGTGTTTGATCAAGGCACACACTTCTGCCGGCGAGGCTAGTGACGGTGTCTCCATTTCCATCAACTTTTGCATGATAGCTCTCCTGTGTATCTTGGATCCCCATAAGAGATCCCAAATACTCATCTTGATAGGGGTGTTTATTAATTATTCAACTACCGAAATGCTGACTCCCTTTATCAGTTATTTGTCGGTGGGATCTGTATAGGGCTAGGCTTAACTTGGACTTGAGGTTGATAAATTCTCTGCTTTTAGTAACATGATTATTGCACTCCTGTCCATCTTAGAGAGCACCCTCCGGTTCAAACACTGTAAACTCATCAAAATCTTCTTCAAGGGGATGTCTTTTAGCCGTACAGGCCTATCAATGTATGGGGCCGGGGCCTACACGCCCTTCGACCTATAGTGTACATCTATTAGTAATTTTGTAGCGGGTCTCCCCTTGGTCCCTTATCTGGCTCTTCCATGGTAAAATAGTATAGGAAAGCTTGGCTTAGGTTGCCCCAGAAGTAGTAATAGCAATGTGTGGCTGGATTATTCCAAGTCCGCTTGTTCCATTGCAATGCTCTCCTTTCGAGAGTGGTGCCAAAGATTTTGGGCCAGCGGTGATAATGTTCATCCCTTGAATTCATCACTTAGGTGAATATTATAAGGTAGATCCAAGGATGCCCACTCCCGTCGTATCCGAGTTTTGGTGGCACCTCAGGGAAGAGCATGGTCCCGTGGGTATCTTCCCAGGCAATTGCAAATTCATGGGCCGCGTTGAGCCTTCTATAGAATCTTTGGTCATGTTGGACACTTGTGAATGCCATTAGATTAATTGTGACCTCAGACTGATGTCTACTTCACTGTGGGGGTCTCCTGTTCTCTTGTTGCATTCTTTGGGGAACTAGTCTTTTAGTTAGGCTCCAGCCCCGATCATGTTGATTTCTATAGGTGATCCATCCATGATTCCCCATAACTATTATCTTATTAATCTAGAGCTCAGGGACTCAAGGTCAGGTGATGGTTGAAGGTCTGCAATCCCTTCCCGTGGTAGATCCCTAAAGCGTACCGGCTCTGGTGCCCATAACTGAGGATTAGCGGGGATTATCTTGACATGTCCACTTGGATAATCAAGATCATTATCCTATCATAATTCTGTGGTAGTCACGCCATTTGATGTTGGTCTGCTTATCATGAAGCCAGGGTATGTCATATTCTCTGGTCCTAGGGCTACTTCATCATTGCTTGAGGTGCCCCTAAATTTTTTTCCTCTTTCAGGGCATAGGGCCGACTGGGCATGCCCCCATAGATCGTGGGTGGACCCTCTATTTGCCAAAGTATCCATGCTCACCTTCAGGGTGAGGAGGGGTATATTGAGGTGGTTCTTCATTTAAAGGACCTATTTCACTAGGATTCCTACTGCTTTCTCTTGTCTCAAAGTGAGGGTTTAGGTGAGGCACTTGTTCCCTGAATCTATGTGGGCTCGACATCTCCTCACAACGCATGAGGGTAGTACGACAGATCATATGTACGGTTCCATCTTTAGGCATTCTTACATATCTTTCATAAATAGGCACCAAGCATATGCATTCTGGGGAAGATGGGAGGACCCAAGATTAGGATCTGTCATCATTCCTGAAGAATGGTATGTGAGGAGCAAACACTTAGAAGAACTTCTAGCATATTAATGGCAAATCCTATTATCAGTAGGGTAAGATTCGGAAATACTAAGCTTGGGCTTGATAGACCAGAAATGTAGGAAACAGGGCTGGTGCCCTAGGGCAATGATGTCATATAACTCTAGAGTTCGGAGGAACCATCTCAGGAATTTGATCAGGTTAAAGTTTCCCAAAAACTTGTTCCCATTTCCTTTCCAATCGGCTATATAGAGGAGGCCTCGTGATCTAAGTTCTTCTTCATAAGCTGGTACCCTCTCAATCATGTGCATCTCATCGAATATGGGATTGTCATCAAAGCAAGGATCCTCATCTTGGTTATCCAATCCCCACTCTTCTTCTTTGTCAAGCAAAATGGCATTGATGAATAGCGCTTCGTAGAGATCTAACTTGGCTTCATCTTCCCGGGGCTAAGATGTAGCTATACTTCTAATAGCCGACTCTCGGCTTAAAACTAGGTTTAAAGCGTCACGACTTGTAAAGGTACGTGCTAGGCTTTCATTTACAGGGGAAAGATCCAAATAACGTTCTATTGGCAACCCATTGTACCAACCGAAAACCTTATCATCGAGGAATGTGGCTCATAAAGGTGGCATTATAGTGTTACTAAGCTGTCAGAATGAATCAAGGAGGCTAACAAGATTAGGTCCTACCTCGATCCCATCATCTTCAATACTTACGAGGCTGGCAGCCTAAAGTCTGCCATTCGTACTACCGTATTGCTTGATTGCCATAACTCGGGTATGGTAGCCCCTTCATGTTCTATAAGATATATTGCTTATTTCCCTCATCAAGGGACTCTTGGAGTATTTTAAGTCTATCGTTAGGGTAGGCTTCCATGAACTGGTGCTATAGCTCTACCTAGTGCCACTATTGTCTAGGCGACATCGAAAGATAATAGTCCATTCCATCCCCTATGAGAAGTATGGGAAACGCGGTAAACATACCGTAGGGTGGGATGTTGTATTTTGCCAGGAGGTTGTAGAATTGCTCCAAGAAAGTGACTGCATCAGTGTCTACTTCATACTAAAGTCTTTCTATAACCAAAACTGCGAGTTTCCTTGGCTTAGACAACTCTTTTGCACATGTGTCAACCCTGTCTATTTCTGTGAGTTGCCACTCGATGTCACTTGTCCCAAAGCTAGGATGGAATTGGGTTATATTTCTCCCACTGTTATTGTCCTCATGGAGAAGGATAGCATTGACAGGGGATTTGAAGCTCATAAGTGGGTTACTTTGGGTACTCAGCTTCCGTTCTAGCTCCTCTAAATTCCCTTCTTGGATCATCTTTTGTAGATCTTGCAGTAGTCGAACATATTCGTTAGTCCTATGCCCTTTTACTACATGATATGCACGAAAGTGATCTCTATCGGCGGGGATGACTGTACAAAGGGCTTTAAGCTTTACATACCCTAGATTTTCTTATCTTGGTGAATATCTGAGATAGTGACTCGGTCCATGGTGAGATTGGTTGAGGTGGTGCCAGAGTGATTGCGGCACTGACAGCCTCACTTTTCTTTTCTTCCCTCTTTGTATAGGAAGGCTTTAGCTGGTAGGCTTTTGGGGGAGCCACCCTATCATAAAGCTTATTTCTCGCATAATAGGCTACTTCTTCCTACCTGATGCACTCTTCTTCATCGTACTTTTCAATTCTCTTGGCGTATTCCATAAAATCACCGAAAGTATAGAATTTCTTCATTTCCATTTCTTCACAAAATTTGGGATTACATCGCTCTACTAGTTTGATAACTAGGGCATCCATCTTTTGTGTACCGTCCACCAGTGATTGAACTGCGAGCCATCTGCAGTAATAGGCTTCAAAGGGCTCCTTAATACCCTATCGGACCCTCTTTAGGTCCTGCAATGTCATTTCTACTCTGACATTGTAGGCATAATTCTCAATGAAGGTAGTCCAGCTCGACTTTACTTGGCTAAACATCCTCATATGGCAATCAGTAGCTGGACCTCCTAGGGTTGTTTGGAATAAGTTTACCCGATAGACTTCGGGAATGCCCATACTCATCATAATGCGCAGGTACCCCTCAATGTACTCTTCGAAGGAGCCTGTGCCATTGAATGGCAGGACGTAGGGCATGGCAAAATTAGCGAGTAGTGGCTCTGGAATGGAGAGCTCAAACTTTTGTGGATCTATGTATTTAGTGTTGGATGGTTTCATAATGCACTTCAGCTTAGGGATCATTTCTTTGAAATTAGAGAATTTCTTCTTAATCTCCATAACTTTATCACCTGAATCGGAACCTGAGATTCAGACAGCCCTCATGTTACTAATGACAGCTTTAAATTTCTTAACAAAATCCTTAGAAAGGATCATGTCCTGTACGGCTTCGAGTGCTGCCCTATGGTTATCAGCCATTTCATCGCTTAGCTCTGCAAGAGTGGGATCGTCAAAATCTACCACCTTAGGGTCTCTTCTCTAAGGCTGTGTCTTTTTGGATGCCAATGCATGCAACTTTCAGTGAACTGAAACAAAAATGGGTGAGTACATGATTGTGTGCATGATGCACAAGCCAATGGGCTTTTAGGCATGGTTTCTGTGGTGCATGCATATTTATGCGATGTATGTGTATCGCCTACAATGTGTGGTGGTGTTATTTTTTATATTGCTTAATACAGTGGTATGTGTAATGATGGTGTGCTCTAGGAGCTGCTTTTCTATGGTCGTATCGCTTAGTACCAAGGGTATGCATGATAGTGTGCTCTAGGAGTGGCATTTCTGGGATTGTATCACTTAATACTAGGGGTATGCACAATGGTGCACTCTAGGAGTGGCTTTTCTATGGTCATATTGCTTAATACTAGGGTTATGCGCGATGGTGCACTCTAGGAGTGGCTTTTCTAGGGTTGTATCACTTAATACCAGGGGTATGCATGATGGTACGCTCTAGGAGTGGCTTTTCTAGGGTCGTATCACTTAATACCAGGGGTATGCGGGATGGTGTGCTTTTAGAGCGGCTTTTCTAAGGTCGTATTGCTTAATATCAAGGTTTTGCGTGACGGTGATCTCTAGAAGCGGCTTTTCTAGGGTAATATTGCCTAATACCAAGGGTATGCATGATGGTGCATTCTTGGAGTGACTTTTCTAAGGCTGTATTGCTTAATACCAAGGGTATACATGATGGTGCGCTTTGGGAGTGGCTTTTCTAAGGCTGTATCACTTAATACCAATGGTATGCGCGATACTGCGTGATGGGAGCGACTTTTCTAAGGTCATATCATTAATACCAAAGGTATGCGCGATGGTACGCTCTAGGAGTGGCTTTTCCAGGGTCATATCTCTTAGTACCAAGGGTACACATGATGGTGTACTTGCATGGCATGATTATTTCATGTTATGACTGCATGCAAATCATGGTTAAAAGTGATGCAATGTTTGAGCAGGCCAACATGTACTTTGTCAAACTCTCCCTTCCAACCTTATTACTCCATCATAGTGAGTATCTTTCCTAGGTGGAGGGGCTTTTTCCACTATTACCAGCCTGGGGTAGGCGAGGATGTTTTCTCTTTTTATGATTTTAAGAAAATCGTTGGGTATCCCTAGTGAAAGTTTCTAGGCCTGTATTTGCTATATGCTAGGCTAAGTCTAATAAGGTTATAGTTGATGGTAACCGTACATTATGTGCTTTATCCCAAGAACCCTAATCGAGTTCAGGAGCCTATTTTCCACATTTAATATACTAAAACCTAGTGGACTTAATCAAGCCAACTAGATTATATTGTACTACGCATGGCTGGTGTGTCCTAGCTTCATGCCCATACACGAACTCAAGTCAAGTTCTAGAGACACGTCATTGGGAATGATAGGGTTCTAGGTGTAGACGTATGCAGATGCTATTCGGTAAGCCCTAATAATTCCAAATTCAAATGACTTTCACTATTTCATCTTAAATTGATTTTATGGGAAATCAATTATAAAAGAGTGTAATCCCCATCAAAGTCGCGACTGTGAGCGAGCGAGCTTTAGGTGCAATTGACTCATTCGGAGTGCAGATTGGATTGGCACAGCCAATACAGGACTCTTGGGTTTTAATGCGAGGAGTCACCGCTAGAGCGCGAGGCTTGTTGTATGTGTGAACATACTTGGCATTTCCAACTGGACAAAGGGGTCGAGGACTCCTTTGGGGATTAGCCTTTTTTATTGCGGGAGCAGGGTCCCTATTTTATACAATATTAGAATCACCACCTGGATCAGCTCTTCTAGGAAATTCGTAGTATAGCCGATCCAAGCGGGATTCCCATACCGATAAAAGAGAGATTCTGGTTCCGGATGAAATAGTTACTTGCCATTTGAATTTGGATAAATCATATTTTGAAAATCTTTTGTTATTTTAATAAGCAAAAGAAATGAGTTGAGAGATACGACCATTGGGGGCCTAGCCCTTGGAACACGGGCCCAGCAAGACTTGGATTACCTCATGATGTGATTAAGAATGAATGATTGAAAATAACACTTTGACCCACAGTTACCTTTTGTTTGTTGCAGGATGACTAGAAGGCCCGGTACTGACTAGGACTACGTTTGTTTTAGATTTCTTCAAGATTTCTGTGGAGATAACCTCAAAGAGTTTTTTAGTGGATTTATTTGGGTGTTTGGGAATGAGTGGGTAGCATTTTAGCAAAAAGCTGTTTTAAGGAAGTGCGTCTATACCTTGGTATAGTTTTGGGATATTTTTGGTATAGGCTCGATACTACGAGGGATTTTAAGGAGGGGACTGCTTGAATTTTGCTTGTGCTTGCTATTTCTATTGATTGATTGCCTTAGAAATGCTAGGAGCGATTTGCATTTATAGAAATTTAGGGAGCATCGATCGATACATATGGCAGTGTCGATCGACACGATGGATGTTAAAATACCTTCGCTGAGTAATCAGGTCTACATTCCCCTATGAGCGTGAATCGACACAATAGGGAGGCATCGATCTACTCAATTTGGGTGGTGATAGCCTTGTTGAGTCATGGTTATGGGCTTCATCAGTCAGTAGAAAAATTGACATGTGGTATTGTCGATCATCGCTATAGAATAGCGTCGATCGACGTAATGTGGGGTGCAATTAGTGTTGATCGACACTCAAGCTTAATGTGAGCATGGAATTTTCAGTGACCCACGGAATGATGATGACTTTTTGCTCTAACCTTTTACGGTCTAGTTGTTCCATTCTTTTAGAAGTGAATCGCATTTGGCAAGCATGTGTTGATGAATTTATGTCTTTGACCTCGATTAATAATGATTGACTCACGTTTAGAATTAACCATTTCCCTTCCCCGCACGTATAGTAATTTGTTTCATGATTTTCTATAAGATTCGAAAATTTTTAGTGAGTCTCTTAAGATCATTGGATTCTAGACTCTCCGAGGTTTCCAAAATGTCAAGAATCACTTAAATCGGATAACCATAGTGTAAGTTGTGGGTGTTCGAAGTCCGTAGCCTATCCTCCGGGGCCTATTATCTCCCCGTCGATTACCTATTCCAGCGATGGCGGCCGGTGCCATCACTAGGCATTCAGACCATGTGGTCCATGCATTGGGCCGCATGGCTCATGCGGCCTGGGCCAGCCCGCGTCATCTGAGGGGGCCTGTAGAGTCAGGTGATATGGCCTTAGCGTGGGGTCTTCCTAGTTTTGCATTTTTTTGGGTTTTTCTTGCCCTGCAAGTCAGGTTTCATAATTTTTCAGTCAAATCCAAACATTTGGAGGATTAATTATGAGATTTTGCACTTTCTAGGGTTTATAAAAATCCCAAAAGTTCAGATTTGAAAGACTTTTTTGTCTGATTTTTGAAAGAAATTCTAATTTAGAGTTTAAGGATATTTAGGAGGAATAAGTCTCATAAAGTGATGGAAATCTAATCATCTTAATTTCCTAAGCTTTATTAGGCTTCATTTTTTAGCTAAAAAAGTTAAAATCAAGTAGAAATCACACGTAAAAACTGATTTAAATAGGATTTAGGGACTTTTTCCTTACAAATCACTAAATCCCTTGCTAAATTGGTCACTATTTCATTAGGTTTCATCACAAATCTGTCACAAAGCTTGCCAAACTTCCGGTTTGAGTCTCGAGGGTGGATTCACGGCCTTTAGGTAACTTTCTAAGTTCCAATCTATTTCATTTAATTATTTCTTGTCTTTTGCTATGTTTTTGGCTAGTTATCCGGGCGATTTGCCCTTGTTTTTTACTTTTTTTATGATTTTCCTGCAAAGCTCTGGCTGAATGTTCTAGCGAATGTCAGGCCACCTGAGCGACATGGCTGGCCGACTCAGCAAGTCGGCCTACGTGTTATTCAAGTTCCCAATTGTTATTTCACCGGATTTTTCGGGTTCTTTCCCCCCGAACTGAAAAACCAAAGTTATTTTAGCATTCTAAGTCTAAATCTATTGTAATCGTGTAGGAAATGACTTGAAGTGTCAATAATCTTGGGTTTCAGGTACAAAAATATTGATTCTGACTTGTTTAGAAACTTTTTCCGGTAGACGACTTTAGTGGGCGGAAGGCTGACTGAGTGTCATCTAGGCCAACTCACAGAGTCAACTTTCCATGTCACGGAGTCGGCCTACTACCTCGCTAAGTCGGCCTACTTGTAAAAAATGTCCAAATGGTCCTTGTTTGTTTTATTTTGTGTTTTTGGCCCTATTTTGTCGTTTTAATGCATTTTCAGCCCCAATTCTCACCCCGAAGAAATCTTCAAAAATCACAAATAATCTGAAATTAATTAAATTAATTTTTAATCTGCTTGAATTATTTTATTAATTATTAAATTGGTTAAATCTTCATTTTAATGGCCTAAAAATGATCCTTTTACTACATAAATGCCTAATAAATCTCTTTTACCCTAAATGAAAATCCCAACAATATTTTGTAAATATTAAATCTATTTTTAGGTTGTTTAGTTAATTTATTTCATATTTTTAGGTTGTTAGATAATTAACTAATACCCAAAAATTGTGTTTTTAGTCCCCGAAAAAATCAAAAAATATGTTTTATCCATTTATGTGTTTATTTTCTTCCGTTTATTCATTTATGCCTTATTTATTATTCTTCGCATATATCTTTTGCCTCGTTTGGAGCTGGGTCCGAGTCGATAAGCTCGGTTGAAACTCGGTTTCACCCCTTTATTTATTTATTTATCTGCTTATTTATTTTTCCACACTAAAAAAATTTATAGGCATTCGTAAAGCCTTGTAATAATTATTTTATTTGCTTTATTTACCGCTTTCCGTGTGATGTGTGGCATATAAACTAAAAACTCCCAAACTATAATCGGATTTAAATCGCATAAGAACTAAAGTCGTGTTTATTAAAGTGTAAATGATTTGATTTAAAAATTAAAAAGTAAGCAATGTTATCCGAACATGGAATCTCTATTTTAAGGTACGGTCCAACCACCCAGTGGGAATATCGTCCCCAAATTCCCAGTAGAGCTAAACCGGGTCGCGACTCTATCTTAAAATACGGGATTTCAAGTCTTCTATCCCTTAACATGCAAATTAGACTTAAACTCAACTTCAACATCATTTTCAGCATTAGTTTCATCACGCTTAAAATGAGGACAATCCCTTAGCACGCTTTACAGTGCTCATTGTTTTTCCGCCCCCCGTGCTACGCATCTCACGTGGTCCTTGCGGTGGGAAAGAGGTCGCCCGCGCATAGTGGCAACTTTGCTGGGGATTTCCTTTTAACTTAAAACTTGAAAATTGCTTTCATTTTCAAAGTTGGTTAAAGGATTTTGATGATGTGCCTAAATCATTTTTGAATCAATGCTTTATTTGTTATGCCCTTTGTCTTTATCGCTTAGTTAGTTTCTAAGTTTTAAAGTGCCATTCTTATCACCCCCGTGAATCTCACTTGTATACCTCATGCCCTGCAGGAATTGGGGATATTTGTGGGTGGATCACTCATTTTAACCAATGTGTAATTCCCACGATTGCACTCATTTGAGGAGTGGTTGAGTTATACGGAATCAAGGTAAACAAGACCCTTCGACAGTGTCGTTCATAACAACAGCATTTTGAGACTATGAATTGTGACAAAACTAGCCATAACAACTTCCCCTTAGGCTCACTGGAATAATCTAGATTTAGGTTGCATACTCTCTTGCCAATCCCAGGTGCTAGAGCTAACCCCATAATCCAAATTGGCATTGTACGGGAGTCATAAGGTTGGAAGAGGTTTATTCGCTTTCGTGTGCTACTTATTTTGTACTCATGCATCTGCACTTCATGCATAGGCAACCTATGGCCGACCTTTATTTTTGGTTTTTGCTTACCTCTACTCTCCCCTCGCTTAAAGGGGGAATTTAACAAAATGCCTGAGATCATTTGAGACCCGACGACCCGTACCTAGTTCGCTAGGCATAGCAAGGAATTTGTATATCTCACGTATTTTGGGGTTAAGCAGTGCATCATAGCTCTTCTGCTCTCTACCTCTCTAAACCTCCCCCATATATTTAGCATTCATCACTCGAATACTTATGTAATCATCCATCTCATTCATGGTTTGATTTGGGCTGATCATCTTCCAATTTCTGTAGCTAGGTTGAGATGTCCCTATCGCTACAGTCCTGTTTGGATATGCCTAGATCACCATTTAATCCGTTAGCCACTGAGTTTAGTGTTAAAATCAGTTCATCCTACCATGTTTGATCCGCGTTTGAATGATGCGCCTCATGAGAGCACTCCTTCCCCTTCTCCCTCCTAGCCTCATTAGAGTCAGGGTCAGGGGCAATGCCAGTTGGGTTCTGAGTTGGCTAATGCTATGGCTATGTTCCTGCAATTAGATATATTTCAGGCCACTATTCAAGAGCAAGTTAGATTGGCTCTCAGGGAGGAAAGAGAGACTAAAAGGCGAGCGGGGCCTGTAATTCAAGCACAGGGGGAGATCGTTTAGAATATGGCTAGTTAGTCTCCTCCAGTTCAGAATTAGTTTTCAGTTCTACCACTTCCCCCTGTTCATCCTATCCAACAGAGCCAATTTCAGTTTGGTCAGAGTTCCTCTCAACCACCCTTGTCATTTGCTCCGCCAACCTTTGGTTTTACTCCCCTTGTTCCTTCAAGGCCCATTAGCCAAGCTCCTATATTCCCAGCTTTATCAAAGGGTTTTAGCCTACAAATGGTTGTTCCACCCAGCGATTTCGTCATCTTCTCGATGCCGCCAATGCTATTTGCATCATCTCCCCCCAATTTTATGGTTACCCCGCACAAAATTGCTTACCTCCAGAATCCTTTTGCTCCCCCTCAGATCGAGATCTCGACTCCTCCACCATTTTAGTTTGGATCATCTTCACTGCTCAACGACCAGATCATGCAGGCTCCTACGTGACACCATGCGACCAGGTCATGCAACCTCCGAGAGTGACACCCGAAATAACGGCTTTCTTCAGGGAATTTCTGAATGTGGGCGAGGATAAGGAAGAAGTGAGAGATGATGATTGGGTGCCCAAGAATTTTTCAATGCCTCGAATGGAAGATTATTCAGGTGAGGGACCTCCCAAGTCCCACATAGTGTTGTATGAGTGGATCATGCATATCCAAAAGTTTGGGGACAAAGTCCTCGCCAAGTTATTCCCATGTACCCTTTTAGGACCTGCTCTCGAGTGGTACTATACCCTCCTAGAGTCCACAATCCTAGATTGGAAACTCCTATCTGAACCTTTGATTGCCCACTATCGATTTAATTCCACAATGAAGACCACCATTCAACATCTTGAGGTAGTCAAGCAAAATCAAGGTGAATCCTTCAAGTCATATTTCAATAGATGGATGCCCACTTAGGTTCTCTTAAAGCAAAAGCTTAACCTAAAAGAAATGATCCCAAAGTTGCTTGACGGGGGTCTCCCAATGCTTTGAAAAGAGATGGAAATTGACTCATTCAAATTTTATCAAAAGGTCTTTGAAAAGGCCAAGAAAATCGAGCATCGTGAGGAGAAAGAAAAAGCTAGAAAGCCGAGTGGCAGCAAACCTCATTCAATAAGAACAACAATTATGGAACTTTGGAAACTACTCCTGTTCTAACCAGTGAGGGGAATGTCTCTGCAGCCCAAGCCATTACCCAAGAGAATGCTTTGACCACCTAGGTTGCTCCTCGTAAAGGGATCTTTGTATCTCCATAGAAATTGCCCCTTAGTGTAATTTTCTCCAAGCTGTGGGAGACATGCCAACTTAACCCTATGCGTGAGTACATACCTGCCACCGCCGAAGAGAGGGGAAGCTTCTGCAAGTATCATGTTTAGAAAGGGCATTCAACTAATTAGTGCTGGACTCTAGTTTTTGCTATTACTTGAATGGTTAAGGAAGGGAAGATCAAAGAGCCGGCTAGGAGAACTGATGTTGAAGGGAAACCATTACCGACTTCGAATGATGAGATAGGGACAATCAACTTTGGTCTGCCCAAAGAATTTGTGTAGGCCATGATCTTATTCAGTTCAGCTGACACAGTTATAGAAGCCAATTCTATCACCGACAAGAATCCTGTGAGGTCTCTAGCGGATGAAGAAGATTAGTTATGAGCCGAGCAAGTGAAAGTTTTTGATTTTATCCTGGACGACACACCAATGAAAGCTATCAAGAATGCCTGATCTACCAGCACCACCAATCAAGATCGTCCGCCTATGGAGGATGACTTTTATATGACGTAATTTTCTTTCTTTATGTTTCTGGTATTTTGATGAGATAATTCTGCCTTTAAGGCACTTTAATTTAATGAAAGACTCTCATTGTGTTTACTCGTTTGATGTTTTGCCCAATGGGTCCATACATTCATTTTTGTCAAAAGTATAACGTGTTCAGTATTCATGATGTTTCTTTAATTGAGATAAATTTGAGTATGAATGATAACCTAAAACGATAACCATTTCTTATGACCTAACCTCTGAAAGAAAAAGAGAGATTAAAGAGTGCTTTAAAATCATGATAATGCTTCTACCTAATCATACCTAGCCACACTCAAGGTTCATTGTCAGATTGTCAACCATCTAAGTTCTTCCTTGGATAGGTTCAATATGTCAATTAGCTCATTGCATACCACTCGATACACAAACCCATTTTCAAGATACTGAAGAAGGGTCAGCCTATTATGGACAAAGAACACCGCTTAATTGACTTCGACGGAGATTGATCGACAAACATAATCGATGAGATTCAACCTTCATTAACAAATGAAAACTGCTTCATCATCATAAGGGCAGGTCACTTCTCAAAATAGGGGGAAGCTGAGTCTTTCACTAACATTACCATCAAGAGGATGGCCAAGTTCATCGAGAAGTGCATCTTCACTTGGTATGGATTACTTCATCACATTGTCTCAGACTACGTATTTCAGTTCCAAGGGGTGATAGTTGATTTAATTAAGAAATATGGGATTGAGCACCGTAGGGATTCCCCCTACAGACAACAAGCTAATGGGGCAACTGAAGCCACAAATAAGCTTCTCAAAAGGTTTGTTTTTGGGAGCACCACAAGGGTCAGAGTTTGAGCCAATAAACCACCATTTGATCTTTGTGGGTACCGTACGAGTCATAGAATTCCCGCGAATTCGAAAACCTTTCTCCTTTATCTATGGAATGGAAGTCATGCTAGTAACGAATGCTAAGATGAAATCCTTGAAAGTCACGCTAAACCCAAGTCAAAGGGACCCCCATGGACTAAAGCGCAGTTTGAACAGCTTAAACAATCTTCAAATGTACTAGCAGTGCATAGCAAGAGCGTAAGATGACCGAGCTAAGAATTATGAGTATCCATCAAGGGCTAATGATCTGATTCCAAAGCAATGAAGCCTACCAACACCGACCAAAGGGGTAATTTCAGACTGAATGGGGAAGGACCTTGCATAATGACATAGGTACTCGGTTCAAGGGGTATGGAGGTTATGGATGGTAGCGAATTCGTAAACCCTATTGATCAAAACAGGTTGAAGCATTATTATACCTAATCAAAATAATCAAATTTAGAAAAGTGGCCCATAAAAATACATCAATCAATCAACGGTGAGTGGTCCTCTACTGCTCGGGCAGAAATTAAGGTGTATCCCGCTAATCGATATTCTACAAATTGGTCAGGCAAAAGTTGGGGTGCAAGATTAGCCCGCTAGGCTGAAAACCCAAAAAGTGCGGTCTAGGCAAAATTTAGGGCAATGTGAGCAATGAGAGTGTGTTGGCTAGAAAACCTTCATAGGCTAGTTAACACTAGAGTTTGGGTCAATAGAAATGGTTATCATCATCATGTACTCACACTTACTTTATTTAATGGAAATGTCATTTTACTAAATTCTTTATGTTTGTGCTTGAATGAATATATTGGGACCAACAGATGAAATGCAACGGATGAGTTGCACGTGGGGCTCCATACAGTCATCTCAATTCCTCAAAAGAAAAGAATGATAGCAAAAGGGAAAGATCTTGATAGACTGAAAACAACGAGCTCTATGCAAAAGCTAGGACCAGTCTGCTAGATTGAAAACCTGAAAAGGGCGGTCCAAGCAAAAATTAGGACATAAAAGTAGAAAATAAAAGTTTGATGGGCAAAACACAATGTTTAGGCCTATGCAAAAGTAAAGATAGCGCAATCATCAATCACCCAAAAGGCCCTGCATCCTCATCATCATCATCATCGTCCTAATCAAAGTCCAAAGCTCAAACCAGCTTCTCCTCTGCTGACAAAGGATTGCGTCCTAGGTACCTATCTCTCCACTCAAACCACGAGCATAGGCGCTTCGTCCATCTCCATAATCTCCCAACCTATTGAAGCCATCCTCCGTAGAATCCATCGGTAGTGATAGCGTCCAGCCGATCATAATCTAAGGTCACGTAGCTCGCTCGGCGGGCCCATACCTCTCTAGCATGGCCAAGAAGATAGGCTAAGAATGGTCCATCCTCAAAATCACCCAAGTACAGAGGGACCCTCTATCATTGCCCCCACTGTCGACAAAAGCAATAAGGCGAGTAAGACTCAAAGTATCATAGCCCTACAAGCTGTACTTTTTCTCCATCGGTGCCCACCTAAACATTTGACTTCTCCTGCCAACAGTAGACCCAGTGAATGTTAGCATCGGATAAGCCCTCTATGATCCCCATCCAATCTCTAGCTATTAGGGTATCGTGGCCAACAGTGATATGAGCCCTGTGATGATAATTCTTGGGCTCATATCATCTTGAAGCGCCCCTAGAATCCTCGAGCAAAGCTAGTTTCTCTAGGAGCCGAACTTGTAGATTTAGATTTAGATTTAGTTTCAGATTTAGATTCAGTTTTAGTGTCAGTTTCAGTTTTAGTTTTAGTTTCAGTTTCAGATTTAAATTTAGTTTCAGTTTCAGATTCAGTTTCAGTTTTAGATTCAGATTCAGAGTCAGTTTTAGATTCAGTTTCAGTTTTAGATTCAGATTTAGAGTCAGTTTTAGATTCAGTTTCAATTTTGGTCTTAGATTCAGATTCAACTTTAGTGTCAATTTTAGATTCAGATATAGTTTTAGTTTTAGTTTTAGATTTTGATTCAGTATCGGTTTTGGGTTTAGAGTCAGTTAAGGGAATACCTACAGTGTAGAGAAGTGGTCTCTGATTTGGTCTAGATCACCGACAGTTCTATCTAAATGGAATAGGGTCTCAACTAACCCTAGAAATAATGGAGATATGCTCTTTGAGGCATTTCGAATCATCGAAACTAGCTGAAATAGGGCAACGGTGCCAACCTTGCAAATAAACTCAGCCATAAGCAATAGAGCCACTATAAAAGCATAAGAAATATGTGACCTAGGAGTGGCTATGTACCAATCAAGTACCCTACTGAGATCAAATCCTGGTGATCTAGGAATCTGGGAAAGAAAACTAGTAGGGGCATCCAGGTTCTATAACCCAGTCAGCTGATCCTTAACCCCAAAGTGCATCACCGATAAAACAAAGCACATCCTGTTAGTGCAGATCATCCCAAGAATAGCATGATACTCCTCCACCATTGGGTGCAGCTCAAAGCCCGAGAAGTGGAATACATGGTCCATCGGGTCCTAATAGAGGAACACTGTGTGGAGGAAGGCCACTCCGAAAACCTCCAGCCTCTCCCAATCAGAGCTTGCTAAAGTGCACATAAACTGCCTCAGCCTAGCATTGTGTTTCTCTATTAGTGATCTCTCTCTGCCAATCGCCTATCAAATAAGGTTGCATCCATTAATTCAGATGATTGTAAGCATTAATTAGTTCATTCCTAGTCAAGCATCTATTGTGCCTAGCATTCATCTAGCGAGCGAACAACACAATCAAACAAGCAAACAAGCCAAGTATCACACAATCAAATCATCCACAAGTTCACAAATGCATCAAGTAAAATAAAAATGCATAAGAGTAAGGGCTCATCTGAGGTGGCCCTCAGACCTCCCCTCTGAGGTAGCAAGCCTTAAAGCTTGACTTGCACTAGGTCCGTGTGGGGTAATTAAACCCATAAGTTGCATCCCTAGAAAGCTCATCATCTCTAAGGTAGGCTGAAAGTGCACAGACTGGCTCACATCAATCATGGTGATCTCATTATCATCTCCCTCATTGCTATAGCTGCCATCGCGAGCTTCCTCCTCCCTCTCTAATTGGTTTTGTCGCTCCTCTACCCTCTCAACATGGCCCCTCAATGCCTCCATCTCTCGTGCATACTACTCCTTCTACTAAACTAGCTACCTCTTATAGTCTGCCGCCTCCCGGGCTAGTCGACCCTCATAATCTCTCCTCTCTCGACCCTATTAGCTCTAGTAATTCGCGTACTCATGATTGATCTACATGCACTCCTCTCGCTTACTCTAATACTTGTCTTACTCCAACCTAACCAAGAGCTGCAAATATTAGTGATCAGCCCAACAATTCATGCATTCATATCATACATGCATAAAGCTAACAAATATCCTATATGCTTTTCTTGTTTTAAATCTTAATAGGTTGTAAGATAAAATCTTACCTAGCCTACGGAATCCTTTGCAGTGACCAAGTCCCTCATGCTAAAGCAACCCCGGGCCAAGCGCTTAGCCTCCGAGATAGGTACCTACACAATCAAAAGTAGAACCAACCAATCAATATGGTTGGATGACAACATTATATAAGAATCGACAAAGTGAAGCATGAGTTAGATTGTTACGTAGGTGGTCTCCAGCAGGGCGAAGGTCAAAGGCGTGGTATACTCCTCAATGCACCTGGGCTCTGGGACTCCCGGACTGGTCATTAGGTATAAAGAGGTATCCAGCTGATTTACCAATACTCCCTCAATGAATCTCGGTGGGAACACTCTCTGAGTAGGAGGAGTTGGTCTAACAGAAATGGTCTCTAGGTTCATCGTATATTAGTGTGAAGGCCCTGGGTACGCTCCAGTATTAAGAACGAGGTGCTCCCCTCTTGTCTCTTTGGGTCCCCTGAAATCAAGAGAAAAGGCATATCAATCAGTCAAATCAAAGTCAGAGTAATATAGTGATTTCAGCAATTATGGTGAGTTTACCAGAAGTTTGAGAGGTGCACCCCTCAGTGCCCCCGCCTAGGGGTAGGTGGCTCAACGCCTGACCCAACATCACCAGAAAGCATCTCATTTGGGTCTATATCAGCATCCTATCATCATCCTTGGAAGGAAAATCATCAGCATCGTCGTCAATCCTATCAAGTCCGGCACTACCCTCTGTCTGAACACCATCATCACCAAATGTGAAGTTTTGCTCCATATCATCTCGTTCCCTCCTAGGGCAAGAAGGAATAAGTCTCCTCAGATGGGCATCATAATCTCTGCCAATCGAGGCCATCTGGACCTGGTCGCCTCCCCTCAAATGAGCCTGGTTCTGAGCCGATGACCCCCAATCCCCCCAGCCGTAAGATAAACTTTAATACTCTTCGGCATGGGGTAGAGAAATAATGATCGCTGTGAAGCATGCTAAGTGATATTCCTTATTTTAGAGTGATGAAAATGGATAATGGAAGCGATGTTGAAGTTAAAATTTAGACCAATTCATGTGTTGAGGGATACGAGACTTAGAATCCCGTATTTTAAGATAGAGTCGCCATCCGATTAAATTCCACCGAGAATTTGTACAATATTCCCACCAGGTGGTTAGACTGTACCTTAAAACAGAGATTCTAGGCTCGAATGATGTTGCTTACTTTTCAATTTTTAAATCAAGCTGATTATATTTTAACAAACATGACCTTAGTTATTATGCGATTTATTCCGATTATTGCTTGGTGTTTTCAGTTTATATGCCATACATTACACGGAAAGCAATAAATAAAGCAAAGTAAGAAAATAAAATCATTACAAGGCTTCACAAATACCTATACATTTTTCTAATGTAAGAAGATAAATAAAGCGATAAATGAATAAACGGGTGAAACCGGGTTTTAACTGAGCTTACTGACTCAGACTGACTCCAAATGAGGCAATAGATATACGGAGTTTAATCGTAAATAAAGCATGGATAAATAAATGTGAAAAATAAACACCTAGCACGAAGAAAACGTATTTTTTGGAATTTTTAGGATAAAAACATGATTTTTGAGCATTAATTAACTATCTAACAACCTAAGAAGGCAAAATAGATTAACTAAATATCCTAAAATCAAATTTAGCATATTCAGAATATTTTTGGAATTTTTAGTTGATAGAAAATGATTTATTTAGATTTATTTAGTTAAAAACACCATTTTAAACCATTTAAAATGCATATTAAATCAAATAAAAATAAAAATAAAATCTAAAAACAGAATAACATAATAAAAAATAGTTTTAGATTATACATAATTTTTTGGAAATTTTTTGGGTTGAAATCGGGGTAAAAAACGCAAGAAATAGGCGAAAAAGGGCTAAAAACAGCTTTTGGCTGCAAAGGGCTTTGGTGACAACCCTAACCGCCACTGCTATAGCCTTGGCCGCTATAGTGGCAATGTGAAGGCTATAGTAGCGGCGGTCAAGGCAGTCATAATAGCCTTTGCCGCGCCAAACCATTTTTAGGGGGGATACTGGTGTTTTTGCATCCATAAACTCGAAATCATTGAAGTTTTAAGTCATAATCAACTATATTTCAATAGATCTAGGCTTAAAACACTTGCATAATGTTGATTTTATAGATTTGGGTAAGTAAATACCCAAAAATTGTAAGAAATAATGGGACCTCTATAGGCGTGGAGTTCACCTCCATAGCTATAGCCTTCACCGCTGCAACAGTAGCGACCAAGGCTATAGGAGTGGAGGTGAAGGCTATCCCTATAGAGGTCAGATTATTTTTCAATGGTTTTCCAAGAACACCAAGAAAAAAACCAAGAAATAATACGAAAAGCAGCAAAAACAACAATAAAAGATAATAAATGAAGTAAAAGATCAAGGGAACTTAGTTTTGTTACATCTAGGCCGTGAATCTATCTTGGAATACTTGAATCAGATGTTTGGCAAGCTTTTGATGATTTTCTGATAGAATGGCGATGAAAATAGTGACGGATTATTTGGGTGGTATTTGAGGAAAAGTCTCTAAAACCCTATTTAATCCATTTTAACCTACAATTTCTAACTGATTTTAGTGTTTAAGCTACGAGATCAAGCCTAAGAACAACTAAGAATCAAGATTAGAGAGGATTAAACCTGGATTCTAGCTTTTCTTAAGCTTTCTCTCTCTAGTTCTTCTTTTTCTCTCACTTGTTCTTGATTTTTCTCTCTAAAATGATTTCTAAATCCTAAAATCTAGAGAAAAAGTCCCCCCCTCTCTCTTGAATTGGTTTAAATACTCTCAGACACAAAAATCCACCGACTTAGGCAAAATTTAGGGAAAAATATATGGCCAAATCACGAGAGGAGAGAGAAATAAAGTGGCACGGCTTGAAAGCGGTCGTACCATGCCCACCGCCACCGTCACAACGGTGAACGCCATAGGGGCGGTGGTCACCGCCCTGACATCAGCCTCTACTGGCATAACAGTGGCGGTGGTGGCTGCCATAATGGCGGGGGGGGCCCATACAAGGGTGGCCCTCCCGATGGCGTTCACCACTATAAAGGTGGTAGTGACCGCCACTACGGCGGTGGTGACCGCTACAAGAGTGGCGGCCACCGTCGCTAGAGGGCAGGCTGCCACCGCCACTGCTGCCGGCGGTGGTGGCAGCAAAAGAGCCTAAGGGTGTCTAGGTTTTGGAATTAGGGTTAGGGTTTAGGTAGGGTTAATTAGGCTTTAGGTAGGGTTTTTGTTGATTAGGTTTAGGTAGGGCAATTTTAGGGCAGATTTAGGGTTTTAGCTTCCAACACCTATATCTTTCACTACAGTTATTCGATTAAGGCAATTCTTAACATTTCATAAAGCTCGAAGAGTCAAAAATCCAATAGAATGAACAAGACTTGCTGAAAATGTTTGAATCTTATAGAAAATCATGAAACAAATTATTGCGTGCGAGTGAAAGGAAATGGTTAATCGAAAATGAATGCGAGCGATATTTAAGCTCCGCCAAAGGTCCGAAATCATAAAAAATGTACTTTCCAAACACAATTCAACCTTCCAAGACTAGAACAACTAAACCACATGAGGTCAAAGCAATAAGCCATCATCATTCCAATGGTCACCAAAAAGCCCGTGCTCACAGGCTGCCCCTTTAGAGATTACCACTTAGTGAGCCAAGTGTGATCTCACAAAAGAGCAAGGGATAGAGGGTTATACTGAAGGCATAGATTCTTGAACTAGTTATCTACTAGGGTTACCATCAACAGACTTATCAAGAACAAGATTCTGACTTGGTTGATTTGATTCGGTATACCTATTAAGAGAGACTTGAGGTTTACCAAGCGAGAGCTTGGGCTTTTGATGGATTGCCAAGCATGGGCTTGGGTTTTTATGGCTTCACCAAGCATGGGCTTTGGCATTTGATGGATTGCTAAGCATGGGCTTAGGCTTCTGATGCCTTGCGAAGCATAGGCTTGGGTTTTTTATGGATTGCCAAGCACGTGCTTAGGCTTTTGAGGCTTTATCAAGCATGGACTTGGGCTTTTGAGGTTTACCAAGCATGAGCTTGGGCTTTTAAGGTTGGCCAAGCATGAGCTTGGGCTTTTGAGGTTTGCCAAGCATGGGCTTAGGCCTTTGAAGGATTGCTAAGCATGAGCTTGGGCTTTTGAGGTTTTGCCAAGCATGGGCTTGGACTTTTTAGGGTTTTGCCAAGCGTGAGCCTGGGCTTTTGAGGTTTACCAAGCACGGGCTTAGGCTTTTGAGGCTTGCCAAGCATGAGCTTAGGCTTTTAATGTTTGCCAAGCACGGGCTCGGGCTTTTGACCGATTGCCAAGCATGAGCTTGGGCTTTTAAGGTTTTGCCAAGCATGGGCTTGGGCTTTTTTGGGTTTGCCAAGCATGAGCTTGGGCTTTGAGGTTTACCAAGCATAGGCTTGGGCTTTTGAGGATTGTCAAGCATGAGCTTGGGCTTTTGAGGTTTGCCAAGCACGGGCTTGGGCTTTTGATGGATTGCCAAGCATGAGCTTGGGCTTTTGAGTTTTGCCAAGCATGAGTTGGGCTTTTGAGGTTTACCAAGCATGGGCTTCAACTTCTAACAAATTGCTAAGCACGACCTTGGGCTTTTGAGGTTTGCCAAGCATGAGTTGGGCTTTTAAGGTTTGACAAGCACGTGCTTAGGCTTTTGATAGATTGCTAAGCACGAGTTTGGGCTTTTGAGGTTTTGCCAAGCATGAGCCTGGGCTTTTGTGGGGTTTGCCAAGAATGAGCCTAGGCTTTTGAGGGATGCCAAGAACTTCTGACGAGACTGGACTGGGATTTCCTTGGCTTGAATTGCATGTTGGGAATATCAAATGGATCCCTGGACTGGAACGCATACCAAGAACTTAACAGGAAGATGCCGAGGACTTCTAATGATGTCGGACTGGGATTTGCTGAAAAATGCCCAAGGAGACCATTGGACTAAACGCACTGTGCCTACCATAGAAATTTTGAGATATTAGAGCGAGTTATGAGCTGCACTTTTATTGCTTAATTGATTCTGCCGAGACAAAAAATTTTGCCCCTTCAATTAAGCAACAAAAATGGAAGAATGAAACCAAAATAAAGTTGAGATTTCTGAAAATCCAGAGAGATTGTTGAGGCTGAGCGCCGAATCTAGCTGATGTGCCCCTAGGTATTTGCATTAAGGTGCCCCTAGGTATTTCCCTTGAGGTGCCCCTGGGAGAAACTTTTAAGTTCTAATTTTATGATCCATGGTTGGCCGTCCTTCTAAATTGCCCCATGGTGCGCCTGTCAAGAAGGCTTTAAACCATTAGTAAGCCATATAAATCACATTTTTATTGCTTAATTGATTTTGTGGAACAAAAAATATTTTTGCCCCTTCAATTAAGCAATAAAAATGGAAGAAAAAGAAATAAGAGTTAAGATTTCCGGGAGGCCGGAGAAACTACCAATGTTGAGCACTGAGACTAGCTGATGTGCCTCTGTGTGAAATTTTTTCTTCGAATGTAGGACAGAAGACAATTCTGAGATGCCCCTTGATACAAGCTCTTGCTTGGAGGCCGAGCGCATAGCCCGAGGATATTTTTCTTTACTTTGTTTCCTGTGGAATTCAGCATAGAATAATAGACATGACCTTTATGAACATTATGCATGAATGTATAAATGCATGAGATACCCGAACTGGTCATCTTCAATCTGACTGATTAACTTGCTTGATTGACTTTGCTCAATTTGGGGAAAGATCGACTAGCTTGAAAAGGGAGGATACATGGAATTGCCTTGCGGTACGGACAGGACAAGAATGCCCCTAGAGGATGATTAGGGATGTTGCGCAGATTAGGTGAGATTGCCCCTAGTGGAGAACTAGGGAAGCTATGGCGATTTGACAGTGAATTGATTGCTGGATCAGGCATGATGGAGACAAAGGGGGTGTATGACGCAAGGTTCAAGATTTTGGATAATGAACGACTAGATGCTGTCACTACCAATGAATTCTACCAAGGATGGCTTTAGAAGATTAGGATGTTACAAACTTGAGATGCTTAGTCACAATTGAAATTGGAGCGGACATGGGCAAAGGACGAATTTGAATCCTTCAAATCTATTAGACCGGCGAACATATTCTTGCATTCGGATGCTGATGGCGATGATGCAGGTATCTTGATGTGATTGATGGCAGTCATTAATCTTTGTTCTAATTGTCTTAATTTTTGCATAGACCCAGACATTGTGTCAGGCCCATCCGACTAGTTCATTTTGCTTTCATGTTATAATTTTTGCTTGGACCGCCCTTTTTGGGTTTTAAATCCACCAGACTTTAATGACTTTTGCATAGACCTTGATTCTTTTCAGTTTATCAGGATTTTGGCCTTTCATATTTGTTTTTCTTTTCTTTTGAGGTATTGGGTTGACTGCATAGAACCCTACGTTCGACTCATCTATTGCATTTTGCCTTTTGGGCCTAATAAATTCATTGAAGCACCAACATAAAGGATTCAGTAAAATGACATTTCAATTAAATGAAGTTAGTTTGAGTACACGATGATGATAACCATTTCTACCAACTCAAACTCTAAAGCTAACTAGCCTATAAAGGTTTTCTAGCTAACATCCTTTTATGGCTCACTTTACCCTAATTTTTGCCTAGGCCGCCCTTTTTCGGGTTTTTAGCCTAGTGGGTCATTTTGCACCCTAACTTTTGCCTGAATGGTTTGTAGAATACCGATCAGCGGGATACACCCTCTTTTTTGCTTAAGTAGTAGAGGACCACTAGTCGGGTGATTGATTTATATATGCTTTTTATATGCCGCTTTTCTGGATTTTATTCGTTTTAGTTAGATATGATAATGCTTCGACCTGATTTGATTGATGGGGTTTACGAACTTGGTACCATCCAAAATCTTCATGCCCCTAGAACCGGTTATGTTTCTGATTACATAAGGTCTTTCCCAATTCAGTTGGAACTTCCCCCTTGGGTCAGTGTTGGCAGGCTTTGCTTGCTTTAGAATCAGATCGTTGGCCTTTGATGGATACTCGATGCTTGACCCAGTTGCGGGGCCCCTTTGCCATGCCTTTGATACATCTAAAGACTAATTAAGCTGCTCAGGCTACGCCTTAGTCCATGGGGGTCTCTTTGATGCTGGGTTCAATACGAATCTCGGACTTCATCTTGGTCTTGGTTGGTAGCATGGTTTCTATTTCGCAGGCACAAGAACAAGGTGTTCGGAGAATTTGTACACTTGCATGGTACCCATAAAGAGCAATCGGTGGTTTATTGGTGCTCTTAGACATAAACCTTTTATGAAGCTAGTTTGTGGCTTTAGTTATCCTATTGGCTTGTGGTTGGATGGGTAAAGGTCTGCGGTGCTCGGACCCAAATTTCTTGAACGATCAGTGGTTGCTCCTTGGGATTGAAACCCATTGCTTGAAATGATGTGATGAGGTAGGCCACACCGAGGCAAGATGTGTTTCTTGATGAACTTTGCCATCTTCTTAGCAGTAATGTCGATGAAAGACTCAGCTTCCCCCTATGCTGATGAGGGTCAAATCTTGTTGATCATATGCGTCCCCCTCACCGAGAATGGCCAAGGAGGAGAGAAATAGGGAAGGTGTGGAGAGTTGGAAGAGATAGGGTATTAGGAAAAGGCATTGTTCTATAGGGGTGGGAAATTTGATAATGGGTGGGCGAAGAAAAGATAAGCCACAATTCTATCGAAGATGATCAGACGATGTTCTTCAACCATAATCGGCTGACACTTCTTCGATAGCTTGAAAATCGGTTTGCATATAGTTGTGAGTCCAGCGATGGATTGATTGACATATTGGATCTATCCCAGGAAGGACTGAGCTTCTTTTGCTGTTTCAGGCATGGAGATGACATGCTCGGGAATCCGATGACAAACCCTGGGTGTCTAGGTATGACTAGGCGAAAGCGCTATCATGATCTTTAAGCACTCGTTATCTCTCATTTTCTTTCAAAGGTTAGGTCATTAGAAAGTGGTTACCATTTTAGATTATCATCTGTACTCAAACTTATTTTAGTTAAAGAAATGTCACGAATACTGAACACATTATGCTTATGACAAAAATGAATGCATGGACCCAACGGGCGAAACATCAAACCGATAAGCGAAAAGAGAGAGTCTTTTATTAAATTAAAGTTCCTTAAAGGCATAATTGTTCACATATAGATGCTATAAAAAAGAAAATTACATAATAGATAGATAGGCAACCTCCACAGGAGGAGGGTCTTGAGCTGCAGTGTTGGTAGATTAAGCACCCTCGATAGGTTTCATTGGCTCGTCGCCCAGGTTGAAATCCAAAACTTCCATGCGCTCGACTGATGACTTGTCTCCTTCATTCACTGGAGACCTCGCGGGATTTTTGCCTTTGGAAAAGATGGCTCTAATGATATCTTGTGGACCCCTAACTCCCTTTGGTGAGCCAAAAAGTGGAGGTGAATCCTAACAGGTAAATGCTTTTTGAGGCTCAACTATCTTTGCTTCCCTCACTAAACGGTGGATGCCTTGAATCAATTTCTGAAATTCGATAGTGCGGTGGCTTCTTTTGACATGATATGCGTAAAAGTTATTCTTCTCCTCCTCTTGAGGGGGCCTATGCTGGCGAAGGGGTCTAAGGAGGCTGCGCTCCCTTAAGGTGGCTAAGATTACGCTGAGGGGAATTTCCATGGATTTACAACATTCTCTGGGTTATCCCAGGGAGCTACTACAACTAGTTCCTGAGCAATCATCCAATCCTAAGGGGATGACCCGAGATTTGACTTACTGGCTTGCAAAAGTTTGTCCTTTACCTCGGCCCGTGATGGGACAACATGAGGTCCTTCACGCTCTTTAAGCTTTGCGTTTTGCCTCTCTTCAAAACTAAAGATTAGGAACTTATGTAGTAGAGCCTCCATTTCAGCCGTCATGCCCGGGGATTGCATGACCTAGTCCTTGGACGAATGGGGTGCTAACTGATGCATGAGAGCTTCAATTTCAGGTGTCATGCCTAGAGGTTGCATAACCTGGTCGGTAAAGGGATAGGGTGCGCCAAACTGGAATGGTGAACTAATCGATGAGGGCTCGACTGGGGAGTTAACTTGCAGATTGGTATTGAAAGGGTTTTATGGGTAAGCAGTCCCCCTCGGAGTAATAATAAACTGAGAAGCAGGAAGAGAGGACCTTGGAGGCATTTGAGGTCAAGACAGATTCTGATCCAGTTGGAAAAGACTGGGTCGGGACTGCATAGGAGAAATTGACTGAGCGGGGTGAAATTTGTTGAGAGTTATTGGGGTTAGCGGAAGCTGGCTCATACTGGTGCAAAAACTAGGCTTAAAGGTATGGTTTGGAGCTTGGATTGGATTAGTAAATACGGGCGATGGAGATTGCATGATATCCCAACCAAACAAAATGGGGATAGGCGGAGGTTGAGTAGGCTACTACACACACTAAATCGGTTAAATCGATTGAATGGAAGACTGAGCCTTGAATGGCGGAACCTAAACTAACCCACTTTGAGAGGTCTCTGGTTGTCCCTGAGCTTGAATACCAATCATTAGAATCCTTTGGACACTTCTTTTCTCTTCCAAAACTATGCGGACCAAATCTTAGATCTGCCCCTAAATTGCATCTCAGAATTGATTGGATTGGAGAAATGCTAACAAAGCATTGGCAATCTCAGAACTCAAAGGAGACTGACCTTGATCAGGCGAGAGGAAAGGAGGAGAAGAAGAAACCCCAGATGGAACCCTATCCACTAGCGGTAAATCAGACATAGCAGAAAGAAACAGATTTCGGAACTGAGCTTGAAACTGAATTTGGGCCTATAGGATAGCAAACTAGATGTTGATCAAATCTGACGGTAGCGGTGCCTTGGCCTAACTGAGAAGCCGATAAATGATCAGCCAGAAATGAACCATGAATGAAATGGATGATCATATAATAACCTGAATGATGAATGCTATGCATACGGGTGGTTTAGAGAGGTAAAGAGTAGAAGAGCTTATGATACGGAGCTTATCCCCAAAATACGTGAGATGTATAAATTTCTCGCTATGCCTAGCAAACTAGGTAAGGGTCGTCGGGATTCAAATGATCTCAGGCATTTTATTAAATTTCCCCTTCAAGTGAGGGGAGAATATGGGTAAGCAAATATTGAAAATAAAGGTCGGCCATAGGCGGCATATGCATGAATTGTGTATGCATGAGCACAACACAAGTAGCACATAAAAGCAAATAAACTTCTTCCAACATTATGACTCTCGCATAACGCCAATTTGTAGTCTGGGGGTAACTCTAGCGCCAAGAAATGGCAAGAGAGTACGCGACCTAAATCTAGATTGTTATGGTGAGCCTAAAGGAAAGTTGCTATGGCTAGTTTTATCATGGCTCATAGTCTCAAACTGCTGGTGTTGTGGATGACACTGTAGAAGGGTCTCGTTTACCTTAATTCTGTATAACTCAACCACTCCTCAAATGAGTGCGATCGCGGGAATTACATGTTGGTTGAAATGAGTGTTCCACCCACAAATATCCCCAATTCCTGGCGGGCATGAGGTATACAAGTGAGCTTCACAGGGGTGATAAAGATGGCACTTTAAAACTTAGAATCTAACCAAGCGCTGGAGAAAAAAGGCATCAGAAATAAAGCATTGATTTAAAAATGATTTAGGCACATCATTAAAATCCTTTAACCAAAGGTTGAAAACGAGAGCAATTTGTCAAGTTTTAAGTTGAAGGAAGATCCCCAGCGGAGTCGCCACTGTGAGTTGATGACCCCCGATCCCCGCGCCCGCAAGGTAAGCATTAACGCTCTTCGGCATGGCGCGGAGAAACAACGAACGCTGTGAAGCGTGCTAAGGGATATTCCTTATTTTAGCGTGATGAAAATGGATAATGGAAGTTTTGTTGAAGTTGAAATTTAGTCTGATTTACGTGTTAAGGGATACGAGACTTAAAATCTCGTATTTTAAGATAGAGTCGCCGCCTGGTTAAGCTCCACTGGGAATTTGGGTACGATATTCCCACCGAGTAGTTGGACCGTACCTTAAAACAGAGATTCCAGGTTCGGAGGTTGTTGCTTACTTTTCAATTTTTAAATCAAGCGGATTATATTTTAATAAATGTGACCCTAGTTCTTATGCGATTTAATCCGATTATTGTTTGGTGTTTTCGGTTTATATGTCATACATCACACATAAAGCAACTAATAAAGCAAAGCAAGAAAATAAAATTATTACAAGGCTTCACAAATACCTATACATTTTTCGCATGTAAGAAGATAAATAAAGCGATAAATAAATAAACGGGCGAAATCAGGTTTTAATCGAACTTAACGACTCGGACCCGGCTCCAAACGAGGCAATAGATCTACGGGAATAATCATAAATAAAGCATGAATAAATAAATACAGAAAATAAACACCTAGCACAAAGAAAACGTATTTTTTAGATTTTTTGGGACAAAAACACGATTTTCAGGCATTAATTAATTATCTAACAACCTAAGAAGGCTAAATAGATTAAATGAACATCCTAAAATCAGATTTAGCACATTCAGAATATTTTTGGAATTTTTAGTTGGTAGAAAATGATTTATTTAGATTTATTTAGTTAAAAACACCATTTTAAGCCATTTAAAATGCATATTAAATCAAATGAAAATAAAATTAAAATCTAAAAATAGAATAACATAATAAAAAAACAGTTTCAGATTATACATAATTTTTTGGAAATGTTTTGGGTTGAAATCAGGGTAAAAAATGCAAGAAAAAGGCGAAAAAGGGCTAAAAGCAGCTTTTGGCACCAAAGGGCTTTGGTGACAACCTTGACCGCCACTGCTATAGCCTTAGCCGCTATAGTGGTAGCGGTGGAGGCTATAGCGGCGGCGGTCAAGGATGTCACTATAGCCTTTGCCATGCCAAACCATTTTTAGGGGGGATACCGGTGTTTTTGCATCCATAAACTCGAAATCATTGAAGTTTTAAGTCGTAATCAACTATATTTCAATAGATCTAGACTTAAGACACTCGAATAATGTTTTTTTTTTTGGATTTGGGTAAGTAAAAACCCAAAAATCGTAAGAAATAATGGGACCTCTATAGGGGTGGAGTTCACCGCCATAGCTATAGCCTTCACCGCTGTAACAGTAGCGGCCAAGGCTATAGGAGTACAGGTGAAGGCTATCCCTATAGAGGTCGGATTATTTTCTGACGGTTTCCCAAGAACACCAAGGAAAAAACCAAGAAACGACACCAAAAGCAGCAAAAACAGTAACAAAAGACAATAAATGAAGTAAAAGATCAAGGGAACTCAGTTTTGTTACCTCTAGGCCGTGAATCTAACTCGGGAGACTCGAATTGGACATTTGGCAAGCTTTTGATGATTTTCTGATGGATTGTGACAGATTATTTAGGTGGTATTTGAGGAAAAGTTTCTAAAACCCTATTTAATCTGTTTTAACTATGACTTCTAACTGATTTTAGTGTTTAAGCTACGAGATCAAGCCTAAGAACAACTAAGAATCAAGATTAGAGACGATTAAACCCAGATTCTAGATTTTCTTGAGCTTTCTCTCTCTAGTTCTTCTTTTTCTCTCTCTTTTGTTCTTGATTTTTCTCTCTAAAATGATTTCTAAATCCTAAAATCTGGAGAAAAGTCCCCCCCTCTCTCTCTTGAATTGGTTTAAATACTCTCACACATAAAAATCCATCGACTTAGGCAAAATTTTAGGAAAAATACTTGGCCAAATCGCGAGAGGAGAGAGAAATGAAGTGGCACGGCTTGAAACAGGCCGTGCCACACCCACCGCCACAGTCATGAAGGTGATCGCCATAGGGGCGGCGGTCACCGCCATGATAACAACCTCCACCGCTATAACTGTGGTGGTGGTGGCTGCCATAATGGTGGGGGGTGGTCCACGCGGGGGTGGCCACCCTGGTGGCATTCACCGCTACAAAAGGTGGCGGTGACCGCCATAAGAGTGGCGGCCATCGTCATCGAAGGGCAGGTTGCCACCGTCGCTGCCACCGACAGTGGTGCCAACAAAAGAGGCTAAGGGTGGCAAGGTTTTGGAATTAGGGTTAGGGTTTAGGTAGGGTTAATTAGGGTTTAGGTTTGGTTGATTAGGGTTTACGTAATGCAATTTTAGGGCAGATTTAGGGTTTTGGCTTCCAACACTTATATCTTTCACTATGGTTATCCGATTAAGGCAATTCTTAATATTCTGGAAAACTCAAAGAGTCAAGAATCCAATGGTGTAAACAAGACTTGCTGAAAATGTTTGAATCTTATAGAAAATTGTGAAACAAATTACTGCACGCGAGTAAAAGGAAATCGCTAATCCTAAATGCATGCGAGCGATATTTAAGCACCGCCAAAGATCCGAAATCATAAAAAATGTACTTACCAAACGTGATTCAATCTTCCAAGAATAATGCAACTAGACTATATGAGGTCAGAGCAACAAGTCATCATCATTCTCCGAAAAAGCCCATGCTCACACCGGTCCTTTGACGGCATAAAGTAAGGCCAAAAGACACCAACAGGAACGTCAATGGAGACTCTCCACCTAGCAGTAGTGTTGGTCCTCCATCAATGGACTTGCTCACCAAAGTACCACTCTAGGCTGAATAGGCTCTCTAATATAAATTGACAGCCATCTACGGTTCCCCAAACTTCCTTCACACGCTCATAGTTTGACAACTTCTTCAACGGATTGGAAACGATCTGCAAAATAAGAAAAAAAACCTGTGTCAATAACCAATGTAAGTATTCTTGCTCTTTTTGTCAATATAGTTTCAAACTATTGTTTAAACTAAATGCATAGAAAGCAAGGTTACCCAATGATGATAGAGGTGCCTCAGATACTCTCGGTACCCATATGGTCTGCCCTCTCGATCGACATTTAACCAACCAACCATCCATCGGGCGATGGCAAATCACCTGGGTGGTGGCTGATCTTCCAAATTAGCGGGATAGATAATCTGATACTCGAAAGCCCAAGTCTGCAAATGCAATGAATGAAGAAGCTAAAAAAGCATTTAAAATAGAAAGTATATGTTAAGGATTTCAATCAAAGAGGATCCATTACCAAAACCCATAGTTACCCAGCCTTGAATTCAGTGACTTTCCCTCGAGCTAAGCAGTTGAGGGCATAGTATATCTAGCAAAGAATGTCCCTCAGCCAGTTCTACATAGTGAAGCTGCCCAAATTCTCAAGAGCGCATAGTAATCCTAGTAAGGCCCTACTTGAGGAAGAGGGAAAGAATAAGCATGTTAGTATGGTCATGAGAAATGACCAAAGGTACTGTCAAAGCGCACCCTACTAACGCTCTTGTAGCTCCACGTATCTTAGTTTGCCATCGATCGGCATTAAAACCCCTTAAAGTGCCAACACCCAGGCATGAGCCTCCGACTCATAGTGAAAGCGGTTAGGATAGACATCGAATATCATCGGGTTGCCCTCCCATCGTATCTCACTCATAGCGTATATATCGGATGGGGTGATGGTCATCTCGCTGACTGGAAGGTGGAATGTGTGTGTAGTCTCACTCCATCACTCGACCAAACACTCTAATATATCCGAGCTCATTGGATGATGTGAAGCTATTAGCGAATCCAGCATCAGCTCTAACCCTATGCCTCTGATAGCCACACCTAGTGAGTTGTTAACCCAGTCTTTGATCTAAACCCACCTGACACATCTCTATAGTGAACCCATCAGCTTTAGACCCTATAGCTGTAAAAATTAATGTCAAGCATTAGTTCTAGCAGTTAAAGTTTGCAAAATTTGAAATAAGTCAAATTTTCAGCATTTAGCCTATTTTAGATCTAAATTTTGGCTACAAAAATGGACTCAACGTGAAAAACCAGTCAAGATTAGCCCCTCGATTTCCCCTGAAGCATGTCCCCTTGTTTCTCTAGCCGCTGGAGGCCATTGCCAGCGACTGATGGCCAGAGGCTACCTCAGGAGGCCAGGCTACCTAGCCAAGGTGGTAGACCGTATCAGTAATGCAACCCAGCACTACCAACACAGGCTTGCCTCCTGCGATGGCCGGCCTCAGGCCGGCGGCGGCTTATTCCCGTAACACCCCTTTTTCGCCTTTTCAAGCCTATTTTTTATCCAAATTCATCCAAATCAGTCCAAAAGAACACCTAGATGCATACTAAAGATCTTTATTCCACCTATTCCACCTAATTTCAAGACTAAAACACCGTAAAAATCCAAATCAAGTTCATGGCATTTTATGGAAATTTCGGCAAAAATTGGGTTGTAAGCGGTTTACCTGAAGGTCAGAAGCATGTCCAGCAAAGTTGGTGAACATCTGAACTTGAGAAGTTTGTGTATATCCTATATATGTGTCAGAACCCTACAATCTATATGGCCAGTGAACCGGGCAAATTCATCGGTTATCATCTCCTCGTAGTAACGTGTTGTGATTGAGGTTGCAGTACATCTTGCTTTGAGCTCGAAAAACTGAGGAATCACTCGGGCTTTGTTAAGAGAGAAGAAGAGAGAGTAAAGGAAATGAAAAGAAAGGAAATAACAAGAGAAATGAAAGAAGAAGAAGAAAAAAGGGGCAGGAAAGAAAAAGGAAAGAAAGGAAAAAGGAATATATTCCTTTTTGCCCTGTAGTGTGTAGAATATTCTCTGGAATATTTCTTTTAGCAAGGGGCAAATATTCCCTTTTTTATTGTTAATTGAAGGGGCAAAAATTTTTGTTTCACAAAGTCAATTAAGCAATAAAAGGGAAAGATTTACACATACTAATTTCTCAATTTTAAATTCTTGATAGGTCTGTCGATGGTGAACCTAGAAAACAATCGATTCAGAATTCCTACAACTCAAAAAATTTTATCTTGATTAGTCTGTCAATGGTGCATTCCCAAACGCCGGTAAACAACTAACTCGAGATTTTCGGCTTTGAAAGGTCCATTGATGATGCATCCCTGCACCATCCGTAGGCAACCAACTCAATTAATTTTCTATCCTCGTCTACTCCGTTGATGACACATCCTTCCACCATCTGTAGACAACCATTTCGGGAATTTCACTTTTATATCTGTCTTGTTCCTCTTGAAAGATCTATTGATGGAAACCCCAGTAGACAATCAGCCCAAGAATTCGCGAATAAGGTGTAACCTTCTATCCCTTGCTCTTTCGTGAAATCACATTTGACCCATCAATTGGTAATCTCATGAGGGGCAGCCTGTGAGCAAGAGCTTTTTGGTGACTTGTGGAACAATGATGACTTTTTGCTCTAACCTTTTACGGGCTAGTTGTTCCATTTTTTTATAATTGAATCGCTTTTGGCAAGCTTCTGTTTCTCAAATTTATGCCTTTAACCCCGATTAATCATGATTAACTCGCGTTTAGAATTAACCGTTTTCCCTTCCCTTATGAACAGTAATTTGTTTCACAATTTTCCATAAGATCCAAATGTTTTTAGCTATTCTCATTTATATCATTGGATTCTAGACTTTCCGAGGTTTCCGAAATGTTAAGAATCACTTAAATCGGATAACCTTAGTGTAAGTTGTGAGCGTTCGAAGTTCATAGCCCGTCCTCCAAGGCTAGTTATCTCCCCGCGGTCCCCTGCTACGGCGACGGCGGCCGGTGCTGACGCCAAGGGTTCGAGCCTCACGGTCCACGCTGTATGGTCATCTAGGTTCTGCATTTTTTTGGGTTTTTCTTGCCCTGTAAGTAAGGTTTTCTTGATTTTTCCATCAAATCCAAACATACGGAGGATTAATTGTGAGATTTTGCACTTTCCAGGGTCTAGAAAAACCCAAAAAATTCAGATTTGGATTTTTTGGCTGATTTTTGAAAGAAATTCTGATTTAGACTTTAAGGATATTTAGAAGGAATATGTCTAGTAAAGTGGTGGAAATCTAATCATCTTAAGTTCCTAAGCTTTATTAGGCTTCATTCTTTAGCTAAAAAAATTAAAATCAAGTAGAAATCTTAGGTAAAAACTGATTTAAATAGGGTTTAGGGACTTTTTCCTTATAAATCAATAAATCCCTTGCTAAATTGGTCACTATTTCATTGGGTTTCATCACAAATCTATCACAAAGCTTGCCAAATGTCCGGTTCGAGTCTCGAGGGTGGATTCAATAAATCCCTTGCTAAATTGGTCACTATTTCATTGGGTCATCTTAATTGCCAAATGTTAGGTAACTTTCTAAGTTCCAATCCATTTCATTTAATTATTTCTTGTCTTTTGTTGTGTTTTTGGCTGGTTTTCTAGGTGATTTGCCCTTGTTTTGACTTTTTTTGTGATTTTCCGGTGAAGCTCCAGCTGACCATTTTGGCGAATGTTAGGCCGCCTAAGCGAAATGGATGGCCAACTCAATGAGTCGGCCTACCATGTCGCTCAGTTGGCCTACGTGTTGTTCAAGCGGCCAATCATTATTTCACCGGATTTTCTGGGTTCTTTCCCCCCAAACTGAAAAACCAAAGTTATTTTAGCATTCTAAGTCCAAATCTACTGAAATAGTGTAGGAAACGACTTGAAGTGTCAATAATCTTGGGTTTTGCGGCATAACAATGTCAATTCTGGCTTATTTAGAAACTTTTTCTGGTAGACCACTTCAGTGGGCGGAAAGCCGATTGAGTGTCATCTAGGCCACCTCGTTGAGCCGGCCTGCCATGTCACTGAGTCGGCCTACCACCTCGCTGAGTTGGCCTACTAGTAAAAAATGTCCGAATGGTCCCTGTTTGTTTTATTTTATGTTTTTGGCCCTATTTTATCATTTTAATGCATTTTCAGCCCCAATTTTCACCCGAAGAAATCTGCTGAAATTATTTTATTAATTATTAAATTGGTTAAATCTTCATTTTAATGGCCTAAAAATGACCTTTTTTCTAAATAAATGCCTAATCAGTCTTTTTCGCCTAAATGAAAATCCAAAAAATATTCTGTAAATATTAAATCTGTTTTTAGGTTGCTTAGTTAATTTATTTCAAATTTTTAGGTTGTTAGATAATTAACTAATCCTCAAAAATCGTGTTTTTAGTCCCGGAAAAATCCAAAAATATGTCTGTCGTTTATTCATTTATGCCTTATTTATTATTCTTTGCATATATCTTTTGCCTCGTTTGGAGCCGAGTCCGAGTTGGTAAGCTAGGTTAAAACCCGATTGTGCCCCTTTATTTATTTATTTATCTGCTTAATTATTTTTCCGCACTACAAAAATGTATAGGTATTCGTAAAGTCTAATAATAATTGTTTTATTTGCTTTATTTACCACTTTTCATGTGATGTATGGCATATAAACTCTCCCAAACAATAATCGGATTTAAATCGCATAAGAACTAAAGTCGCATTTATTAAAGTATAAATGGTTTGATTTAAAAATTTAAAAGTAAACAACATCAGCCGAACTTGGAATCTCTTTTTTAAGGTACGATCCAACATTATCGTACCCAAATTCCTGGTAGAGCCAAACTGGGTGGCAACTCTATCTTAAAATACGGGATTTCAAGTCTCGTATCCCTTAACACGCAAATTGGCCTTAAACTTAACTTCAACTTCAACATCATTTTCATCATTATTTTCATTACGCGTAAAATAAGGACAATCCCTTAGCATGCTTGGTAGCGCTCATTGTTTTTCCACCCTCCATGCTATGCATCTTACACGGACCTCGCGGGTGGGAAAGAGGTCGCCCGCTCACACTTTGGGTATTTTATTTAATAGATAGAAAAATGTATAGGATTTGGAAAGCCAAGTAATTATTATTTCATTTTTTGCATTTTATTCATTGGATAACTGTAATAATTATTTATTTTCCGCTTTTGAATGCTTGCCAAATAACATGAAAATAACATATAATCCGAAAACACAATAAATAGGGTGGATTAAAACTGATTCAGAAAGAATGAAATCCTTTAACTTGGGCACTGT
Source organism: Euphorbia pulcherrima (assembly GCA_947683365.1). NCBI lineage: Eukaryota > Viridiplantae > Streptophyta > Magnoliopsida > Malpighiales > Euphorbiaceae > Euphorbia > Euphorbia pulcherrima. The sequence goes on from CANTUS010000004.1 coordinate 25,610,414, forward strand.
AAAATAGATAACATCGTCCAAACTCAGAATCTCTACTTAAGGTATGCTCTACTACCCGGTGGGAAAATCGTACCCAAATTTCCTGATTGAGCTGAACCAAGTTGTGACACTATTTTATGTACAGGATTTCGGTCTCGTATCTTTCGAACATAAAACATGATAAACCATTTTCACAGTCACCATCACACCCGTAATTTTCAAGGGATTGATTCACCGGCCCGACCTTACAGCCGTCACAAAAAATGTCATCCGCTCACAGTGGCGGCTCTGGTTGGGATTTATCTCTTTAAACTTTGATATAAAACATTTCATTAAGTTTAGAAGATTTTGATGATGTATTTAAATCATTGGCCAAATTAAAACTTAATTCATTTTTATGATGTTTCATCCTTACACATATAGATAGTTCATAATATTAGGTGCCCCATTTTACCCGAGAAGCTCGCGAAAGTATCACTCATGCCCTATTTGGAATTGAGGATACCTAGTGAGCGGATCACTCATTTCAACCAACACGTAAACTTATGCGATCGCACCTATTTGGGGAGTGGTTGAGTAACATGGAGCCATGGTAAATAAGAACCTTCTTCATCAACAACCCTATACCAAAGTTGCGCTAGAAAAAGCCTTAGCACTTCATTCCCTTAGGAATACCAAAACAATGAAAATAATTGGGATGCACTTGTTTCCCCATTACCAGTGAAGAAGCCAAACTCCATCCTTTCTAAAGAGGCGTTACATGGGAGTCATAAGGTTGGAAGATGGATGTTTTGTGTGCTATATGATATGTGCTCATTCATCGCCCAAGCATCGGCCTCAAGGGCCAAAACTCAATCAACTTACCCTTACCGATCTCCACTCATGGAAGAGGTTTAGCAACATCCGTAGCACTTCTTTTATACCCCCGTTGAGTCACGCCATATCACTATACGTGATGAGGGGTGTGAACATCCCACGTATGTTGGAGGGATAATCTATCACATCATCTCTAACCATGTCTACGTACAGCCATACATACCATGCATTAGTTATTAGACCAAGGTCATTCACCCCCTCCATGGCATCACACAATCCATGCATAATCTAATCTGCTACCTACAATTTTAGCTAGAAGGAGGTGAAGTTATCATTGCACCCTGGTTTGGAAAAGGCCAAAACACTGTCTTATTCATCATTCTCTCACCTCAGTTGTGGCCACGGAAGTCGAAGGGGCTCAGTATACTAATTCCAGTGGGGAGTTAGATTTAGGTCAGATTCAATTGGGATAGAATTTCTCGTAGTCAGCCATGTCTTTCCCGAGCAATGATTGAAACCCTCATCCACCTTCAGAGCAAGTCGGACCTATCCCAAACTTAGGAGTAAGATCTGAGCCACCTCCTGGTTTTGACTTCGCTAGTGCTATAGCTAAATTTCTTAACTCAGATGCATTCCAAGCCTCCATCTAAACCACTGTTCAGGCAGCCGTTAAGCAAGCCCTCAATGATAGGAATTTCGACCCGATATCTGAGTCTACCTTACAAGCCGAAAATTATTTAGCACAGATGTTGGCCTGTCTGTAAGGGACAATATAGCCTATAGGAAGCCTGTTTAAGTTTGGGCAAACTTCTACTTTTCTGCCAACCTCAACAACTCCATCGATTGTTCCTTAAATCCGAGACCCTTTGCTCAAAGCTCGGTTCCTCCAGTATTCACTCATCAGTTTTTAGCTTCTTCAAGTGGGCTAGTCCAACCTCTGTGATCTTTTACTCCTTAGTTTATTATATCTCCCAAGGGCACTACCTACACCTAGAATCCTTTTAGTAGACTAGTGATTGCTCGTCCTCCACCATCTCTACCAATTAACGACCAGGTCATAAAGCCTCTGAGAGTAATACTTGGAGTAGCTGCTTTTGTTCGACAGATGATAGCCTCTCAGACCAACCATGACCAGGTCGTACATTCTCCAAGCATGGCACCCGAAGCTATAGCCCTTTCTCAGCCGATCAATGATAAGTTATAAAGCCTTTAGGCTTGACACCCAATACTCAATCCTACATTAATCGCCTCATAGCTGCCAAGGAACCTAAAAGAGGAGAGGTTTGGGTCCCCAATAATTGCATTATGCCGAATATGGCGCATTATAATGGTCTGGTGCCCCTACTTCCTACTTTATTATGTATGAAAGAGTTATAAGTGTAAAGAAAATAAATGATAAAGTGCTTTCTAAAATGTTTCCTTGTTCCTTTCGGGGCCCTGCTCTTGAATGGTATCATACGTTGCCCTAGCTCATTGTCACTGATTGGAAACTTCTTTCTGAGGCTTTAAAAGTACACTATGGTTTTAATACTATGATTGAAACAACCCTCCAACACCTTGAGGGACTCCACCAAATGCCCAATGAAACCTTCAAGTAGTATTTTAACCACTGGATGTCGACCCAGGTTCTGATGAAATCTAAGCTAAGCAATGAAAAGATGATTGTTAAACTCCTAGAGGGATCTCTTCCCCTTTTTCGTAAAGAAGTGGCTATGAATGCATTCCTTTCTTACAAGACTGTGTTAAAAAAAGCCAAGAAAATTGTGTGCGAAGTAGGGTGTGAAAAGGCAGTAAAAGCGGGAAAGTCATGGTTCAGAAAGAATAATGATGCTTAGCCCTCGGCTCTAGCACCTACTAAATCTAAAGTCCCGATGGTAGTTCAGGCAGTTTCTCAAGCCCCTGCTACACCACCGATAATCACTCAAGCTCCACTGGCATTCACCGTAGTCTAGCCTCCTCGTCCTCCTTTTATTTTGGCTAATCCATACAAATTGCCTTTTCCGGTTATATTCAAGCGTTTAAGGGAAGTCATTTACATATAGTCCCTTCAAGAGTACAAACGGCCCAAACTCAAGGATAAAAACAATTTGTGTAATTACCATGTTCAAGTGGGTCACCAAACCAACAATTGTAAGGCCTTGGTCTCGGCTATTCAGCTTCTGATTAGTGAAGGAAATATTGCAGAACCTGATAAAGGCCCGAGCACCATTAACAAACTATTACTGAACTTTGAAAGCAAGGTAGGAATGATCCAATCTGGCTTACCCAAAGCCAAAGTCTTTGATCTCCTTAATCGAGGGCCGGTGAGCAGTAATTTCATTCTGGTTATTGGTTCCGATCTCCCATCCAATTCAGTTTTTAATCTGATCAGTCAAGTAAATCTAGGAGTTAATTCAATTCAGGGAGTGGATGTTGACCTGAATCTGCCTAAGAAAGAAAGCCGCAGAACTTAGTCTTCTATGGCTAAGAGAATGAAAGTTGAGAAAAAGCCGCTCCTCAGTATAGATTCCTTTATTTTGAAGGATGACTATTTCGATGAAGATGAGAGTGTAGTCAAAGAAGCCAAGGCTGTAAGCACTAAACTGTTTAGGGTTGATTCACCCACTATTGAGAAGCTGAAAGAGTTATTCAGGGTTGACTAGAATAAACTTTTTAGTGTGGATGGCTATGAGTTGCAAGACCTAGATTCATACCCTGATGAACTGCAATATCTATTTGAAACCCGAGCCACTCGAAGTGTCCTGCTCAATAATGTTCTCAATATTACTCAAAGTGGTCATGTGTATCAGCCCGAGGATCGTCGTCTCCATCAGGTCAAGGACCCAATCCCTAAAAGGACAAATACCACTGTAAGGCCTCTTTCTCCACCTCCACATTTTCCGACAAGCCTCGAGGTTGATCCTCTCATTACTCAACTCAAAAAGACCTAGGTTCTTTACAGTATCTGGCAGTTGGTTATTGACTCTAATAGGCATCAGAGGAGATTGATTAAGCGGCTGCTCAATTTGGAAGCTACTCGGACCACTTCTATTGATAAGAAGTGTGCTAGGGTCGGAGAAGGTATTCCTCTAAGGAAGGGACTGTAGATTGTTTTTGAATATTTTGATCTCCCACTCGAGCGTAGGGATCACAAAAGGGCGTTATTCATTCAAATTTAGATCCTCGATAAGATTATTCCCTGTGTCATGATGAATGATGGCACTGCCCTAAATCTGTGCCCCCTGAAGGTCCTTCCTCACTTAGGCTTGTTAGAGGAAATGCTTGAGAAATCCAGCACTATTATTCGGGCTCATAATGATTTGAAATGCAGCATGATCGAGGCTTTTGAAGCAGAAGTCCCTGTGGAAGGTGTTACAAGCACCTTATGGTTCACTATACTCGACATTCCTATACTTACTCTTTACTGCTCGGCTGAAGTTGGGTCCATGCCTTGGGTGTAGTTCCCTCCACTCTCTATCAGAGAATCAAGCTCATTCATGAGGATAAATTGGTAACTATCAAAGTCGATCTTGCTTCTATTGTGGCTGTTATGGAAGCCAAAGCTAAATTAGAGTAAGGTCTTCAGGTCGCTATAGTTAGTAAGACTAATAAATCACCTTCTATTTGGCATAGTCACCTCTACTCCGGTATGGAATAGCTGATGAAGAGATTTGGGTATAAGCCTGGCAGAGGCCGTGGAATGTTTGGGTAGGGAATTATTGAGGCCTTAGAGCCAAAGGTGCTGATCTGCTTGGCTAGGTTGGGTTATAAGCCTAGAAAAGCCTATCGCCATGTTCCTTCCTACTACTGTTGCATGGTGACTATTTACGAGATCCAAGGTAAGAGGACTTATAAGGGAGAGCCCCAACTTATCAAGCATGATGGGAAGATATGGCTTTATTTTGGTATCTTTAAGGATGTCTATGATTTTGAGGCCGACTGCATGATTATTTCTGTTGAACCAAAGCCCACTGAGCCTATTGCACCTATTAATATCGTTTTTGATAACGCTAAGGGGAAGAGTAAGATGTATCCTAAGGATGAATCTAGGGGAAGTAATTGAGAATCTATCGACCTAGAAGTTGAAGATGTTGTGGCTACCATGACCAAGGCTATGGCGTTTCTGATGAAGGAAGGTTGGAGGGGTAAGAGAACTAGGGAAGAGGATGCCATGGCTAAGATTATGAAGAAGCTCGCCAGGGCCCTGACCAAGAAACCCAACCTATTCGAAGAACTACCACTCACTACTGCCTAGAAGATGACTCAAGAACATCACCTGGATGCCATTTTGATGAAGACTGTAAAGGGTGCTCCTCCTATTGCTGCTTTCACTACTGAAGACCCCCCGCCTGTGGAGGATGATGATATAGATGATGTAATTTTCAATATTCCTGATGTATTTGATGCAAACAATGTTGCCTATAAGTCTTTTAATGCAATGAATGACTCTCATTCCTATACTTGTTTGATGTTTTTCCCGATGGATCCATGCATTCACATAACAATACACTTTAGGGAGACATCTTTAAGTGAAATAAACCTAAGTACTGATGACAATCTCAAAATGGTAACGATTTGCAATGATTTAACTCTTGAGGAAAAAAGTGAGACAATAAAAGTGCTTAGAGATCATATTAACGCTTTTGCCTGATCGAATGAAGATATGCCTGAGGTTGATCGTCAAATTATCGAGCACAAAATTCCAACCGATCCTAAGTTTAGACCTATTAAATAGAAGCTCCATCCAATAAGACCAGAATGGATAGATCAGGTCAAGGTAGAGGTTTTGAGGTTGATTGAAGCTCGATTCATCGAAGTTATGGAGTATCCGACTTGGTTGTCCAACATAGTTCCGATTCCGAAGAAAGATGGCAGGGTCCAAGTTTGTGTTAACTTCCGAGATCTGAATAAAGCTTTACCTAAGGACGATTTCTCGCTTCCTCACATAGATGTCTTAATTGATAGTGCTGCTAGGGCTACCATGTACTCATTTATGGATGGATTCTGGGGTTATAATCAAATTCTGGTAGATATTATTGACAAGGTCAAAATGGCATTCGTTACCAAATTAGGACAAGGTAATGCCATTTGGGTTAAAGAATGTCAGGGCCACTTATCAGTGCACCATAACCGCCCTCTTGCTCAACATGATCCATAAAGAAGTGGAGGTATATATGGACGATATAATTGTGAAGTCTGCCACCAGAAAAGAGCACCGTGCTATTCTCGTCATATTCATGACTCATATCGAGAAGTATAATCTCCGCCTAAATCCGAAGAAGTGTGTATTTAGGGTTACTTCAGGAAAGTTACTATGATGTGTTGTTAGTCAAAAAGGAATTGGGATGGATCCCGATAAAGCCAAAGCCATCAAGGATATGCCTCCACCTAAAATAGAGAAAGAAGTCTAATTGTTTCTGGGGTCCTTACAGTATGTATGTCGGCTCATTGCCCCCCTCACTACCATGTGTGAACCCATCTTTAAGCTATTGAGAAAGCAACAACCATTAGTATGGAATGACTAGTGCCAAGTGGCGTTCGATAGAATCAAAGCTTATCTTGTTGACCCACCCGTTCTGAAACCCCCCATCCGCGGGAAACCTTTAATCTTATACTGGGCTACCAAAGAGTCTTCTGTAGGGGCAATGCTATCGAGTCCAACCATGGCTAAGATTGACCCCATAAAGTATCTTTGTCAATCCACCACTCTAGCTGGTAAACTGTCTCGATGGATGCTACTTCTATCTGAGTTTGATGTCAAGTATGTAACCAAGAAGGTTATTAAGGGGCGGGTAGTGGCTGAATTCCTGGCTAATCAACCCCTTAACTCTGATTATGTTGAGAACCTAGAGTTTCTTGATGAGCAACTCACCTCTGTTAAGATCCTTGACTGTGTGTGGACTATGTACTTTGATGGTACTATGAACTAATGGTGAGCAGGCCTTGGAGTTATCATAGTCACACTGGATAATGAAATCATCTCACTGTCCAAACACCTAGAATTAGCTATCACCAACAATGGCGCTGAGTACGTAGCATGTCTATTCGGTCTGAAAGCTTTCCTCCAAGTTATGGCCTGCATGGTATTTGTAATTAAGGATTTGGCTCTTATGATCCATCAAGTTGTCGGGGATTGGTAAATCAAAGAAGAATCTCTCCATCCTTATGTTGAGGCAGTCCGTGGCTTATCTGAGAAGTTCACCTCGTGCTTATACCGCCACGTCTCGCGGGATGAGAATCAAATGACAGGCTCTTTAGCCACCCTGGCCTCCTTATAGGAAGGACCCCAACAGCAGCCTATCCATCCTTTGGTTCTATTATCGACTAAGATCCCCTACCATACTCAGCTAGTTCAGCAGGTCCTCACCATCTCAACTGAACCCTATTGATACTCTAACATCATCCTATTTCTCAAAACCGGACAGTATTGTCCGGAATCCTCTGACTTGAACCATATCACTCTATGGTGGCTTACTATCTAGTTCTGGATTGTCGATAATGATCTACTCAAGAGCAGCAGTGACGATTTACTACTTCTTGCTTAACTGAATTAGAGGCTTAGAAAGTGATTGATCAGGTCCATGTTGGTGATTGTATCCCTCATATGAATGGTCTCGCTCTAGCAAAGAAAATTTAGTGGTTAGGATATTTCTGGCTCACCCTAATGGCCGATTGCATTACCGAGGTTGAAAGGCGCAACCAATGCCAGATTTATGGGGATATGCAACATCTACTGTTGGGAACTGATAGTCTGATTGAACATGCATAACAGGCATGGCGGAAATTCAAAATTTTGTCCATGTCCCCAGAAACTCCTATTAATTGCAAGTAAATTAAATAAAACCTTAACCAAATAATTGTCTACCTAGGTTAGCATGTAAAAGGACTAGGCATACCATAATTCCAAATTATATCCTTGCACATTTATTTTATACTAAGCATGTTATAACTCTAAGCTATAACCTAAGCATGTTATAACTCTAAGCCATAATCTAAGCATAAAATAAACTAAGCATGCAAAACAACCTAAGCATAATTATTAAGTCTAAAAATCCTTAAAGAAAAAGACCTAATAATTAAAAGAGAAAGAAAAGGAACTTACCAGTTGAAGCGTGCTTTTGCATAACCTTCTTCCACAAGCCTCCAAGTTTAGGATAGCCTCTATTCGTATCCACAAAAAACCATGAACCAAAACCTCCCAGGGAGGAAGAACTAAGAAGCCTCGAGTAGTTTCTAGACCACTCCAGAAGCCTCACCTGAAAATTTATACTAGAGGTGCTTAAATAAATTTAAGCTTCTCAAAAATAGCTTGCTCGATTACCCGAGAGATTAATCTTTGCAAATCTCAACTTGGGATTTATACTTGAGCTTGGTGCACTTCAAACAAGAGAAAGGGAAGCCTATATATAGACTTGGGGAGCAAAATTGCTCCCCAAAAGCAATGTGGGATGGGAGTACGTGGGTTGCGGATCCAAAGGATCCTCGTGTGACCCGCCCCATATGCAGCGTGCTACGCATGCTGCATGTGGTAGCTTGCAAGGCAAGCCCTTGCCGGCTTACCTTTCATGAGAGCTAGGCATCGTAGCCCATACCGCGAGCCCAGCTCGCAGCCTACCCCTTTAGGGGCTACGCATGTGCAGCCCATTTTCCTGGGCAGCCACGAGCAATGCCCAGCATTGCTCGAGCACCTTTCGGTGTATTCCCGCGTACCCCAGGCTATAAAAATTACTTTTGTACTCTCGGTCCAATTTAACTCGCTAATGCAAGATTCCCCTTTCAATCCTTTTCAAATAAATATTTATTTTCTGACCCTAATAAATTAGTTACTAGTCAAAATAAATTTCATGGTCCAACCAGTGTAGATCTAATCAATTATAATTTATTTATGACTCTAATTAATTAGTTACGGGTCAAAATAAATGGTGTATCCAAAATTGATCTAATCAATTTTAACCAATCAAATAATAATTCAATTATTATTTATGTTATATTTTCGTAATAGATTAAATCATTTAGTTCTTTACTTAGTCCGATGAACGTCCAATGTGTGCGACCCTATAGGATCGTGAAGTATTGAGCTGTTAAGGCTTTACCAACCCTTGTTCTAATGGAACCAATGGCTTGATGCTCTAGACCTAGAATAGAACTTATTTACCTTAAAGGACTGTAGTACGCCTCTAGCAAGGGTCTACCATCCCCCATTACTTGGAACATTATTTATGGTTATGACTTAATCCTGGTTAATGCAATAGTTATCCAGTGTGATAAATTCCTTCCATTCTTTAATATTAGTACCATGTGGTTTATAGGGTTCAGTTAAAGTGTTAACCCACTAATAGCGAGGTTGATCTAGGCTATCCCAGTAGTTTACCTGTTAATGAAGTATATTGCCTTCTACTATAGTGTGTTTGACTAGAAACCATTTCTATCAAACACATACTCTGATCAGAGGTTTATGGCAATCATGACTTCAACAAGTGGCTAGGTACAACTCCTTAATATATCTGGAGCAATGGATTCTTTTCGACTACACAGCTTACCAGCGTGTTATCATCACTATACTTATAATCACCCATAGCACCCTAAATTAATGACTCTATAGTAAGTACAGTAATAGTACCACACAAGGTCACTATCATCTCAAGTACGAGGACATTCGCGAAGCTTATTGTATGAAGATAAACACTAACACATTGATATATATACCAAGTGTTTATCTTTCTACAGTCTCCAATATATCTCCCAGATATATCCACGTGTCAAAATTAAGGCACCACCTTCAGTCCTTAGGAGATTGCCTGCTTGGACCCTTTTTAAGAAAGTTGACCACATGCTAGTCTTTCCACTTCATCAATATCCTTTCTTGATGAAACTATGACTAAGGATAGTTTAGACATAATCATAATTGCACATGAAGCAGGTTCTACCAGATATAGTCCAACTATAATTTCTCTGACTTCATACTATGATGTGTCAAGGGCTTTTGTATACATACATCAATGAATATATTTAACTAGCTATAATATATATAAAAAAGAACAAATGCGTTTATTGATTAAACAAATTATTCATACTATTACATAATTAAGATATATCGCCCTAATTGCCTTGAGGGCATACATCATATCCAACAAACTCCCACTTGCACTAAGGCCAATTAGCCATATGTCTTAATCCATATGCTTTAACATGCTAGTCATGTTTGACTTGAGTCAATGGCTTTGTCAGACCATCAGTGAGGTTCTGATTAGTGGGTATGTATTCTAATCTTATTATCTTAGCATCAACAATCTCCCTGATTATATGATACTTTCTGGATACATGTCTACTTTTTATGAGACCATGGTTCCTTTGCCTAAGCTATGGCACCATTGTTATCACAATATAAAGTAATTGGATCAATAGCCTAAGGCACCACACCGATATCACCAATAAACCACTTTAACTAGACAGCTTGTTTTGCTACTTCGCATGCAGCAATGTATTCAGATTCTGTGGTTGAATTAGCAGTAGTTTTTTCTTGGAACTCTTCCAGCATACCTTCCCTCCATTTAACACATACACAAAACCTGACTGAGACCTAAAGTCATCCTTCTCAGATTGAAAACTCGTGTCAGTGTAACCTCTAATTATGAGGTCACCTTCTCCATAAAACAAGAACTCATCCTTAGTCCTTCTCAAGTACTTAAGGATTGCCTTGATGGCCATCCAATGCTTTTCACTTGGATCTGACTGATATCTGCTCGTAAAGCTCAAAGCCTGAGAGACATCCAGTCTTGTACATATTATGGCACGCATGATGGATCCTATCGAGGATGCATAGGGTAAATCCTTCATGTGCATTCTCTCTTGAGCTGTCCTCATACACTCAGCCTTAGATAGGTTTATCCCCTTTGTTATCGGGGGATAACCTTTCTTAGAATGCTCAAGGTTGAACCTATTCAATACCTTGTCTATATATGTACTTTGAGAAAGACCTAATAGCCTCTTGGATCTAGCCCTATAGACCTTTATACCTAGTATAAATGCTACTTCACCAAGGTCTTTCATGGTGAACTTTCTTGACAACCACACTTCAACATTTTAAAGAAGAGAAATGTCATTTCCTATTAGTAGAGTGTCATCAACATACAATACTAGAAAAATGACTGCACTCCCACTAACCTTCTTGTAAACACAAAGCTCATTTGCATTTGGGCAGAAATCTAGTTCCCAAATTGTCTAATCAAACCTTATATTCCAACTCCTGGATGCCTACTTAAGTCCATAAATGGATCTTCGTAGCTTGCATACCTTCGAGCCATTATAAGATGTAAAACCCTCAGGTTGTGTCATATACACATCCCAGTCTAAATCCCCATTAAGGAATGCTATTTTTACATCCATCTGCTAGATCTCATAATCGTAATGAGCAGCAATGGCGAGTAGTATCCTTATGGATTTAAGCATGGCTACCGGTGAGAAGGTTTCATTATAGTCAATACCTTGCCGTTGGGTATAACCTTTCGCAACCAACCTTTCTTTATAGGTAATTACATTACCATCCATGTCTGTCTTCTTCTTGAAGACCCACTTGCACCTAATTGGTCTAACCTCTTGCGGTGCATCAACCAAATTCAAAACTTGGCTCTCATACATGGAATCCATTTCCGATTTCATGTCTTTTAGCCATTTATGAGAATCTGAGCTTTTCATTGCCTCATCATATGTCCTTGGTTCATCATCTTCCATAAGGTATAGTTCCTTATCATCGGTGATGATAAACCCATATCTATCGGGACCCTTATGAACACAACTTGATCTTCGTAATGATTGTGTTTTGACTGGTTATTCTTGGATCACACTCTCTTGTGTATCTAGAACTGGGTCAATCAGTTGATTGTCTGTTTCTTCCTATTGAACTTCCAGTTCAATATTGCTCCCGTTAACTTTTACAAGTAAGTATTCCTTTTCCAAAAAGTGAGCATTCTGAGATATAAATACCTTTAGTGCTTTGGGTTGGTAAAATAGATATCCAATTATTTCCTTTGGATATCCAATGAATAGACATTTATCAGCCTTGGCATTCATCTTATCTGACGTTATCCTCTTTACCATAGCAAGACAGCCCCATACTCTTAAGTGACTTAGAGATGGCTTCTTTTTACACCATCTTTCATAAGGTATAAAATCAATTGATTTATAGGGCACTCTATTTAAAATATAAACCACGCTCTCCAGTGCATATCCCCAAAATGATTTACTAACATCTACATGGCTCATCATGGAATTGACCATATCTAATGAAGTACGATTCCTTCTTTCTGACACTCCATTGTGTTGGGGTGTATAAGGAGGGGTCCATTGGGGAACTATCCCATTTTCCTTTAGATAATCCTGAAACTCCTGACTGAAGTATTCTCCACCTCGGTCCGATAGAAGTGAGTTAATACTTTTTCAAGCTTTTTCTCTACTTTAGCTCTGAATAGTTTAAACTTTTCAAAACTTTTAGACTTGTGCTTCATCAAGCACAAATAACCGTATTGTAAGTAATCATCAATAAAGGTTATAAAGCAAGAGTATCCTCCTAGTGCCTGAACACTCATTGGACCACATATATTACGATGTATAAGTTCCAATGTACTCATGGCCTGCTCACCCTTTCCTTAAAAGGGTAACTTTGTCATTTTTCCTTTTAAACAAGGTTCACAATCAGCATAAGACTCAGAGTCTATTGGGCCCAAGTCTCCACGCTTATGCAACTTGGTTAAGCAATCTTTATTTATGTATCCTAAACGACAATACCATAAGTAGAAGGAATTCTCATTATCTAATTTAACTTTCTTCACATTGTTTATATTGAAAACTTCTGTTTTAGTATCAAGAACATAAATGCCACCTTTCAACATTCCATAACCATAAAGAACATTATTCAAAAATAAAATTTCAAATCCCTCTACTGTGAAACACGCAATATATATAATATTCTTAAAAACACTTGGAATGTAGTAAAAATTATTCAAAACTAAAACAAGTCCACTTGGCAAAATAAGATTAAAGCTTCCTACGGCTAATGCAGCAACTTTGGCTCCATTCCCCACACGTAGGTCCATCTCCCCTTTTGCAAGTCTTCTAAATTTCCTTAGTCCCTGGACAGAAGTACAGATATGAGAACCACAACTAGTTTCTAATATCCAAGTGGATTCACGCAGAAAAGTAGCAAAGTTTTCAATTATAAACATACCTAAAGTAGATGCCTCTGTGAGCTTCTTCTTCAAATGCTCAGAAGTAGGAGCTTTGCAATTCTTGTTGTAATGGTATGTTACATTGGTCATAGACATACTTACATGTCCTCTTCTTCCTTTTAAACCCTTTAACTACTCCATTGGTGATAGAATCCTCCGGGCCATTTTCTGGAAAATGTTTGTTTGTAGACTCTCTTGAAACTTCTTTGAGTTTGGCATTGAATTTTCTCAATGCATCAACCATTTTCGAGAAAGTACAGTCATAAACTTTGAAGCAATGTTCCTTTACAAAATCAACGTAGTTGATGGGTAAAGAATCCAACAGGATATCCAATCCTAAGGATTGACCGACCGACGATCCCGACGATTCCAATTTCTCCAAGAAATCTCTAATCTTGTTGATGTAGGCTACAACACTTGTCCCTTCCTTCATCTTAGAGTTTGAAAGTTCACTGGTTGATTTGAACCTTTCATACCTTGCCTTTTTAGGAAAACTCTTTAGATGGATCAACATGGTTTGCAGACTCATGTGATCGCACTGTGAACTTATCTCAGGATTCATAGTATCTAACAGCAAGTGTAAGACATAAACCAAATCCTTAATATATTTCAACCATGCATCCTTAATAATAGCTGGGGCATCAGTGCTAGGAATTTTTTGTGAATGGATTTTCAAGAAAGTATGCTAATTCGTAATCCTTAAGGATATCCCTTACATCCTTGATCCATTCGTGGTAGTTAATTGCTATCAAAGTTTGGATGTATCTAAAATGGATTTTCAAAATGGAGTTCATATTCAACCTAACATATAAGAAAAGAAAAGAGTTTAGATATTAGTTTAAGTACTTGCATTTAATATAAGGACTTTTAATTAAATACATTTTCCTACTATTTGCTTCCAAATTTACAATAGCTCATTCTATTAAATTCGGGAATTTTAGCCCAGCTAAATTTCCTAGTAGGTAGCATCTATAACTAGTCTATTACAACCCCTAATTTTATGAGTCAAGTCATAATAGTAAATCATAATTGGAATCCCATTCCATTTGCATTGCATGCAATTGCTAATTCATTCGAGTTCCCTAATCCTAAGGGACGTGTGCTCTTATATTAGCATCTCCTTGAACATGTCTCAAATCTGGGCCTAGCCCCCAATTTTATGGTGGACTACCCCAGCTCTGTTAAGGCAGACCCTATCCTAAACTTTAAAACCAATCAATGTGGACTTGAAGGAACGCTTTGCGTAGCACTTTGATAGCCCAAAGAGTCCATATTACAAATTTGAGTAAGGAAGACTACAACTTGCCTTAATATATTTGCTTTGGGATTTTATTGGTGTTAAACGTCTCACCCAATCTGGGATTTTATCAGATGGACAAAATTATAATAACTTTCATTAATTCAGGGAATTTTAGAATTAATTTATAAGGTCTAACCTTAGGTGGGTTCAGCTCTTTATAATAATTATTCCATCAACCTAGATTATATTCAAAATAATTAACACTTTTATTTGTTATATTTATATTGCATTTCCTTTAAGTTTTTATTTAATAAATTTAATTTTTTTTACTTTATTATAGAAACATATATAAGCACAATCTTATATACTAGAAATAAAATAGTTCATATTAATCCCGCGTTGGTCAAATCAAATTTCACCGATATAGGTTCACAGGTAGGAGAGGTGCCCTATGAGGAGTAGACACCAAGTCCAATCCTTAGTCAGAAAATATTCGGGCACAAACCTGAAGACCAATGGATTCTCTCGCAGTAATAAATTTTGTTCTTCCAAATCATGTAAATTAGAAGCATCTATAACCCATGTAATTTAAATAAATTATTGACACTTTTATAATTTGAGTAAGTTGAGCATGCTTATTCAAAATTATTCATAACCATTTTCTAACCTTGAAATGAAAGTCACAAGTTCATATATATTATTCCAAATAATTAAATAAACAAATCATTTCATATAGAAAATAATATTTAGTTCGCTTCTAACTTAATTACGCACTAAATAGGCAGGCTCTGATACCACTTTTAGGAATTGACAGTCAGATTGAACATGCATAACATGTATGGCATAAATTTAAAATTCTGTCCCTGTCCCCAGGAACTCCTATTAGTTGCATATAAATTAAATAAAGCCTTAACTAAATAATTCTCTACCTAGGTTAGCATGCAAAAGGACTAGGCATACCATAATTCCAAATTATATCCCTGCACATTTATTTTATACTAAGCATGTTATAACTCTAAGCTATAACCTAAGCATAAAACAAATTAAGCATGCAAAACAACCTAAGCATAATTATTAAGTCTAAAAATGCTTAAAGGAAAACACCTAATAATTAAAAGACAAAGAAAAAGAACTTACCAGTTGAAGCGTGCTTTTGCATAACCTTCTTGCACAAGCCTCCAAGGGTACGATAGCCTCTATCAGTATCCACAACAACCCATGAACCAAAACCTCCCCGGGAGGAAATACTAAGAAGCCTCGAGTAGTTGCTGGACCACTCCAGAAACCTCACCCGAAAATATACACTAGAGGTGCTTAAATAAATTGAAGCTCCTAAAAAATAGCTTGCTCGATTACCCGAGAGATTAATCTTTACGAATCTCAACTTGGGATTTATACTTGAGCTTGGTGTACTTGAAACAAGAGAAAGGGAAGCCTATATATAGGCTTGGGGAGCAAAAAATTGCTCCCCAAAAGCAATGTGGGATGGGAGTAAAACTCCCATCCCACGCGGGTTGCTCACACACGGATCCAAAGGATCCTCATGTGACCCACCCTACATGCAGCATGCTACGCACGCTGCATGTGGCAACTTGCAAGGCAAGCCCTTATAAAGGGCTTGCCTTGCATGCAACTTGGGACACGCAGCCCATGCTGTGAGGCCAGCTCGTGGCGCACCCCTTTAGGGGCTGCGCATGTGTAGCCCATTTTCATAGGTTACCCCGAGCAATACCCAGCATTGATTGCGCACCTTTCGGTGTATTCCCGTACACTCGAGCCTGTAAAAATTACTTTTGTACTCTCGGTCCAATCTAACTCGCCAATGCAAAATTCCCCTTTTAATCCTTTGCAAACAAATATTTATTTTCCAACTCTAGTAAATTAGTTACCGGTCAAAATAAATTTCTTAGTCCAACTAAAATAGATCTAATCAATTGTAATTTATTTATGACTCTAATTAATTAGTTACCAGTATTCTACAAATTGGCCATGCAAAAGTTAGGGGATATGACAAACCCGCTAGATCAAAAAACCGAAAAGGGCGATCTATGCAAAAATTAGGGTAAGTGAGCAAAGTGAGAGTGCTTTCTAGAAAACCGATCTAGGCTAGTTGGCACCGGGAGTTAAAACAATGGGAATGTTAACCAAACATCATATACTTTGTTTTACTCTGCTTAATGAAAGTATCTCATTTGCTGAATACTGAATGCTTATGTTTATATGAATTTTTTGTCCAAACATTTCAAGTTGGCCGAATGCAGAGTTCACATTATTCTAAATCAAATGTACGCAGTAAATAAAAATAATTCTAATAGACTAAAAAGGGCAAGGTCTATGCAAAAGTCAGAATAAGTCTGCTGGATTGAAAACCCGAAAAGGACGATCCAAGCAAAAAAATAAGACAAGGTTTGATAGATTAAAAACCGCATAGGGCAGTCTATGAAAAAAGCAGAACCAAATAAAAGACATATAATAAAATAAAGTTCGATAGGTATATCACCCTTACTAGCCTATGCAAAAGATAGAACTTAAGGAAGCGCATCTCAAGCCAAAATCCCTGCATCATCATCATAATACCTAGAAATCGTCCTCAAGGTGGTGTTTGAAAAGGGCTCGTGCCCCTACTCTGCTCCCTCTTCGTCAAACAGGCGCATGATAGCTCAGATCGGGTCATCAAACATCTAATCTAGGCGAGCCATCCTCTATAGTGTATGTCAGTGTCAATGGTCTCTACGTGACCATAGTCTAGAGTATCAAATATGGCCTCCATAGCCCACTTCTCCTGGATATGGTTCACCCATTTGGCTTTATGGACTCTGATTTGGTTCTCAAGTACCTTGATCGGAACTCTCTGTTTATTGCCATACTGACAGCGCAACTAGTAAGGGGTTTAGAATGAGGACCTCTCCAGACCTATCAACTCAACGTAGGATGCCCAAGACTCCACAACCACATCTCAAATCCTCAACCATGGGCTAACCCACTATATCTGTGCATATGTATACCCCCTCAGAATAGGCATCCAGATGTTGAATGTCAACTGATCTAAATCTACTTGTATGAGCCCCCTTTCCCTTAGATGAATGGGTAAGTACTTCTTTGGGTTCCCCTATAATGCCTCCTTTAGTTATAGCTTCTCTATTAGCCATAACGATAGTTCAGTTTCAGATAAGGGCAGAAAGAAGTGAACAGTTTAAATAATGGGGGAAAATGGATACCTACAGTAGTGTAATATAGTCGACAATGAGAGTCGGGTCGGTGGAAGTAGTGTTTGTATCTAGTAAGATCTCGGCTAATCCCATAGATATGGGGGAAGCCCCTATTGACATAGGACCGATAAGTGAAATTAGCCCGAATGGAGCAACTGGCACACTCTACACATGAACTCAACCATCAATAATAGTGCCACCATGGATGGCCAAGCTAGGTGAGATCTAGCTGCCCCTCGGCACCCCTCCAACGCTACACTAAGCTGAAATACGGGTTTGTCATACAATCGGGATAGGAACAGATCCATAGAATCCAAATTCCACAACCCTCGAGGTACGCAATCCATACAAAAATGAAACTCCGAGGATGTCAGGGGCATGCGCTTGGGGCATGGAACCCCTAATATAGCATGGAACTCTTCAAGTAAGGGACACAGCTCAAACATGGAAAATCGAAATACATGGTCCATCTGATCCTAAAAAGTCAATGCCATGCGAAGGAATTTGGGACTTACGTGCCACACTGCAACGAATTGAAAGCCTCATAGCCTTAATTTCTCTAACTTCTTCCAGTCTGCATTTCCCAGGCTCTCCAATAAGCCCCATAGCCGCTGATCGTGTTTTGCCATGGTCAAATTTTGAAAATGGCTAGATTTTGGTTACTGACAAAGCAATGCCACTAGAGGTATGAGTCAGGTCATTGACGATATGGACCAGGTCGCCGTCGGAATGGGTTTGCGGGCATTTTTGTTTATATTACTTAGCAAGTCAGATTTTCATTTAGATGGCGATACTAAGGATGTCGTCGGTGGCATGGCAATATTTTCTGTGAATTTTAGGACTGTTTTAACTAGTTGAAACTTGTAAAAAACCTTTAAAAATTCTACAATCTATTTTCAGAACATATCCAAGCCTAAAAATCAAATCTTATTCAAACCAAAAGCCCGAAGGCACAAGAGTACCAAAATATCCTAATCCTAGGCCTAAATAAAACCAAAATCATCCGACATCCAGAACCAAATCATTCAAGCCCAATGTATCAAAGACATACAAACCAAAATCAATATCCACAAAAGTAAAAGGAAAAACAAATAAGATCAGCATGTGGATCTAAAGCTGGTTGCCGCCACTAGGCGGGTGAGATGAGACATCCTCATCGCTCAGAAGATAGCAGTTGACGACATCTTCCTCGGTCCCCTGGATGCTCCAGGAACTCTTGGGAGCACGTCCATGGTGGCCCCTGACTTTCACCTACCTTCCCCTATTGCTCGGCTTGCTTGGGACAGCACGGTCCATGTTGTGTTTGCTCCTCCTCTCATGTAAAGTAGCATCCATCTAGCTCTCTAGCTCGCTAACTCGGTGTTGGACCACCCTCGTCTCTTCCTCGCACGTCTGATGGGCCGCGCTAGCATACAATAGCATGAGGGCCATAAAATCCTATAGCTAGAGATACAACAACAACAATCCATATCATTCATATCATCCATTCATGCAATTTGTTTTAGTGTCATACCATAACAGGGAATATAACTGAGCAAGCGAAACCTGGGAAATAAGAGTGTCCCTAAGAGCAAAGGCATTCCCGGCCAACCGCTTTGCCTCAACATGGGGAAGCTGAAAAATCCAAAAGGCAATCAAAAGGAATTCATAGAAGGCTTATCGTATGAATTGTTGGCTCTTGCGTAAGACTTACATGAGTGGTGTTTTCTGGCATGAAGTTCAGCGAGTGGCTGATGAAGGGTATCTCCCTGGTTTAAAAATTGCCTCTCGAGTTCATCAGTAGGAATTGAGTCTTCAGGGAGATCGAGAGGCACCCCTCCATAAAGTCAACACCCTCATGCATGCCTGATATCATATCCCGCTATCCTCAGCCTGGCTTCTCTTCCTGAAGGGTACCTAAAAAACCCAAAAGGCATGCACAAGCAATATTTTTGACCAAAGCATATGGCATATATATAAACATAAAAAACAAAGGGTGCTATCTTACATTAGAAGAATGATGCCCCTCGCGAGCCATTGGTAAAGCTTGGCCGACCTCGCCCTACCCCTTGGGATGGCTTTCACATCCACCACTCCCTTCCATATTATCATTCCATTGACAATGCCACGCCTCTGTCTTTTTAGCTCTTCCTCCTTCTTCTTCCTATGGAAGGAAATAGAATCATTCGCATGGATGCGGGGACACATAGTAAGCAGGTAAGACATGTGCCCATTGTAAGGACCAGGGACACTCTACACCACTCTCTCGTTGCCCTCTAAGTAATCGGCCTTATCAATCGCATTGATGATAGTCAAATAAGGCCACTAAAGGCCTGTAGGAGGATTCACTAGCACTAACCTAGCAGCAGGCATAAGCTCCCTCCAACCTAGGACTCTCCCCCCTAAGTACCATGGTAAAGCTAGGGGGCACTCCATAACAAACCGATGGTCATCGACCTCCCGCCGGACTGTGAGGACATCAGCTCGATTAGACACCTCCTTGAAAGGGTCCTGAATAACCTTGCCAATCAATTAAGCAAAAAAAACCAAGTAAGTAATTTAAATTTAAAAATCTATTTTTTGATTAATGGTGCATTGAACGTAAGATAGGCCTAAAAGTCAAAGTAGCATACCAAGCCGATATGTAGGCTCCGTAGTGCCTCCCTATATGCGGTGGGATACTTGCCGAGCCCCCCAATGCTCCAACACCATCAAGCAAGAAAATGAGAACTCGATGGTACCACAGTATTGAATTGGACCGAGGGGAGGATCTGATGTTCAAAAGCCCACACCTGTACAATTAACAACCAATGAGTCCAAAAGATCAGCACGCCAAAAAAGGGGAAAGCAGTTAACCACAATAATAAAGCACTATTTAAAAGGATATACCTGAAGTAGAAAGCGGCTCAAGCGAAGGACTTTCTCTTTCTTTTGGGTTCCTATGTCCAGCCGATAATACATCTAAGCTAAGATGGCCCTGGGCCAATTCTTCCCCTTAACGGTAGAAATTAGCCCGTAGTTGACCTTACTACCTGAGATTAGGAAGAACATCACAGTCAATGAAGAAATGACAAAAGAGCGAACACAAGCATCCCGGTCGATCTTAGGGACCACTCCTACCCCCTTACAGTACTTCTGAAACTCCCCGTAGCAAAATCGCTCCACCTTGGGCTTCAACCCAAATAGCTCAGTCACCCTCTTCACCATCGATCCCCTAAGGTGGTTCCTCTCTATATACACATTAAAATGAATCACTTCCTTAGTCCATGGAATCCCGATCATCGCCACCAAATCGGAAGGGGTAATTGTCACTACACCAATCTAGAAGTTAAAAGTGTGAGTTGTCTCAGACCACTTCTCAACTAAGGTAGTCAAGGCCGTGTGAGGAAGCTTTGGCATCAGTAGGGGCATGGTTCAGGCTAAATCCCCAAATCCCATGTCATCAATTGCAACCACAAGCACTGAATCATTCTCCTCAATTTGGTGCCACCACTAGCCCATGGTCCCCATGCCTCTAGTGCAAGTGTGGGTATATGGCTGCAAAATCAGAAAGGAATGGATCAGTTAAGTAATTCATATTTTATGCATTTTTCTTCTGGGCTGTTGCTGATGCCGCTGCTGGGGTAGTGATGCCGCCGGCGACATCAGCCATACCCCTAGCGGTAGGGATGATGTCCCCAGCAACATCACTAAAACTAGCAATGACATAGCATGATTCCAGCCTCTTTTAAAGGCCTAAAGCCGCTGGCAAAAATAGTGATGTCGGCGGAGGCATCGTCTTTACGGGCAGAATGCAGAAATGCCTTAAATCGTACAAAATCACCAAAAATTTGCAATTAATCAAATTCAGGGCCAAAATCAAATAGAAAATAGGTCTAAACATGCTTTCTAACATATATCAGTTGTTTTTAACCTTTAATCTTCAAGTTTTTGAGTATAGAAGCAAAATCACCAAAATGAAACAAAAAGGGTTTTAGTTTTGTAGGATTACCTAGATGTTAGAGATATGATTCTTCTTATCTGCGACGAGATCATCAATTGGAGCCACTATCCTGTACCCAGAAAAGATATTGGACTTTTTGAAGCCATAGCCCATGTGAACAGGGCAAAATTTCAGCCCCTCAATGGAAGATGCAGGCAGTTCCTCAAACTTAGAACTGCTAGATTTAAGCCAAAGATTTTTTCATGATTAGGAATCGAAAGCAAAGAGCTCTAAGATTGTTTGTAGACAGAAAGAGAAGAAGGAGAGTATTTTCTACATCTGGATGCTGAAATAGGAGAAAATAGAGTTTAATTCCGTATTAAACACCCGCACGGAATTCAAGGAGTTTAATTTAATCTAAAATTGCCGTCCATGCTGTCGGCAGCATCATTCAAATCGCTAGTGGTATCAATCATACTGCTGGCGGCCTCAACTTCAACAGTTTCAATTTTGAATTTATATGACCAGTCAAAGATGCCATATGGCACCCATATCACCGACGGTATTGCTCCAGATCACCTGCGGCATTAGCCAAGCCATCAGCGGCATCAAAATTTCTCCTAGCATTTTTCAGCAAATCTGATGGATTCCCGGATCCATCCCTGACATCCTAGGACTTTTGAAACCCTTATACTTTTAATTTATCACTTCTTTACTTTTGATCAAAGGGGCAAAAATATTTTTGGTTCATAAAATCGATCAAGTAGTAAAAATGTCATCTAAAAAATTGGTATAGCCTCATTTATCTTAAAGCTCAAAGATCAAGTCCACTTGGCAAATCTCAAAGCTCAAGCCTGACCAAGGGCAAACTAATCTCAAAGCCTAAGTCCGCTTGGCAAATCTCAAAGCTTAAGCCTGACTAAGGGGCATACCAATCTCAAAGCCCTAGTCTGCTTGGCAAATCTCAAAGCTCAAGCCCGACCAAGGGGCAAATAATCTCAAAGTTTAAGCCCGACCAAGGGAAAAACCAATCCTCAAAGTCCAAGCCTGACTGAGGGGCAAATCAATCGCAAAGCTCAAGCCCGGCCAAGTGGCAAACCAATCTACAAAGCTCAAGCCCGACTAAGGGGCAAACCAATCACCAAATGGAGGCACTGGCAGAATCAAAACCTTGTCATCCATCAGGTACGATTCCTAACCCTTGCTCTTTTATGTAATCATACTAACATATGGCAGTAGTGATCCCCCAAGGGGCAGCCTCGGAGCACGGGATTTTATAGTCCCTCTCGCGAGATGATGATGATATATGCATGATTTTTATTCCTTATGCTAAATTCTTTTTTTTGAATTTTTATTACCGATATAAAATTCCCTACGAATTTTATTTTTGAAAAACTTCAGTTCGGCATGTCCGGTAATGAGTCTTGTGGTAGCTCAGACCGATGATTTGCACCGAAAAAATAATTTAGTCCAAAATACCCTAAAGAAGTAAAAAAAGATCCTAATAATTCAGTTTTCTAGTCAAAATCACTTTTAGCCGGATTTCCTCTCCCTTTCCCCGATTTTGGGCATGATTTGTGCAAGCTTTTCAGACTCGTCAGGAGAGCAAGGCCGCCAATGGTATCAACCATGCTGGCTGTAGTATGGATTTCAGCTGCAAAATAGTTGTATGCCTTTTTGCTCGATATCCGATTGATAATTGATCCAAGGCAATTTCCAATGAATCTAGCCTATATAAGCAACATTCCTTAGCCATTTTAAGGGTTCAACACTTCCACCTCTCAAAATCTTAGGGAGATTTTGAGCTTTTAGCTAGTTTTAGTGGGATAAAGTTTAGAAAAGGTAAGAAAAGACGTGTGTTTAAGGATAAAACTTCATGAAAAAGATTGAAGTTTTAATTTGGCAAATGATATCAATACATCATCAAAATCCTTTAAACTTATTGAAAATTTTATGTTTTAAGTTTGAAAAGGTCATATCCCTAGCAGAGTCGCCACTATAAGCGGACGACCTTTTCCCCGCCCGCGAGGGCCACATGAGATGCCTAGCATGGGGAGAATATAACGGGCGCTATAAAGCGTGCCAAGGGATTGATCATCATTTTAGGCGTGATGAAAGCACTGATGTTGAAGTTGGATTTAAGTCCATTTTAAAAAGCGTCGCCACCCGGTTCAGTTCAACCGGGAAATTTTGGTACGATTTTCCCACCAGGTGGTAGACCATACCTTAAGTAGAGATTCCGAGTTTGGATGATGTTATCTATTTTTCATTAGGCCAAGTTAAAATATTTCATTATTTCTTAATCGGTTTAATCTACCCTATTTATTTGTGTTTTCGGTTATCATATTGTTATTGCATTTATAAAGCATGGAAGCGATAAATAAATTATTACAGTCATCCAAAAATAAATGTGGAAATTAAAATTATTACGGGGCTTTCAAATCCTATACATTCTCTATACGATAAATAAAATACCCGAAGGCCTAACATCCATCTAACCTAAATCTACCTCCATAAAAACGGTTAGCACAGATACGGCACGTTGTGTGAGATATATCACGAATCATGTATAGTTAGCAAACCAAACAAGACCCGAGTTAGCGAGAACATGGCACAAGTATTTATATCATTATGAAGCCCTGGTTGGATGCCTAAAATGAGATTTGAATGGCGTTCGAGGAAAATTCTATTTTAAACAAAATTTTAGACTTGATTGTTATTCTATCTGGATTATTAGTGAAAATGCCACATGGTATGGGGTGGGGCCTTTTTTTAGAAGGTTTTGGACCTCCATCGTTGCACTATGCAGCTTTGGAAAATAAACTAGGTCGGAAAAGAATGAAATAAAACAGCTGTCGAGGAGGTCATGCCGCCGGTGATATGGCAGATGTCGTTAGCTACATCAATGATGTCGCTAGAGGCATCAGTCTGTAGGCATGTTGCATGGCTTTTCGAGTACCATAAAGAAAGGGTCCTATAAGAAAGTGAGGCCTCTAGGGACTGTGATGTCACTAGCAGTATCAGTGATGTCTCTGACGATATGAGTGATACTGCCGGTGACATTATATGTCTCTGGTGACTTCAATTTCTTATAGCAGTAATAGGTAACTGTCAAAAAACAACCGACAATTCAAAAACGAATGCAAACCAGCAATATTAATGCCAAATAGCTTTGAGACTCAGGATTTTACCTCGGTGCTGTGAATCCAACTCATCGTTAACCAAGGAACACCTCTAGGAAGCTTGTAATGATGATTTGGTAGTGAATTGGGTACTTAAGTCTCTTAGTTCCTATTTAGATTGATTTTAACTTAATGTCTACTGATTTTAAGCTCATAATCAGAGAGTTCAAAGAAGAAAACCAGGAAAAATGGATTGAGAATCCTTTTTCCTACCTTTTCTAATTCTTATCTCACTAAAATCTATTTTCTCACGCTAGAATTCTGTAAACTCAAATTTCAGATTTTTCTTGGGTTCTCTTTTCTTGTCCTCCTTTTTGTGAAACCTAAGTTGTGTTTTTATAGGCAAGTTGGGGTGCTCTTCGAGACCTTTTAGCCAGTTTCACACTGTCCCAAGGGAGAAGATGAAATCGTTCTACAGAGGGCGATATGGCCATGCCACGGGCAACATGGATGATACCCCCGGTGACATGGAGTGATGCCGCTCATAGCATCAGCTTTCAAAAAACTAACTACCAGCATGCCCATAAGCCTGAAGAGCTGCCAAACATGGGTCAAAGGGGTCGAAGTGGGATTTTTGAATTTTAATGATATTTTAATGGGGATTTAGAGATTATTTTAGTTTAGGTGTAAATCATCGGTTCAAGCTCCTACCGGACGTGTTATCGGCCACGCCGAACAGGATTCTATGAAGAATAAAGTTCACAAGGAACATTATATTGGTAATAAAAATTCTAAAGAGAACTTTTATAATGAGGCATTAAAATCGGGTACTCGTGAGAGGGACTGTAAAATCCCGTGCTCACACGAAATAAAAAGGGCAAAAAGGTTATTTAAAACCTTTAACAGAGTTAGGGACTAACTCAAACACTTGGAGCTTTCCTAGGGAGCAAGCTACCAATTGGACTAGGAGACAGCTATCCATTCGACCAGTAGTCCTTATGGGCTAGCCCAGGCCCATAAGCCTGCCTACTTACGTACTGTCCTATAGTTCATTTGTAGGCCCACTAGCACAAATTTATACAATATCTAATATTAATAAATCTCGCTAAATTCTAGTTCCTATTTCCTTTTATTTATTTTTACCTCCTTATTATTTATCAGGTTCACTAGTCCACCATTCAATATTGGTCTAACCAATAATATGGTCGTACCATATTTTTGGTCTTCTAGATTAGACCCAGTCTAATGGTTCTTTACATGGCTCGATCATAACTCAAAGTGTGTGATATTATAGGATCCCGTAATATCGAGCTATCAAAAGTTTAACCTAGCTCAATTTCCTTTTAAGGTATTGATTTACTCAGAGCTCCAGACCGTTTTAGAATCCGATGACTTTGATTGGTCATAGTGACACTCTAGCATAGGGTATATGACCCCTTAATATTCGGAACATCTCATGCATTGTTACTTAATCCATATTTTGCAATAGTATCAATACAATTCATTCCTCCTATCAATGGTTAAATACCATTTGGTTTCTAGGACTCGGTTTAAGTGTTGCTCCACTAGCAGCCATAATGGCTACCCCAGTATTTAGTCTTGCTACACAAGTACATCACTCAACCATATTAATTTGTTGACCAGGATCTCATCCTATCAACTCACACTATAATTAGAGGTTTATAAGTGTGTCACTTCCAACAAGTGGCCAAGATATATCTCCTTTACATTGTTATAATGGAGAGATAGATTCCCTCTTTACTACTCAGCTTACCAACGGACAGACAACAACTATACCCATAATCATCCATATCACTCACTCTATAGAATTCTTAGGTATGATCCAAAGTATATCAGTATCTGAACAAGGTAACTAGTGTCTCAGCTCTAAGGATATTCGTATTGCTATTGCAATGAGAGAATAAAACACCAGCACATAATATAGTTACCGATTGTTGTCTCATAGCGATCTCTAATGTATTTCCCCGAATACATTCATGTGATAACCCAAGGAACCACCCTCTAGAATTGGAGATATGCTACTTGAATCAGATTCAAGAGGTATGACAACACATGCTAGTCTATCCATATTCATAAATGTCCATTCTCGCTGATACAATGACTAGAGATATTTAGACAAATCATAATTGCACACAAACAAGTTCTCACCAATATAGTCCTACTATGCCCTTGCAATCCGTGCTATGATTATGTCAAGGAATTTTACAAACACATCAATGAATATATTCTAAACCAGTCAGAATATACTTTCACAGTCATTAATATAACAAAAGAATGCCTTCATTAATATAACTTGTTCGTACAAATAAAACTAACAAAGATAAATCGCCCTATTTGCCTCGATGGCTTACATCATATATAACAATCTCCCACTTGCACTAGAACCAATGAGCAACGTGCTATAAGCCATAACTGTTAACATGTAGGTGTTGTTTAATTTGTATCAAAGGCTTGGTTAGACCATTCGCCAGGTTCTGATCTTTGGGTACGTATTCCATCTATATATCTTTATCCCTTATCATATCTTGAACTATATGATATTTTTTGTGTACATGTCTGTTTCTCTGACGAGACCGTGGTTCTTTTGGCTGAGCAATAGCTATAGTATTATCACAATACATTACTATTATATCTTCACTATTAGATACCACCACGAGATCACCAATAAATCTCTTTATCCATATAGCTTGTTTTGCTCCTTCTGAAGTAATGATGTACTTAGATTCAGTGGTTGAATCAGCAATTGTATTCTATTTAGAACTCTTCTAAACAACTGCCCCTTCATTTAACATAAACAGGTAACCTGACTACGACTTTAAGTCATCTTTTTTAGATTGAAAACTCACATAAGTTAATCCTTTTACGGAGAGATCACCTCCTCCATATACCAAGAACATTTTGTTAGTCCTTCTCAAGTACTTAAGGATTTTCTTAATGGCCATCTAGTGCTTCTCACCTAGGTCGGATTGGAATCTACTTGTGATGCATACCATGGCGGATATGATAGATCCTATTACAGATGCATAGGGTATTCTAATCATGTGCAATCTCTTCTCTCGTGTCTCCGGACACTCAGATTTAGAAACGTTAACTCCATTAGACATTGGAAGATAATCCTTTCTCAACTACTCAAGGTTGAACCTAGTGAATACGTTGTTTATGTATATATCTTATGAAAGATGTAGCAGCCTCTTGGATCAATCTCAGTAGATCTTTATACCTAGTGTAAATGCTGCTTCTCTAAGGTCCATCATGGATAACTTTCTTGACAACCATGACTTAACCATTTGAAGTAGAGAAATATCATTCGTATTAGAAGTATGTCATCAACATACAACACAAAGAAAATGACTACACTCCCACTAACCTTCTTGTATACACAAGGCTTATAAGTATTCGATATAAAATCTAAATCTTTGATCATATCATCAAACCTTGTATTCCAACTCATGGATGCCTGCTTAAGTCCATAAATGGATCTTTGTAGCTTGCATACATTCGAGCCATGCTGAGATGTAAAACCCTCAAGTTGTACCATATATACATCCCGATCCAAGTTTAAAGAGGTACGACAAGACATGATAGTCTATCTGTATTCATCAATGTCCAGTCTTGATGATACTATGACTAGGGATATTTAGACAAATCATAATTGCACACAAACTAGTTTTTACCAGCATAGTCCCACTATGCCCTTGCAATCCGTGCTATGATTATATCAAGGACTTTTGCAAACACATCAATCAATATATTCTAAACCAGTCATAATTACTTTCACAATCAATGATATAACAAAAGAATGCCTTTATTAATATAACTTGTTTGTACAAATAAAACTAACTAAGATATATTGCCCTGATTACCTCTTGGGCATATGATAAGTGTAATTTGTATCATGTAAATACTAGTCATATAGCCTCAAAATCTTATTATTTATGGTGGAAATTTATGATTTGTTGGTGCTTTTGCTAATTATTTCAAAGCATTAGTTGATTTTTGCTGAGGTGCTACTAAGGAGCAGAAAATCAGGCTTTGTGAGCACAAAACTGGACCGGAAGAAGGAGAGGCTACCACAACCCACAAGGATGATGACAACTGACCAAAGACCCATCTTCTAGAAGGATATTATGTGTGGAGAAGTAGAAAAGCAAGTGGATGGCGGTGGATGGCATCTTTTCAAGAGGTGCATTTTTGCTTATTCAACACCAACTTTGGCAACTTGCAATTTTACTCTTCTCAAGACCATTAATTTTAGGAAGCTTTATTTTGATTGGATGAGTTTTATTTTGTAAATTTGTTAAGCATGAGGTGACATATCTAGAACCTTTCTCCTTATACTATAAACTTGGACTAAGTCTCACTTTGAAAAGGGGCATCGGATATCATATCACCTATCATCTTCAAGGAAGACTTCTAATTGGCTATCCTTTACTATGAAAATACTTTATATATTATATATTAAGATGGTTATTATTTCTAGAAATTCTTTGAACTTTATTTCTATCTTTATGATCAACTAATCTCTTATTGGAGGGCATTTCCAGTGAAGTAGCAGATCTATGGTATGATTTATAAACTCTCTTTTATTTTAGCACTATTTATTGTGGATTGTTTGGTATTGAACTTGATTCTCATAAGAATGACCTAACTTATGCATAATGAATAGGAAAATCTGAGAAGTTACTAATCAAAGACCATAATACTAAACACACATCTTAAAAACCTAAAAAGTGATTAGATTGTGCTAGGGGTTTCACATCAGTTGAATGCTTGTATAAATCTTAATGCTTCATGTGTAACTACAAAGGGGAATCCACATAGCAAATCTTTAAAGAACTATACAAAGGGGTGGCCATAGCTAGTAACAAAAAGATGCAAGAAACTTAGATCCTTAAGTTATAAACATACTAAAATAAGTGGGAGAAATCATAACAAAATATGTGTGGTCACTGGGAATGCTTGCCACGTTATAATTTTGGTTGTAGTAATCATTTACACCAATCACTTTTACTCCTGCTTTTATTTTTCTTTTTAGCTTTCCCATTAAAATAAATTTATTTGACATTAAACTCACTCACTAATTTACATCTTAGTTTAAAATATTTCCCTTGCTCCCTATGGAATACAACCTTGTGCTTGCCGCTAACTACTGATCATGACCTACTGCATTTGCTAGATCACATTTATTTGGCAGGCAACAAGTTTTTGGCGTTGTTGCCGAGGAGCAACGTGTGAAGTATTTAAATTTCCTTTGTAAATTGGTGCATTTAATCTGTTTGTTGCAGTTTGTGAAGTAAAACTCTTATTCATAGCAATCATTGTTGTATGCATAGAGCTGGTTGCCCCTTAATCCAGTAGATCCAAAAATTGAAAGGATTTGATGAATATTAAGTGGAGTAGCTAGAACAAGGCATAGACAATAAAGAACGGTTGATGTAACCAATCCCCCAATTGGCAATGGAAACCCAGAAGGAGAAGGCGAGGTTAACTTGCCCCTACCAAGGCAAACACTTAAGCAGTACAGTAGACCATCAACTAAGGGACACTCTTCTTGCATTGTGATACCCAATGCTCCAAGAAGTAGACCAACAACCACTTTGAGATCAAATCCTTTACGATCCAAATGCTCCAAGAAGTCATTAAATTTAGAGGCTTGCCAAGAGAAGATACTAATGCTCACATCCAAGAATTTTTGACTATGTGTGATACCTTTCGTAGAAACAGAGCAAACTCCGATGATGTCATAAGATTGAAGCTTTTCCCTTTCCCTTTGAGGGATAAAGCTAAAAGTTGGCTAAAAAGTCTTTAACCTGTATCCATAAGAACATGGGATCATTTAGTATAAGCATTTCTTACTAAGTACTTTCCACCATGGCAAGCAATGAAACTCACAAATTGAGGTGAGTTATTTCTCGAAGCAACCAGATGAATCCTTGTTCGAGGCATGGGAAAGATACAAAGAACTCTTAAGGAGAGTGCCAAATCACTAAATACCCATGGGGATGCAAATCCAAAATTTCTATAATGGGTTAACTAATGCCCACAAAATCCAAATCGAATCCACAGCCAATGGAGATCCAGAAGAGCTTGCCCTGGAGGAATTATATGAGCTCATTGTAAAGCTAGCTATAAATGGCATTTAGTTAGTGAAGAAAGAAACAAAACTGAAGAGTCAGAATCTATTGCAAAACTTTCCCAAAAGGTGGATCTAATCCTCAAGCAACTTGCTAAGCAAAATGTTTCAGCAATCACTAATGCTCAAGTTGTTTGTGTTTTTTGTGGTGGCAACCATAGAAATATTGACTCTGATACTCCTCTTGACCTAGAGTAGTGTGATTACATTTGGAACAACCTCAAGAACAATCCATTTTCAAACACATACAATCCTGGCTAGCTCAACCATCCCAACTTTTCATGGAGTAATCAAGGCAAGCAAATTTCTTTCCAGCATCCACAAAATAATTTTTTACAGCAGCTACCAAACTGAATAGTGCATCAACCAAGCCCATCTCAACAATCAAAGAAATCTGATATTGAGGAGATGAAGGAAATGATGATGTGGTTCATGAAATAAACACAAGCTTCTATGAAGAATTTGGAGAGACAATTTCTATAACTTACCACCATTGTCACTCCCAAAAACAAAGGAGTAATGCCAAGCAATACAGAACCTAATCTAAGAGAGGAGTGCAACATTGTCACCTTGCGAAGTGGTAAAAATTATGAAACTTTGAACCCTATGGTTGTTGTTAATAAACATGTAGGTAAGAAGAATGAAATAAGCAGAATCAATGAAGATCAAGTAAAAGGCAGTGAACACACTGAATCAGAAGATCAGCCACAACCTACCTCCAACTAGTAGCATCACCACCATTACCTGAATTAGATCAACCAAAAGAGAGTGAGCCTACGATCACCACTAAGGAAAGGATTCCATCACTGTGAAGCAACCAATTCAATCTTACTAAACAAAGATTCTGTATCCTCAAAGAGCCAAGCAGCATGAAATGTCTAAGCAATTTGATAAATTTCTAGAAGTCTTTAAGAAACTTGACATTAACATTCCTTTTGTAGAAGCACTTGCACAGATGCCCATGTACATGAAATTCTTGAAGGACTTGCTGCCAAACAAGAAGAAATTGGAAAATTTGGCAATGGTTCAACTAAAAAGAGTTTGCTCCTCCATTCTCTAAAGTAGGAAACCCTTGCCTAACAAATGAAAAGATCCAGAGTTTCTCTATACATTGCTCTATTGGTAATCTAAATATTGACGATGCTCAGGAGCAAGCATAAATCTGATGCCATACTACATTTATAAGCAACAAGGCTTAGGAGAACCTCAGCCAACTAAAGTATCTATACAACTTGCTGATAGAACTATTAGGTATCCTATAGGAATTGTAGAAGATGTTTTAGCTGAGGTTGGAAAGTTTATTTTGCCTATTGATTTCATTATCATGGATATGGATGATGTCTTTCATGTTCCTATCATTTTAGGTAGACCCATCCTTGTTACTGGAAGAGCTTTGATTCATGTAAATCATGGCAAACTGATTTTGAAAGTTCATGATGAAGAAGTAACACTTAAAATGAATGAATTAATGAAACAACCTTCTTCCCTTGATGATCAATGTTATTTTCTTGATTCCACAGATTTGCACTTAAATCTTCTTATTTTGCAGGAACTTGAAAAATTTGATCACAAGGAAGAAGATGAAATTTTGTAGTAGCAAGTAGAAATGATTACCCCAGAGGAAATTTCACCAAAGCACCCACTTTTTATAGAGAAGCAACCATAACAGTCATAGCAACCACACTTTCCACGACCCATATACAGAGAATAGCATGTTGAATCCTAAAATCACACATAAAACTTAACTCCCAAAACATCACTTAAAGAACCCCCTGATCTAGAGCTAAAACCTCTACCTCCTTACTCGGAGTATGCATTTCCTTATCCCCCTAACAAATTACTATTCATAATCTCTTCCAAACTTACCCCAGTCCAAAAATCCTAATTAATTGAGATGTTGAGCAAGAACAAGGAGGCATCGGCGTGGAAAATTGCTGACACAAAGGGGATTAATGCCTCAATTTGTATGCACAGAGTTTTGAATGGAGGATAGCCATAAACTAGTGATGCAAAAATAATTTATCCTATTTCAGATAATGTTTGGACAAGTCCTATCCAAGTAGTTCCAAAGAAGGGAGGCATAAAAGTGATGCAAAATGAAACGATTCCAACTAGAACAGCGACTGGATGAAGAGTTTATTTGATCATTACAAACTCAATAAGGCAATAAGAAAAGATCACTTTCCACTTGCTTTCATTGATCAAATGTTAGATTCGCTGGCTAAAAGTTCTATTATTTTCTTGATGGCTATTTAGGGTATAACCAAAATGTGATCCATCCTTTGGATCAGGAGAAAACAACCTTTACTTGCACCTATGTTGGTTTTGCCTAAAGAAGGATGCCAATTGGACTTTGAAATGCCCCAGCAGCTTTTCAAAGATGCATGATGGCTATCTTTCATGTCATGGTGGAGAAAACAGTCGAGATCTTCATGAATGATTTTTCAGTCTATAGAGCAACCTTTCACTCTTGCCTAAGCAACCTTAAACCTGTTTTAATGAGATGCTAAGAGACTAATCTGGTGTTGAATTGGGGAAAATGCCTCTTCATGGTCAATGAAGGCATTGTTCTTGGTCACAAGATTTCAGAAAAGGGCATTGAAATAGACCAAGCCAAGGTAGAGATCATTGAGAAGCTTACTACCCCCACATCAGTCAAAGAAGTTAAAGCTTTCTTGGACAAGCTAGATTTTATAGAATATTCATCAAGATTTCTCCAAGATAGCTCAACCACTAAAAACACTTCTCCATAAAGATATTGAGTTCAAATTTCATGAAGCATGAATCAAGGCAATCAATGAACTAAAGGCAAGATTAGTCAAAGCACCCATTTTGATTGCCACTGATTGGGAGCAACCGTTTGAGCTGATGTGTGATGCATGTGATTCTTGCATTGGAACTATTCTAGGCCAAAGGATAGACAAGCATTTCAGGCCCATATATTGTCCAAGCAAAACCTTGACTGAAACTCAACAAAATACACTGTTACTGAAAGGATTTGCTTATTATGGTACATGCATTTGACAAGTTCATATCTTGCGTGGTCTTGTCAAAGGTCACTTTGTTCACTGATCATACAGCCTTGATGTACTTATTAGCAAAGAAAGATCCAAAGCTAAGGCTGATCAAATGGTTACTCCTCCTACAAGAATTTGATTTCAAAATCCAAGATAATAAGGGATCTGAGAATGTTGCAGCAGATCATTTGTCAAGAATTCCTGGTGGCAACATTTAGAGCGAGCAGAGTTCATTGAGTCTTTCCCTGATGCGCATTTACTCCCAGTGAGATCACTCCCTAGGTTTGCTGATTTTGCTAACTTTCTTGCTCGTGGAATTAAACTTCTTTTACCTTATGCTCAAAAGAAAAGTTCTTTGCTGGCTTAAAGTACTATTTTTAGGAAGAACCATTTCCTTTTAAGCTAAGTGCAGAACAAATTATAAGAAGGTGTGTACCAAAGGAAGAAGTTCCATCAATCATAACCATGTTTCATAGCAAGGAAGCAGGTGGACATTTTGGAGCAAGTAGAACAGCAGTAAAACTGCTTGAATGTGGCTTTTATTGGCAAAAAATCTTTAAAGATTGCCAAAGGTTTGTTATGGAGTGTAATGAGTGTCAAACGACAGGTAATATCTCAGCCAAGAATGCTATGCATTTGAACAACATTGTAGTATGTGAAATTTTTTATGTATAGGGCATTGATTTCATCGGCCCATTTCCAAGTTCATATGGTAACAAATACATTCTTCTTGCTATTGATTGTGTGAGTAAATGGGTAGAGGCTATTGTTGGTCCTACAAATGATGCTTGGATAGTCGTAAAAATTTTTGAGAAAGCTTTTTACTCGCTTTAGAGTACCTAGGGCAATTATAAGTGATCAAGGAACTCACTTTCGCAATAAACCAATCTGAGAGATTACTTAACAAATATGGAGTTACTCATAGAATTGCCACTCCTTACTACCCACAAACAAGTGGGTAAGCTGAAATTTCCAACAAGGAAATCAAAAGAATCCTAGAGAAAACTGTTAGCAATGCTAGCAAGGACTGGGCAAATAAGCTTGATAATGCATTATGGGCTTATAGAACTGAATATAAAACCCCTATAGGAATGTCCCCATTTAGATTGCTATATGGGAAAGCTTTCCACTTACCTATTGAATTAGAGTTTAAAGCAGTGTGGGCACTAACTTTGTTTAATTTTGACAGGAAAGCAGCTGGAGAACAAAGAAGGATGTAACTCAATGAATTGGAGGAATTTATGCTGTTTAGCTATGACAATGCCATCAATTACAACGAAAGACCAAGAAATGGAATGATCAAAGATTTCAAAATAATGACTTTCAATATGGGCAGCAAGTACTTTTGTTTAACTCAAGATTGAAATTAATTCTTGCAAAGTTGAAATTAAGATGGAGAGGCCTATATGTTGTTCAACAAGTCTTCCCTCATGGAGCTATGGAAATTGTAAGCATTATGGGGCAATCATTTAAAGTAAGTGGGAAAATACTAAAACCTTACCTCGTGAATGACAAATCAAGGGTTGTTGTGGAAATACAGCGACTACAACCACCGTAAAAGCAACCACTAATTTTGTGTCCGCTCCAAACACCAATTGAAGCAACCATTGAACACAAGATTAATCTCTCGACTTTGTAAATACATCTTTCTTTCCTCTATTTTTAGTATTTTTATGATTTTATTTTTACATTTTGCCAGTACACATTGACTAAGTAAGGGAAGCCAACACAAGAAACCACTCATCTACCTACTTGTTATTTCTCTTACTTAAATCTTATTCTTTTTGACATCAATTTCAAAATTGGTCATTTTTTCCAACTTGGGGAAAAAGTGGTAAACCTAAAAGTTTTAGAAAAAGGGGGGAAGAAATTCATTTCGAGGAGTGATCACCACAACAATTTTCTCTCTCATCAAATTTTTCACCAGAAGAAAAATACAAGGAAATTTGATTTTTGCATACCAAGGGTGACGTGTCAGAGGATTAAAGAGAGTAGGTGATGGGTTGTTTGGGCTTAAAAGTAACCCTACATTTCCATCATTGTATTCTACTTTTTTTGACTCATACACTCATGAATGCATTATGA
This sequence comes from Euphorbia pulcherrima, assembly GCA_947683365.1. NCBI lineage: Eukaryota > Viridiplantae > Streptophyta > Magnoliopsida > Malpighiales > Euphorbiaceae > Euphorbia > Euphorbia pulcherrima. The sequence continues at coordinate 25,646,140 of CANTUS010000004.1, forward strand.
TTCGGCAATCTAATTCTCCTTTTTATTTTTTCAACACAAAATTCATTCAACTTGATTTTCTCTCACCTCACTTCAAAATAAGTGTTTGAAAAATGTGTTTTTAACTTTCAAAATTCTTCAAACTCTTTCCAACCATTCTCTCTCTCCCGCGTTTTCACTAACTATTCATCTTCATCTCCTCTTGATTTTTCGCCATTCTTAAGCCTTCAACCATGGTTTCCACTCGACAACAAAGAGCTTCTTCAAGTACTCCAGTGAAATCCTCAACACCAATACAAATTAAAGACTCGTCCAAACCCAACTCTGACCTAATTTTGGAAAAAATGAAGGAATTCAAGAAAGATTATAAAAAGGGTCGTTTTGCAATCTTTGAGGATGATGTGTTTTGAGCATTTGAGAAATTTCAACTAAGAATCCCTCAAGGAACTTAAATTGGTTGATGAAATTTTTGCCATGCTTAAAGGGGCTGGATTGGAGGAATTTGCGACAAATGAAGAACCAGCCTACTAGGAGCTCACCCTAGAATTTCTCTATACCCTTTTAGAAAAAGAAGAACATTTGAAAAGCAATGATTTGAGTAAGTATGATATTCGCTTTTATGGTAGAAAAAGAGGGATGTCCCTTGATGATCTGAATAGATTCCATTAAGTTTCGGAGGATACATTATTGACTGACGAATACCAGAATGCTCATCGGCGAATTCCGACGGATTTTGACAATGATTAGTATTGATTTGAGCTCATTGGAAGGAATAATGAGAAGGAAAAATGCTCTAGTAACCTCTCAAAATACAATCGTAAAATTATTCACATGTTCTAGCAAGCACTCTTTTTGTTCACCACAATCAGTCTACGGTGAATGAGGATGGTCTCTTCGTTCTCTATTGCCTAGGAAAGGTTGAGAGGATTAATGTGGGGAGATTCTTCATAGATTACACTCTTGGTCTTCTAAACAAAGGGACTAAGCATATTCTAGTGGGTTCTTATGTCATAAAAATTGCCAAGAACATTCTCACATCCATTTCTACCCATAGTCTCCCACCAACGGATTATCCGGAGCCAATGGAGTTCAATAATATGAACAAGTTTGGAATTTACAAGACTTTCAACAAGAAATGGTATTTGTGTCATAAGGTAGATGCTTTGGAAGAAAAGAAAGAGAAGAGAAAGGCTGTGAAGACCGAAACTCCCACCCCTGCATCAAAGAAGAGAAAGACCGCCATAAAGATGTCTGTTACAAAGTTTGGGAAGCAATTAGTTGATGATGAGAAGATGAATTTTTTTGATAGGTGAACTGGCATGACTGTGAAACTCTCTTACCTATCATTGATGAGTTAGTTGACTAGAAGATTGAAGCTGAGAAATTATTGATGAGATTAGATAATGAAATGATAAGCTCTAGATTTGTGGTGGCTACCCCTACTAATGAGTTCGCTGCTACACTCCAACTTCTGGTGATTTCAGTCTCTACAACCAATGAAGATCCTATAGAAAGCAAGGAGTAGTAGGATGAGGTTGTAGCCTAACGTCCCCCAAAGGCTTTTGATTAAATTTGCTCTACTCTTTTGATTTCAATTTTTATGTGTGCCACTTCTAAGTTAACATCTTACACTTACTCTCTTGCTTTACTTTTTGCTATTTGTATGCTTTGAGGACAAAGCATTGAGTAAGTATGGGGGAGAGGTAACTTTTCATGCTCACAACCTTATTACTATTATTATTATTTTTTATTTTTTTTTAATTTATGATTGTTGTCTTGAAATTGCTGGCTATTGCTATGACTACTTTGGTTTAAATTACTACTTACGATCACTCCCCTACTTAGGACATTTGTTTGACTTTGAGTAATGATTTAACTATTTTTTATGTTCTGCTTTGTGCTTTTAATCATGTTGTTTGTAAATAGCTTCACTTCTCTTTTGAATTTTATAATCTTTTTAACTATTTGAAAAAGTGTTTTCTGTTTTAGCAATTAGCATGAAAGACTAATCATTTGAAAATTAGTAATCTAGGTAAAATACTTAGGGTTTGGTTAATAATGGTAAAACTACAACTAGCATGTTAAAAAATTGATTAAGCAATTTAGACAGAGTTTGAAACTGTTTTTAATAAATGAGACAAGGATTATCAACTTAAATAAACTCATTGTTTAGTGAGGATTTGAACCTATATTTTTCTTGATTCACTAAAATCAATTTATGTATCTGTTCCTAAAATTTTGAAACCTTTTCCTTGATACAAAATGTGCCAAAATTATCAAAATTATTCTTAATCAAATTCTGAAATCATTTCTCTCTTAAAATATGTTGCTTGAATTTTTGTGAGAGGGCTCACATAGGCAACTTAAGGTTAGAAATTGATTTGGGGGAATTTGGATATAATACTTATTGAGACCACATTATTGCTCATTACATGAGATGATTAAGGCACTAGGATTATACACTTTTTTTTATCCAAAAAGCCCCTTACATAACATATTCCCTAGTTAGTCCCTTTGAGCCTTAACCTTTCTTTCATACACACAATAATTTAAACCCCTCAACCTTTTTCTTTTCACTTTCCCCTCATTTTTCGCCCTTGATTTTACCAAGAAGTTTTCAAACAGCAAATTTGAACTACTATTGGTTGTTAACTTGTTTCCCAAAGGAAAAACTTTGGTGAGCTTTCATCAAAATTCTATTCCAGCCTTGTGCTTCATTTTTACAAAAAAAAGAAGAAAAAAATAAAAAAAAGAAAAAGAAGAAAAAGAAGAAAAAGGAAAATAAAAATAAAAAGAAGTATGATGAGAAGCAATCTAAATTTTCCTTATACTGAGCATGAGATTTTACAGTCCCTCTCGTGAGATGATGATGACCTATATACAATTTTAATCCTCAATATAAAAATTCTTTAAAAATTTTTATTACCGATAAAAAATTCTTGACAAATTTTATTTCCGGAAAAATTCAGTTCAGTGTGTCCAATAACGTGTCTAGTGGGAGCTCGAATCGGTGATTCGCACCAAAAAATTAATTCAATCCTAAATTGAAACACCCCATACCTTATACTAAGCATAAAACAATATCCATAACATATATAAATTTTTTTAACTTATACTTTATATATATATATATATATATATATATATATATATATATATAATATACAAACAAAACTTAACATTCGGTTTATAATACTTATAGCATCATATCCTATTACAACAAATACTATACTATATACTTGCCATGTGAGGAGAGGGAGCGAGATGGAACACAGCCAACCAATCTTCTGTCCATGATATCTACATGTAATGAGCTTCTAGTACAAACTTTGTTAGCTCTGAAAAATTTAGAGCTTTTTGTGAGGCGCAACTCAGTGAATATAAACAATCTATGAATTTTGCAAATCACATATACATACACATTCGAAAGGTCAACTTGTAGGCATTCAAATATGCTTATGTATGATTCATTTATTTATTTGTTGTGGCATTACCAGCCAAGCAATTGGCCTGGGAACATGTAACATATAACAGATAATTTTGCTGGCTAGCTTGTAAACATGTGGGTGACCTTTTGGTCCATATAAGCAAGTGATCCATATGGGTGACCATATAGGTCCAGATAATCGATGTGGTTGACCATATAGGTCGATATAACAAAACATGTATTGCAATGTCTAGATAGGTATGTCATAACTTCTCTTTAAATTCGATTTAATCATGTGCAAATGCATATGTCACATAAATCACATTTAGTTCACAAGTGTCATATATGATATATCACATTAATAATTGTCATATATAAATTTCACATAACTAACTTATCGAAGTGTAATATATCACATACATACAATCGAATAATTCACTTGCACAATCTGCACAATTCATATAACACAAATCACCCATCATCTACATATAACAATATAATTTACTTACATGTATCAACACAATTTCAATACAATTGTATATCAATTTCAAATGCACATATCAATTCAATTAATACATCAACACATTCCACAAATACATTCATATCATGTTTATACTCACAGATTAGCCGAGCAAATTCTCTCAGAATGAGTTGAACCTTTCTCGGGAATTCTTTCATGCTTTTGGGCTCCTATAGATATAAACACATATCAAATGTAAATACAATTTATTGCATTTCTAAGAAAAATTACCATTAACTAAAGTCCCCATTTCTAGCATGAGTACTTCTGACCTAATTTCACTTAAGGATTCATAGCTCTCAAATCACTAAACCAAACGAAGTTATTCCTGTTTGCTTTTACTTCTAACACCTAATTATGTAACATATCATAGTTTCAGAAATTTCCAACATATGTACAATTTATAGTGAATTTCCAATTCCATCAATATATCCTTACTCTAGAACTCTATTCTTTTATGACCTTGCTGAACTCTAAAATTCATAGTTCTTGAAATACTATACTAAATTATCAGATTTTTCTTATGTTTTACTTATAACACACAAAGGTATAACATAATAAAAACTCATGATTATCAAAGCATTGTACAATATATGGTGAATTTTACATTCACAGATAACATCAGAACTAGTGTTCTTATGACCTTACTCTACTTAAAATTTCATAACTTTCAATTCACTTCACCAAATGATCTTATTATTCTTTTATTCTATCTATAATACTCAAAGCAGTAACATACTAAGACCTCAAAAATTTTAGAGTCTTATACGATTTATAGGGAATTTTCCTTTAAAACCTGTTTCAATCCCGCTTAACCTGGATAACAACATAGTTAAACGAGCATAACTCTCTATACACAACATGAATTGGCCTGATTCCTCTTCCTACTTAAACTATACACATAAGGGAACAACAAATCAAAAACTCAAAATTTTCTAAGAAGTATAACAATCCTAGATTAATTTTGAATCTCGCCCCATCTCTTTGATCATCCAATTTTGCACACTTTATCTTATAAAAATCGTAACTATAGATCTACTCATCTTAAAAACCCCAAATTTTGCAGAAGTAACCTAGAGATTTAGAGAATGAATTCATCTTTTCATCATAACCTCAAATTCTATCTCTGTAATCTCAAAAATTATATTACAAAATCATATACATACCAGATTATTGTTCTTCTTCCAATTTCCTCGGCTTTTCTTCCTTATGCTTCCTTCTCTTCTCTGAAACGATTCTAGTCTTTCTAGAGGTTGTAAAGATCAGATTCGTAATCCTAATCTTACCTACTTTTTTATATATATCTATCCTTATACCAAAATTACCCTTACTAATATAACGCTATTACACTAATAATAATAATAACAATAACTACTAATTAAAATATATCTTGTGTATCTAACATATTTTTATATACATACATTATATATACACTAACTATACCTTTATATTCTTTCTTAATACTAAAACAATAGTACTAATAATAATACTAATATTAAACAATACAAATATCTTATCCAATAAACCACTTTATATCTATAATATAACTATACTCTACTTATATCTTAAAATTCTATTCTTCTATGGTTTGGTGCCTAGACTATAAAATATTATATTTCCTATCATAAAAAAATCATTAACTTAACTAATCAATTTCTTATAATTTAAGATGTAAAATATTAAGTAATTAATCTAATTTTATGACATGTAATGGATGTAAGCAATGGATTGTTACATAAATACCCTTAAAAATTCAAAAATAACCCTAATTATATCAAAAATCCCGCTAAAACACCTTTTTATGCGGATTGACCACCTTTTCACCTTTTTAAGCTAGGCCATGCCATGCTTTTCAGACCTGATAGAGGCTGAACCTGCCCACGGGTTCAACGATACTGCCAGCGGTATCATCCAAGCTGCCGGCGGCCTGACTTCTGCAAGCAGACAGCTTTTTGCCATGTTTTCTCCATACCCGCCGGATAATAAAAAAAAGTCAGCTCTACCCGGATTTCAGCCTATATAAGGCCTCTTTCCAGCCATTTGAAGAGAGGGGAAACTCAAACTTGATTTTGAGAGGAATTTTTAGTGAGGTATAGTAGTTCTAGTGGGATAAGGTGAAGAAAAGGTAAGAAAAGAAGGATTACTCCATCTTTTCTTGGTTTTTGTTTGTTAAACTCTCTAATATTTTAACTTAAAATCAGTAGACTTTAGGTTTAAAATCAATTTAATAGGTTTAGATCCTTAAATCCCATAACCACTAACAAAATCATCATTTTGAGCTCCCCAGAGGTGTCATTGGATCATGAAGAGTTGGATTCACAGCCTGAGGTAAATATTTTGAGTCTCATAGCTCTTTGACATTCACTTTAGTTATTTGTTGTGATTATTTGCTGTTTTGTGCTTGGTTTTAGGTTTTTAGTCTTTTTTCAACCGTGAACTGCTACTGCTACAAAAAAACTGAAGCCACTAGTGACAAGCGAAGCTGCCTGCGGTATCACTCATGTCACAAGCGACATCAGTGATACCACTAGAGGCTTCCTTTGTCACCAACGGCTCTATTTTCTTGTGGGAACCTTTCTTTATGGTACCTAAAATGTTATTCTGTCAGCTTCTGCAAGTGAAATTGCCAGTGGCATCATTGATGCCGCTAGCGGCTTCACTCATACCGCCGGCTGCTTGACATTCTAGACAGTAGGTTTATTTTCGTTTTATTTTTGGCCTAGTATATTTTTCAAAGCTAGGATGTACAGTGCAATGACGGGAGTCTAGAATTCCCCAAAAATAGGCCTCATCCTATAGCATATCCCATTTTCACTAATAGTCCAGTTAAAATAAAAAATCGAGTCTAAAATGTAAATAAAATGAGACTTTCTCACAAACTCCATTCAAACACCATTTTTAGCCATCCAACTGGGTTCCACAAATTGTACAATAAATATGCCATGCTCATGCTATCTCTGGTCTGGTTTGGTCCACTAACTATGCATGTTACGTGATATACCTTGTACAACGTGCCAGATTTGTGTTAACCCTTTCGTGCAGGCAGGTTTAGGATAGATGTATGTGAAGCCTTCGGGTATTTTATTTATTGTTTAGACATATGTATGGGATTTGGAAAGCCATGTAATTTTTTTAATTTCCACAATTATTTTGGATGACTATAATAATTTATTTACCGCTTTGAATGCTTGGTAAATAACATGCTAACACAACATAATCGAAAATACAATAAATACGGTGGAATAAACCGATTAAGAAAGAATGAAACTTTTAACTTGGCCAATTTAAACTAGATAACATCATCTGAACTTGGAATCTCTACTTAAGGTATGGTCTACGAACTGGTCGAAAAATCGTACCTAAATTTCTAGGTTGAGCTGAACCAGGTGGCGACTGTATTTTAAGTACGGGATTGTGATCTCATGTCTCTTGAGCATTAAAATATGCAAAACCATTTTCTACCATCATGAAGACATCACTTATTTTTAAGAGGTCGGTCCTCCGGCCAAGCTTCACAGCCTATTTGAAATGTCGTCCTCTCACAACGGCGACTCTGCTGGGGATCTCACTCTTTAAACTTGAAAATTAAAATTTTCAATAAGTTTAAAAGATTTAGATGATGTATTTAAATCAATGGCCAAATAAAAACTTCATTCTTTCTTATGTCATTTTATCCTACGCATGTAGATTAGATTATAAGTTTAAGGTACCCTATTTTACCCGTGAAGCTCGCGAAAGTATCATTCATGCCCTATAGGAATTGAGGATGCCAGTGGGTGGTTCACTCGTATCAACCAACATGTGAACTCACATAATAGCACTCATTTGAGGAGTGGTTGAGTAACATGGAATCAATGTAAATGAGAACCTTCTACATCAAGAACCCTGTACCAAGCCATGCTAGTAAAGCCATCCTAGTTGTTTTCCCTTAGGAACCAAAACATGTAAATAAAATAAATAGGACGCACTTCTTTGCCTATTTGTTGGCATTGAAGTTAAACTCTATCCTTTTGGAACGGCATTACGTGGTAGTAATAAGGTTGGAAGAGGGACGTTTCATATGCTATAGGCTACGTGCTCATGCATTACCCATGCATCGGCTTTAAGAGCACAAAATCAACTTACCCATACCAATCTCCATTCATAGAAGAGGTTTAGCAGCATGCGTAGGAGTTCTTTCATATCTTCCTTGAGTCACAACAAATCAACATGTGTGACAAGAGGTACAAACGTCCCCCATATGTTGGGGGGACACGCCTTTGCATCATTGCTAACCACAACTACGTACAGCCATATGAGTAAACATGTCACTCATCTATTATTAGAAAAAAATGATCCACTCCATCCATGGCGTTATGCAATCTATGCAATGCCTTATCCGCTACCTACTGTTTCAGCTAGAAGGCGGCAAAATTGACATCCCACCCTTGTTTGGAGAAGGCATGAGCACTATTTAATTCGTCATTCTATAACCCTGATAGTCACCGTGGAGATTGGAGGGCTTTTGTACAACGATTCCAATGGTGAGCTAGATTTAGAATAGATTCAGTTATGTCAAAATTCCTCTCAGCCAGCCATGTTTTTCCCAACCAATGAAGAGATCATCCCTCTGCCTGAGGATCATTTAAGCCCTACTCCCACCTCAGGAGTAGGATCTCAAGTACCTCTCAATTTTGGCGTCGTCAGTGCTGTGGCCTAATTTCTGAACTCAGATGCATTCCAAGATAGGCTTCAGGCCTCCATGCAAGATACTATTTAAGTAGTGGTTAGGCAGGCCTTATAGGATAAGAATTCATACTGGGTTCACAAATCTGATACGCAAGCTCAGAATTTGTCTGCCCCGACAGGGGCGAGATCAATTCTACCTATTTTTTGCTCGAAGCTATCAACTCAGCCCATGGCAAGCCCATTCTAGTTTAGGCAAGCTTCTGCTTTTTTGCAAACCTCGATGACCCTATCAATTGTCCCATATGTTTCTCAAAATCCGAGGCCCTTAGCTTAGAGCTCGATTCCACCTGCATTTACTCACCAGTATCCAGTTTCTTCTAGTGGACTAGCCCAGCCTCCACCATCTTTCACTCCTTCATAATTTTTTTATTACTCCTAGGGGCACAACCTACCCCCAGAATCCTTTCGATAGCCAACTTGTTGCCCATCCTTGCTTGGACATTCCTCCACATCTCCACCAGTCTTGAATAGCAACTAGGTCATGTAACCTCCGGGCATGACACCCAAAGTAGCTTCCTTTGTTTATCAGATGATGGCCTCCCAATCCAACGGCCATATCACGCATTCTCTAACGTAACACCCAATGCCGAAGCTCTCACTCATCAGCCGATCAACGACCAGGTCATGCAACCTCTAGGCGTAACACTAGAGATTCAAGCCTATATCCATCAAGTGTTGCATGCTAACTCAAGCCAAGGAAAGGAACCCAAGCGAGGTGAAGATTAGATCCCGATAACTTCACTATGCCTAATATGGCACATTATGGTGGATCAAGCACTCATGCATCCTATATTATTATGTATGAACATACAATGTGAGTAAAGAAGTTGAGTGATAAAATTCTTGCCGAAATGTTTCCTTCCTCTCTTCTGGGTCCCACTCTTGAATGGTATTACACCTTGCCCTATCATATTGTCACTAATTAGAAAATTCTATTAGAAGCTCTGATTGATCGTTATGGCTTCAATACTATCATGGAGAAAACCCTCTAACACCTTGAAGAAGTTTGCCAGTTGCCTAATGGGACCTTCAAGCGGTATTTCAACCGTTGGATGGCAACTCAAGTTTTGATAAAGTCTAAGCTTAGTCTTGAGGAGATGATTGTTAAGCCCTTAGATGGGGCACTTCTAATTCTTTGAAAGGAAATCTCAACCGACTCTCTCTTATCTCACGAGGTTATTTAAGAGAAAGTTAAAAAGATTGAGCTGGAAATTGAGTGCGAGAGGGCTGAAAAGGCAGAATAGCACTGGTTTAGAAAGAACAATGACACTTAACCTATAGGTCCAGCTCTTGCTAAACCCAAAGTCCCGGTTGTAGTTCAGGTAGTCACTCAAGCCCTTACTATAGCCCCTCCTGTAGTCACTCAAACTCTACCGGTACTCACTGTGGTCCAACCTACTCATCCTTCTTGTGTCCTGGCCAACCCGTACAAGTTTCAACTTAGGGTTATCTTTCAGCGCTTAAGGGAACCTAGGTATATCCAATGATGCCATGAGTATAAACAACCGAAACCCAAGAACAAGAACAATATTTGCAATTACCATCTTCAAGCAGGCCATAAAACCAAAAACTGTAAAACCCTACTATTGACCATCTTGTAAGTGAAGGAAAAATCACTGAACCAGAAAAGGTCTCGAGTACCATGAACAACCCCTTATCAAATTTTAGAAACAAGGTGGGCATGATCCATTATAGCTTACTCAAAGCCGTAAGCTTTGAGCTTATCACTTGGGGGAAAGTAAGAGGTGAGTCAGTCCTGGTCACAGGTTCCGACATCCTATCCAACTTAGTCTTTGATCTAGTCATCCAAGCAATTCTGGAAGTTAATTATGTTTAGGGTATGGAAGTTTACCTAACTACACCTAAGAAGGAAAGTCATAGAGCCTAGCCTATTGTGGTTAAAAGAATGAAAACTGTAAAAGAACCCCTCTTCAACATTGACGCCTTTGTTCCAAAGGGTGATCATTCTGATGAGCAAGGTGGAATGGTTGAGGAGGCTAAGGTAGTGAGTGTAGAATTGTTTAAGGTGGACGATCCTATGGTTAAGAAGTCGACTGGGATGAGCCTTCTGTGTGGACAAATTTGTGCTCTAGGACCCTGCCTTAGGTTTTGATGAACCTACCTACCTTTTTGAGATGCGAGTCACTCATAGCATCTCGCTCGATAATGTCCTCAACATCAGTAGGAGTGGCCCCTTGTACTAACCTAAGGACTGTTATCTCCTCTTGAATAAGGACCCAGTCACTAAGAGGGTAGTCACCTCTACTAGCCCCCCTTCTCCGCCTTCGCCTGTTTCGACTAGCCTCAAGGTTGATCCCCTTATCACTCAACTAAAGAACACCCAAGCCCATTATAGCATCTGGCAGTTGGTCATTGATTCAAATGGACATCACAAGGGTCTGATTAAGTGTCTACTTGACCCGGAAGCCACTCTAACCACCTCTATTATTGAAATGTTCGCCAAGGTTAGGGAGGCTATCACACTAAGGAAGGCACTACAGATTGTGGATGATTATTTTGATCTTTCGGTCGAAGGGAAGGACCATAACAAGGCTCTATTTATCTATATCCAAATTCTTAATAAGATTATACCATATGTCATGTTAGATGACGACTCTACCTTTAATCTCTACCCCCTGAAGTTCCTTCCTCACTTTGGTCTGTCTGGGGAAATGCTTGAGAAGTCCAACATTTTAATCCGTGCTTATGATGACTCGAAGTAGTGTAATTGGGAATTTAAAGTAGAAGTTACTGTCCGGGGGGGGCGGGGGGGGGGGGAGGGGTTTACAAGAAAAGTGCAGTTCACCATCCTTGACATTCTAGTCACCTCTCCTTATTGCTTGGTCGACCTTGGCTCCACGTCTTGGTCGCAGTTCCCTCCACTCTATCAGAAAGTCAAGTTCCTACACACTAATAGGCTAGGAGTAATCAAGGCTGATGCCACTTCTGTTGTGGCTTTCATAGAAGCTGAGGCTAAGTTGGATGAAGACCTTCATGTTACTCTGGTCCGCAAAGCCGAGAAATTAGCTCTTATTTTTGATAGTTATCTCCACCATGGTGCGGGGAAATGGATGAAATGAGCTGGGTTCAAACATGGAAAGGGTTGTGAAATGTATGAGCAAGAGATCATTGAGGCCTTGGAAGCGAAGGTGCTTTTTTGACTTGCAAGATTAGGGTATAAGCCTAAGAAGATCTACTATTGTGTTCCCTCCGGCTATTGTCGCGTGTTGATTGTCTATAAAATTCAAGGAAAGATGCCTTACAAAGGGGAACCTAAGCCTATTGAACAAAATAGGAAGATGTGGCTCGCTTTTGAGATCTTTAAGGATGTCTATAATTTTAAAGTCAGCTACATGGTCATTTCTGCTGGACCTTTTATGCATGTCAATGTCATTGCTATTAAGGTTAAGGGAAAAGAGAAGACGTATCCTGAGGATGAGGCTGGGGGAAGTGAAGTAAGGCTCGTGGATGAGGAAGTTGAAGATGTTGTAGCTGCTATAACCAAGGCTATGGCATTTTTCATGAAGAAGGGTTGGAAGGGTGAGAGAACCGGGGAAGAGGACTCCATGACTAAGGTCATAAGGAAGCTTGTCAGGGCCCTAACTAAGAAAGCCAAATTATCTAAGGAATCTCCACTCACTGCTGACCAGAAGACGGCTCTGGAACATGACTTGGATGCCATTCTGATGAAGACTAAAGAGGATGCTCCACCTGCTACTAACATCACCACTGAAGCCCCTCTGCCTGTGGAGGAGGAAGATATGGATGATGTAATTTTTAATATTTCTAATGTATTTAATGCAAACAATGTTGCCTATAAGGCTTTCAATTCAATGAATGACTCTCATTTCGCTTACTTGTTTAATGTTTTACCTGATGGATCCATGCATTTACATAACCATACACATAATGTTTTCAGTATTAACGATACTTCTTTCCATGAAATAAACCTAAGTACCGATGACAACCCTAAAATGGTAACCATTTCTAATGACAACTCCCAAAAAAAATAGTGAGATAGTAAAAGTGCTTAAAAGACATGTTAACGCTATTTCCTGGTCACACAAAGACATGCCTGGTGTCTATCATCCTATTACCAGGCATAGAATTGCAATCGATCCTAAGCTCAGACTTGTCAAGCAAAAGCTCCATCGGCTAACACCAAAATGGGCATAACAGGTTAACGTAGAGGTTTCAAGGTTAATCAAGTCTTGTTTCATCAAAGTTATGGAGTACTCGACATGGCTATCCAACATTGTTCCGATTCTAAAAAAGGATGGTATGGTCCGAGTTTGTGTTGACTTCAGGGATCTTAATAAAGCTTCACCTAAGGATGACTTCCCGCTTCGTCATATTGAAGTCTTAATCGATAGTGCCACCAGGGAAGCTATATATTCGTTTATGGATGGATTCACGGGTTACAATCAAATTTTGGTGGATATCATCGATAAGGTAAAATTAGCCTTCATCATCGAATGGGGAGTTTATTGCTATAAAGTAATGTCGTTTGGGTTAAAGAATGCAAGGGCTACTTATCAGCACCCCGTAACCACTCTCTTATATGACATGAGCCATAAGGAAGTGGAGATATATGTGTATGATATGATTGTGAAGTCTGCTACCCGAGAAGAGCACCCCGCTATTTTGACAGATTCATGAACCGTATTGAGAAGTATAATCTTCGCTTGAACCTGAAGAAGCATGTGTTTGGAGTTACTTTAGGAAAGTTACTGGGACACGGTGAGTGGGCGAGATTTTAATGGGCTAGCACACAGGGTGCGGTGTGCAGGCGCATTTGATTTGGTGCAGTTTGAGGAAACTACGGTGTCACATTTAATATGCATGTACCTCTTTTATAATAAAATGATGGGTTTTATTAAAGGGAGAAATTATTTTGTTGTTTTTCACGTGAACTTACTGAGTGTGAAAAGCATGGCTTTTTATGAGCCAAAAATGTGATTATATTAAGAAATATATTTACACATTTTACTGAAAAGAGATATATTTAAAATAAAGCATTTTACTTTACTTTAAAATAAAATAGAGTTGCCACCCGGTTCTGCACCACCGGGAATTATGGTATACTAATACCCAATAGAAAGTGAGATTCTGAATTTGCAGACAATAGGTACTCATATTGTTCAAATTATTTAGGTTAATTTTGGAATTTTTAGATTTGTGGTAATTTCTTCATTACAATAGCTTTATTTAACAAATTAATTCAAGAAATAAAACGAGCATTATTACGGCATAGTAAATTGATATTTGCTATCAAAATTTTGGCAGAGTAATGGTAGTAATTGGGTTCTGGCCTAGAAACTCGGATGGGGTTTCCTCACATTTTGGATGTTTGTCCGTACCTGCGAGCTTATTTACACATATTATAGTTTAAGTTGCACAAGTGGCTCACTTAACCACAGAAATATAATGCAATGTGCAATAATAACAGTAAAGAAAATGAGTTTTAAAGTAGGGCTTAGAGCTGATTACCCTCAGTTTACCTTTTCATTAGTCTAGGATAACTTTAGAGCCGATGCAGGACCGAAGTTGTCAGAGAGTGTGGTTTAATTGGAAAATAGGTTTAAACAAGTTATGGCTGTAATCTTGAATTATTCCTATGAGAAATGTAGGGATTTTTGAGTTGTTACGTTGTTTTTAGACCAAAGATCACTGTGAGATCTTGCTCTAAAACGATCAAAAAATGAATTTATACCGAATGTCGGTGACAATGCTCGAGTTTGGGAGGGTTTTGACAGAGTTTTGAGGATTTTAGGACTCCCAGAACAAAAGCAGATGAATGGATTTTTCTTACCTATTTCCGTCTGTTTTTAAATGAGAGTCAAAGTCCTCTATTTATAGAGGGGTGGTAATTAATCGGCGGGCTAATTACCTATCTGACAAAATCTTACTTTAATCCCATAAATCCTTGCCAGATCTCGATAAGATTTGATTTTTATTACTGCAGATAGGTAATTACCCAGTGAGATTATTACCTATGTTTGACCAAATTTCGACTTTTTAATTGTTCAACAGAAAATGCCAAATAGAAGCTTCCCTAGCATGTGGATTTTTCAATTTCGGATTCTGGATGATGATTTGGTCCTTTTTGGCTCTTTTGTCTGATCACTAAATGAAATAGCCATAATTCCTCTTTGGGCTGGCCGGAATGAGAGTGTTTTAATAGAGTTTTGGGGCTTTTAGGACTCCTACACCAAAAGGGGATGAATGGATTTTTCTTACCTATTTCCGTCTGTTTTCAAATGAGAGGCGAGGTACTCTATTTATAGAGGGGTGGTAATAAGCCAGTAGGCTAATTACCTATATGATAAAATCTTACTTTAATCCTGTAAATCCTTGCCAGATCTCAGAAAGATTTAATTTTTTTAGATAGGTAATTACCCGATGGGATGATTACCTATGTTTGATCGAATTTTGACTTTTGTATTTTTAATATAAATTGTTAAATCGAAGCTTCCCTGGAATGAGTATTTTTTAAGTTCAGATTCTGTGTAATAATTTGGTCCTTTTTGGCACTTTTGACTAATCAACGGACGATATAGGCATAATTCCTCATAGTGAATTGATATTTGCTACCGAAATTTCAATAGAGTAACGGTAGTAATTAGGTTCTAGCCTAAAAATTTGGATGGAGTTCCCTCATATTTTGGATCTTTGTCCGTACCTGCCAGTTTAAAATAGAGTTCCTACATGGCTCACTTAACTAGAGAAATGGAATGCAATGTGCAATAATAATAGTAATAAAAATGAATTTTAAAGTAGGGCTTAGAGCCAATTACCCTCAGTTTACCTTTTCGTCTATCTAGGATAAGTTGAGAGCCGGTGCAGGATCGAAGTTGTCAGAGTGTATGGTATATTTGAAAATAGGTTTAACCCAAGTTATAGCTATAATCTTGAATTATTCGTATGAGAAAAGGGGGGATTTTTCAGTTGTTAAGTCATTTTTAGACCGAAGATCACTGTGAGATCTTGATCTAAAAAGACCAAAAATTAATTTATACCGAATGTCAGTTATAAAGCTTGAGTTTGGTAGTGTTTTGATAGAGTTTCGGGGCTTTTAGGACTCCCGAAACAAAAGGGGATAAGTGGATTTTTCTTACATATTTCCATTTCTTTTCAAATGAGAGGCGAAGTCCTCTATTTATAGAGGGGTGGTAATTAGCTGGCGGGCTAATTACCTATCTGACAAAATCTTACTTTAATTCCGTAAATCCTTGCCAGATCTCAGAAAGATTTGATTTTTTTTACTGTAGATAGGTAATTACCCGGCGGGATGATTACATATTTTTGACAAAATTTTGACTTTTTGATTTTTCATTACAAAATGCTAAATCGAAGCTTCCCTAGAATGTAGATTTTTGAAGTTCAGATTATGTATGACAATTCAGTCCTTTTTGGCTCTTTTGTTTGATCACTGGACAAAATAGGCATAATTCCTCATCGTGGTAGAATGGACCTATGCTAATAGACACATAGTCAGTTAGAAATGGATCAAAATGGATCCCGATATGGCCAAAACTATTAGGGAAATGCCTCCATTGAAAACATAGAAAGAAGCCCGATCATTTCTAGGCTCCTTACAGTATGTCAATAGGTTTATTTCCTATCTCACTATAGTGTGCGAGCCCATCTTCAAGGTACTAAAGAAGCAGCAACCAGTGCTATAGAATGATTAATGCTAAGTGGCATTTGACAGAATCAAAGCTTACCTTGTCGACCCATCCATTCTAAAACTGCCCACCCCAGGGAAACCTTTGATCCTATACTTGGCTGAGATTGTCCCCATAAAGTTTCTTTATCAATCCCCCACTCCGGCCAGTAAACTCTCTTACTGGTTATTGCTTCTCTCCGAGTTCAATATTGAATATGTGATGAAGAAGGTTATTAAAGGGAGGTCGTGGTAGAATTCTTGGCTAGTCAACCTCTTAACTCTGATTATATTGAGAACTTCAATTTTCTTGATGAATAGCTTGCAACCGTTACCATCCTCAAGCATGTGTGGACTATGCACTTTGATGGTGTTGTGAATAGAAGGGGAGCAGGCCTTGGAATTATCATAGTCATACCAGATAATGAAATCATCTAGTTGTCCAAACACTTAGAGTTTGCTGTTATCAACAATGGCTCCAAATATAAGGCATGTTTATTTGGTCTTGAACCTCTCCTGCAAGTTAGGGCCTGAATGGTTTTTATGATCAAGGATTCGACTCTTGTCATCCTTTAGGTTATCAGGGATTGGGAAATCAAGGAGGACTGTCTTCACCTTTAAGTTGATGCCATCAAAGGCCTCTCTGAGAAGGTTGCCTCTTGTCTGTATCGCCATGTACCTCAGTTTGAGAATCAAATGGCTGACTCTCTTGCCACCCTAACTTCCTTATGGGAAGGCCCCTAGCAGTAACCTTTCTATCTGTTGGTTCTATTATCAACTAAGATACCCTACCATACTCAGCACGTTCAGTAGGTCCTCGCCAACCACCCCTATATTTACTCTAACATCATCCTGTTTCTCCAAACGTTATAATGTCCTCCAGATTCCTCTAACTCGGACCATACAACTCTATGACGGCTTGTCATCCAATTCTAGATTGTCAATAATGATCTATTAAAGTGCAATAGTGATGGTTTACCACTTTGTTGTTTAACTAAAATAGAGGCTCAGACAGTGATTGATCAGGTCCATGCCCGCGACTGTGGCCCTCATATGAATGGTATCGCTCTAGCAAAGAATATTCAGTGGTTAGGATATTTTTGGCTCACCTTAATGGCCAATTAAATTGCCCAAGTCAAGTGGTGCCATTAATGCCAGATTTATGGGGATATGCAACATTTACCACCCACCAATCTCCATCATTCATCTACTCCTTGGCCATTCTCGGTATGGGCGATAGACATAATCGGTGAAATTTGCCCTTCTCCACTAATGGGCACAGATTCATTACGGTAGTAGTGGACTATTTCTCTAAGTAAGTAGAGGCTGAATCCTACACCAATGTCCCCACCAAGAAGATGGCCAAGTTTATAGAAAAGCACATATTCGCTCGGTACAGACTTTTGTACCACATAATTTTAGATAATGGGGTACAATTCCAAGGGGCAACCGCTGAGCTAATTGAAAAGTATGGGACTGAACACCGCAGATCATCTCCATAGAGACCACAAGCTAATGGTGCTGTTGAGAAAGCCAATAAATCAGTGAAGAAGATCCTCTCCAAGGTGATAGCTGGATATAAGGATTGAGCTAACAAGCTACCTTTCGCCGTTTGGGCATATTGCATGAGTGTTCGTACCCCGATCAGTCAAACTCCATTCTCCCTGGTCTAGGAGATGGAGGCCATTTTACTAATTGAAACTTAAGTAAGCTCACTAAGTATTACGCTAGAAGGTAAATTGAAAGAATTCGAATAAACTAAGGCAAGGTTTCAGCAGCTGAAAATCATTGCTGAGCAGAGGCTGATGGCTTTAGATGATCTCCGAATGTATCAGCAGTGTATGGCTCGAGCCTACAATAGCAGGGTTAGACACCAAAAGTTCCCACTAAAAACTGGAGATCTAGTCCTTAAGCAGTTGAGACCTTCCACCTCCGATGCAATAGGCAAATTCAGGCCGAATTGGGTGATCAGGAAGATGCTCAGTAAAGGGGCAGTCAAGCTTACGGATATGGATAGGAATGAATTTGTGAACCCCGTGAATCAAGATAGGCTTAAGGGTTATCATATCTAATGAATAGAAAAAAATCAAAAAAGTAGCACCAAAGAAAAAATATTTAATAAATCACCCACTTTTCAGTCTTTAACTGATCGGAAATAAATTAGGGTGACACCCGATGATCGATATTTTAGAAACTGGTCGTCCAAAAATTAGGGGATATGACAACCAACTATACTAAAAACCCGAATAGGGCGATCTCGGAAAAAATCAGGGTAAGTGAGAAAAGAGAGAGTGCTTTCTAGAAAGTCATTCTAGGCTAGTTGGCACCGGAATTTAAACCAATGGGAATGGTTACCAAACATCATGTACTCTATTTTGCTTCAATTAATAAAAGTATCTTTTTGCTTAATTCTAAATGCTTATGCTTATGCAAATGTTGTATCCATATGGTCAAAATAGCTCAAGTAAACAAATCGTAGAGTCCACATTATTCTAAATCAATGCACAATAAAAAGAAAATAAACAATAAATAAAAGACAAATAATTTTGATAGACTGAAAAGAGCAAGGTCTATGCAAAAGTAAGAATTAGTCTGTTGTATTGAAAACCCAAAAAGGGCAGTCCGAGAAAAAGTTAAGAGAAGTTTTGATAGATTAAAAACCCCTAGGGGAAGTCTATGCAAAAGTTAGAACCAAATAAAAATAATAAAAATAAAGTTTGATAGGTCCATCACCATGACTAGCCTATGCAAAAGACAGAACTAATAAGAGTGCATCTCAAGCTGAACTCCTTGAATCATCATCATAATATTTCGAGATTCTCCACAAGGTGGTTTTATAAAAGGGCTCAAATCCCTACTCAGCTCACTCCCCAACTAAGCGGTCCCATGATCGCTTGGATCGAGTCAACAAGCGTCTGGTCTCAGTAAGCCATCCCCTGTAGGACTCATTAGTCTTAGTGCTCTTCACATGATCATAATCAAGAACCTCATAGATAGCCCTCCTGGCCCATTTCTAGCAAATGTTAGTCACCTAGTCAACATTGAAGAAGCCATTGTGTTCCTTTGGAAGCTTGTATAGAACCCTCTATCATTGACTGTACTAACAGTGAAGCCGATATAGGGTATAGAAAGTGATCCTCCGTAGGCCCAACATTTGGACAAAAGATCCCCAAGACTCGATGACTACGTCCCAGATCCTTCACCATGGACTAACCCACTGTATCTGCGAGTCATCATACCCTCTGAGAATGGACACCTAGTCCTCGGCTATTACTTAGTGAAAGTCTCCTTGAGTGGGTCCTCTCTCGCTAAGGTGCACGGGCAAGTACTTCTTTGGGCTGACTCGCAGTGCTAAAGTTAGCCTGAATTTCTCTATAAGCCACACTTGCAGGTTGGTTCCAAATAAGAGCGAGAAGAAGTAGATAATAGAGGTTGACAAAAAAGGATCCTATAGTAGCGTAAGGTGATCACCAACAAGAGTCAGGTCGATAGAAGCAGCATCTATATTCAGTAGGGTCTCTGCTAATCCTATGGCTATGGGGGAAGCCCCTGCTGATATAGGTCCGATAAGTAAAACTAGCCGAAATAGAGCAACAGGTCCCACTCCACACATAAACACAGACATGATCAACAAAGCGACCATGTATGGATAGGAAAGATAGGTCCTAGGGGTACCCGTACACTAATCTAGTATCGTGCTAAGCTGAAACCCTAACTAACCAGGTGTCTTAGAAAGAAAGCAATCCACTAAAGCCAAGCTCTACAAGCTTATCAACTGGTCCTCCGTACCAAATATAAGCTCTAGGATCGCTACGGGAACACGTTTGGGTCATGAGATCCCCAAAATTGCATAGAACTCCTCAAACAAGGGATATAACTTGAATAAGGAGAAGTGCAATGCGTTGTCCATTGAATCCCAAAAAGTAAGCGCTCCTTGGATACATGTCGGATTGACCCATTGCAAGGCAACATAACAAACATCCTATAGCCTAAATATCTACAGCTTCTTCTAGTCTTAGTTTCCTAGGGTTTCCAGGAAGCCACTTAGCTGCTAGTTGTGGCTCTCAATGATAGAAATCTAGAAAGTGGAAGAAATATATATTTTTTATGGTGAAGCCCCCGATAGTATGGTTGAACCCGCCGATGGTATCGATGAAAGAGGTAGCAGTGTGGTGCTGAAGCCACCGGCTGTATGGGTCGCAGGCTATATTAGTTAGTAGATCGAATTTTTCATATAGACAACGGTATTAGTGAAGCCGCCGGCAACATAACACTATAATCTGCAACTTTTAGGCCCATTTTGGCTGGTTTACACCTGTATATGACCTATAAACATTCTATAACCTATTTCCGAACACATATCAAGCTAGAAAAATCCATTTTATTTCAAACTATAGGCACAAGCATCCATTCCTAAGCCTAATCAAACCAAAACAAAAATCCAAAATCATCCAAACAATTCCATTCAAAAATTATCCAAACCCCAATGTAACAATGGTACAAATCAAGTAGGAAAGTAGAAAATGAAAATAAAATCTAAGGCAGCCTGCCCACATCGGCCGAGTGGGATGTGAACTCTAACTCGTTAGTAAAGTAATGGCTGATACCCTCCTCCACATCATCTCTCCCCTAGGTCATCGAGACATTGCTAGACATGATAGGCTCAGTAGTAGGATGCCGTCCAACTATCTCCTCTTTGTTCGCTACTACCTCCTCCTAATATCTAGCCCGAGCCTAGTAGACATTAAAAAGTGACAGTGCTATGAATTCTCGTAAAAGAAGTAATAGCAGTCCATATCATTCATAACATTCATACATGCATTATTTTAAACTATAATATCATTTCAACATACACAGGTACCTTGGTAAATAAGGTATGGGAGATGAGAGTGTCTCTGAAGGCAAAAGCATTCCCTGCTAGCCATTCGGCCTCTTGGTGAGTAACCTGAAAAATCCAAAAAAGAAGGGGCAATCAAAAGGCATATCAAAAAGAAATGGCATGCATAAAAGAGTAGTTTAATGTTCATAAAGCTTACATGTGTGGTATTTAGAGGCATGAAATTTAGGGAGTGAGCACTAGGAGTTATGTTCCTTATGCTGAATTCGACCCTCGGGCCCAAAAGTAGGTAGGACTCCTCCAAAGTAGTCGAGAGGCGCCCCTCTACTATGCCAATATGCTTGGGCCTACCCCGGTTCCGCACTCTGCTGCTCTTAGGCCTGTTCCTCTTCTTGGGAGGTACTATAAACACACAAAGGCACAACATAAAGGTAAAATGTAAGCAAACCATTTTGGATCAAATAAGATAAAATACGGGAATAAGGTCGGTCTTACATCCAAGTGATAATGCTCCTCGGGGGCCATTGCCACATCTTCGCCCACCTCCTCGCCCTCCTCAGGGTCACCCTCACCTGCACCCTCTTCTTCCTTCTCACATAACCACAAGCTATCCATTTCAGCACCTCCTTCCTCTTTTTAGTATTGTACTCAATTGTGTCATCATGATAGATGCGCCGGCACATAGGGAGCAAGCGTGGCATATGACCTGAATAGGAGCCACAGACAGTCACTGCAACATAGCCATTCCTATCTAAAAAAATTAGCCTTGTTAGTCTCGATAGTGATAGTCAAATAAGGCCACTAGAGGCCGATAGCAGGTGCCGGGGGCACAGGTCTAGTAAAAGCAACAACATCTCTCCAACTGCGCACCTGCTCCCCATAATACCACTTAAAAGATATGGCACACTCAATCACAAATCTTTGGTTGTCCCCATCATCCCAGACCGTAAGCACCTAAACGCGGTGGGACACTTAATCAAATGGGTCCCAGATGACCCGGCTAAACCATCAGACATAAAACAAAGTAAGCATAATGTAGCTTCATAAATGTATTTTGTTAACTAAGGGTTTGTTTAGTGTGAAACAAGGATAAGAGAGAAAGTCACATACCGAGCTCATCTTTAAGCTCCTCGGCATCTCTCTATAGCTGGTGGCATATTTGGTTAGTCCCTCAACACTCCCGCACCACTGGGCAAGGAAATGCGAACCTGTCAGTACCTTGGTCTTGAACTTCACAGGCGGAAGAATTTGGTGCTCAAAGGCCTAAGCCTGCACAATAAATAGCTAATCAGTCCAACAAATCCAAAAAGAAAAAAGCAGATGAAAAACAGGAAAACACATAAAGAGAATGATTAAGTGCTCATAAAAAGGCATACCTGTATAAGTGACTAACTCATAAAAAGGCATACCTGTATAAGTGACTAAGCCGAAGAACGTTTCCCTTCTTCCTAACTCTCGCATCTTATCCGTGGTATGTCTGTGCGGGAATGGCCCTAGGCCAATTCTTTTCCTTAATCTTCTTCACATCCTTAATAGTGGAAATCAGCCCATAATTAATCTTACTGCTAGGAACGGGAAAGAATAGCATTGTCAGTAGCAAGATGACAAAGGAGCAGACAGAGGCATCTTGCTGGGTCTCGAGAACCACCCCAACCACCATCCAGTGTGCTTGTAGCTCTCCATAAGATAATCGCCCAAAAGTAAGCTTCAAACCAAAGAGCTTGGTCTCTCTCTTGATCACAGGCTTTTAGAGATAATATTTCTCCAGATAAATGTCAAAATGGAAAACATGGTCGGTTTAGGAAAGCCCAGTCATTGCCACCACTTCAGAATGAGTGATGGTCACCTCATCGCTCATAAGGTGGAAAGTGTGAGTTATCTACGACCACTTCTTGTTTAATTCTATCAAGGCCCAATGGGAGAGTTTGGGCATCCTCTTAGGTAGAATCTTTGCCAGATCCCTAAAAGCCGTAGTGTCTATAGCCTCTCTAAGCGCGGGGTCCTTCTCATAAATGTTAGTCCACCACTCACCAATGGTACCCATGCCCCCGATGCATGTGAGCTTGTGCGGCCGTAAAAATAGAATCAAGAAAAAATGGATAAGTAATCGGTATTTATTCATACTCTTTGTTGTTATAACTGGTTCATATCGGTGCTGGAGCAGTGATACTGCAGGCAGCATTAACCATACTGCCGGCGATATGGATGATGTCGTCGATAATATCGCTGTAAGCAGCAGCAACAACATGGCAAGTTTTGGGCCTTTCCTAGAAGGCCTGAAGGTGCTTGTGGCATGAGCGATGCTATAGCCGGCATAAATTCTATGGGCAGAATCATAGATTCGCCCAAAATCGGGCTAAAATCACCAAAATGCAATAAATCAATTAACTGAGGTAGAAATTGGGCAAAATCAACCCTATAGCATGCAATATTAGTTTATGTACTCTTAATTTCATATTCTTAACCGTTATCATGGCATATTTCAAGTCTAAGATCGAAATCAAAGTAAACAAAATGAAAGGTTAGAGTTTTGTAGGATTACCTGGATATAGCAGATGTGCCTCTTCTTCTTAGGAGTCAAATTATCTATGGGAGAAGCAATCCCATACCCGTACATTCTGTCTGAACTCTTTAACTCGTAAGCTACATGAACAGAGCAAACTTTTAGTGCTTCAATGGAGGAAGCGGGTAAATCTTCAGGCCTCATACTTTCAAATTTTCATCCAAAGAATTTCTTCAACATGATGAATGGAATGGAAAGAGAATATATGACGTTAGAAAGGGAGAAGAAGGAGTTTGAATCAATTTCTGCCATTCAGATTAGAAAAAGAGGTGTTTTAATTTGTATTAAACACTCGCACGGAAATCAAGGAGTTTAATTAAATCTGAAACTACTGCTCCATGCCACCAGTGGTATCAATTGATGTCGCCTGCGATATCATCCAAGCCACCACTGGCTTGACCTCCACCAAGGGCAATTTTGAATTCCTTTGACTAGTTAAAGATGCCACGTGGCGTTCTATACCGCTGGCAATATCAGCCAAGCCACTAGCGGCATCAAGCCATCCAAAGCTACTTCAGAAACCTTTTCAGCAATTTAATGGGATCCTAGCACAAGCCCTCAATGTTCTAACACTTCTAAGAGCCTTTTGTTTTTAATTATCACATTTTTACTATTGATTGAAGGGGCAAAATATTTTTATTTCACAAAATCGATCAAGCAGTAAAAACGTCATTTAAAAATTCAAACCAATCTCATTTTACTTATCACTCGTTGCAAGTACGACCGCAAGGGGCAAATGAAATGTGACCACATATTAAGTTGAGGTACTGAAGGAATCAAAATCTTTTTATCCTTTGGGTCCTACCCACCAAATACCAAATTAAGGTACTAATAGAATCAGAATCTTGTCATCTTTTAGGTCCTGCCCACCGAATACCAAATTGAGGTACTAAAGGAATAAGAATCATGTCATCCTTTGGATCCTTCCCTCCATATATCAAGTCGAGGTACTAACGGAATCAGAATCCTATCATCCTTTGGGTCCTTCCCACCAAATACTAAATTAAGGTACTGATAGAATTAAAATCCTGTCAACCTTTGGGTATTGCCTACCGCATATCAAATTGAGGTACTGATGGAATCAGAATCCTATCATCCTTTAGGTCCTGCCCACAACATATCAAGTCGAGGTACTCATGGAATAAGAATCATGTCATCCTTCGTGGCTTACCCATCGAATACCAAATTGAGGTACTAACCGAATCGGAATCTTATCATCCTTTGGGTCATGCCCACCACACACCAAATTAAGGTGCTGGCAGAATCAGGGTCTTATCAGCCTATGGGCCAAGCCCACCATCCATTAGGTAGGATTTCTAACTCTTGCTCTTTTCGTGAGATTGTAATAACCTGTGGCAGCGGTGATCTCCTGAGGGGTAGCTTGTGAGCACCCAATTTTGTAGTCCCTCTCACGAGAAGATGATGATACATATTTGATTTTAATCCTAATTTAAAAATTCTTTTCAAATTTTTATTATCGATAAAAAATTCTTTACGAATTTTATTTTCAAAAAAATTCAGTTTGACGTGTTCGGTAACGCGTCTAGTGGGAGTTCGAACTGATGATTTGGACCTAAAAATTAATTCAGTCCTAAATACCTTTCAAAATTCCAAAATAACCCTAGTTACATCAAAAATCCCACTAAAACACCTTTTTAGGGGGATTGGCCACCTTTTCACCTTTTTACGCTAGGCCCTGCCTTGTTTTTAGACATAGTAGTGGATGAAGCCACCCACGGCTTCAACGATATTGCCGGCGGTATAATCTATGCTGCCGACAGCCTAACTTCTGTAGGTAGATAGCTTTTTGCCATGCTTGCTCGATGCCCGCTGGATAATTGAAAAAAATCACCTCTACCTAGATTTTAGCCTATATAAAGCCTCTTTCCAGCCATTTGAAGAGAGGGGAAACTGAAACTTGAATTTGAAAGGAATGTTTAGTGAGGTATAATAGTTTTAGTGGGATAAGAGGAAGAAGTGGTAAGAAAAGAAGGATTACTCCAACTTTTCTTGGTTTGTCTTTATTGAATTCTCTGATGTTTGAACTTAAAATTAGTAGACTTTATGTTTAAAACTAATATAATAGGTTTTAGAGCCTTAAATCCCATAACCATTACCCAAATCATCATTTTGAGCTCCCCGGAGGTGTCATTTGGATCATGAAGAGGTGGATTCACGACCTCGAGGTAGAAATTCTGAGTCTCGTAGCTCTTTGGAATTAACTTTACTTATTTGTTGTGATTATTTGTTTTTTTTTGCTTGGTTTTAGGTTTTCAGTCGCTTTTTGACCATTAACGACTGCAGTTACAAGAAACTGAAGCCGCCGGTGATAAGCGAAGCCACCGACAGTATCCCTTATATCACTAATGACATCAGTTATACCGTCAATGGTTTCCTTTATCGCCAACGACTCTATTTTATTATGGGACCCTTTCTTTATGGTACCCATAATGTTATTTTGTTAGCCAGTGTATGTGAAATTGCTAGTGTCATCAATGATGTCGCCGGTGGCTTCACTCATACCGCCGATGGTATGATATTCTAGACAGCAAGTTTATTTTTGTTTATTTAAGACCTAGTTTAATTTTCGAAGCTAGGATATATAGTGCAACGACGGGAGTCCAAAACTCCCCAAAAATAGTCATCACCCACAACATGTGGCATTTTCACCAATAATCTAGTTAAAATGACAAATCGAGTCTAAAATGTAAATAAAATGATATTTTCTCACAAATGCCATTCAAACACCCTTTTTATCCATCCAACCGGGCTCTATAAATTTTATAATAAATATGCCATGCTCACGCTAACTCGAGTCTTGTTTCGTCCACTAACTATGCTCGTTATGTGATATAGCTCGTACAAGGTTTCGTATCTGTACTAACTCTTTCGTGTGGGTGGATAGATGTATTTTATGCCTCCGAGTATTTTATTGATTGTTTAGACAAATGTATAGTATTTGAAAAGCCATGTCATTATTCTTTCAATTTCTGCATTTACTTTCGATGACTGTAATAATTTATTTACCGCTTTGAATGCTAGCTAAATAACACGCTAACACAACGTAATTGAAAATACAATAAATAGGGTGGATTAAACCGATTAAGAAAGAATGAAACTTTTAACTTTGCCAATGTAAAATAGATAACATCATCAGAACTCGGAATCTCTAGTTAAGGTATGGTCTACCACCCGGTGGGAAAATCGTACCTAAATCTCCCGATTGAGCTAAACAAAGTGGCTACTCTATTTTAATTACATGATTTTGATGTAGTGTCTTTTAAGCATTAAAATATGCAAAACAATTTTGTACCATCATGAACACATCACTTATTCTTAAAAGGTCGGTCCTCTGGCGTAGCTTCGCAGCTCATCCAAAAAGTCATCGCTCACACTTATTCTTTCATTTGAATGCTTGCTATGCTTATTTACTCAATCCTTTATGCTGGAATGATGCCCTTACTTGCTTTTTGATTTCTCCACTCTTTTATTGATTCCCTTGAGATCTGAACATCATTTTCCAATACAAGTAGTGACCATGTATCTTGTTGTACAATCATCAATTCTAATTTGGTATAATCCATTTACACGCAAAAAGCCTTTTTAACACACCCCTACCTTAAGCCTACATTACAACCCAATTAAAGACCTTTGGATTATATTGTGATCAATATTTTTTAATGGTGGAGATGGACCAATAATCAAGCCTATGTACTTAACATTTGCTATGTGTAGCTGATGAGCAATTTCTCAAACTCACCCCTTAAATACTTAGTGCGAATTAATTGGCATCTTGGTGAGGAAGGTTGATTTCGGAAATAGTTGTTGACAAATTAGCTTGGAATTATCTTAACGTGTTTTTGAGATCAAGTTACATGCTAAGCGTAGGGGTATTCATAATTAACATTAAACTTTATATTTTGAATAGACTATTGAATCGGCCTAAGATAGAATTGATTGTTAATTGCCATCTTTTTTTTTGTTCTGTTCTCTTTTCTTCTCTTTTTAACTTGTTATAAATCTGTTTTCTTTATCCTTCTATTTTTGCTTGAGGAGAAGTGATTATCTAAGTGTGGGGGAATTTGATAAGTGTAATTTGTAGCAGGAAAATACTAGTCATATTACCTTAAAATCTTCTTATTTATGGAGGAAATGTGTAATTCATTGGTGCTTTTGCTAATTATTTTAGAGCATTAGTTAATTTTCCTGATGTTGCTACTAAGGAGCAGGAAACTGGTCATTGTGAGCATAAAACTGGACAGAAAGAAGGAGAGGCTACCACACCCCACAAGGATGATGACAACTGACCAAAACCCATCTTCTAGAAGGATATTACATGTGGAGAAGTAGAAAAGCAAGTGGATGGCAGTGGATGGAATCTTTTCAAGTAGCGCATTCTGGCTTTTTCAACACCAACTTTTACAACTTGTAATTTTACTCTTCTCAAAACAAATGATTTCTAGAAGCTTTATTATAATTGGATGACTTTTTGTAATTTTGTTAAGCATGAGGTGGCATATCTAGAACCTTCCTCCTTATGATATAAATTTGGACAAAGTCTCACTTTGAAAAGGAGGATCAAATATAATATCACCTATCATCATCAAGGAAGCCTTCTAATTGGCTATCCTTTACTGTAAAAATACTTATTATATTATTTATTAAGATGGTTATTATTTCCAGAAATTCTTTGAACTTTATTCCTATCTTTATGAGCAACTAATCTCCTATTGGTGGGCATTTCTAGTGAATTAGTAGACATGTGGTATGATTTATTAACTCTCTTTTATTTTAGCACTATTTATTTGGGATTGTTTAGTATTGAAATTGATTCTTATAAGAATGGCCTAACTTATGCATAACGAACAGGAAAATATGAGAAGTGACTTTATCACGGATCATAATACTAATCATACATCTAAAAAATCTAAAAAGTGATTAGATTGTGATAGGGGTTTCACATCTGTTGAATACTTGTATAAATGTTAGTGCTTAAAGTGTAACTACAAAGAGGAATCCAAGTATCAAAGCTTTAAAGAACTAGAATAAGGGGTGGCCACGGCTAGTAACTAAAAGGTGCAAGGAACCTAGGTCCTTAAGTTCGAAACATACTAAAATAAGTGGGAGAAATCATAACATAATTTGCATGATCATTGGGAATGCTTGCCACATTATAATTCTGGTTGTAGTAATCATTTACAACAATCGCTTTTACTTTCCTGCTTTTATTTTGCTTTTTAGCTGTCCCATTAAAATCAACTTATTTGACATTAAACTCAGACTCACTAATTTATATCTTAGTTTAAAATATTTCCCTTGCTCCCTGTGGAATGCGACCTTGTGCTTACTGCCAACTACTGAGCATGACCTAATGCACTTGCTAGAACACAATCATTTGGTAGACAACAACATACATTTTATCTAACCCTTCGAACATATGGAAAGCTGGAACCATGAAACCGGTATAATTGGCAAAAGTCAGAGTACGGATAGAGTTGACCGAGTTTGGTCTTATCTAACAAAATGATTGATTTAAGTCTGGTACAGATCCGATAGTCACAAAGTAAGAAGCCTGCGAGTGAAAGACCTTTTTTCTGACCCCTTTGTAAATCAGGGAATTGGAAAAATAAAGATGCGGTGAAGTGAGCCAAATGATTAGCCCTCATTTTATAGGCGTGAGGAAAATACTTATTAAAGCAATGTTTAAGTTGAATTTTAGTGCAATTTGATTGGTAGAAGGATATGAGATCATAATCCCATATTTTAAGACAGTGTTGCCACCCTGTTTAGTTCTACTTAGAATTTTGGTACAATATTTCCACCGGATGGTTAAACTATACCTGAAGACAAAAATCCTGAGCTCGGATGATGTTACGTACTCTTTGCTATAAATTGAATCAAATAATTTATTTTAATAAAAGTATCTTTTCATTCTTATGCGATTTAAATCCCCCAATTTAGAACTTTCGGTTAATAATTATCCACACATAACGCAGCACATCATGCATAAAGTGGTAAATAAAGTAGATAGATTAATTATTACACTCATCCAAAAAAAATAAAAGTGAGAAAAATAAATAATTATTACATGGCTTTACAAATCCTATACATTTTTTCTAGTGCGGGAAAATAAATACCGAAAGGCCAAAATTAGTCTCAACCAAACTTACGATAATCTCGACGACACCAAAAAGTGACAAATCACCCACGAACAAGCACATATAATGCAAAAATAACTTTCGGCGAAGATCAAATTTTATTATAGAATAAAACGATTTTTTAACAATTTTTAGAGTGAAAAACACATTTTTAAGACATTAATTGGTTATCAATTAAATAATTGATAAATCAAATTAATCAGATTTAAAATTAATTAATAATATTCCAGATTATTTATAAGTTTTAAAATATTTTTTAGGTGCTAAAGAGGGTTCAAAATGCCAAAAATGATAAATCGGGCCAGAAAACACAAAATAAAACAAAACAGGTACTTTTGTCATTTTTTACAATTAGGGCTCTGGGATGGGTGTGAGCATAGGATTTTTTAGTCTCTCTCATGAGACGATGATGACGTACATTTGTATTTTTAATTCTCGTTAAAAATTCTTTTCAAAATTTTTATAATGGAAAAATTAAGTTCAACTTGTCCAACTACGTGTCCGATGGAAGCTCGAACTGATGATTTACACATAAAAATAAATTTAATCCTATATATCATAAAAAATTCAAAATATCTCTAATTAAATCAAAAATCCCGCTTAAACACCTTTTTGGGCGGATTTGACCTTAATCCACTTTTTAGGCTAGGTCATACCTCCTTTTCAGACTTGTGCGGCATCTTAAAGCAGCCACTGGCTTCAGTGATACCACAAGCGGTATCATCCTTGCCGCCGGTGGTCTGACAGGCAGGCAACTTTTTGCCATGCCTTAGTCGATACCCGCTGGATAACCAAGAAAAGTCAGCTCTTTTGGATTTTTGCCTATAAAAGGGGCTTTTCTAGATGAAAGAAGGGATTAGCAACTCATAATTTGAATTAGAGAGAAAATTCTAGTGAGATAAGTGAATTTTAGTGAGATCAGGTGAAGAAAAGGTTAGAAAAGAGGAATCATTCCATCTTTTCTTTATTTTTTATTGATTCTTTTAGGAATTAACTTAAAATCAGTTCAACTTAGGTTTAAAAATCAATCTAATAGGATTTAGAGACTTAAATCTTTAGTTCACTACCCAAATTATCATTTCAAGCTCCCCTGAGGTGTCATTTTATCACGAAAAGCTAGGTTCACGGTCCCGAGGTAAAATCCTAAGTCTCATAAGTTCTTTTCCATTTATTCTTTATGTTTGTTGTGATTCGTTGGAGTTTTGTGATTAGTTTTAGGTTTTTGGTCGTTATTAGGCCGTTAACTGCTGCTGCTGCTGCAAGAAAGTGAAACTGCCAGCGATGTGTGAAGTCGTCGGCGGTATCATTCATGTCGCCACCAACATCAATGATACGACCAATGGCTCCATTTATCACCAATGGCTTTATTTTCTTATGGGACCCTTTCTTTATGGTACCTAGAATGTCGGTTTGCAGGCTTGTATGAGTGAAATCACCGGTGACATCAGTGATATTGCCAGCGGCTTCACCCATGCCGCTAGAGGCTTGACATTCCGGACAACATATTTATTTTCTTTTTGTTCTGATCTAGTTTAATTTTCGAAGCTAGGATGTATAGTACCGCGACGGGTAACCCAGATTACCCTAAAAAAAGTCCTCACCCCATAACATGCAACATTTTCATTAATAAACCGGTTAAAATAACAATCGAGTCTAAATGTTAAATAAGATTTTTCCATAACGTCATTCCAGAATCATTTTTCACCATCCAATCGGGCTCTATAATTTGTGCCATGATCACACTAACTCGAGTCATTTTTTGTCTACTAATTATGCATGCTATGTGATATATCCAATATACGTGCCGTATTTATGCTAAACGTTTCATTCAGGTAGTTTGGGATGGATGTGTGTTAGGCCTTGGGGTATTTTATTTTTCATTTTAGACAAATGTACAGGATTTGAAAGCCTTGTAATTATTCTTTTAATTTTTGCACTTTATTTGGGACGACTGTAATAATTTGTTTATTGCTTTCGAATGCTTACTAAATAACGGGCGAGCACAAAATATAAATAAAAAATACCAAATAGGGTGGATTAAAATCGAATAAGAAAGAATGAGACTTTTAAATTTGCCAATGTTGATATGGTCTGCCATCCGGTGGGAAAATCGTACCTAAATTTCCCGGTTGAGCTGAACTGAGTGGTGACTCTGTCTTAAATGTGGGATTTTGATCTCGTATCTTTTGAGCATTAAGATTTGCAAAACCATTTTCTATCACATCTCACTGACATTGTTTTTCATGGTCGGTCCTCTAGCCCAATTTACAGCCGTCCGAAATGTTGTTCGCTCACAATGGCGACTCTGCTAGGGACTAATCTCTTTAAACTTAAGACTTACAATTTTCAATAAGTTTAAAAGATTTAGATGACATATTGAAATCATTGGCGAAATTAATACTTCATTCTTTCTAATGACGTTTTATCCTTACGGGTGTAGTTTAGATAATACTATTAGGTCAAGGTACCTCATTTTACCCAAGAAGCATGCGAAAGTATCACTCATGCCCTAAGGGAATTGAGGATGCTTAGTGGGTGGATCACTTATTTCAACTAACACATATAATCTCGCAATAGCACTCATTTTAGCAGTGGTTGAGTAACATAGAGTCAAGGTAAATAAGAACTTTCTACATCAACAACCCTATACCAAACCACACTAGTGAAAGCCATTATAGTTGTTCTCCCTTAGGAACCCAAAAACATGTACATAAAAAAATAAAAGGATGCACTTCTTTGACATTTGTTGGGGCTGAAGTTAACCTTTATCATTTTCGAACGGCATTACGCAAGAATCGTAAGGTTGGAAGAGGGACATTTTTTGTGCTATGTAGTATGTGCTCATTCATCACCCATGCATAGGCCTCAAGGGCTAATCGTCTCAACTAACTTACCCTTACCAATCTCCACTCGTGGGTGAGGTTTAGCAACATCTAAGGGATGTCTATCACATCTCCCTTGAGTCATGATGAATTGCCATGTGTGAAAAAACGGTACACACATCCTCCGTATGTTGGAGGGATAAGACTTCATATCATGACATCGGTTCTTTGTATCACAACCATCCTCACAAGCATATCATTAATCGCTTCCCAAAAAGAAAAGGCATTCATACCATCAATAGCATTACATAATCCACACATAACCTGACTATCTACCCGTGATTTCAGCTAGGAGAAGGCGAATATCATCGAACCCTGGTTTGGGAAAGGCCCAAGAACCATTTGATCCGTCGTTCTCTCACCCCAGTAGTCACTACAGAGATTGAAGGAGTTTTGCATACTGATTCCAGGGGGCAGTCAGATTTAGAGAAGATTTAGTTGACTCAGAATTCTGCTCAACCAACCATGTCTTTCCCCAAACAATGCGGAGAACATCCCTCCACCTGAGGATCAATCATGACCTACCCCTACCTCGGGAGTAGGATGTGAGCCACCCTCTAGTTTTATTTTTGGCAGCTCTATGGCCCAATTCCTTCGATCGGACTTATTTTGCTACACTATCCAAGTGCAGGTCCTAACATCTATTAGGAAAGCCCTAGAGGACAAGAACTCATCCTAGGTTTCCAAATCAGATATGCAAGCTTAGACTCAGAATGGCTCAGCTTAGAACCCTTTAGGCCCTTAGGGGTAAGGCCTATACAACCTATCTTTCAAGCAGCCCCATCAACTATAACTCGAACCCTACAAAACACATTCCAATTTGATCAGGCCTCTGCTTTCCTGTAAACTTTGGCACCTTTACTAGTTATCCCCTTTATGCCTCAGAATCCAATACAAGTTGTTCAAAGCTCGATTCTACCTATGTTCACTCAGCAACAGCCGGCTTCCTCTAACAAATTAGCCCAACCACCACCATCTTTTAGCCTTCACCAATTCATTGTGACACCTTGAGGAACAACCTACCCCCAGAATACTTTCAGTAGCCATCTGATCACCCGCCCCCATTTTGACATAACTACACCTTCTCCACCTATCTCGAACCACGATAAGGTCACGCAACCTCATGGCATGACACTCGATGTAGTAGCTTTTATGCATAGTTGATGGCCACCTAAACCAATGACTAGGTCATGCAATCTCCGAGCGTGGTAGCTAAGGCCGAAGCTCTCACCCGCCAGCTGATCAATGACCAGGTCATATAACCTCTAGGCGTGACACCTGAGATTGAAGGCTATATTAACAAGCTATTAGCTGAGAAGGAACCCGAAGGCAAGGATTGGGTCCCCGATAACTTCACCATACCCATACGACGCATTATGATAGGTTAGGTGCCCCTACCTCTCACATTATTATGTATGAGCGCGTGATGCTAGTAAAGAAGTTGAGTGATAAAATACTCGCCAAGATGTTCCCATGCTCCCTTCGAGGTCCCACTCTTGAATGGTATCATACCTTGCCCCACCATATCATCACCAATTGGAAGCTTCTATCCAAGGCTTTCATTGAACAATACGACTTTAATACCATGATGGAAACGACCCTCCAATATGTTAAAGGAGTTTGCCAGTTACTTACTGAAACTTTCAAGTAGTGTTTCAATCGATGGATGGCAACCCAAGTTATGATGAAGTCTAAGCTCAGCCTTGAGGAAATGATTGTCAAACTCTAAGAAGGGGCACTCCCAATCATCTGAAAGGAGATGGCCACCAACTCCTTCTTGTCTTATAAGGCAGTTTATGAGAAGGCAAAGAAAATTTAGCATGAAAGTCTAAGCTCAGCCTTGATGAAATGATTGTCAAACTCTTAGAAGGGGCACTCCCCATTTTCTGAAAGGAGATGGCCACCGACTCCTTCCTGTCTTATAAGGCCATTTTTGAGAAGGCTGAGAAAATTGAGCATGAAATTCAGTGCGAATGAGGTGAAAAGGAGGGAAAATCCGTGTTTAGAAAGAATAGTGATACTCCGACTGCAGGCTCAACACCTGCTAAATCCAAAGCCACTGCTACAGTTTATGCAGTTACTCAAGCCCCTACTACAATTTAGGCAGTCACTCAAGCCCTTACTATAGTTCGAGCAGTTACTCAAGCCTCAATTATTGCGGTCCAACCACATCCTCCTCCTTTTGTCTTGGCCAACCCATACATGTTGCCGCTCAGATTTATCTTTAACCAGTTGAGGGAGGTCGGTTATCTCTAGTCCCTTCATGAATATAAAACACCTAAACTCAAAGACAAAGATAACTTTTATACATATCATGTTTAGGTTGGCCATCGATCTAACAATTGTAAATCCCTACTTTCGGCCATCCAACATTTGGTAAGCAAAGGGAAGATTGTTGAACTAGAAAAGGCTCCAAGCACTATGGCCAATCCCTTGCAGAGTTTTGGTAATAAGGTGGGCATGATTAGTTCTGGTATACCTAAAGCTATAGTCTTTGAGCTAATCACCCAAGGGCAAGGGAAATGCGATTCAGCCCTGGTCATTGGTTTTGGCATTCTGTCCAACTCAATCTTTGATCTAATAAGATAGGCTAAGCCAGGGGTTAACTCGGTTGAAGGCATGGAAGTAGACCCAACTCCACCTAAGAAAGAAAGCCTTAGTGCCCAGCCTATCATGGTTAAAAAAATGAGAATCACGAAGAACCACTCTTTAGTGTCGATACCTTTGTTCCAAAGGGAGATTCTTCTGATGAGTATGATGGAATGATCAAAGAGGCTAAGGCAGTGGGCACCAAATTGTTTAAGGTTGACACTGATGCACCTTTGCTTGAGGAGCCAAGTAAGCTATTTAAAGCCAATTAGGATGAACCCTTTAGTGTTGAAAAGTACGTGCTATAGGACATAGCTTTAGATTTTGATGAACCTCCCTATCCTTTTGAGACACAAGCCATTCACAGTGTCTTGCTCGATAATGTCCTCAACAGCACTAGGAGTGGTCATGTGTACCAACCTTAGGACTGTTATCTCTGTTTTGATATAGACCCGATCCCTAAGAGGGCAAGCACCACTATAAGACCTCCCTCTCCTCCTCCGCCTATTCCAACATGCCTTGAGGTCGATCCCTTTATCACCCAACTCAAGGACACCCAAGCCCATTATAGCATATTGCAGCTGGTCATTGATTTAGAGGGTCATTGCAAGGGTCTAATCAAGCGACTGCTTGACTTAGAAGCCACTCTAACAACCTTTGTTGTTAAAATGTGTGCCAAAGTTAGAGAGGCTATTCCTTTAAAGATGGGACCACAGATTGTGTTCAATCATTTTGATCTCCTACTTAAAGGTAAGGATCACAATAGGGCTCTATTTATTCAAATCTAGCTACTTTACAAGACCATACCCTGTATTATGGTGGATGGCGGGTCCGCCTTGAATCTTTGTCCCATGAAAGTCCTTCCTCATCTGGGCCTATTAGATGAAATTCTATCTATGCTTATGATGACTCAAAATGCAATATGATTGGGGTATTTGAAGAAGTTACTGTTGGAGGGTTTACAAGTAAAGTGCAGTTCACCATGGTTGACATTCTGGTCACCTAATCCTTGTTGCTTGGTTGACCTTAGCTCCAAGCCCTAGGGGTAGTATCCTCCACTCTTAATCAAAAGGTTAAGTTTACACATGAGAATAAGCTTGTGATAATCGAGGCTGATGCCGCTTATATTATGGCCATCATGGAAGCCAAAGCTAAGATAGACGAGGGTCTCCATGTTGCTCTTATTCACAAGGCCGAGAGATTGACCCCTATTTGGTGCGATTATATTCACCTTGCCATTGGGAAATTGAGGAATCAAGCTAGGTTTAAGGTTGGAAAGGGCTATGGAATGCATGAGCAGGGGATTATCGAGGCCTTGGAATCAAAGGTGATGGTCAACCTTGTAGGCTTAGGACACAAAAGAAGACCTATTGCCGTGTCCACCCTAACTACTGTCATATGGTGACTATTTGCAAAATTCAAGGCAAGAGGCCTTACAAGGGGGAGCCTGAGCTTGTCAAGCATAATGGGAAGATGTGGCTTAGTTTTGAGGTCCTCAAGGATGTTTATGACTTTAAAGCCAACTATATGGTCATTTCTGCTGAACCCAATACTATTGCTATATGTACTACTGAGCCTATTGCACCTGTGAATGTCATTACTGATAAGGTTAAGGAAAAGGGCAAGTTGTACCTTGAAAATGAGGCTATAGGAAGTGATGAAGAACCCATGGAATAAGATGTTGAAGACGTTGTGGCTGACGTGACTAAGGCTATGGCATTTCTGATGGGAAAAGGCTGGAAGGGTGAGAGGACCGAGGAAGAGGAATCCATGACCAAGATAGTGAAGAATCTCGTGAAGGCCCTGTCTAAGAAAGCTAATACGTCGAAGGAATCGCAACTCACTGTCGAATAGAAGATAGATCTAGAACATGACCTAGGTGCTATTCTAATGAAGACCACAGAGGATGCTCCACCTCTTGCCAACATCACCACTTCACCCATGGGGAATGAAAACATGGACGATGTAATCTTTAACATTTTTGATGTATTTGATGCAAACAATGTCACCTGTAAGGCTTTTCAATTCAATGAATGACTCTCCTTTTGCTTACTTGTTTGATGTTTTACTTAACGGATCCATGCATTTACATTGCCATATGCATAATGTTTTCGTTATTCATGATACTTCTTTACATGAAATAGATTTAAGTACTAATAAAAACCCTAAAATGGTAACCATTTTCAACAACTTAACTCTCGAAGAAAAAAGTGAGACAATAAAAATGTTTTAAAGACATGTTAATGCCTTCACTTGGTCATACAAAGAGATGTTAGGGAGCGATTGACACATTGCTAAGCATAGAATCCCAACCGATCCTAAGTTCAAACCCGTCATATAGAAGCTTCATTGGTTAAGGATAAAAATGGCCAAAACAAGTTAAGGCATAGGTTTCGAGGATAATGGTGGCTCACTTTGTCAAAGCAGTAGAGAACCCGACATGGGTTTCAAACATCATTTCATTTTTGAAAAAGGATGGTAGGGTCCAATTTTGTGTTGACTTCCGGGATCTCAGTAGAGCTACACCTAAGGATGATTTCCCACTCCCCTAGATCAATGACCTAATTGATAGTGCCTCCAGGATAGCCATGTACTTGTTTATGGATGGGTTATCAGGGTACAATTAGTTCTTGATGGATGTTATCGATAAGGTTAAGACATCTTTCATCTCCAAATGGGGGGTTTACTGCTACAAAGTTGTGCCAATTGGGTTGAAAAACACCGTGGCTACTTAGCAACACAATGTGACTGCTCTCTTGCATGACATGATCCATAAAGAGGTAGAGGTACATATGGATGATATGATTGTGAAGTCTGTTACTCGATAAGAGCACCCCGCTAATCTTGACCTATTCATGACTCATATTGTTAAGTATAATCTCAGCCTAAATTCGAAGAAATATGTGTTTGGGGCCACTTCAGGTAAATTACTAGGACGCATGGTCACCCAGATAGGAATCCAAATAGATCCTGATAAGGCCAAAGCTAACAGGGATATGGCTCCGTCAAAAATAGAAAAAGAAGTCCCATTGTTTTGAGGCTCCTCATATTATGTAGTTGATTCATCGCCCGTCTCACCACCGTGTGCAAACCTATCTTCAATATATTAAGGAAGCAGCAACCAGTTGTATGGAATGACCAATGCCAAGTAGTATTTGTTAGAATGAAGGCCTACCTGGTTGAACCACACATTCTGAAACAACCCACCCCTGAGAAACCCTTTGATCCTATATTTTTCCATTGAGGAATAATTCGTAGGAGCACTGCTTGTCCAAGAGCATAATGATAAATTGGAACACGCAGTCTACTAGTTAAGCAAGAAGTTGTTGGATTACAAAACCAAGTACTCGGTTATGGAGAAAACTTGCCCCACCATGGTTTGGTTCACCAAGAAATTTTATCACCACTTTCAATCCTACCGAGTTCAGGCAGTGGCTAAGATAAACCCAATGAAATTCCTTTGTCAGTCTCCTAACCTGGCTAGCAAGCTCTCTCACTACTTAATGCTTCTTTCGGAGTTTGACAATGAATATGTAACAAAAAATGTTATCAAGGGGTGCTCAATTACTAAATTTTTTGCCAATCAAGCTCTTGACTCCGATTATATCTAGAACTTAGAGTATCCTGATGAACAACCTGATGTCGTCACCATCCTCATATGTGTGTGGACCATGTACTTTGATGGTGCTATGAAATAATGGGGGTTTAGGCCATGTAGTCATCCTGGTCACACCGGATAATGAAATCATTCCATTATCCAAATGCTTGGATTTTGCTGTCACTAATAATGGCGCCGAGTATGGAGCTTGCTTCTTTGGTCTCGAAGCCCTCGTCCAGGTCAATGCTAAAAATGTATCTGTAATCGGGATTTCACTCTTATCTTCCATCAGGTTGTTGGTGAATGGCAGATTAAGGAGGAATCTCTTTGCCCTAATGTCAACACTGTTCAAAGCTTATATAAGAAGTTCTGATTTTGTTTGTATCATCATGTACCTTGGGATGAGAACCAAATGGCTGACTCTCTTGCCATCCTAGCTTCCTTATGGGAAAGACCACAACAATAACCTATACTGAGCTGATACTACCGAGGGAGCTTACATTGACTTCATGGCGAGGTTGATTCCCTTTCCTGCTACTCTTTTGACTCCTCAGGCATGAACTTTGTAAGTTTTGCTCTAAATTTTGTTTCATTTGTTTCCTTGGTTTGCGTTTATGATTTAATAGGTTCCCTCATGCAAGAGGGGGAGGTCCAAAAGTAGTAGCAGGACTCTCTATGCAGCTTAGGTGCCTCCTACTATTGATCTGGTGCTAGTGGTTCCACCTGCTTGCCAGGCGTAGATAGTTGAGGGTTGTATCTTGATAGCCCTGGATATTGCTTTTGTCAATATGATGGGAGTTGGTAGAGAGGTGACCCGAGGGCTCCCTCCATCAGCTCATCGACTAGAGTTCGCGCAAGCTAATGCTACTCATGTAAGATTCTGATCTCTCTGATAATTTGTTTCCTTTGATTTTGAGTTTTTTGATTGATTTTGAACTTGGTTTTGATTTATAGGTGCTTGGGCTGCAATGGAGAAGTTAGCTAGGGGGTACCAGTCTCTTGGTGATCTCCTTTATACCTAGCGGCACCTCATAGAGGTGAAGTACCTAAACCTATTGAAATAATTTATGTATGATGCATGATTAATTGCATAATGGGTTATGCATGATTTGTTATGATTTGCAGTCAGCTTTGGAGGATATAACCGAGGGATTAGCAAGAGCTAAGAAGGAATCCAAGAGTACTATTCCTAGAGCTGAGGCTTCTGAGGTGGAGAATGAGCGTTTGAGGAACCTTCCCTCAAAGTGGCTCAGTGATCCAATTGTGCGTGGAGGAGCAAAGGAGCTTCGACCTGAAGGATCAGACTCTAGTAATTCTTTTCCTGTAGATGACTCAGAGTAGATTAGTACTTTTTTACATTTACACTTCATTTTGGAACACTTGACACATTATCATTATGTAGAATTTTTGCCTTGATAAATAGAAGTCAACTTTTTGCAAATTATTTGTCAATTTCCTTGATTTTCATAGAAAAAATCCACTGACATGCTCTACAATCTCGGTACCCCTATTATAAATGATCATGACTAAATAGTATAGATAACAGTAGGGTTTAAGGGATAACGGTACTGCTGTAGCTAATACCGGTACTAGTGTTAGTTTTGACAGTTTGCAATTTCCTTCATTTCTTCAAATTCAATCGAATGATGGGTTTCTATAGCGTAAAACTAAGGCAGTTTCTGAAACATTTGGGTGAGCAGGACTAAAAGAGGCTGAAACCATTCGGACTATGGAATATCAAGTATTATATTGATGATTCTATGAATTCTAGACTTCTTGGAGTAGTTTGAACATTATGGGATCTGATTGACCTGGTATTTCATTTGGGTAGCATAGAACCACGTCCCATGTTTAAAGAATTCAGTGCAGTTTTAAATATCCCCACTCCTCGACGAGTAAAGATGGCAATTCCTCAAACTGCCTTTGGTTCAGAGAAGGATCTATATTAAATTTTGGGCTCAAATTTTTTGGGGATTTCTTATCTTATGCCCCAAACCTAACTGGATTTTAGATTTGTTCGGTGTTCAAATAATGCAAAAAGGCTTCAAGGGTTCACCCAGCTTAGCCTTCCATGGTTACTATACTAATACTGAGTGAATACATATGCGGGTTAGGCGAGACCATGGTGCCTTTTTGATTTATTTCTCTGACATCGCAGATGTCTAACAAGTCCTCTCCGGCCGCTTCTTCCTTGGCCGAGACCCTCATTCATTTGGATGCCTCTTCTAGGGATCATAGCCTGATAGGGGACAACTTAACACTATTATAGGTAACTTGTCACAACAAGTTTGCTATCCTCTAAATTTTCAAATATTGACAAATGTTTACCCCGTAGGTATGGATCATGTAGAAACGGGTTTTGAAGAAACTGATGCAGGGGAACATCAAGAAGTATAACCCATCTAATTTCTCAGAGCACGCTTTTGCCACATCGGGCCACCAAATGCTATTGGTAGCCTAGTGGCTCCCATTTTACGGGCTTATGCTAAATCCTAGATTTCCTGGGTTTGCCCTTGGTGGAAAATTTCAGACATCTTATTGGAGATGTTGCCAGACAAAGTATAGTTGCTTGGGTTATAGACGGTTATATCGTATTCTCCATCTAGATTGTGTAGAAATTATGGACAAGTTTAGAACATCCCTACTGAGCTTTGTAAGACTGTGCAGGCTGAATATCCTCCAAGTTGGCGGGAAGGTTTTGCTGAGAGGTGGGCAAAATGTATGAAATATGCTTGATTGAAATATGAAGCTGGGAGGATAGTAATGACTGATAAGTCGTACAAGTATTGGATAGCCGAAATTCAAACTCTGCCTACTAGGGAAAAGCGGCTAGCAGCTAGCATTGATTGGTAGTATTATTCCAGAGGTGATGGACCTATTCTTTCTAAGGTGAACAAAAGACGAGTATTCTGACATTTGATGTGACCATATTAGACTTCTGATACGATATTTCGATTTTCAATTCTAATTTTTGCATAGGGAGTTTATATTGTGTCCTCGACCTATCAAACTGCATATGTCCTAATTTTTGCCTGGACCGCAGTTTTCGGGTTTCCATTCCAGCTGACCAATTTACTAGCTTTTGCATAGACCTTGCTTTTTTAGTCTATCGGATATTTTTGCCTTTTTGGAAATATATAAATTTTTTTTGTCATTTTTTTGTTTTCTTTATATTAAGTCTAAACATGGAATGAGAGATGAGGCGTAAGTACAAGTATAAAAAAATGCAAACTTGCAAATCAATCACCTTCATGTCAAAATACATTTATTATCACATTCATACGATAATTTTAGGAAGAATGACTCTTCTATTGAATGAGCTTAAATTGGTTTCAAATCCTGATAACAATTTCGAATAACATGTCTCCCATTGCTAACTATCCAGTTATAGTTTTATAGATAGCAACTCTTAGCTGCTTTGTCCTAATTTTTTCTTGAACCCATTAAGAAGGTCCAATAGACTTTATTAGCCTTAACTTTTGCATGACCTTCCCTTTTTGGGTTTTTGAATCATCAGGCTACCCTAATTTTTGCCCAATCCACCCTTTTTGGGTTTTAAAATTGGTGAGCTTATTCTTTATTTGGTCATATATTTTTTTTATTTACATGTGATAGTGCTTGAGTTTGTCTTGGTGGATAAGATTCATGAACTCGTTGCCTTCCATATCCATGATCTTGACTGCACCCTTACCAAGGACCTTTTTGATGACATACAGACCTTCCCAATTAGGACAAAATTTGCCCCTAGTATTGGTGCTGACTTTTCTCAACTATTTGAGGACCAGGTCTCCTACTTTGAGCGGTTCTTTCAGCCATCTGACTCAATTGTTGTATGCTCTAGCCATACCTTATTGGTACAATTGCAAGTGATCTAAAGCTTACAGTCGTACCTCAACTGTCATATTTAGCTATTCAAATCTGGCATAGACCCAATCCATTTCTTTCAACCAAGGCTCTAAGGCAACCCTGAGTGACTTGACCTTTGTTTCAACTAGTAGAATAGCTTCCATTTCGTATACCAAAGAGAATGGAGTCTGATTCATCAGAGTTCGCGCACTTGTTCTATATCCCTATATTGCATAAGGGAGTTTGTCAGCCCAATTGCAGTATATGACAACCACTTTGGATAGGATTTTTTTGATTGCCTTGCTGTCTGCTTTAACCGCTCCATTGGCTTACGGTCGGTAAAGAGATGATCTACGATGCTCTATTCCATATTTCTCAATCGAATCTACTATTTCTACTTGGAACTGAACTCTATTATTGGAAACAATATGGTGTGGAGTCCCGTATTGATAAAAAAATTTGGTGCTAAATGAATTTGGCCATCTTCTTGGCGGTAATATTGGTGTAGGATTTGACCTCAACCCACTTTGAGAAGTAATCGATTGCCACTACTATGTATCTATGACCATTTGTAGAGGATGGTCGAATCTCGCCAATTATATCTATCCCCCATGCTGAGAATGGCCAAGGAATAGATAAATTTTGGAGTTCTATAGGTGGTAGGTACGATATTTCTCTATGAATCGGACATTTGTGACATTCTTTACTTTAGATATGGAATCGCTCATCATAGTAGTCCAATATTAACCCTACCATTATATCTTCTTCACTAAGGCCACCCCATTCATATGTGGCCCACAATCACCCGAATGCAAGTTTCTCATGATGCGAGTAGCTCCTTAACCTGTTAAACACTTAAGAAGTAACCCATTACCGACTCTTTGGA
Organism: Euphorbia pulcherrima; assembly: GCA_947683365.1. Classification (NCBI taxonomy): domain Eukaryota; kingdom Viridiplantae; phylum Streptophyta; class Magnoliopsida; order Malpighiales; family Euphorbiaceae; genus Euphorbia; species Euphorbia pulcherrima. The sequence goes on from CANTUS010000004.1 coordinate 25,689,819, forward strand.
ACAGAACACCATCAACCATACTATATTAGACCGCTAATTTCCTTAATGTTGTACGATCTGACTAAGACACAACATCAGTGTAACGACCATTTTTCATGAACTAGACTATGTCGGAATAATAGGGATCTTCTTTGAACTATGCTACTATCATTACTGATTGGTTAAAAAAAGGCTCCTTGGCGAATTGCATAAGCAGTGGTCTCATCGGTGTTTCTTGAGGATTTTCCCACATGGAAGCCGATGTTGCTAATGAATCTGTCGTCTGGTTTTCCTCCCTCAGTACATGCTGATACAAGCACTGTTTGAACTTTTCCATCAGATCCTAAACTGCTTCAAGATAAGGGTGAAGTGACTCTTCTTTGATTTCACAATCTCCCACGACTTCACAAATAACTAGAGCTAAATTAACCACTACTGATACATCAGTTTCCCCAACTGAGAGGAGTGCTCCTAACCCAAAAAGACAATCTTTGTTTTCTGCTTCGTTATTGGTGGCCGAGAATTCTAGGAGTTTGGACAATGGGGTTATCTAGTTATAGGGAGTGATGATGATAAGGCCAAGCCCAACGCCTCATTTGTTGACTACAGCATCAAAATACATGGTCTATGAGGGTTTTGCTTCTTCTACCATGGCTAACTATTCATTAGGAAACTCCAAGTTCTCCACATATTCAGATTCTATTGGCTGCTAGCTAAGGATCTGCCATAGCGCGTCCTTTGATGACCTTCTTTATGACATATTCAATATCGAATTCGGACAATAATAGCAGCCAGCTTGACAACTTCTCGACCAAACTAAGCAATACGGACAAATAATTTATGGGTTCAATCTTTACGATAGCCTGGATCTGAGAAGACTGAAAGTAGTGTCTCAACTTTTTGGTTAGCCATACTGTAGTAGCACGGGTTTTTTCCACTATAGTGTAGCGAATCTCGTACTCTAATAACTTCTTATTGAGGTAACTGATCGCATTTTCTTCTTATCCTTATGCTATTGGGCTAGCATCATGCCTACTGATGTTTCCTCAATAGCCAAATATAAAGTCAAAAGCTTCCCTTGTATTGGAGGTTGAAGGATAGTGGATTCACAAGGTAAGCTTTGACTCTATCAAAGGCCATTTCACATTGATCATTCCATACCACTTGATGTTGCTTTCTTAATAATTTGAATACGGTCTCATAAACTATAGTAAGTCTAGACATGAACCTACTAACACACTATAAAGATCCCAAGAACGATCGGACTTCCTTCTCGGTTTATGGTGTAGGCATTTCACGGATAGCCTTGATTTTGTCGGGATCCATCTCAATACCTCGCTAACTAATAATGTGCCCCAATAATTTCCCGGATGTAACCCCAAAAACACACTTCCTTGGATTCAGTCGGAGATTGTACTTCTCGATTCTAGTGAGGAACTTGTCTAAGATAACTGGATTCTCTTCTAGGGTTGATGATTTTACTAATATGTCGGTGACATAGACTTCAACTTCTCTGCGGATCATGTCATGTAATAAGGTAGTAGTGACTCTCTAGTATGTTGCCCCTTCCTTTTTTCACCCGAATGGCATAACTCAGAAATAGTAAACTCCTCATTCAGTGATGATGGTTGTCTTGACTTTGGCATAAATGTACATGCGAATCTGATTGTAACCCAAATACTCATCCATTAAAGAATACATGGCGGCTCTAGATGCACTGTCAACCAAAACATCTACGTGTGGTAATGAGAAATCATCTTTAGGTGTGGCTTTGTTCAGATCACAATAATTGACACTTTCCCAGACTCTTCCATCTTTCTTTGCTACTGGAACCACATTTGCTACCCAAGTTGGGTATTCAACCACTTCGAAGAACTTGGCTTCAATCTATTTGGATATGTCGGCTTTAACCTTTTTGGCCCATTCAGGTCTCAAGCGACATAGTATCTATTCATCTAGTTTGGATTGGTTGGAATTCTGTGTTAAGCTATTTCACGATCAATGCTTGGCATGTCTTCATAGGACTAAGGAAATGCTACCGCGTGCTTTTTTTGAGACTTTTATTATTTTATTTTTCTTTATGGGGGACAAATCACATGCAATATATACCAATTTAGGATTATCATTTGTACCCAAGTTAAGTTCATGCATAGAGGTATCATGTATGCTACACATATTATATGAATGTTCAAATAAATGCATGGTGCCGTTACGCGAGACATCAAACAAGTAAGCGAAATGATTATTTTTCATTAATAAATTAGCCTCTCAGGCTTTATTATTCACATCAAAAACATCAGAAATAAAAATGAGAAAATCATCCTCCTCTTCCAACTAAACTATTTGCTCTTCTTCCTCTCCTGCCTCAACTCCCGCAGGTGCAACAAGAATAAACTTAGGCAATTCCTCTTGACCTTCTGAAATTCTAGAATGAGCTATCATGAATGAATAGATTAACTATTCATCAAGCTCCTCATTTTCAGCTGCATTATAGGGGACAAGTCCTTCTATTGCTTCATTTATAATCATGGGATGATAGCTCATCTTTCTATAGGGAGAGTCATCTTGGGGCTCTTCCTGTAGTGGGGGAGAAGTAAAGTAGGATATGAAAGCCTTAAATCCTCCCAGAAATGCCTTTGAGATTGAGTAAGACCAGCATGCCGTTCTAATGCTCTTCTGCCAATGAGTGACATGTAAATTGAAGATCTTCATTATCCTTGAGTACTCTTCAATAAGCGCCTCTAGAGAAGAGGTCCCGTTAAAACATAATACTTTAGGAAGATGAATGATCTTGGATGGAGAGGTGATCAATTCATACTTCTCAGCTTCTTCATTTGCCAATCAGAGGCGTTCCTACATCTCATCTTCAGGTGATTTGGGCAATTATTGGGGTTCCAAATCCAATTTTTCTTTATGAGCCATGGGGACTCGATTTCCTTTAGGGGCAGGACATATGATTTTCCCTTCCCTTATGAGCCCTTTTATAACAGTCAGAAGTGTCTTACACTTTTTAGTACGGTGCCCTGTGGCAATGTGATAAGCACATAAATTGCTACCTTTATCTACTCTTGAAGGAACATAAGGCGAAGACTTGTTTAAGATCCTAACCTTTCTTAGCTTCCAAAGAAGGACAGAAATATCATCCTTCCATGGGGAAATGCTATGGTCATCCCCTTATTTCATACCATACTTTTTAATGGTCAGTGGTTCTTCATATACCTCACTAAATTCACTAAAGTTTCCAGCCATAAGTTCTTTCTCGATTTTAGGCAAGGTTCTATTAATCAAGATGTCAATCAGGATCTTCTTAGAGTGTATTGGATTCACTAAGACCCTCAAATCCATCCACCTCTTATAGTATTTGCAAAATTCTTCATTCTCCTTTTGCTTGCAAGTGACCAAATCACCAATGTTAATTTGAGGTTTAATGTTGTACAAAAAATGGTCTTGAAAAGCCCTCACGAGTTGCGACCAATTGTTCCTTAATTCCTTAGGCTAAACCTGGAACCATTCAGCAGCTAGCCCTTCTGAGGTGTAAGGAAACATGGCCGCGAGCTGTTTGTCAATCAAACCTTTCAACTTCATAAAATTATCATAGCATGTTAGATGGAAATCCGGTGATCCACTCCCAAAGTATAGTGATGGAACAAATGTAACAAAACTTGCCAAGAGAGCCTTGAAATCGCCTTTAGCATGCCCTTGCTCACAGGAAACCTCAATCCTAACAACAACTTCTTTCACCATCTTCTGCACCATATCTTCAAGAGTATCCTTGAAGTGATCAAACATCAGCAACTTGAAAAAGGTTGAGTGAAACTCTTCCATAAGAGCAACGATTTTGGTAAGAGAAGCCAATTTGAGCTGGAGCTGGACTTGATTCTAAGGTGATTCGGACCAACCAATCTTCAGTCCTCTACCAAACTAAGAGAGAACCAACGTTGGATTAGCCATGCATGGGTTTATGCATGGGTAAATAAATGGAATGAAGAACCTAGTTAAAGTGCATGTATGCAAATATGGCTGTCAAGAGATAGTTAATGCTATGTAATGCGACATAGACAAGACTCGTATGTACAGTGCACTTACAAAATAAAACTCGTTACTCAAATACGAAAACAAAGATTCCCCCCAGAATTTCATGAAGGAAAAAGGTGTTGCAACCATAGATTCTAGGATAGACCTCGTTATGATGAAATAATGTTATGAGACCATGGTTCAGAATGATGCGGTGGGTGCAATATCAATAAGATATCGTAATGCAGATAAAGGTCTGCTTGGGCCCTCAGGCCCAAGTTCAACATAAGGTTGACTAAGGTAATGCATGATGTGGGGCATTTCAAGGACATATGGATGAAAGATGAGATATTGGCGGGATAACTCTATGGATGGACAAGATGATTTTTAGCGAGACATCAGTGGGACAACTCTAGTGATAAATGATATGACAATATAGGGAAATTCATGATGACACTAGGGTTTAGGTGAGACGCTAGTATGACATCTCTAGGGGTGATAATGATTTAAGCGAGGCCTCAACATTGTGCCTCTAAAATGATGATTGGGAGATGCATATAACTTGTTCATAGGTAAGGATCGAATGAGACATATATGAGATATCTCTAAGAAAGGGTGATGATATGTAAAAGTGAAAAAGGATAGTCGAGCTATGAAAGTGACATCTTTAGAAATAGATACCATAACAATGTATCATGGATACGGGCTAAAAGGCGATATTGGTGGGATACCATTTCAAAAGGATTTGTATGAATCTAGCAACCGCTATATGAGACATTTCAAGAAAAGACTTGGGAGAAATGAATATAGCACATAAGATATACTTAACAGTGATCACAAGATAAAACATAGCTTTGAGGTGTCGATGACATGTGGGTCTCGCTTTGTGCTTAGGTGAGAGGCGAGGCCCACTGGGGGTTGGTTGGATTTAAGCGTGATGAAACCTTTTTAATTTAAGTTTGCACAATTAACTAATTTTAATGAATAAAAGAATCGAGACCCAAATCACGATATAATTGATAGAGTCACCACCCAAGTTGTATACTTGGGAAAGAGTTTTGGTATGGTTCTTGTTGGGAATGAGACTCATACCTTTTGGATTAGAGATTCGGGAATCAGATGAGTCTCTTATTTCTCATTTAGTTAATTCAAAATCACATTCATCGCATAAAACCGTTTTCTTTTCATCATTTGGGAAATTATCATAGAAATCCTATTTTTCTATACTCTTTCACACTCGTTACATGGGTTTACAGATTACAACAAAGCACAAGCAATAAATGGGTAAATTAAAAGTACAACCAGGGGAAAGTGGGGTAATTGCAAGAGAACCTATACATTTGCTCTAAGTTACAAAACAAAATAACAATAAATTTCCCTTCATCCACAAAGATTAGCACAATTTACAGTATCTCATAGGTCAACATTTTATTAGGAAAAATATGATTATGTTAGAATGGCAATTTTGCAATCGATAGTACCCAGATGGCTTCTAGGATCGGAGTGATATAACGAGTCTTCAATGTATTTTGTAATAAAAACACATTTTAACTTCTGTGGGTTGATTTACCAGATTATTAGTGAAAATGATCGCATGGTAAATGGTGAATTGATTGATTTTAACTAGTTAAAAGGGAAACCTGGGTTCTGCCAAAAGGGCCAGTATCCGTAAGGGTGGGGTGGTACCTGTACGGCTACTGGGGAGGAACAATACGAGTATGGGGGTACTCGTATGGGTCCTTTCTAGTCCCGAGCAGAAACTCAGTTTAATTTATCAAGCAGATTTATGGAGGAAAAACTAAATGAAAATGGGATTTCCTTCTGTATGAGTGTGGCGCACCAGTTTAATATCTCTAAGGACATAGGGTGCCAACAAGACTCATATAGGCTAGGACCAGACCTAAAATAGGAATAAAAGAACTGATGTAATAGAAGAGGTGGAGAATAATGATACAATAAATGAGATGTGAGTCACTTTCAAACTCAAGAGCGTACCTTTACGACATGTATCCACATTAAGGCTATCCCTTTTGCTGTGAGAGAATCTAGCTTAAGTAGATGATGAAATGGAGATTTTAGGACTATTTAGGTGAGCATTTATGTGGACATAACCTTCCCCAAATCCTGATAAACGAAGCTAGGAATGAATAAAATATGGACAAAACCTCAAGGGATGGGTTTTCTCCCTATTTTATACCTCTTATACCTCAACTATACCCTTTCTGTACCTATAAAAACTACTAGAATTTGTCTATTGTGTAACTTCTATGTATCTATTGTATAAAAAAAGGTGAGGAAAGGCCCCTATTTATAGGGGAAATGAGGTCTGAATGCATTAAATCGCATTCATGACCTGATTTCTCGTAAAATAGTTAAGGATCACCTTTTGTAAAGCTTGAACAGGCAACAACAGGAATCGTATGAGTAGGGTCCCACCTGTACGGGTCTAAGGGAACCCATACGAGTCCCCTCCTGGCATATGGGGGAAATGATCTGTATGGGTCCGTCGGTGGATCTATACCACTAGGTAGCACCTGTACGGGTCCTTAAGGGCACACTAGGTCTCGAAACTATGGCCAAACACAACTTGGTAGTAGTAGGAACACCTTTGATGGATAACACCTGTAAGAGATTGCATTATCTAGCTCTCATCATCATTTTATGTGAGGTATTGTTAAAATCCAATGCTCGTAGACTGCCCCTCATAGGATCACTGCAGATACGAATATGTATGATCTCACGATGTGAGCAAGGGTTTAGAAATCATACCTGAGGTGATGACATGGGTGAGTTCCTTTCTTGAGATGAACTTCTTTCTTGGGTGTCCCTTTCTCGAGGCAGACAACTTTCCTTGCCAATGCGTATCCCTTTCTTGAAGTGGATGACTTCCCTTGCCAATGCGTATCCTTTTATTGAGGTAGATGACTTTCCTTGCAAATGCTCACCCCTTTCTTGAGGCGAATGACTTTCCTCTATTGGTTCTTATCCCTAGTGACTTTATATGGGAAGGTGTGTGTACCCCTTTCTTAAGGCAGATTGCTATTTTAGGCTGATGTATCCCTTTCCTAATGTGGATAGACATTCCTGACTGATGATGTATCCCTTTCTTATGGTGGATTGACTTTCCTGGCTAAAGTATGCCTTTCATGAGGCGGACGACTCTCTTGGCTGATGTATCCCTTTCTAAGGTGGATCGACTTTCCAGACTGACGTATCCCTTTCCTAAGTTGGATGACTCTCCTGGCTAAGGATTTTGAATGACCTGAAAAGAGACAACAATCAAACATCGAGTTAGTCATTATCTAAGATGACACATCCTTATTCTTGATTGACTTTATGATGAACAAAAATTTTTGCCCCTTCAATTAAGAATAAAGATGTGTGGATGGGGTTTAGCCCTTGAATAAACTTCAAACTAAGCGTAAGAAATGTCAGGTCTGGCCCTAATCACTTTGAAATGGAATGCGTCATTGAAGGGTGCCTCTTTAAGAATGCCCTTGGAGGGCTCAATAATGGAGGGATGCCCCAAGATTGGCTTATTCCGCTATTGGGGAATGGAGGGGATGCCTTAGGATTGGTTGATTCTACAGCTAGGAATGGAGGGATGCCCCTGGATTGACTCCACTGCTGAGGAGTAGAGTAACGTTCTTTGGTGAACTATTTTCTATTGGGGAATTGTTTCCTTGCGAGACTCACTTGTGGGGAAAAATTTCCTATACTCAAGTGGACATGTATGCCAAAATTATTCTTGTTAGTGATCAATTCAAAAATAGCTTACCTTGATTCTTGATTGACTTTTGTTAAAACAAAAATTTTTTCCCCTTTAATGAAGGATCAATGTGAGCTAGGCGCTAAAGTACAGAGTTTAGGAGAAGTGGGGATGGCCCCGAGTTTTCATTGGATGTGTCCCTGGTGCTTTCAGGAAGCATTGGTTCACAATCTACCCCTGGATGGAAAAAGGAGACCTATAAGGGTGGACCAGGACCCGTATGGGTGAGATGCTTGAAGAAAGCGACCCGTATGGGTAGGGTGGCACCCATATGGGTCCTTGTCGGTTCAAAAACTGTTCAGACCCCTCATATCCTGTCTTACATAAAACTTTCTCATATTACAATCTCCAGCAATTTTCTCCCTAAATTTGATCAAAATGTATAAAAAGATTCCAAAGACTCGTCGTTTCTTCGTAAGGTGGGAGAAGTTGCCCCGGGTGGATGATTCAGAGCTTCAGGAATGTTCGGTTTTGGTCGGGTATGCTTTTCATTAGGGGGACTTGTTTCCAGGACTCATAATCACTTCTGAAGTGCCTCTGATCCCCTCCCCTTACACTCATGCCTCCAAACTCCAGGTATTTCACTTGATTTCACATTTTTCCATTTTTGAGTTCTTTGGGAATTTCTTGATTTTTGGCATGATTTAGGGTGCTTTAGATCTTGAAATAGAGCTTGATTCATGTAACTTTAGTCTAGGATGCTTTAGGGACTGATTGAATGAGCTTTGGTTGAATTTGGATGAATTTTTTATTTTTGGGAAGTTTCTCATGATCTTATTATTGCAGGGACCCGTATGGGTGAGGGGGGACTCATATGGGTCCCATTTTTGGTATAGGAGCGTCTTACGGACCCGTATGGTGGGGCGGACCCGTATAGGTCCTGTCCTCAGGGATTGAATCCCTAACTTTCTACTTTTTGCAATTCTTTTCTCATTTTTGATTTATCCATCGTATCCTAACCCTATTGAACTTTGATTTTGTCTATGCAATTTCAGCACCAGATTGTGGCAGGCTTGAGCTTTTGCAAGAAGTGGTATGAGGAGATCCGTACCGAGAAGCGATATTGAGCTACTAGCTCGCATAGATTCTCTTGGGTTTAGTGACATTATTAGAGCCATCCCTCAGGCTCTGAAGACATTGGCCCCAAGCGCCATTTCAGCTTTACTAGAGAGGTGGTCGGAGATAACCCATACTTTCAATCTACCAATCGTGGAGGTCACCATCACTCCCTCAGATATGTGCACTTTGGTAGGATTAGACTAGAGTGGGGACAGTGTCCATTTTGATGACTATGCTGATAGATGGCATTCTTGTCCTAAGGCGAAGGCTTATATAGAGATATTACTAGGGCTCCATCCTTTAGGGATGAAAAAGCTCAAGTAAGGGGACTTGCATGACTATTGGTTCAGGTAGTCGCATCCCGTTGCTGCAAATAGGAGTTCTGCTGACCTCCCTTACTACTGTCTTTTTCTTGATTTACTAGTGCAACATCAACTATGGTTTGCTCTTGGTTGTCAAGGATCTTGCAACAGTGCCAGGCAAGAATTAGTGCTAGGCCATCTTGGCACAGTTGCACTATGGGCTAGATGTAGGGGTTCTGGGCCAGCAATCTGAGCTCAAGATATGCCATCTTATCCTATTGCTAATTCTTGAAGTGGTCTTTTATGCTTTATCCTTTTATTTAAACTGTGTTTTAGCTAATTTTTACTTTATCTTTTAGATTTATGCCTTTGAGCACCAGTTTATCCCTAGGCTAGGCTTGCCGATGCAGCTTGAGACAACACACGTCATATCTAGGTGTATTAGGCCTCGACAAGGTCAGGCTTGGCTATAGTGCAGTATAGGAAGTTCCTTCACTAGCTGTGCTCCGATCGAGTAAACTTATTCATGCTAAAACTATATCTTACATTTCAATAAACCATTAGTAGAAATTATATTCACGAGGTTGTGATACTTATAGTGGATTTGCTTTGTGCAGGTCATTCGAGACCCGTGGGATAGGTTGGATACCTATAGGGACATTGAGTGGATGTGGGCTGGCGTGGATGACTGTTGCTTTGTCCTAGAGTCAGAACTCTCCCTTGAGTGGAATTTCGGCAAGCGGATCTGAGGGTGGAGGACCAGTGATGTGGTAGAGAGATCAATCCCTCCCTTGTTCTTGGTGGGAGTCTTTTGGCTCCACCTGATGCTAGGGATAGACTAGGGGCTGTGCCTACTGGGAAAGGGTGCCTGAGAGCTATCAGTAGAGGTCTCCTATGTTGAGTTCAGTGATTCTTCACTATTTCCTCCTTGTGAGAGGATACACTACAAGGACATCCCCCTGGAGTTTCACTACAGCACCAATTATGGCAATGACGATGGCGATGATGATGAGGGTGGACGAAGAGGCGACCGTGGGGGTCCTGTTATAGTTTGGAGCACCAAGGGCCCAGCTAAGTCTGCTACCCCTTCTTCTTAGGTATCTCCTTAACTTAGCCTTTGCGAATACCTTGTTACTTTTTAAAATTGACTACGATCTTGAGTGTAACATTTTATTATAATAGCCTCCCACTTCCATGCAGAAGATGTCTGAAGCTGATGCCCCTATTGACCCTGAGCCCCCAACAAAGTGGTCCCATACTTTGGGGGCCTTGAGAGAGGGAGTTCTCCAATTAGAGCTAGATACCTTCTTCCAACTCCTTGATCATTCGAGGAATCGGGTTATCAAGGAGCTCAAGGAGTTGGTCTAGCCCATCGATTTTACCCCTTCTAGCGCACCCCATGTAAGGAATTTCCCGCTTTAATCTTATCCCTTATTGTGACTGCTTGGAATGTGTCTTCCTAATGTGTCTTTCTCTTTTAGGTGACCATTTTTTAGGCTGAGATGATTCCCACGGGTTCTTTATCTCTTTAGGATCTGCTATTACCCTAGGACGCACTAGCCTCGATAAGTTTCTTTTACTTGTAAAATTTAACAAACTATGCATGATGCATGCCATGAAATTTATGTATGGGTACCAATCTTAGATTTCTATTACAGACTTTGTTGGCCATATAGCACAGTAATTCTGCTTAAGACTTGGCTGCTTCTGAGGAGAGAGCTAGGTTCCTGAAGGGGCAGTTGTGAGTAGCCACTACTGAGGCTGATCAAGCTAGAGCTGAGACTACTCGGATAAGGGCTGAGATAGAGATGCTGCGGGGCCAGCTGGCGTAGATGACCTTGGACAGAAAAATTTCAAATCCATCTAATTCTAGGTTGTAGGATGATCTTTCTACCTACCGAGTGGTGCCGTTAGTGACTCAGAGTGGCAGAGCTAAGTAGGAGGTTGATTAGCATGTTGGGGGAGCCGATGCTGCTGCCAAGGGTGTCACAGGGGCTGAGGACCATGTGATGATCAATATAGATGACCTATTAGTGGATACACACGACCGTACGTCAGAGGAGCACCGGGGATAGGATCCATCTTAGCTTATATTAAGATGCACTTTTATTTTCTGGACATTTGATACTTTTGGCCCTACGTGGACTACTTTGGTACAAACTTAGATTAGTACTTTTGCTATTTAACTTTTTATGCATACTGATTTTTCTTTGCCTGAACTGAGACCATTGAATATTATCGGTTGTAAAACCGTATTACCACTTGGCATAGCTAACAATGAGACCACGTCTGGCTAGTTTGTAATTAACACTATTGGGGATATGTGCCATCGAGTGATTTCATAGTGAGGGGACTAAGTGAGGTTCTAACTTTTTCATTTCTTTTCATCCTAATTTTTGCCTGCATTATCCTTGACGGCTTAGTCCAGCAGACTTTTTCTTTTTTTAGCTTTAACTTTTGGTTCGACCGCCCTTTTGGGTTTTCAATCTAGCAAGCTTTTTCTTTCTTTTTCTCTGTCTTAACTTCTACCTGGACCACCCTTTTGGGTTTTCAATCCACTAGACTGACTTAATTTTTCTCCTTAACTTCTGCCTAGACTGCCCTTTCGGGTTTTTAATCTAGTAGAATGTCTTAATTTTTTCCTGAATTGCCCTTGCCTACTAGTCTTTTACAGATTTTCCAGAAATAAAACTGACATTTTTCTCTCAATGCCCTAACTTTTTCCTAAGCCACCCTTTTTGGGTTTTCAACTTAGTGGGCTTTATTTGCGTTGGAGTACCCTAATTTTTGCCTGACCGATTTGTGGAATACCGATAAATGGGTTGCACCCTAATTTTTGCCCGAGCAGTAGAGGACCACTCGTCAGGTGATTTATTCTTTATTTCTTTTTACTCTTTATGCTGCTTTTTTGTGATTTAATTCTTTTGACCTAGATATGAAGATGCTTGGGCCTATCTCAATTCACTAGATTCATGAACCCATTTTTGTCCATAACCACAAGATTAATTCCTCCTTTGCCCTGGTCTTTCTTTACAACAAAAGGTCCTTCTCAATTAGACTTGAATTTGCCCCTAGTGCTAGTGTTGACTTGCCGTAGCTATTTGAGAACTAGACAACCCACTTTGAGATGTTTCTGGTATCTGACTCTATTATTGTAAGCTCAAGCCATATGCTGCTGGTACATCTATATGTGGTCAAGTGCTTTGACCCACTTCTCATCTATTGCATTCAACTGCTCATACCTAGCCCTTGCCCAATCTGACTCTTTTAACCGGGCTTCACATTTCACTCATAGAGATCTTACTTCTATTTTGACCGATAACACAACTTCCATTACATATACAAGGGATAAAGGTGTCTGATCAATGGTGGTTCTCATGTTGGTTTTATACCCACAAATTACAAATGGAAGTTTATCAATCCAATCCCTGTAGGTAGCCACTGTCTTTGACAAGGTTTTCTTGATTGACTTACTAGCATTAGTGATCATCTTCCCTTTAGATTTCCTTAGGGATTCGAGCATCGTCTTGTAACCCAAGATGTTCTTTCCACTCTTCATGGCCAAAGCTAGCCTACTGTTGTTGTTCTTATGAGTCTTTTTGGTCTTTTTTGGTCTTCTTTCTTGACGATGTATATTCTTGTACCCTTTTCCCCCTTCGTGAAGAAAGATGGACTAAGACTTATTGTTATCATGATTGCTAAGCACTTTTATTATCTCTCTTTTATATGGTGATAAGTTTTAACCATTAAATATTTATACCATTGCGATATACTTAAAGTCAACTTCATTAATAAATATGATGATATTTTAAGAGTGTTGTTGTTATGAGTGCATGGCGTCATTAGAATGGAATACTCCGGTGAAATGTGAATGAGAGATGCATCAATTTATTCATGACATGTTTTAAAAGGAACTGATGTTACAACTTATCCATGATACGCCTTACAAGTGTCATTGTTTACATCAAAAATGTTTGCAACATTAAAAATTACATCATTTGAATCATCCTCCATAGGCAGAGGGCCTTGTTGATCAACCTTAGCAATACTGACAACTGAATTGGTAGTTCTGATTTGCAAGCTCACAAGCATTTTTTTGACCACTGCTCTTGCTAAGTATTTGATAGCCTTGCTGATGGGATTTCCTTTCTTACTTCCCTTGTAGTTCTTCCTCATAAGTACCACTAAGGCCTTAGTGATGGACTCAATTGCTTCATTTATTTCATCTGCTTCAGCTTCCCCGAACACTTCTACAGAAACTAAGGTTTCAATCATGTTGCCTTTCTTGGAATCATATACATCATTGAAGATTTAAAAAACTAGAGACCTTCTTGCCCTTGACCTCGACAGGCTCTTCCTCACCCGTGAATATCTTTTGTTTGACTTTAGCCCCTATCTTAAGGTAGGATTAGGGTTAGGACTTCTTAGCACCTGGACGATGCCCTAAACCAAGTCTGAATGGCCATGGAAGAGGCAAAATGGGTTCTAGCATACCCTGAAGGTTCTTTCTAAGCCCCTTTCCTTTCACATAACCTTGCTTCATCATAATCTTTTTGATTTTGAGAGATATGTATCCATTAACCAAAAACTAAGTACCCTGGTGAGCTACAGGTACTCTAGATTCCTTTTCATTGACTTCCATATTTGCTATAACAAATGGTTCGTCAACTTCAATGGTCACTAGCTTGCCATTGTGGATAAGCTTGTCTTTTTGGTAACTGTGGAAGGGGTGGCTCCTAATACTTGGAGCCAAGGATAACCCAACAATAACGAGTAAGTGACGGGGTTGTCAAGGACAGTGAATAAGACTTTAGACTTCACTCCCCCCACTGTAAAGCCAGCTTCAAAGACTCTAATGACACTTCTCTTCATATCATCATAAGCCCTTATAATAGTATTGGATTTCTCTGATATGGATTCACCTAGCCCTAAGTGAGGCAGTATCTTTGTTGGGCAGAGATTAAGGGCCGAACCATCATCCACCATAACACATGGGATAGTACGATCAAAGATCTGTAATTTGATGAAGAGTGCTTTGTAATGCTTGTTTACTTCAACAAGGAGATTTGATGCATAAAACATAATAGGTTCAATTTGACTGGGAGAAGATCCCCTAATAACTTAAAACACCTCAACCAAGGTAGTGGAAGGTGTACATTCCATGCTTGATAACTTTTCTATCAAACCCTTGTGATGATCTTTAGAGTCAATGAGAAGCTGCCAAATGATGTAATTGGCAGGGGTAACTTGCAATCCAAGGATGAAGGGGTGACTTTTAAATCTTTCTTTCCAATACTAATCAGGGTTTGAGTCTTAAGAGCGGGTGTAAAAGTCAGACCCTAATTGACACTTGGGATGACCTGGATGTCCACATCTCTACCTCTTTTTCTTTTTGGGAGGGCATTAGGAGGAATCCTTCCACTTTGGGTAACATGCAACACCCCATCTTTCATATAACTCTTCCTCTCGAAAGTTTCCACTAACAAGGTTGGCCCTTTAAGTTTGTCATTGTCAAATACATAAGCATCAATATCAATTAGTTCTGGTTGAACCAACACAGTCTCCTCTTTATAAGTACCTTCTAACTCATACGCATCGATGTCAATGGGGACCGATTCATAAGGTAAAGCCACTACTGAGTGAACTATAGGGTTAGCTTGCATAATCACATTGCAAACATGGTAGGAGGGAAACCCTCACTCAACAGTCGTAACTTGTTTCTTAAAATTTGGTAGGGGTTATTCATGATGCTGGGTTCAAGCTCAGGTTCTCAAATCTTCTATTACCTAATTAGATCGCGATTGGCCTCAAGTAGTTCCCTACAAGCGCTAGTGCGATGACCCTTGCTAACATGATAAGTATAAAATTGATCTCTATCTTTAGGTTTAGGTGAGACATAGGGCTTGACACTTTAAAGAAGACCAAGTGCTCTCAACTTACTAAAGATAGTAGGCAACAGTGCCTTCCATGGGGAAATACCATCCTCGATGGTGTGGACAATGGCCACTTCTTCTTGCACTGCCATTGCTTTAGGATCAGAGCTGGACCTTAGCTTAGAAGCCTGAGCCGGGGCATTTTGAGCCTAGGTTTGGTCAGCACACTCACCTTCTCCAATTCCTTGATCCTTTCCCATTCCTCAGCCTTTTCAAAGACCTCAATATAGCTAGAGAATTTATCCATACCGAGAAGCTTACAATAAGTGGGCGAGGCACCATCCATCAATTTTACAGTCATCTCGTGGAGACTTAGTCTATCTTTCGATAAAACTTGAGTGGCCATCAACCTTTCAAATTGGGGATTGATTATCTCATTGGGGGCATTGAAACCATACTTCTCAATGAAAGCCTCAGATAAAGCTCTCCAGTTTTTGGTCACCTCATCTAACAGAGTATTATACCATTCAGTAGCAAGACCTTCCATGGTACAAGGGAATATCTCGGCGAGGACTTTGTTACTCAGGTTCCTTATTCTCATAACCCTCTGATAGGTGGTGATGTAAGATTGAGGTGGACAAGTTCCTTTATACTTTGCTATGCTAGGTATACAAAAGTTTTCAGGGACCCAATCCTCCTTCCTAGTTTTTTGAGCTGATAGTGACAATGTTTGAATGTTGGGATTGGTAGCAAGTAATTATGTAGTAGATCAAGCAATTATACAGACAAGGGTGATCCGTCTAACTGAGTAATCACACCTAAGGATATAGCAATTGATTGAGGAAAGGTCGTCCCCTTAGGTGTGACCACAAAATTAGGGGTTGAGCCGGATGCCCCAAACTAAAATGGTGGTGGTACAAACCCTTGACTACACTAGTGAACTGACTGACGGCTAGTGGAACCAATGTACCCACCAACTATAATGGCTGGTTAACTGAACCAAATGGACTTACTTAACCTAACTTGTTCAACTGGCTGGAGAACTCTCCACATGGCAACTAAAACTGAGTGAATGGATTATGAGTAACTCTTGAAAGGGGTAGCCACTCACTAATCACTTCATTCACTGTTGGACCACTAACAGGCATGCTATAAGAAGTATTGACCATTCTCTCCTTAAGAAAGATTGCCATGATAGAAGCTAGCATCTTATCATTCATTCGGTCCATGGATTGATCACTTCCCAAGTACTGTGAGATGACATTTGCAATCTCCGACCTAACGTCGACCTTTGATGCATTTTCCTCTGTGCCAATAGTAGCATCCCCAACCTCAACATCAATCTAGCCCCTAGTATTTAGAATGGGAGAGATTAATTTGGGTTAACCAAACCAAACTGACTTTTGAACAAAATACCTACAGACAAAGGTGGAGCAACCCTTAACCGAGCTTGCAAAGGAGGAGGTAGTGGTGGCACTAGAATTCGAGTCAAAAAGACCAGAGAATGTTGCCAAGTTTTAACCCTTTGAGGTTAAGCTGCGGTGATAACAAAAAGATTAGTACATACATGCAATGCGTTATGCGTGCACAAATTACAACGATGCCTGGCGGGGTTAATTACAAGGGAATGTAACACAAGACATGCAAAGCGTTGGATTCCATCGTTATTTCTCCCTCCAATTCTGAGGGTATTCTTCCTTAGTCTAATCTCACATAAAAATGGGTATGTAGAAGGTAAAATTCTAAGGTTTTTGGTAAGAATGGTGTAGGGACATATCAGAAGTTGATGTAGAAGGTTCCCATCAGATCAAGCCACTTTTGGAGGGAGATGGCAATGAGTGCTCTACCCACTAGAGTGTCCCCAATTCCTAGTGGGCATGGGTGACACTTTTCTAAGTTTTGCAAAAAAATAGGGCACCCTAACCTAGCACTAAAAGAAGAGCGCATCTAGCTAAAGAGAGAAGGAGATGAGAAGACAGAGTGTAATAATTTTCTGAATGATGAAGAAGAAAATGGGTTGAATTAAGTAAATGATTTTCGGTGCTCATCTTAAATTTTTAAGCTTTTAAAACAAACCAAAATTTTGCAAGTTAAAATAGTATATTCCCCAATAGAGTCATCACTGTGAGGTGTTGATGACATATAGGTCTCCCTTGGCGCTTGGTTGAGAGGTGGGGCTCTCTAATGGTTTGTTGGATTTAGGCGTGATGAAACCTTTTTAGTTCAAGTTTGCACAATTAACCAATTTTAATGAACAAAAGAACCAAGACCCAAATCTCGATACAAATGATAGAGTCGCGAACCAAGTTGTCTACTTGGGAAAGAGTTTTGGTACAGTTCCCATTGGGCAGGGGACTCATACTTTTTGGATCCGAGATCGTGCATTGGATGAGTCACTTATTTCTCATTTAGTTAATTAAAAATTACATTCGCTATGTAAAACCGTTTTGTTTTCATCATTTGGGGAATTATCATAGAATTCCTATTTTTCTACATTGTTTCACACTCATTACATGCACTTACAGATTACAACAAAGCACAAGCAATAAACGGGGGAATAAAAATTCCAACCAGGGGAAAAAAGGGGAATAGCAAGCGAACCTATACATTTGTTTTAAGTTATAAAACAAAATAACAATAAATTCCCCTGCATCCACAAAGATTAGCACAATTTGTAGCATCTCGTAGGTCAGGATTTTATTAGGAAAATGTGATTATGTTAGCATGGCTTTTTTACGATCGATAGTGCCCGGATGACTTCTAGGATTGGAGAGAAATAAAGAGTCTTCACCGTATTTTGTTATAAAAACACATTTTAACTTTTGTGGGTTGATTTACTAGATTATTAGTAAAAACGATTGCATGGAAAATAGTGAGTTGATTTATTTCAACTAGTTAAAAGTGAATTATGGGTTCTACCTGGGGACCAGTACCCGTATTGGTGGGGTGAGACCCGTACAGCTATTAAGAAGGACCGGTACGGGTATGGGGAACGCATACGAGTCCTATCTAGTCCCGGGCAGAAACTCAATTTAATTTATCAGGCAGATTTATGGAGGAGAAATGAAATGAAAATGGGATTTCTTTCGTATAAGTATGGCGTACCAATTTAATATCCCTAAGGTCATAGGGTGCCAACAAGGCTCATATGGGTTTTGACCAGACCCAAAATAGCAATAAAAGAACGGATATAATAGAAGAGGCTAAGAATAATGATAAAATAATTGAGATGAGAGTCTGTTTGAAACTCAGGAGCGTACCTTTATAGCGTGAATCCACTTTGAGGTGATCCTTTTTATTGTGAAGGAGTCTAGCCAAAGTAGATGAAGAAATAGAGATTTTAGGAATGAATAAAATGTTGACAAAACCTCAAGGGATGGGTTTTCTCCCTATTTTAGACCTCTTATACCTCAACTATACCCTTTCTATACCTATAGAAATTGCTAGAATTTGTCTATTGTATAACTTCTGTGTATGTATTGTATCAAAAAAAAGGTGAGGAAAGGCACCTATTTTTAGGGGAAATGAGGTCTAAATGCAATAAATTTCATTAATGACCTAATTTCTCCACAAATAGCTAAGGATCACCTTCCATAAAGCCTGAACAGGAAATAATAGGACCCATATGGATGGGGTCCCACCCGTAAGGGTTCGGGGTGACCCCTATAGATCCCCTCCAGGTATATAGAGGAACCCATATGGGTTCGCCAGTGGATCCTTACCACTAGGTAGCACCCATATGGGTCCCTTATGGCAGACTAAGTCTCCAAACTTTTGACAAATTTAACTCTATAGTAGTACGAACACCTATGATGGATAACAGCTATAAGAGATTGCATTATCTAGCTCTTATCATCATTTTGCGAGAAGGATCGTTAAAATCCACTACTCACAATGGCGAATGACATGGCAACATTTATCGTGGCAACACTTAGCATGGCAACACTTATAGCACATCATTGAGGGTTAGATAACACATAGGTGGCCATCATTCCTCCAACCTTGTACCTCCCATCTCCTTATTAGCCCACGCAAGGGGTAAAGCTTCTAAATATAGTTTTGGCTCTAAAAACCTTTAAAGTCCATATGAGACAACAAAGTGGGACCTAAACTATTAAATGTGATAGGGTATCCTAAGGGGAAGTTCCTAGGCTACTACATCTAAGCTTATAGTTAGGTTGTTGATGAAGAAGGCTCTCATGACATTCTAACACCCTAATTCCCATTAAGAATATTGGCGATACTGTCATGAGTGGTTACCCTCTAGGTGATTGTAAGTCCCGTACAGTAACACGGTTAATAATAAGGGTGATCCTGCCGTAAAATGCAAAAGAATCTAAGTACTACAATGAACATGATGCATAACATAAACAATGTTAGGTTAATTTGGCTAAACAAATTTTTAGATATTCATCAAATCTTTTAAACAGTTTTTAAAGAGAAAAGATCCCTAGTAGAGTCGTCACTATGAGCGGACAATGTTTTCGAGCGCGGGTGGACCGCATTTGCTTTTTCAAGTCAATTAGAGTCTATAGAGGCAAATTTCCTTTTCGAGATAGTCGACGCATTAATTGTAGGCAACTGAGACAATGTGGTAGCTCAGCTAAGGGTTTTAATAAATAGAGTTGGTAGGAAATATTATAAAATGGTTTATGAAATAATGTCAAAAAGATTCATGTATATAAATCCATAATTTAAAATATAGAGTCGCCACCTAGATTAGCTCTTCTAGGAAATTCTAGTATAGCATTATCCCTAGAATAAAACTATACCTTAATTTAGAGATTCGGGTCCAAATGAATTACTTATTCATTTTGTTTAGCAAATTTAAATTGCAATACTAAAATTGTTTATTAAATATCAAACATGTTACCTAGATTCATTTTAAGAAATGAGATGAGAAGAAGAGTTATTCTAATCAAAACACACCACCTTAATGTGGTCATGGCATCATTTTATGCAATTATCGCATGCTGATAACACGTAATACAAAACAAATTGTTTCCGGGCAGTTATCCTGCAAATAAAATGTTAAAACATGAATATTGTATTTTGGCATGGAATGAATAACAACATCAGCATCAAAGATCAAAGTGCCGTTCTTCTAGCATAACAGCGCCATGATAAATTTAGCAATCCACAAAATTAAGGAGATGATAGAATTTCAAATATGGCAGACAATTCACAAATCATAAAGAAATGGGAAGAGAGGTATAGAAAAGTGTACCAAGGGTTACAAGCTAATCCCTCGAACAAAATTACCACAAAGAGCTCTTGCCTGCTCAAATATAATTAAATGAAATAGACAAATAATGAAAATGACGAGAGAGGAAAATGATGTATAATGAGAGAAATGTAAATGAGATATGTATTAATTATGACATAAAGGAATTAAACATAAATTAATCACATAATGAAAAATTGAAATGGGATAAAAATAGAATGGGAAATGAACCATGACATAATTGAAAGTAAAACATAGATTTTTAGGACATGATGAAGTATATTATGGAAAAGAATTACAAACCATTTGTACTATGGAAATGAAATATATATAATTTATAAGATGGAATATAAATAACTCATATTATAGAAGTGAAATTTAAGTAATTTATATTTTGAATTAATTGGATTATGGTGATGAAACTTGAAGTGAAGATGAGAAAGAAATAAAGTTGATTGATTTATAGTCAAGTTCAATTGTAACAAGCTTAATTTAATTAATGTAGCATAAACTGAAACTTTTTAAATTGAAACAAGGAATAAATTAAAATGATTATTTTAGTCTCAGATTGTGTACCTTTTCATTGTGAATCCATTGTTAGATTTGAGATGGAATTAGAATGGCCTCATGGAGAATGATTGGATTTAGGAGAGATGAGTCAAAGATTGGTAAAGAATAACTAGGCGAAAATAAATTCTCCTCTTTATTCTAAACTTGCTAAAAACTAGGAAATGATTTGGACAAAACTTTCCTAGAGCTAATTTCGCAAAATAGATTTGATAGATGTTAATTGTATATGAAAAACTGATTTTAAGCCTTTATTTATAGTGGAAAATGAGAGGTAAAATCGGGTAAAGTAGTTAATTTTCCAACTGAACGGGAAAATTGAATTAATTCAGACTTATTTTTTGCCAAAAAAGTCAATACCAGTACCGCTGTAGTGGGTGTCAGTACTAGTTTTGGTTAATCTTAGATAGGAATTTTTGAATTGAGTCGGTTAAAACTAACCAAGAAATAATAGACAACGTTACTGTTACGAAGGATAATGATACCGGTGTCTACTAAAGATGGTACTGGTGTCAAATGATAGGGGACACCTCATGACTATTTTTAGGGCTTTTGACAGGGGGGGAGGGACTGGATGTATTTTTTTGAAGGCTAATTCCCATAACTCAATTTCAAACTTAACATATTAGGATACGCTAAAGTATAGAGCCAATCTTTCATCATCGACTAGGGGCATGAGAAACTTTCGTGATCACAACAGCAAATGTATAGGCGAGACGTCGACGTGATGTCTCTATGGGTACAATTTTAAAAATTCATATAACTAGTTCATGGATAAGGATGAAGCGAGGCATCAATGGGACACCTCTAGGGTGGGTAATAACATACACAAGCAAAATGAGCGATCGAGACATCAAGATGACGTCCCTCAAATGGATGGTATAACGGTGTATCATGGATACAGGACTAAAAGGCGATATCAGTGGGATACCATCTCAAAAAGGATTTGCATGAACCTAGTGACTATTATATGAGACCTCTTATGGAATGACTTGGGGGGATTGAATAGACTTGACAAGCGTAGCAAATTATATGGCATTTCACATGGCAACATTTATCAAGGCAAAATTTATAGCGCAATAGTGAGGATTAGTTAACACATAGGTGGCAATCATTCCCCCAACCTTGTACCTCTTATGTCCTTATACTCCACACATGGGGTAAAGCTTCCAAATCTGGTCTTGGCTTTTGAAACTTTGCAATCCATATGAGACAACAAAGTGTGACCCAAATAATTAAATGTGTTAAGGTAATCCTAAGGAGAAGTTGCTAGGCTACTACATGCAAGCTTATAGTCGGGTTATTGATGAAGAAGGCTCCCATGACATTGTAGCATTGTGCCTGGGTGGACATTTATGGGTTTGGTTATGCATGGGGTGTGGCGCACAGGGCGCGATTTGGGTTTAGTATAGTTTCAGGAAATCTTGATGTTTGGTCTGGTTTGAGAAAAACTAGTTTGCTTAAATGCGGTGGCTTTGTAGGCCGAAAATGTGATTATATTAAAAAATATATTTGTACATTTTATTAAGAAAAGGTATTTTTATAATAAAGCATTTTTACTTTATTTAAAAATAAAATAGAATCACCACCCGATTCAGCTCCACCAGGAATTGTGGTATACTGATCCAAAATGGGATTGTTATACCAAAAAGAGAATGAGATTATGAGTTCGGACATAATAGGTACTCATATTGTTCAAATTGTTTGGATTAATTTTGAAATTTTGGGACTTGTGGTAATTTTGGCATTCCAATGGCTTTATTTAAAATTAAATTCAAGAGATAAAATGGGCACTATAACAACATAATAAATAGATATTTGCTACCAAAATTTTGGTAGAGTAACGGTAGCGTTTGAGTTTTGGCCTAAAAACTCAAATAGATCCTCACATTCTTGATGTTTATCCGTGACTGCAAGCTTATTTACACATATTATAGTTTAAGTGGCTCTAGTAGTTCACTTAACCAGACAAATCGAAATGCAATATGCAATAATAATATAGTAAAAATGGATTAAAATGAATTTTAAAGTTGGGCTTAGAGCCAATTACCCTTAATTACCTTTCCGTCTATTTTGGATGACTTGAGAGCTGGTGCGGGACCGAAGTTGTCAAAGAGAGAAATGTGGTTTGGTTGGAAACTAGATTTAACCCAAGTTATGACTATAATCTTGGATTATTTCTATAGAAAATGCAGGATTTTTGAGAGACTGAGTCTTTTTTTGACCAAAGATTACTATAAGATCTTGATCTAAAAAGACTAGAAAATAAGTTTATACTGAATGCTGGTGATAAAGCTCGGATTTGGAAGTGTTTTGATAGAGTTTCGGGGCTTTCAGGACTCCTAAAATGTTTTTTGGGCTTAAATGGGTTTTTGGTACAATTTGGATGTGTGAAAATGAGGGAGGGAGCACCCTTATTTATAGAAGGGTGGTAATTAACCCGCGGGCCAATTATATAGGTAATTAGCCGATGGTTTGATTACCTATCTGACAAAATCTTGCTTTAAATCCCGCAAATCCTACAAAATCTCGGTCAGATACAATTTTTTTACTTTTCATTGGTAATTAGCCGGCCGAATAATTACCTATTTGACCTTTTTTGATTGAAACGGCCTAATGAGCAAAACTAATGGCTTTAGCCTTTAGCCCCACCTTATTTTGGCCAAATTCGATCGTTTAAGCCCACAAAATGGCATTTTTTGTGCTTTCAAGACAGCTTTACTGTTTGACTAGTTTACTGTTTTGACTGTTCGAAAATAGATTTCTAAGCATTTCAAGATGCAACTTGGAATATTATGAAGAATAAAAATTTTTGGGATTTTTGGATTTTTTAGGTGACAAGTCGGTCCTTCTTGGCTCCTCATCTAATCACTAATTGAAATAGGTATAAATCCTCATTGGGCGGAGCGGATCATGCTAAAAGTTTGCCCCTCACGTACAAAACTTTTACCATGGAGGTAAAATTGCACGTACGTGGATGAAAGAGCTACTATACAACTAGTGTTCTTGTGTGATAAGGACATGAACAACCTTTTTTGAAAGAATCAACATTTCTTAATCGATAATTTTGAAAAACAAAAAATTTTTGCCCCTTCGACTAAGAATGTTAATGAAAATCTTGAAACAAAAAAATCCACTGGGGAGTAAATGTGGAAAGAAAAAATGTTAGGGATAGAAGAAAATGCAGGTTTGGAAAATTTCATGTCGTTAACGGTGCGCAGAAAATTTTGGTCCACCCATTTTAAAACACGGTTTTGCATGATGTAGAAGTAAGTGAAGGATCATACTTACCTATAGTGTTGCATTCGTTGATCAATTTTCTCTTTTGGGAAGATGGCACTGTCAGCCACGTCTTGATCAGTTTTCTCATCGGGGAGGATGGCACTGTTACCCACATCTTGATCAATTTTCTCTGCTAAGGAAATGTCAAATATAGTGATCAGTCTCTCATTCGGGAGCAGTATTATCGGCTATCACCGAGCATTTTTCTCCTTAGGGAGTGCTGCATTATCCACAATTGTCGAGCAGTTTTTTCACCAAGGAGTGTAGCACTGTCAGCCACCATTGAGCAGTTTGTCTCATCATTGAGTTGGGCACTAATTTACCACCATTGGAGAATTTGTCTCACCATCAAGTTGGGCACTACTTGCCACCATTGAGAAGTTTTCCTTACCATCGAGTTGGGCACTGTCAGCCACCACTGAGCAGTTTTCAACACAATCGAGTTGGGAACTGTCTTGCCATCATTGAGCAGTTTGTCTCACCATCAAGTTGGGCACTGTCTTGCCACAGTTGAGCAGTTTGTCTCACTAACAAGTTGGGCAATGTCAGCCATCATTGAGCAGTTTTGCTCACCATTGAGTTGGGCACTATCTTTCAACTATTGAGCAGTTTGTCTCACCATCGAGTTAGGCACTGTCAGCCATCATTGAGCAGTTTTCCTCACCATCGAGTTAGGCACTGTCTTGCTACCATTGAGCAGTTTGTCTCACCATCGAGTTTGGCACTATCAGCCACCATTTCATAGTTTTCCTCACCATTAAGTTGGGCATTATCCTGCCATCGTTGAGTAGTTTGTCTCAGTAACAAGTTGGGCACTATTAGCCACCGTTGAGTAGTTTTCCCCACCATCATATTGGGCACAGTCAGCCACCATTAAGCAGTTTTTCTCACCATCGAGTTAGGCACTATCTTTCCATCGTTGAGTAGTTTGTCTCACCATTGAGTTGGTCAGTGTCTTATGCTAGTTGAGTAGTTTGTCTCACCATCGAGTTGGCCACTGTTAGCCACCATTGAGCAGTTTTCCTCACTATCGAGTTGGGCACTTTCCTGCCACTATTGAGCAGTTTGTCTCACCATCAAGTAGGGCACTGTCTTGCCACCGTTGAGCAATTTTTCTCACCATTGAGTTGGGCATTATCAGCCACCATTAAGTAGTTTTCCTCACCATCAAGTTAGGCACTATCTTGCCACCGTTGAGCAGTTTGTCTCACCATCGAGTTGGCCACTGTCAGCCACCATTGAGCAGTTTTCCTCTCCATTGAGTTGGGCATTATCTGCCACCTTTGACTTGTTATTGATATTTCCTAAAAAATACAAGCTAACATAGTGCTGCATGTCACAAGTACACTACATGACGCTATAAAACTTAATACTACTTGACTTGATATAGCACTGTGTGTTAGTGAAATAAATTAACTTGACACTACATGTCATTAATACAAATTATGAAGATCTCGCTGGATTTAAGGTTCGACTATAATGTGCCGGCGTAAACATCTCACTAGATCTAAGGTTGGAGTATGATGTGTTGGGGTAAAGATCTCTTTGGATCAAAGGTTTGGCTATGATGTGCTTGGGTAAAGATCTCACTAGATCTAAGGTTTGGGTATGGTGTCCCAGGGTAAAGATCTCACTGGATCTAAGGTTCAACTATGATGTGCTGGGGTAAAAATCTCACTAGATCTAAGGTTTGACTATAATGTGCTAGGGTAAAGATCTCACTAGATCTAAGGTTCAGCTATGATATGCTGGGTTAAAGATCTCACTAGGTCTAAGGTTTGGCTATGATGTGCAAGGGTAAAGATATCACTGGATCTAAGGTTTTACTATACTGTGCTAGGGTGAAGATCTCATTGGATCAAAGGTTTGGCTATGATGTGTCGAGGTAAAGATCTCACTTGATCTAAGGTTCGGGTATGATGTGCAAGGTAAAGATCTCATTAGATCAAGATAATGATGCTTAGTCTTTTGGAAGAGTTTTATGCATTCTTATTTAATGATGCACGTGATGTAGTACATTTACTGATGTATTATAAGTTGTGCAAGTGCATGATGCATTAAGTTAGCATTTGCCCCTAGTCAAATTGTGAGATTCATCACTCAGTAGCTTTTCCCTACTGAGGAAATGTCAAATGTGGTTATCAGCCTTCTCATTTGAGAGGAAGTACAGTCAAATAGGGTGATCAGTTCTCTCTTTTAGGAGGAGAACTATTGAATTTGGTGATCAATTCTCTCTACTGAGAGGAGAACTGTCAAATTTAGTGATCAGTTCTCTCTTTTGGGAGGAGAATCGTCAAATTTGACAATCAGTTATCAATATTGGGAGTAGAACCATTGAATTTAGTGATTAGTTCTCTCTACTGGGAGGAAAATTGTCGAATTTAGTGATCAATTCTTTCTACTAGGAGAAGAACAATTGAATTTGGTAATCAGTTCTCTTTAATGGGAGGAGAACTTTTGAATTTGGTGATCAGTTCTCTCTATTGGGAGGAGGACTATTGAATTTGGTGATTAGTTCTCTCTACTAGAAGGAGAACTATAGAATTTGGTGATCAATCCTCTCTTTTGAGAACTATCAGATTTGACTTGAATGATTGATTTGTTGTCTATGTAATTGGGTAGCCAATATTTTGGTGACTTTAGAGTCTAGTACTACTATGTTTTGATGTTAAAGGCTTTTTTAGATGCCTCTTGATCTTAGAACGCGTCTGAGCTAATTTTGCATTATGTTGCATTTATTGGTGACTAACAATGTCTGCATGGTGACTTGTTGCCTTTACACTTATAAAAATTCAATATGCATGTAATGCGTAATGCATGTTATATTTATGTAATGCAGTTTATTCTTGCAAGATAAAATTGTGCAGCTGTTGGATAACGTCTGGTTGCTTGGTTCTCAATAGTATTCTTTTGTACTATTCGCTTATTAGTTTTGGTCATTCTCAATGATGATGAAAATTTGATTTCGCGTTGGAGTCCTAGATGTGGGCTTTATACCTTCAAAGGATGATCTTGTCGTTTTCATTGTAGTTGTGTGTGCTTTGCATCCATTACACTCTGATTGTCGGGGCTGGCCATGCACTTGACTATTTGAACAAGTTAAGCTTTATGGTCCTTCTCAGCTCCAATGAATTCTCGAGTTGCAAAGTTTTGCCCCTTGTGGCATATAGCACGAGACTGAGTAGGTAAACTTTAGTTGCTTGGACTGACAGAGGTTATATTTTTTTCTTTCAACTGATAGTGCAGATAGTATAGCATGCATCAGCAGTTCTAAGAATTATTGTGTAGCTGAGTGCGAGAAGATTGTCTTCTCACATTTTGGAGATGTGGTAGATTTATATGATGATGTTGATGAATAATATTGCTCCCTTATGAAGGCTTTAGATTGAGTGACTATGCTTGTTGCCATTTGGTGAGTCATTTTGATGAATGCCTTTGATTGTGCTTGCATTCAGAAGTTATGCCCTGATTTTTGCCTGAATCGAAGCACAACGGGCTTTTTGTTCTCTTGTTTTTAACCCTAATTTTTACATAAACCGCCTTTTCAGGTTTTCAATTTATCCGGTTGCCTTAACTTTTTCCTAGATCGCCCTTTTGGGTTTTCAATCCAGCGGGCTCTTTTTTTTAAAAATTCTTTTTATGCATGCACTGTATGAACAAGAGTGCTTACATGAATGTTTTTTTTAACATTTATGTGTATTCATTCAGTGTAGACATTTAACAATTCACCAAGATGTCACATCAATCAAAGAAATATTGTTATGCACAAAAGTTTGGTATCTACTCCCAATAACTTTTTCTCCTATTATCAATGGTCCTTTTCAAGTTTTACTGATTAATTGCTCTCTTTCTTTATTTTTTCCTAAAAGCCCTCACTAGCTTTTAGTAGACACATTCTTTTAGTTTATGGGGTATTGCCTAAGCCTATTCTTGTTTGAGGGGTTTATGAACTCATTTCCTCAACATGTAGGATTCCTTTGTTGAGAATCTATTTCACCATGTTGGTTCTTTGGGTGGAATTTGCCCCTAGCATTAGCATGCACTACTATCATTTGCTTTAGGATCAATTCACTTGATTTTTACTTTATTGGTTATTTTTGTTGTCCTAGTCGCCCTTTGTTCACGCACGTTTACATGATTCGATGTTGGTTCTCTTTGTTAGAGGAAGGATATTTCATTTCAATGATATCATGCCCCTAGTTGATACATTTTAGTACAACTATTTAGAGACGATCCATTTGCTAGATGTTTCTAGCTATTTTGGCTTTGTTCGTGTGTGTTCTGCAAGATCCTTATCAACCTTCATGCTTCTTATCGTGTAGTACACCGTAAGGAAAAGTAAATCTTTGGAGATTAGTCTCGTCAGATTTGTTGGTTTTGTTTTCACTATGATTGTATTGCGATGAGATCCTTTCTACATCATGCTAGAGTTGCTTGGGAGTGCGCCATCTAATTTTTCTCATGTGGCACTGAGTAGATTTTTTCCGGATTGCTTTGACACATGGTTCGAGTGATTTTCTTCTCTCAATTTTATCTGGTGACTTATTTGTTCACTTGAGCAGATTCTCTAATGATCTTTTCTTCATTTGCCCTTACGAGTAGTAAGGACATTTTATTGATTGGACGTGATTGATTGAACCAGGAAAAAGCAACAACATGATTTTATTATTTTCTTTTCTTCTCTCAGTTTTACAGGAGTCAAGTTATTTAAAATAGATACCATTTATGGGTTTGTCAAATGTGTCTTAATTTATTTCCTTAATTGGAGCGTCATGAATGTTGAATATGTCAAATGTATGCTGGAATGAATACATGGAATCATTAGCGGAAAAATTGCATATGCAAGCATATTTATTCATAATATTATTTATTACATTATTTAGTTCGAAAGCACTAGAGATAAAAGCAAAAGTGCAATCTTCCATATTTCGCATAGCTCCCACTTCTTCTGAGAAGCTGCTGCCTGCCATAGTATTCCCAATTTGAGATTTCATCTTGGTCCTTAATGCTTAAACTTAGTGCCTAAACATCAACGTGTCCATTAACCATGTTCCTATTGCAGTTCTTCTTATATGTCACAGTCGTCTGGTATGCTCTCTTTTTTATCCTAAAGCCATAGACTATCTGCTGTCTCTTTTTCGTCAACCTTTCTTTGACTAGCCTAGGAAACTTGTGTTGTTTCCATTTCTGGTGGCCTAAGTGGGATTGAGTTCCAATTCCTTTTCCCTTTGCTTTACTTGACTCCTTTTCTTTCTTAGCTTAGGCATAGTGGAGCTCTTTTGAAAGCAGAGCTTGTCTTGAACATGGTTCTTCCATGTTTCCTTCGTGTATCAATTGTTTGATATCATGAAGTAGGTAGCTACATTCATTAGTTCGGTGCCCCTGGACGACATGATAGGTGCAGAAGTTATCCTTATACATTTCATTTGGCTTCTTGTAAGGTTTCACGCTCTAGAGTAATAATGTTGCCAATGATTCTTCCCATGGGGATATGCCATATGTGACTTGTTGATTATGAACTGGTTTAGTCATTTTCATAACATAGTCTTCAATAGGAAGTTTGTTTTCATTTTGGCTTCGATTGGATACAGGTATGTTGTAGACGATTGAGTGTTCAAATATTTCCGAACCCTTACTCTTCATCTGATCAACATGCTGAGGCAGGATGTGTTTCGACATCAAAGTATGGACACTTGGTATCATGGAAAGTCTTTTTGCCATTGCATCATCAATCATTTCCAAGAATGTATCTGACTCCAGAAAGTCTTTCATGGCTTTGGATATTGCTTCTGCAATGATTTTATCTTGGTCATGATTATCCATTCTGTTCATAGAGAAAATGTTAATCAACTCGATTGTCCTTTGAAGAAATATCTTTCCACATGAACCACAAAACCCAATGATACAATGCCAATAACAAACTACTTTAGCTAGCCATCTTGAGTGATAATGAATTTTTTAGCTAAAGTTAGCCGCAATTTTTTAAAGAGTGATGCATGTAAAACATTAGGCACATATAATGTAGGATGGTTTAACTGATGATATGGATTATCTTTACATGTTTAGGTATGAGATTAATGATACGGGGGAAAGAGTGATTGGTCAAATGTGATGAATGAATTCACAAGAATGAGCTTTCAATGAATGAATGTAATGTATGCATGCATTCGTGTATGGTGAATTAAAGAGAAGTTAGATATTTGAGGGTGGTCTCTCTCTCTCTCTCTCTCTTTTTCAAGCCATGTCTAACAAGGATAAACATAAGACTACGATTATTATCCTATAGATGCTAACATTGTGTGTATTCCGGGTACCTATAGGATCAGGGCTAGCATCCTAATAAGCATAACATAGTATTACGTGACACTGCATGTCATAAGCATAACACAAGATGACATGACGCTGCATGTGAAAGCATGGCCTGGTAAATCAAAATATGACACAACGCTGCATGTCTAGAGTATAACTAATCCTGATATGACACTGCATGTCAAAATGGAATTGTCGCATGACATGACATTGCATGACAAAATAGAAACATAGTGTGACATGACACTGCATGTCAAAATGGAAATGGTACATGACGCTGCATGTTAAAACATGACACGGCACTACATGTCATAAGCTCAGGGTTTACATGGCATTATATGTTATACATATGGATACATGGCACTACATGTTATAAGTACAAAGTTACATGGCACTAAATGTTATATTTATAGAATGCATGTTATAGACTAAACTTGTCGTAGCACAACATGCCGGGTTATTTCTATAACCTTAATGATTGAGTATATATGATTGTGTATGATCTTAGAGGTACCAAAAAGGGCGCCAAACAACCATGGATCATTTAGCTAGAGAGTGGTTTTAACATTCGTGGAATATTTGACAATGGTCAGGTATTCAGGGATGCCCAACAGGGTTATGAATCTCGATATTCAAGGAATATCAAATGAGATCTGGTGGTCACATTTGGTGACGGTGTCTAATTTGGGTTATTTTCCACTTTCACGAAATGTGCAAATTTAAGTTTCTTTCAGGGAAAGTACAACTCAATGAAGTATCATTTTAGGAATGTGCTAAGATTGGGATCATCTAGGATGCCCCTAGGGTAGGACTTGTTTTGGTCATTCAAAGAATGCCAAAAAAGGTTGTATCTCACTAGACATTGATTCGGCAATCGCTATGTTGCCTTTGAGTTAGGAAAGTTTTAGCCATTTGGGGAATGCCATAAAGGTTTGTACATCGATGGGTATGATTTCAACAATCATTGGGTTACCTAGAGGTCAAATATTCATGGAATATTCGATGAAAGTTAAGCATTCAAGAAATACGTAACAAAATTGGCAAGTCTATGATACTCATGGAATATCAAGCTCGATTAAGCAATCACTTCAAGTGCCAAGGCTGGGTTGAGTTTTTTTTTTGTGGAAAGCATAGCCCAAAATTGTGTTATTCTAGAAATGCACAAAAGTCGAGGTCATGTAGAATGCCCTAAGATATTTCAACCAATTCATTACACGAATGGCTTAGCTTTTGTGTCTCATTGGACATTAATTGGCAATCATTGTATTGCCTTAATTCTTGGAAAAGCCTTGGTCATTTGGGGAATGCCAAAGAAGTATGTAGGATTTAATTCGACAACCATGGGGTTTCCTTAGTTTTAGATATTCAGGGAATGCCACAAGGTTTAGGCTTCGTAGTCGAGTTTAAGACTACTCGGTGGTTAGGATCAGATGACTCATTGGTTGGGAATTGATGACCCGCTAGTCAGAATTAGATGACCTGATGGTCGGGGCTTGATGACTTACTAGTCTAATTTTTGTCAACTCATTGGTCGAGTTTTAATTGTCTTGGGGATTGAAGATGGCTTTATTAGTTAGGTGACTCACTAGTTGAATTAACTTGCTGGTTAGGTTTTGGAATGACTATAATAGTCGGGTGACTCATTGATGAGGTTTTGAAATGACTTTGATAGTTGGATGACTCACTAGCCTGGTTTTGGGATGACTTTAATAGTGGGGCGACTCGGTGGCTTAGTTTGGATTGGTCTTACGATTAGGTGGGTTGACTCACTTGTCACCCGAAGGTTGACTCATTGGTCCAAGGCGAGATGACTCACTAGTCACTCAAAAGGCTAACTTAGTGGTCAAGGGTAAGTTGACTCATTGGCCACTTGAAAGAGGGTTGACTCATTGGTCCAAGGGTGACCTGACTTGCTAGTCACTTGAAAAGGGGTTGGCTCATTGGTCCAAGGACGAGCTGACGCATTCATCACTCAAAAGGGGTTGACTCACAGGTCCATGGGTGAGTTGACTCACTGGTCACTTGAAAGGGGGTTGACTCAATGGTCCGAGGGTGAGCTGACTCATTGGTGACGTGAAAGGGGGTTGACTCACGGGTTCAAGGGTGAACTGACTCACTGGTCACTCGAAAGGGGGTTGACTCATTGGTCCAAGGGTGAGCTAACTCGCTTGTCACTCAAAAGGGGGTTGACTCATTGGTCCAAGGTTGAGTTGATGCGCTGGTCACTCAAAAGTGGTTGACTCATTAGTCCAAGGTTGAGTTGAGTCGCTGGTCACTCGAAAGGGGGTTAACTCATTAGTCCATGAGTGAGCTGACTCGCTGGACACTGGATAGGGGGTTAACTCATTAGTCCAAGGGTGAGCTGACTCGCTGGTCACTCGAAAGGGGGTTGACTCATTAGTCCAAGGGGTGAGCTGACACTAGGGTCACTCAAAGGGTTTTGACTTGTTGGTCCAAGGGTTAAGCTAACACTAGGGTCACTCAAAGGGTTTTGACTCGTTAGTCCAAGGGGTGAGTTGATACTAGGGTAACTCAAATGGTTTTGAAGTGCCTTGGCTCATAGTTTTAGCCTAGGCGGGTTTATTAGTCTTGATGATTTTGGCTAATAGGCTGAGCCTAGGTGGACTCACTAGTCCCGATCAACTTCAGATCACGGGTTGGCCTAGGTGGACCCACTAGTCTCAGTTATTTTGGGTCACGGGTTGAGCCTAGGTGGACTCACTAGTATCGGTTATTTCGGCTCACGGGTTGATCCTAGCTGGACTCACTAGTCTCGGTAGATAAAATGAGATGCCATACACAAATTTTATGGTTGCATAAAGATGTGGTTAGTTTACACACAATCATGATGTTTATGATGTCCGTTTTTGGTTTATTTATATTTAATAAACCTGCACATGCAACAAACGGTTTGATCACACCTACCACCCTTTTAACTCCATTGGGGTTACTTAGCTTTAAAGCCAATGGGAGACTTAGTGAAGTCTACTCGCGTGCACTTAAGGATTTTTTTGGTAGACCTATGAGAAAGTGTCCATGATTCATCTATATGCGGGTTTCAGCCTCAAGATTGAGTGTAATTTGGGGTACCCCGGGCCTTTGTGTACCGAGTCCTAGTGGTCCTCAGCGAACCAAAGCAAACATTTCCACATATAATATTCGTAGGTAGTCTTGCCCTTAAGCAAGATGGTCCTCGTATGTTATCCAAGGGGTGTGATTGGATCCATACCCCTCAAGCCCTAAGTGAACTTGGAGATACTTCACCAAAAGACACCTAAATTGGTTTAGGGGTAAAGATTGCAGATGCTATGCAATCCTAAAATTTGTGTAATACATAAGTTATCACAAATTCCTTGGTTCCAAAATTTAATTTGAACAATACTTCAATTATCATGTCAAGAAAAAAGAATTTTTATAAAACACGGGTTTTTATAAAAATGAAGATCCCCAGTAGAGTCGCCACTGTGAGTGGGCGGATAATTTTGGGTCTGGTAGTGCACGGGGTATGACGTGCAGGGTGGGATTTGGGTTCGGTACAGTTTGAGTAAATCGCGACGTTTGGTCTTGTTCGAGAAAATCCAGTTTGCTTAAATGTGGTGGCTTTGTAGGCCAAAAATGTGATTATGTTGAAAAATATATTTGCACATTTATTAAGAAAATATATTTTTAAAATAAAGCATTTTTACTTTATTTAAAAATAAAATCGAGTGGCCACTTGGTTCAGCTCCACCGGGAATTGTAGTATACTGATCCAAAATGGGATTTTTATAATAGGTACTCATTGTTCAAATTGTTTGGATTAATTTTAGAATTTTGGAACTTGTGGTAATTTTGGCATTACAATGGCTTTATTTAAGAATTAAATTCAAAAAATAAAACAGACATTATAACGGCATAATAAATAGATATTTGCTACCAAAATTTCGGCAGAGTAACGGCAGCGTTTAAGTTTTGGCCCGGAAACTCAGATAGAGTTTCCTCATATTCTAGATGTTTATCCGTACCTGTGAACTTATTTACACATACTATAGTTTGAGTGGATCTAGTGATTCACTTAACCAGATAAATCGAAAAGCAATATGCGATAATAATATAATAACAATGGATTAAAATGAATTTTAAAGTTGGGCTTAGAGACAATTACCCTCAGTTTCCTTTTCATCTTCTTAGGATGACATGAGAGCCGGTGCGGGACCGAAGTTGTCAAAGAGGAAAATGTGGTTTGGTTTGAAAATAGATTTAACCCAAGTTATGGCTATAATCTTAGATTATTTCTATAGAAAATGTAGGATTTTTGAGAGATTGTGTTGCTTTTAGACAGAAGATCACTATGAGATCTAGATATAAAAACACCAGAAAGTGAGTTTATACTGAATCCAGTGATAAAGCTCGGATTTGCAAGTGTTGTGATAGAGTTTCGGGTCTCTTAGGACTCCCGAAATGATTTTTGGGCGTAAATCGGTTTTTGGTGCAATTTGGATATGTGAAAATGAGGGGGGCACCCTTATTTATAGAAGGGTGGTAATTAGCCGGCGGGCTAATTACCTATCAGATAAAATCTTACTTTAACTCCCGCAAATCCTGCAAGATACAATTTTTCTACTGTTCATAGGTAATTAGCCGGCCTGCTAATTACCTCTTTGACCATTTTTTGACTGAAATAGCCCAATGAGCAAAACTAGTGGCATTTGGCGTCTTGCCCCACCATATTTTGGCCAAATTCGATCGTTTAAGCCCTCGAAATGGCATTTTTTGTGCTTTCGGGACAGTTTTACTGTTTGACTACTTTAATCTTTTGACTGTTCAGAAATGGATTTCTAAGCATTTCAAGATGCAACTCGGAATATTATGAAGAATGAAGATTTTTGGGATTTTTGTTGAAGATTTTTGGGATTTTTGGATTTTTTTAGGTGACAATTCGGTCCTTCTTGGCTCCCTGTCTAATCAATGATTGAAATAGGTATAAATCCTCATTGGGTGGAGCGGACTGTGCTAACAAGCATCCCAATTCCAGTGAAGAATATTAGCGATACTATCATGAGTGGTTACTCGCTAGGCAACCCTAAGTCCCGTGAAGAATCATAGGCGAAGCTTCGTTATAGTAACACGGTCAATAACCGGGGTGATCCTACCGTAAAATGCAAAAGAATCTAACTACTGCAATGAATATGATGCTTGAAATAAACATTGCTAGGTTAATTTAGCTAAACAAAATTTTCGGTATTCATCAAATATTTAAATGATTTTTTAGAAAAGATCCCCAATAGAGTCGCCACTATGAGCGGAAGACGTTTCCAGGAGCGGGCGGGCCACATTTACTTTTTGGGTCAATTAGGGTCAATTGAGGTAACTTGGTAACTCGGTAAGGGGTTTCAATAAATATAATTAGTAGGAAAGAATATAAAACAATTTATGAAATGTGGTTAGTCGATGATGAAAGATTGGCTCAATACTTAATCGTATCCTAATATGTTAAATTTGAAATTGATTTATGCGAATTGGCCGTAGAGAAATACATTCTGTCCCTCACAACCCTATCAAAAACCCTAAAAACAATCATGAGATGTACCCTGTGATTTGACGACACCTTCCTTGGTAGACACCGATACCATTATCCCTTGTACATGTACCACTATCCATTATTTCCCTATTGGTTTTAACTGACTTAATTCAAAAATTCCTGCTTAAAATTAAGCAAATCCGGTACCAACATCCCCTAAAATGGTACCAGTATCAACTTTCTTGGCAGGAAATAAATATGAATTAATTCAATTTTCCCATTCAATCAAAAAATTAATTAATTTACCCGATTTTACCTCTCATTTTTCACTATAAATAGAGGCATAAGACCAGTTTTTCATATACAGTTAACATCTATCAAATCCATTCTACGAAATTAGCCCTAGGAAAGTTCTTACTGAAGTTTTGTCCAAATCCTTTCTGAGTTTTTAGCAAGTTTAGAATAAAGAGGGGAATTTATTTTTGCCTGGTTATCCTTTACTAATTTTAACTTATCTCTTCCAATCCAATCACTCACCACGAGGATACTCCTGTTTCATTTCAATTTATGCTACATTAATTGTATTAAACTTGTTACAATTGAACTTGACTATAAATCAATCAACTTTATTTACGTCTCATCTTCATCTCACGGTCCATCACCTACAATAATCTAATTAATTCATAATATAAATTACTTATACTTCATTCCATAGTATAAGTTGTTTATATTATATATTATATATTATTTATATTTTATAATATAAATTGTTTATAATCGATTCCCATAATATAAATCGTCTATATTTCATTTCCATAATATAGATTAATTATATTTGGTTTCCAGAACATAATTAATTTCGCACTCCAAATATGTAAATAATCCATATTTCATTTCCAATTATATTTATGTTATGTTTCATTTCCTGTTTTATTTCAGTTCCATTTTCAATTATTCTTAATTCATGCTAAATTCTTTTATGTCATAATTAATTCATATTCCACTATTATTTATTTCATGCTTCATTCTTAATCATACATCATTTTCCTTTTTTGCTATTTCCATTACTCGTCAATTTCATTAATTATATTTGAGCGAGTAAGAGCCCTTTGTGGCGATTTTGTCCGAGGGATTAACTTGCAATCCCTGGTACACTCTTCTAAACCTGTCTTCCAATGTCTTCTTGATTTGTGAAATTGTCTGCTATATGCGATTCTATCATCTTATTAATTTGGTGAATTGCTAAACTTGTCATAGCGTTATTATGATGAAAGAATGGCACCGTGATCTTTGACTTTGATGTTGCTATTATTCCGAGCCAAAATGCAATATTCCTATTTTAACCCTATATTTGCAGGATGATTGCTCGGAATCCATATGTTTCATATTATGTGTTATGCACATGCGGTAATTGCAATGAAATGATGTCTTGACCACATTGAGGTGGTATGATTTGATTAGAATAGCTTCTTTTTCCCATCTCACTTCTTAAAATGAATCTAGGTAATATGATCGACATTTGATGAATAATTCCGGCATCTCAATTTAAATTGGCTAAACAAATCAAACAAGTAATTTGTCCATACACAAATCTCTAAATTAAGGTGTAGTTCTATACTTGGGACAATGCTATAGCAGAATTTCCTAGAAGAGCTGATCCAGGTGGCGACTCCATATTTTAAATTATGGACTTAGCACCATGAATCTTTTTGACATTATTTTATAAATTGTTTTATATTCTCTTCTACCAATTCTATTTATTAAAAACCCCAAACAAGTCATCAAGTTGCCTCGAGTTGCCTACAATTAATGCCTCGATTGTCCTAAAAAGGAAAGTTGCCTCGGTTGACCCTAATTGACTGAAAAAAGCAAACATAGTTCGCCCATACCCAAAAACATTGTCCGATCACAGTGGCTACTCTACTGGGGATCTTTTCTTTAAAAATCATTCAACAGATTTGATGAATACTGAAAAACTTATTTAGCCAAATTAACCCGTTATTGTTTATTTTATATATCATGTTCATTGCAGTAGTTAGATTCTTTTGCATTTACGGTAGGATCACCCTTAGTATTGATCACATTACTTTGGCAAAGCTTCGCCTTTGGTTCTTTATGGGACTTAAGGTCGCCTATCGTGTAACCACTCATGACAGTATCCCCAATATTCTTCATGAGAATTGGGGTGCCGTAATGTCATGGGAACCTTCTTCATCAACAACCCATCTATAAGCTTGTATGTAGTAGCCAAGCAACTTCCCCTTAAGACTACCCTATCACATTTAATAGTTTAGGTCGCTCTTTATTGTCACGTATGAGTTTCAAAGTTTTTAGAGCCAAGACTAGATTTAGAAGCTTTACCCTTCACATGGAGTAATAAGGAGATGAGAGGTACAAGGTTGGAAGAATGATTGCCACCTATGTGTTAAGGAAATTCCGGAAGAGGAAGTTAAGTAAGACTAAAACTCCAAAATAATCTTCTATTTGAATCAGGAAATAACTCAACAGCAGCTGTCAACTTGGACTCCAGGTCAGTAGAGGTATTATTCACTAAATTGACTCTAAAACAATCCATTCTTGTGCGTTTAAGGTCCAATCACTTTGAGTTCAGAATGTATATCCTGGACTCCAGGTTAAACTGCAACTCAGCTCCAAACAAATACCAAAATGCTTCATTAACTCCAAAACTTCTAAATTAACTCAAATAATGCTAAAGACATGAATATACATAGCATATGCACAAAATCAGTAGCAAACCATTCCAATTATCACATTAAACAACCAGAAAAAGGGTTAAATTTGTGAGTTATCACCCACTCTAGCCGGTAAACTATCTGAATGGTTGCTACTTCTCTCCGAGTTTGACATTGAGTATGTAATGAAAAAGGTAATTATAGGGCAGGCAGTGGCGAAATTCTTGGCTAATCAACCCCTTAACTCCGATTATGTTGAGAACATAGAGTTTCCTAACGAGCTGCTCGCATCAGTTACTGTCCTCGAGCATATGTGGACTACATACTTTGATGGTGTTATGAACCGAAGAGGAGCATGCCCTTGAGTTATCATAGTCACACCGGATACCGAAATCATCCCGTTGTTCAAACGCTTGGAATTCACTGTCACCAATAATGGGGCGGAATATGAAGCATGTCTGTTCGGTCATGAGGCTCTCTTATAGGTTGGCGCGTATATGGTGTCTATACTTGGAAACTCAACTCTTGTAATCCATTAGGTTATTAGGGATTGGGAAATCAAAGAAGACTCTCTTTGCCCTTATATTGAGGCAGTCTGCAAATTATCCGAGAAGTTCACCTCTTGCTTGTATCGCCATGTCCCCTAGGATGAGAATCAAATGGCTGACTCTCTTGCCACCCTGGCCTCCTTGTGGGAAGGACCCTAGTAGCAACATATCCGTCCATCGGTTCTATTATCCACTAAGATCCCCTACCATGCTTAGCCAGTTCAGTAGGTCCTTGCCATCTTGATCGAATCATGTTGGTACTCCGACATCGTCCTGCTTCTCGAAACTGGACAATATCCTCCTGATTCTTCTGGCTCAGACTGTACCACTCTATGTCTAGTTTTGAATTATCGATAATGATCTATTCAAGCGCACTAGTAAGGGTTTACTACTTTATTACTTAACTGAATTAGAGACTCAGAAGGTGATTGATGAAGTCTATGCCGGTGATTGTGGCCCTCATATGAATGGTCTCGCTCTCCTAAAGAAGATTTAGTGGTTGGGATATTTCTGGCTCACTTTAATGGTCGATTGCATCACCCAAGTCAAGCGGTGCCACCAATGCCAGATTTATGGGGATATACAGCATCTACCACCCACTGAGCTCCATCATTTATCTACCCCTTAGCCATTCTCAGCGTGGGGGACAGAAATAATTAGAGAAATTCTCCCTTCATCAACAAACGGGCACAAATTCATTGTGGCAGTAGTGCACTATTTCTTCAAGTGGGTAGAGGTCGAATCCTATACCAATGTCACTGCTAAGAAGATGGCCAAGTTCATAGAAAGGCACATTTTTCACTCGGTATGGACTTTTGCATCATATAGTCTCAGACAATGGGGAATAATTCTATGGAGCAACCGCCAATCTGATTAAGAAATATGGGATTGAACACTATAGATCTTCTCTAGATAGACCATAAGCCAATGGTGTTATTGAGACAGCTAATAAATTGATTAAGAAGATCCTCTCTGAGATAATAGGTGGTTACAAGGATTGGACGGACAAGCTACCTTTTTCCATTTGGGGATATCGCACAAATGTCTACACCCTGACCGATCAAACTCTATTCTCCCTAGTCTATGGAATGGAGGCGATTTTGCCAATTGAAACTCAAGTAAGCTCTCCAAGGGTCGCATTAGAGGCTAAACTGAAAGAATCTAAATGGACTCGGGCAAGGTTTAAGCAGCTGAACATGATGGATGAGCAGAGACTAAGGGCTTTAGATAATCTCTAAATGTATCAGCATCATTTGACTTGAGTTTATAATAGTAGGGTTAGACACCAGAAGTTCCCATCGAAAGCTGGAGATCTAGTCCTTAAGCAGCTGAAACCTTCCACCACTGATGCAAGGGGCAAATTCAAGCCAAATTGGGAAGGACCATACATGATCAAGAAGGTGCATAGTAAAGGGTAGTTAAGCTAATGTATATGGATGGGAACGAATTTGTGAACCCCGTAAATCAGGATAAGCTTAAGCGTTATCACATCTAATGAAAAGAAATAAATTAGAAAAAAGCGTCACAATAAATAGATATAATAATCACCTGCCTTTCAGTCTTTCACTAATAGGGCAAAAAGGTGACACCCAATGGTCGATATTATGCAAACTGGCCATGCAAAAATTAGGGGATATGACCAACCCGCTAGATCGAAAACCCGAAAAGGGCGATCTAGGAAAAAATTAGGGTAAGCGAGCAAAGAGAGAGTGCTTTCTAGAAAACTGACCTAGGCTAGTTGGCACCGGTAGTTAAATCAATGGGAATGTTTACCAAACCTCATGTACTTTGTTTTGCTTCACTTAATGAAAGTTTCTTTTTGCTGAATTCTGAATGTTTATTCTTATGTGAATGTTGTATCCATTCGGTCAAAACAAGTCACGTAAATAGAATACAAAGTTCACAATATTCTTAATCAATGTGCATTATAGTAAATAAAGGACAAATAATTCTGATAGACTGAAAATATCAAGGTCTATGCAAAAGTCAGAATAAGTTTGCTGGATTGAAAACCCAAAAAGGGCAGTCCAATCAAAAATTAAGACAAGGTTTGATAGATTGAAAACCCCTAGGGGCAGTATATGTAAAAAATAGAACCAAATAAAAATACAAACAATAAAGTTCGATAGGTCTGTCACCATGACTAGCCTATGCAAAAGATAGAACTAATGAAAGCGTATCTCAAGCTGAACTCCATGCATCATCATCATAATATCTAGAAATCATACACAAGATGGTAGTGTGAAGAGGCTCAAATCCCTACTCAGCTTGCTCTCCCTCAAAGTGGGCCTATGATCACTCGGATTGAGTCATTAGGTGCCTAATCTCAATACACCATCCTCTATAGTGCATATCAGTGTCAGTGGCCTCCACATGAGCATAGCCCAGAGTCTCAAAGATGGCCTCCCTGGCCCACTTCTCCTGAAGGTGGTTCACCCATTTGGCCTTTTAAATGCTGCTATAGTTCTCGGGTAGCTTGATCGGAACTCTCTACTGCTTACTATACTGATAGTGAAACCGGTATGGAGTATAGCAAGTAATCCTCTCCACCCCTAGCAACTGAATACATGATCCCCAAGAATCCACAACCATATCCCGGATCCTCCACCACGGGCTAACCTACTGTATCTATGAATTAGTGTACTCCCTTAGAATGGGCACCCAATCCTCGACTATCAGCTGGTGAAATCCCCTTCAGCTCTGTCCTCTCTCGCTAAGATGTATGGGTAGATACTTCTTTGGATTGATGCATGGTGCTAACATTATCTTGAACTTCTCCATAAGCCATACCTGTAAACAATTTCCATATAACTGAAGGAATCGGCAATAATACCGAAATAGTAAAGGGCATACCTGTATCAGTAAGTAGTGGTCACCAACTAGGGAATGATTAGTGGAAGCCGCATCTAGGTTCAATAATATCTTAGCTAATCCTACAGCTATAGGGGAAGCCCTCATCGACATGGGCCCAATAAGGGAAATCAGCCTGAGTGGTGCAATAGCCCCCACTCTGCACACAAACTCAGCCATAAGTAATAGTGCAACCATAGATGGCCAAGCAAGATGAGATCTGGGAGCCCTGCGGTACCACTCTAACATCACACCGAGACGAAATTATGGTTGGTCAGGAACTTAGGATAGAAAGGGTTCTACGGAGTCCAAATTCCATAAACCTCTTGGCACGCCATCAGTATTGAAGTGAAGCTTCAAAATTGCCAAAGGAATGCGTTTGGGGCATGAGATCCCCAAAATAGCATAGAACTCCTCAAATAACAGACATAGCTCAAATGAGGAGAAGCAAAATATGTGGTCCATTCGGTTCCAGAAATGGAGCAGTTTATAGATGAATGTCGGGTTGATTGGTATCAAAGCAACATACCAAAAGCCCCATCATCTGAATTTATGCAGCTCCTTCCAATTTGAATTTCCTAGGGCTTCTAGGAAGTCCCATACCTGTTGGTTGTGGGTTACCATGCTTGAATTTAGGAAAATGACCGAAATCTAAGTTTCTAAAAGTTGAAGCCGCTAGAGGTATGAGCGAAGCAAATGGTGGTATGGAGTTGAAGCTGGCGGCGGTATGAGTTGCAGGTGGTGTTATCTATATTATTTTGCAGATTATCTTTTCTTATGCACATGGTCATATCAGTGAAACCACTGGTGGTATGGCATAGTTTCCAGTGAATTTCAGGCTTGTTTTAACTAGTTTAGACATGTATACAACCTGTAAAAAACCTATAATTTGCTTCCAAACATAATTCGAGCCTAAAATCCAAATTTATTCAAACCAAAGGCCCGAATGTGAAAATGTACCAAAAGATCTAACCTAAGCCTAACCGAAGCCAAAACAAAAATCCAAAATCATCCAAGTAAAAACAAATCCAAATGAAACCCAAAATTATTCAAACCCTAATGTAATGGAGGTACAAGCCAAGCAAAGCAGAAAATAAAAATGAAATTTAAGGCATCCCGCCACCGCCCGATGGGTGTGACATAAAGTCTGAGTCATCCACAAGGTACCGTTGATGACATCCTCCTCCCTATCCTTGGTCATGGGGATACTGCTTGATTCAGCTAGCTCAGTGGTAGGACGCCGACCAATTGTCATCTTCCTTCCCACGCGACTAGTCTCGATCGAGGGTGTATGATCCATGTTGCGTTTGCTCCTTCTCTCTTGCATGGTAGCTTCCAACTGGTCCTCCACTTCACCGACCCAGAGCCTAAGCTCTTGGTTCATGACTACCTCCTCTCGATATATCGCATAAGCCCGATCAATGTAAGAAAGGGACACAGCCATAAATTCGCGTGAAAGAAATAATAACATTTCACATCATTCATATCATTTATTCATGCATTTTAAGAATTATAACACTATTTAAGCATACAAGTACGTTAGCAAATAAAGTTTGGGAAACTAGAGTATCCCAGAGTGTAAAGGCATTCCTCGCTATCCGCTCTGCCTCCCTGCGGGTAACCTAAAAAATCCTAAAAGAAGGGGCAATCAAAGGCCGAATCAAAAAGAGATGGTGTGCATAAAGGATCATATTCAAATTTTTGCAAAGCTCACATGTGTGGTGTTCTGAGGCATCAAGTCAATGGAGTGAGCCATGGAGTTATGTTCCTTATGCCAAATTCACACCTCGGGCCTAAAAGTAGGAAGGGCTTCTCCATAGTAGTTGAGAGGCATCCCTCCACTCTATCAATGTCCTTAGGCCTCCCCTTGCCCCGCACACCGCTACTCTCGGGCCTATTTCTTTTCCTCAAAGGTATGTCAAAAACAAAAACAACATAAAAGGCAAGCATAAGCAACCAATTTTGGACCAAACAATATGGCATATATATAAATGAGCACAGCCTTACATCAGAAGAATGGCGCCCCTCATGCGTCACCGGCACTTCCTCATAGGCCATCGGTGCATCCTCATCGGCCTCATCCTCCCCCTTAGGATCAACCTCATCGGTACCTTCCTCCTCCTCCTCATCCTCACTGCTACTCATTTAGCCATAAAGTAGCCATTTTTGCTCCTCCCTCTTCTTCTTTAAGTGATACTCGATCATGTCATCTTTTTTTATGCGCTAGCACATAGGTAGTAAGCACTGCATATGGTCATTATAAGAGCCAGAGACACTCTCAGCGATATGGACAT
Source organism: Euphorbia pulcherrima (assembly GCA_947683365.1). NCBI lineage: Eukaryota > Viridiplantae > Streptophyta > Magnoliopsida > Malpighiales > Euphorbiaceae > Euphorbia > Euphorbia pulcherrima. The sequence continues at coordinate 25,734,082 of CANTUS010000004.1, forward strand.
TCCCATCTACATCTGCGGCTTTATCAGTCTCAGTAGTAATGGCCTGGTGGGGCCACCAAAGACCCGTGGATGGTGCTAGAGGCACTAGTCTAGTAGAAGGGGCAACATACCTCCAGCCCCGCACTTGCTCCCCTAGACACCACTCGAGAGATAGGGGCACTCCATTACAAACCTCTGGTTATCCATGTCTTTCCGGACCATAGCCACCTCGAAAAGGTTAGGCACCTTATCAAATGGGTCTCGAATAGCCTGCACAAACAACCAGACAAACAACCGAGTAACCATGATGTAAATTCATAAATATATGTTGTATAATAATGGTTTATTTAAGTGTGAAATAGGGATAAGAGCATAAGTTACATACTGAGCTGAGCTGTAAGCCCCTCAATGATTCCCTATAGCTGGTGGGGTACTTACTAAGCCCCACAATGGTCCCGCATCACCGGGCAAGAAAATGTGACCTGCTGGCACTTTGGTCTTGGATTTTACTAGTGGGAGAATATGGTGCTTATAGGCCCAAGCCTGCACAGTCAACACCTAATCAGTTCAAAACATCCAAAAGAAGAAAGCAGGCAAAAACAAGTAAAAGCATAAAGGAGAATAATTAAATGGTTTTGGGAAGGTATACCTGCAAGAGTAAGTGGCCCAACCGAAGGACCTTGCCCTTCTTCTTGGCCCTCACATCTAGGCCGTGGTAAATCTATGGTAGAATGGCCCTACGCCAGTTCTTTTCTTTGATGGTCTTCACGTCCTCAACAGTGAAAATCAACCCGTAGTTAATCTTACTACCAGAGACTGGGAAGAACAGCATAATCAGTAGTGAATCACAAAAGAGCAGACACAAGCATCTTACTGGTCCTCAGAAACTACCTTGACTTCCATCCAATGCTTTTGGAGCTCTCCATATGATAACCGCTCAGAAACGGGCTTCAACCCAAAGAGCTCAGTCATCCTCCTACTCACGGGCTTCTAAAGATAATATTTCTCCATGTAAATGTCAAAATGGATGACGTTATTGGTCCAAGATAGCCTAGTCATGGCCATTATATCAGAGGGAGTGATGATCACCTCAACGAAAGTGAGATGAAAGGTGTGAGTGGTCTCCGACCACTTCTAAGTCAGTGTAGTCAGGGCCCAGTGAGAGGGTTTTGGCATCCTATTGAGCAGAATCCTTGCCAGGTCCCCAAAGCTGGTAGCATCTGTAGCGTCTCTGAGTGCGGGGTCCTTCTCATCGATATGGGTCCATCATTCTCCAATGGTCCCTATACCCTCCATGCACATAAGCTCATGCGGCTGAAAAATAGAATGAAACAGAGGCAGATAAGTAATCAGTTTGAAGCAGTGATCCCGCTGGTGACATCAGCCACACCATTGGCGATGTGGATGACGTCGCCGGTGCTATTGCTGTAAGCAGCAGTGATATGGCGAGTCTTTTGGACCTTTCTAAAAGGCCTGAAGCCATTGGCAGCATGAGTGAAGCCGCCGACAGCATCAACTATGTGGGAAGAATCTTAGATTCACCTAAAATCACACCAAATCACCAAAAAATGCAAATAATCAAACCTGAAGCATAAAATAAGAAAAAATTGACCCTATGGCATGCAATTTATATTTATATACTTTCAATTTTGTGTTTATAACCCCTATCATGGCAAATTTTGAGTCCAAGGCTGAAATCAAAACTTAGCAAAATAAAGAGATTCGGGTTTTGTAGGATTACTAGGACATAGGAGAAGTGTTTTTTTTATCAAGAGTTAGATCTGTTATGGGAGAAGCACTCCCATAACCATACATTCTCTCGGTTTGCTTCAAACCGTGAGCTACATGTATAGAAATTTTTTTTAGCCCTTTGACAGAGGAAGCGGTTAGATTCTCAGGTCTAATGCTTGTAGATTTTTGCCCAAATACTTTCTTCAACATAACGAATGGAAGGAAGGAGAATATATAGAAGTTTGAAAGGAAGAGGTAGAGTGGTTTTTGGTATTCTACCATTAAAATAGGAAAAAATGGTGGTCTAATTTGTATTGGACACCCGCACAGAAATTGAGGAGTCCGAAATTGTGCCAATGGTATCACTCAAGCCACCAGCGGCTTCACTCTCACTAGGGGCAATTTTGAATTTCATTGACCAGTCAAAGGTGCCACGTGGCATTCCATACCGCCAGCAGTATCAACCAAGCTACCAGTGGCATCAAAAATCCCCCTAGGCTATTTTAGATGCCTTTTCAGCAATTTGATGAAATCCCAGCTGAATCCTCAACGTTCCAAGACTTCTAAAACCCTTATTTGTTTAAATTATCGCATTTTTACTATTGATAAAAGGGGCAAAAATATTTTTGTGTCACAACATTGATCAAGCAGTAAAAACGTCGCTTAAACCTTGACTAATTCAATTTTTGTCTTATTTCTCACGCAGGAACAACGCTCCATAATCTCAAAACCTAAAAAACCCAACCCCGCTCTTGGCAAACCTAAAAAGCCCAAGCCCGCTCTTGGCAAACCTAAGAAGCCCAAGCCCACTCTTGGTAAACTTGAAAAGCCCAAGCCGACTCTTGGCAAACCTGAAAAGCCCAAGCCCGCTCTTGGTAAACCTAAAAAGTGGAAGTGTGAGCGGACGACCTTAAAATAGAGTCGCCACCCGGTTCAGCTCCATCGGGAAATTTTGGTACGATTTTCCCACCAGGTGGTAGACCATACCTTAAGTAGAGATTCTGAGTTCGGATGATGTTATCTATTTTACATTAGGCCAAGTTAAAATATTCCATTCTTTCTTAATCGGTTTTAATCCACCCAATTTATTTAGTTTTTGGTCTTATATATTGTTTTTGCATTTATCAAGCAATCAAAGCAATGAATAGATTATTACAGTTATCTAAAAAGTAAAGGCATAAAATAAAAATAATAATTACATGGCTTTCCAAATCCTATACATTTTTCTATACGACAAATAAAATACCCGAAGGCCTAGCATTCATCTAACCTATATCTACCTGGAAAAAATGGTTAGCACAAGTATGACACGTTGTACGGGGTATATCACATAGCATGCACAGTTAGTAGACAAAATAAGACCCGAGTTAGTGTGAATACGGCATATTTATTTACAATGTTAAGAAGCCCTGTTGGATGGCTAAAAATGAGGTTTGAATGGCATTTGTGGGAAAATTTCTTTTTATCTAAATTTTAGACTCGATTGTTATTTTAATCGGATTATAAGTGAAAATGCCACATGGTATGGGGTGGGGTCTGCTTTTGGGGTAATCTGGATACCCATCATGGTACTGTACATGCAAAATACAGAAAATAAGAAAAGGTCAAAGGGAAACAACTGGGTTGCTACCCAGAAACTCATGCCGCCGACGGCATGGGTGATACCACCGGCAGTTTCAAAATTTGCAGAAATAGATTCAGAAAGTAGAAAATTACCAAAAACTCCAAATATGAACCCGAAACACCAAATAGCACAACAAACAATAAGAAATAATGCCAAAGAGCTCAAGAGACTCAGAAATTTACCTCAGGGCCATGAAACCACCACTTCGTGATCCAAATGACACCTGTGGGAAGCTCGAATGATGATTTGGGTAGTGATTTGAAGATTAAACAGTGTTTGTCCCTAAAAATCCTATTAGATTGATTTTAACCTAGGATTTCTACGAGTTTTAATGTTTTCCTATGAGATTAGGAGAAGAAAAACTAAGAAAATATGATCCAAGAACACTTTTCTTACCTTTTCTCTACTTTCTCTCAATAAAACCCTCCTTTTATCTCTCCTAAAGCTCTCAATCAAAATTTCAGCCAAAAGTCCCCCCTTCAAACCCTAAATGCGGTGTTTTATAGAGCTGAAAACGGATTTGGGCGCTCTGGTCGAAATTTTCACCAAAATGGCAAAAAACTCAGTTGAAGATGAAAAAGGAGGTTTCATAGCTTTTTTGCCATGCCGCCGGTAATATAGGTGATGTCGCCGACAACATGGGCCAGGCTGCTAGCAATTTGGACCATCAGCGGCTTAACTTGGACTCTAGAATAAGGGTTTTTTAGGATTTTTGCTTTTTTGAGTTTAGGGTTTTCTAGGTTTAGGGTTTAGGTTTGGGGTTTCTAGGAATTTCTAGGTTTAGGGTTTCTAGGAATTTCTAGGTTAAAAATCATTAATATGAGCTTCACCGAAGATGACACAAGGCTCACCGAGATGAAATAAAGCGAGGGTAAATATCAAATATACATCATCATTGTCTCGCAAGAGGGACTGCAAAATCCAATGCTCACGGGCTGCCCCTCATGAGATCACTACTGCCATAGGTTAGTATGATCTCAAGAAAGAGCAAGGGTTTAGAAATCATACCTAATGGATGACAAGGTTTGCCCCTTAGTCGGACTTGAGATTTGCAGATTGGCTGCCCCTTGGTCGGACTTATGCTTTGTAGATTAAGGTTGCCCCTTAGTCGGACTTATGCTTTGCGGATTAGTTACCCGTTGGTCAGACTTATACTTTGTGGATTGGTTGCCCCTTGGTCGGACTTAAGCTTTGCGGAGAGGTTTTCCCTTGGTCGGAGTTATGCTTTGTGGATTAGTTGCCCCTTAGTTGGACTTATGATTTACGGAGAGGTTGCCCATTGGTCGAACTTATGCTTTATAGAGAGGTTACCCCTTGGTCGGATGTATGCTTTATAGATTGCTTGCCCCTTGGTTGGACTTATGCTTTGTAGATCAGTTGCCCCTTGGTCGGACTTATGCTATGTGGATTGGTTGCCCCTTGGTCAGACTTGGGCTTCGCGGAGAGGTTGCCCCTTGGTCGAGCTTGTGCTTTGTAGATTTGGTGGAGTGTAGTTCCAGGGTTTTAGAAGTCCTAGGATGTTGGATGATGGTTGAAACCAAAAGCAACATGTATAAGGTCACGCTATAATCTTGATGGGGTGAACCTAAAGGTGACATGTATGGTCATGCCGAGACCTTCAGTTGGTATTCTAGGGGTGAACCCAAAGGATGACATGTACGGAGACTGCATCAGGGACCTTCAGTTGGCATTCCACGGGTGAACCCAAAGGGTGACACATACGGAGACTATATCAGGGACCTTCAGTTGGCATTCAAGGGGGTGAACTCAAAGGGTGACACATATGGAGACTGTATCAAGGACCTTCAGTTGGCTTTCTAGGGTGAACCAAAGGGTGACATGTACGGAGATTGTATCAAGGACCTTTAGCTGGTATTCTAGGGTGAACCTAAAGGGTGACATGTATGGAGACTGTATCAAGGACCTTTAGTGGGCATTCTAGGGGGTGAACCTAAAGGGTGACATGTACGGAGACTATATCAGGGGCCTTCAGTTGGGGTTCCAGGGTGAACCCAAAGGGTAACACGTATGAAGACGGCATCAGGGACCTTCAGTTAGCATTCTAGGGGTGAATCGAAAGGGTGACATGTATGGAGACTATATCTGGGACCTTCAGTTGGTGTTCTAGGGGTAAACCCAAAGGGTGACACGTACGGAGACTGTATTAGGGACCTTCCATTTTGCAACAAGTGCTCTCTATTGTGCAGCAAGTGCCTTCCATTTTGCAACAAGTGCTCTCTTTTGTGCAACAAGTACCTTCCATTTTGCAATCAGTGCTCTCTATTATACAGTAAGTGCCTTCCATTTTGCAACAAGTGCTATTTGTAGATTGTATGAGGTGCCCCTATATTAAGAATTAGAGAAACTAGAGTTACTCAAAGGATAAGAGATGTTTTTACTGCTTGATCAATATTATGAAACAAAAATATTTTTGCCCCTTCGATCAAGTAGTAAAAATAGAAGAATGAACTGTAAATTGAGTTAGGATTTCCCGGGTGGTCCCGAGGAGTCTTTGTAGCGGTTTGACCGGTCGTCTGAACCATCTTGAGCATGCCCCTTGATGCTTCTTTTTGATCAGTAGGTGATCCCAAGCGGTTGGGGGAAACTATACTCCTTCTAAATGCCCTTTGTTAATCAGTAGGTGTTTGGATTATTGGGAGGTTGAGCTTAATTGACATGCTTGGGGTTATGCCCCTAGTTTTCATGCCTTGATAACTTCCCTTTGGATTTTGTGGGAAATAGGAAGTGCAGGAGTATATGCATGAAATGCATGTATCAAAGATGCATGATTATGCGCTTTTTGGTTGAATCACGTTGGATGTGCAAATGATGCTTCTTTAATGACCAGGTGGACCCTCACATTAGGAGTGAGATTCTTCAAGAACGATTACGATGTAGGGCTTGGTTCTGAGTTTCAGTCCAGTTGAGGCTCAATCATTTTGCATGGAGCACGAACGATGTCTAACTTTTTCCAGTGACAATGAACTTTTGTTTTTATTTATTTATTTTTTTTGTTCTAAATTTTTCATAGACTTCCCCTAGGGGTTTTCAATCTATCGAACCTTTTATTAACTTTTGCTTGGACCGCCCTTTCGGGTTTTCAATCCAGCAGACATTTTTTTAATTCAGTCTTTTCCATGTTGAATTATTGTACACTTGTACGGATGAGCTCTGAGTTCCCTCCATTAAGTTTACTTGTGATGTTTTCACCATTTGGCTGACAGGCATTCATATTATCACAAGCATAAAGATTTTAGTACGAAAGATGAATTTAACCGGAGTACAAGATGTAGGTAACCATTTCCATTAATCAAACTCCTAGTGTTAACTAGTCCTCATAGATTTTCAAGTTAGCATCTCATTATTTTTCTCTCGTTCCCTAATTTTTGCTTAGATCGCCCTTTCTGAGTTTTTAACCTAGCAAGTTTGTCTTATCCACTTATTTTTGCAAGGCCAGTTTCTAGGATACTGACCGTCGGGTGTCACCCTAATTTTTGCCCGATTAGTAGAATACCGAAAGGCAGGTGATTAATTTATCTATTTTTTGCATGCTTCTTTTCTAATTTAATTCTTTTCATTTGGATTCGATAATGCTTAAGCTTGTCTCGGCTTACTAGGTTGGAGGACCTGCTCTTATCCATGCTCTTGATTACCCCTTAGGATGGGCATTTGTGAGGTTGTTCCTAATTTGATTGGAATCTCTCCCTCGGATCCATGGTGGAAGGTTTCAACTACTTGAGGACTAGATTGCCTGCTTTTAGGGGAAACTTTTACCTGACTATTATAGGCTCAGGCCATGGGCTATGGGTACATCTGGAGGTTATCAAGGTCCCTTAACCTCTGTTTATCCATCATGTTTAGCTGTTTGAATCTTGCCTTAGTCCATTCAGGGCCTTCTAATTCAATTTTAACTTGGATTTAACCATAGCTCGTTTCCCTATCATAAACCAAGTAGCATTTGGTTCGAGGTTATTTTTTCTTGGTGCCCCTCCAAAAGGGAAAATCGTAGTTGATCTGGTGGCATCTCTTGATAGTCTGGTTTTCGATTTTGATTGTATGACAAGCTTGTGGCTTGTGAGGTGAGGATTTGCGATATTCTGTCTTATACCTTATATTACCAGTGGCAGTGTTGAAAGATTCTAGATGCCTCAATGTTGGGGCTACGACTCTTGGCGAGGGTATCAGGTATCTGACTTGTTATTGTGTGCTCAGCTGCACCTTTATGGATGGTCCAAGGCTCTTAGTATCAGTTTGGTTATCATATCGGATTACTTGGTTCATTCTGATCTTTAAAGTGATATCGATTTGGGTATATTACAAGAAGCTTGGTTTGTGGGAGTCTCGGTGCCTGAAAACCGTCTTCCTAACTTGTTCGCTTGTTATTCTGATTGCTCCTTTAGACTGTGGTTTGTATGATTTTCCCTAATAAGGCCTGACTTTTCCCCTTCTGCTAGTTGTGGATGGTTTTAACTATGTCTTGTTTCCATAAACCAAATGACGTTTGGCATGGGGCCTTTTCTTGGTGCCTTTTAGATGGTCTGCTGCTTTGCAATTTTGGTTATGTGATTAGCCTATGGAGTGATGTCCGATCCCGTATTTTACTTTCTTCACTGTGGTTGCCCCCTTTGAGGGGTTTAACGTGGGTTAAGCCATGTTAGGTGAAGGTGTGTGTCTCTGCGAGTTTGGTCATTTCTTGGCGGTAAGATTTTGCTTTCCCTGAAGCTGTGTTGATGTAGCCGTATTTGATTTGATGAAGTCCAAAGTTTGTTGATGGGTTGAAAAATGCATGTCTTGTTTTTCCACAAAACAAGCCGAACCTTTTTAACAGGTTTGTGCAAAGTTTGTTCAGTTAATTCCAGGCGAGATCAAACTTCTTTCTTGATGCTTGGTAACCTAACTGTCGATCTGGTCATGTTTAGGCGAAAGCGTTATCGTAATCTTTAAGTACTTTATTATCTCTCAGTTTTAAACAAGAGTTAAATTTTTGGAAATAATTACCACCATCTATACTCAAATTACTTTCATGAAATGAAGTATTTTGAATACTGAAAACATCAAGCGTATGCTTTATATGGATGCATGCATCAATCGGGTTGAAACATGAGGCAAGTAAATTAAATAGAAGTTGCTCATGGAGCTGAAAGTTTGATACATGAAATTGTTCAAATTGAAAGCTTGCAGAAAAATAAAGGTTACATATCGCAGATGTCATCCTCCACATGCGGAGGGACTTCATTATTGCTGTCGGTGGTATGATCATCCTTGGCAGGTTCTATTGGTGTGTTGTCCCGGTCGAAAGCTAGAGTCTTATACTGCTCAATGGTTGGTGAGATGTCCTTTACTTGGCTTGGCTCATCGATGACGATTTCGGCGAACTAACTCATAGCCCTGATCATTGGGTTCTTTGCTTTGCTTTTTCCATGTTTCTTTGCCAAAACTAACATGGCTTTAATCATGGTGGCTATAACCTCCTTAGCTTCTTCATCATTTGACTTCTCGTAATCGCTATCAGAGCATAACTTTTCTTTACCTTTAGAGTATATGGCTTGATGAGTTCTTGGGGTCCATTCCCTTGTTTAGGTAAGCCGGGATTGGTCATCCCTGTCCAATTGTCGGACTCCGATAGGGGGCAAGTCACATCATCATGCGCTCTTTCGGATTCCACAAACTTCTTATCTCTTATCAAACATTGTATGGCATTGAGTAGAGCCTTACATTCATTGGTGTGGTGACCTGGCCAGACATGATATCCGTAAAAAAATTTCCTTTCATCTCTTGTGGAGGGTTTGTACTTGCGGAGAGATTTGAGAAGACCGTCTTTTCTTAACCTGGTAAATATTGCATTGAGAGGTAAAACCCTTGGATTTATGCCACCTATAGGACTGCGATTTGGCTGGGTAGTAGTAGTTAAGGTTGGCTTTTATGAGGCCTTTTTGCCTATCCTGACCCAGGAGGGGGGTGCGCTTGTTTTGCCACTGCCAAACAATGAGTGCATGCCTGAATTCTCAGAAACCCTCTCTTTCTGATCACAATTAACTGCTACCAACTGATGCAAGAGGGTTTTAACTCAGGTGTCATGCCTGGAGGTTGCATGACCTGGTCGTACTGAGGAGGTGTCAAGGCTGTGGATAGTGTGAACTGTGATGGAGTGATCAATGTCATAGGCTAGGGGCTAGAGAGTCACAGACGAACCAACCCTTGGGCCCTTTCCCTTAGTCCATGGTAAGCGGACATCGGTGACTGCAGAAGGGTCCCATCATTTGGTGTCATGCCTAAAGACTGCATGACCTAGTCATTGGCTCGAGGGATAGATGACTATTGCAAGGTAGCCACACCCGCGGGTGTCACGCCCAGAGATTGCGTGACCTGGTCGGTGTTCTTGCTTTTCAGGGTTTGCTTGATGGAAGTCTGTATAGCTTTCTGAATTAGTTTCTGAATGATGTTTTAGAATTGATCCGAGCTTGGAAACTGGATGATGGCGGTGGCAATTTCTGACCCAAGAGATGGAGGGTGAGCTGTTGTCGAGGTAGGAGTAGGACCGGTTTGTTCCTTGAGCGAGGTAGAGTTGTCATTGTGAGGAAGAGACATGGCTGGTTGTGAAGGTCTGGATTTTGGGAGGAAGACTGTTTAGGATCATGAACCGTTGGTCAAACCATGAATGGGTGGTAAATGATACTGATGGTATGCATGCTTTTTGTTTTTGGGAAGTGATGTATGGTATGTATGGCTGCGCGTAGACGTGGTTAGCGATGATGGGGCAGCTTATCCCTCCAACATACGTGGGACGTTTGTATCTTGCACCGCAGATAGTGATATGTGGTGATGCAACGGAGGTACAAAAGAAGTCCTACATATGTTGCTAAACTTCTTCCACGAGTGAAAGTAGTAAGGGTAAGTTGATTTATTTTTGGCCCTCAGGGCCATTGCATGGTGGATACATAATCACGTAGCACAAAGCACACAAATTGTCCCCCTTCAACCTTATGACTCCCGCGTAACGTCTCTTTGGAAGGATGGAGTTTTGGCTTCTTCGCCGGTAATGGCGAGAGAAGTGCATCCCAATTATTTTGATTGTTTTGGTAATCCTAAGGGATGAAGTGCTAAGACTTTTTCTAACGCTGCTTTGGTATAGGGTTATTGATGTAGTAGATTCTCATTTACCTTGATTCCACATTACTCAACCACTCCCCAAAAAGGTGCGATGGCAAGAGTTTACATATTGGTTAAAACAAGTGATCCACCCACTAGGTATCCTCAATTCCAAACAGGGCATGAGTGATACTTTTGTGAACTTCTCGGGTAGAATAGGGCACCAAATAATTACCGAACTATATACATGCATAAGGATAAAACGTTATAAAAAAGAATAAAGTTTTAATCTGGCCATTGATTTCAATACATCATCAAAATCATTTAAACTTATTGAAAATTTTAAGCTCAAGTTTAAAGAGACCAATCCCCAGCAGAGTCACCACTGTGAGCGGACGACCTTTTTCCCGCCAGCGAGGACCGCGTGAGATGCTTAGCACAGGGGGCGTAAATGTAACAAGGTGCTTTGAAGCATGTCGAGGGATTGACCCTTATTGTAGTGTGATGGAGATATTGAAGTTGATGTTGAATTTAAGTCCAATTTAGGTGTTAAAGGATACGAAATTGAAATCCCGTACTTAAAATAGATTCGCCACCCGGTTTAGCTCAACAGATAAATTTTGGTATGATTTTCCCACCAGGTGGTAGACCATACCTTTAGTAGAGATTCCGAGTTCAGATGATGTTATCTATTTTACATTAGGCCAAGTTAAAATATTCGATTCATTCTTAATCGGTTTTAATCCACCCAATTTATTTTGTTTCTGTTTTATATGTTGTTGTAGCGTTTATCAAGCAATCAAAGCGAATAATAAATTATTATAGTTATCCAAAAAGTAAATACAGAAAATAAAAATAATAATTACATGGCTTTCCAAATCCTATACATTTTTCTATACGACAAATAAAATACCTGACGGGCTAGCATTCATCTAACCTAAATCTACCTGCACAAAACGATTAGCATAAATAAGGCACGTTGTACGGGGTATATCACATAGGATGTATTGTTAGTAGATAAAATAAGACTCAAGTTAGCGTGAACATGGCATATTTATTTACAATGTTAAGAAGCCCGATTGGATGGCTAAAAATGAGGTTTGAACGACATTTGCGGCAAAATTCTGTTTTATCAAATATTAGACTAGATTGTTATTTTAACCAGATTATTAGTGGAAATGCCACATGGTATGGGCTGGGGTCTATTTTTGGGGTAATCTGGATACCCATCGTGGTACTGTACATGCAAAATACAGAAAATGAGAAAACTAGATCAAAGGGCAACAATGGGGCTGCTGCCCAAAAACTCATGCCACCCGCGGCATGGGTGATATCGCCAGAGATATGAGTAATGTCCCTGGTGGCCTGAGTGAGGATGGCGGTGGCTTCGTATGCCGACGGTTATAGTCTAGACACCGACGGTATGGGCGATACAGCCGGTGGTTTTGAAATCTGTAATTTAGAAAGTCAGAAACGATCAAAAACTCCAAAAACGAACCCAAAACACCAAATAGCATAACAAACAGTAAGAAATAATGCCAAAGAGCTCAAGAGACTCAGGAATTTACCTCGGGGCTGTGAATCCACCTCTTCGTGATCCAAATGACACCTCTAGGAAGCTCGAATGATGATTTAGATAGTGATTTGAAGATTAAACAACGCTTGTCTCTAAAAATCCTATTAGATTGATTTTGACCTAGGATTCCTACAATTTTTAATGTTTTCCTATAAGATTAAGAGAAGAAAAACCAAGAAAATATGATCCAAGAACACTTTTCTTACCTTTTCTCTACTTTCTCTCTCTAAAACCCTCCTTTTATCTCACCCAAAGCTCTCAATCCAAATTTCGGCCAAAAGTTTTATAGAGCTAAAAACGGATCTTAGCTCTCTGGTTGAAATTTTCACCAAAATGGCAAAAAACTCAGTCAAAGACGAAAAAGGAGGTTCTACAGCTTTTTTGCCATGCCGCCGGTGACATGGGTGATGTCGCCGGCAGTTTGAACCACCAGTGGCTTAACCTAGAATCTAGGATAAGGGTTTTTTTAGGTTTTTCTGCTTTTTTGAGTTTAAGGTATTCTAGGTTTAGGGCTTAGGGTTTCTAGGAATAATTAGGTTAAAAATCATTAACATTAGCTTCGCTGAAGATGACATAAGGCTCATCGAGATGAAATAAAGTTAGGGTAAATATTGAATATACATCATCATCGTCTCACGAGAGGGACTACAAAATCTCGTGCTCACACTAAGCTTTCTCTTGGAAAACCTGAAAAGCCCAAGCCCATTCTTGCAAAACCTGAAAAGCCTACGCCTGCTCTTGGAAAACCTGAAAAGCCCAAGCCTGCTCTTGGCAAACCTTAAAGCCCAAGCTTGCTCTTGGCAAACCTTATAGCCCAAGCCTTCTCTTGGCAAACCTTAAAGCCCAAGCCCGTCCTTGGCAAACCTTAAAGTGCAAGCCCATCCTTGGCAAACCTTAAAGCCCAAGCCCACTCTTGGCAAACCTCAAAGCCCAAGCTCGATCAAGGGGCAAGCCGAACGCCAAATGAAGGTCTTGACGGAATCAGAATCTTCCCATCCTTTAGGTCCAGCCCATCGAACACCAAATGAAGGTCCTGACGGAACCAAAATCTTGCCATCCTTTGGATCCAACCCACCGAACATAAAATGTAGATCCTAATAAAATCAGAATCTTATCATCTTTCAGATCTGGTCCGCCAGCTATTAGGTACAATTTCTAAACCCTTTCTCTTTTCATGCGATCATACTGACCTATGCCAGCAATGATCCCCCGAGGGGCAGCCTGTGAGCACGGGATTTTATAGTCCCTCTCGCGAGACGATGATGATGTATATTCAATTTTATTCCTCATGATAAAAATTATTTTTTAGAATCTTTATTACCTATAAAAAATTCTTTATGAATTTTATTTTTGGAAAACTTCAGTTCGGTATGTCTGATAACGCGTCTGTTGGGAGCTCGAACCGATGATTGGTACCTAAAAAATAATTTAGTCCTAAATACCCTAAAATATTCAAAAATAACCTTAATTACCAAAAAAATCCCGCTTAAACCCCTTTTTAGGTAGATTTAACCACTTTTTCTACCTTTTTAGGCTAGACCATGCTTACTTTTCAGACCTAGCAAAAGTTGAAGCCGCCAGCGGCTTCAGCAATACCGCCAGCGGTATCATCCATGCCACCGGTGGCATGAGTTTCTACAGCAGGCAGCTTTTTGCCATGCTTGCTCGATACCCACTCAATAATTGATCAAAGTTAATTTTCCACTGGATTTTAGCCTATATAAGGAACCATTTACAGCTGAAATAGGGGTTGGACTTTCACCACTTGAATTCTTAGAAAGATGTCAAGTAATTTCTAGCTAGTTTTAGTGGGATAAGGTATAGAAAAGGTAAGAAAAGGGAGTTAATCCATCTTTTATTGGTTTTTCTTAACTGAACTCCCGAATATTTAGGTAGATTTTTGGTTCAAAATAACTACAATGGGATTTAGAGACTAAAACCTCATATTTACTACCTAAATCATCACTCTGACCTCCCCAAGGGTGTCATTTGGATCACGAAGAGGTGGATTCACGGCCCCAAGGTAAAAAAATTCTGAGTCTCATAGCTATTTGGCTTCCATTTTACTTATTTGTTGTGTTTACTTATTGTTTTATGCTTGGTTTTAGGTTTTTAGTCACTTTCCGGCAGTTAAGTACTGCTGTTGCAAGAAAGTTAAGCCATTAGAGATAGTTGAAGCCACCGATGGTATCACTCATGTCGCCAGTGACATCAGTGATACCGCCAGGGGTATCATTTATCCCCAATGGCTCTATTTTCTTACGGGACCCTTTCTTTATGGTATCCAAAATGTCATACAGCCTGCCTGTGTAAATGAGATTGCCAGCGGCATCATAATGCCACATACGGCTTCATAATACCACATGCGGCTTCATTCATACCGCTGGAGGTATTGGGTTCTAGATAGCTTGTTTATTTTTGTTTTCGTTTTCGACCTAGTTTAATTTCTGAAGTTAGGATGTACAGTGCATCAACGGGAGTCTAGAACTCCCCAAAAACAGTCCTCACCCCATAACATGCGGCATTTTCACTAATCATCTAGTTAAAATAACAATCAAGTCTAAAATATTTATAAAACAGAATTTTCTCACAAACGTCGTTCAAACACCATTTTTAGCCATCTAACCGGGCTCCATAAATTGTAAAATAAATATGCTATATTCACGCGAACTTGAGTCTCTTTTGGTCTACTAACTATGCATGTTACATGATATACCTCATACAATGTGTCATGTTTCTGCTAACCATTTTGTGGAGGTAGATTTAGGTTAGATGTATGCTAGGGCTATAGGTATTTTATTTATTGTATAGACAAATATATAGGATTTAGAAAGCCTTGTAATTATTCGTTAATTTTCGCTTTATTATTTGGGAGGACTACAATAATTTATTTATTTACCGCTTTGAATGCTTGATGACGCGCTAACAATATATAAAACGAAAACACAATAAATAGGGTGGATTAAAACCGAATAAAAAAAAGAATGAAACTTTTAACTTGGTCACTTTAAAATAGATAACATCATCCGCACTCGGAATCTCTACTTAAGGTATGGTCTACCACCCGGTGGGAAAATCGTACCAAAATTTCCTGGTTGAGCTGCACTGGGTGGCGACTCTATTTTAAGTACGGATTTCGATCTCGTATCTTTTGAACACTAAAATATGCAAAACTATTTTCTACCATCATGATCACTCCCATTATTTTTGGGGGATTAGTCCTCCGATGCAGCTTTATAGCCGTCCGAAATATCGTCCGCTCACAGTTAATAATAGAAGAAATTCATGAAGGAAACTATGGATCCCACCAAGAGGCCAACATATTACTTAGAAGAATTGCTCTAGCCGATTACTATTAAGAACCAGTAAAAGCAGATACTGAAGCTTATGTTAGAGCTTGCCATCAATGCCAGATACACGCCCAAAAAATGCACATCCCCAAGATAGATCAAAAACCTATTATGACCACCTGGCCTTTTTCAACCTGGGGATTTGACATTGCAGGCCCAATGCTAGAAGCAACTGAGCAAAGACAATGGATACTTGTAGCAATTGACCACTTTTACAAGTGGGTCAAGGCGGAAGCACTAAGTTTAGTCACCATAGATCGAGTCATTGATTTTGTATGGAGAAACATTATCACTCAATCCAGAGTACCGAAAGAGATCATAGTTTACAATGGTTCACAATTCACATCAAACAAGTTCAGAGATTTCTACGAACATTGGAAAATCAAAAATAAGTTCTCCTCTGTAGCACACCCACAAACCAACAGCCAAACTAAAGTAACCAACATAACTCTTGATGAAAGGGTTAAAGAAACGAGTCCTTAACAGAAAAGGAAAATAGCCAAAGGAATTGATCAGAGTATTGTGGTCTTATAGAACCAATCCCTATAAAACAATTGGAGAAACCCCTTACTCTCTAGTTTATGGAGTTGAGGCAGTTATTCCAGTTAAAATTGGAGCCCTATTAGTCTGGGTGGCGTACTATACAGAGGAAGACAATAACATCAATATGCAATTCCATCTAGATAACCTAGATAAGAGAAGAGAGAGAGCATGAATCCTTTTGACGGCGTATAAAGCAAAAATTTGGAGGTATCATGATCGCCGAGTCAGAGAAGTCCACCTGAAAGAAGGAGATCTAGTTCTTAATGATTTAGCTGCTTCACAGGCTCAAGAAGGAAAAGGGAAAATGGGTGCCAATTGGGAAAGCCCATACAGAATCACCAAAGTCATTGGACCGGCCATATATAAGTTAGGGACTGTGAAGGGCAAAGAGCTTCCTCACACTTGGAACATTGCCAACCTTATGCCCTATTATATAGTAGATACTTAGGGATTCTAGTGCCCGCACTCTTTTTCCTTCCTTAAGGATTTTTCCCACTGGGTTTTCCCTTAAGGAAGTTTTTAACAAGGCTGATCCCCTCAAGTAGATACCCGGATGTGTAGAATTCTCGGACTTGTATTCAATTTACTATTAATAAATGTATTCTTTTATTTCATATATCCGGCTCAATAAGTATTGATCACATGCCCGACACATCATAAGACCGGCTTCATTTAAATATCTTGAGCGCAAGACTTAGTTAAAACTAAGACAAGTTGTTTTTAGGTGGCAACCACCCTTGAAATATAAGCAACCGACATAAAAATAATATCGGCATAAACTATGCGAAAACGCAGTAATATCTTTTAAATAAGTCATAATATATGCCACACAAAGGCAATGGGCAGACAATGTAAGACCGACACAAATAAAATACTTGACTTAAACAAATTATAAAAAGGCTAAAAGTAAGACCTAAACATTCATCGAAACAATAATGAAATATAAGATCGATTCAAAAGCATGCATGCAATAATTTATAAGGCATAGGAATAAGACCTTAAGAAATAAAGTGATGCCTCAAAAGGCCTGAATAGATAATATAACTGTAACAACAAAACAAGCCCAAAAATGGCTAAATAATTACAAAGTTTAGGCAGTGGGAATAACCGAGTCTTTAGGCAGATTTAATTCATTCTCCCCCTTGTTCAACGACTCCTTAGAAGCATCATCCTCTTTAGCAGCTTGACCGTCTCCTTCCACCTCTTCACCAACCTCCTCACTTTTAGGCTACTGTCCCTGTCTAATTTCGGAAGAGGTTCGCCATACTTGGAGTACTAGACGGTAGCTAAGAGACCGACTAGCAAATCTGGATGACTAGCCAAACAAGCATTATATACTCGATGACCATAAGCGAGTCCCATGTTCATCATACCGGCCAGGGTGCTCTTATAATGATCCGCACTATTTTGGCTAGCTGTCAATGCTTCCTTAACTTTGCCAAACTACTCCTCAGATTGATGGCTTTTCCCTTGTGCGTTGTTGCATGCCTGCTGAAGGGAATGGGCTTCTTCTTTGGCCTCCTTCGCGTCTGCCTCAACTTTCTACATTCTAGCCTCAAGCGCTTTATTTGCGTCCAAAAGCAACTTAATCTGGGTCTGGACCAAGGTATTCTTTTCCTCTATCACCTCAATCTCAGCAACCCTCTAGTGCATGTCAGCTGATTAAGACATAAGCTAACAAAAATAATAAATGAACAAAAGTTAGGCCAGCAAATAGGAAAAAGCGTATTCTTGCGAGGGAGAAATAAATAAAACAAACTAACTTGGGTAGATGCCTCAAAAAGGAGAACGACTGCCTGACTAAATTTTTCATATTTACACTTGGCAAACTCGTGAGGAAAAGGTAGAGCTAGGCATAAATCCTCCTTAACAAAGGCCCCTGAAATCGAGTCATTCTTACCAGCCATACCAATTAACTACACCTTCAAACTTGAATGAGTGATCTCTACTGTTGGCTCAGATTGAGATGAATCCAGCCAAGGGGAGGCCACCTCTTCTACACCGTCTGAAGAAAAAAAATGCAAGTTAAAAATATAACTATGGAATAGAATAAAAAGGGAAGAAGTCACCTCGGTCTCTTTGGCCTTCATGGCTGGGGGCTCGCTTGTCACCCCCTTGGGGTTAGTCTTCTTCTTCCTCTTCTTTTATCCGTCCACTTTGCCGAGAAAAATTGCATTGGCAGACGGGTCAACATTTCCGTGAACTGTTATAGGCTCAACACGAGTGTTTTCTATTGTCAAGTGCATCTCTTTTCTAACAAGCCAGACAGAAAATCAGCTACTTTAGACAAGCTGAAAATAAGCAATATCAAAGTAAGAAAAATAAAGAAACTTACTGGGAAGTTTTGGACTGGGATAAAAAACATAGTTCCCCTTGATAGATGAGTCAATTTCAAAAATTCGAATGTTGTTACTAAAAGCATAAGCCACCTTGGCTAAAGACCAAATTTTTTTTGGCAAGCCACTAACAACCTCAATCCTAAAGTCGTAATCATGTTTAGGGGCCTGGAAGGGGGAGGAACCTTTAACAACCAACGAGTTAGGAATGTGGGCACTCCCTCCACTAATTTTATACATACTAAGAATCGCTTAAAATTTTTTAAAGAATTGGGATGATTAGCAAAATGCTAAAACCCTTCCTCGAAGTGAAGTGAAGATGATCCTCCCCTTTGTTATGTATGCAAGATGCAATCCACTTAAAAAAATCAGAATTGAAGGGAAGTCCTAAATCAACACACAACTGATAATGTCCCACAATGTCCCCCCAACACAAAGGATGAATTTGAGCCGGATAAATGTTCCAAAACTTTAGCAAACAACATATACCGGCTGGTAATGGATAAATAAAACCGTACCAAAATTGATCTAGATAGATACCAAACCAACCGTCTGGTGGCGAATATACGCATTGTTATTGAGACGAAATCATAATGTTGCACCTCCGTATCCATTTAAAAACTACCCTCTTAAACTCCAAATCTACCGAATCGACGATGGAGACCATATCCTCAATTCTGGTGGCCAATTTGCGCTCTTTCTTTTTTTGCCGGATCATGGTTATTCACTTTCACCATCCCCTTGGCATTGGATTTTCTCTTGGCCGACCTTTTCATTAGGTATCCCTTATGAGGCTAGGTATTGACCGACTCATTAGAGGGTTAGTTGACATCCACACCAGGTTCTTCTCCACCCATCCAAGCGGGATCAGACGAATGAATCTGGGAACTAGAGGCTTTTTTGCTCGACGCAGCCCTCTCCTTATTTAAGTTAATCCCTATGGGGTCCATCCTCCAGGCCGTCTTCTTAATCCTAGGGTTAGGATGAAAGTTAAACTGGTCCATGATAACAAAAGTGCACGAAACTAAATCAGGAAGCTCTCTACATAAAACAATGAAGGGGCTATCACTCGAACAGGAACTTGAAAGACAAAGACATAACCGCCTAGAAAATAAAGACACCTAGAACAAGTTAGATTCATGGAATAACTATCCTAAAGTATCTAAGTGTTTTTTCAGCTGGGAGGGAGAATACTAAATTCTAAAAATATTTTGTTCATCAGGTTCGTACAGTTCATCAGCAATATTCATAAGAAAGTTGTCAAATAATACTTAAAAATACAGATCCCGACAAACCAAAATCCAGATATAGGCAAACCAAAATCCAAATCCATGCAAACCAAAAACAGATTTTGGTAAACCAAAATCCAGATCCCAGCAAACCAAAAACCAGATTTTGGTGAACAAATCAAAATTATGAGTAGCATGGCAAAAACCTATTCCTAGGGAATTCAAACCACATTTCCAAGAAGTAGCGAAATGCAAAATAACATAATCAAAGCAAAGCAAAATTACATCGAAAATGAGTCCACGCATAGTCATTTATAATTACCAAAAAACAAGTAGAAGCAAAACTTACTTGTTAGAAGGTAAACAGGAAAAGAGATATATCACTAGAAATGGAACTCACCGGAGTTCACTTGAGAAACTAGGAAATGGCTTGCTTGAGATCGCTTAGAGGTCTATAGAAGAGTAAAGTGTGGAAAAGAGTTTCATTGGCGATTAAATAGGAAAAAAAGACAAAGATGAAAGGTCATAAGTATTATTACTTGCCACATGGCAAGCATTCACAGGCGGGTTTTGAAAATCAAAAATTCAAACTGCCGCTTAATATACGAAGAGGCACAAACTTCCCATGGAAGTTTTACAAAATGCATGGATTAGAATCAACCACGTCACTTGAACTTATTCCTTTAAATCACGTCGAATCATAACCGTTTGAAAACCTAAAGAACTTCTCACATTTGTGGGGGGGGGGGGGGGGGGGGGGGGGGGGGGTTCTAATAACTTCCTATACTTAAGTTACCTATCTCGGGTCAGCAGGAATGGGTAGACTATAGCCGCATGGTTTGCTTTCACAAGAAGGATACCTTTGCAAGGAACCTATCCTAGATAAGACCAACTCGACATGGAATCCCGCTGGTTGTGAGCGGACGACATTTCGGACGACTACAAAGCGGGCCGAAGAACCGTCCTCTTAAAAATATGTGTGGGTGAGATGTGATGGTAGAAAATGGTTTTTCATATTTTTAATGCTCAAAAGATACGAGATCGAAATTCCGTATTTAAGACAGAGTGGCCACCTGATTCAGTTCAACTAGAAAATTTAGGTACAATTTTCCCACCGGGCAGTAGACCATACCCCAAATAGAGATTCTAAGTTTAGATGATGATATCTGTTCTACATTGGCCAATTTAAAATTATCATTCTTTATTATTCGGTTTTAATCCACCGTATTTAGTGTTTTCGATTTATATATTGTGTTTGCGCATTTTAGCAAGCATTCAAAAGCGATAAATAAATTACTACAGTCATCCTACAAAAAAAAGCGGAAATTAAAATTATTACAAGGCTTTCAAATCCTATGCATTTGTCTAAACCGAAAAATAAAATACCCGAAGGCCTAAACATACATCAAAACTAAATCTACCTGCATCGGTAAAGTTAGCACAACATTTATACAAGATATATCAAACATAGCGGCGCCCCTAGCAGTGGGGTCCGAGGGGCAGCACCCCTTGCAGGGTCGAGGGGCAGTAGCCCTAAGCTAATTTTTGAATATAAGTTCCCTTTGAAAAACTCATTTTCTGAACAAATTTTAGGGAAAAGTCCATTTTGGATTCAATTATTATTTTAACAAAATTATTAGCGAAAATGCCACATGTATGGGGTTTGGACCATTTTCGAGAAATTCTGGACTCTCGTCGTGATACTATACATGCAAAATATGAAAAACGAGAAAACTAGGTTGAAAGGGCAACAACGGGGCTGTGACCCAGAAACTCATGCCGCCGGCAGCCTAAGTGAGGTCGCCGACGGCTTCACAAGCTAGCGATTATAACGGAGCCGCCGATAATTTGGTGAAATCGTCGGTGATTTCAAAATCTGCAGAAATAGATTTAGAAGGCTAGAAACGACTGAAAACTCTAAAAACGAACCCAAAACACCAAATAGCACGACAAACAACAAGAATAAATGCCAAAGATCTCTTTAGACTCAGGAATTCACCTCGGGGTCATGAATCCACCTCCTCATGATCCAAATGACACCTCCGGGAAGCTCGAATGATGATTTGGGTAGTGATTTTAAGATTAAACAATGTTAGTCTCTAAAAATCCTATTAGATTGATTTTGACCTAAGATTTCTACTGATTTTAAGTTTAATATAAGAGATTAGATGAAGAAAAACCAAGAAAACATGAATTAAATCCATTTTCATACCTTTTCTTCC
Organism: Euphorbia pulcherrima; assembly: GCA_947683365.1. NCBI lineage: Eukaryota > Viridiplantae > Streptophyta > Magnoliopsida > Malpighiales > Euphorbiaceae > Euphorbia > Euphorbia pulcherrima. The sequence continues at coordinate 25,755,761 of CANTUS010000004.1, forward strand.
CTTCCTCTCTCTAAAATCACTCTTTCTCACACCTAAAACTCTCTAATTTTTTACCGATGTTCTCCCCCTCTCCTCAAACCCCTTGTTATGCTATTTTAAGGGCTAAAAAATGAGTAAAATACGACTTTTAGGCAATTATCCAGTGGATATCGGTGGCATGTATGATATTACCAATGGCTTCAGCCCCTGCTGGCAGACTGCCAAATGGGGCCCACAGCCTGAAAAGGCTGAAAAAGGGGAAAAGCGGGTCAAAAGTATATTTTTTGTATTTTTAAAGATACTTTATGTTATTTTGAGATATTTTAGGATTTGGGGATATCTTGGGTGAGAATCGTCTATCCGAGCTTCCACCGGATGTATAGTCGGACTCGTTGAACTGAATTCAAATGTTAATAAAAATTTGAAATGAATTTTTAATAAGGATTAAAATTCGAGTATACGTCATCATCGTCTCGCGAGAGGGATTGCAAAATCTCGTGCTCACAAGGGTATTAGGAGATTAAGGCCACCACTATGGCATTCACTGTCCTAGGCGGACAAGCTCTTGAGCCGGCATAAGGCCGGCTAGAATGCAATTACGTGCCGCAAACATTGGGATAGTCCAACAAGGATTCTAAGCCCTATATTCCCTCTCAATAACCTTATCCTAATCTACTTGGGATTCAAGAATCAGATAAATACCAAAAGTTATAAACTCACCCTAATTACGACTTCCACTTCCACTAGGATTGGAACAGATCCTGTGCCTATATATAGGCCCATTGGGTCAGATTCAAAGGTACACAATTCTAAAGTTCTAAAGCTCTAAATTCTCTTAGTTCTAAAAACCATTTACAGACTTAAGCATCGGAGGGTCCCCCCCCCCCCGGGGGTAACCACCGATCACCCCCAAGTTCGTGTTCTATTTTGTAGGAATCAGGTCAGTGATTCAACAACGACTCAATCGAAGTCTATTCTGAAATAACGGATTGAGGTACGACATTTTCATTGTCGACACTTATAAATCACTCAATCTCCTTCTTATTAGCCAATATGGGACGTTGCAAATCAATATTTTTGTTCACTTTCATGTGATGGATGATATGTCTTACATATATAACCATTGGCTTCATAGATCATTGTGATCAATTTGGCGAACCACACATTTGTTCAACAATAAAGAATTTTCACCGTAATGGCTTAATCCGGACCATGGCTCTGATACCAATTGTTGTGCTAGCGGAAGCACTTGGACACCACATATCCCCACATATGGTATAATATTGTCCGCTTTGGGCCTAAGCCCGCATGGTTTTACTCTTGAACTTTATCCAAAAGGCCTCATATCATTAAAGATATTGTCCACACTTAAAAACCACTCAATGTCTTCTTGTTAAATAATGTGGGACATCGTTCGCACTTCGCACCCCAACAACACAAATTAAATTAAAATTATAAAACTAGACTATATAATAAAATAATAAACATAGTATTGAACTAAAATTCCGAAAAATAAGTTAAAATTATTCAAATGAAAATATTACAAAATAAAAAAAAATACAAGCATTACAAAAAGACATTAAAATCAAACTTTTTTTTGAATGAAAAAAATCAAACATAGATATTAAATAATAACATAGGATTCAAACAGTTGTATTTTGTAAATTTTTTATGAATGTATGCTACAAACTTCAACGAAGTTTATTATTATTGGCTTATAATATAAAATTTTTATTTCTTAAAATTATAAGAATTATTTATTATTAAATACTAAATTTATCATGCTTGTTTTCACAATATTTTATTTATTTATATATTTTAAATCATTTTATATTGAATATTAAATATTAATTGTATAATATAATTTTAAATTCATATTTATCATTTAATATGAAAAATATTTAAATTTAAATATTTTTATTTAATAATAATACGAATATAATGTTTTTCAAATATAATAACATTTAAATATTGTTTTATGAAAGAAATCTTTTTTTAAGTAGAAAAATGGAGTAATAGGTTGGAGTGAATTTACTGTAACTACTGGATAAATAGAGTTTAGTGTTGCAAATATAAAGTATTGGATTGGACATGACCTTAAAAAATCGTTAGTTGTGCACTGGTTTGCTAGCTGTCGAATTATATCTTCCTTACCATCCTCATATTTCGGGAGGTCAAGTTAAAAAACCTCTGAAGTCGACTTATTTGATAAAATCCATCTTGGAAGGTGAGTCCCAGAAGTTTTCCATGAATTGGGACGGTTCAAATATTCAACCTAACACTATTTTGAAAAATATCAAGAGTTAGTTTAATAGTATGTTGATACCAAGTGTAATGTGAGTGATTACAGTGCTGTAAAACACGAATAAAAATAAAAGAACAAAAGCCGAAGTTACTCGAGGCTCACAGTTTGAAAGAGCGGATAAGCTTCAGATTGGCATGTAATTTGATCATACACAAGAATTCTATCATCCTAGCTAAAAACTTATATTAATAAGCTCTGGAGGAAAGCAAACTCTGTTAAGACAAAATCGCTAATTTGTTAAAATCAGGGGAAGGGACCTGAAGTTATTATTAGCTAGATCAATCATTACTAGATTCTGCAAATTGTTCAACTACAGGAATTTCTCTAATCTAATGCACTATTTTTTTAGTGAAAGTGAGGATGGCGAATGTATAACAATTAATATCTCAACTAGATAAACACCCCAAACTCTCATACTTTCAACCGAACCCAAAATATTAGTAAAGAGAAAGAAACAACTTCCACAAAAGTTATGGAAAAAACATTATTTTCTAAAGAATATAAATCATTTTATATACAAAGTTTCTAAATCTTCTATGTAAATATGATTTTAAATAAATTGAATTCCAAATAGAGGGACAAAGAAAACTGATGATTAATGCGATCATAATTATTAAGACTTGATTGCCTTCACAATAAATGTGAGAAATCACAATAATCGTTGAACCCATATTGTGCACACATTCAAACAAATCAGAACTTAATTACTATGGGACTTGAACATGCGCACAACACAAGTTAAATCATTCTCAACCACTATCAAAAGTAGTTTCGAGTCTTTTTTTTTTTTTTTTGAGAAACATCCTGGAGGGACAGTGTGTCCCACCAAAAGGGAAAAGGAATGGGGCGGGTGAAAATTTTGGGGCGGACGAACCAACTAGGTTAGCCCATCCGCTTGCATACAAAACACCCACGCCTTTTCATTAATGTATTACCAATTGATCTCAATGAAAGATCAATAAATAGCGTCAATTACAACATAAAAAGTTGCTCGGAAAAGTAAAGACATCCGAAACGACAAAGCAAAGTTGCCGTTTCATACACTTAAATGCAAACCAACACAAATAAAGACTTGCTAAAATCAGATCTTCCGAGGTAGTGGCACCGTCAAACACAAACTTGTTTCATCTCTTCCAAATTGACCAAGCTATGAAAAACCACAATGACGAAGTGAAGTCCTTCTTAGGCCCCGATTGGAAGTGAGCACGCCATGCTTGGAAAAAGTCATAGCCCCAGTAAGGGATCGTAAAGGCTATCCCAAATAATTTAAATAAACCCCACCAAGTATTGAAGCTCCCTTAACAATGAAAGATAGCATGTTCAACCGTTTCTACCTCAACACAAAAGGGGCATCTGTCGTTCGAAATATTGACACAGCCCCTAGCCATGAGAAATGACCTCGTGGCTAATCGCTTATGCAATAAAATCCATGCAAAAACTAAATTTTTGGGACCAAGCATGCCTTCTATATCAATAAGAAATCCACTTCGGGATTCGGTCTAGGCGCAGAGGTGTAAAACACCTTACAAAATGAACCCACGGAGTATGAATTACCTTCCCCTACCTCCCAAACAAAACAATCAAAATCATCCGAAAAGGACAGTTGCATCCCCGTACCCGCATCGCCATTAGCAGCCCCAAACAATGATGGGCAAGCCGTGATGATCCAAACACGCAATTCATCGCATCTCCCTCTCAAAGCATTTGATCCGAACAAGTTCAAACACCCAAATTTCACCCCACAGTCCTTCCTATTACAAAGCAAAAACAAATCAAGGAATAGCAATGATAATGACCTATTTGACATCTAATTATCGTGCCAAAAAGAGCAAGATAATCCATTACTAATCCGCGCAACCACATTTGAACGAAACAGCTCCCAAATCCTATTATCTGAGATACAACACGAAATAATACCTTTCTATACATAAGATAGTTGCTTCACCTCAGCTTTCTCCAAGGAAAACCATGAAGAAAAACCATAACGCCTTGTGCATAACTCAAACCAAAGAGAATCAGTTTCGGGAAAGCGAATTTTCCATGGCCATTTTAAAAGAAAACTACAGCTCATAACTCTGAAATCTCTTATAAACAGCCCCCCCCCCCCCAATCACCTTGGCAACATAATCATCTCCCAACTAAAATTACATGAACCCCTTAAATTTGAATCACCATTCCATAGAAAATTCCTCATCAGTTACGTGGCTTATCATTCACCGAACAAGGCATCTTATGCAACGATAACAAATAGATAGGAAGAGATGAAAGGACCGATTTGATTAAGACCACTCTACCCCCATACCAAAGGCATTGTCCCATCCACGAAGAGAGTCTATTTTGAAACTTAACAATTAGTGGGTTCCAAAAAGACACAGGGATACATTTATAGATCAAAGGAGATCCAAGATAAGAAATTGGGAACTCCTCAACCCTACAGTCCAAAACCAACGAACAAGAGTGTAGCAAAGCATCATTCATGTTAACTCCCAAGATTGAACTCTTATGATAATTAATTCGTAACCTGGAGATTAATTTATAGTATTTCAAGATATGAATGAACATCGGCAAAAGAGACTCATCCGTAGAAGGAAATACATCATATCATCCGCAAACTGGAGAAGAGAGATATCAACTTCCAAACCATCAATCCGAAACCCCGGGAGAATACCCTCTCTAATACAAGCCTCAAAAAGTTGCTTTCACCCTTCAATAGCCAAAACAAAAATATATGGTGAAATCAGATGTCCTTGCTTGACCCCCCGATGTAACTGAATCGGCTCTGTAGGTGAACCATTAACAAGAATAGACGTTGTCGAATCAACCCTATAATTGGATAACCACTGAATCCATTTTTCATCAAAACCCATAGCCCGAAATACAACATCGATATAACCCCATGAAATACAACCATAAGCTTTGTGGAATTCAAGTTTAACCACCATGCATGACCAGCGACTAGCACAAACGGATGAATCACTTTAGAAGCAATAAAGGAACAATCATGGATACTCCCACCTTTAATAAATGCAAATTGATTACCTAAGACCAAACCATTGAGAAGAGGTTGAAGGAGATTAGCAAGCAACTTCACCAATAACTTATAGATACCATGAATCAACGCAATTGGTCTATAATTATTCAACGGTGCTAACTCCGGAGTCTTAGGAATTAATACAGTAAAAGAAGTCTTTAATGAATCAAGAAAAAATCCATCCTCATTAAAGCGATGAAAAAGATCGAGCACTTCTTGTTTCATTTCCAACCAAAACCTCTTACAGAAGAAGAAGTTAAAACCATCTAGTCCTAGAGCCTTACCCTTACCCCAAGAATCCAAAGAAGGCATAATCTCTAATTCCGAGAAGGGAGCAGTTAACATACCATTGTCCACTCCATTTACCCTTCGAAAATTCAAGCCCTCAAATGAAAATGTTACAGCCTGAGAAGCCTTGAAGAGCACATCGTAATAATTTCTCATCTTTGCAACAATCACCAACGGGTCATGAACAAGTATCCCATCCACCTCTAACTCGGAGATACGGTTTCCTTAAAACCGAGCTGAAGCAAACCTATGAAAAAAAGCTGTATTATTATCCCCCAACAAAGTCCATCCCACTCTTGATTGTTGATGTCTAATTATCTCAAAATTTTTCCTACAGTCCCATAATTGAGGCCGAGCTACATGCAACTCTGAACCATCCGACCCATCAATAGGCTGAGAAATAAAAGACGATGTAAGGGAAATAACCTTGTCATCTAATGCCTTAATTTTCTGCTCCAAATTCCCAAAATTAGCTGAATGCCACGGGCGAATCTGATCTTTTAGTCTACATAGTTTGAAATCAATGTCTTTTCCTACCCATTTAGAGAGAATAACTCACCACTTTATCTTCAAAAAATCTAAAAATCCCGAGTGCTCCCACCAATAATTCAAAGATCTAAAAGGTCGAGGTCCCAAATCTCCTGAAGGATGAGATCTAAATAAAATCGGAAAATGATCGGACAAGGAAGAATCAACTATAGAAATGCTCAGTAAAGGCCATTGATTAAGTATCTTACATGAGACTAGAACACAATCGATTCTAGAATAGGCCAAGCTATTAGCCCATATATAACCCCTTCCAATCAATGGAAGATCATGTAACACAACATCATTCACAAAACCTCTAAACTCCATCATAGAGTTTGACATACAGCTACCCCCAATCTCTCTAAACCATGTAGAACTTCATTAAAATCCCCATAAACAATCACCTTTGAGAATCCCTGAATAATGAGCAGCAATTCCAACCACAATTGATTCCTTTCCACAACCCTAGTAGCCCCACACACACATACAATATAAACATCCACAGAACCCGATACACAATGAAAGACAGCCCATCTACTTGATACATGAGTAACTAAACCACGAACCAACGTAGAATTCCACGATATAACCAAACCTCTCAAAAGACCTTGAGAAGAAAAAATTAAAATCAAAGTCATTGTGACCCCAAAATTTATGCATATTCTGTCCTAAAACTGCATTAACCTTAGCCTCAATCAACACCACAAAATGTATATTCCATTTCTGAATTCTTCAGCGAATGAAAAACTGCTTGGCACTACTCTCAATGCGCCCACGACAATTCCAGCAAATAAAGTTTAAAATCATAATAGAAAATAACATATCCTAGAGAGAAAAAAATAAATTGACCTTACAGCTACTGCCCACTCAAGGCTGCAACCACTACATCCATTTGGCTTTCATTGAAAAGTTTCACCTTTTCGCCAACCTAAAAAGTTAACATCTCTTCACTCGGCCCCTTAGAATTCCCCTTTGAAAGGAGGAATAATCTGTTTGTACTTAAAATATTTAGATCTGAAGAAGAGGTGCTATCGATCTCACTCACAGGCGCCCCTATTGAAAATAAACTTATACATTGAATCAGTATTATGAGGAGTTATTCAGGTTCAATGTATTAGGAGCTATAAATGGTCACAATTATTTATGAGTCATTAAGTGTATTTACTATTGTATTTATGTTGTTATTGAAGAGTTAGATTGTAAGGCTATAAGAATGTAACCTACTAAAGTTGAATGAGAGACCAGATACAGAATAATATTCAGCCACTTGTTCTTCTCTTCTAAACATATTTTAAGTCCTCCATATTCTCTCCAACAAAGTGGTATCAGAGCGCTAGTGGGCGGCAATGAGCAACTTAAAAAACCAGTGAGTGAGTGACAGCGATAGATGAACAATATGATTAAATTTCCCTAGCTTATCATTGATAATTATGATTTTTGGTGCGTTACAGTGAAGACAGCACTGGGTTCCTAAGATGTTTGTGATATGGTCGAATCAGGCTATGAATAGCCTGAGAATGAAGAGCAATTGAATGCTCAACAGATGGAGTATTTGATGAAGACGAAGAAGAAAGATTAGCAAGAACTCTCTCTCATTCATATGTGTTTGGATGAGAATATGTTTGTGATAGTTGCTACTGCTTCTAAATCAAAAGAAGCATGGGAGATCCTGGAGAATGCTTTTAAGGGGAAAGATAAGGTGATTAAAGTTTGATTGCAAAATCTGAGGAGTGATTATGTGAGTCTAAAGATGAAAGATTTTGAATTGATCGAAGAATTCTTTAATAGAGTTCAATTGATTTTTAATCAAATGAAGAGATATGGAGAGACGTTGGAAGATGTTCGAGTGATCGAAAAAATTTTGCGTTCCTTAACGGTAAAATTGATTATGTGGTGCTGCAATAGAAGAGTCGAAAGACTTGAAGAATATGACCTTAGATCAACTCTTGGGTTCTCTACAAGTCTATGAGGAAAGGTTGAAGAAGAGAGAAGAGCCAATCACTCAGGTGTTACAAGAAAAATTGAAATTGTCTGATAAAGAAGAGAAAAAGTCGCAAGTTGCCCAAGTGGAAAGTAGAAGATGATGCAATCAAGGAAAAGGTCGTGGTCGTGGTGGTCGAGGTTGGTCTCAAGGAAGAGGTAGAGGATCCGGTTAGGAAAAAAACTCAACTAGAGGATGAGGAAGCAGAAATCCTCAATGGAATTCTAAAGGATGAGGCAGAGGAGGCAGATTTAGCGATCGTGACAAATCGAATGTTCAATGCTATAATTGTGAAGGATATGGGCACTATACAGTAGAATACGCCTTTAATGAAAGACATGATGATCAAGCAAACCATGTGGAGGTTGAAGATAGTGAGAATGCACCATTATTGCTGTCTTGCAGTGGAGATTCGGAGAAAATCACATAATCGTGGTATCTTGATTCCGGAGCTAGCAATCATATGACTGGTAATAAATAATTATTTTTCAAACTTTATGAAATCCCAAAAGGGAATATTACTTTTGGTAATAAATCAAAAGTTACAGTCGTGGGTAGTGGAGAAATTCTTATCAAGCAGAAGAATGGAGATCATGAGTTTATTTCTAATATTTATTATGTTCCTGCTATAAAGTCCAACATTTTAAGCATTGGATAGCTTTTTGAGAAAGGTTATCATGTTGAGATGAACAAGAGAAATGGGTTGGTAATTCGTAGTGGAAGAAGAATGATTGCTAGAGCTCCATTGTCAATAAATAAGATGTTTAAGCTGAAGATCAACAATGACATACCAAAGTTCCTAAAGGCTACCTTTTTAGAGTCAGCATGGTTGTGGCATCTCAGAATGGGTCATTTGAATTTTGGTGGCTTGGAGCATATGTCTAGAAAGAGGATGATTAGAGGATTACCTTTCATAAATCATCCTAAATAGATTTGTGAAGGTTGTATGTATGGGAAGCAATCAAGAAGGAGTTTTCCCAAAGAATCCTTTTCTAGCATATCTCAGCCATAGAATGGTGTGGTGGAGTGAAAAAACAGAACCTTTCTGAATATGGCTCGTAGTATGTTGAAGAGTAAAGCCTTGCCAAAGGAGTTTTGGATAGAAGCTGTGGCTTGTGTGGTGTATTTGAATAATAGGAGTTCAGCGAAGGAGTTGGCAGACATGACCCCTCGAGAAGCATGAAGTGGTAAGAAACCAAATATTTCCCATTTAAAAGTTTTTGGTTGTCTTGCTTATGTGCATGTAGCTAATGAGTTAAGGAAAAAGCTTGATGATAAGAGCAAGAAGATGGTGTTCATTATCTATTTGCTAAGATCAAAGGGTTATAAGTTCTACAATCCTCATACCAGAAGAAGTGTCACTAGCCGAGATGCAGAATTTAATGAAGGAAGTTGCTGGAACTGGAATTTTTCAGAAAATGAGACTTATGATTTTCTTTCGGGGAGCTAGCGACCTCTTTCCATCTCGCAAGGACTGCATGAGATGCATAGCACAGGGGACGAAAAAGCAATGAGCATCGTGAAGCGTGCTAAGGGAGAATCCTTTTTTTAGTGTGATGATAACGATCATGGAAAATGATGTTGAAGTTGATATTTAGATCCAATTTAGGTGTTAAAAGATACGAGACTTGAAATCCTGTATTTTAAGACAGAGTCACCACCCGGTTTAGCTCTACCAGGAATTTGGGTATGATATTCCCACCGGATGGTTGGACCGTACCTTAAAACATGAGATTCCAAGTTCGGATGATGTTGCCTATTTTTTATTTTATTAAGTCAAATGTTCATATTTTAATAAACTCAACTTCAGTTTTTATGTGATTTAAATCCGGTTGTTGTTTAGAGTTTTTGGTTTATATGTCGTATGTCACACAAAAGAGGTAAATAAAGCAAATAAGTAATTATTACAAGGCTTCGTAAATACCTATACATTTTTCTGATGCAAAAAAATTAAATAAAGTGGTGAATAAATAAACGGGCAAAATCGAGTTTTGACCGAGCTTACCAACTCGGACCCGACTCCAAATGAGGCAAAATGTAAGAGAATAATCCCAAGTAAAGCATGAATAAATAATGGGCATAAAATAAACACATAAAAATGGATTTGAAACATCAAAAAATGATTATAATGTGGTTTTTAGGTGAGAAAACCCCGATTTAAGCCAAGTTTACATGATTTAACCGATTAAACGATCAATTTATCATCTTAAGATCATCAAAATCAAATTGCAGATTCAATGAAACAATTTACAGATTAAAATCATAATTGAAAACACAAAAATCAGAGTAAAATGAAAGAAAACCTATAAGAAAGAAGTTGTAACTAAGATCCGGCGGTCAAGGCTGTGACTATAGCCTTGAAGTCGGATTTTAGTTCCAAGAAGTTTCCCGGGTGTTTTTAGCCTATCAACTCAAAAGTACTGGAATTTTAAGTCGTAATTAGTCGCCAATGGGGTAGATCTGGACTTAAAATGCACAAATAACGTTGATTTTACGGGTTTGGGATGGAAAACACCCAAAAATCCGAGAAATGGTGAGACCTCCATAAGGATACCTTTCACCGCTGTATCTATAGCCTTCACCCCCATAGGGATAATGGCCAAGGCTATAGGGATAGCAGTGAAGGCTATCCTTATGGAGGTTGCCCCCTTTTCGGAGATTACTCAAGAACACTAGGGAAAACAACGAAAAACAAGAACAACAGCAGCTCGTTCACGATAAAAGTAAGGAAATAGATAAGGGAACTTTGTTTTGTTACCTCTAGGTCGTGAATCTATCATTGGAGATTTGAATCAACCCTTGGGAGGTGCCCTTTGATGATTTTCAGATGGGTCAGTGATGGAAATCGCTAGAAATAAGGACGAAATTTTGGTAGTATTTGGAAAACAAGTCTCTAAACCTATTTAATCCATTTTCCCTAATATTTCTAATCAGATTTAGTGTTTTAGCTAAGAAATCAAGCCCAAGAACAACTAAAAATCCCAGATTAGAGGTGATTAAATCTGGATTTTTTCCTTTCTTAAGCTTTCTCTCTCTAAGTTCCTAGTTTCTAGGTTTTTTGATCTAAAATCTTTGAATTTCAACAAAAAGTCCCCAAATCTCCCTCTTCAAGGGTTTAAATAGTCTCACACTCAAAATTCACCAACTTTGGGTGAGAAATCGGGTGAAAATACATGGCCCAATGTATAGAAGAGGGAGAAAATGAGTGGCACGGCCTGGGTTTGGCCATGCTACAGCCACCGCTATAGCTATAGTGGTGGCCGCCACTGCCACGGCGGTCACCGCCATAACTATGGCAGTGATGACCATTATGGTGGCAGAGACCGCCATCATGATGGCGGGGGTGGCCACCCCATGCGGCAGTCATCACCGTTACAACGGCGGTGACTGCCACACAGACGGCATTGACTGCCATAAGGATGGCAGTCACCGGCATTGCCGGAGCTGCTCTCCGCAGCGGCCGGCGGAGGAGGACAACGGGAAAACCTAAAAAAATGACAAATAAAGGGTATTTTTTATATTTTTATCATGTTATTCCAAGTTATTTTAGGGCATTTTAAAATTTTAATGGAGAACTAATTAAGACTAAAGGTAGGGTCAAGTCCTAAAATCATCAAACACGTATCTTCCAAACACAGTTCGAATCCAAAAAATAAACCCGATCGACCCATAATAGGTTTGAGGAAAATGTCATCATCATTCCAAGGCGACACCAAAAAGCCGGTGCTCACAGGCTGCCCCTCGGGAGATTACCATTCGACTTAGTCAATTGTGATCTCATGAAAGAGCAAGGGATAGAGTGTCATACCTGAGGGTTTAGTGGAATTCACCTACAATGCACAGCTAACTCACCTATTGCTTATGCCTTATCATTTTTGCTCACCTACTACTCTCCGAAAATGATAATTCGTGATTCTTAAGGCCACCTACGACGCTTTGAGAATAAAATAGAGATAATCTCCCTCGCCACCTATGACATTTTTGGAGGGAGCTTTAAATAACCTCTTGTCCACCTACAGTGCTTCGAGGATAGATAAAAACTCTTCGAAAAATTCTTCACTCGGGTCACTTTGGACACACCTATTAAGAATAAAATTTGAACTTTCAATTGGGTATCATAACGAGTGTTTTTTATTGCTTAATTGATTTTTTTGAGACAAAAATGTTTGCCCCTTTAATTAATAATAAAAAATGTGGATAAAATACAGATTGAGTTTATAAAAGTCCGGGAGTCCGGGATAAGCAACATTTGATCGGCCCTTGCCCCTTGAGATTGAAAGGAATACGAAAAGGCATTTCCCTTTATGCTTAAAAAGAAAACCATTCCATTCTTTCCTTCACTTCTCCATTTCTCATTCCTCTTTGCATAAGTAAAGGATTCGAGCCCGACTCGAGTACACATCTGAAGATGTACAACAAAACGCGCAGAGCGACGACCCACGGGATCGACCACTCTTCTCTCCCTCAGGGGAGTCATGGCTTGCGAGTCCTTTCGGTTCCTATGGCCTATGGGTTATGATGAGAGGACATATATATGGGATGATTCCCTTAAGCGTGACCTTAGATGCACACGGCTTTGGATATGCACGCCTCAAGACGCCAGGTAAACCGATTTAAACCTAAAAAACTTCTTGAATTGGAGCTTAATGCCTGAACTTGGATTTCAAATTATTAGGGTGTTTAGGCTAAAATTTTGGCAAAATTGATTGGCAAATTGTGTTTAGGATGTGTTTAGGATCATTTAGAAACTAATTTTGGCAAATTTGGACTAGATTTAGGCTTTGAATTTTGGATTTTACAGGAAAAAGAGACTGAAAGGGGAACTGACTGCCACCACTATAGCGATAGTGGTGACTACCACCGCTATAGCGATCACCGCTATCTTTATAGCTGTTACCACCACTATGATGGCAGCGGCAATGGCTGGCTGCTAAAAAAAAATTTCGAAGGTGCTATCTTGATCGATTTTTTTGCCCCGATTCCAATTTTGGTGTCGAAATCTGATTTTGGAGTAGCTTCGATGCTAAAAACTGAGCTTTACTCTGAACTTGCATACTTTACTTAAAATTTTGCTATTTTTAGTACTAATCCCTTGTGTTTGATTTTGTTGCAGACTGAGCATTGCAAGATGATGGGTTCTTTGAACTGCTGTGCCAAATGGTAGGTCAAGATTAAGGCATGAACCCAGGGAAGCAAGGATCCCTCATTGTTTAACGCGATTGCTGATACAGGATTAGTCCCTTTTTCGGAAGCTTTGCCGACGGGGCACAAGCCGACGAGCCAGACCGTCATTATATGCTTAGTTGAGAGATGGAGTGAGACCACCCATACGTTCCATTTACTGGTAAGGGATATGAATATTGCCCCCTCGGATGTAGTGGCTATAACCGGACTTCGATGGGAGGGCCGAGTGATACATTTTGATGTCTACCTAGACAAATTCCAGTCCAACATATTTTCTCGGACCCGGATTGAGCAGCTCCTCGGGGTTCAGCCACCTTGGAAGGAAAAGCTCAAGCACGCTGCACTTGAGGATTACTGGACTCAGTAGACAGATGTACAGGGCAATAGGCTGACTCAGTACCTTTGGTCATTTGTTGTTACACCGCTTACCACACTCTTCTTCCCATCTTCTTCGAGCACTGTTAGCATGGGTCTACTTATCGTGCTGGAGGGTATGTCTGCCTTCTAGGGGTGGAATTGGCCTCAGGCCATTCTCGGACAGATGTACTATGCTCTTGATTACTTGGCCCATGGAGATAATAGGGAGTTCAAGGTCGGACCCATATGGATTCAGGTGAGCGATTCAAGCTTACATGAAAACATCGATGATTTATTCTGAGAACTTGTGACACGGACTATTGCTAATCTTTGCAGGTGTGGGCATATGCGCATAGGATTGTCCCTCACCCTAGATTAGACGGCTGGCTGTAAGCACGGGATTTTGCAGTCCCTCTTGCGAGACGATGATGGCGTATTCCCGATTTTATTCCTCATAATAAAAATTCTTTGGAGCTTTTATTACCGATATAAAATTCCCCAAAAATTTTATTTCTCATAAGAATTCAGTTTGGCACGTCCGATAATGCATTCGGTAGGAGCTTGAACCGATGATTTGCACCTAAAATTAAATTAATCTCTAAATATCCATTAAAATATCATTAAAATTCAAAAAGATGCCTTTTGACCTACTTTTTGACCCCTTTGGCCCCTTTTTGGGCTTGTAGGCCCTCTGGCAGTCAGCCTACAGGAAGCTGATGCCACCGATGGTATCGTTCATACCACCGATGATATCACCATGTCGTCGGTGACATGGCCAAAACGAGCTCCTGCAGAATGCTTTCTTCTTCTTCCTTGGGCAGACTCTTTTTTGCCATTTCAGTGAAAATGGTTGAAAGGTCTCAAAGATCACCCATATTTGCCTATAAAAACACAACTTAGGGTTTCAACAGAAACAACAACACATCTGAATTTTACTTGAGAATTTTAGAGTGAGAAAATCAATGTTAGTGAGATAAGAAGTAGAAAAGGTAAGAAAGGGGATTCTAATCCATTTTTCTTAGTTTTTCTTCTTTGAAATCTCTTAGTTAATGTCTAAAATCTGTAGACTTTAGGTTAAAATCAACTTAATAGGAATTTAGAGACATAAATCCTCAAATTTACTACCCAAATCATCTTTGCAAGCTCCCCGGAGGTGTTCTTTGGATCACGAAGAGGTGGATTCACGGCCCCGAGGTAAAATCCGGAGTCTCATAGCTCTTAGGCTTCATTCTTACTTGTTTGTGTTGTTTTGTGCTTTTTTTCAGGTTTTCGATCATTTTTTACCATTACCTGCTGCTGCTGCAAGAAGCTGAAGCCGCTGGAGGAAAGTGAAGCCACCAGAGGAAAGTGAAGCCACCTACAGTATCAACCATGCCGCCAGCTGCCAGCGACATCACTTGCCTCCTAAGGCCCCATCTTCTTATAGGACCCTTTCTTTATGGTATCCAGAAAGTCATGTAGCCTGCCTGTTTGACTAATGTTGCTAGCGACATCACTGATGTCGCCAGCAGTATCAATCATACCGCCGGCAACATGACCTTCTAGATACCTATTTTATTTCATTTATTTCTGACCTAGTTATATTCCCAAAGCTACGGTATACAGTGCAATGACAAAGGTCAAAAACCTTCTAAAAATAGACCCTACCTCATACCATGTGGCATTTTCACCAATAATCTGGTTAAAACAATGATCAAGTTTAAAATTTGGTCAAAACGGAATTTTCCCTTAAACGCCGTCCAAATCTCATTTTTAGCCATCCAACCGGGCTTTATAACAAATGAATATGCCATATTTACGCTAACTAGAGTCTTGTTTTGTCCACTAACTATGCATGCCAAGTCATACACCTCGTACAACGTGCTGTATCTGTGCTAACCGTCTTCTGCAGGTAGATTTAGGTTAGATGTATGTTAGGCCCTCGTGTATTTTATATATCACAAAGAAAATGTATAGGATTTGAAAGCCTTGTAATAATTTTAATTTTTGCATTTATTTTTGGATGACTGTAATAATTTATTTATCACTTTGATTGCTTGATAAACACAAAAATAACATATAAACCGAAAACACAATAAACAGGGTGGATTTAAACCGATTAAGAAAGAATGAAATATTTTAACTTGGCCCAATGAAGAATAGATAACATCATCCGAACTCGGAATCTCTACTTAAGGTATGGTCTACCACCTGGTGGGAAAATCATACCAAAATTTCCCGGTTGAGCCGAACCGGGTGGCAACTTCATTTTATATACGGGATTTCAATCTCATATCCTTTAACACCTAAATTAGACTTAAATTCAACAACACCAATCAATCTTTTCATCACGCTAAAATGAGGATCGATCCCTCGGCACGCTTCATAGCGCCCTATTATTTTTCCCCCCCGTGCTACACATCTCATACGGTCCTCGCGGACGGGAAAAAGGTTGTCCGCTCACAATGGCGACTCTACTAGGGATTTTGATGATTATTGAAATCATTGGCCAAATTAAAACTTCATTCTTTTTCATGACATTTTATCTGTAAATACACGCGTGTAGATAGTTCGGTAATTTTTAGGTGCCTCATTTCACCTAAGAAGCTCGCAAAAGTATCACTCATACCCTATTTGGAATTGAGGATGCCTAGCGGGTGGATCACTCATTCTAACCAACATGTAAACTCCTGCAATTGCACCTATTTGGGGAGTGGTTGAGTAATGTGGAATCAAGGTAAGTGAGAACATTATACATCAACAACCCTAAACCAAAGCTGCGCTAGAAAAAGCCTTAGCACTTCATCCTTTAGGGCTACTAGAATAAATAAAACAATTGGGATGCACTTCTTTCACCATTACCGGTGAAGGAGCCAAACGCCATCCTTCAAAAGAGATGTTGCGTAGGAGTCATAAGGTTGGAAGTGGGACAATTTGTGTGCTATGTGCCCCGTGATCATGCATCCCCCATCAATCGGCTTTAAGAGCTAAAATCAACTTACCCTTACCGGTCTCCATTCATGGAAAACGTTTACAAACATCCGTAGGACTTCCTTTCATACCTGTGTTAAGTCACAACATATCACTAAGCATGGCAATGGGTACAAACGTCTCATAAATGTTGGAGGGATAAGCCACTACATCATCTCTAACCACATCTTCGTGCAGCCATAACCTACCATGCATTGGTTATTAGACAAAGATCACTCATACCATCCATACCATTTACATCCCATTCATGATCTAACCCATGGTTGATGATCCTAAATAGTCTTCCTCCCAAGTCCGGACCTTCGCCATCAACCATGGGTCTCCCTCATGATGATGACCTTGCCCTGATCGAGGACCAAGCTAGTTCCACCCCAATCATGGTGGGAACAGTTCCTCTGCCATCTCTAAGCACGGAAATCACAGCCGCCATGACCCAATTTATGTATTCAAATCTCTTCCACAACACTATTCGGGAATAAATCCAGACAACAGTACAGTTATTTGTCAGGCAAGCCCTAGCAAGTGAGAATGCTGGTTGGATTTTAGAATCAGACTATCAGCCTCAGTATCAGAATGGATTTGTTCAAAATGGTTTAGATCATGTTCTGTTCTTTCCAATAGGGGCACGGCCAGTTTAGTTTACTCAAATTCCCGTCCAGCCTAGTCTATTCCAACTCAGTCCGACCTTCATAACCTAGCCAGCTTTCTCTTTCTTACCTCAAAGCCCAAGGCATATGGCCCAAAGCTCAATCCTTTCCCCTTTCCTGATGATCCCACCCATCAAAACTCAGCTCTCCCTAGGGTATTGGCCTGACCAAAATGCCTTCACTGCCTTTTACTCCAAGTTCTCCTCCATTTATCATGGCACCTTGAGGGATGACCTACCACCAAAACCCTTTCAATAACGAACTGATGATTGGTCCCCGATTTGATCAACCAACTCCTTATCCCTACAGTAAGTTTGTAGTCCCCGATCAGGTCACACAATCTCAGGGCGTGACACTCGAAGCAGTGCATCAACCAACCAATGACCAGCTCGTGCAACCTCCGGGCATGCCACATGAGGTGGAAGCTTTTCTGCGCCAACTGGTGATAACAGATCAGAAAGAAAGGGAACCCCAAGGAAATAGTGGTCAGGCTTCTAAGGGTTCTACATTACACCAAGTAGAAGGCTATAATGGACTAGGAATATTGCCATCTTAGGCTGAGGAAAGCCGATTCCAACTACCATTGTAAACCTTTAGATTTCACCCCTCAGTGTGATCTTCACCAAATTGAGAAAAGATGGTCTCATCAAACCCCTTCATGAGTATAGGCACCCAACGGAAGACGAGAAGGAAAACTTTTATGGATATCATGGTCAATCGGGACATTGCACTAATGGGTGTCGAACCTTGGCCCGAGCCATACATCGTCTGGTGAAGGAAGGAAAGATAGCCGAGCCAGATAGAATGCCTAGGGTTACAAAGTTTATCAATAGGGCAAGTATGACCGTTTTTGGTATACCTAAAGAAGCGAATGGCCCATAGGAACTCATTAAGGCTGTTGGTTCCAAGGACAAGGCCAAAGGAAAGAGGAAAATGTACCTTAACAATGACGCTAAGAAGATCAAGTTTGAGTGAACTAGGAAGATGGGAAATGTATGGCTTAGAAAAGACAATGATACCCCAGCTATAGCTCAAACCCCATCGACGGCCACCCAATCTTTTTTGACAATTGCTCCAGCCCAGTCTAACCACCCTCCTTTTATCTCAGAGAACCCCTATAAGCTACCACTCAAAACAATCTTTTTCCAGTTGAGGGAGGCTGGTTTTCTTAGGTCCCTTCATAAGTATAAGCCACCTAGACTTGAGAACGAGAACAACTTTTGTGCTTATCATGTTCAGGTAGGCTATCACACCGATAACTACAAAAACCTACTCAATGCTATACAATGTCTTGTAATGGATGGGAAAATTGTTGAATTGGAGAAGAACCCCAGTACTTTGCACCCCCTGCCAAATTTTAGCGACAAGTAGGGATGGTCGATTCCCACTCAAAGGCATGCTCTTGCAAGACCCTCCGCATGTGGAGGATGATTATCTTTAATATGTAATCTTTAGATTTGTTTGCTTTGTTTGGTTGAACAATTTTATGTGCAAAACTTTAAGCTCCATGATCAACTGCATTTTGTTACTTATATCATGTTTTTACCATTTGATCCACGCATTCATATTAACATACACATGATGCTTCCAGTATTCAGGATATTTTACTATATGAAATTAATTCAAGTACAACTGAAGGCTCTCAAGTGGTAATCATTTCCAATAATTTAACTCCTGTAAAACACATGTGAGATAATAAAGTGCTTAAAAATCGTGATAATGCTTTGCTTGGTCAGATTGTTGAACTCCATAGGTCCCTTCCAAAATTAACTCAGCAACCTCGCAATGGTACAATTCGAGCTACCAAAGTAGTGTTAACTGGTTCCCTAAAATGAAAAAATCACGGCATACATTTTCGCCCACCCACCCCTTTCCCTTCTCAAACCTTATCCAAAACTTCTCTGCTCTTCAGCCATCCTTTGCATGGGGGCATAAATGATTGGTGAACCCCGACCTCCATCACCATAGCCAAATCTTACACCAATGTCACCGCCAAGGAAATGACCAAACTCACAGAGAAACACATCTTCACCTAGCACAAATTTAACCCGCATCAAATCCCGCGAGCAACAAAGATCAGTCCCAAGGGGGCAACCACCGTCAAGAGAATAAAGTTTGAGAGTAAGTATCTTTACCCCACAAGTCATAGGCCAATCATACAACTAAAGTCGTAAAACAGCCTGTCAAGAAAACTAGCTAAACAAGCTACCAATCACTCTTTTGAAGGCACCAAGTAAAAAGCCCCCAAACCAAATGTCACTTGGTTTATGGAAATAAGGTACAGTTGAAACCCTCCACCATCAGTGCACAGGGAAAATTCGGGCCTAATCAGGAAGGACTGTACAAACTGCAGACTAAAGGAGCAATTAGAACAATAATCAAACCAATCAAGAAGGCACATTGCGAGCACCAAAACTCCCATAAACTAAACTCAATGTGGCAAGGTTACCCGATGTAACTTTAAAGGTCAGAATGAATCGAGTGATTCAGTGTGACAATCAAACGGACACTAAAAACCTTGGAGAATCTGTAAAAGCATGACCGAGGGCATAATAGCAAGTTAGATACCTAATACTCTTGCCAAAAGTCGTAGACCCGGTATTGAGGCATCTAGAACCTTCCAACACTGACACTAAGAAGGAGTTTAGATCAAATTGAGAAGGCTGTCGCATAGCCAAAGGCGGTACCAAATGAGCAGGGCAATCAAAGTCATGGGCATGAACGAGAGCGAGTTCATCGACCTAGTCAACCAGGACATGCTTAAGTGTTATCACACCTAATCAAAAGAAATAAATTAGAAAAAGTGGCACAACTAAAAATAAATATGATAATAACCCGCCTTTCTGTCTTTTACCAATCGGGCCAAAATTAGGGTGACACCCGACGGTCGGTATTCTACAAATCGGCCATGCAAAAATTAGCAGATGAGTCAATATTGCCCGCTGAACTGAAAATCCAAAAAGGGCGGTTCAAGCAAAAATTAGGGCATGAGAGAAGAATAGTGAGATGTTAACTTCAAAATCTGTGAAGGCTGGTTAACACCGGGAGTTTGATTAATGGAAATGATTGCCAACATCTTATACTCAAATTAAATTCATTCGATAAAAGTGTCTTTCGTACTGAAACCTCTATGCTTGTGATTGTATGAATGCCTAGTGACCAAGGGATGGAGACATCACAAGTAAGCTTAATGGAATATGCTCTAAGCTCATCAGTATTTCTTTTCGAAAATCCGGATAGACTGAAAACATCTAGGTCTATGCAATAGTCAGAATAAGTCTACTAGATTGAAAACCCGAAAAGGGTGGTCCAGGCAAAAATTAAGACAAGACTCGATAGATTGAAAACCCCTTGAGGTAGTCTATGCAAAAGTTAGAGTACAAAAAGATAAGGGAAAATAATAAAAATAAGAAGGAATAAAGATAGCAAAAAGATAAGCCCGAATTTCTCCAGTTTCTTCTAGTCCACATTTCCCAGGCTTTGCAGAAAGCCCCATAGCTACTGGTTATGGCTTGCCATGGCTGAATTTTGTAAAATGTCCGAAATTGGATTTCTGGGCAAGTGATATCGCCGGCGATGTTGAAGATGACTCCTGTGATATGGAATAGGGATGGGCGATATCACTTGATGGCGTCGGCAGTATGGAGTGTGGGCAGCTTTGCCTATATTATTTAGTAGGGTGATATCGCTAGTGACATCAGTAATGCCGCCGGTGATATGGGAGAACTTCCCGGTGACATCAGAACCATCTTCACCAATTTTGACCTATGCAAAAACCTATAAAAAGCTATGTAACCGATTTCCAAAACCTAATCAAACGCAAATCCATTTTATTCAAAATAAAAGCCCGAAGGCGCAAGTCATCCAAACATCCCAAACACCTAGCCTAATAAAACCGAAATCAAGCAACAGTCCAAATTATTCAAACCCAATTTATCAAGGTCATCCAAACCAAAGCAAAAAAGAACTAAATAGCTATCTAAACCATCCCAACACCACTGGATGGATGAGAGGAGACATTTGGGTCATCCACGAGCCATCGATTATCCATATCTTTATCCTCGTCCCTATCCTCTGTCATCGGAATGCTACTAGACTCCTTAGGCATAGTAGGTGGGCGCCGACTGACCGACATCTTCACTCCTTTATGGCTAGTACTACTCGGGTACGCGAGATCCAAATATTTCTTGCTCCTCCTCTCATGTACCGAAGCCTCCAATTACCCTCAAGCTCACCCACACGACATCAGAGTGCTACAGTTTCCTCCTCATATCTCCGTCGGGCAACATCGGCATCCAATAGTGAAAGGGCTAAGAAATCCTGTAGATAGGAGAAACAACAATAATGCATATGATTTATAGTATCCATACATGCGTCTTATCTTATTTTAACATGTCATAATAGGGAATATACCTGAACAAGCAAGGATTGACTAATAAGAATGTCCCTAGGAGCAAAGGCATTCCCGGCCAACCGCCCTGTCTTGCTCCAAGCAACCTAAAGAATCTAAAGGGGCAATCAGAAGAACTCCATAAAAGGGTTATCACAGGAATATGTTCAGAATTATACAGAGCTTATATAGGTGGTATTTTCTAGCATGAAGATCGGTGCATGCCAACTCGGGCCTATATTTTTAGGCCGAAACTCGCCCCTTGAATTCATTAGAATGAGCTAGCTCTTTAGAGGATTGGACAGGCGCCCCTTTATGAAATCAACACCCTCGGGTATGCCGGAGTGTTGTGTCCCGCTGTAATCATCATAGGCCTCTCTTCTGTGGGGGTTCCTGAAAAGCATAAAAGGAATGCATAAATAACCATTTTCAACCCAAACAATTACCAATACCTATACATAAACATAACCATACCCTAAAAGAATGGTGCTCCTTATGAGACGTTGGTACATTCCCAACAGCCACGTCCTCACCTACCTCGCCCTCTCCCACGGGTATCCTCAGCTTCTTCTTCTCCCTCCTCCTCCTCTTCTTCTTGCTCCACAACATCATATACTAAACCCTTGAGCCGCCTTTTCTCCTCCTCCATCTTTTGCTTATTGTGATACTCGATTGTGTCATTCTTTTTTATGCAAGGGCAAATAGGGAGTAAGCGCTACTGATGGTGCTTATAAGAGCCTAGAACGCTTGGGATGACCTAACCATTCCCCACAACGTAATCGGCTTTGTCAACCATAGATGTGATCACCAGTCTAGCAATAGTAGCAACAAACCTCCAACTCTGAACACCAAGTACCACTGTGGTGACAAGGGGCACTCCATCACAAATTGGCAATTGTCTACCTCTTTTTGAACCCTGGCCACCTCTGTCAAGTTCTCTACCCCATCGAAGGGATCGAGAATAACCTGACTCAACAACCAAGCAAGAAATAGATGTAAGCTAATGTAAATTCATAAACACTTTTTGTCTACTAATGTTTTGTTTTAAGTGTGAAACAGGGACTAAGTCAAAAGATCGCTTATCGAGCTCAAAAGCTCAATCCTCAAAGACTCTAGGTAGCTCGTAGAATACTTGGCTTTCCCATCGATGCCACCACACCACCGGGCAAGAAAGTGAGAACTCTGTGGCCCGGTAGCCTTGAACTTAACCGATGGGAGGATCTGATGCTCAAAGGCCTAAGCCTGCATAAGTAAATAATTGGTCAGTCTAAAACATCCACTGTAAATGAGGCACGTACATCAAACCAAGAAAATTGAGCAAAATGCTTTCGAGGAAGGTATACCTGTAATAGCAAGTGGCTGAGGTAGAGGGCCTTCCCCATCTTTCACGCACCTGCATCCAGTCCATGGTACACTAGTGCCTGGATGGCCCTCAGCAAATTCTTCTTACTGATGCTCGCTACATCCTCAATGACAGATATCAGCCCAGAGTCGATCTTGCTCCCTAAGATAAGGAAGAATAACATAGGGAGTAAGGAAATCATGAAAGAGCGAACACAAGCATCTCTATCATCCTAGGGTACACCATTCACTCTAGTCCAGTATTGGTACAGCTTGCCATAGGATAGTCGTCCTGAGACAGGCTTCAAGCCAAACAGTTGCTTCACTTGCCTCACCACAGGCTACTCGGTATGATAATTGTCCATATATGCGTCAAAATGAATGACCTCATCAGTCCATGGGAGCCCGGTCATAGCTATAACATCAGAAGGTGTGATAGTCACCTCCCCAAACAAAAAGTGAAAGGTATGGGTGATTTCAGACCACTTCTTCGTAAGAGCCATCATGGTCGGGTGGGAAAGCTTCGACATTAGCATGGGCATGATTCGGGCTAAGTCTCTAAAACCCATCTCGTTAATAGCCAGCATAAGTTCGGGATCCTTCTCCATCGATTGTACCCATACCCCCGATATATATCAGTCCGTACGGCTGTAAAAATTAGAAGTGATCAGATAAGTCTCAGTTTTTTTCAATCTCTATCATCTGCCAAAAGGCTACTGATGTCGCTTCTGCTAGAAGCGATGTCGCCAGCGACATCATCCATACCGCTGGTGATATGGATGATATCACTGGCTGCATCACTTTAAGTAGAAATGGCATCACATCTTCTTAGGCCTTTTTACGAGGCCAGATGTCACTACCGATATCACTCATGTCATCGGCAACATCAAACCTGTGGCCAGAATCTAGTTTTGCCCTAAAATCTCACTCATTGCACCAAAACCACAACAATCATATTTAATCGAATCATAAGCCTAAAAATAGTAAAAAATTTAACCTAAAACATGCAATATTAGATTATAATCAATCTATTTCACGCTTATAACTCTAATCATGGCACGATTTCGAGCCTAAGGTCGAAATCAAAACTTAACCTAAAAAAGGAATTTCGAGTTTTGTAGGATTACCTGGACATAGCAAAGATATTTCTTCTTATCCAAGGTCAGGTCGGGCAAGTTATCCCTCGCCTTGGCAGTCGACTTCCCTTTGATAGCCTTAGCAATTCTCTTCATGATTGGGGTTGAAAGAGAATAAGAGTTTTGATTTTCAAAGAGAAAAGAATGATAGAAGAAGATGGAGGGGGTCGGCAGTTCTGTCTGTGTAATGGGGGAAGAAAAAGAGTTTTACTCTTTTAAAACCCCCATGTGGAATTTGAGAAGTTTTAATTTATCTAAAACTGCCAGTCCTTATCGCCGTCGGGATCAACTCAAACCGCCAATAACATTACTCATGCCGCCCTCGACATTACCTCGATAAATTTGAATTTTGATTTTGTTTGACTAGTCAAAGCTG
This sequence comes from Euphorbia pulcherrima, assembly GCA_947683365.1. Lineage (NCBI taxonomy): Eukaryota > Viridiplantae > Streptophyta > Magnoliopsida > Malpighiales > Euphorbiaceae > Euphorbia > Euphorbia pulcherrima. The sequence continues at coordinate 25,780,274 of CANTUS010000004.1, forward strand.
CCATGTGGCACTCACATCGTTGGCGGCATCAAGTCAAATTGCCAACGGCATCACCTATGTCACCGGCCATATCGACTCCTCTCCCTGCACTTTTTACCCATTTTTGGTGAAATCCCAGCTCTACCCCTGACATCCCAAGACTTTCAAAACCCTTTTTCTCTTTTTACATTTTTACTGTTGATCGAAGGGGCAAAATTATTTTTATTTCAAAAAATGAACAAGCAGTAAAAATGTCATCTAAAATCTTTCTAATCTTGCAGGCACCAAACCACAATCACAAACCTAATATGCTCATTCTGTAAGCCAACTAGAGATTACGGCATGGCCCGATACATGTCAATCTTTGGGTTCACCCCTGAAATGGCAACTGGAGGTCCCTGATACAGTCTCTATATATACCACCCTTTGGTTCACCCCTGGAATGCCAACTGAAGGTCTGTGATATAGTCTCTATACATATCACCCTTTGGGTTCACCCCTGGAATGCTAACTGAAGGTCCCTGATATAGTCCCTGTATGTATCACCCTTTGGGTTCACCCCTAGAACACCAACTGAAGGTCCTTAATACAGTCTTTATACATGTCACCCTTTGGGTTCACCCTTGGAATGCCAACTGAAGGTCCCTAATACAGTCTTTGTACGTATCACCCTTTGAGTCCACCCCCAAAATGCCAACTGGAAGTCCCTGACACAGTCCCTATACATGTCACCCTTTGGGTTGACCCCTGGAAATCCAACTGAAGGTCCCTGATACAGTCTCTATACGTGTCACCCTTTGGGCTCACCCCTGGAACACCAACTAAAGGTCCTTGATATAATCCCTGTATGTGTCACCCTTTTGGTTCACCCCTAGAACACCAATTGAAGGTCCCGACATGACCCCATATATGTTGCCTTTGGGTTCACCCCTCCAAGATCATAGCATGACCCTATACATGTCATTTTCAACCGCCATCCTATCATCCCCAAGACTTCTAAAACCCTTGTACTTTTTTACATTTTTACTGTTGATCGAAGGGGAAAAAATATTTTTTGTTTCACAAAATCGATTAAGCAGTAAAAATGTCATTTAAAGATTGGTCTAATCTTTTACTTATCGCTTGTTATAGGAACTACACTCCAATAATCCACTAAGCATAAGTCCGACTAAGGGGCAATCTCTTCGCGAAGATTAAGCCCAACCAAGGGGCAACCAATTCTCAAAGCATAAGTCCGACCAAGGGGCAATCTCTCTGCAAAGCTCAAGCCCGACCAAGGGGCAAACAATCCATAAAGCACAAGTCTGACAAAGGGGAAACCTCTCCGCAAAGCGTAAGTCCGGCCAAGGGGCAACCAATCCATAAAGCACAAGTCCGACCAAGGGGCAACCAGTCCACAAAGCTCAAGTCCGACCTAGGGGCAAACCAGTCATCCATCAGGTATCATTCTTATGCCTTGCTCTTTTATGCGATCATACTGACATATGGCAGTAGTAATCCCCCAAGGGGTAGCCTGTGAGCACAGGATTTTGCAGTCCCTCTCGTGAGAAGATGATGATGTATTCCTGATTTTATTTCTCATAATAAAAATTCTTTGGAGTTTATTATTACCGATATAAAATTCCCCCCGAATTTTATTTCTCGTAAGAATTCAGTTCGGCGTGTCCGATAATGCATCCGGTAGGAGTTTGAACCGATGATTTGCACCAAAAATTAAATTAATCTATAAATATCCATTAAAATATCATTAAAATTCAAAAGGATGCCTTTTAACCCGCTTTTTTACCCCTTTAGTAGCTTTTTTGGCTTGTAGGCCTGTTGGCAGTCAGCCTGTAGGAAGCTGATGCCACCGGCGGTATCCCTCATGCCACGGTGATATCACTATGTCACCGGCAACATGGCTAAATCGGGCTTCTATAGAATGCTCTCTTCTTCTTCCTTGGGCAGACTCTTTTTTGCCATTTTGGTGAAAATGGCTGAAAGGTCTCGAAGACCACCCATATTTGCCTATAAAAACACACCTTAGGGTTTCAACTGAAACAATGACATATCTGAATTTTACTTGAGTGTTTTAGAGTGAGAAAATTAATGTTAGTGAGATAAGAAGTAGAAAAGGTAAGAAAAGGGATTCTAATCCATTTTTCTTGGTTTTTTCTTCTTTGAATTCTCTTAGTTAATGTTTAAAATCAGTAGACTTTAGGTTAAAATCAACTTAATAGGAATATAGAGACATAAATCTTCAAATTTACTGCCCAAATCATCTTTGCAAGCTCCCCGGAGGTGTTCCTTGGATCTCGAAGAGGTGGATTCACGGCCCTGAGGTAAAATCCTGAGTCTCATAGTTGTTTCGCTTCTTTCTTACTTATTTATGTTGTTTTGTGCTTGTTTTTGGGTTTTCGATCATTTTTTGCCATTACCTACTACTGCTGCAAGAACCTGAAGCCACCGGAGGAAAGTGAAGCCTCTGTCGATATCAACCATGTCACCAATGGCATCATTGATACTGCCAGGGACTTCACTTGCCTCCAAAGGCCTCATCTTCTTGTCAGACACTTTCTTTATGGTATCTAGAAAGTCATGTATCCTACCTGTATGACTAATACTGCTAGCGACATCACTAATACGGCTAGCGGTATCAATCATGCCGCTGATGGTATCAATCATGGCGCCGGTGACATGATCTTCTAGATAACTATTTTATTTCATTTATTTCTGACCTAGTTATATTCCCGAAGCTAGGGTATACAGTGCAATGATGAAGGTCCAAAACCTTCTAAAAATAGACCCCACCTCATGAGTGGTACCGAGAGTACCTAAGGCAGCTTCACTGATATTGGGTAACAAGCTTATCCCACTGCACATTCCCTTCAAACTATTAGTTCAAAACTATATGGACAAAGGAGAGACACTTACAGTAATTTGTTTCATTTTTAGGTGATTGCATGAGTGAGGCTCGGGATAGTCGTTCATTCAGATACTTGGATGTTTTGATGCTTATTACTTTGACCTAGATAATGATGTGATTGTTTACTTTCTTGATTGTTTTGATTGATTGATGTGGCCGCTAGATGTATGCTAGGCACGGTAGATGCTTGATTAGGGACAGCTTAAATTTGAGTGCTCCTAAAATTATCAGAATTAATGGAAATCATGCATTGTTTGGCAGGTGATTAGGGAGTAGGGATTACTGATGGCGACCCACAACACTCGACTGAGGCAGTTTCTGAGGACTTTGGGAGGTCCTGATTGGATGAGTTTGGAGAGTTTTAGAGTGGCGGGACTCTAATATATTGCATGTCAGCCACTCGACGAGCCCTTTCTTCATGTGGCGTTCATGTACTGGGACCCTATAGATCAAGTATTCCACTTCCTAGGATTTGAGATATGTCCACTGGTGGAGGAGTTCCATGCTATTCTCAGGATGACTCGCCCCCACGGTATATGGTTTGCCATGCCGAAGGCGGTTTTTGGGTACGGGCACGTTTTGACTGGGTTATAGAAACTGGATTCTCTTGTGACATTCCGCTCTCAGATCCTAGGATCACCGGGGTTTGACCTCGGCAGGGTGCTTGATTGGCGCTTGGTTGCCCCTAGGCTACACATCTCTTTTCCATTCATGGCGGCTCTACTACTGATGGCTGAGTTTATTTGGGGGTCAGTGCCATCGCTCCTTTTCGGTCAGTCTCGGTCATCGAACGCATGTATGAGGGTATTTCTCCACTATTCATTAGGCTGGCTGAGACGCTGACCCATATAGATAGGGCTACCAACGATCTTGATCTCATTGGTGACCATTTTTGTACCCTACAGGTATGCTTCTAACTGAACCCTCAAATTGGAACTGAACCCAAAACTGAATCTGATACTGAATCTAATATTGAATCTGATACTAAATCTGATATTGAATCTAATACTGAACTTGATACTGAATCTGAAACTGAATTTGAAACTGAAATTGATGCTGAATCTGAAATTGAATCTAATAATGAATCTATAAGTTTGGCTCACGGAGAAGCTATCTTTCGTTCGGGATCCTCAGGTGGACTCGGGTAGGTATGGTCCTCAACACTATCATGAAAGATCTAGTGTCCATCACAATTTGATACCTGAGGAATGGATAGAGGTCATGGAGGGGTTAGCTAAGACCGACATATGCTGGGTATGTATAGTAGATAGCAGCGGCGGTGGTTGTTTCCAGCTGGTAGGACTTACACTGTTTACCCACTATGCACCTTATCGCTTATGCTGATAGTAGGGATAGGGATAGGGAGTACCTTAGAGACTGAAGAGCTTCAATCCTTGGCAGTATTCACCCGATCATCTCGATCATGCCAGATGGGTATGGGTGCGCTGAGTGATGCATCGGACTTTGGATTACGACAGGTTGGGCGCTATCACTACTGATGGTACCTACCGAGGATGGTTACGGGCCGTAAAGAGATTTTGGATGGTGCAGGTGGGACCACAGGTAGTGGGGGCTTAAGCCTCAACCCTGGGTAAGGCAGGAGAGCCTAATTCGATCTTTCGATTCTGATTATGATGATGATGATAATGATGATGATGATGAGGGAGCAGGTCCTTCCGAGTGATTGATGACGATCACATCCTATCTTTACATTTATTTGTCTTTACTTTTGCGTAAACCCGAACATTATGTTGGGCTCATCAGACTTATTTTTACGTTTATTATTTTTGAGTGTCCTAACTTTTGCCTGGACCGCCCTTTTTGGGTTTTCAATCCAGCGGACTTCCCGGCTTTTGCATAGACCTAGTTGTTTTCAGCCTATCGAGAATCATGCCTTTTCATTATTTATTGTTATTTACTGCTCATTGTGTGATTACCTTATTAAGTGACATAGCATCCTGAACTCGATTTATCTGCAACATTTCGCAATTGGGGCCCAATAAACTCATTCACGCATAAGCACAAGAATTTGGTAAAGAGTGACATTCCGATTAATTGAAGTATGTTTGAGTACATAATGATGATAACCATTTCTACTGAGCCAAACTCTAGTGTTAACTAGCCTATACAAGTTTTCTAGCCAACACACTCTCTTAGCTCACTTTTACCCTAATTTTTGCCCAAATCGTCCTTTTCGGGTTTTCAGTCTGGCTGGTCATGTTGCACCCTAACTTTTGCCTAATTGGTTTGTAGAATACCAACTAGTGAGATACACCCTAAAATTTGGCCGGGCAGTAGAAGACAACTCATCGAGTGTTTTATTTTATTTATTTATTTTTTATATGTCGATTTTCTGGATTTGATTCATTTGATTCAAATATGATAATGCTTCAACCGATCCTGATTGATTGGGTTGGCGAACTCATTACCATCCATGTCCATGATCTTCATTTCGCCTTTAATGAGAACTTTCTTGATCACGTAAGGTCCTTCCCAATTCGGTTGGAACTTCCCCCTTAGGTCAGTGTTGGTAGGCTTTACTTGCTTTAAGACTAGATCACCAGCTTTCATCAGATATCTGAGATGCTTGACTCGACTGTTATAGGCTCTTACCATGCGCTGTTGATACATCTGAAGACTGTCCAAAGCCTTCAAACATTGCTCATCCATGGTGTTGAGTTATTCAAACCTTGCTTTAGCCCATTCGGCTTCTTCCAATTTAGATTCGATTGTGACACTCACAGATTTCATCTCAATTTTGACTGGCCAAACTACTTCCATACCGTAAACTAAGGAGAAAGATGTCTGGCTTGTGGGAGTTCTGATGCTCGTTCGGTAACCCCAGAGAGCAAAAGGTAATTTATTAGCCCAATCTTGGTAACTGGCGATGGTTTTAGAAAGGATCTTCTTAATAGACTTGTTAGCTGCTTCAACCGCCCCGTTGGCTTGAGGATGGTAAGGGGAAGATTGGTGATGCTTAATCTCGTACTTCTCAATCAAATCAGTGGTTGCCCCGTGAAACTGAACCCCATTATCTGATACAATGTGGTGAGGCAGACCATACAGAGCAAAGATGTGCTTCTCTATGAATTTGGCCATTTTCTTGGCGGCAATATTGGTGAATGACTTGGCTTCTACCCATTTTGACAAATAATCCACTGCTACGATAATGAAGCGATGTCTGTTAGATGATGATGGCTGAATCTCACAAATTATATCTATCCCCCACGCCGAGAATGGCCAAGGAGTAGATAATTAGTGGAGCTCGGTAGGGGGGAGATGCTAGATATCTCCATAGATCTGACACTGGTGACATTTTTGAACCTTAGACACACAGTCGGCGATTAGAGTTAACCAAAAGAACCCCATCCATTGAATCTTCTTAGCCAAGGCCAGGCCATTCATGTGTGATCCATAATCACCCGAATGAACTTCACCCACAACCCGACGAGCCTAAGATTCGGTCAACCACCTGAGTAGCAAACCGTTAGAAGTCCACTTGAAGAGATCATTGTCAACAATTCTGAACTAAAATGCCAATTTGCGGAGAGTAGTTTGATTAGAATCAGTATCATTCTCGGGATACTGACCATGACGGAGAAATTACACAATGTCTAAGTACCAGCAGGGTTCAGCACCGATGGAGAAGACTTAAGCAATGTCGCATGAATGGTAAGGAACCTTCATAGAAACTAAGATTAGAGGGCGAATGGGTTGGTGCAGGAGGTGTTCCCACATCGAAGCTAGTGTAGCTAACGAGTTGGCCATCTGATTTTCGTCTCAAGGAACGTGCTGATATAGACAAGTGTTGAATTTAGTTGATAAATCCCAAATGGCATTAACATATGGATGAAGAGACTCTTCTTTGATATCTCAGTCCCCTACAACCTGACGGATCACCAAAGTTGAATCCCTAATCACAAGAACATGCTTTGCCCCTACAAGCAACAGGGCATCAAGACCAAAAAGGCAAGCTTTGTATTCGGCCCCATTATTGGTAGTGGGAAATTCCAATTGCTTAGATAGAGGGATGACCTCATTGTCGGGTCTGAATAAGATAACTCCAAGGCCTGCACCTAAGCTATTCACGACTTCGTCAAAATACATAGTCCACATGGGCTTTGCAACATCAATCATAGCTAGTTGTTCATCTGGAAAGTCCAAGCTCTCAACATAATCGGAATCGAGACCTTGGTTTGCCAAAAATTCCACAACTGCTCCACCCTTGATAACCTTCTTCATTACATACTAAATATCAAATTCAGAAAGCAGCAGTAACCATCTAGATAACTTTTCAGCCAAAGTTAGTGACTGATAAAGATATTTCATTGGGTCAACCTTAACAACCGCCTGAACCTTGTATGACTGGAAATAATGGCGTAGCTTCTTAGTGACCCATACTATAGCTGCACATGTCTTTTCAACTATCGAATAACGGGTTTTGGAATCCAAAAGCTTCTTACTCAAGTAATATACTGCGTGCTCTCGCCTATTGTCATCTTTCTAAACCAACATTGCCCCTATAATAGAATCATCGATTGCTAAGTACAGAATCAGCGGCTTGCCGGGGGTAGGAGGTTGAAGGACGGGTGGTTTAAGAAGATAGGCCTTGATTCTGTCGAAGGTAATCTGACAATGCTCATCCCATATGATCAGCTAGCGCTTTCTCAACAACTTGAAGATCTGCTCGTAGATGGTAGTAAGACGGGCGATGAATCGACTGACATACCGAATGGAGCTGAGAAAAGATCGGACTTTTTTTCTGTCTTAGAAATGGGCATATCCCTGATGGCCTTGATCTTGTCGGGATCCATTTCATTGCCTCTCTGACTGATGACGTGACCCAGAAGCTTCCATGATATAACCCCAATACACACTTCTTCGGGTTAAGGCGTAAGTTGTATTTCTCAGTACAAGTCATAAACCTATCCAAAACCTCGGGGTGTTCTTCCTTAGTTGCAGATTTGTCTAGCATGTCATCCATGTAGACCTCAACTTCTTTGTGGAACATGTCATATAAGGGTGGTGATGGCTTATTGATAGGCTGCCCCAGCATTCTTCAAACAAAACGGCATAACTCTATAGAAGTACACTCCTCATTCTGTGATGAAGGCAGTCTTAACTTTGTCAATAATATCAAAGAGAATCTGATTGTATCCTAAAAATCCATCCATAAATGAATACATCACAGCCCTAATAGCACTGTCAACTAGGACTTCGATATGGGGTAGGGGGAAATCATCCTTCGGAGAAGCTTTGTTCATATCCCGATAATCAACATAAACCCTTACTCTTTCATCTTTCTTCACGACTGGAATAATATTAGATAACCAGGTCGGGTACTCAATGACTTCAACATGCTTGGCTCAATCATATTAGCAACCTCGGCCCTAACCTTGTCATCCTATTCTAGTCTTAATCGGCGGAATTTCTACTTGACAGGATGGAAGTTTGGATCGATCAGAATGTAATGCTCGTTGACATGATGATCGGCACCAGGCATGTCCATATATGACCAAGCAAAAGCGTTAACATGATCCTTTAGCACTTTTATTATCTCTCTTTTTATTTCAGGGTTTAAGTCATTAGAAAGGGTTACCATTTTAGGGTTATCATCTGTAATCAAATTTATTTTAGTTAGTGAAACATCATGAATACCAAATACGTTATACTTATGAGAAAATGAATGCATGGCCCGTCGGGCGAAACATCAAGCAAATAAGTGAAATCAGAATCTTTCATTGAATTAAAGGCCATATAGGCTATATTGTTCTTATAAAAAACACTGGAAATATTAAAAGTTACATTATCATATATAGAATCATCCTCCATATGCAGAAGGCCTTGAGCAACGGCATCAGTAGCTTTAACACCCTCGGTAGGCTCAATAAGCAGGTTGTCCAAGTCGAGACCCAAAGTCTTCTCTTGCTTAGCAGTCAACTTGTCTCCTTCAGTCGCTAGAGACCTCATAATCTTCTTTACAGCCTCAGCCAGACCATTGGCTTCATCATTCACCTTCCATTTTTTCTTAAATAGAACAAACATGACCTTTGGCAGGATAGCCATGGCATCTTTGACTTCTTGATCAACAGGGTTCTCTTTATTGAAGTCAGAATACATCTTCTCTTTCTCTTTCACATCAGCATAGATGGTGGAAATGGTATTCTCAAATAGAGGCTTCTTCTCACTAATCAAACAGTCTTCCTCAAAATCATACACATCTTTGAAGACCTTAAAACTGAGCCACACCTGACTATTGTACTCAACAGGCTTGGGCTCACCTTTGTAGGGCCTCTTCCCTTGGATTTCATAAATAGTTACCATGTTACAGTATATGGGGTGAATGCACCTATAAGTCTTCCTGGGTGTATAGCTAAGTCCAGAAAGCATCGGATACCTCTTCACTCCAATAAGGTTAATGATGCCTTCGAGATACTTTCCTAACCCATTCCCGGCTGCGTGGCCATGCCTCTTCATCATCTTTCGAGCAGTGGATGAGTAGCACTGATAACATAGAGCTTTTGTCTTTCCATTATGAATGACAGCTACTCGGAATCTAGATTTCTCATCGACTTCTATAACAACCATAACAGAGGCTTGATCAGCTTCAATAACCTTGATCTTACCATCCTTACCCGGGACCTTGATCTTTTGATGGAGCATCGAAGGGACCACCCACACAACATGTATCCAAGGTCGTCCTAGAAGCAGAGAGTAAGTGACAAAAATGTCAAGAAAAGTGAACTGAATCTTGCTAAAGATCTCCCCGGTAGTTACCTTGGCCTTAAAAACCCCAATTACTACATGCTTAGAATCATCATAACCATGGATGATAGTGTTAGACTTCTCAAGCATGGCCTCAGAAAAACCCTGGTGAGGAAGAATCTTGAGAGGACAGAGGTTCATAGCAGACCCATCATTGACCATCACACACGGAACAGTTTTGTTGAAAATCTAAACACAGATGAACAAGGCTCTATTGTTGTCCTTCCCCTTGGGCTGGAGATCTTGGTTGGAAAACATTATAGGCTCATCCGATCTCGAAAGTAGGATCCCCTCCCCAACTAGATTACACATCTCAATAACAAAAATAGTAGGCTTCGGTTTAAGTTCTAGAAGCCTCTTAATCAGAGCCTCGCAATGAAGATTAGAGCTAAGGATAAGCTGCCAGATGCTGTAGTGGGCTTGGGTATTCTTCAACTAAGTAATAAGAGGATCGATGTCGAGACTCATCTCAACTTGAGGAGGGGGAGATGGAGGCCTAGTAGAGGTACAAACTGACTTCTAAATAGGATCATCCTCAAGATGAAGACGATTATCCTTAGGCTGGTATACTCGACCACTTTGAGTAACATTCAGAATACCATCAATCTTAACCACCTTGGTAGCTTGAGTCTCAAGCAAGTAGGATGGCTCATCATAAATCAAGGATGAATCTTGGAGCTCATACTCATCCACATTAAAAGCTTCTTCTTTATATTCATCATCTGAATATTTCCCTTTCAACAAATAATTGCCAATGTTGAACGACACATCCTTCTCACTTTGCCCCCATTTCTTCAATTTCCATGGAGCTTACCACAAGATTAGACTATGAGATCATATCAAATGAAGTTCGATGGAAGGCCCGACTCGATAGCCATCACAAACTCTTCCGTAACAATCTTCAGAACTAATTCCTCACTAAGACCAGAATTGATCATAGAGAAGTTGCCATCAAATTTTGGCAAAGGTTTTCCATAGTACTAGGCTTTTTGGCAGGTTCATCAACCTTTCCTTCTTTCACCATGCAGGAATGGCCGTAAATAAACTCCAGCACTGGTCTGTTGTATGCCCCCTCTGAACATGGTATTTGCAAAAGTTGCCCCTCTCTTTGGTGGTAGGTGCTCGGTACTCTCATAAGGAATCGATCTTGCCTGCTTCTCTCATCTTAGCAAAGATGACACCTAAGGGTAACTTTTAAGGAGAGACAAGGACATTCTTACGAGGAGCTGCTACTTAAACCACTGACACTTCCTCTTGAGCCACCACTTGAACAGCAAGTGCTTTGCCTTTAGCAGGAGCAGGGGCTACTTCACTAGATTCATTTTTCTTATACTATGGCTGATTTCCACCTTTGTACGACTTGTCCTTCTCTTCCCAGTGCTAAATCTTCTCGGCCTTCTTGAAGACCTAATTATAAGTCTCATAGGAGTCCAATTCCATCTCCTTACAGATTACAGGGAGAGCCCTATCTAGCAACTTCAGAATCATTTCCTTCAAGCAAAGCTTCTATTTCAACAAAACTTGGGTGGCTATCCACCGATTGAAGTAAGATTTGAAATTTTTGCCCAGCTTTTGCTTAACGGCTTCAAGGTGCTGAATAGTTGTTTCCATTATAGAATTGAAATCGTAGTGGGAAATCAAGGCTTCAAACATGAGCTTTCAATTAAGAATCATCTATTCAGGGAGAGTATTATACCATTTGAGAGCCGGCCCTGACAGAGTACACGGGAATAACTTGGCAAGAACCTTGTCCCCTATCTTCTGGACACATATAATCCATTCATACATCATGATGTGGGACTTAGAAGGTCCCTCTCTAGAGTACGGCTCCATTCGAGGCATCAAGAAGTTCTTGTGGACCCAATCTGTGTCCCTTTCCTCTTCTTTCTCTTTGTTCTTACCCAGAAGCTATCTCAGAAAGGCCACCATTTTGGGTGTCACGCCCGGAGGCTGCATGGACTGGTCAGATGGTGTCATGCCCAAAGGCTGTGTGACCCAGTCGTTGGGCACTAAGGTTAAGTAGGGATCTCGATCTGAGGAAGGGCAAATGGATTCTGAGGTTAAGTTGTCTCGCAAAAAGTGACCACTAAGCTAGGAGGATAGGGTACAAAGACGGTCAGCTGCACTGGAGGAACAACAAATCCACTCGAGGGGACTATCATCTGAGGAGTAAATCCCCCTGAGAAAGTACGGAGAATAGGAGACTGGAGAACAGGCCTTGAGTTCAAAGGAGGAAAGCCAAAAGTTGGTGGAGCCAAGGATGAGGGAGGCTAAGAGGAACTCTGCCCAAACTAAAACTGGCTCTATTGGATAGGTCAGATGGGCGGTACCGGATGAAGGATAGGAGGAGCTTGAATTGACAAAATCTGACCCAAACTATTCTGGCCTGAATCATTCTGAGCTGCCCCATTCTGAATAATCCCAAACTATCCCTAAGCTTGAGAAAATGACCCTGATGGTCCCTAAACACTCATTTCTTCTCTAAGAGCCGAGTGAACCTAATCTTGGATGGTATTTCTAAAGAGATCAGATTGGAGAAACTGAGCCATGGCATTGGCTAACCGTACACCCATCTGAGACAGACACTAACCTTGACTCTGATGAGGTGGGGAGGGAGAGGGAGAAGGAGTGCTCTTATGAGGTGCATCATTCAAACGTGGATCAGACATGGTAGGGAGATCTAATTCTAACACTGAACTCACTAGCCGGTGAATCAAACGGCGGTCGAGTTATAACCAAAGAGGGCTACAGCGGCGAGGATGTCTGGGTCTAACTGAGAAACCGGAAGATGATCAGCCCAAATTGAACCATGTATGAAATGGATGATTACACAATTATTCAAGTGATGAATTTTATATATGGGGTGGCTTAGAGAGCTAGAGAGCAGAAGAGCTAATGATGCGAAGCTTAACCCTAAAATACATGAGACGTGCAAATTCCTAGTCATGCCTAGCGAACTAGGTATGGGTCCTCAGGACTTGAACGATCTCAAGCATTTTCTTAAATTCCCCCTTCAAGCAATGGGAGAGTAGAGGTAAGAAAAAACTGAAATTAAAAGGTCGGCAATAGGCGGCCTATGCATGAAATGTGTATGTATAGGCACAACATAAGTAGCACATGAAAGCAAATAAACCACTTCCAACCTTATGACTCCCACAAAATGCAATTTGGAATCTGGGGTTAACTCTAGCACTAGGAAATGGAAAGAGAGTATGCGACCTAGATCTAAATCATTTCGGTGACCTATGGGGAATTTTCTATGGTTAGATTTATCGCGATTCATAGTCTCAAATTATTGGTGTTGTGGAACGACACTGTAGAAGGGTCTCATTTACCTTGATTCCGTGTAACTCAACCACTCCTCAAATGAGTGCGACCGTGGGAATTACACATTGGTTAAAATGAGTGATCCATCCACAAATAGCCCCAAATCCTAGTGAGCTTGAGGTATACAAGTGAGCTTCACGGGGTGATAAAAATCGCACCGTAATTTTTGGTCTCAACTAAAGCGCTGGATTCAAAAGGCATAAGAAATAAAGCATTGATTTAAAAAACAATTTCAGCACATCATCAAAATCCTTTAACCAAAATGTTGAAAAGAAAGATTTTTCCAAATTTTAAGTTAAGAGAAAATCCCTAGCAGAGTCGCCATTGTGAGCTAGCGACCTCTTTCCCGCCCGCGGGGACTACATGAGATGCGTAGCACGGGGGGGCAAAAATGCAACAAGCGCCGTGAAGCATGATAAGGGAGAATCCTTATTTTAGCGTGATGATAATGATAATGGAAAATGATGTTGAAGTTGATATTTGGATCCAATTTAGGTGTTAAAAGATATGAGACTTGAAATCTAGTATTTTAAGACAGAGTCGCCACCCGGTTTAGCTCTACTGGTAATTTGGTTACTATATTCCCACCACATTGTTGGACTGTACCTTAAAATGGGAGATTCCAAGTTCGGATGATGTTGCCTATTTTTCATTTTATTAAATCAAATGTTCATATTTTAATAAACTCAACTTCAGTTCTTATGCAATTTAAATTTGGTTGTTGTTTAGAGTTTTCATTTTATATGCCATACATCACACAAAAGCCATAAATAAAGCAAATAAATAATTATTACAAGGCTTTACAAATACCTATACATTTTTCTAATGCGAAAAAAGTAAATAAAGCCGTAAATTAAAAAATCGGTGAAACCGAGTTTTGACCGAGCTTACCAACTCAGTCCTGACTCCGAACGAGGCCAAACGTATGAGAATAATCCCAAGTAAAGTATGAATAAATAAAGGGCGGAAAATAACACACAAAACAGATTTAAACATCGAGAAACGATTATAATGTGGTTTTTACATGAGAAAACCTCGATTTAAGCCAAGTTTACACAATTTAACTGGTTAAACGATCAATTTATCATCTTAAGATCATCAAAATCAAATTCTAGATTCAATGAAACAATTTATAGATTAAAATCATAATGGAAACACAAAAATCGGGCAAAAACAAAAGAAAACTGATAAGAAACAAGCTATAACTAAGATCCAGTGATCAAGGCTGTAGTGACAGCCTTGACTGCCATCGCTATAGTGGTGGCCGCTATATGTATAGCGGTCGTCGCTATGGCAGCGGTGGTTAAGGCTGTGACTACAGCCTTGTCGCCAGATTTCAATTCCAAGAAGATTCCCGAGTGTTTTTGGCCTATAAACTCAAAATTATTGGGATTTTAAGTTGTAATTAGTCTCTAATGAGGTATATCTAGACTTAAAAGGCACAAATAATGTTGATTTTACGGGTTTGGGATGGAAAACACCCAAAAATCCGAGAAATGGTTAGACCTCCATAAGGATAGCTTTCACTGTTGTATCTATAGCCTTCACCGCTATAGGGATAGCGGCCAAGGCTATAGGGATAGCGGTGAAGGCTATCCTTATAGAGGTCTTCCCCTTTTCTGAGATTACTCAAGAACGCCAAGGGGAAAACAGCCAAAACAAGAACAACAACAGCTAGAACGCGATAAAAGGAAATAGATAAGGGAACTCAGCTTTGTTACCTTTAGACCATGAATCTATCTTTGGAGACTCGAATCAACCCTAGGGAGGTGCCCTTTGATGATTTTCAGATGGATCTGTGACAGAAATCACCAGAAATAGTGATGTAATTTAGGTCGTATTTGGAAAACAAGTCGCTAAATCATTTTAATCCATTTTCCTTAAGATTTCTAATCAGTTTTAGTGTTTTAACTAAGAAATCAAGCCCAAGAAAATCTAAAAATCCTAGATTAGAGGTGATTAAATTCGAATTTTTGCCTTTCCTAAGCTTTCTCTCTCTAAGTTCCCAGTTTCTAGGTTTTTTGATATAAAATCTTTGAATTTCAGCAAAAAGTCCCCAGATCTCTCTCTTCAAGGGTTTAAATAGTCTCACACTTGAAATTCACCAACTTTAGGTGAGAAATTGGGTGAAAATACGTGGCCCAATCTAGAGAAGAGTGAGAAAATGAGTGGCACGGCCTGGGTTTGCCCGTGCCACAGCCACCGCTATAGCCATAGCAGTGGCCGCCACCGCCATGGCAATCACCGCCATAACTATGGCGGTGATGGCCATCATGGCGGCAGAGACCCCCACTATAATGGCGGGGGTGGCCACCCCGTGAGGTGGTCATCGCCATTATAACGGCGGTGACTGCCACATGGACGGCGATGACCTCCATAAGGATGGCAATCACCGCCGTCGCCGGAGCTACTCACCACTGCGGACGGCGGCGGCGACGGCCTTAGCCGGCGGGGGAGGACAATGGGAAAAACCTAAAAAAACGACAAACAAAGGGTATTTTTATATTTTTATCATGTTATTCCAAGTTATTTTAAGGCATTTTAAATTTTTAATGGAGAACTAATTAAGACTAAAGGTACGGTAAAGTCCGAAAATCATCAAAGGAGTATCTTCCAAACATGGTTTGAATCCGAAAAATAAACCCGATCAACCCATAATAGGTCCGAGCAAAATGTCATCATCGTTCCAAGGTGACACCGAAAAGCCCGTGCTCACACTTCCTTTCTTCGAAGATGATGTAATTGCAGGTGAATGCGACTTAAATAGATAGAATGGTGACAGGCATAGACATACAAAATGCGACAGATACGACTTTGCCAAGATCATTTGAAAGGCAACCTCGCATGAAGAGTTTGGATGATATTTATGCAGAAACAACAGAAGTGGATAACACCACATTATTTTATGTGTTTGCTGATACAAAACCTGTCAAGTTTGAAGAAGTTGTGGAATATGGAAAGTCGTGATTTGCGATGAATAAGGAGATCAATTCCATCCGAAAGAATGATACATAGGAGCTGATCTCATTGTCGAAGGGAAAGCAAGCAATAGGTCTCAAGTGGATTTATAAGGCGAAGAAGAATTCAAAAGGTGAGATGGAGAAGTACAAATCTCGCATTGTTGCAAAAGGCTATTCTGAAAAAGGTTGGTATTGATTATGAAGAGATGTTTTCGCCGGTGACTCGGAAAGAGGCAATTCAATTAATTATATCCTTGGCGGGATAACAAGGATGGAGAATTCACCAAATGGATGTGAAATAAGCTTTCTTGAATGGAACTCTTGAAAAAGAGGTTTATGTTGAACAACCTTTGGGCTATATTGTCAAAGGTGAAGAAGACAAAGTGCTAAAGTTAAATAAGGCTTTGTATGGCCTCAAACAAGCTCCAAGAGCTTGGTACTCATGTATTGATGAGTATTTTCAAAAAAATGGTTTTTAGAGATGTCCTTATGAGCATGCTTTGTATGTAAAGAAAAGCACAAGTGGAAGAATGATGTTTGTGTGCTTGTATGTTGATGATCTGCTATTCATAGGAGTTGATGAGAAGATGATTTATGAGTTCAAGGCGTTGATGGCTAAGAACTTTGAGATGACTGATTTGGGGCTGATGTCTTATTATTTAGGCATAGAAGTCCAACAAAGTGATGAATGCATATTTCTTTGTCAAAGAACATATGCTGAAGATATTTTGTAGGAGTTCAAAATGGACAAGTGTAATTCAGTCTCTACCCCTGTGGAATGCCGACTTAAGCTTTCGAGGCATGACAATGAAGAGAAACTTGATCCAACTATGTTTAGAAGATTAGTTCGAAGGCTGCATTTTTTGACTTGTACAAGACTAGATATCTTGTGTGGAGTTGGACTTGTGACTCATTACATGGAAGCTCCAACTTTAAATCTCATGAATGCTGTGATAAGAACCCTCCGTTATGTTAAAGGTATTGTTTCTTATGGTTTGTTCTATTCGTCTCAAAACAATAGCAACCTATAAGGATTCAGTGAGAGTGACTGGGGAGGAGATATTGATGATCGAAAAGGCACAACCGATTTTGTGTTCTATATTGGAAATTATGTTTTTGCTTGGCGTTCAAAGAAGCAAGCAATTATCACATTGTCTACATGTGAAGATAAGTATGTTGCAGCAACATCTTGTGTTTGTCATGCTATATGGTTAAGGAGATTGTTAAAGAGTCTCAATTTTGCTCAAGAGGAAGTAACTAAAGTGATTGTTGACAACAAATCCGCAATTGCATTAGCGTAGAATCCAATCTTTCATGAGAGCAGCAAGCACATTGACACTAAGTATCATTACATCCGGGAGTGTGTTAATAACAAAGAAGTTGAGTTGAAGCATGTGTCTTCCAAAGACCAAGTTGCTGACATTTTTACTAAGGCATTGAAGTTTGTTGATTTCAGTGGATTGCGGTCGCTCCTAGGCGTTACGAAGATATAAGTTTAAGAGGGGGGTGTTGAATATAAACTTATGCATTAAATCAGTATTATAAGGAGTTATTCAGGTTTAATGTATTAGGATTTACAAACGGCCACAATTGTTTATGAGTCATTAAGTGTATTTACTATTGTATTTATGTTGTTATTGAAGAGTTACATTATAAGGCTATAAGAATATAACCTGCTGAAGTTGAATGAGAGACCAAATACAGAATAATATAAGAATAATATTCAGCCACTTGTTCTTCTCTTCTAAATATATTTTAAGTCCTCCATATTCTCTCCAATAGCCCCATCATTAGCATTGACCAAGTCACAACAATCCAGCCCCTCCTTAATTCCAATGGTCGTCCCCATCTCCCCATTCTCCAATAATAGAACTTCTCTTCCGCTATCTTTTTTTGGCAGGGAATTAGGCATAATAGATAGGCTTAAATGTGAGTCGGATACACCATGAGAAAGTCTTTTTGAGGCAGAAGACCGCCCCTCTAATAAATCCGAAGAAACTGCCCCAAAACTAGAAGAAGACAAAGAACAAGAGTCTGAAGCACCTAAATAAATCGAGTCCCCCTTCATCGTGTTGGCACCCCCACACCTTGTCTGAATTGGGCAAAGATAACAGCTTTCGTCGATCTAAAAAGAAGATTAAAAGGTTTGCATTCATTCCCAGAAGGAACAGAGATAAGGCATGACACCATATCAAGTCTGTCTGACCGCACAAAATCCCAATCAAAACATATCACTTGACAAAAACGAGATGCCAAATGTCTAACCTGTGGTTCATAAATAATAGCGGGTGGAATGCCCATGAGATCCAAATACGTAATGCTCTCCAAAGGGATATAATCCGCCTCCAGGCACTTCACCTCCCAAATAACATTTTGTAAAACTCGTCAATCACTTTTAACAAACACATCCCTATTCTCCGTTGTAACAAATGCAACAACAACGTCATCACCCCCCACAAGTGCAACAAAATCAATTTCAAAGCCACACTCACACAATATTTGATATATATTACGAAAATGGGCAATATTAAACAGTTTGACAACACATGCTCTACCCTTCCACAGTGCTATTTCAGCAATGATGTCATTCTTCGAGGAATTCCCCAATGATCTCAGGGATGCCTTGCTTGTGTTCATAGGGTCTAGGATATCCTTTTCTACAACAAATTTAGTGTTCTCATTCCGGATAATGTTTGCATACGATCTCGAATCGCGAGGTGACTCATGAAATTTCTTTTCCAAAACTATTTTCCTTGCCCTACTCTTGGCCTGGACGGGTGCTGCTGGTTTACCTAAGAATCTTGATCTGAAAGCACGTAATCTAATCACACCAATAATAACTGAATTGAGATGATACAACGCATCATGAAAGGGGATTGATCCATCAAAAGTAATGAAACCAAAATTTAGATTACAGACGTTCCTCCTTCATGTAAACAAAGCTGCAAACTCCATATTTTAGAAAAATCCTCTTAAGGGCTATAGCATCATAACCATTCGGGAAATTCTCAAAGTAAATCTTGTTCGAAACAGCAGTTAAGGTTGAAGGTCTGGAGTGGTTTTATTGTGATAGGGTTTAGGATCTAATATTCTAGTTGGTTGGTGAACACGGGGAAGAGGAGATGAAGCGATTTTGGACGGAGGGATGGTGGTCGGGGTTGATGGCTGGGCGCCTAGGGTGGTTAGGGTCCCAATGGTGGCTAGGGTCGAAGAAGTGAGAGTTTGCCATACTCATCTTAGTATTACTCTTGTCCAAACATGTTTAAGTTTTAGTTTCGAGTCTTTAGTTTAACAAGAAAGGTAAAAAGGAAGAATCAAAGTAGAATGTGAAACAACCCAAAGAATATTTGTTAAGAAAAACTTAGTATTATACTTATGGGAAAATAACAATTTAATTACAATAATAATTACAATATTATAAATATATACACTAATTCTTATGATCACATCATTGCCAGATTATCAAAGACTGAAATCAATATTACCTTAACCCTTATCATCAGTCGTTACTTTTGCGGAATTACGTTGACAATGATTGGATGAACGAACACAAACTGGTGGTTTTGTGGTCTTCCTCAACTAAATCGTTGTGTCTCAAAGAGACCCAAATATTTGTCTCTTGATGGGTAGAGTAGAAAAGTTGTATGATTTAGTGTTGGGGACCTTAACCATATGTACCGCCTTTTATACTATCAAAATGAAAAACCTATAAATCCCCATTTTAATGGCTTTTTTATTACTTTCTTTACTTGTATTAGAGTAAATATCACTTCCAATTTACCATTAAAGTAATATTACTATATTGTGTTTTATTTTTCTCATATAGGAATTCTTGTACAGGGACTTACTCTTGTATTTATTCTTTTTTTTTGAAATTATTGGAATTGTTGAAGAGGCTAGGTATTGAACCTAGGACCTCCCACCACTTTCATAGAGTGGTGTATCAATTGAGCTACACTTTACAAGAGCTTACAACTTGTATTGTAGGTTATCATTTCATTAAAAAAAGAAACCAATTTATTTAGTGAATAATGCAATGAAATAAGTCAAAATAAATAACTAACCAAATTGAATGTTATATGTTGCCTATTAATAGAATAATAATAATTTCATAACATAAAAAAATTATTAATTTTCGAACAATATTGACCGGTGTTAGGAAACGGGTCTAAAGAGAGCCAACAACTAAAGCATTCATATTAACTTTCTACCATCCCCTTGGTGGCCTTAACCATCGGACACATGAAGGACACTAGGAGCTCGAAGCATGTTAAGAGTCTGCAAAATACCCCTTTCAACAATAGAATTCCAAGAACTGAACCTACCTCTATTTGAGGGCCAAAAGACGCCTAAAACGAAGATTAATGTTCTATTATTCTTTTTAAGCATCTGATAGTAAAGTATACAAAAGCCCAAATATCAATTAGGCTCATAAAGGCCATTCACCAAACTAGCTCACCAAGCTAAAAGGACAAGGACATGTGTTAACCATTTAAGCATTTCTTACCTATCAAGAGACGTGGCAACCATCCAATGATCCATCTCCTCTATATAAGGATTAAAGGCATAAATCCCCATGTGATTACATTCTCACTATTCATTCCCCATGACCAACCTATACATCATCCCCCATGTTAAGTACTGACTTGAGCGTCGGAGTGGCTATGTCGACTCGCCCGACCTAATCCTCTAACAATTTGCTCCTTGTGTAGGTGGATCCTGATCAGCATGAGACCGAACCGACGCTTGCCTCGAATACCATGACATCAACATCAATTCCTAATAAACCAAATAACTCAAACAACATTGACATGGCACTATGTTACAAAATCTGAATTTGCTTGCTAATCCAATGTTAAGTTGTTGAAAAAATTATGTCATTAAGTGAACCATGAACATCATTGGTTCGACCAACAAAGATGAGAAACTTTCCATATTTGTCAAGCAAAAGAACAATGCACAAATACATAAAATAAGTAAATTATGATGAGTAAGAAGATAACCTTTTAGAGTCCGCCATAAAAGAAAATAGCATTCCAGATTAATCGATAAGGTAGTGAATGAATAGGGGCAGCTTTCAACTAACCAGTGTTACTAAAAGCGCTAGGCGCCCTTGAGGCTCCATAGCTCCAAATTGCCTGAGGCGTGAGGCGCCACCATAGGCGCTCGCTTGAGGAATCGAGGCGCCACTTAATAAAAAATAATAAGTAATATAATTGATTACATTACTTTATTACACTTAAATTAATTTTTTGAAGTTTATATACATATAAAAAAACTATATAAGAACTCAATCATCGGGTGAAAAATAAATTTATTGTTCTCTAATTTTTTGCATTTATAATAATATGTATTTTTTTTACTGAAGAATATTGTCTATATATGAAATCGGAACCAATTACAGCTCTAATCAAAGGTGAACAAACATAAAGTCAAGTCCCCCTACATGTCGAAGAATCAACTGATCTAGCTAACAATTGTGCAGAATGATTCACAGACTAATAAACATAGACAAGCCTAAAAATACTAAAAATAAATTACCGAAGTTAAAACACCAGACAAAACACACAAACATGCCCTAAGGCAAGACTTAAACTGAAAACAAAAGCTAAAACGTTGCAACTTATATTTCCTTATCCCCCAACTAACGATTTCAAATATCTACAACCATAACATCAACCAGTAGTGCAGATCTGAAATGATCTGGTTGTACGGAGATAGATTTGGGTGTCTTCTGTGAAAGATCAACAAGTATCTTGTCTGAATGCGAATGGAGTCCAACCCAGTTGTAAAACTATCAAGACTGATGTATGTAGCAACAAATCCATGTTTGAAGAAGTCAATCATGTAGTCGATGATAAGAAAGTAGTTGATACAGATTATTCTCATAAAATACACCGAAAATAAACTAAAGGAAAAAAGAGACTAGAGAACAAAGGATTGGGAGGGAGAAAAAGCCTACTTGAACCTTTTATCCCTCCCTAACAAACAAACTTACAAACAAAGAAGACGAAGATCCTCAAATCAATGACGGCTAGGGTTTTATTTTTTTAAGAGAAAAAACCTATGAGCATTTATAGTAATATATATTTTTTAGTAAGTATTTATAATAATATATATATTATAAAACATAATACATAAATAACTATAAATAAATAAAAATGACAAATAAAAATCATTATTCAAATATTTTTTGAAAAGATTATTAAATTTTTACAAAATGAAATTGATTTAGAATTTAATGTACATGTTTAATAAAAATGTGAGTTAATAAATTAAATGTTTAATGGGACACTGAAATTATGTTGGTGTCTGTACCATTAAACAATTATAATTATAAGAACTAAAATAAAATAGAAATGTAGGCAATGTTGGTACTAGGCTATGTTGATGTTTGTACCTATCAATAAATTTTTCATTTAATAATATTAAAATATAAAAAAATACTCTGCATGTGGGCCATGTTGGTTTTTTACCAATAAACCTATCCCCTCCCTTAATTTTGCTCCCGATTTCACTATTTCTTCTTCATCTCTGCGATTCTCTCTCCTCCTAATTAGATTTCATACCTAATGCAATGAGGCTTCAACTCATGGCGACTTTGGCTCTTCTAAAGTTATCGGAAGCGCTCGTCTAAGAGGCGCCTGTTGTAACATGCGGTGCCCAGACGCCGGCGAGTCGCTCCGGCATCGCGTGGCTTCGCCTGGGCGCTTAGGCGAGCGCCCTGGCGCCTATTAACTGTCATATGGACTCTCCAAAAGAGTAGCCACACCCGTGTCTGGTACAAGGATACACGGACACGTAATCCATGTCTGATCCCGCAGATGGCTCTCGGACACAGCAATATTAGGTACAAGATTCATTTTTAAATTAAAATTTTCAATACAACTTAATTAATAATGAAACCAAATTTAGAGCTTTCAAATAGGAATAAATCTCTTTTAGATAATCTTCCTAATTAAGTATTTATCTAATTAATAAGATATAATCAAAATATTAAATTATCTTGATTGATTGATTCTTAATTAATTAAGTATTTATCTAATTTCTTATGATAAAGGCATATTCCCAACTAACCACGTGAGTGATTTTTTCAATTTTCCAATTTTATTAACTAATTCTCTTTTTCTGAATTAGAAATTAATGAAAAAGACTTTTTTGAAACGTCTTATGTCTATGAATCACCACAAATTAATCACTATTTACTAAATAGTATTTAGTTTCTCAATCAAATTATTAACTCAT
This sequence comes from Euphorbia pulcherrima, assembly GCA_947683365.1. Lineage (NCBI taxonomy): Eukaryota > Viridiplantae > Streptophyta > Magnoliopsida > Malpighiales > Euphorbiaceae > Euphorbia > Euphorbia pulcherrima. Next base: position 25,803,455 of record CANTUS010000004.1, read on the forward strand.
CAATATCTGCTATCTCCTGTAACTCTATTTTGCTCTTTCGTATTTTCATCTTATTCTCTAACAATATTTTGTTCTCTATTTTGCGCTATAATACAGTTGAATTGGGTTTTGCAATATATCTTTTGAATATAGTATAAGGCCTTTTGGGGGAAGGAGCCCCAAGAACAAAAGCACGAGGGATCGGCCCAAAGCGGACAATATCCTACTAATGCGAGGTCCCGAGTGGTGTCGCTCGGAGTTCAAGATGGTATCAGAGCCATGGTTCGAAATTGGCAAGAGCGGAGTGCATGGTGGAAGTTCTCAATTATTGTCCAAAATGTATGATTTATGGTCCTTAGTTTAAGGGGGATATTGGAATGTAAACCCAAGTCCCACATTGGAAGATTTGGAGAGCTTGCACCAAAATATAAGTCCCCACCAAACACTCCATTAGTATGAAGCCTTTTGGAGAAAGGAGCCCCAAGAATAAAACCGTGAGGGCTCGGCCCAAAGAGGACAATATCATATTAATGCGGGGTCCTAGGTGGCGCCGCTTGGAGTTCAACATGGTATCAAAGCCATGGTTCAGAATTGGCAGAAGCGGAGTGCAGGGTGGAAGTTCTCAATTACTGTCCAGGATGCATGATTTGTAGTCCTTGGTTTAAGAGGGGATGTTGGAAAATAAACCCAAGTCCAACATTAGAAGATTTGGAGAGTTTGCACCAAAATATAAGTGTTCACCAAAGACTCTATTAGTATGAGGCCTTTTGGGGAAAGGAGCCCCAAGAACAATCCATGAGGGCTCGGCCCAAAGCGGACAACATCATGCTAATGCAGGGTCCTGGGAGGTGCCGCTCGGAGTTTAACATGTTATCAAAGCCAGAGGGGGTGTTGGAAAGTAAACCCAAGTCCCACATTGGAAGATTTGGAGAGCTTGCACCAAGATACAAGTGTCCACCAAAGACTCCATTAGTATGAGGCCTTTTGGGGAAAGGAGACCCAAAAACAAAGCCGTGATGGCTCGGCCCAAAGCAGACAATATCATACTAATGCGGGGTCCCGGGTTGTGTCGCTCGGAGTTCAACATGGTATCAGAGCTACGGTTCGGAATTGGCAAAAAGGAGCGGAGTGCAGAGTGTGGAAGTTCTCAATTATGTCAAGGATGCACGGGTAGTGGTCCTTGGTTTAAGGGGGGATGTTGGAAAGTAAACCCAAGTCCCACATTGGAGGATTTGGAGATTTTGTACCAAAATATAAGTGTCCACCAAAGACTCCATTAGTATGAGGCCTTTTGGAGTAAGGAGACCCAAGAACAAAACCATGAGGGCTTAGCCCAAAGCAGACAATATCATACTAATGCGGGGTCTTGGGTGGCGCCTCTCGGAGTTCAACATGGTATCAAAGCCACGGTTCGGAATTGGCAGGAGCGGAGTGCAGAGTGGGAGTTCTCAATTATTGTCCAGGACGCATGATTTGTGGTCCTTGGTTCAAGGGGGGAATGCTGGAAAGTAAACCCAAGTCCTACATTGAAATATTTGGAGAGCTTGCACCAAAATATAAGTGTCCACCGAAGACTCCATTAGTATGAGGCCTTTCGGGGAAAGGAGCCCCAAGAACAAAACTATGAGGGCTCGGCTTAAACCGGACAATATCATACTAATGCGAGGTCCCAGGTGACGCCGCTCACCCATGTCCAAATTCAGGACTATGTCCTAATGTCCTAAATTTTTTAACTTACCGTACCAGACATGCAAATCTGTATCCGATACTTGTAGACGAGTCCATGCGACATAGCCTATTAATAACACTACAACTAACTGTATTAATTCTTCACCATAATTATACACAGATTCTCCTCCTTAGTCCTTGCCACTTCTCTTAATTGCAAAATTTGATACAATCACAAATGCAGGTCGGCATCATGTTTATCCAATCTAATGCACTTTAACTGAATGTTAAACATAGTATATATAAAACATAAGTGACAGGAAATCTGAAGGACTACATCTTGCCACATAAAACTTGATTTTATATGATTCTCAATACATCTATATATACACAACACAAGCTGTACTTACATCCCATTTGCTGTTTACCTACCCACTCTTTTGCTACCTACCTCACTTACATCCCTTTTACATAATCTACACATTCTAACGCTGAACACAAGTTCTAATTTCCATTTCAGTTTCAAAAAACAGTATCAACTGACTTATATCTTAAATCACATAATTATTTTCCTCGTTCTGTTTTCTTGTTATTATAACATGACAACTATAGCAAATTAGCAATTTTAATTACAATTTCTGTATCCTATAAATACAGTGTGACACACCAAAAAGATGTCACTATTTATAGCCTGCACTGATTATTTACAACTGATGGGAATAGAATGAATATTGCAGTGAACCAGAATCAGTCAACTATTCATGTAAGTGTGATCAAGAACAACAATGATTTTCAATTTGGCTAATCACCAGAGCCATTGCAGGGCAAATATCGGGATCCATATCTGTCCAACTGAATGCTAGCTCCAAGTACTGAAGCAGCACTTTTACATTCTCATGTTGAAGGAGCTCAACATCAAATACCTCTGAAGTCCATTCATCATTCACAGCTGATAGCATCCATCTCAGAAGGTCCATTCCCTCTTCTTTCAAGTAGGATTCAGTGGGATCCTTTCCTGTAACCAATTCCATAAATAGAACACCGAAGCAGTATACGTCAGCTTTCTGAGAGACTTTATTAGTAAAAGTTACCACAGGGGCATGATAGCCATCAACACGGTTAGCAGCAGGCATAAGGCCATCAATATGTGTGAGCCCATATTCAGCGAGTCCATAATCAGTGACACGAGCTTCGAAGGTCGTAGCAAGGAGAATGTTTGATGACTTGATATTTCCATGAATTCTAGTAGGGCTCTGGGAGTGAATGTGTGCAATCGCTCTAGCAGTTCCAAGTGCAATCCCAATTCTTTTTTTCCAATTGAATGGGATCCTACAGCCACTATTTCCTGCATAAGTTAATTCAGTAAAACATTGGAAAAAAATATAGATCAACAGGGAAAAAACATTATTCAATGGAAGACCAGCAATTATGAAAATTGACAGAATTAAGACAGGAAATGATTACCATGTAACAGAGAATATAAACTTCCCATAGGCATGTAATTATACACAAGAACCATTCCATCCTTGCTGTAATAATAAGCAGTTAAGGGGAATAGATTCTCGTGATTCATCTTATCAATTACATCTACCATCTCTCGAAATTGCATCTCCGAACCATAGAAACCACTCAATCTTTTCACAACCATGGGTTTCCCAATCCCTAAATTAGCCTTGTAAGTTGTACCAAAAGTACCCTTCCCAAGAACCTTTGTAGAAGTTTTGAATAAATCCCCCAAATCAAATCTCATAACTGTAGCCACACTAGTCTTAGTTTCACCCCCAAGCAGTTCCAAAGCAGCTCTATGGTATCTAGTGGCTGCATCATATCTTTTGGCAACTGCCTGAATCTTAACTTGTTCTGTTCGCTTTAGATCATTAGTAGCCTTAACCCCTTGTTTATTTCTCTTTCTTCGACCAAAAAATCTAACAAAACAGCCCATCTTAATCCAAGCACCACCTGCACGAGACAATTATTGTTATCCCCAATTGAATCACTATTAGAATGCAATAAGAGAATTCCCTATCAACAAACAAAATAACTTTGCAGGAATAGAACCAGTCAACCTTATACTTTTTTTCCACTACATTTTGACATTTTTTAGATTAAGCGATCAGTCTGACTTTCAATATACATATATTATTACATATTTATGTAATCTGAAATATACTTTTAATAAAATATATAATTTTAAAAACTATTTATTTCCATACTTAGTACTGAAAATTGAACTACAACTCACATGTACATAACTTCCAACTTGGCCACAATAATTATCAATCTTTTTCATTATAACCTTATATATATAATGTAATTATGTAAGTAACACTGCAAATATTTTTAAAAAAACTTATTTATTATGTTTCAAATTATTAGACTTGGAATAGATTAAATGTCCTATTCATAAGATCACTTCAGGCTAACAATAGATAAATTAAAAAAAAATTAATATGCAGAATTTCAGAGTCAACATAAGACAAAAAGGATCTATTTTCGCGTAGAAGTTTACTGGAATTTGTGCGGGATGCGTGTTTTGAAAGGTGGAAACGTTCTCAATCCTTATGTGCGTCTTTGATTTTCTACTATATGGTAAGCCATGTGGGTTTTCAGCTTAAGTGAAATTCTCTGTTTTGCTAATGCTTTTAGATTAATAAATTTGGTAAAAAAATTCAATGACCTGATAGCCTTTCTCTGAAGTCGTTTTCTTTTCTGTCATTTTCCGTCGTCTCATCAAAGGTGTTTATAAGGATCCTCAGTGCAACTAATTGCAAAGGAGCTCTATAACAAACACCTCTGCAATCCATTCTTCCCTGACCACAGCTTGGAAAGTTCATTCCCTCGTCCATCAAGTGGGAACTGTTAGAAGCCTTTTCTGTAACTGAATCTCCGAAGCTATAGAAACTTATTTTCTGCAATAATTTGCCGTCTGGTAATCTCCTGAGACATCTGCGAGTCCAAAGTCAGAGATACAAGCTAAATAGTATGTAGTAAGGAGAATATTTGATGACTTGATTTTTCCATGGCACGTTGCAGCCGACTGGTAGTTCACGTATACTATGGCTCTAGCAATTCCAAGGGCCATGCTGCACGTGGTATCCCAATTTAATGGTGCTCTATCAGAACCTCTGTAGCCTGCAGTCGATGTAAAATGGTACAAGAATAAAGAACTGCATTAGCAGGGCCATTCTGCAATTGCCTGAACTACTCAGCAATTACTTGAACAATCAAATATGGCTTAAATCAGTGTAAGAATTCCAGACTTGTGCATATTTGAATATAAGTTGTCAGAATTACTCTCACCAATATATAATGAATTTTACTTGGGTTATTTTGTCATCTTCAGAACTTAACAAGTTCCAACATGTCAGACCTAGTTTCCCAATTTAATGGAATTATGCAAAATGATACAAAATACACCAACAAGGCAAAGTTTCTTTTGTATATGTTGCACCTCTCAAAATTTGAGGCGCTCAACATCTCATTGTACTTCTGAAATTCTAACAAGTGGCTGCTAACTGCAAATGCCTGATATAAGAAATTGACTCCAAACTATTGAAGAACTTGTATAATCAAATATGCTTTTTTTATCATTGTAGGAATTCCGGATTCAAAGAAAAAAGTGATTCCAATTGCGACATTATCCCTGAAATTAATATTAAAATACTTTACTTGCCAACAGTTTAAGGTCATGGCCTTAGATACCACCACGCAGTTCAATACCAAGCACTTACATTTTGGCTAAACTCTATTTAAGCCAGTACAACGACATAAATAAAGTATAAACATAGCTATTGCTATAATCATCAAGGCATCAAGATGTCCTAGATGGAAAGGAAACGCGTGCACACAGACATATTAAGAGTTGAAGACAAAAAGGCTCAGCAAACCATATCAATTTCTTAAATTTTTTTTAAAAAGCTTTTTTTTTGGTAGATTTGTTTCCTTTTTGGAAGAAACAATTTCAGCAACTTGAATGAACTTTGATTTAAATTAATCACATGATATATTTGGCTTGTAAATATGATCTAATCTATCGAAAGTTCATTGCATGCACATTCTGTTTTCCAAATCAATGTCAAACAACAATATCAAAAGAATAATGTCTTTATTGACAGAATTATTTACCTCCTTTTTTCTTCTTACTTATCATGACATTATGAATCAAGATTAGTTTACAATATCAATCACATAGAATGAATCGTGATCTTCAACATCAATATATGTTGCATGCACATGTGAGCTAGAACGTCCAAGGTTTTCAATCTGACTAATTACCTGAGATTTGATGGGCAAATATGAGGAACCCTAGCAGTCCAAATGAATGCTAATTCCAAGTACTGAAGCAAGACTTCTGCATTCTCATGTCAAAGGAGCTCAATATCAAACAATTCCGAAGTCCATTCATCATTGACAGCTGATAGCATCCATTTCGGAAGGTCCATTCCCTCATCCTTCAAGTAGGATTTAGTGGATTCCTTTCATGTAAGCAATTCCAAAAATAGAACAACGAGGCTGAGCACATCAACTTTTTGGGAAGCATTGCAAGTATGATTCACCTCCGGGGCATGATAGCCATCAACATAGCTAATAGCACGCTTAAGTCCTGAAATGATGTAAGGAGAACATAATCAGAGACAAGAGCTTCAAAAGTCATAGTAAGGAGAAGATTGATGACTTGGCATTTTCATAGTTGTCGAGAGCACAAAGCGCTCTCGTAGTGCAAGTTTCTGGCAAAAAAGAGCTTTGGAAAAAGCGCATTATTATAAAAACAACATATTTTGACATTGGATAAAAGATGTATACTCTTAATACTAATTGATTAGCACTGTTTGCTACTAATTTCCAGAACTTTTCAGGACAAGAGCTTGAAAAAGCTTGAAAATGGAGTTTTTCAGAAAAGCAACCTGGGAAAGCAATCCCAAACTAGCCCTTAGTAGAAACCTTTGCAGGAATAGAACAAGACAACCAGTTAAATGAAACATCAAACTATAGAATGTACTGTTGGGGTTCTAGCCCAAATTAGTGCAAGGTAAAGCCTTGGCCCAAAAGCCCAAGATGTGGAGGCATATTTAAGCTTCTTTTTGCTGGTGCAAGGGTTTTTCATGAGAGGGTGCAGCCATTTTTGGAGAGAGAAAAGAAGAGAGCGAGAGCAAAATTTCCAGCTTCTTTCCATTCCGACCAGCTGTATTCCATTGCCGATCGCCGGAGTTCAGACCGCCAGATCGCCGTGAAACTTTGCCACAATGTTCTTGACATCCAAGTCTTTCTTTTGACCGTTGGGTTTTGTAGTCAGATCGTTGGATCAGATTTCGTTGCGGGCAGAATATGGAGGAATGTTTGCTCACTTGAGGTTTTGTGTATTTTCCTCATTTTATTTGGCTTCTTCTTGTATTGTGGTGTTGTTGGTGGGTTGCAAACTCTTGTAAGACATTGTTGAGTTCTTTTCCCTCAACTTATCAATAAGAGAAGTAGGGGTGGACTCCGTTACTGGTCCCATGGTTTTACTCTTCACATCGGAGAGGTTTCCACGTAAAAACTTTGGTGTTGTGTGGCTTGTTTATTTTCTTTGCATATTTGGTTGATTCTTGTAGTTTCTTATTGATACTTATTGTTGCTATTCCGCATTTGCAACTTTGAATTTTTGGGGCCTTGTGCTCAACAAGTGGTACCAGAGCTGTTAAGATCAGTTCCGGGGTTAATATGGAGTCTGTTAGTAGTGGTTCCATGGTGAAGTTGACTTCAACCAATTATTACATATAGCGACCCATGATGGAGGATATGTTATTTTGCAAAGACTTATATGATCCAATAGATATAAGCATGGCAGAGCTTGGTAGTTCTAAACCGGCTAAACCTGAGAAAATGGAAGATAAAGAATGGGAGAAGTTAAAGAGGAAGACTTTGGGGACTATTAGACAGTGGATTGATATAAGCATCTACAATCATGTTTCTAAAGAGTCCGACCCGTTTGAGTTGTGGAAGAAACTAGAAGGTCTTTATGAGAGGAAGACCGCTCACAATAAGGCTTCGTTGATTCGGAAGCTTGTTAACTTGAAGTTGAAAAGTGGGAAGTCAGTGGCTGAGCATTTGAGTGACTTTCAAGATGTTATCAACAAACTTACCACTATGAAGATTGTTCTTGATGATGAGTTGCAGGCTTTGTTCTTGTTGAGTTCTTTGCCCGATAGTTGAGAAACTCTTGTGGTGACTATTAGTAACTCGGCTCCGGATGGTGTTCTTTCATTGAACGTGATTAAAGAATGTTTAATGAAGAGTTGAGAAGAAAGGAGATGGGAGTTGAAAATTCACAGGCCTTTGTTGTTGAGAATAGAGGAAGAGATAAGAGTAGAGGTCCAAAGGGGCGTCGTAACTAAAGGGGCAGGTCCAAATCTAGAGAGGGAAAGGAGACCAGAACATGCCATTATTGTGATAAGCCTGGTCATATCAAGAAGAATTGTTTCAAATGGAAGCGTGAACAAAAGAAGAAACCGGATTCCCAATTAGGGGGAGATGACAGTGGTACTGCAGCAACCATAGTGAAGACTATTGAGGATACCAGTTTGCTTTGTGCAGTTTGTGAGTGTCGTCAGGTTGATGATTCAGCTTCAGAGTGGCTTGTTGATACTGGAGCTTCTTATCATTGTGTTCCTCGGAAGGAATATTTTTTAAACTACAGAGCTGGCGATTTTGGTAGCATCAAAATGGGAAATGAGAGCTCAGCAAGGATTATTGGTATGGGTGATATCCGTGTGAAGACTGATGTTGGGTGCATGATGACATTGTAGAATGTGTGCCATATTCCTAATTTGCGCTTGAATTTATTAGCAGCAAGTGTTCTTGATCATGAAGGTTTCAGTCATACCTTCGGTGATGGCAAATGGAAGTTGTCCAAGGGTTCAATGACAGTTGCTCGAGGCAAGTTGTGTTGCTCGTTATATAAGACATACTTTAGAGTATGTTATGGTGATATATATGCAGCTGAAGAGAAGAATTCTCCTAACTTGTGGCATCAAAGATTGGGACATATGACGGATAAAGGGATAAAGCACCTGGCAAGTAAATCCCTCATTCCTATGGATAAATCTATTTCCATTGACCCTTATGAGCATTGTTTAAATAGGGCTTCATTTGCGGGAAAATCTACAAAGAAGGAAGGTAAATTGGAGTTGGTTCACTCCGATGTTTGTGGTCCATTAGATGTGGAGTCTATTAGTGGCAATAGGTATTTTGTCATATTTATTGATGATGCAACTCGTAAGACTTGGGTCTACTTGTTGAAGCAGAAAAATCAAGTGTTTGAGACTTTTCAGAAGTTTCACGCCATGGTGGAAAGAGAGACTTGTGGAAAGTTAAAATGTCTCCGATCAGACAATGGTGGTGAGTATACCTCTAATGCATTTAAGGTTTATTGCTCACAGCATGGCATTAGACATGTGAGGACAGTTCCAGGTACTCCACAACACAATGGTGTAGCTGGAAGGATGAATAGAACCATTATGGAGAGGGTGAGGTGTTTGCTAAGAATGTCTAATCTTCCTAATACATTCTGGGCTGAAGCTGTAAACACAGTGACCTATTTAATTAATCGCTCTCCATCTGTTCCTCTTGGTCTTGACATTCCAGAAAGGGCATGGAGGGGTAGCAATCCCACTTATGCACATTTGAGAGTCTTTGGATGCAAGGCATTTATGCATGTGTCGAAAGTTGAGCGATCAAAGCTTGATTCCAAGACTAAACCATGCATTTTTGTTGGCTATGGTAATGAAGAGTATGGCTATAGAGTCTATGATTTAGAGAAGAAGGAAGTAGTGAGAAGCAGGGATGTAGTATTCTTTGAGCACGAGAGAGGTGCTGAGTTTCTGAGTAAAAGGTATAATTCTACCACAGAATCTTCTTTTGATACTATTGATGTTCCTCTTGTGTCTAGTCCTTCTTGTGTTGAGCAGCCAATAGGTGAGAATGTTGAAGCAAGATTTGATAATGTTGAGGAACAACCGATTGGTGTTGACGATACACCAAAACTTATTGATGCTGATACGCATGATGATGAGAATGTTCAGTTTTATGATGCTCGAGATGAAGAGGTACACGAGCGGGGGGAGCCGTCAGCCCCACAGGATGAACAAGCACCAATTCGAAGATAATCTAGAGAAAGAAGGCCATCTACAAGATATCTAAGCTCAGAATTCATTCTTGTCACAGAAGATGGAGAACCTGAAAGCTTTCAAGAAGCATTATCCAGTGAAGACAAAGGGTCTTGGTTGAATGCTATGAAAGAAGAGATGGATTCTTTGAGGAAGAATGAGACTTATGAGTTGGTGAAGCGTCCAAAAGATAAGAAAGTCTTGAAAAATAGGTGGATTTTCAAGAACAAGAAAAATGCCGATCAGAGTTTGAAGCGGAAAGCTAGATTGGTGGTCAAGGGATGCAGTCAGAAAAAGGCGATTGATTTTGATGAGATTTTCTCCCCAGTTGTGAAGATGACTTCTATCAGAACCATTTTGGGTTTAGCTACGAGTCTTGACTTGGAGTTGGAGCAGCTTGATGTGAAAACAGCTTTCTTGCATGGTGATTTACAAGAGGATATCTACATGGAGCAACCAGAAGGATTTGAGGAAAAGGGAAAGGAAAAGTTTGTTTGCAAACTAAAAAAGAGTCTTTATGGGCTGAAGCAGGCACCAAGGCAGTGGTATCGAAAGTTTGATTCTTTCATGACAACCAATGGTTATAAGAGGACATTGGTCGATCCTTGTGTGTATTTCAGACAGTTCCTAAATGATAAATTCATCATTCTTCTGTTGTATGTAGATGATATGTTAATTGTTGGACATGATCCAGATATGATTTGTTATTTGAAGAAGAGTTTGTCAGAATCATTTGCAATGAAAGATTTGGGTCTAGCTAAGCAGATTTTAGGCATGGAGATAGTTCGTGATAGAAAGGCTGGTAAGTTGTGGTTGTCACAAGAAAAGTATATTGAACGGGTGCTTGAAAGGTTCAATATGAAAGATGCCAAGCCAGTTAGTCAACCATTAGCCGCTCATTTCAGGTTGAGCAAAAGAACTTGTCCGAAAACGCAGGAGGAGAAAGAAAGGATGTTGTCTGTTCCTTATTCCTCTGCTGTTGGTTCTTTGATGTATGCTATGGTTTGTACTAGGCCAGATATTGCCCAAGCTGTTGTATTTGTTAGTCGATTTTTGTCCAATCCGGGTAAAGTTCACTGGGAAGCAATGAAGTGGATATTCAGATACTTGCGTGGTACCTCAAAGCTTAGTTTGTGTTTTGGAGGTGGAAAACCGATTCTTGAAGGGTATACAGATGCTGACATGGCTGGTGATTTGGATGGAAGAAAGTCTACCTCAGGTTCTGTGTTTACATTTGCAGGGGGAGCTATTTCTTGGCAGTCTAAACTTCAAAAGTGTGTAGCATTATCTACTATAGAAGCAGAGTATGTAGCAGCTGTAGAAGCATGTAAAGAGCTGATTTGGCTAAAGAGATTCCTTCAGGAGCTGAGTTTGAAGCAAAGCGAGTATGTAGTATTATGTGATAATCAAAGTGCTATGGATCTGAGCAAGGATACCATGTATCATTCTCGAACGAAGCACATTGACGTTAGATATCATTAGCTGTGGGATGTGGTCGAGGAGAAAGAGTTGGTATTGAGGAAAGTCCACACCGATAAAAATGGAGCGGACATGTTGACAAAGATTGTTCCCGGAAGCAAGTTGGAGCTTTGTTGCAAGCTCTCCGGGATGTCATTTCGATGATGTTGATGTTGCACTATCTTCCCCGATTTGGGCTCGAGGAGGAGATTGTTGGGGTTCTAGCCTAAATTAGTGCAAGGTAAAGTCTTGGCCCAAAAGCCCAAGATGTGGAGGCATATTTATGCTTTTTTTTGCTGGTTCAAGGGTTTTTTCATGAGAGGGTGCAGCCATTTTTGGAGAGAGAAAAGAAGAGAGGAAGAGCAAAATTTCCAGCTTCTTTCCATTCCGACCAGCTGTATTCCATTGCCGATCGTCGGAGATCAGACCGCCAGACCGCCGTGAAATTTTGCCACAATGTTCTTGACATCCAAATCTTTCTTTTGACCGTTGGGTTTTGTAATCAGATCGTTGGATCAGATTTCGTTGAGGGCAGAATATGGAGGAATGTTTGCTCACTTGAGGTTTTGTGTATTTTCCTCATTTTATTTGGCTTCTTCTTGTATTGTGGTGTTGTTGGTGGGTTGCAAACTCTTGTAAGACATTGTTGAGTTCTTTTCCCTCAACTTATCAATAAGAGAAGTAGGGGTGGACTCCGTTATCGGTCCCGTGGTTTTACTCTTCACATTGGAGAGGTTTCCATGTAAAAACTTTGGTCTTGTGTGGCTTGTTTATTTTCTTTGCATATCTGGTTGATTCTTGTAGTTTCTTGTTGATACTTATTGTGGCTATTCCGCATTTGCAACTTTGAATTTTTGGGGCCTTGTGCTCAACATGTACATAGTTTGGGTTCAACTATTTTATTCCACCTGAGTGTGACTTTTTATTTTTCCTTTTATTTCAGGTCAAGTGATCAATTTACTTTGAATATATATATTAGTTACAAATTTATGTTTTTTAAAATATAATTTAGTAAAAATTATAATAAGTAATTATGTTCCACAAGCTCCTCATCCCTTTCTAAGTCAGCTACGAAAAAAGATTTTTTTTTCTGACTTTGTATTGACAATTGAACGAAAACCATAGTTTTCAAAATCGTATGATTCAGGACACGAATCTTACGATTCGGTTCGATTCACCCCAAAATAGATTCAAATCTATGGGGTGAATCGAAATACACTATGAATCGGCATGCATCGTTCAAATTGATAGTGAATCAGCCAAATCGGCCGATTCAATCGATTCCACCGATTCTTGAGCAGAAGTGCAGAAAAAAAAAGAAAATGATAGAGATCGAAGAAAAGGAAAAAAATTTGAAGCTTCAGAGAGCTTCAGCCTCAACTAGCTGCCGGAAATATGTTGTATGCATAGTTATACGAATCTTATGATTCTCGATACGAATCTTACGATTCGATTCGATTCAATCCCAAATCGATTCAAATCTATGGGGTGAATCTAAATTCACCATGAATCTACAATTCAATACCGATTCGGAGACGAATCTGCCGAATCTTACGATTCTACCGATTCGGTCGATTCATTAACCATAGTAAATTAAAGCATGGTAGAAGCGTATTATTTTGAAGATAAAATTAAAGATTTGGATCAAGGTAGCCAAAGTCGACTGCTCCACCAATTAGTCGTCGGATGGAGGAATCCAACGCCACACTACTAGTAATGGACTTCCGGCGACGACTAAGCGGTGGAGCAGTTGTGCACTAAAGCAAATCACATCTATGCTTTTCTTTGAAATTAGTCTCTAATTTAGGAAAAGTAGAAAATAAGTCTCTTTGAATTCTAAACTTGCATATCTATACTAAAATTTAATATTATCTTTAAGTTAAACATTTTAAATGTATTTTATTATTTTATGAACTTGAACCCGAATCTTACGATTCGATTCGATTCACGATTCATAAAATTTGAATTTCGATTCTCGATTCGAATCATGATTTGACAACTATGGTTGTATGCCACCTTGTTATCTTTCTCTGTTGTTTTGAAAGAGGTTAGTTTTTAAAATGTCCACTACTTGAGGTTGAAGAAAACAATCCATAGTTAGAAAACAAAGAGAAGAAGAAAAAGAGGAACACTATGATATATTTAAGTTGTGAATCAATTAATTAAGTAATTTAAAATCTATTTATTAAAGAATATGAGAAGTTTACGTTGGAAACATATTGTTTAATAGGTAATTGAAATCAATTAATAAGTTAATTACTCCATCTGATTTTAAAAACTAGTTACTTTTAGGTTTTTCATCAAAACAAATAAAAATTTAATATTCCACTAAAATGACTGATGTATCCTTGAGGAAATTCTCTTTCTTCTTATTTATCACTTTATAATTTCATCAATACATATACTCTTTCCTAATTAATACAAGAGTAAATTAGAGAAAAAATTGTAAAAGTTGCATTGATATTCTAAAATAACAAGTAAAAAAAACTAAGATAAAATCTCTAAAGCGACTAAATTTTAAAACTCGGGGAGTAATTGATAATCACATTTAAGAATATTAATTAACATATTTAGGAAACATATCGCCTTGAAATAGGTGACTAAATAAATTTGAATAAAAATATTAATTAGTCTTTTTAATTTATTACTACATTTAAGAATATTAATTAATATATTTAGGAAACATATCACGTTGAAATAAGTTAGAAATATTTTAAAATTAGAATATTAATTAGTCTTTGTGAAGAGTTTAAATGTCTTAAAAACCTAACTATTTAGGAATTCGAATATTCTGAAAGTCTTGGTGAATTTATTTTGGAATAAATGTAAGCATTAATTAAGCGATCATTAGAGAAAAAAGATTACGAACAGTTCTTACCCTAATCTTAACTTTTTGTATTTTTAATTATACCAAATGAAACTACACTTTTCTTAAGTGTAATACAAGAACTCGTGTTCCGACGTGGTTTTCATGTCATCTTCTCCCTTTTCATAAATTTATATCTTCTAGTTTTTTTACTTTCTATAAATTTATATTGTTAAATATAAATTTGAGTAAATTTTAATAACATACTCTGTAATTTCGACCATTTTTAAAATAAGGATCATAGAATTTTTTTTTAAAATGAGGAACATGATTTAAAACGTCGGCAAAAAAGGATTTTTCCATGACGGCGTCAAAATTGCTGAGGTGGCAAGGGGCAAAGTCGGAAATCAATTATTTTATAAAAGCCAAAAAAAAAAATTCAGATCTTCATCTCCTTCTCTTCTATGCGGCCATGAACCTCAAAGCCAGTAATTGTCGATTGTAATTCAATTTCTCTGTTATTAAAAATGAATTCAACGAATTTAGGCTCATGGGTTCACACCTCTTCAATCTTTAATCAAGCTGCTAGATCCGGATCCAAATCCAAATCAGTCTGTCCGACATTAAAAAGCTTCCCATTTTCTCATTCCAATCAAAAATCAAAAAATTTCGTTTCTTCAATCTCTGCAATCATGACGAATCAAGAAGAAACCCTTCAACAACCCTCTTTCAATTTCAATTTCCACATGGTTCAAATGGCTACTTTTGTTCATCTCGCTTTAGATGTCGTCGTTTCGTAAATTTAAATCGTTACGTTCTACTATTTCATAACATCTCCAGCGATACTCTCTTCTCTTCTATCATTCCACATTCTCATCTCATCCCCAAATTCGAATTTTTGCTTAGTTTAGACCCACAAATTTCCCAAAATAAAATATTAACCAAATGTTGCATAACCATTAGTTAATGGACAAATGCTTCAAATTAACACATAAGTTCCTCAGATCTGAAGTTCGTGAAAATTATAGAGAGAGTTTTAGATAATTTTAAATGAATCAAATTAGAAGAAATCATACGGATGATTTTAGGTTGATGAAGTTGGGAAGATGACGTTTGCAGATCTGATTTGGGGAGCAAGAGTCAAAGTGCTAACTTGGATTGCCTTTTATATTATGAAAATTAAGTGATTTCTGATTTTACCCCACGTCATTATTTTTGACGCGGTCATGGAAAAATCATCTTTTTCTTAACGTTTCAAACCACATTCTTTGTTTCGAAGAAAAAATTCTATGATCCTCATTTTAAAAATGGTCGAAATCACATGGTATGTTTTTGAAATTTACCCTATAAATTTTTAATATGAATTTAGAGTTTCATAACATTTTTCAATGAAATATATTATTGAAAATTTAGTATAATGTATTATATAATTGATATAATATAGTAATTAACTAATTTTTGGTTATCATATGATAATTTTATTAAATTTAATATTTGAGTTTCAAGTACTTGTTAGTTGATATGATTTTGTATATAAAAATTGAATTTTTTTTGTTAAAAGTTAATAATACATGAAGTTTAATATGTTAAATATTTTATTTTTTATAATTTTTATGAACTTGAACTGAATCTTATGATTTGATTCGATTGACGATTCACGATTGATGAAATTCTCGATTCGAATCTCGATTTGACAACTATTGCGACAACTCACATGTATACAACTTCTCATTTGGTCACAATTAATTATTTATCTTTTCACTATAACTTTATTTATTACTATATCAAATTATTATATTTAGACTAAATAAACTTAGTTCATAAAATAACTTCTGGCTTAATTTGCAAGGACAAAACTCAAAATATTTGTATGCAGGGACAAAATCAGACAAATTGGATCTATTTTGATCTTTCTTCTTATGGAAAATCCAATGTTTTACGATAATGGTAAGCCATGTGGGGTTTTAGCTTAAGTCATTGAAATTTTCTGTTTTATAATGCTTTTGGATTAATAAATTGGGTAAGAAATTCAATGACCTGATAGCCTTCCTCTGCTTCTTCTCTCTCAAAAAGATGTTATCTTTTGTCATTTACCTCTGGTAAGGAAATCATTTGCCCAAATCTTAATTTCCCGTCTTCCATCTGTTCGAATGGCCTGGCACCTTCACCTACTTTTGTGCCAGGATGGATTAGCTTCTTAATTTGAAACTTCAACTTAGTCATAGAAGGGCGTTTATCAGGATCCTCAGCAGTGCAACTCATTGCAATCTGCAGGAGCTGAACGATGTTTTCCTCTACATTCTCATACGGAAGGAGCTCGACATCAATCACTTCTGATATCCATTCTTCTCTGACCATAGCTTCAATCCATCTTGGAAGGTTCGGTCCCTGATCCATTGTGGGGTACCTATAAGGAGCCTTTCCTGTAAGCAATTCCAAGAGCAGTACATCAAAGCTGTAAACATCTGCTTTCTGTGATACTTCGCTAGCATCAGTCACCTCTGGGGCACTATAGCCGTCTCTATGGTAAACTCCTGCGATATTGGCAAGTCCAAAGTCAGAGACACAAGCTTCATAGTTAGTAGTAAGGAGAATATTTGATGACTTGATTCTTCCATGACACATTGCAGCCGACTGGGAGTGAATGTATTCTATCGCTCTAGCTGCTCCAAGGGCAATTCTGCACCTTGTATCCCAATTCAATGGTGTTCTACCAGGACCTCTTTTGCCTGCAGTTGATGTAAAATTGCATTAATCAGCTCAATTCTGAGTCAGCATACTTGCACAACTTATCATATGGAGAAATCTCCGATTCAAAAGAAAATGAGTGCCTCAGAGATTGACTTCATCCCTAAAGTTCACTACAAATGATCTTTAAAGCAATTATATTTGAACCAAGCACATAAAATTTGGCAAAACTGTATTTGAACCAGTACTACTACTTAACTCTATGGCAAACAATCAAGGCATCAAGATGGCCAGGAAAGAAAGCAAACGAACTCGCACAGACACATAAAGATGCAAAAGGCTCACCATGTAAAAGATCGGACAAGCTTCCCATAGGCATGTAATCTTGAACAAGAAGATTTTCATCTTCGCTGTGGTAATATGCTCTTAAGCAAATATTCCAATCGCCACAACCATTTCTTGCAATTTCTCCCCATTTACGCTCGTATTCTTCAATCTTTTCACACATTTTATCATTCCTGTCTCGAAAACAGCCTTATAAGTTGACCAGAAACTCCCCTTTCCAAGCACTTCTGAGGAAGCTCTCAACAAATCTTCCAAATCAAACATATCTGGTACATTTCCAAAGAAGACCAAACCTTTAGCCTCTATATTTCCATCTTCACGTGAGTTAAATCTTTGTTGTAGTTCTCAGTTTTTCCTGGCATATATTTTCCAGGCCTTTGGACCCTTATAAATCTGCTCCAACACATTTATATTCATACCAGGATCTTTGTCAGCTTGTAAGCTAGAACTGCACAGCCTTTTAATTTGGCTGATTACCTCAGCCATTGAAGGCCGATTATCAGGATGTTGGGCAGTGCAACTTAATGCTAACACCAAGAACTGAAGCATGATTTCTTCCACATTCTCATATTGAAGGAGCTCAACATCAAACACTGTTGAAGTCCATTCGTGGTTGACTGCAGATAGCATCCATCTTGGAAGGTCTAATCCCTTTTCTTTTAAATAGGATTCAGTGGGATCCTTTCCTGTAATCAATTCCAAGAGTAGTACACCAAAGCTATAAACATCTGCTTTTTGGGATACTTTGCCAGTATTGGTTAGCTCTGGGGCAAGATAGCCAGTATCAATATTGGTATATCCTGCGACAATGGCAAGACCAAACTCAGAGATGCGAACTTTAAAGGTCGCAGTGAGGAAAATAATTGATGACTTAATATTTCCATGACACGTTGAAGGGTCTATATCGTGAATGTGCACAATTGCTCTAGCAGCTCCCAAAGCAATGCCAGTCCTGGCTTCCCAACTTAATGAACTCCTCCGACCACCTTTGTCTCCTGCTGTTGATGCAAAATTTTGAAGCATCAATTAGGGCACCACAAAATTAAATGCTGGTGCTTGGTTCACAGAATGGCAATTCCATGGAATAGAATAAAAATGAATGACACAGGGTGAAATATGATGGAAATGAATCACATGTAGTTAGAAATAACTATTCCAAACATGTCATTCATTTCCATATATATAACATTCTTTCATTCATTTTTATTCTATATCATGGACAGTGGCGGGGCCAGGATATGGTAAGAGAGGGGTTTCCGGTAAAATTTATCAACATATATAATAATGGACCTTCCACGGTTACTTACTTTGAAAGCTTTTGTCCTCTTTTATGAGCTTTTTATTGAATTTTTAAGCTTTGGGGTAATTACAAATGAAAAGGTTGTCAACCTAGTTTAGACATTTTTTCCCATCTTTTAGCATCCAAGCTCTATTACCCATAGAAAAAACTAGTAGAAATTTTGCTTAAATAACATTTAAATTGCATTAAACCACTAGATTTTCCTATCTAAAGGATGTAAGAAAAGCATTCATAGTTTTATATAAGAGGACAAACTTACACTGATTGTAAAGATATTACGATTTCCAATCTAAGGCAGTAGAATCTGTGTAGAAAAAATGATTTTCATATTTGGTGAACTATATTATCAGGTTTACAAAACATATCTTTTTTTTATATAAAACTTAAAATAAATTAGATTCACAATTGATAAAGTATGAAGTGGATTTGGTACCCAAAAAATGCATTTGGTAAAAAAAATTACATTATAGGTGCATGGTTGAAGAATAAATACTTGAAAGGAGCAAATTTAACCAAATTTTTTTTTTTTTAGAGTGAAAACGGGCTGTGTCAGCCCGTTTTCAGACGGTACCGTGGGAATCTCCCTACGCTACCGGTCTCACCTATTTGAGACCATACCGGTCTCACCTATTTGAGTCCAAATCCTTTATTTCACCCACTCCAATTTTTTCTCCACCTAAAAATTTTTACTTCATTTTATTTCCTACACTTTTCTCTCTTAATTTCAAATTTTACACTTTCATTTCTCTCAACTTTCATCATTTTCATCTCACAAAACTCTCTTCATTTTGATTTCTAATCTACTAAATTTTACTTCTACAAGTTAAATCCAAGGTAATAATGGTTGTTATTTTTTTAATTTTTTGTTTATTGAATTTATTATTGTAAATGATAATGTTAAACTTATTGTTAATTTATTTACAGGATATTTACAAGTAAAAAAAATAGAGGTATGTAAGCCAAATCTTTAAATTTTAGTTTTGATGCAAAATTTATAGTTATTTGCATGTATGAACATATTTATGCTATAATTTTAGTTGGACTAAGGACCTGAAAAGTGCAAACTAGCAAAATTTATATATCAAGAATGCACACTTAAACAATAAATCACAAATAGGTGCAACTTTAACCGGGACAAAAACTGATTGTCAGAACCAGTTTTCGCTTTGCACAAAACCAGTTTTCATGCTTTTTATTTTTTATAACTATACTTAACTTATTTTCAAAAACTAAAACTTAAGCAATAATATATGGAATAAATAAATTTTTATAATACTAAAGGTATAACTAATTTTTTATTTTAAAAAACAATTAAAGCCAATTTCTTTTATTTTTTTTACAAAAAACTAAACTACAACTGACACTAAAATTAACACCAAGACTTAAACTAAAACAAGAGCAACAATATGTTCCTATATGCAAATTTCGTCTACTTTTTATTACAAAATAAAATTTTGTTAACATTATATTTGGTAATTCTTTTTTAGCTTGTACTAAAGCTAAAGGTAAAACATTAATATCTGCATATTTTAAATTTCACTAAAACTATATCTAACTTATTTTTTTTGTAAGACTAAAACTAAAACTAAAACCAAACCTAAACCTAAAATCATACTAAAACCAGAACTTAAATCAAAAATATGTTCTATTTTAATATCACTAAAACTATAGTTAATTTCTTTGTTTTTTTTAAACTAAAACTTAAGCAATAATATGTTAATTAATATACGAAAACAAAAAATTTACCTTACAGTACATGTATAACTAAAACTAAAATAATAGCAAAAATATGTTCATACACACAAATAACTATAAATTTTGTATCAAAACTAAAATTTAAAGATTTTGGTTACATACCTCTATTTTTTTGTGATAAATATCCTGTAAAAAATTGACAATAAGTTCAGCATTATCATTTACAATAATAAATTCAATAAGAAAAAAATAACAACCATTATTACCTTGGATTTAGCTTATACAAGTAAAATATAGTAGATTAAAAATACAAATTGAGGGAAATTTATGAGATGGAAATGAGATTTGAAATTTGAAATTGAAGAGAGATGAAAGTGTGGGGAGTGAAATTGAGTAAAAAATTTTAGATGCCAAATCCGGAATAAATAGGAGTGGGTTGAGTACCCGGTACCGTCTGAAAACGGGCTGACACAGCCCGTTTTCACTCTAAAAAAAAAAATATTTTGGTTAAATTTGCTCCTTTCAAGTATTTATTCTTCAACCATGCAATGTAATTTTTTTTACCTGGGTACCAAATCCGTATGAAGTTGTAGGAAAATGAAAAAACAAACAATAATGCTAGTTGTGGGCTATATCATGTCAAGCATTAAGATGATAAGACATTGAGTACACGTGGAAGCACCACAACAAATAAAAAATAGTAAGGATCAGCAGGCCTCCCTCTAAGTAATATGAGAGTCTGCAAAGAATATATCCTTAAAAATCAAAATTTGCATACTGCTTTAAAGAAATTCATCTTATTCATGGCAGCAAGCTTCATAAACCTCACCATGAAGAACATCATTCCAGTTTTTCACCAATATGTACACCAGCATTTCATTTCCTTAATAATCTTTTCCTCTCCATGACTCCATTCCATCCTCTCTTCAGTTTTATTCACCGTTTATATATCACAATCACACATTTCTTTAATTAACCCAATTCCTTACAGATCAATAAAGGATTTCTTTTACCAAAACAATCATTACCAGCTCTATTGGAGATGGACAATATAATGGGGGATGAATTTTCCGCCGGAGCCAGGGGCGGCGGCCTCCCACCTCCGCCTCCCCCTGGCTCCGCCAATGATCATGGAATAGCCATTTATTGAACCACACATGTCAAAAGAGAAAAACATAAAGGCTCACCATGTAAAAGAGCATATAAACTTCCCATATGCATGTATTCATAAACAAGAAGCATCTCATCCTCGCTATAATAATAAGCTCTTATGGGGACCATGTTCTGATTACTCATCTTCTCAATTGCCTCAACCATGTCTTCATATTCTTTCTCTGACACGTTAAAACCCCTCAATCTTTTTATAGCCACCGTCCTTCTTGTCTTGAGAATAGCCTTATAAGTTGTCCCAAAAGTCCCCTTCCCAAGCACCTCTGCAGGAGCTTGTAATAAGTCCTCCAAATCAAATTCCAAACTACTCTTAACCGCCCCTAAAGCAGCTCCTCGGCCAGTAGTACTGGATGCATTATCAGTGTCAGCTAGTCCCTCTTCTACAGAAATCTGAACTTCTTCTCTTCGGTTTAGATCTTCAGTAGCTACACCTTTAGTCAACCCTGCTGTTGTATTATTACTAACAGTCGTCCCCACTTGTATAGAAACCTCAACTTGTTCTCTCTGCTTAAGATTTTCAGTAGCATTAACCCCTCCTTGCTTAAATATCTTTCTTCCACATAAAAAACAAATAAAACAACCAATTACAATCCCAGCAATACCACTACTACCTGATACTTTATGATTATCCCATACTGAACTACCAGTGCAAAGCAACAAGGGCTTCCCACAAAGAGAATTCCCTTCAAACGAGCTTGCTGGCAAACTTGACAGCGTTTCAGGAATAAATTCTATCAATTTGTTGAATAAAAACATTGAAATGATCAAGAGATGCCAAATTAAGGTATGGAATTGGACCATTGAATTGATTTCCCTCCAAACATAGAGTAACAAGCAGTGAAGTTATTATGTGCTAGATTAAGGGTAACCAAATGTTGCAAATTAAACAAAAACTCAGGAATCTCACCAGAAAATAAGTTACCCTGCAAGTACAAATTGCGTAAAGAAGTAAGATTACCAGTTGCAGCAGGAAGTGGAGCAGAAAGGGCGTTGAAACGGAGAGACGAAGCAATACGGTGCAGGCGCAACTCAGCAACTCGGTTGAGCAGACAAGTAACGCCGGTCCAATTGCAGGGAGTATCGTCGGAAATGTTCCAAGGGAGGAAGCGAGCGCCGATTGCGATTCGTATTGCTAATAGCGCTGACGTATCAGAAGCTAGATTTGAGTGTGCAATACACCAAACATCAATGAACAGGATGATGAATAAAAGAAAAGCAAGATTCGCTTCTTCTTCATTTTAGGTTCAAAGAACCAAACAAGTGTGCAAGCAAAAACAACAAATTGCCGCATATTTGCATTTCTTATACAGTATTTTGGTAGATTGTAATTCTTTGTTATTTAGTACCAGGCTACTACTGCTTCCCGCGCATCTTACGGCTTAACCATTTTCTAATTTTATTTTAATTAATTCAAAATATTGCAAGCTAACAAAACTTACCCTTCTTTGGTTGATGCTTTTTTTTAATGAATTTACCCGAAAGGGCAAGTGAGAACGGTTCAACGGTTCCCAACGCCATTAAAAATCTCTTAGTTAATTTATTGAAATAAAAGAAAAATTACATCGTTCAAGAGAAATTATGTGAACCGAAATAAGTTTTGGCCACTCAAATTATGAAAATAAATATCTAAACAAAAATTGGGAACATTATCCCACCAAATATAATCGCTAAAATGCCTTCCATGATCGGCAAAGAGTCTGCAACCTAGTTTCCTTCCCTGTAGGTGTGCAAAACAATAACCTGCATATCCCTGATTGTGTGAAGACATGTAATCCACTCCCTGTAAATCTGCCATGGAACGTTCTTACTTCGCGCCGAGACAACATGAACAACGAACGTTGAGTCACTCTCAAGCCACAATCTGTTCCAGCCTCGCTCTGAAAGCTGTTGTCAATGCAACAATAGCCGCCTTCATCTCTGCTAGGAACGCCAAACTCGTCTCGAAGCCAAAAGTAAAATTCCCTAGAAATCGTCTGTGGCTGTCTCTGTAAACTCCTCCACAACCGGTTGCATTACCTGTACTAATAACCGAGGCATCAGTGTTAACTTTTACCCAGCCCCGTATCTGGTGGATTCCATACGACTCTAATAATTTGTGGAGCTCTAGTTAGTCGAGGGACCGGCCTAAGCATAGCGAGAATAGCAAGCTTGACAGAGGAACTCCGAGTGAATTCGCTGCCTAATATGTCAACCTCTCGCATAAGATTCCAAAGACTTCGCAAACAGACATGAATATTAGGTCTTTTATCATCGAAAATACACTCATTTCGAGTGCGCCAAATTATCCAACAGAAGTTGATCCACGCGCTTTGCTAAAGAATGAAAATCTGAGGAGTGAATTTTTGTTTAGCCGCCCATTCAAACCGGGATTCTAAATTATCGCCACAAATCATATCCCTACGAAAAAGATGGAAAATTCCCATCCATAACTGTCTAGTGAAGATACAATTTATGAATAAGTGATCAAAAGTTTCCGCCGATTCATTGCAAAAAACACATTTAGAAACAATGTGAAGTCCCCTCTTAGAAAGTGCGTGGTGTGTAGGTAGGTACCCTCTAATCGCTTTTCAACACAAAAAAGAATGCAAGGAGGAATCCATCGACTCCAAATGATTTTATGTATATCGGATTGAGCGGTATCCCCGCACAACCATCTATAAAACAATTGGACTTGGAAAATCCCCATACTACCTGGAAGCCACAAGCAAATATCGGAGTCGTCATGCAGCCTTACCCGAAGCACTTGATCACACACTTGGTTAGGCAAAGGAGGAGGGTTCTGCCAACAATTGGCTTGCCAAAAATCTGAAATCCTGCTTGTAAGTTCCTAAGCCAAATTGTTCCGATTGGAGGGAGAATCCACTCAGAGTTCCAGAAATTAAGGTTCGAATTATTGCTCGACGCCCAAAAGACATCAGCTTTCAAAATATCATAGACATGTCGTATAAAACTCCATATCAAAGAATCGAAGACAGTTTTTACGAGCCCCGCTTTATTGATAAATCTAGTACGAAGAATCTCAAAGCAAAAGGGTTTCGAACATAATAACCCCCAAGCCATTTTCCTAAACGGGCATCATTCATAATTGAAAATTTTTTAATCCCAATTCCACCCTGCCTAAAATTTTTAGTGCATAAAGACCATGGGACCACAATCAATTTTTTGTCATCAATACTCCCCGACCAAATAAAATTTTGAGTTGCCCTATTCAGCCTTTTAATCAGCTGAACATAGCACTTATAAATAATGAAAGAGTGAACTAGCGCACCTGTAATGACATAATTGACCAATGTAAGCCTATCGGCCATCGATAGAGCACTTCCTTTCCATCGTGAAAATTTGGTAAGAGTGGCATCCAATAAAGTTTAGAGGTGGGCAGCCTTAGGCTTACCACGCAATAAAGGCACTCCAAGGTATTTAAAAGGTACTAGACCTACCCCGAACTCCAGTAAAAGATGTAAGTTCCATTCTTCGGCTGACAGAAACACAATCTCCAAAGAAAATATTTGTTTTGCTCCAATTAACCATTTGACCCAAAAATCTTCCATAAAGATTGAGAGCGGTGCGAAGGTTATGCATATTCCAAATAGTAGCTTTGCAAAAGACAAGCATATCATCTGTGTATAATAAATGGGTGGGCAGCAAAACCCCTTGACTATACCGCATAGGAGAAAGCTCTCATCGATAAACCAAATGCGTTAGGTATCTATTAAAAAAATCCTCCGTTAGGCCAAAAAGTATTGGCGAAAGCAGATCTCCTTGTCTCACTCCCTTGAACATGCAAAATACCCATTCAAACCCAACGGCGTCAAAATTGAAATACGAGCCAAAGCTAATATGTTTCGAATCTAGCCAGCAAATTATGGGGAGAACCCAAAAGAATCCAAGCCCACAAGCAAAAAGGACCAGTCCATAGTATTGAAAGCCTTTCAGATATCGATTTTCATGGTAAGATTTCCTCCAAAACATTTTTTCCCCAATAGGTTTACTCCCTCAAAGGCAAGAGAGATGCATTCATGGATGCTTCTATTGCGAACAAAACCAAATTGATTTGGCGAAAGAATTCCCTCAGCAATAGTCGTTAATCTTGAAGCTAAGATTTTTGTAATAATCTTAAACACAAAAGTACTCATAACAAGAGGGAGAAAATCCTCAATATCCATAGCCCCCTTCTTTTTTAGGGATCAGAACCATTAAATTAGAGTTCAACCCCGGAGAAATTGTTGCATTGACAAAAAACCATTTGACCATGCGACAAACATCCGAACCAACCAAGTCCCAAAAATGTTGATAGAATTTTCCTGTAAAGCCGTCAGGTCCCAGTGCTCTATCCCCATCCATAGCAAAAATGCTATTCTAATCTCATCCTCAGGGGGCAGCCGTAAGAGGGAATCATTGTCGGCTTCTGTGACTCGATGGGACATAATCTGATTGACCAAATCAATATATGGTTTGGAGTTGCCTGCTGCAAAAAGTTCTGTATATAAAGTCACCATGTGATTTGAGATGGCAGCCTAGTTCGTGGAACTCACCCCATTGATGTTCATAATGTGAATTTTTGATCTGGTTTTCTTAGCATTGGCCGCTCGGTGAAAAAATTTAGAATTTTGATCACCTAATTTTAACCATTGCGACCTGCTCATTTCCCTCAGGAAAGTTTCCTTCCGCTTTAAGTTAAGCTCAAGATTGGCCTGAGATTGAAGTTCCTCAAAATGTAGAGCATCCGTAACTCCTCCATTAGAAATTAATAATTGAATTCTCACAAGATCCGTCTAGCAATTCGCGATATTCATGTCTAGGTTCAAGAAAACATTCCAATTCCAATTCCACAAAATAGGCCAATTCATTTTAAGCTTCAGTTGAAGTAATTGGGAAGGAGGAAGATTGGGAAAATTCCTATTCCAATGTGTCGAAATAACCTGTCCAAGATTTGGATGATCGAGTCACATTGATTGAAAATAGAACCGTGAAAATCGTACTTTCTCTCATGAATAATTCACCAAAATAGGATGATGGTCAGATCAATGTCTAGGCAACATCATATAAACTGAATTATCCAAAAAAGAGAAGAAATCCATGGTGCCCAAGGACCTATCAATGCGGATTTCGACTCTAGCATTACCCCATCTGCTGTTGTTCCATGTGAAAAAAGGATCTGCAATAGATAGCTCCGCAAATTCCCCCTTATCAATGAATTCGCGAAATTCCCGACAAGAAATATTCAAAGGCAAATTACTACGTCTCTTATGACTCCCAATCACTGCATTAAAATCCCCGAGTATCAACCAGTTCCCAGGAAAGGAAGTCTTGAGATTCAACAAATCAACATATAAAGAATGTCGCAATCCATAAGAATTATTAGCATATATACATGCTATATAGTGAACATTACGTAGGAAAGAATAATGAAAAGATATAACTTGATCCGAGATGAGATCAACCGACGAAATGCCCGAAAAAGATTCCAATTGCAATAGCCAAATAGAAGGAAGCGGCTTTGAATTTACAGCCACCAATTTGAAACCGATCCCATGCCAAAAGCTGGAATTAATATCTGAAAGCACAACCATAGGCTCTGCTAAACATAAAAACTGAGGATGATGCTCCTTTATCATATCAAAAAGAACCCATTGGGTATCAATGTTACCGATACCCCTACAATTCCAGAAAAGCATATTAATCATCACTTAAGAATTGATTTTTGCCCCTTTTTCACTTGAGCAGTGGGTGTGACCGGTGCCTTAGCATTGTTTCCTTTCTTTTTAATTTCAATTCTAGCCGAGATACGAATTCCAGAGTTAACCATAGACTTATCATGCATATCGCCCCTATGGATCTTTGTGTATTACAACCTGTAAATTGGCCACAGTGGAAGGGGAATTAATGTAAGCCGTAGGGGAAGAGGTCACCTCATTATCTTCTTGAGGTCGCTGCTTATCAAAAGCCAAATCTTCAATAGAAATCAGTTCCTGTATCGTAATATTCCCACTCATAGGAATGGGCAAAGTTAATGCATTATCATTAATATTTTCTGAGTCACTTTCACTGTCCTCACATTGGTCTGCCCAAGATAGGACTTTCTTCCCTTCCTGCTGCCCTGGATCATCTCGATCAGTGTGTTCAGGAATTGTGGATGCTTTTCTAGTTTCTTCCCATTCTGAGCTATTAGGAACCACAACTCCCTTTTGTCTATTACATACATTATTTTTCCGTCCTTGTAAAGAATCCTGAGGTTTCCCTGAAAGTCTTTCTTGATTCTGATTCCTTTTGTAGTTAGCCGCAGTGTGCTTGATAGATTGACAGGTCGTACAAAGCATCGATATGTTCTCATACTCCACAGCTACCCAAAAGATTTTTTCTGCCGTATCAACCCTAACCTGATCCATAACTGATTTCGAAAGATCGATATCCACTAGAATTCAAGCATAATGGCCAAATTCCCCTTCCATTGTGTTGTGACCAAAATGGATAGGAACTCCGATAGTTTGTACGACACTCGAAAGTAATATGCGATCCTAGAATTCCCATGGGAGATTATGCAATTGAATCCAAACTTGTGAAGAAGTTTGTTTTCTGTAGGATCAAAACCTGCTTTCTAAACCAAAAACAGCATGATTTCAGGATTGAGGTTTAGATTACCTGTAGCATAAATCTTCTATAAAGCCTCTGCCGAAGGCAGAATGATATGATAAAAACCTCTCCCCAAGGATATTAACTTCCAATCCATCTTTCGACTCCATATTAAGTTCAATTTGTGCTTAATATTAGCATGTTTCCAAGGTTTATCACCTTTCACGAGCGTTAATATACCGATAGCAGAATGTTGACAGGATGAAATTCTATCCCTATAGAATTCTTCGGGGATTTTGATCGCTTTGTAGCCATCCCCTACATCCGATATGGTCGCGGAGACCATCTTATCAGTTGATTTTACAGCGGTATTGCATGAGATTTCCTGGTTGATCACAACAACATGAGATAGAGGGCTCTTTTGCAGATTAGGGTTTGGGTTCTTTTTTTTCTGAAACTGCAGGCAATCTGCCGGCAAGAGTTTTCTCCTTGCTGTTGCAATAAAAAAGCTAAATAAGATGCGTCCATGATGATAGACGAAAGAAGCGATTACCGAAAAAGATCAAGCAAGATCAAGAACAACTGGAGAATTCAAGAAAAAGAGTTAGGGTTTTCATTGGCGGAGAGATCTTTTTTCAGCCTTTGGTTGATTCCTTAATGGTTCTTTGTTCATAATTGTTATTTAGCCGAAAAAAAGTATGATAATTGTTGAAGTCAAAATAATATGATATGGTTTGATATTTTATTTTATGTTTGGATAATTTGTATAGTATCCTACAATTTTTTTTAATTAATTTGATTTGATAAACAACTACTATATTGTAGTAAAGCTGAGATTTAGTGGTTAAGCCCTAAAAGAACTTTAACACTAAAAAAATTATGGAATCAAATAAAATATTTTAATTTAGTATCATACCATATTATTGTGTGATGGGTAAGCATGAACAATATCCTCCTCAATATGAGATCTTTCGAATTAAAACCTAATAACAAATCGATAAAGACTTAATCTTAACACATGTCAATATCGTATTATTGTGAAATATGTGGTGTTTTAGCATCACAACATATAAAAAACCATGCAAGTATTCTTAACAATCCTTATTATTAATGCTAAAAGAATGTCAACATGACATTTGAAAAGGACCCTAAAAGAAAACTTGAGTTACTTGCCGGGACTGCAAAGTTATGCTACACAAATAAAACGCTACGTTGATATAAATCCAATTTGATGCTTTTTTTATACTTTCATACAAATTAATTTCGTGAAACACAATGTTTACTTGGTAAAAGTTCGTATATCCCCAAGTTACAGATCTTAAACATATCTAAATTTTAAAGTAGATCTTTGGGGTATCTAAATTTATAAAAAGTGAACTTTCGTGTTACCTCAATCCCACTCACCCAGTTGCAGCCTGGATAGTGTATTACATTTGCTACCAGTGTGTAATATTTGGAAAAGTCAAACCAATGAGTGAATGACACGTGACATTGACTAAAAAATTTCGAAAATACCCTTGATAAAACTTCTTTTTAGTCCTATAATTTTAATTTAACCAAAAAATACCAAAAATTTAGAAAAGTCAAACCAATGGCATAACGACATGTGGCATAAACTAACATAATTTCAAAAAAAATACAAAACTTCTTTTAAGCCCCTGTAATTTTAATTCAACTAAAAACACCATCTTTTACAATTGAATTAAAAAAAACTTTGATAAAATTCATTTAAGTCCCTATAAATTTTATTATATCAAGAAAATAAATTTGGTGTATAAAATTTTTAGAAAATATTTATGGAATGGCCTGAAAATGTGAAAGTACGATTCGGGGCCCGGTTTCATAAAAAATCGAAAAATCCCAAAAAATTATGAAATGTCCAAAGAATAAAGAAAATATATTTGGTGCAATAATTTTTCAGAAAATGTTTCTGGAACGGCCCAAAAATGTGAAAATACGTTTCAGTGCCTGGTTTTATAAAAAAATCGAAAATCCCAAAAAATTATGAAATATCCGGAAAATAAAGAAAACAAATTTGGTATAAGAATTTTTCAGAAAATTTTTCCGGAAGCGCCCGAAAATGTGAAAATACGTTTCGGAGCTCGATTTTGTAAAAAATTAAAAAATCCCAAAAAAATAATGAAATATCCAGAAAATAAATAAAATAAATTTGGTGCAAGAATTTTTGAGAAAATGTTTTCGGAAGGGCCCTAAAATGTGAAAATACATTTCGGGGCCCGGTTTCGTAAAAAATTGAAAAATCCCAAAAAATTATGAAATATCCAAAAAATAAAGAAAATCAATTTGGTGCAAGAATTTTTTAGAAAATGTTTCCGGAAGTGCCCAAAAATGTGAAAATACGTTTCGGCGCCCGGTTTCGTAAGAGATTGAAAAATCCCAAAAATTATGAAATATTCGGAAAATAAAGAAAATAAATTTGGTACAGAAAATTTTCAAAAAATGTTTATGGAAGGGCCCGAAAAAAGTGAAAATACGTTTTGGGATCCGGTTTCGTAAAAAATCAAAAACTCCAAAAAAATTATGAAATAACAGTAAAAGAAAGAAAATAAATTTAGTGAAAGAATTTTTCGGAAAATGTGAGCTTTCCAAACACACCCTAAAGGAGGAAGTGGGTCATTTTGCAATTAGAAAAGTATTTAGGGATTTTTAATGATTTTTTTTATTAATTATTCAATTTATAATAAATTTTTAACTCATTTTTTTAGTCAACACGAGCTCCCTTGGTCAAAGGGTTACACCTTACATGCCACGTCAGCAATAGATAGCACGAAGGTCCACTTTTTACAAGTTTAGGTACCTCGGAGGTCCACTTTAAAGTTTGGGTATGTCTAAGGCAAAAGTGCGCAAGTTGAGAGGTATTAGAGAGCATTCGACCTTTATAAAATGATTCGAAGCAATGTTTTACGATCTTTGAGACTTGCCACTCAACTTTTGTTCCCAGGATGCTTTCATGCGTTTGACCAATTTATTGTTGCTTATATACCGTTTAGTCCGATTTTTTTCGTTTGTGCTACGACTAAACTCAATTCTCTAAGGTACTGAAATTATAATAATTATAGCTTAATTTTTTACCCACAAAAAGTAGCTTAGTTGGTAAATTTAAAGTACATTAACGTGTTCTCACAAGAGATTTGTAATTTTGAGTCTCAAACCGGAAAACAATATGCTCTATGCCAAAAATAAAGAGGCCATTATCAACCAACTAGCACCTAGCAATTTTTAAAATATTATAGCAAATTTTTTAGTTGAATTTATATTTTTATGCATGGATAAATAAAAAAATTGCAAATCTACCTAGACTCCTAGAGCCCGGCCACCCAACTAGAGCCTAACACTTTTTAAAACATTGATTTTGAGGTCTATTCCCTCATTCATCATGTGGGAACTTTAGGAGCCTTTCCTGCAAGCAACTGGAGAGCTTTTGAAAGTTAATTGTATAATCTAATATGTTCTTCTTATTTTTTGAAAAACCCCCGGAGGAACAACGTGTTCCTCCAAAGGTAAAAAGATTATGGCAGGTGAAAATTTCGGGGCGGAAGACCCAACTAGATTGGCCCTTTCGCTTGCCTACATAAAGAGTTATAGGTGAACTGAAACAAGCTTCAGCCACTCAAATTATGAAAATAAGCGTCAAACAAAAGGTTGGGACCAAATCACACCATCTGAAATCTACATTCTCTCTACCATAATTTGCTAAAATATCAGCCACCTGATTGCCTTCCCGGAAGATGTGCGACACTTTGATCTGCATGTTCTCAATAATGCGCAAGCAAGAATTCCATTCTCGGTAAATCTGCTAAGGAACACGTCTGTTCCTAGTCAAACCAAAACGAATGGCATAGATTGAATCACTCTCCAGCCACAAGTAGTTCAACCCTTGGTTAGCAGCAGTTTGTAAAGCAACAACGACTGCTTTCATCTTCGCAAGGAATGCATGACTCGTTTCTAATCCAAGTGCAAAGCTCCCAATAAATCGACCGTCAGCATCTCGAAAGACCCCACCACAACCAGCCTGATTTGCAACGATAAAAGCATCGGTATTAACCTTAACCCAGCCAGTCACCGGGGGAGTCCAGAAAACTGAAACTATTTGCCGGGCTCTAGGTTGTTGAGGCGTCATATTCAGATTACTAAGAATGGCCAGCTCCACAACAGAATTTGTAGTGAATCCATTTCCAAATATATTGGACTCACGCATTAAATTCCATAAATTCCGCATACAAAAGTGTATATTAAGACGCTTATCCTCGAAAATGCACTCGTTCCTAGTGCGCCAAATAATCCAACAAAGGTTCGCCCACGCGCTCTGCCAGAGAATAGTAATTTGTGAAGAAAACCGCTGCTTAGCCACCCATTAAAAATGAGCCCATAAATTATCATCCTCAGTGATGTCCCTGCAAAAAACACAATCAATTCCCATCCACAATTGTTTAATAAAAACACAATTCAAAAAAAGATGATGTAACGATTCCATAGAATTATTGCACAAGACACATTTAGAGACAATGACCATCCCTTTCTTAGAGAGCACATCATGAGTAGGAAGATATCCACGAAGCGCTCTCCAACATAAAAATGAGTGAGAAGGTGGAATGAAGCGGCTCCAAGTAAATTTGAAAGATTGAGATTGCACCGCTTCCCCGGCAAGCCATTGGTAAAATAATTTTATCGAGAAAATGGCCATATTTCTCGGACGCCATAAGCAAGTATCCGAATCATCATGAGGCTGAATATTTAACACTTGATCCCGAATCACATTCGGCTGAGGCGGTAAGTTCTGCCAAGAATTATCATGCCAAAAATTCGAGATAGACGCCCTAAGCCCACGCTTCTCCAAGTTTCCGAGCTGAAGCTGATCCCAAAATGGACAGAATCAGCCATTCTGATTTTTGAAAATTGAGAGAGGAATTAGTGCCAGGAATCCAAAGAACATTAGCTCATAATTTGTCAAAAAAAAGATGTACCGAACTCCAAATGGATGAATTCGTAACCGATCTAGCCAAGCCCGCTTTGTTAAAAAAACGAGAATGAAGAATATCATAACAAAAGGATCTCTTGGCCAATATCCCCCAGGCCATCTTTCTAAATAGTTCGTTATTTATAATAGAGAAGTTTTTAATCCCAAGACCCCTTTCCCCAAATTTAGCCGTACACAACGACCACGGTACGACAACCACTTTTCTCTCGTCAATACAACCCGACCAAATGAAATTCCTCACCGATTTGCTAAATTTCTTTACCAACATAGATGGCCATTTGTAAACAATAAAAGAATGAACCGGCGCACCCGTTATAACCGATTTAACAAGAGTCAGTCTACCCGCCATAAAGAGCACGCTCCCTTTCCATCTAGAAAACTTATGAAGCATTTTGTCCAATAGACGACGAAGATGAATAGCCCGGGGTTTACCCCGAAAAAGAGGTACCCCAAGGTACTTGAATGGTAATTGCCTGGTTCGAACTCCAGTTAAGGATGCGAGCTCCAATCTCTGATTAGCGGCCACTACATCACCAAAGAAAACTTTAGTCTTACTCTAATTAACCTTCCGGATAGAAACGTTACCATAATAAGTAAGCGCATTTTTAATGCTATGCATATTTTGAGCCGTCGCTTTGCAGAAGAGCAGAATATCATCCGCATATAATAAGTCTAATATGTTCTTCTATCATTCTAGGAATATTGGATTAAAAAACAAACATTGTCGGGGAATTCCAGTAGAATGAAGCTTGGATAAATCTGAAGTCATGACGAACACTCTCAGATTGAAACTTATTTGGCGGCTCTACCAAAAAATTTAATCGGATAATATCAAAAATCAACAAGAACTTAGAACGAGAATTTGTTGTGAATACTTTAAGCCATGTATGATTTTCTGTCAGATAAAAAATCTGAGGCCCTTTGCCAATGCATCATTCTCTATATACAAAATTGAAATAACCATCTAATATTTTTGTTTTAAATTTGCCTCATTTGGGCATACATTAATTGGAAAGAAAAATCCTAACCCGCCCTGGATGTGACTCTAACTTGGGACCTCTAGAGGTCACAAGTTCATGTTAACCACTAGACCAAAACCCCAGTCATGAAATAACTGTCCCAGATAACTACTTTTGCAATTATTTTTGTCCAAATCATTGCATGTCACCAGTTCGACTCATTTGATGCGATCGTGACTCAAAATGCCAAAGTCTTCTATTTTTCAAATGAAAGCAATCACGGGTGCGAGTTTTTTTAGCAAGCGGGACATGGTCCAAATCTAAAATTATTGAATTTTTCATGAATTTTTACAAGGAAACTTTATTCGAAAATAAAACTTGACCGTGGCCTAGGCGGCTAGTCCTTGGACCCTCGGGGTTGCCACCCCTCAGACCCACCACCGGGGGCATTATAGAACTCGAACAAAGCATGCACTCTGCGCTCTCCCGGCTTGTTCGATGAAATACCACGATGTCATCGGTCAACTAGTCGATAATTAAACTAAAATACTAAAAATCCTGCCCCCTTTTAGTGTAATTCTTGATTAACTAAACAAAATCACAACAAATAACAAACTTATGCATAAATGAAATATCCCGATGATTGAGTTTCATCTTAGTATACTACACGTTCCAAATATTTGAGAACTAACGTGTCATTATGGATAGAAACTTTGTTATTCATCTTAAATTAATGAAGATAATATACACATAAGAATGTAATTGATAGAAATAGTTTCTTGTCAAACACATTAAGGTAACAAGTAAATAATTGTGATAGCAATAGGAATGACCCGTAATCACCCGTGACACACTAAATTAATGAGTGCATAGGAATGACCCAAAGTATAGTGATAGTACCACACAAGGTAACTAGTATCTTAAGTATGAGGATATTTGCAAAGCTAATGCATAAAGATAAACACTAACACTATGATATATTTACCAAGTGTTTATCTTATTGTGGTCTCTAATATATCCTAAATATTAGAGACCGCAATAAAATTAACACTAAATAGGAACTATCATGTATGCTATGATATGTACTAGGCCAGATGTCTCTCAAGCTTTGAGCTTTACGAGTAGATATCAATCGGATCCACGTGAAAAGAACTGGATGGCCATCAAGGAAATTCTTAAGTACTTGAGAAGGACTAAAGATGAGTTCTTGATATATGGAGATGGTGACCTCACAATTAGAGGTTACACTAATGTGAGTTTTCAATCTGATAAGGATGACTTTAAGTCTCAATCAGGTTTTATGTATGTATTAAATGGAGGAGCAGTATGCTAGAAGAGTTCAAAGCAAGAAACTACTGCTGATTCAACCATAGAATCTGAATACATTGCTGCCTGTGAAGCAGTAAAAGAAGCTACCTAGTTAAAGGGATTTATTGGCGATCTCGGTGTGGTGCCTGAGATTTTTGATCCAATTACTTTGTATTTTGATAACAATGGTGCTATAGCTCAAACAAAAGAACCGCGATCTCACTAGAAAAACAAACATGTATCCAGAAAGTATCATATAATCAAGGAGATTGTTGTTACTAAGATGATAAGATTAGAATATGTCCCCACTGATCATAAACTTGCGGATGGTTTGACGAAGACATTGACGCAAGTCAAACATGACCAGCATGTGAAAGGTGTGAAAGCATATAGATTAAGACATATGGCTAATTAGACTTAGTGCAAGTGAGAAGATATATTAGAGACCACAATAAGATAAACACTTGGTAAATATATCATAGTGTTAGTGTTTATCTTTATGCAGTAGCTTTGCAAATATCCTCATATTTGAGATACTAGTTACCTTGTGTGGTACTATCGCTATACTTTGGGTCATCCCAATGCACTTATTAATTTAGTGTGTCATGGGTGATTATGGGTATATTTCCTTGTCATTAATTTAGTGTGTCACGGGTGATTATGGCTAATTGGACTTAGTGCAAGTGGGAAGATATATTAGAGACTGCAATAAGATAAACACTTGGTAAATATAGCATATTGTTAGTGTTTATCTTTATGCAGTAGCTTTGCTAATATTCTCATACTTGAGATACTAGTTACCTTGTGTGGTACTATCGCTATACTTTGGGTCAAACCTATGTACTCATTATGGGTATGGGTTCAGTTAAAACCGAACCAAATCGAATTAACCGAATACCAAATAAGAAAAATATTGTTAACTGAACCAAACCAAATAAGAATGAAAACCGAATTAACCAAACTGAAAAAAATCATTTCGGTTAAAAACTGAATTGAACCAAAATTTAAAAGCAATTTCCATTTACTTGCATTTTGAATCACAGACAGATTACAAATTTTCTGAATTACTGATGTAGCAAAAAGAAAAATGAAATGAATAGAAATGTGAAGTAATGATTGAGTAAAATTGCTTATACTATTGTGAAATGCCAAAGGTATACTTTGATTTTACATTTCGTATGAATTGCTCTCCTGATAAAAGCATAAAGAATAAAATTGGAGGATTAAACCCTCTTATATAACAGAAACTAGTGAGCTAATATGCAATCAAATGTTCAATTTGAAAAATCAAAACCCTATAATTCATAAGTGAGAATAGCAGAAAAAGAGAGAGAGGGGGAAGAATAAAGAAACACCATCAGAGTAGTTAATGGTGATGGACAGACGAAGATGAGGTGAAGCAGAGGAAGATTAGGAGAGACGGTGAACTGGAATCTAATCGGTGGCGGATAGGTGACTGGCGGCATTATTATAAAAGATGAGTAGAGGTAGATACAAAGTATTTACTATTTAGGAAGAGGGATTAGGTTTCCAATTAAAATGATTTATATATACGAGTATTATTTTAATTATTTTAATGTATTATAAATATTTCGGTTTGGTTCGATTATTATGGATTTTTCTATACCAAAATGGAACCGAACTGAAAAATCAAAATAGTGAACATTTCATAAACCGAACCGAATTTTTGAAATAATCAAACCAAATTAATATTTTGGTTTGATTCGGTTCGATAATTCGGTTAACAAATCATTTGCACACCCCTACACCTTAGGATGTTATTATTAATGTATTCCAATCTCTAGATGCTAAGCTTTCCTCATTGAATTCAACACGTAATGTCATATTAGGTGAGAATTGAGTATCTCAACATGAGAGATTTCAGATGGACTTTAATCCCATCCCCATAGTCGACTTGTGCACAAGATCTCTTCTCAACCCTTTGGTTAAATGATCGGCTATATTACGCTCAGTTTTTACAAACTCCAATGATATAACACCATGCATAATGCATTCCCAAATCATGCCATGTCTCACACCTAAATGTCTAGACCTACCTTTGTGCACTACTCTATAAGCATTTGTCAAGGTAGCTTCACTATCACATTAGATAGATATAGCTGATATTGGTTTAGACCACAATGGAATTTCATAAATTAGATCTCTTAACCATT
The DNA here is from genome assembly GCA_947683365.1 of Euphorbia pulcherrima. Taxonomy (NCBI): domain Eukaryota; kingdom Viridiplantae; phylum Streptophyta; class Magnoliopsida; order Malpighiales; family Euphorbiaceae; genus Euphorbia; species Euphorbia pulcherrima. The sequence goes on from CANTUS010000004.1 coordinate 25,840,718, forward strand.
TAGCTTTTTTACTAGCTGTTGTTAATGCTATAAACTTAGATTCCATTATTGAGTCAGTTATACAAGTCTATTTCTTCGACGCCCAAGAAATAAACCTATCCCAAGAAGGAATACCTACCCACTTGTGGAAGAACTATCTTCTTTATTAGAAATATAAATTGCATTTGAATAACCTTCAAAAATTAAAGGAAAACCTATATAAGTCAAACCATAATCCATGGTTCCTTTTAAGTTGAGATACTGCAACTGTTGGGAACTAACAGTTACTTTGAACGTGCATAACAGGCATCTATAAAATTCAAAATTTTGTCCCTTGTCCCTAGGAACTCCTACTAGTTGCATATAATTAATTAAAGCCTTAACTAAATAAATTCTCTACCTAGGTTAGCATGCAAAGGCTAGGCATACCATAACTCTAAGTTATATCCTGGCATAAATATTCTATACCTAGCATGTTATAACTCTAATCTATAACCTAAGCATAAAATAAACTAGGCATACAAAATAACATAAAGCATGATTATTAAGTCTAAAAATGCTTAAAGAAAAAGACCTAATAATTAAAAGAGAAACTTACTAGTTGAAGCGTGATTTAGCAGAACCTTCTTGCACAAGCCTCCAATTGTAGGCTAGCCTCTTTGAGTATCCACACGAAACCTACCAACCGAAACCTTCCAATGAGGAAGAACTATAGAGCTTTGAGTAGTTGCTAGACTACTCCAAAACCCACCCAAAAATATTAACTAAAGGGACTCCTTAACTAATTAGGAATCCCTAATTTTGTTCTTCTAAGTTAACTTGAGAAATTGCATTAGAACCACAAGTCAGAGCTCAAAGGAAGAACTGGTGCATGGAATAAGGAGGAGGAGCACGCTTTGTATAGGGGGAGCAAGGCTTCCCCAAATTAAATTTGGGATGGGAAAATTCCTATCCCGCCCTTAAGCAAACACGCAGATCCTAGTGGATCCGCGTGCTGCCCAAGCTTGACCCGGCTTTTGTACAAGGCAGGCTCTTATGAGCCTACCTTATCCCACAAGCTAGGCCTTGTGGGATTTCCTCCCAGAACACTACAGGCCAGCACAAGCCCAGCTTGCGCTGCCTACAGCCTGCGAGTACCATTGGCACTCGCATAGGCTCGCACAGGTCCCGTGAGCCCTTTGGGCTTGCGGAGCCTATTCGCATACCCTTGTTTTAGTAGTCCAATTTTTCCGTTCCTTCTCATTCAATATTTTTTTTATTTATGACCCTAATAAATTAGTTACTGGTCAAAATAAAAACTCTATTCTAACCAAGTAATGGCCTAACCATTCTACATTTAATATTCTCGTAATAAACTAAGTCCATTAATTCTTTACTCAGTCCGATGAAAGTCCAATGTGTGTGACCTTATAGGATCCCAAAGTATTGAGCTATTAAGGTTTGACCATTCCTTTTTATATAGGAACTAATGGCTTGATGTTCTAGACCATGATTAGAATTCGATTACCTTAAACGACTATTGTACACCTCTAGTAAGGGTCCACTATCCCCCATTACTCGGAACATCATTTATGCTTACGACTTAATCCTGGTTAATGCAATAGTTGCCCAATATGATTAACTCCTTCCATTCTTTAATATTAGTACCATTTGATTTATTAGGTTCAGTTAAAGTGTCAACCCACTAATAGCAAGGTTGCTCCAGCTATCCCAATTTATTTACTTGTTATCGAAGTTTATTGCTTTTTACCATAATGTGTTTGATTAAAAACTATTTCTATCATAACACATACTCTGATAAGAGGTTTGTAGCAATCATCACTTCAACAAGTGGTCAGGTACAACTCCTTAATATATGCGGAGTGATAGATTCTTTTCGACTACATAGCTTACCAATGTGCGGTCATCACTATACCCGTAATCATTCATGACACCCAAAATTAATGAGTGTATAGGTATGACCCAAAGTATAGTGATAGTACCACACAAAGCACTAGTATCTCAAGTATGAGGATATTCACAAATCTACTGCATAAAGATAAACACTAACACTATGATATATTTACAAAGTGTTTATCTTATTGCGATCTCCAATATATCTCTATATGTCAAACTTAAGGCACCACCTTCAATCTTAGGAGGTTAACTACTTGGACCCATTCTAAGAAAGTTGACCACATGCTAGTCTTACTATTTCATCAATATCCTTTCTTGATGGAACTGTGATTAGGGATAGTTTAGACATAATCATAATTGCACATGAAATATGTCTCACTAAACATAGTCCCACTATGATATCTCTCTCTTCATGCTATTTTATGTCAAGGACTTTTGCACATAGATATCAATGAATATATTTTAACCAGTCATAATATATATGAATACAATGCATTTGTTAATTAAACAAATTATTTATACTAATACATAATAAAGACATATCGCCCAAATTGCCTTAAGGGCATACATCATATCTAACAAACTCCCACTTGCACTAAGGCTAATTAGCCATATGCATTAATCCATATGCTTTAACATGCTGGTCATGTTTGACTTGAGTCAATGGCTTCTTCAGACCATTCACGAGGTACTGATCAGTGGGCACATATTCTAGCCCTATCATCTTAGCATCAACAATCTCCCTAATTATATGATACTTTCTAAGTATATGTCTATTTTTCTAGTGAGACCGTGGTTCATTTGCCTAAGCAATAGCACCATTGTTATCACAATACAAAGTAATTAGATCAACAATATGAGGCACCATACTGAGATCACCAATAAATCCCTTTAACTAGACATCTTCTTTTACTGCTTTATAGGCAGCAATGTACTCAGATTCTATGGTTGAATCAACAATAGTTTCTTGATTGGAACTTTTCCAGTATACTGCCCCTGTATTAAATACATCACAAAACCTAACTAAGACTTAAAGTCATTCTTGTCAAATTGGAAACTCGCATTAGTGTAACCTCTAAGTATGAGATTACCATCTCCGTATATCAAGAACTCATCTTTAGTCCTTCTCAAGAACTTAAGAATTGCCTTGACGGCCATCCAGTGCTTTTCACCTGGATCTGATTGATATCTACTCATAAAGCTCAAAGCTTGAGAGACATCTAGCCTAGTACATATTATAGCATACATGATGGATCCTATCACGGATGCATAGGGTATATCCTTCATGCGCATTCTTTCCTAAGCTATCTTCGGACACTCAACTTTAGATAGGTTAGTCCCTTTTTTCATCGGGGATATAATCTTTCTTCGAATGCTCAAGGCTGAAACTGTTCAGTACCTTGTCTAAATATGTACTTTGAGAAAGACCTAATAGCCTCTTACATCTGTCTATGTAGATCTTTATACCTAGTATAAATGTTGCTTCTCCAAGGTCTTTCGTTGAGAATTTTCTTGACAACCATACTTTAATATTTTGAAGAAGTGAAATGTTATTTCCTATTAGTAGAATGTCATTGACATATAATACTAAGAAAATGAATGCACTCCCACTAACCTTCTTGTAAACACAAGGCTCATTAATGTTTGGAGAGAAATCTAGTTCATGGAATGTCTGATCAAACCTAATATTCCAACTCCTGGATGCTTGCTTTAGTCCATAAATAGACTTTATAGTTTGCATAACTTCCAGCCATTATGAGATGTAAAACCCTTACGTTGTGCCATATACACATCCTGGTCCAAACCCGTATTCAAGAATGCTATTTTAACATCCATTTGCCAGATCTCGTAATTATAATGAGCAGCAATGGCGAGGAGTATTCTAATGGATTTAAGCATGGCCACCGGTGAGAAAGTTTTGTCATAGTCAATACCTTCACATTGACTATAAACTTTTGCAACCAACCTTGCCTTATAGGTATTCACATTACCTATCATGCCAGTCTTCTTCTTGAAGACCCACTTGCACTCTACAGGTCTAACTTCTTCTGGTGCATCGACCAAGTTCTAAACTTGGTTTTCGTACATGGAATCCATTTCTGATTCTATGGCTTTAAGCCATTTATCAGAATCTAAGCTCTTCATTGCTTTATCATAGGTTCCTGGTTCCTTATCCTCCATGAGATATAGTTCCTTATCATCAATGATGATGAAACCATATCTCTCGAGACATTTATGAACACGACATGATCTTCGCAATGATTGTGTTGCAAGTGGTTGTTCTTGGATCACACCTACTTGTGTATCTAGAATGGAGTCAACTAGTTGATTGCCTGTTTCTTCCTCTTGAACTTCCAGTTGAAGATTTCTCCCATTAACTTTTACAAGTAAGTGTTCCTTTTTAAGAAAGTGAGCACTCCAAGATATGAATATTTTTTGTGCCTCGGGTTGGTAAAATAAATATCCAATAGTTTCCTTTGGATATTCAATGAACATACATTTGTTAGATTTAGCATCTAGCTTATCTGATGCTATTCTCTTTACCATAGCAGGACAACCTATACCCTTAGGTGACTCAGAAATGGCCTTTTATTACACCATCTTTCATAAGGTGTAAAATTAACTAATTTAGAGGGCACTCTATTTAATACAAGAACTGTGCTCTTTAGTGCATATCCCCAAAAGGATTTACTGAGATCTACTTGGCTCATCATGGATCGAACCATATCTAATAAATTCCAATTCATCATTTCAGATACTCCATTGTGTTGGGGCATGTAAGGAGGAATCCATTGGGGAACTATCCTATTTTCTTTTAGATAATCCTGAAACTCTTGACTTAAGTATTCTCCACCTTGATCAAATTGAAGTGCTCTAATACTTTTCTCAAGTTGTTTATCTACTTCATTTCTGAATATTTTGAACTTTTCATAACTTTCAGATTTATGCTTCATTAAGTACAAATAACCGTATCGTGAATAATCATCGATAAAGGTTATGAAGTAGGAGTATCCTCCTAGTTCTTGAACACTCATTAGACCACATACATCTGTATGTATAATCTCTCATGTACTTATGGCTAGTTCACCCTTTCCCCTAAAGGGTAACTTCATCAATTTTACTTTTAAACAAGATTTGCAATAACCATAAGACTCTACTTCTATTGGGCCCAAGTCTCCACACTTATATAACTTGGTTAAGTGATCATTGTTTATATGGCCTAAATGACAATGCCATAAGTAGAAAGATTTCGCATTATCTAATTTAACTTTCTTCACATTGTTCATATTAAAATTTTTTGTTTTAGTATCAGGAACATAAATACCACCAGTCAACATTCCATATCCATAAACAACATTATTTAAATGAATCTGATAATTATTATTCAAAAATAAAATTTCAAATCCCTCTAATGCTAAATGCGCAACAGAGATAATATTGTTAGTAACATTCGGAATATAGTAATAATTATTCAAAACTAAAAATAGGCCACTTGGCAAAATGAGACTAGAGCTCCCTATAACTAATGCAACCATTCATGATCCATTCCCCACATGTAGGTCTATCTCCCCTTTTACAAGCCTCCTACTGTTCCTTAGCCCTTACACAGAAGTACAGATGTGAGAACCACAACCAGTATGCAATACCCAAGTTGACTCACAAGGATAAGTAGCATAGTTTTCAATTACAAACATACCTAAAGTATAAGACTCTTTCAGCTTTGTCTTCATATGTTTAAAAGCCTCATACTTCGCAGATTCGATCCAAGTATCAATATTTTTCTCTTAAATTTCCATGCACATTCTTTTGACTTTTAGACCTTTAACTCTTTCGAGTTCAAGATCTTCAACAATGAGTTATTTCTCTAACTCATTTCTATATTGAATCTTAAAATGTTCCAGCAAGCTTATCATTTCTGACAGCTTAAATTCGCCCCCTACCAGGGAAAAATCCTATTTGAATTTCTCATACCTTGATGGTAGATGTTTCAAAATAATGCTTTTAAGAACATTATGACTAAAATGTATTCCGAGATGTCCTAGTTGAGTAGAAACATCGAACAGTTTTAGACCATATTCAGCAGCTGAGGCGTCAACTGGCATCTTAAGATTAAATAGAATCTCCTTGAGATATTTAGCTTCCTTAAGATGCACTAGCATGTATTCTAAATCCATCTCTTCTTATAGAGCTTGCTGATTTGGATCCATATGTTTGACCATCAAGTTCTTTACAAACTTATAGTCATTTATATGCCATTTAAAATCCCTTAATTCACTTGTGAAGATCTTTATACCTAGATACTCGGAGTTAGGATTATCCAACACATAATCCAATTTAGAATCCTTGAGGTCCTCACAGTATCCCAAACCACTTATGGTAGTTTCTTCCTTTAAACAAGTTCTTATTAAGAATTCAAGTGTCAACAAGGTAATTTGTATAAGGGAGCATTTTCAACCTAAGATGTAAGAAAAAAAATTGTTTAGACTTTAGTATATAGTACATGTATTTAATATAAGGTCTTTTAATAAAATACATTGTCCTACAATTTTTTGAAATTTACAATAGCCCATTCTATTGAGTTCTGGAAATCTAGCATAGACGAATTTCCAAGTAGGAAGCATCTACAACTATTCTAATGTAGCCCCTAATTTTATGAGTCAAGCCATATTAGTAAGTTGTAGTTGGAATTCTATTCAATTTGCATTGCATGCAATTGCTAATTTATTCAAGTTCCCTTAAACTTAAGGGACGTGTGCTCTTATTTTAGCATCTCCTTGAATATGTCTCAATTCTGCAGCTAGTTCCCAATTTTATGGTGAACTATCCTAATCGTGTTAAGGCAAACCCTATCTCGATGTCTATAACTGATTGATATAGATGAAAGGAACGCTTTGCGTAACACTTATGGCAAAAAAAAAGAACATATTGCAGATTCGAGTAAGGAAGACTATAACTTGCCTTAATATATTTTACTTTGAGATTTTGTATTGGTGTTAAACATCTCACCCAATCTAGGATTTATTAGATGGATATTTTATAATAATTTATATTAATTTAGGGAATTTTAGAATTAAATAAAAGGTCTAACCTTTAATGGGTTCAATCTCTTTATTATAATTATTCTATCAACCTGTTATGCAAAATTATTAATGTTGAAAATACCTGGTGCACCTGTGAGCGGGTGAATTGGGTCAAAGGATCCGATCCAATTTAAGTAATTGAATTTAATTGGAGAACTAAATAAGTCTTAGGAGTTAATTGAAAAGTTATTGAACTTTCAAGAATTAATTGCAAACAATCAAGAGTCTAGGGACTTAATTGTAATTAAGAAATTCTTCAATTTCTTATATATACATGCAGACGTGATTTCCATACATATATGATAAAATTTGATTTCATTTCATTATTAACAAAATCCAAGACATATTCTCTTTCCCAAAAATATTTCCAAGACTCGGTTTTCTCGTTCGTTCTTCGTCAAAATCCTGAAGAAGTCGTGAACAATGACTTAATTTCGACATACCGTGGGTTAGTCAATGATTTAGCATTCAAACAGTTTCAACGCGAAGTTCTTCGATCTTGGGCACGTAAAAGGTAAGTATTCGAATTCGTTTCTTTACGATTTCTGTCATTGGTATTAGAGCGGGTATTTTAGTGAGGATTCATGTATTATATTTCTGAATTCTTGTCCTTCTAATTCTGTAATTCCGGAAATTTTATTTCGGACCGAGTTCTTGTGAATTTTAAGTCCGATTTACGGTGTAAATGATGAAAATAATGGTGGGAAATGTGTTTTTGAATGATTTTTAGCTGCAAATGTCGTGTTGTGGTCCAAATATTTACTGTTTTGATTAGTATTTTCATCCTTAGAAATGACCATTTGAGTTTTTATAGTGAATAGGGTGAAAAACGTGGTTTTTACCGTAAAAGTTTGTGTTTTTAAGGTTCATTTTGTGTAAATGACATATTTAGGAAAAACCTCAGTAGGGTGCAAAACAAAGGTTGGAATCATTTTCAAGCATGATTTAAGCAGAAATTCATAATCTGCATTTGCGAGGGATTTTGCGTCCGTCGCAAATTCTGTCAGAAAATGTTAAAGGCGCAACAGTTTTTCACAACCGTTTTGCGCAACGGTTCATGAATAATGGTGGCAGTTCGATTGATCATAGTGATCTCTTGCAATGCTTTTGCAAAACTGTCGCCAGGTAGTTTTTTTTTCTGGTCAAATGTTGACCATTAATGTTCACATGGCCAACCTTTTTCATCCACGTATCATCTATGTGTCATCCGCGTGGCATAGGACTTGACCTGGTCAACCCATGGGTTAGTGGTTGAATGACACGTGGCAGTCAAAGTCAACTACTGACCAGTCAAAGCATGCCACATGGCATCCTTCTAGTGGTGCATTTGATATTTTTGCAATTTAAGGCCCTAAACAATGTCGTTTTTCTCCAAACTTTTTCCTATCCCAAAATTTTCATATTTTTTGTATCTAATGGTAATTTTTTTAGAATTTTTTAAGCTTCAGAAATGTGAGATTTTGATTATTTTGTGTAAATAAATTTGTGAAAATTATAGAAAATAGATTCTGAGTTTTGTAAACATTTCTAATATGTTAGAAATTGATTTTTGGAATTAATGGTGAATTTTTAAAATTTTTTTATTTGTTGATTAATTTTGAAAATTAAATTCACGTGATTATGTATAACTTACATATTGAATATGTTTTAAAAAAATATCATTAAAATCTCAAAGTTATATATTAGTATACGTTGACTATAATTATACTTAGTTGTATAATTTAAAAAACTATGTTTTAGTAATATTTATGTGAGTTATTAATTATCTGTGTGATAATTCATGTGGAATTTGTGTTTATGTAACATAAATTTAATATTAAATATGTTTTAGTTATAAATTTAATATAGTCAATTATTTATCAAATAATTAACTTAATTTATATCTATGTGAATATATATTGTTGTAATATATTTTGAGTTAATTATTTGTGTGATAATTATATAATTTATATTTATGTAATATAAATTTATGCTAAATAGATTTTTGTAATATATTTAAGTTAATAATTTGTGCAATTATTAACATTGACTTATGACATATGTTGTAGATGATCATGATGGTGCAAACCCTACGTCATCAAAGACACATTTTCAAAGGACAAGGGCCATGAATACGATGAAAAGTTTGAGAAAAATAGGTTCTTCATAAAATAGTTGTACATTAAATATTGATTCTTTGTGGATCATGTATTTATATTGCATATATAAACGCAAAAGTGTGTTTTGATTGCTTTATTGGAAATCATTTTAGATTGTATAAATACATCTTCGAGCTATAAAAGCTCATATAACTTATTGTTGACTTGGTATTTTATAGATATCGGGCCAAGCTCCATGAGATGCCAAGTCGTCAATCGGCCTCGCAGCTGGATCATCATCCGGCTAGCCGAGTGAAAAGTCACAGTCACAACGACCTAAGTAGAAGATAGAATCCAATCATAACTCCCCATCCTAAACAGATAAATAGGAAGAATATCCTTTCCTAAACGGTTAAATAAGAAGAAACCTCTTATAGAGCAAATCACGCCAAAATAGGATCCTTACCTGATAAGGACTCCTCACTGCCAATAGAGGAAATACACTCCTGACACAACAAGGGCACCATTAACTATAAACATGGGGTCACTCCCCATACTCATGTATCACATTCCTAACCCTAAAACTCTCTTTCTTACTTGCCTCATCTTTATCATAGTCGCTTACTTCAACATTGGAGAGGTTACGCCGGTCACACAACTAGTCACTTTGATGCCCTTTTCTATCTTGCCGCCACCATCTCCAGCGAAAGCAGATCCTCTCTATTTCTATGAAGGTTAGTTCAAGAAACCCTTTCTTTGACCCATCTTTCAGTGGTGCGGTGATAATGGACAAACTTACTTGCTTTGGTAAGAATTTTGTCTTCTGAAGAACAAAAAACTCCAACTAGATGAACGACAACCAGAATTATGATCAAGCAGCCAATGACAACATCGATGACTCAGGAACGATGATCAACTCCCAATCAACTACAGCGACACCCCTCTCCGCCACTATCCCAACCATGGATTTCATCGTAACACCACCGACTTACTCCGTGATAGGGATGGAGTTCTTTGAAAGTTTTGCTCAACGCTATCAAATTTCCCCTGAAGACTAGAATCAGCTATAAAGGAATATCTTTGGGGTGACGAAGGAAGGAATGGCTGTACATACAACAAGTGGACCACTCCACCATGCTGACACCTCTTTCCGTCCCATTACCCACTGGGTCGGGCCTTATAATGCCCACCTAGTAGGTCATTCAACACCCACCGAGGTGAGCAATACAATGCTCACCTGAAAGGGCCATACAATGCCTACCAATATGAATCTCTTAATAACCACTCGGTGGGGCTACACAATGCTCACCTAAGTCATAATGTTGCAGGAGTCGGTACTCAACTAGCTAAAAACAATGCCAGCCTGGAGACGTCCTTAATGGATAGAAGCATGGAAGGGCCCACGTGGAGGGATCTAATTGGAATGTCAAAAGCTCGACAAGAAGAATGGGCCACACTAAATGATCCTGTGTACGACACAAACCACCCTCACGGGTCTACTCCTGTAGGCTTCTTCCACCCGAGCAATACGTATCAAGGTCCTGCTAACTCCACTCGTCTCCCCTCTCCACCACCTCTGGGTTCATAGTCAAAGCCTAAGAAGTTCAGATACTAGGATGATCCTGAGTTCTAGAAGATGTTCAAAGAAGGGCTCAATGGTTATGCGGTTTCATTGTAAGAGCCTTGAGACATCTAACTCCCCATTCAACGCGGAGATCCTCTAGGAGCAACTCAACTCCCACGTAAAGCTACTATTCATTAATAACTATAGTGGGGATATAGATCCCCGAACCCATGTCCAAACCTACAAAAACAAGATGGACCTAGCATAAGCCTTAGAAGCACAGGCCTATAGGAACTTCCCAAACATGTTAATTGGTCCAGCTACCTACTGGTTCAACTTATTGCCAGTCAAGTCCATAGATTCATCGGATGACTTAAGATAGAAGTTTTACAAGCAATTCATTAGCTCCATTCCAGCAGGGACTACTACTCGTACTCTCAACAAGATTACTCAGAGATCAGATGAGTCACTTTGCTTTTACATTGAGTGTTTCAACAAAGCTTGCCTACAAGTTTGAGACCTGGATTATAGCACCACTAGGGAAGCTATGATCATAGGCATAAGGAATGAGAGACTTCACGCAGAGCTCATCCAGAGGCAACCCAAGAAGCTGGACCAAATGATCACCATTGTGAAGAACCTGATTGAAGCAGATAAAGTCGATAGGCCATATAAGTCATCTGAAAGAACCTAGCATAAAGACCAAAAGACTAAGAAGAAAGGGGGGGACTATCGTGAGAAATCTGCCACCCAAAGCAGAAACAAGCCAGGGTTAAACGCTCCATTATGCGATATCTGTTATATATGATGTATAACCTTAAGGAAATTAGGGCGATTTATCTTAATTATGTATTGGTACAAAAAATTTGTTTAACTAATAAAGACATTTAATCTTTTATTTATATTGATGTGTTCATAAATATTGTGACTGGTTAAAATATATTCATTGATATCTTTGTATAAAGGTCCTTGACATAATACATAGCATGAAGTGAGAGATATTATAGTGGGACTATGTATAATGAGATCATCTTCATGCGCAATTATGATTATGCCAAAACCGATTCTAGTTATAGTTTCATCAAGAAATGATATTGATGGAGTAATAAGACTAGCATGTGGCCAATTCTCTTAGAAAGGGTCCAAGTAGTTAACCTCCTAAGACTGAAGGTGGTGCCTTGAGTTTGACACATGGATATATCTAGAAGATATATTGGAGACCGAAGTAAGATAAATACTTGGTATATATATCAATGTGTTAGTGTTTATCTTCATGCAGTAGCTCTGCGAATATCCTCATACTTGAGATATTAGTTACCTTGTGTGGCACTATTGCTATACTTTTGGTCATACCTATTCAGTCATTAATTTAGGTGCCACAGGTGATTATAGGTATAGTGATGACAACACGTTGGTAAGCTATGTAGTCGGAAAGAATCCATCGCTCAAGAAAAATTGAAGAGTTTTTACCTAGCCGCTTGTTGAAGTAATGATTACTATAAACCTCTAATTAGAGTATGTGATTGATAGAAATTGTTTCTAGTCAAACACATTATGGTAAAAATTAATATACTTTAGTAACAAGCAAATAACTGGGATAGCTTGGAGCAACTTGGCTATTAGTGGGTTAACACTTTAATCTAACCCAACAAACCAGATGGTACTGATATTGAAGAATGGAAGGAGTTTATCGCATTGGGCAACTATTGCATTAACCAGGATTAAGTCATAAGCACAAATGACGCTCTAAACAATGTGGGATGGTGGACCCTTGCTAGAGGCATACTACAGTCGTTTAAGGTAATCGAGTTCTATTCACGATTTAGAAGCTCGAGCAAATAGTTCCTATAGAACAAAGATTGGTCAAATCTTAACAGCTCAATACTATGAGATCCTATAAGGTCACACACATTGAACATTCATTGGACTGAGTAAAGAATTAATAGACTTGATCTATTACGAAAATATTAAAGGGATGGTTAAACTATTGCCTGGTTAGACCAGAGATTTTATTTATTGACCGATAACTAATTTTATTAGGGTCATAAATAAATTAAAGTGTTGATTAAAATGATTAAATCATTTTATGGTTAAGCCAGGAATTTATTTTGACCAGTAACTAATTTTATTAGGGTCATAAATAAAGTGTTGATTAAAATGATTAGATCATTTTATGGTTAAGCCATGGATTTATTTTGACCAATAACTAATTTTATTAGGGTCATAAATAAATTAAATTATTGATTAAAATACTTAAATCATTTTATGGTTAATCCAAATATTTATTTTGACCGATAACTAATTTTATTAGGGTCATAAAATAAATTACAAGAAAGGAGGAATAAATTTAATCTCATATTAAATTCGAATTTATTCTGCATTTAATTCGGCTTTTAATCTTGCATTAAATCCGCATTAAATCCATATTAAATTCGGGGAGCCTTCGCTTCCCCTATAAAAGGCTAGGCCCTCTTCTTCATTTCTTTCACCATATCTTTCTATGAGCTCTGACTTGAGATTCTAACACATTTTCTCCATGTCAACTTAAAAGATAAAATTAAGGAGTCCCTTTGGTTAATATTTTGGATGAGTTTTGCACTGGTCTAGCAGCTACTCAAAACTCTACGATTCTTCCTCATTGCGAGGTTTTGGTAGGTGGGGTTTGTGTGGATACTTATAGAGGCTATCCTATACTTGGAGGATTGTGTAAGAAGGTTCTGCTAAAGCACACTTCAACTGGTAAGTCCTGTAATTCTCTTTTAATTATTAAGCCCTTTTATGAAGCATTTTAAGAATTAATAATTATTAAGCTTAGGTTATTATGCATGCTTAATTTATTTTATATTCAAATTATAAATTAGAGAAATTTAACTAAGTAAATTTCTTAGGCCGCGAAGCTTCGAAAAAAACCCTTGGCGATGAAACTCCCTTCTCACCTTGACTTTTCCTGCAATCCTTGATCTTTTTCGGGGATTTTTGCGTTGTCGTTGGGATGCCTCTCTACTTTCATTTCACTATAAAAGATTTGGTAAACCTGCAGTCCCCAAGAAGGCTGTGATTCCTAAAATATCAAACCCTAACCCCAAGCCAATGAAGTCGTATACGGTGGTGATTAACAACGGGATTTAAATCCCATCTCTTGATAACTCTTTCAACAAGGTGATCTCTACTACTATTTCAGACACTGGTGATGGTTACAAGTCTATCAAGATTCCTGAAGAATTCTACAAGGAGCGAGTTTCATCTTGTAAGTTCTTGGTAATCAGTAGGATAACACTTGCTAAGGGAGACCAGCCTTGGAAACATGCTGAAATAAAAAACAAGTTGAATGTCATATAGAATCATAAGATGGATTGGAAATTAGTTTCCTTAGGGAAATGCTTCTTTCTTATCGTTATGCCCTCTACGGAGGCATTATAGAAGATTTGGTCTATAGGATACCTGAACCTCAAGCCTGGAATTATGAGGTTTATGGTTTGAAAAACGGGTTTCGACCCTACAGTTTATAAGCAGACATCCTCACAAGTCTTGATCCGTCTATATAATCTTCCTTGGGAGTTCTAGGATTGCAGGTTGCTTGCGATTGTGGCTCCAACCATAGGAGTTCGAATCAGATTTGATCATAATACCATTGTTGGGAAGTTTGGGCACTATGCTCTAATTATGGTAGATATCGATCTTGCGAAACCAGTTATGCATCAGGTAATGGTTGATACGGCAGAAAAAATATTTTGGGTGGCGATGGAATATGAAAATATTCCAGATATTTGTTCAATTTATCATTCTATCGGACATGCGGCAGCTAGCTGCTAAAGAAACTAGGCTCTTGACAAGCAATCAGGGAAACCAAAAGATCCTTCATCGAGCAGGAAAGTTAATTGCAAGGTTTGGAATAAGCCATAGGAGGTTGTAGACAATCCTAGTAACACCAATCAAGAAAAGTAGATCACCATTCATAATGGTTTAGATAATATTGGTTTAGATCATAATGATCCTGGCCAAAGGGAAGGAAAAAAGGCTTTATCTTGGGCAGATCAATACGAAGACAGTGATGATAGTGCTTCAGAGAACATAAATGCTGATGTGCTGATTCTTCCTACTACCAACGATAATATTACGATTAGAGAGCCTACTTCTCCTGTGAATAATCAGGAGTAATACACCCATTCTTTGGGGGCAACAATTTTTTCTACTTCTATTGCAGTAAATTTGTAGGTGGTTCTTCATGCTGATTCTCAGGGTGATTCGAATAAGGACACTAAAATTCATTCCTCGGCTAGAATTGAGACTAAAAAGAAAGGAAACAATGCTAAGGCATCGGCTACTCACTCTGCTCAAGGTAAAAAAGGGCTAGAAAACAATCCTTTAAAGATGATTAATAAATTGTATTAGAATTGCTGGGTATTGGTAATGATGATACTAAACGTGTCCTTAGTGATATGGTTAAGGATTGTGAGCCCCAGTTTCTCTGCTTAGCTAAGCCGATGGTTGCTTTTGAGGATGTCAATTCTTTCTTTTGGCGTAACCTGGGTTTCCATTTGGTGGTTGTTAATGATAAACCATTACCATTGATTTGGTTATTACAAGCTGACAACTTCAATAACCAAATTACTATGTATTTCATCTCTGATCAGGTCGTTTCTTTCCATTTTTCCTCTCTTGATTCTACTTTTTACATAGCATGTGTTTATGCTAGTAATTCGTATGGGCTTAGGCATAATCCTTATGCAGATATTCTCAATTTGAAAATTATTTATCAGGGTAATTGGCTATTGCTAGGTGATTTTAATGCAGTTATGGGTAGCCGTGAGAGGAGGCACATTTTTCCATTAAATTGTGCGCATAGAGACTTTAGAGAATTTATTGACGGCGGGGAATTTTCTAAAATTAGTACAAGCGGTCCATTCTTTACTTGGAGTAACTGACGTTGGGGTCAACACTGAGTTAAAAGCCACATTGATAGGGCCCTTGGCTCAATCGAATTCTTATCTTTCTGGGATAAATTACATTACAATGTGCTGCCAAGGTCCCATTAGGATCATCACCCGTTACTTGTTAGCTGTGTGGATGGTCCTCATAAGGTGAGTAGGTTTTGTTTTCAATCAATGTGGTTGGATCATCCTAGCATTCGAGAGGTGATTTTAACACATTGGTCTGGTGTTTTCCCTTCTTTTCCGCCTTATTAGCTTTTACAATTGAACCTAAAAACCCTAAAGCCTGTGTTACAAAGATGGAACTGGGAGGGTTTTGGTCTTTGTATGTTAATATTTCGAACAATAGGGATGATCTGACAAGGATTCAACTTGCTATGTCGAATGAAGTCATTACAGATGATGTACACAATGAAGAGCTTCAAGCCCAAGCTAACCTTGAAGTTAATCTTAAAAGAAAGGAGATATATTTGAGAAAGAGAAGTAGGGTTACTTGGCTCAAACCTGGTGATCAAAATTCTGAATTATTCCACCGAGTAGCTAACATCAAAATATCTCACACCACTATTCATGCGATGAACATTGATGGCGTTCGATCCGTGGACCACATGACTATTGCCAATCATATTGTCAATTAATTTTTAGATCTTTTTTCTGACTGTACTTCTAACGTTCTTAGTTATGATATTGTGGAAAGGATGGTTCCTCATATGGTTACGACTGATGAAAATGAGGCTCTTACTCGAATTCCTGATGATTTGGAGATAAAAAATTTTGTGCTTTTGATGGACGATGACAACTCCCCGGGACCCAATGGTTTCACTAGTAATTTTTTATCAACACTTTTGGGATATAGTTGGTCCTGACTTATGTAGAATGGTCAACTAGTTTTTCGTGAATGGAGTCATTCCTCACGGCCTAAACTCTAACATTATGATCCTCATTCCTAAGAAAGATAGTGTAGTTAATATTGAAGACTTTCATCCGATTGTTATGGGTAATTTTGCTTTCAAGATTATCTTTAAAATCATTACGGTTAGGCTATCTATCATTGCAGAGGGAATTATTTCTCCTAACAAATTTGGATTTATTCGTAATAGAAGTACTCATCAATGCATTACTTTGGCCTCGGAGGGGGTTAACTTGTTGGGGAAAAAAGTTTTGGTGGTAATTTGGCAATGAAAATTGACATTTGGAAGGTGTTTGACACGATTAGTTGGCCTTTCCTTTTGAAGGTTTTGGAGTCATTTGGGTTTTCAGCTAATTTTTTAGGTTGGATTAGTAGCATTCTCTCCTCCTCTCTCATTTCTGTGATGACGACTTCTAGTTTACAGGGCTACTTTTCTTGTTCGAGAGGTGTTAGACAGGGGGATCCTCTTTCACCTATTTTGTTTGGAATAGCGGAAGACGTTTTTAGTAGATATCTCACGTACATGGTTCTCCATGGGGATATTCAGTCCATGGTCTATTTGCAGGGGGTAAGGCTACCATCTCATCTGCTTTTTGCTTATGATATTCTATTTTTTGTAGGGCTTTGATGTGCAATATGTGTAATATTAAGGAGATCCTGAATCTTTATGGGAAGCTCTCCGACCAAGTGGTTAACTAGGGGATGTTTGAAATCTTCTATAGGGATTCAGTTCCTAGTAGTAGAAGGGTGGTTCTTGCTAATCTTACCAGTATGAGGATTGGGGAGCTACCTGTTAAGTATCTTAGTGTCCTCTTTTCTGTGGTAAGTCCAATACCATTCACTTGCTGCCGTTACTGGATTATACACTTGTTAAGTTTGCTAGATGGAAGGGAAACTCTCTTTCGATGGCTGGAAGACTTACTTTAGTTAACTCGGTTATCATTGAGGCCCTTATCCACTCGTTCATTACTTATAAATGGCCTGTCAAGTTCATTAAGACTCTTAATAGGGCTGCCAATAACTTCATTTGGTTTGATAGCATCGATGATAAGAAATTGGTTATAGTTCCTTAGTCATTATGCACTCGAAAAACTCAGCAAGGTGAGATTGGCATTACAAATTATTCGATCATGAATGATGCCCTCCTAGGTAATATGGCATGGGGAATTTTATGTGGTAACTCTCTCTGCTTTAACAAGCTTCGTGCGAGATTTATAGGGAACTTAGGGCTGCCAAAAACTGTGGTCTATTCTTCTGTATGGAGCTCTATTAAATCGGTGTTTCTTACCTTGAAGAATAATGCTTATTGGATTCCAGGAGTGAATTCGTCTCTTAGCTTCTGGAATTCAAAGTGGATTTTACCTACCATAGCAGTGTAGATGAACTTAGATGAGGCACACAAAAGATGGCTTATGTTAAAAGTTTTGAACCTATAGAGGGACGGGACATGGCAAAACTTGTCGATGTTGCCACCTCAGGTGAGGGATCAAATTTGGAATGCGCCCCCATTGGGAGACATGGATCGCTACTTTTACCAACCAGGAAGTAGGGGTATTTTTGAAGTACGGTTGTTTTATCAGTGGATGCAAGGTGATATCCAATCATCTCTAGTTAATAAATTTATTTGGACTAAATTCATTCCACCTTCACGTTCCCTTTTATGTTGGAGAGTGATCTAGGGCTACTTACCTACTCATGATGCTTTGGCGAGGAGGGGTTTACACATTATATCTAAATGTGTCTTATGTGATAGTGCAATGGAAACTATGGATCACCTATTCATTGATTGCATTTTCACTAAACAGATTTGGATGGGAGTTGATTGTCTTTTACAGAGGAATATTGAAGTCGTCGAGTCCTTGATGGCCAGGTTTGAATGGGCGGCTTCTCAAAAGTTTAGTCCCCAATTTTAATGTCTTTGGCAATGCGGTTGGGTCAACATTTGTTGGAATACTTGGCGTGCTCGGAATGAATGTATCTTTGATAGGAAGAAACCGATTATTCACTTCTCCCTTCGATCTATGTGGTCTCTTATTATAGAGGTCGATTCTTTGGGGATCGAGTACACTAAAAATTCATCGCTGGAAAATGATATTCTTTTGAACCTAGGGCTGGTCATGCGTTGTCCTAAACCCCCAAAAATCATCAACATCATGTGGGCTAAGCCTCCTAATGATTGGTTTAATTAATACAAATGCTTCTGTGGAAAGGGACTCCAATCAAGCTGGTTGTGGGAGTGTGTATAGAGACGAGCAAGGAAGATTTTTGGGTGGTCTTGCGTTCAATTTTGATACGGATTTAACATTTTTAGTGGAGCTCAAAGCTGCAATTTCAGCCCTTAACATCGCACATGATAGAGGCTGGAATAGAGTTTGGCGCGAAAGCAATTCAAAATATGTGATCAACATCATTATGAATCATTGTAGATTTGTTCCATGGAGTTTATACAGGGAGTGGATGATATGCCTCAGGAACCAGGAAAATATGTAGGTGATGGCCAGCCATACTTTTAGAGAAGGGAATCAGGTCGCAGATGCTTTAGCTAATTTTGGTTGTTAATCCATCAGAATGACATGGTGGGATTCGGTTCCTACTTTTTGCCGTAGTGCTTATTTTCATAATTTGAGTGGCTGAACCCTGTTTTGGTTCAAATAGCCGTTATTTTTCTTTTTAAGCGGCCAAAGCCTATTTTGGTTGCCTTGACTCTCCTTGTATTTTTGTTTTCTATTTAATAAAAGAGGGGTAGGTGTTTTGTAGGCAAGCGGAAGTGCCAACCTAGTTGGGAGGTCTGCCCCGAAATTTTCACCTGCCGTAACCTTTTTCTCCTTAGAGGGACACGCTATTCCTCTAGGGGGTTTTCAAAATATTAACATAACTTAGAGTTATAACATGTTTAATATAAAATATTTATGCTATGATATAATTTAGAACTATGGTACGCATAGTCTATGCATGCTAATCTAAGTAGAGAATTTATTTAGTTAATACTGTAATTAATTTGTATACAACTAATAGGAGTTCCTATGACAAGGGACAAAATTTTGAATTTCAGCCATG
The DNA here is from genome assembly GCA_947683365.1 of Euphorbia pulcherrima. Classification (NCBI taxonomy): domain Eukaryota; kingdom Viridiplantae; phylum Streptophyta; class Magnoliopsida; order Malpighiales; family Euphorbiaceae; genus Euphorbia; species Euphorbia pulcherrima. The sequence goes on from CANTUS010000004.1 coordinate 25,860,214, forward strand.
CTTGTTATACATATTCAAAGCGACTGTCAGTTACCAGCAGTGGTATCATGAGCCTGCCTATTTAGTGCATAATTAAGTTAAAAGCAAACTGAATTTTATTTTCTACATGAAATAATTTAAAGTTTATTTAATTTTTTGGAATAATAGATGAACTTAGACTTTTATTTCAAATGTTAGAAAATAGATATAGATAACTTTAAATTAGCCTGATCAACTTACTCAAACTTATAAAAGACTAAAAAAATTATATAAATTACATGGGTTATAGATGCTTTCAATTTACATGAATTAAAAGAACGAAATTTATTAGTCCAAGAGAATCCATGTTTTTTTCAAAGCTTGTGCCCGTATATGTTCTGGCAAGGATTGGACAAGGTGTCTACTCCTCATAGGGTACCTCTCCTACTTGGGAATATATATCGGTGCAGCTTGAGTTAACAAAGAGGGGATTAAATATGGACTAATTTATTTCTAGTATATAAGATGGTTCTTATATATGTTTCTATAATTAAGTAAATATTAAATTATTGAATAAAAGCTTAAAGGTTAGACCTTATAAATTAATTCCAACAAATAAAGATGTTAATTATTTTGCATATAATCTAGGTTGATGAAATAGTTATAATAAAGATCTTGAACACACGTAAGGTTAGACCTTATAAATTAATTCTAAAATTCCATGAATTAATATAAATTATTATTATAAGTATGTCCATCTAATAAATCCTAGATTGGGTGCGACGTTTAACACCAATAAAATCCCAAAGTAAATATATTAAGGCAAGTTATAAGTCTTCCTTACTCAAATTTATGATACGATCTTTTTCGGCTATTAAGTGTTGTACAAAGCGTTCCTTTCGTCTACATCGACCGATTATAAAAATTGAGATAAGGTCTGCCTTAACAGGAATGGGTAGTCTACCATAAAATTGGGGGCTAGTCGCAGGACTGAGACACGTTCAAGGAGATGCTAATATAAGAGCACACGTCCTTTAGAATTAGGGAACTTGAATAAAGTAGCAATTGCATACGATGCAAATAGAATGGAATTCGAACTACAACTTACTAATATGGCTTGACTCGTAAAATTGGAGGTCATATTAGACTAGTTGTAGATGCTACCTACTTGGAAATTTAGCTAGGGTAAACTTCCCAAATTCAATAGAATGGACTATTGTAAATTTTGAAAAATGGTAGGATAAAAGTATTTAATTAAAAGTCCTAATATTTAATACATATACTATATACTAAAGTCGAAATTTTTTTTTTGTCTTTTCTTATATCTTGGTTGGAATTTTTATTTAAATACAAATGTTCAAATTGATGACTAATTTTGATTGGCTCTAGCTTCAAGAGTTTGTTTAGAAATGTGAGGATAATCCTTAAAGCCTTTAGCTTAGCATGTATATTGTTTAAGCCCGAATCTAAAAAACATGATGCAAACAATTCTGCTCGAAATAGAAATACATGAAGTACATAAAGGAAACTAGGATACAACACCTTAGAGGTTGTTAACATCCTTGTTACCTTATGTAAGTAGCTGGCAGGAGACAAGGATAAAAATCAAGTCAGATGTTAGGATCCATGTTACCTTAGCCATAAGGGGCATCATAAAATCATGGACTTGAAAGTCTATGTTTTTACATCTTAGAGAAAGGATTTTCTACGGTTGAAGATTTGAACCAAAATATTTTTGATGGAAAATTGGTGGACCAGTTAGTCAGAAATTTAAATGGTTCATATCTCAAAGAAGTAAAAGGGACACGTTGTGTCTAAGTTTTGAAGAGCAGAGTGAAGAGAAAAGTAAAAAGAGTACTGATAATTTTGTCTAGGAGACTAAATGATTGTTTTCAACATGAAATATTGGAAACAAGAACTTCATTTAAATATGGGATATTGGAAATAAGATCAAAATGGCTAAATTCTCATAGCATGAGAAGAGGAGGCCTAAAGTTTCCACTTCAAGATGTTTGATATCGAGAAATTCTACATCTCAGGGGGATTCTAAATTGGTATTGAATACCTAATGAGAATCACACATCCGTACGAATGTATAAATATTAATGAGAAGTAGAGGTTTGGTAGAAGGAGAGTTGTACCTATGAAAATCATTAAAGCTTGTTGGCTGCTATTGATATAGGAACTTAAAATCTTCTTTTGACTAAATTTGTAATCTAGCAAAATGGTATTCAGTTGTAATTATAAAATATTATTTCTTGTTTCACAGTAGATGGAATTTTATTCCAATTTGATAAAAGGTATTATCAAAGTTATGAATGATATTTTATTGTAATATGACAAATGATATTTCGTAATCATTCTCAATATAAACGATGGTAAGAGAAAATTAGACAATGGGAAATTTTTCTACTTATGGCATTATTGTTTAGGCCATATAAACAAATATCATTGTGAGCGGACGACCTTTTCCTCCCCGAACTGTGTGAGAGGTGGGGAAAGAGGGAAAATAAGCGTTGTGAAGCAAGCTAGAGGATTGATCCTCATTTTAGCATGATGAAAAGATAGACTGATAAAATTGATGTTAAAGTTGAATTTAGTCCAATTTAGATTGTAAGAGATACGAGACTTGAAATTCCACATTTTAAGATAGAGTCGCCACCCGGTTTAGCTCTATTGGGAATTTGGGTACGATATTCCCACCGGGTGGTTAGACCGTACCTTAAAATAGAGATTCCAAGTTCGGATGATATTGCTTACTTTTCATTTATTAAATAAAAACGTTTACATTTTAATAAGCGCGACTTTAGTTCTTATGCGATTTAAATCCAATTAATGTTTGGAGTTTTCGGTTTATATAACCATACATCACACAAAAGCAATAAATAAAGCAAGAAAATAATTGTTACAAGGCTTTACAAATACCTATATATTTTTCTAATATGGGAAAGTAAATAAAGCGGGTAAATAAATAATGGGCCAAAACCGGGGTCCTAACCAAACTTAACAACACGAACCCAGATCCAAACGAGAAAAAATATACCCAGACGATCATTTCGGGACTAAAACACAATTATCGGGCATTTAATTGAGCATCTAAACAACCTAATAATCCATAAAATAAACAAAAAAACCTAAGAATATTAAAGGGAAACACAGAAAATATTTTTGGATTTTTAGTTATTATAAAAAGATTTATTTAGTAAAAAACACATTTCTACGCCATTAACATAAATATTAAACCAATTAAGAAATTAAATATATCTAAAAATAGATTGAAAAAATTAATTAAATTAATTACAGATTATATAGAATTGTTTAGAAATTTTTCAGGTGGAGATCGGGGTCAAAACACAAGAGAACGATAAACGGGCCAAACGGTCCAGATGCTAGAGTGGCACCTGAGATGCTACAGTGGTAGCCCCAGACGCTGCCGTTGCAGAATCCCGAGATACGCCCTAGCATCTCAAAGCCCATCGGAGCGTCTGGCCCAGGAAAAATGTCCAAAAGTCCAAAATCAGTATTTTTACACCCAAAAATTCAAAGTTACTCAAATTTTAATCCTATTCCCACAATTTTTCAGTAGATATGAACTTAAAATGATGAAATAACTTTGATTTCTCAACTTTGGGATAAAAGATGAACCTGAAAATACCGGTGAGAATATTTATAAAAATACCGAACAAAAGGGAAAAAGGAACCACAAATCACAACCAAGGGTAGCAAAACAAGATAATAAAATAATGAAAAGAGATTGGAACTCAGTTTTTTTACCTAGAGGCCGTGAATCCAAGTTTTGAGACTCAAACCGGTCGTTTGGCAAGCTTTGTGACAAATTTGTGTCGAAATTCGACTAAACAACGACAAAATTAGTGACGAACTTAGCGACGGAATTTAGTGATTGTGTGAGAAAAAGTCTCTAAATCATATTTAAGCTCGTTTTAACCTATGATTTCTAGTTGTTTTTAATGATTAAGTTAAAAGATTAAGCGAATTAACCCTTAAGAATCCAGATTAATTAGATTTCTTAAGTTTTAGATAACTTTCTCTCTCTAAAATCTAGAAATTCTAAATGAGAAATTAGGTATTCAATTAGGCAAAAAATCCTGAATTAGGTGATTTAATGGGTATATATATGTCTTATTCACTCTAAATAACTCAATTAGTGCCTAGAAAATCCAAAGATTCTTGGAAAAATCGAGTTTATCTGAAATTAGAGAGAGAAAGACGAACTTGCGACGGACTTCAGAAGCCCATGCAGCGTCTCGGAGTGAGATGATACAGCGACAGTATCTCACCGCCCTCCTACGTAGTGAGACACCACAACGTGCTGTGAGACGCTACTGCAGCAATGTCTTGCAGCACGTTACCGCGTCTCAGCGATGTGGGCACATTGTTGCCATGCCTCACCGAGATGCGATGGGGCGAGGTGAGATACGCACCGGGGCACATCTCACCACGCCCCACGACGTCTCGAGACCCCGTGGACGGCGGCGTTGGCGAGGAGGGGGCAGAAATTTATTATTTTATTTTTATTTTTTATTATTATTTTATTTATTTTTTAATAATTTAATGCACCTATTTTAATTAATCAGTTAAGGGAAACAACGTGATTAAGGTCCCAACTTTGTCATGAGAATTCTTGCCAAATGCAATTGGATTCCGAAATAATAGAACAACAAGCCCAATACTAGGTCAGATCATTCTGTGGGTCACCGAAAAGCCCGTGCTCACAGGCTATCCCTCGTGAGATTATCATTTGACAGGCAAATGTAATTTCATAAAAGAGTGAGGGATAGTAGTTATACTTGACATGCAGATTCTCAAATTGATTTTCTTTTGGGATTGCCATATACAGACCTATCAAGAACTAGGTTGACTTAAAGTTTTGATTTGGTATTGCCTTCGTGGCCCCTAACAGCTTTGAGGTAGATTGTTGGTTGCCTTACAGAAACTCTGATATAGACTACTGGTTGCCTTACATCACCATAACCGAGGATTAAATGCCCAGTCAAATGGCATTGCGCCGCTCCATTATAGAAACTCTGATATAGACTTCTGGTTGCCTTACATCACCATAACGTAATCGAGGATTAAATGCCCGGTCGAATGGCATTGCGCTGCCCCATTACAAAAACTCTAATATAGACAGCTGGTTGCCTTACGTCACTATAACGTAACCGAGGATTACATGCCCGGTAGAATGGCATTGCATCGCTCCATTACAAAAGCTCTGATATAGACAGCTTCTTGCGTTACGTCACCATGATTAAAAGTCCGGTCAAAGGGCTTTGCGGCCACCCCATTATAGAAACTCTGATATTGGAATTCTAGAATCAATTGATCGCCAGGGTTGCCATCAATAGACCTGTTAAGAATGAATTTTGAGAAGTTAGAAGTTGTTGAGAGTTATGTTTCTGTTGATTAATTGATTTTGCTGAAATAAAAATTTTTGCCCCTTCAATTAAGTAATAGAAATAGAATTAAGAAATATAAATTGAGTTGGAAATTCTTGGGTATCCGAAGAAGTTTGTTGCTCGATTGGTCTTTAAAATTGCATCGAGGTTCCCCTAAAAGGTTAAAGGCTGCATCGAGTTACCCCTAAACGATTCAAAGTTGCATAGCGGTGCCCCTAGATGATTGAAAGCTGCATAGCAGAGCCCCTAAATAGTTGAAGTCTGCATAGAGGTGCCCCTAAAGGATTGAAAGCTGCATAGTGGTGCCCCAAAATGATTGAAAGCTATATAGCAGTACCCCTAGATGGCTAAAAGCTACATACTAGTGCCCCTAGATGACTGAAAGCTGCATAGCAGTGCCCCTAAATGATTGAAGTCTGCATAGTGGTGCCTCTAGAGGATTTCTGAGTTTTGAATTTTGGATCCTCGAGTCAGTTGTCCATCGGGATTGTTGTGTGGTATACCTGTCAAGGAAGTTTTAGATATCAACAAGTTACATGAATTGCATTTTTATTGCTTAATTGATTTTATGGAAAAAAATATTTTTTGCCCCTTCAATTAAGCAATATAAATGGAAGAACGAAATATAAGTTGAGTTGAGATTTCTGGAAGTCTGAAGAAACTGCTGAGGCCAAGCTTTGAGTCTGGCTGATATGCCCCTTGGATGTTTAGTCCTTGTATGTAGGTTAGAAGACAATTCTGAGATGCCCCTTGATACAGCTGTTTACTTGGAGTTGAGTGTATAGGTCGAGGATACTTTTCTTTGCTTTATTGGCTGTAGAATTCAATGTAGAATAATAGACAGGACATTATGCATGAATGCATGAATGCATGAGATGCTCGAGTTGACCATCGTCAAGATTACCGATTGCTTGCTTGGTTGCCTTGTTTGATTTATTTAACTTCTTATTAGGAGAAGGAATACATAGGACTGCATGGCCGCGTAGACTAGGTGAGTATGCCCTTGGTGGAGAATTAGGGATGTCACACAGATTAGGTGGGAATGCCCGTGGCAGATAATTAGGGAGCTTATTTTCTATGCACCCTTTTTTCTAGTTGTCCAAAGAGGTAAGTCAGCTACAAAATGATTGTTAAATGGAGCGCATCAAAGATAAGTGGGAGCATACAACGAAGTTTGAGATTCTGGATGATGAACGACTAGACGCTATCACTACCAATGAATTTTACCAAGGATGGCTTTATAAGATTCAAACTTTATGGACTCGAGATGTTCGATCATAGTCAAAAATGGGGTAGACACGCATATGAGGACGGATCTGAGCCCTTCGAGTCTATTAGATCACAGAAGATATTCAGGCACTGTAATAATGATGACAATAATGTAGGTATCTCGATGTGATTGATGGCAACCTTTACCTTCATTTCTACTTGTCTTAATTTTTGCATAGACCCGAACATTGGGATGGGCCTATCAGAATTTGATCATTTCTCTTTTATGTCCTAATTTTTGCCTGGACCACCCTTTTCGAGTTTTCAATCCAGCGGACCTTTTCTGGCTTTTGCATGGACCTCGTTGTTTTCAATCTATCAGGATTTTTGCCTTTTATCATTGTTTCCTTTCGTCTTTTAAGGAATTAGGTTGACTATATTAAGCCCCAGGTTCGACTTGCAACATTTTGCCTTTTAGGCCCAATAAATTCATTCAAGCACAAACATAAAGAATTCAGTAAAATGACATTTCCATTAAATGAAGTAAGTTTGAGTACATAATGATGATAACCATTTCTATTGACCCAAACTTTGGTGTTTAACTAGCCTATGAATGCTTTCTAGCTAACATACTCTCTTAGCTCACTTTGCCCTGACTTTTTCCTAGACCGCCCTTTCGGGTTTTTAGTCTAGCGGGCCATTTTGATCCCTAACTTTTTCCTGACTGGTTTGTAGAACCCCAACTAGTAAGATACAACCTAATTTTTTTTCGAGTAGTAGAGGACCATTTGCTGGGTCATTGATTTTATTTATTATTTTTTGTGTGCTGCTTTTCTGGATTTGATTCTTTTAGGTAAATATGATAATGCTTCAACTTGCTTTGTTTGGTAGAGTTTACAGATCTGCTATAGTCTATAATCATGCTCCTTGTATTGAGTATCTTTCTAATTACATAAAGACTTTCCCAATTCGGACTAAAATTCCTCCTAGGGTCAGTGGGGGTAGTCTTCCCTTGCTTTGGAATCAGATCTTTGGCCTTTGATGAGAACTTTCTGATGCTTGGCACGGTTGTTGTATGCTCTTGATATGCATTGTTGGTGCATCTAAGTGATTGTTCAAGTAGTTTGAGCTGCACCTGAGTCCATGGTGGTCCTTTTGACCTGGGTTCAATGCGACTCTCAAGGATTTAATCTTGGCATTGGTTGGTAGAATGACTTCCATTTAATAGACAAAGGAGAGAGGTGTTCAGTTTGTGAGAATTCTGACTTTTGATTGACATCTTCGATCGGTGAATGGAGGCTCATTGGCTCAATCTTTGATCTTTGCGGTAGTCTTGGAAATGAACTTCTTGATAAGGTGGCTTATGGCTTTGGCTACCCCATTACCCCATGGTCTACATGATGAGGACCTGCAGTGTTTGAACTCATATTTCTTGAACAATTAGGGGTTGCCCTTTAGGACTATACCCATTAACCGAGATGAAGCGATGAGGTAGGCTATGCTGAGCAAAGACATGTTTCTTAATGAACTTGGCCATTTTCTTGGTCGTGATGTCGGTGAAAGACTCAGCTTCCTCCTATTTTGAGAAGTAACCTGCCCCCACGATGATGAAGCAGTGTTCGTTTGTTGATAAGGGTCAAATCTCGCTGATCATATATGTCCCCCTAGCCAAGAATGGTCAATGAGGAAAGAAATAGGGAATGTTTGTGCTTGTAAGGGAAAGGAGATTGGGAAGAGGTGATGTTGTATTGAGGGTGGGAATTGTAAGAATGGGTGGGCGAAGAAAAGGTAGACCATGATTCCGTCGAAGATGATCTGGCAATGCACTTTCTCTATAATCGGCTGATGATTCTTTGGCAGTTTGAAAATAAGTTGGCATACAATTACGAGGCTCATGACAAACGCACTAATATATTGAACCTATCCAAGGAAGAACTGAGCCTTTTTCTACTTTAGGTGTGAAGATAGGATGCTTAGCGATCTGATGATGAACCCTGGGTATGTCTAGGTATGACTAGGCAAAAGCGTTATCATGATCCTTAAGCACTTGTTATCTCTCATTTTTTTTCAGGGATTAGGTCATTAGAAAATGGTTACCATTTTAGGTTATCATATGTACTCAAATTTACTTCAGCCAAAAGAAACGTCATGAATATTGAACACATTATGCTTTTGATAAAATGAATGCATGGACCATCGGGCCAAACATTAAGCAGATAAGCAAAAAGAGAGTCTTTGATTGAATAAAAATGCCTTAAAGGTAGAGTTGTTGACAACTAAATACTAGAAAAAGAAAATTACATCATAGATAGTCATCCTCCACAAGCGGCGGGTCTTGATTTGTAGAGTTAGTAAATTAGGCATCCTCGGTAGCTTCCATCGACATGTCATCCAGGACGAGATCCAAAACTTTCCCTTGTTCATGAGATGACTTATCTCCTTCATTTGCTAGAGACCTCGTGAGATTCTTGCTAGCTTTAGCGAAATAATTGGCTTTAATATTGGTGTCAACTAAACTAGAGAAGACTATGTCTAACACAATTTCTTCGGGGAGACCAGAATTGATCACACCCACTTAACCATCTGAGCTCAGTGATGGTTTCTCCTCAGTATTGGTCTTCCTAGCTAGCTGATCCATTTTCCCTTCTCTCACTAAGTGCCAAACAGCCATGCCTAGAGGCCTGCATTGATCTATTATGTTCCCTTTCTGAACATGATAGTGACAAAAATTTCCTCTTTCTTCGGGTGTAGGAGAACGATATTCACAAAGAGATTTAAGCATTCCTTTCTCTAGCAACTTGGTAAACAGGACACTAAGAGGGAGTTTCTATAGAGATATAAACGCTTTTGGGCTAGGCGCCCGACCAGGTGCAGTTTGAACTTTGGAGATGTTCTCTTGAGCGATGATTTGAACTGTGGCTATCTTCTCCTCGATCGGGACTGGAGCAACTTCAAAAGAATGATAATTGTTGTTCTTGTTAAACCAGGGTTTGCTGCCACTTGGGTTATTAGCCTTCTCTTTCTCTTTGTGACACTCAATTTTCTCAGCTTTTTCAAAAACTTTTTGATAAGATTCAAAAGAGTCGATTTCCATTTCCTTATGGATAACCAAGAGAGCCCCATCGAGCAGCTTTAGGATCATTTCCTTTAAACTAAGCTTCTAATTTAATAGAACTTGAGTGGCCATCCACCTATTGAAGTATGACTTAAAAGGCTCGCCTTGCTTTTTCTTAACAGCTTCAAGGTGCTAGATGGTCATTTCCATGGTTGAATTGAATGCATAGTGACCAACAAAGGCTTCCGAAAGGAGCTTCCAATCTAGGGTTGTTGACTGGGGGAGAGTATTATACCATTCAAGGGCTGGCCCTAACAAAGTACATGGAAACAACTTAGCAAGAACTTTGTCCCCGATTTTTGGGACACGCATGATCCGCTCATACATCACAATGTAGGATTTAGGAGGTCCTTCACCGGAGTAGGATTCCATTTGAGGCATCAAAAAGTTCTTAGGAACCCAATCTTCATCCCTCTCTTCTTCCTTCTCTTCATTCTTATTCAAAAGATGTTTAAAGAAAGCCACCATTTCAAGCATCATGCTTGGAGGCTGTGTGACCTGGTCAATTAGTATCACACCCGGAGGTTGTGTGACTTGACCATTGTAGACTGAGGTGGCTCCGAATTGAAATGGCAAAGGAGCTGGGATCTCAATCTAAGGGCAAGCAAAGGGGTTTTGAGGGTAAGCAGTTCCGCATGGAGTGACCATAAAATTAGGAGGTGACGGTGTAAAAGAAGTTGGCGGTGTTGAAGAGATGACAAAACCACTCAAGGGAACAACCATTTGTGGAGTAAAACCCCCTGATAAAGCGGGAATATAGGAGCCTGACTAGTAGGTCTCGAGGGTATTGGAGGAGGAAAAACAAACTCAGGCAGGGTAAAAGACAGAGTAGGCTGCATCGTGGTCTGACCCAACTAACACTAACCCGGTCAGACAGGTGTGAGCGGTGGAGCTAAGAATAGAGGCTAAATAGGAGGAGATTGTCCGGACCCATTTTGAATGATCTCTATTTGTCCCAGAGCTTGAAATACAGGCCCCAATGGCGTTTTAGCATCTCTCTCTTCCCTTAGAGCCAATCAGACTTGCTCTTGGATGGTAACACGAAACATATCAGATTGCAAAAATATGGCCATAGCATTGGCCAATTCGGAACCCAACTGCGACTGATTCTGACCAGTCAGAGGCAAAGGAACAAGAGGAGGAGAAACCTCGGATAGATCCCCACTAACTGGCGGAATATTAGACATGGAAGAAAGAATAAATTTTGACACTAAACTCACTAGCCGGTGAACCAAACGGCAATCAAGTCGGAGCCAAAGAGGACTGCAGTGGTGAGGACGTCTCGACCTAACTAGAGAAACCAAAAGATGATCAGCCCGAATCAAACCATGAATGAAATGGATGAATACATAATAATCCGAGCGATGAATGCCATATATACGGGGGTGGTTTAGAGAGGTAGAGAGCAAAAACGCTTATGATGTGAAGCCTAACACCAAAATATGTGAGACGCGCACACCCCTCACTATACCCTACGAGGCTAGATATCTATGATAGGATCCATCATGTATACGATGATATGTACTAGGCTAGATATCTCTCAAGCCTTGAGCTTTACGAGTAGATATTAATTAGATCCAGGTGAAAAGCACTAGATGGCCATCAAGGCAATTCTTAAGTACTTGAGAAGGACTAAAGATGAGTTTTTGATATATGGAGATGGGACCTCACAATTAGAGGTTACACTGATGCAAGTTTTCAATCTGATAAGGATGACTTTAAGTATTAGTCAGGTTTTATATATGTGTTTAATGGAGGGGCAGTATGCTGGAAAAGTTCCAAGCTGGAAACTACAACTAATTCAACCACAGAGTCTAAGTACATTGCTGCCTGTGAAGTAGCAGAAGAAGCTATTGGTTAAAGGGATTTATTGGTGATCTCGGTGTGGTGCCTAAGATTGTTAATCCAATTACTTTGTATTGTGATAATAATGGTGCTATAGCTCAAGCAAAGGAACCACGGTCTCACTAGAAAAACAGACATGTACTTAGAAAGTATCATATAATCAGGGAGATTGTTGATGCTAAGATAATAAGATTAGAATATGTCCCCACTGATCGGAACCTCGTGGATGGTCTGACAAAGCTATTGAAGCAAGTTAAACATAACCAACATGTGAAAGCATATGGTGTAAGACATATGGCTAATTGGCCTTAGTGCAAGTGGGAGTTTGTTAGATATGATGTATGCCCTTAAGGAAATTTGGGCGATATATCTTAATTATGTATTGGTAGGAATAATTTGTTTAATTAATAAAGGTATTTAATCTTTTATTTATATCAATGTGTTCATATATATTGTGACTAGTTAAAATATATTCATTAACATCTTTGTACAGAGGTCCTTGATATAATACATAGCATGAAGTGAGAGATATTATAGTGGGACTATGTGTAGTGAGACCTGCTTCATATACAATTATGATTATTGTTAGCACAGGTCCGTTCTGGCCCAATGAGGAATTATGCCTATTTTATTCAGTGATCATAAAAAAGAGCCAAAAGGGACTGAATTGTCATCCAAAATCCGAAATTTAAAAATCCACATTCTAGGGAAGCTTCGATTTAACATTTTCTACAAAAAAATTAAAAAGTCAAAATTTAGTCAAACATAGGAAATTAGCCCCCCGGCTAATTACCCATCTATAGTAAAAAAATCAAATCTTTCCGAGATCTAGCAAGGATTTACGGGATTTAAATTAAAATCTTGCCAGATAGGTAACTAGCCCGCCGGCTAATTACCTCACTTCTGTAAATAAGGGCTCACCACCCTCATTTTCAACATACGGAAAGAGTAACAAAAATCTATCTCGTCCCTTTTTGTTTCGGGAGTCCTAAAAGCCCCAAAACTCTGTCAAAACATCCCTAAATCCGAGCTTTATCATTGACATTCGGTATAAACTCATTTTCTTGTCTTTTTAGATCAAGATCTCACAATGATATTCAGTCTAAAAATGACTCAATTGCTCAAAAACCCAACATTTTCTTTAGAATAATCCAAGATTATAACCATAACTTGGGTTAAACCTATTTTCCAACCAAATCACAATCTCTGACAACTTTGGTCCTGCACCGGCTCTCAAGTCATCTTGGACAGACGAAAAGGTAAACTGAGGGTAATTGGATCTAAGCCCAACTTTAAAATCCATCTTTTACTATTTTTATTATTGCGCATTGCATTTCATTTCTCTGGTTAAGTGAGCCACTGGTGCCACTTAAGCTATAATATGTGTAAATAAGCTCACAAGTATGGACAAACATACTGAATGTGAGGAAACTCTATCTGAGTTTCCGGGCCAAAGCCCAAGTGCTGCTGTTACTCTGCCGAAATTTCCGTAGAAAATATCTATTTATTAAGCCGTTATAATGCATGTTTTATTGTTTCTTGAATTTCTTAAATAAAGCCGTTGCAATGCCAAAATTACCACAAGTTCTAAAATTCCAAAATTAATCAAAGCAATATGAACAATATGAGCACCTATTATGTTAGAACTCAGAATCTCACTTCTTTTGGTATAAAAATCCCATTTTGGATCAGTATACCACATTTCCCGATTGAGCTGAACCGAGTGGCGACTCTATTTTATTTTTAAATAAAGTAAAATTGCTTTATTTTAAAAATATCTTTTCTAACTAAAATGTGTAAATATGTTTCTCAACATAATCACATTTCGGCTTATAATAGCCATATTTTTCACACTCAGTAAGTTTACATGAAAAATAATAAATATTATTTTCTCTTTAATAAAATTAAGATTTTATTGTAAAAGAGGCACATGCATTTAAGCGAACTAGATTTTCTCAAACCGAACTAGACGCGCCCCATGCGCTACAGCTCGCGTGCTCCCACCAAAACCTTGCCCGCACATAGTGGCGACACTACTGGGGATTAATTATTTTTATAAAAAACCGATTTTTATAAAAAATATTTTTTGACATGATAATTAAAATATTATTCAAATTAAATTTTGGAATTACGGGATATGTGGTAATTTCAGCATTACACAAATTTTAGGATTGCACAGCATCTGCATTCTTTACCCCTAAACCAATTTAGGTGTCTTTTGGTGAAGTATCTCCAAGTTCGCTTAGGGCTTTAGGGGTATGGATCTGATCACACCCCTTGTGTAACGTACGAGGGCCTTGCTCACTTAAGGGCAAGACTACCCTAGCATATTATATATGGAAAAGTTTCCTTTAGTTCACTTAGGGCCACTGGGACTCGGTACACAAAGGCGCAGGGTACTTAATTGCACCTAATCCTGAGACCAAAACCAACATATAGATGAACTATAGATACTTCCCTATAGGTTTACCTAAAAACCAAGAGCGCACATGAGCAGACTTCGCTAAGTCCCCCGTTGGCTTTAAAGCGAAGTAACCCAATGGAGATAAAAGGGCGCTAGGTGCGATCTAACCATTTGCTACATGTGTAGGTTTATTAAAATATAAATAAACAAAAAATGGATATCATAAGCATCATGGTTGTGTGTAAACTAACCACATCTTTACGCGGCCATAACATTTGTGTGTGGCATCTCATTTTACTTCCTTGGTCATAGGAACCCAAAACAAATCGAGACCAATGAGCCCTCCTAGGCTTAACCCATGAGCCGAAATAAACTGAGACTAGTGAGTCCACCTAGGCTCGACCTATGAGTCGAAATAAACCAAGACTAGTGAGTTTGCCTAGGTTTAACCTATGAGCCGAAATAGTCTAAGACTAGGGAGTCCATCTAGGCTCAACCCATGAGCCAAAATAATTGAGACCAGCCAATCTACCTAGGCTCAGCATGTGAGCCAAAATATGCAAACCCCTAAGTGACCAGCGAGTTCACTCACCCTTGACCATCGAGTAATCCTCGAGTGACCAGCGAGTCAGCTCACCTTAGACCATAGAGTCAACCCTCGAGTGGCCAACGAGTCAGCTTACTTTGGACTATAGAGTTAGCCCTCAAGTGACCAGCGAGTTAGCTCACCTTAGACCACAGAGTCAACCCTCGAGTGACCAATGAGTCAGCTCACCTTGGACCATAGAGTCAACCCCCGAGTGACCAGCGAGTCAGCTCACCTCGGACCATAGAGTCAACCCTCGAGTGACTAGCAAGTCAGCTCACCGTGGTCCATAGAGTCAACGCCCGAGTGACTAGCGAGTCAGCTCACCTTGGACCATAAAGTCAACCCCCGAATGACTTGTGAGTCAGCTCACCTTCGACCATAGAGTTAACCCCCAAGTGACCAGTGAGTCAGCTCACCTTGGACCATAGAGTCAACCCTCGAGTGACCAGCAAGTCAACTCACCTTGGACTAAAGAGTCAACCCCCAAATGACTAGCAAGTCAGCTCACCTTCGACCATAGAGTTAACCCCCGAGTGACCAGCGAGTCAGCTCACCTCAGACCATAGAGGCAATCCCCGAATGACCAGTGAGTCAGTTCACCCTAACCACCGAGTCAAACCAAATTCAACCCAGGTCTTTGAACCACATTTCTATAGTGTTCCACAAATATTACAGGCTGCCTTTACCAATTGTTCCATGAATAGTTGACATGCACCCAACTCCCTATTACTTGTACATATCGATCCATCCATCTATCCATTCATTCGTCTATCCATTCACTCATTCATTTCGACAAACAAGGTAAGCAAGGCTAATAGCCATGCCTGATACACTTACTAATACTTAATCTCTTGCATTTTTCATGTTGGAAGCGATAGAGAAGGAGGTTAATACATATTACGGGTAGCCCAAAAGTCATACCCCCACCACTAGTTGAATCTCTGGCCAGATTTTTCTCCAATCCAGAACTTGAAACCACAATGGTGGATGATAATGTAGTTGGAAACTCCCTTAGAAGGATTCTAGACGCTCCAGAATTCTATCCTGTTTGGGAAAGGCTGACCGCTTCTAATGCTCAGAAAGCTCAAGAACAAGAGGCGGAAATAGCGGCATTGAACGTAAAGATGGTAGACATGGAGAAGCTATCCCCGATAAAAGACAAGATTGTTGCTCCCTCCATCGAGCAATATATAGACATTGATCGGTTCTTACCAAAGGAATTGAAAGCCCTCCCGGGTAACTTTATATGCCTTACATAGCCCCATCTACTGGCACTGAACCTCCTCATGCGCATGTGGAGGGTTATCTAAGAATCATGACTAGTATGAATATCCCTAAGGTTCATATAGTCAATCTATTTTAAGCCACTCTGCATGGGCCGACTTCTGAATGGTACATGAGAATGCCGATAGATGTAAAATCTGACTAGAAGAAGCTATGTTCTACATTTCTGGAGAACTACACTTTTAATCTAAATGTCAAAAATACTCTGCAAGATCTTGAAAGGGTTAAGCAATGCCCAAATGAATCCTTTGAAGAATACTACCTAAGATGGATGGCTATTCGTGTACTTATAACTGGGGCACCTGACCAAGAAGCTTTGATAGTAAAGCTCGTTGTAGGATCTAGCCAGAGGTACCGAGATGACATAAAGATGAAAAGGTTTGATACCTTTAATGACGTTGTAGAACATGCCAAACGACTAGAAAAGTATGAGGAGGAAGACTAAACAAAGAAGCAAGAACAACAGGCTTACACTAAGCCTAGATATTGGGAAAAGGGCGGGTCTTCCAAACAAGGCAGCTTCAAGTCCTCAAAAGCTCCATCTAAAGTTGTAGCAGCCACTCAAGTGCATACTCATAAATCTATCTCCCTATGAGTAAAGTCACTATCATAGATATTTACCAAGATGGGGAAGTTCGACTAGCTTCAGAGCATTAAACCATTCGTTCCACCTGCTGTGACAGATAGAGATAACTTTTGTGGCTATCTTGTGACCAAAGGGCATCCCTCTAACAAATGTGACCGACTGCTGAAAGATCTGTAACAAATGATAGCAGATGGGAGGATGAAAGAGCTTGAGAAGAAATTGAGCACACGGACAAATCCCCTTCCAAACTTTGAGGCCACGGTAAATGACATCAATATTCAGGTGGAGGCCGACGATTATGGTATTGACATGATGGATAACTTCTGATATAACCCAAGATGGGAAGATAATATGATCTTCAACAACATAGACATCATCTATATGGTTGATCAATCTATCTTGAGAATGAGGAGAGAAGGACTAGACCAGTAGGAAGTGCCACTACAACTCATGTTCTGAGGTGATTTTGACCCGAATGAGTATGTAGAAGAATTTGTCTGATTCATCCATGAACTAGAGATTGCTATTATGGGATTTGCACCTCAATTCCCCCATTTCTTAGTAGGTCCGGCCATGGATTGGTACAACACAATGCCGCTTAAAGGACATTGGAACTGGTACTTTATGAAGAGATCTTTCCTCCACTACTTCGTAGCTTCTCAACCATACTCGGATAAGCTTTATTGGTGGTTGGCAACTCAAGTAGACCAACACAATGTTGGTTGGCAAGATGTTCCACCTCCACAACTCCCCATGTATACTCCCCCAGATTACATGAGTCCCAACTACATCGGGACCAATCTATTTAAATTTAGGAGCTCTTTTAGGCTACCACGCCTAGGAAATCAAGAGTTGTATGACCTGAACAAGCCTGGAATGATCACAGGGACCAGTAAAGATACCTCAGCATTAACCTAGCTGAGGTGGCATAAGACCAATTTACCGAACTCCGTACAAATGTAGCATCAGAAATGAACCATAAAAACTAAGTAAACATCAAGCTGCATAACTTGTTCGAAGGGGTCCATGCAAACATTACGGCATATGGTGCTCGTGTAGAGGAGACATTCACCAGTATGCATAGTATGATCTCTGACCTTCACACAGCCATTGCAGGAGTTGAGGCTAGAGTAAATGTAACAGAGGAAGACCCTAAAGAAGATCCTGAGGAAGACCTTGAGGAAGATCCTGAGGAAGATCATGAGAAAGGCCTTACAGAAGATCAGGAGGAAGATTCTGATAAAGATGTGCCAATTCAACACGCGCTAAATTAGTTCTTCGAACCATAACCTTTTGATAATTTAGATGAAGAAGTAGAAGAATTCAAGGACTCCGACGAGTCAGATAATGAAGATGAAAGTGAAGTTGATAATCTGGGGTACGAACATGAGATCTTTTAAGATGACTAGCTAAACAACCTACCAGGGGATTTAGAATACAAGGCTCCTTTCCCTAATGGCATGACAGTCAACTATGATGGCACTGAAAGCTATGCCTCATCTTTAGAACAAGACTCCCCAGGTGCCCTGTGGTCTGTGGTGAGTGATGATTTAGGAGACTTCATAGACTTCAATTCAGGTAGTGAGCACTTCAATAATATGATCCGAGATGAGGGGCAAGAACCTTCTCGAGAGTACATCATGGAGAGGATCCGTGCAAAAAATGAGTTAGCTTGAGCTAGTTATCTGATTCAAAGTCTGCACTTGAGGGAAGTCTATCCTACATTCTACAATGGAAACAGGAGGCCATGCCTTCACATCTATGAATTTGTGCAGATGATGAATGATGGGTACATCCACTACGCCCATTGGCCTGAGAGATTCCGCTTGACCCTCCGAGAGAAAGCAGTGGTGTGGTAGAGGGGTTGACATTCCACCAAAAATCATTTTGGAATACTTTGGCTAGACAATTCATCAATTACTTCATATGGATAGACCTACCAGAGGGTATAACTCCCAAGCTAGATAAACGTGGAAACCTACTGTTATATTCGGAGTGGAAAACAACTAACATTGTCTACTCGACATCGGTGAAATCCACCAAAGAATATCCTTGGTATATGAATAAGAACTCCGATAATCTAGAAGAATTGATTCCATATAACAATGGTCAAGATTCAACTAATGGAGCTTCCTCATCCATTCACATGATTGGGCAAGACTCCAATCCCATTCTATACCAAATCCTATAGGAGAACGCTAGTGTTCCGGAAAGACAGCCTAAAAAGGCTCCCTTTATATAGTGGCCATTTACCACCAAAGTGCCATCTTCTGTGAACAAGCCGATTGACTTGATAGAAATACCACACAATGAATATTTTGACAGGTTTAAAGTCTTCGAAAGCATAAACTCACCTACCTAATTCATCAGTCCTGTCACTAGAAGAGGGAAAATCACTGGGTCAGTAGCCCCTGCTATGCTAAGAACGGAGCCTCTGGCACCTCCTACTTTTGTCAACTCCTCAAAATAGATAGAAAGTCCGATTATAGAATAGTTAAAGGCCACCACTACCAAGATGAGCATTTAGGACCTTCTCCTCAGCTTCCGAGATCATAGGCTTTCTATTGTGAAAAAGCTGATGGAAATCAAAACATCATCCCTAGCATCACTAGAACAAGTTTGTGCACTACTTGAATTTTTAACTAGAACTGTTATCCCCGATATTATTTTCTTAAGCTTGGATTTACCAGATGAAGGCATTCGCCATAGCAAGGCTCTCTACTTAAAGGTAAGTGTTTTTGGGCTCATCATGCCATGTATAATGGTTGGCGACGACTCATCGCTAAATGTGTGTCATAAGGATATTCTTCCAACCCTAGGACTAACCGAGAGGGACTTGAAAAGATCAACAACGGTCATAAAGGACTATGATAATTCCAAAAGAAATGTCATCGGTACATTTGAAGTCGAAGTCACTATTAGATAAGTCTCGAGTATCATGCTGTTTACGGTCATAGACATTCTGGTTACTTTCTCTATATTGCTCAGATGACCATGGTTTCATTCTCTAGGAGGGGTTCCATCCACTCTTCACCATAAAATCAAGATCATGTTGCATAGGAAGATCATTACTTTAGAGGCTGATGAAGCATCAGTGGTGGCAACGCTAAAGATAGAAGAAAGCTATATGAAAGGGTTTACCACGGCCGCCATCAGTTAAGGATCAGGCAAGCAACTAGAAGTATGTTGAGGCCCTTGGATTTAGGGGTAGGATAATGGAAACCTACATGGCTAGGCTATAAAGGCGCTAAAAGAATCACCAACAAGATGGTCTTTCAAAAGAAATCAGAGCAACCCTATAATGGAACCCCTGAACCTGTTACTCCCCAAGGAAGGACAGTCCCGAGATTTAAGATTTTCTTAGATATAGTCAACTATAGCAATTATAGTAAAAGCTCCATTGCCTATGTGATAGGGAAAATAGATCATCAGCTAGATGCTAAGGCAATTCCTAATCAAACTAAACTTGATGAACAGGTAAACCCGAAGAAATTCAAGAAGCTGAGAAAAGAACAGGAAATCCTCGATACTCTAACCAAACACCTCCAAGCATAACTTAAGATAGTGGACGAAGCAAGGAGTAAGGGAAGTTGCTTAAGCTAGTCATGGACATGGTCAAAACCATGAAGGGCAAGGCGAAGGCAAAAGTGGAAGACTGTGAGGACATCCTGCTAAAACCAACTGCCATAGAAGAATCATTTGCTGTGAATCCGGACCTTACTGATCAGGATGAGTCTTTCATTTCCATTTCCAATATGTTTGAAATGAATAATGTATTTTATGATGATAATTAGATGAAGAACTTTGCTTATTTGGATTTTGTTTCTGACCACAATTACATGCATCCATTCCAACATTCATATACCATCTTTAACATTAATAATGATATTACAAGAGAAATTAACTTAAATACATAAAATATTCCAAAAATGGTATACATTTCCAATCAATTGCCCATCGAACAAGAGAGAGAATTAATAAAAGTACTAAAAATTCACATTTTAGCCTTTGCTTGGTCTCACGAAGACATGCCAGGACGTGATTGGCATATCATCGAGCACAAGATCCCTATGGAGCCAAAAATTTGTCCAGTAAAGCAGAAGATGAGAAGAATGCATCCAAAGTGGGCAGAAAAGGTCAAGGAAGAAGTAGCCAAATAGTTCAAGGATAACTTCATAGAGGTCATCGAGTATCCTACTTGGTTATCCAACTTAGTTCTTGTGCCCAAGAAAAATGGTGACATCAGAGTGTGTGTCGACTTTAGGGATTTGAATAAGGCAACCCCTAAGGACGATTTTCCATTACCACACATTGAATTTTTAATAAATAGCACAACAACAGTAGCCATGTATTCCTTCATGGATGGATTCACTAGCTACCACCAGATCCTCATGAATGTAATAGACAAGTTCAAGACTACATTTATCTTAGAATGGGGAACGTATTATTTCAGAGAGATGCCATTTGGACTGAAGAATGCATGGGAAACCTACCAGCAAGCAGTCACCACACTAATACATGACTTGATCCACAAAGAAGTGGAAGTCTGCATGGATGACATGCTTGTAAAGTCCGCCACGCCAGAAGAACACCTAGTGGTATTAGAATGATTCCTTACAAGAATTGAGAAGTACAATCTCCGTCTCAACCCCAAGAAGTGTATATTTGATGTCAAGTTAGGAAAGTTATTGGGGCACATTGTTAGCAAGAGAGGCATAGAGATGGATCCCAATAAAGCTAACACCATCAGGGAAATGCCCATACCAAAGACCAAGAAAGAAATGAGGTGCTTTTTAGGGTATATACAGTACATCAACCGCTTTATAGCATGATTAACCACCACATGCAAGCCTATCTTCAAGCTCTTAAGGAATCAATAACCAATAGAATAGAACGATCAATGTCAAGAAGCCTTCGACATGATCAAGGCCTACCTAATGAACTCACCAGTGCTAAAGCCATTGATCCTCAAAAAGCCACTCATTCTCCACTTGGTAGTAGAAGAAACATGTATAGGTGCCATACTAGTTTAGAAGCATGAAGATAAGAAGGAACACGTAGTCAATTATCTCAGTAAGAAAATACTAGAGTATGAGACTCGGTATACCATCGTCGAGAAAACCTGTGCTGCCATGGTCTGGCTTACCAAGAAATTAAGACATTACTTCCAATCTTACTAAATCCAAGCAGTCACCAAGGTGGATCCGATGAAGTACTTATGCCAGGCTCCCTCTGTGAGCACTGGATTTTAATGGTCCTTCTTACGAAATGATGATGAGAGCTAGATAGTACAATCTCTTGCAGGTGTTATCCATCAGAGGTGTTCGTACTACTGCAGAGTTGAGTTTGGCTAAAGTTTGGAAACCTAGTCTGCCCTTAGGGACCCGTACGGGTGCTGCTTGGTGGTACGGATCCAATAGCAGACCCGTATAGGTCATTTCCTTCTATACACCTAGAGGGGACCCGTATGGGTCCCCCCAAACCTATACAGGTGGGGCCCTACCAGTACGAGTCCTCTAGTTGCCTGATCAAGCTTTATGGAAGGAGATCCTTACCTATTTCGAGAGAAAGAAGGTCATGAATGTGATTTATTGCATTTAGACCTCATTTTCCCTTATAAATAGGGGCTTTTCCTTACCGTTTCAATACATACAACACATATACAACATATATGATAGACAAATTCTAGCAGTTTTTGTAGGTATAGAAAGGGTATAGTTGAGGTATAGGCGGTATAAAATAGGGAGAAAACCCATCCCTTGAGGTTTTGTCCACATTTTATTCATTCCTAGCTTCGTTTATTAGGATTTAGGAGAGGTTTTGTCCACACAAATACTCACCCAAATAGTCCTAAAATCTCCATTTCGTCATCTACTTTGGCTAGACTCTCTCAACAGCCACCTCAAAGCGGATTCATGTCGTAAAGGTAATGCTCGTGAGTTTCAAAGAGACTCACATCTCAGTTATTTTATCATTATTCTCTACCTCTTCTATTATATTTGTTATTTTCTTCCTATTTTGGGTCTGGTCCTAACCAATATGAGCCTTATTGGTACCTTATGCCCTTAGGGATATTAAACTGGTGCGCCATACTCATACGAAAGGAAATCCCATTTTTATTTCATTTATTCTCCATTAATCTATTTATTAAATTGAACTGATTTTATGCCTGTGACCAGACAAGACCCATACGGGTCCTCCACACCCATACGGGTCCTCCCCAGTAGACGTACGGGTCCCACCCACCTGTACGGGTACCGGCCCTCAAGTAGAACCTAAAATTCATTTCTAACTAGTTAAAATCAATCCAACTCACCATTTGCCATATAGCCATTTTCACGAATAATTTGGTAAATCAACCCACAAAAGTTAAAATGTGTTTTTACAACAAAATACTTTAAAGACTCATTATTTCTCTCCGATCCTAGAAGCCGCCCGGGCACTATCGATTGTAAAATCGTGAAGCTAACATAATAACATTTTTCCCAATAAAATGCTGACTTATGAGATGCTATAAACTATGCTAATCTTTGTGAATGTAGGGGAATTTATTTTTATTTTATTTTATAACTTAGAACAAATGTATAGGTTCTCTTGTAATTTCCCCATTTTCCCTTGGTTGTAATTTTTGTTCCCCTATTTATTGCTTGTGCTTTATTGTAATATATAAATGCATGTAATGAGTGTGAAAGAGTGTAGAAAAATAGGATTTCTATGATAATTCCCCAAATGATGAAAACAAAATGGTTTTACGCGGCGAATGTAATTTTGAATTAACTAAATGAGAAATAAGTGACTCATCCGATACCCGAATCTCTGATCCAAAAGATATGAGTCTCCCTCCTAATGGGAACCGTACCAAAACTCTTTCCCAAGTAGGCAACTTGGGTGGTGACTCTATCATTTGTATCGAGATTTAGGTCTCAATTCTTTTTTTCTATAAAATTGGCTAATTGTGCAAACTTGAACTATAAAAAGGTTTGATCATGTGTAAATCCAACCAGCCCCCAGTGGCCCTTGCCTCTCAGCTACGCACCAAGGGAGACCCACACGTCATCGACACCTCATAGTGGCGACTCTAATAGGGAGTAATTTTTTAACTTGCAAAATTTTTGGTTTGTTTTAAAAGCTTAAAAGATTAAGATGAGCACCGAAAATCATTTACTTAATTCAACCCATTTTCTTCTTCATTATTTGAGAAAATTATTACACTTTATTTCTTATCTCCTTCTCTCTTTAGCTAGATGCACTCTTCTTCTAGTGCTAGGTTAGGGTGCCCTATTTTTTCGCGAATCTTACAAAAGTGTCACCGATGCCTGCTAAGAATTGGGGACACTCTAGTGGGTGGAGCACTCATTGCCTTTGATGCGATGGGAACCTTCTACAACAAACTTTCAATATGTCCCTATACCATTCGTATCAAAAGCCTTTGAATTTTACCTTCTAGGTACCAATTTCTATCAGAGATTAGACTAAGGAAGAATATCCTTAGAACCGGTGGGAGAAATAAGGACGAAATTGATCACTTTGAATGTGTTGTGTTGCATTCCTTTGTAATTAACCTAGCCATCCATCATTGTAGTTTGTGCATGCATATCGCATCCCATGCATGTATTGATCTTTTGGTTACCACCTTAGCCAAAGCTCATAGGGATAAAACTTGGTGATGTTCTCAGGTCCATTTGACTCAAATTCTGGCTCCACGGCTACCTCCTCCTCGTCTAGCACAGTTAAGGGTTGCTCCACCTCCGTCTATGGGTATTATGCCCAGCAGTCAGTTTAGCTCGGTTGATCTTGGTACCGTTTATCATCTCAAAGAAATGTCTAACATTCTGACTTCAGAGGGTCAGGTTGATGTTGAGGTTATGGATGTTGCTACATGCAAGGAGGCAAATGCATCAAGGGTTGAGGTTAGGTCAGAGATTGCAAATGCTGTCTCACATTACTTAGGAAGTGATCAGTTTCTAGATTGAATGAATTGTAAGATGCTAGCTTCCATCAAGGTAGTCTTAGCTGAGGAGAGGATGGCCAATGCTTCTCATAGCACACCTGTCAGTGCTCTAGCAGTGAATGTAGTGATTAATGAGTAGCTACCCCTTTCAAGAGTCACTCACAATCCATTCACTCAATTTCAATTATCGTCTGTTCAAATCTGCAGAGAGTCCTCTAGCTAGTTAGGTCAGTTAGGTTCAGTTGGTCCGTTCAATTTAGTTAGCGAGCCATTACAGTCAGTGGGTACAATGGTTCCACCAGGTGTGAGTCAGTTTGCTCAGCCTAGCTAAGGGTTTGTACTGCCACTATTTCAATTTGGAGCATCCAGCCCAACCCATAACTTTGTGGTCACACCTAAGGGGATGACCTTTCCTTAATTAATAGGTTTACCCTTGGGTGCGATTACTTAGTGAGACGGATCACCCTTGTCCATTGAATTGTGATCTACTACAAAAATTATTTGCTACCAATCCTAGCATTCAGCCATCATCACTGTCAGTTCAAACCACTATGGAGGAGGATTGGGTCCCTAAAACCTTTGGTATGCCTAGCATAGCAAAGTATAAGGGAACTGGTCCACCTTAATCTCACATCACCACCTATCAGAGGGTTGTGAGAATAAGGAAGCTAAGTGATAAAGTCCTTATCGAGATGTTCCCTTTCACCCTGGAAGGTCCTAATATCGAATGGTACAATACTTTGTCAGATGAGGTAACTGGAAATTAGAAACCCTTATTTGAGGCTTTCATTAAGCAGTATGGTTTTAATGCCACTATTAAGACTACCATACAAAACTTAGAAGCAATCAAGCAGGCCTCTAATGAGAAATTTAAGCCCTATTCTAAATGGTGGATGGCCACTCAAGTTTCATTGAAAGATAGACTAAGTCCCCCCGAGATGATTGTAAAGTTGATAGGTGAGGCCCTGCCCTCTTATCATAAGGTTCTCAGGATGGATAAATTCTCTAGCTATGTAGAGGTCTTTGGAAAGGTCGAGAAATGGGAAAGGATAGAGGAATTGGAGAAGGCGAGTGTGTCGGCTAAAGCTTGGTTCAAAAAGAATGACCCTTTAGCCCCAACCTAGGCTTCTAAGAAGAGGTCTACCTCCGATCCTAAAGCAGTAGTAGTGCAAGAAGAAGTGACCATAGTTCGCACCATCGAGGATGGTACTACCCCATTGAAGGCACCCTGGCCAGCAATCTTTAGTAAGTTGAGAGCTCTTGGTCTTCTTCAGAGTATCAAGCCCTATGTCCCACCTAAACCTGAAGATAGGGATTAGTTTTGTGCTTATCACGTTAGCAAGGGTCAATGCACTGGTGCTTATATAGATCTACTTGAGGCTATTCATGGTTTGATTAGGGAAAAGAAGATCTGAGAACCCGAGCTTAAACCTAGCACCATGAATAACCCTCAGCCAAATTTTGAGAAGCAGGTTACAGCTGTCGAGTCTGGGTTGCCCTTCTACCATGTCTCTAATATGATCTTGCAAGCTAATTCTATGGTTCACTCAGTAGTGGCTTTACCTGATGAACTAGTCCCTATTCACATTGATGCGCATGAGTTAGAAGGTACTTATAATAAGGAGACTATGTTGGTTCAACCAGAACCAATTGACATCGATGCTTATGTATTGGAGAATGATGAACTCGAAGGTCCAGCCTTGTTGGTAGAAACTTTCGGGGGGAGAATTTATATGAAAGATGGGGTTTTGCATGTTACTCGAAGTGGAAGGGTTCCTCCTAATCCCCTCCCAAAAAGAAGAAAGGGTAGAGATGTGGATATCCAGGTCCTCCCAAGTGTCAATCAGGGTCAAACCTTTACACCCGCTATTGAGACTCAAACCCCAATTGGTACCGAAAAGAAAAATTTAAAAGTTACCCCTCTCATCCAGCAATTGCAAGCTACCCCTACCAAGTACAGCATTTGGCAGCTTCTCATTGACTCAAAAGATCATCATAAGGGTCTGATAAAAAAGTTATTAACCATGGAGGCAACACCCTCCACCACCTTGGTTGAAGTGTTTTTAGTTATTGGGGCTTCTTCTCCTAGTCAAGTTGAACGCATTACATTTTAATCATCAGATCTCCCAATCGAAGGGAATAAGCGTAATAAGGCACTCTTCATCAAAGTACAGATCTTTGATCATTCTATCCTATGTGTTATAGTAGATGATGGTTCTGACCTTAATCTCTGCCCTACCAAGATCCTGCCTCACTTAGGGCTAGATGAATCCATGTTGAAGAAATTCATTACTGTTATAAGGGCATATGATGATACGAAGAGAAGTGTCATTAGGGTCTTTGAAGATGAGGTTACAGTTGGGGGAGTGAAGTCTAAAGTCTTATTCACTTTCCTTGACATTCCTGTTACTTACTCGTTATTGTTGGGCCATCCTTGGCTCCATGCATTATGGGCTATCCCTTCCATAGTCCACCAAAGAGTCAAGCTCATACAAAATGGCAAGGTAGTGACAGTTGAAGCCAATGAACCCTCTGTTATAGCAGCTATGGAAGCCGAGGAAAAGGAATCTAGGGTGACTGTAGCTCACCAGGGTATGAAGTTTTTGATTAAGGGATATATATCACTTGAAATTGAAAAGATTATAATGAAGCAAGGTTATGTGAAATGAAAGGGGCTTGGAAAGAATCTTCAAGGAATGCTAGAACCCATTTTGCCTCTTCTATGGCCATTCAGACTCGGTTTGGGTAATCGCCAGGTGCTAAGAAGTCCAAACCTTAGTCCTACCTTATGATAGGGGATGAAGTCAAATGAAAGATATTCACTGGTTTGGAAGAACTTGTCAAAGTGATGGGCAAGAAGGACCCTAGTTTTGAGATCTTCAATGATGTATATGACTTCAAGAAAGGCTGCATAATTGAAACCTTAGTTTCTATGGAAGTATGTGGGATGCTGAAGATGATGAAATGAATAAAGCAATTGAGTCCAACACTAAGGCCTTTAGCGGTACTTCTGAGAAAGAATTGGAAGGGAAGTGAGAAAGGAAATCCCATCAGCAAGGCTATCAAAAACTTAGCAAGAGCAATGGTCGAAGAAATGCATGTAAAACTGCACACAGAGCTACCAGTTCAGCTATCAATACTATCAAAGTTGATCAATAAGGCCCTCCTCCTATGGAGGATGATTCAAATGATGTAATTTTTAATGTTGCAAATATTTTTGATCCAAACAATGCTGCTTATGAGGCATATCATGGATAAGTTGTATCATTAGTACTTTTTAAAGCATGTCATGAATACATTAATGCATCCCTCATTCACACTTCACTCGAGTATTCCATTCTAATGACATCATGCACTCATAACAACAACATTCTTAAGATATCATCATATTTATTAATGAAGTTGACTTTGAATATATCGCAATGGTATAAATATCCAATGGTTAAAACCTATCAAAAAATAAAAGAGAGATAATAAAAGTGCTTAGCAAACATGATAGCAATAATTCTTAATCCGACTTTCTTCATGAAGGGGGAAAGGGTATGAGGGTATATATCGTCAAGAAAGAAGACCAAAAATACTCTTGAAGAGAATCAATATCATATTACATGAGAGCATCCACAGCAGACTGGCTCTGGTTATGAAGGATAAATAGAGAACCTTGGGTTACAAAAAGATGCCATATCCTCCAGAAACTTTAAAGGGAAGCTGATCATAACGCTAATAATTCAATCAAGAAAATCTTGCCCAAGACAGTGGCTACCTATAGGGATTGGGTTGATAAACTTCCATTTGCAATTTGGGGGTATAGAACTAGTATAAGAACCCCAACTGATCAAACACCTTTCTCCTTGGTATATGGAATGGAAGTTTTGTGTTATCGATTAAAACAGAATTAAGATCTCTAAGAGTGGCACTTGAAGCTCAGTTAAAAGAGTCAGCTTAGGAAAGAGCTAGGTATGAGCAATTGAATGCAATAGATGAAAAGCAGCTTAAAGCACTTGACCACCTATAGATGTACGAACACCGTATGGCTCGAGCTTATAATAATAGAGTCAGATACCCAAAACAACCTCTTAAAGCGGGTGAGCTGGTTCTCAATCAGCTATGTCAAGTCAACACTGATGTTAGGGGAAAATTCAGGCCTAATTGGGAAGTACCATTCGTAGTTAGTCATGGACGGAAATGAATTCATGAATCTAGTGAATCAAGATAGGCTTAAGCATTACCATGTCTAGGTTAAAAGAATTAAATCACAAAAAAGCAGCACAAAGAATAAAATGAAATAAAGAATAAATCACCTGATGAGTGGTCCTCTACTACTCGAGCAAAAATTAGGGTGTAACCCGCTGATCAGTATTCCGTAAACTAGTCGGCCAAAAATTAGGGTACTCCAATGCAAATAAAGCCCGCTGAGTTAAAAACCCGAAAAGGGCGGCTTAGGAAAAAGTTAGGGCATGGAGTGGAAAATTTCAGTTACTTTCTGGATACTCTATAAAAGACCAGTAGGCAGTAGGAGTTAACTATTGGAAATTGTTATCATTGCCTATGTACTCAAATTAATTTCATCAATGAACATGTTATGACTTTGCTACGGCTCTTGGTCTTATGAATGCATGCATTTCTTTATATGAAATAATCGCACGTGTGTGAACATCAATTTTTCTCCACGTGTTATGCATCTTTGTTATTCTCGTCACTACACATATGTAATCCAACAAAAGATAAAACAATTGATGGGTCACAAAAGAAATCAGACCTATACA
Source organism: Euphorbia pulcherrima (assembly GCA_947683365.1). Taxonomy (NCBI): domain Eukaryota; kingdom Viridiplantae; phylum Streptophyta; class Magnoliopsida; order Malpighiales; family Euphorbiaceae; genus Euphorbia; species Euphorbia pulcherrima. Next base: position 25,889,338 of record CANTUS010000004.1, read on the forward strand.
AAATTTAGAAAAAGTCTGCGGAATTGAAAACCTAAAAGGGCGGTCTAGGAAAAAGTTAAGACAATGAAATAAAAAGCCTGCTGGATTGAAAACCCGAAAGGGCAGTCTAGGCAAAAGTTAAAGCAAAAAATAAAGAAAAATCCTGCTGGATTGAAAACCAAAAGGGCAATCCAGGAAAAAGTTAAGGTGAAAAATAAAGAGAAAGCCTGCTGGATTGAAAACCCAAAAGGGCGGTCCAGGAAAAAGTTAAGGCAAAAAATAAAGAAAAAGCTTGCTAGATTGAAAACCTGAAAGGGTGGTCTAGGCAAAAGTTAAAGCTAAGAGAAAAAGAAAAGTCCGCTGGACTGAGCCTTCAAGGACAGTCTAGGCAAAAGTTTGGACGAAAAGAAATGAAAATAAATGTTCGATAGGTCATCTCACATCGAATGGCCTATGCAAAAATTAGAACATCACTTCAACCCCTCACTATGAAATCGATTAATGGCATCTATCCCCAAGAGTGTTAGTTTCAAAACAGCAAGACTTGGTCTCATTGTTATCTATGCCAAAAAGTAATATGGGTCTACAAGCAGCAAGGTTCAATGGCCTCAGTTTAGAAAAAGAAGAATCAGCATGCATAAAAGTTAAATGTCAAAAGTACCAATCCAAGTTCGTACCAAAGCAAGTCACACAAGGCTCAAAAGTACCAAGTGTTCAGAAAATAAAAGTGCATATCAATCTAGGCTATGAGCGGATCCTATCCCTGGCAATCCTCTAGAGTTTGGTCCTACATATCTGCTAATAGGTCATCCATGTTGATCATAACATGGTCCTTAGCCCCTATAATACCCTCGGTAGTAGTATCGGCTCCCTCCACATGCTGATCTACCTCCCGCTCAGCTCTATCCCTCTGAATCACTATCGGTGCCACTCGATAGGTAGAAAGATCATCCTCGGACTTAAAATCAGATGGATCTAGCATCTATCTATCCTCGGCCATCCTCACAAGCTGACCCGTAACACCTTTATCTCGGCCCTTGCCCGACCTGTTTCAGCTCTAGCCTGATCAGTGGCTGCCCGCAGCTGTCCCTATAGAAACCTAGCTCTCTCCTCAGAAGCATCCAAGTCCCAAGTGGACTTACTACGCTCTATTGCCAGCAGAGGTTGCAATAGAAATCATAAGATCAGTACCCATTATGCTCCACGGCCAGCAGAGTTTGCAATAGAAATCATAAGATCAGTACCCATATATAAATGTCATGGCATGCATCATGCCTAATTTGTTAAATTTTAGAAGTAAAAGAAACTTACCGAGGCTAGTGCATCTTGAGCAAATAGCAGATCCTGGACAAAGAAATAACCCCTAGCAATCCTCTCAGCCTAAAAAATGTTCACCTAAAAGAGAAAGTCACATCAGGATGGGACAATCTAAAGAGTCACTATGAAGGATAAGATTAAAGTTGGAAATTCCTTACCTAGGTGGAGCTGAAAGGTGTAAAATCGATGGGATAGATCGACTCCTTGAGCTCCTTGACAGCTTGCTTCCCCAAATGATCGAGGGTTCGGAAGAAGGTATCTAACTCTACTCAGAGGAATCCCTCCCTCACAGTCCCTGAAGCACTGGACCGCTTCATCGATGGGTCAGCAGCATTAGCAGTGGCAGGGCTCTTCCGAGTGTAAGAGGGAGGCTATAACAATAAAAGATTACATTCAGGTTCCTAATCAATTTTAAGAAATAACAAGGTATTCAAAATGGCTAAGTTGGGAAGATACCTGAGAAGAAGGGGTAGCAGACCTAGCTGGGCCCTCGGTGCTCTGAACTATAGAGGGACCCCCGCAGTCACCCCTTGGTCCATCCTCATCATCATCATCATCCTCATCATCACTTTCAGTCCAGTGGAACTTGAGAGGGACATCCTTGTAGTGGATGCTCTCGCAAGGGGGAAGAAGCGAGGAATAAATGAACTCAGCATAGGATCCCTCTATTGATAGCACTCGAGCTCCCTCGCACAGCTGGTTTAGCTACTGGTCTATCCCTAACATCAGATATGGCCAGAAGATTCCCACTGGGATCAGGGGGGAGATCGATGTCTCCACCACAGCATTGGTCCTCCACCCTCATACCTGCTTAACAAAATACCACTCAAGGGATAGTGGCGACTCCAAGACAAAATGATGGTCATCCACATCAGCCCATATCCTCTCAATATCCCCATAGGCATCCAACCAATCCCACAGGTCTTAGATGAACTGCATAAAATAAATGCACTATGAGTATCCTAACCTCATAAATGTAGTTTCTACTAATGGTTTAGTGAAATGTAAGATACAGGTTTAGCATGAAAGAAAGTTTACCCGATCAGAGCACAGCTGGAGAACGAACTCCCTATACTGCACTCCAGCCAAGGCCTGGCGCTGGCAAAGCCCTATCCACTAGGATATAATGTACGGTGTCTCAGGCTACTTCAGCCAGCCTGGCCTAGGGATACAGCGGTGCTCAAAGGCCCAAATCTACAAGATAAAGGGAATTTAGTTCTATAGCAATTCGAATAAAAGGTTAAGCACAAGGGATCTGTTCAAGAATTACTAGTAGGATACGATTGTAGATATTAAGCTCAGACTACTAGCCTCAAACCCCAACATCTATCCTATAGTACAACTATGAAAGGATGGCCCGACACCAATTCTTTCTAGGAACAACGACAAGATCCTCTACAGCGAGTTAACAAGGAAGACGATAGTAGTGAGGAAGGTCAGTAGGAAAGACCAGGCGTAATGATCCCTCCTATCTGTAGCATTAGGGTGTGGCTACCTGATCTAGTAATCATGCAAATCCTCATACTTATGCTTGTCTATTCCTCTCGGATGGAGCCCAAGTAATCTCGCTGTATAGGCCTTCACCTAAAGCTGAGAATGCCACCTATCGGCATAGACATCAAAATGTATGATATCCCCACTCTAGTCTCATCCTATAAAAGTGCACATATCTGAGGGAGTGATGTTGACCTCTCTGGTCGGTAAATGAAAAGTATGGGTCATGTCTGATCGCCTCTTCGTAAGAGCCAAAATAGCACCCGGGGCCAATATCTTTAGAGCTTGAGGGATGGCCCTGATAATATCACTAAACCCAAAAAGAATCAATGCAGGCTACTAGCTCGGTATCCCCCGTGGTATGAATCTCCTCATACCACTTTTTAAAGAAGCTTAGGGCTCCCATAGTCTGGTATTGAAATGGCAAAGATAAAATTACAGTTCAACAAGGTTGGGATACAGCAGATAAATTATAATTCAGAAAAGGATTACAAAAAGCAGAGAATTCAACATTCTGTCCTTAAGGACATGACTCGTGTGAGTCCGCCCCACCAATACGGGTCTATAAGCAGCTCCCGTACCAAAAATGGGACCCGTACGGGTCCCCCCTTGCTCGTACAGGTCCCTACAAATAGTAGCATCGAGAAAACATTTCCCAAAATCCCAAAATTATCCAAATTCAATAGAAGCTCATCCAAGAAAATCCTAAAAGCATCCTAGGCTAAAGTTACATGTATCAGGCTCTATTTTAAGATCTAAAGCACCCTAAATCATGCCAAAAATCGAGAAATTCCCAAAAGGATAAAAATGGAAATAATGAAGAATCAAGCAAAATACCTAAAGTTTGGAGGCATGAGTGTCAGGGGAACAGATCAGAGGCACTTCAGAAATTGGAGTGAGCCCCAGAAACGAGCTCCCTCACAAAAAGCCTACCCCGATCGAAACTGAGCATTCCCAAAGCTCCAAACTACCCACCTATGGCAAATCCTCGTGCCTAATAGAGGAACCACCGGTCTTTGAGATCCTTCTACACATTTTGATCAGTTATAGGGAGAAAATCGTCGGAGATTGCAAAATGGGAAAATTTTGTGTAAGGTGGGATATGAGGGGTCTGATCAGCTTTTAAACCCATCGATAAGGACCCGTACGGGTCCCACCCCACCCGTACGGGTCCCTTCTTTGAGCTTCCCACCCGTACGGGTCCTTGCCTACCCATACGGGTCTTCTCTTGCCATTCAAGGGCAAATGTTGAACCAATGCTTCATGAAAGCACCAGAGATACCTCTAGTCAAAACTCAGCTACATAAGGGGAAGCCCCCTTGCTCGCCTTCATCCTTGATTGAAGGGGCACAAATTTTTGTTTTCACAAAAGTCAATCAAGAATCAAGGTAAGCCATTTTTGAATTGATCGCTAAAATGTATAATTTTTTATAAGGGTCCATGAAATTTTCCCCAAGAAGTGTGTCTTTCAAGGAGACACTCCCCTAGCAGAAAAGGTTTTACCAAAGAATATTACCCTACTCCCCAGCAATGAAATCAACAAAGGGGTATCACCCCACTAATCTAGGGGCATCCCCCCACTCCCCAGCAGCGGAGTCAACCAATGGGCATCACCCCACCAATCCAAGGGCATCCCACTAGTCCCCTATAGTGGAATCAGCCAATCCAGGGGCATCCCTCCTATTCCCAAGCAGCAGAATTAGTCAATTGAGCCCTCTAAGGGGCATTCTTCGAACGGCACCCTTCCAACGGGCATTCCATTACAAAGTGATCAGGGAAAACCCGACATTCTCGCACTTTATTTATAGTTTATTCAGGGGCTAAATCCCGTCCACACATCTTTATTCTTAATTGAAGGGGAAAAATTTTTGTTCAGCACAATGTCAATCAAGAATAAAGATGTGTCTTCTTAGACAATGACAAACTCGGTGTTTGATTGTTGTCTCTCTATAGGTCATTAGAAATCCCTAGCAGGAGAGTCATCCGCCTTAGGAAAGGGATACATCAACCAAGAGAGTCATTTGCCTTAGGAAAGGGATACATCAGCAAGGAGAGTCATCCACCTTAAGAAAGGGATACATCAACCAGGAGAGTCAATCCACCTTAGGAAAGGGATACATTAGTTAGGGAAGTTGATCTGCCTTAGGAAATGGATACATTAGTCAGGAAAGTCGATCTGCCTTAAGAAAGGGATACATGACCTTCCCTAGTAAAGACACCAAGGATAAGAGCCATCAAAGGAAAGTCATCCACCTCAAGAAAGGGACACACATTGGCAATAGAAAGTCATCCGTCTCAAGAAAGGGATATGCATTGACAAGGAAAGTCATTCACCTCAATAAAGGGATACACATTGGCAAAGTAAAGTCATCCACCTCAAGAAAGGGATGCGCATTGGCAAGGAAAGTCGTCCGCCTCAAGAAAGGGATATCCAGTAAAGAAGTTTGCCTCAAGAAAGGAACACACCCATGTCACCACCTTAGGTATAATTTCTAAACCCTCGCTCACTTCGTGAGATCATATAGATTCATATCTGCAGTGATCCCACAAGGGGCAGTCTATGAGCACTATATTTTAGTGGTCCTTCTCACAAAATGATGATGAGAGCTAGATAATGCAATCTCTTATAGGTGTTATCCATCAGAGGTGTTCCTACTACTTCAGAGTTAAGTTGGTCTAAGTTTAGAGACCTAGTCTTCCCTTAGGGACCCCGTACAGGTGCTGCATGGTGGTATAGATCCACTAGCAGACCTATAAGGGTCATTTCCTTCCATAAGCCTGGAGAGGACCTATATGGGTGGGGCCTCACCCATACGAGTCCTCTTGTTGCCTGATCAGGCTTTATGGAAGGAGATCCTTACCTATTTTGAGAGAAGGCATGTCATAAATGTGATTTATTACATTCAGACCTCATTTTCCCCTATAAATAAGGGCCTTTCCTCACCTTTTTAACACACACAACATATATACAACATATATTATAGACCAATTGTAGTACTTTCTATGGGTATAGAAAGGGTATAGTTGATGTATAGGAGGTATAAAATAGGGAGAAAACCTATCCCTTGAGGTTTTATGCACCTTTTATTCATTCCTAGCTTTATTTATTATGATTTGGGGGGTGTTCTTTCCATACAAATACTCACCTAAATAGTCCTGAAATCTCCATTTCATCATCAACTTTGGCTAGACTCTCTCAACAGCAAAGGGATCGCCTCAAAATGGATTCACGCCGTAAAGGTAATGCTCCTGAATTTCCAAGAGACTCACATCTCAGTTATTTTATCATTATTCTATGCCTCTTCTATTATATCTATTATTTTCTTCCTTTTTTGTGTTTGGTCCTAACCAATATGAGCCTTATTGGTACCTTATGCCCTTAGAGATATTAAACTGGTGCGCCATACTCATACGAAAGGAAATCCCATTTTTATTTCATTTATTCTCCATTAATCTATTTATTATATCGAATTGATTTTCTGCTTGGGACCAGACAGGACCCATACGGGTCCTCTATACCCGTACCGGTCCTCCCTAGTAGACGTATGGGTCCTACCCACCTGTACGGGTACCGACCCTCAAGTAGAACCCAAAATTCATTTCCAACTAGTTAAAATCAATCCAACTCACCATTTGCCTTGCGGCCATTTTCACGAATAATTCAGTAAATCAACCCACAAAAGTTAAAATGTATTTTTACAACAAAATATATTAAAGACTCGTTATTTCTGTCCAATCCTAGAAGCCGCCCGAGCACTATCGATCGCAAAACCGCCATGCTAACATAATCACTTTTTTCCTAATAAAATATTGACTTATGAGATGCTATAAATTGTGTTAATCTTTGTGGATGTAGGGAAATTTATTTTTATTTTGTTTTATAACTTAGAACAAATGTATAGGTTCTCTTGCAATTCCCCCATTTTCCCCCGATTGTAATTTTATTCTCCTATTTATTGCTTGTGCTTTATTGTAATCTGTAAACGCATGCATGGAGTGTGAAAGAGTGTAAAAAATAGGATTTCTGTGATAATTCCCCAAATGATGAAAACAAAATGGTTTGACATGATGAATGTAATTTTGAATTAACTAAATGAGAAATAAGTGACTCATCCGATACCCGAATATCTGACCCAAAATGTATGAGTCTCCTACCTTATAGGAATAGTACCAAAACTCTTTTCCAAGTAGACAACTTAGGTGGCGACTGTATCAATTGTATCAAAATTTAGGTCTCGATTCTTTTATTCATTAAAATTGGCTAATTGTGAAAACTTGAATTAAAAAAAGGTTTCATCATGCCTAAATTCAACCAAACCCCATTGGGCCCCGCCTCTTACCCAGACGCCAAGGGAGACCCACATGTCATCAACACCTCACACCCTCAATGACCGAAAAGCTGGCAAGATAGCTCTCATTGCTGTCAAAATTTGATATTGAGTATGTCACTAAGAAGACCATCGAATGAAAAAGGTGGCTGAATTCCTAGCGAATCAACCACTCGAGGAAGGAGAACTAGAAAACCTAGAATTCCCTGATGAATGTTTTGCAATGACTAAAGAAAACCTCGGAAAGTGGACCATGTTCTTTGATGGCGCTGTTAACAAGTGAGGAGTTGGCTTGGGAGTTATCATCATCACACTAGATGGAGCACTCATACCACTGTCAAAGCGATTGGAATTTCTCACCATGAATAACGGGGCAAAATATGAAGCCTGTCTATTCAAAATGTCTACCCTAATCACTCTTAGAGTAGATAAAGTTAAAATTATAGGTGATTCAGCTTTTGTCATCAAGCCGCCATATTTAGCGAATGCAAATTTTATCATATGCCCTAAGAAGAGAACCCGATGGCGGATGCATTGACCCCTCTAGCCTCCATATGGAAAGGGCCTCAAAGACAACCAATCAAACCCCTGATTATAGAGATAAACCAATCCCCGTACTACGTCTATGCAATGGAAGGTGTCATGAATAAGGAAGAACCCTAGTACTTTGACATCGTCAAGTTCCTTAAAAATGGTGAATTCTCGACCAAAGCCATAGATTCTAAGAGAAATACTCTAAGGAAGCTTGTTGTGCAGTTCTCCCTAATTAGAGGGGATCTGTTCAGAAGATCATCTAATGGTTTTCTATTATAATGTTTAACCCAATAAGAAGTAGAAAAGGTGATGAAAGAAGTACATTTAGGAGACTGCGGTCTATATATGAATGACATCATGATGGCCAAGAAAATTCAACAGATGGGATACTTTTGGTTAACCATGCTAGCTAACTGTATTCAAGAAGTAAAGACTTGCCATGCCTTTCAGATATATGGAGATATGAGTCACTTGTCCCGAACGACCTTGCAAAATTTGATGACGCCTTGGCCATTCTCAGCCTAAGGCATTGATATCTTCAGCGAGATAAGACCATCTTCAACCAATGGCCATCGCTTTATAATAGTGGCAGTCGATTACTTTCCCAATAGGTTAAAGCAGAATCGTATATGGGCATTACGACTGAGAAAATTGCTCGATTTATTCAGCAACATATTTTCACCAAATAAGGCATCCCTCATCATATAGTGAGTGACAATGGTATATAATTCCAAGGAGAAACAACTGATCTTGTTAAGAAGCATGGAATTGAGCATCATCACTCTTCATCCTATCGCTCTCAAGCCAATGGAGCCGTAAAAGTAGCTAATAAGGCCATTAAGAACTCTCCAAAATTATTTCCAACTACCGAGATTGGGCTGACCATTTGCCTTATACCTTATGGTGATATAGAACCAGTGCCAAAACTCCTACAGGTTAGACTCCTTTTTCTCTCATCTACGGGATGGAGGTAGTGTTGCCCGTTGAAATGGAGGTTAAGTCCTTGCGTATAGCCCTCAAAGCAAGACTTCCTAAAGATGAATGGGCCAAGGCGAGGCATGAAGATATAACTTTGATCGATGAGAAATGATTGACCACATTGGAGAATCGACAGTTATACCAATAATGCTTGGCCAGAACTTACAATCATAAAATCAGAAGCCAAGATCATCCTTGGAGAACAAGTGATCTGGTCTTAAAACAATCTTGTATGATGCACGAGGATGCTCGAGGAAAATTCAAACCAAACTGGGAAGGGCCATATGTAGTAAAGAAGACTCTCAGTATAGGGGAAGTCAAGATCTCAGATCTGGATGGCAACGAATTTGTTAATCCCATGAATCGCGATAAGCTGAAGCGCTATCTCGTGTAAAAAAAGAAAAAAAAGAAAATGTAAAGGTCTATCAATAGCTAGAGAGGGCTCTTGAGCAAAAATAAAGACCCCAAAACAAAAAGTGTGAGGCCTTAGGTAAAATCCGTTTAGAACCTTAGGCAACAATGGGCATTTCTTGGGAATAAGTACCATCTATCCTCCCTATTTAAGTAATATCTTTTATAATAACGTATTCATGTTAAAAATATGCATGAGTACGTTAAATGGACACTACAAATTGTTTAATGAAACACACATTCAAATAGCATCTTTTCACCTTTATCACAAATAAAATGCATTACAAATAGGAAATGGAAAAGACAAAGGCAAACAATGAGGCCAAAAGCCTTTATTCTCCTACATAGATGAAAGACACATAATGGCAGGCTCAGTGATCTCCCTGGAAACTGTGGAGTCTCTTGGTATCAATAAGCCTCTCCTCAAGAATGGCCAGCCCATGAGTACTCGTAACCTAGATGAAATAAGACTCGAAAGGATGGATATCAAAAGGCACAAAATAATTCACCTCCACTCGAGAGCGATTGATCCACCTCATGTCATGACGATAAACCCAAGTGTAAGAAAGCTCAAAGCCGATAAGGGTGCATAAGGATACGAGAAAACCTTGAGGGCGACCACACTACCTGCATAAGCAGCCAGGAGAGTGGTAATAACCTCAGAAAAACCAATGAGGACCACGCCATCTCTAGCAACATCAGTAGTCCCATGCATGATTCCCCACCAAGGGCAAACCCAATAGATATCCTCAGCAGCTTGACTCCCTATGAATTCAAACCACTCCTTGACAATGAAGTCTCTATGAGGACGATTACCAATGCAGACTATTGAACCCCGTGCCCAGTAGGCCTTCGGATAATAATCCATGCTCGTGGGAATTGACAATACGAAAACCTTGTCCCAAAGCCTAAGCTACAAAAGCAGCACAAAACAATAATAAAAAAAGAAAAAAAAGGAAGTATGCTGGATTGAAAACCTAAAAGGCAGTCCAAGCAAAAATTAAAGCAAGCCTGATGAATCAAAAACTCAAAAGGGTGGTTCGTGCAAAAAGAAAGGCTCAAACAAAATTTATCTGAAGGAGAAGCCTACTACCCCTAGTAGTACCCTCAATCCCATTCCTGAAAGAGCGCATAAAGATCAGTGTCTCAGCTAAGCTCATTGTAGTTGGAGATTTCCCCTCTAACATCTGATCAACGATGGTCAAGAAGGCAAAACTACAAACCAAGGTTGGGGCCTCACAAAGAAAGACCCCCAGCAAAAGTAAGCAAATAAGCAAAAGCCAACTCGCGTCATCAGGAGAAAGGCTCCTAACTGTGTTGAATGCCACATCCAACCTTAAGCCCTTGTTACAAATCATACGGCACCTATTGAATCGTTACAGTTAAAAATGATTCATCAACAGATCATAAAACTCTGGGCGATGCATTGGAATAACTGGAGGCATATCAACTGAAGATCTTAGAAGCTCACAGAATTCATCATACAAGGGGCACAACTCTTGATATCCAAATTGGAGCGCGTTGTCAATAGGATCCCATAACTTGACAACAACATCGATCATATTATCCTTGATAAAGATGTGACATATTCCTTGGTATACAACAAACCACAGACCCCGAGACAGTCCCAACCATCAGAGTTTTTCAGATACACATTAAAATCTGCATGAAAACTGATGTAGCCCTCCATGGTAAAATTTTAAAGGGTAGCAGTCTGCTATACATAGTCTATAGGGTAATCTGCCAATATCTAGTAGATTACCCCGGTAAACTTGATTATCAATAAAAGAAAGGAAGCATGAAGCACAAGAATGATGCAAAATTCTTTCATAAATGAAAAAATGAGTTCATACCAAAGAAGGCTCTACAAATGACGCGAAAGAAATAGAGGAAAAAAAGGCCTATCTACTGTTCACCGTGGAACTTAGATGACTAGTTTCAAGAGATGACAGAGGAGGAGGATAACCACCCTGCGGGAAGAACCACGAAGGATCACCCTGACCGTGCTGAGGCTGCTACTACTAGTCATCCACCTAGAGCATCCCCAATTGAGCACAAAGTCTCCGGATCTCCAACTCCCACATTTCAAAACAAATCATTCATATGAATTTCATGACATATCATGCATCATCATTAAAACTATAAAATAATAACCATACCGCCATCTCAAAATTTTGTTTCATCATGAACCGTTGATGCCCTTTAATGTATCCCCAGTTGGAGATGCTATCAGCAATGGGCACCTACAAAGAAGAAAATAAGGGGTCGAGATGGATCAGAACTAGCATGAGCTAATAAAAGGGAAAAAGCAAGAAGAACCCACGTGAGTGGCGCCGGCTTGGTGGAAAGTCATCGGATGCTCAGGATCTAGGTAAGGCTAAATCACCAGCGTATAAGTACTTAGCTCGGGGCAGTACATCAGGAACATGGGTGGCTAATACTCAAACTCCCGATGTCCCTCCATCATCATCGAACTCTGAAGCGGGATCGGTGAAGCCGAGGAGCTCTAAACATGGGGTGGAAGTGGATGCAGGCCTTTTCCTACCTTGGCGGTCCTGCTAAAACATGAAAGCAAGGGAGAATTAGGCGAACCGAGCATAAAAATGGAATGGCAAGGAAGAAATTCGAGTCAATGAAGAAGAAAATATTATCATCCGAAAAGCTCCAGGCAAACCTGTTCTAGCTCGCCCACTAGGGCCAGAACTCAAAGCGGCATCACCCTCAAAGGGGTTGTGATTGTATAACGGAGGCGCGATGGGAACATGGTCTATCTCTAGCCATCTGAGTAGTTGTGAACGGCGAAACTCCTCATACCCCCCAATCTGCTCCAAGAAGGCCCTGGGTAAGCCATTAGAAGCTAGTCGCTCAAGGTTGGGTAAGCTGCGAGGCCAGAAGATCCATCAGGGCACATCGGAAGAGGTTGAACACGACATGGGAGGAAGATGCCAGCCCTGGATATGCTCCCTAAGGTACCACTCTAAGGAGAAGTGAGTCTCTAAAATCAACTAAGTATGCACGGCCTCCCTAGCTAATCTCATAACCTCTGTCCAATGAAGCTCATGACCCCAAGGCTACGTCCTAATCTAAGAAAAAGGGAAAAAGATGCCAAGTGTTGATATGATGATTGTAGCATATATGGTGATTATAGCAAGTAAAAAATGCTGAGAAATGTACCTACTCTGAAGATAGAGTGCGAAGACGGGCAGAGAGAGCAGAATGTGACTCAATCTCCCAACTACGCTAGTAATGTGGCAAACGGGGACAGAACGGATAGCCGCTATTCCACACCAGCTTGCCTAGAAAGGATCCCCCTTTTGAAAAACCAGATATGCAAAAAGTCAAAAAGATCGGAACGACAAAAGATAAGTGAAAACACCCATGAAAAGAGAAGAGGGAGTCAGGTCCTAACATAGACAATCTGAAGACAAGACTTGAACTTGCCAATACCGTTCCTTACACACTGATCAAGGGCCCAATACAAATGACCCAATGCAGCTCGGCCCCAAGCATACTCGTCAAAGCGGGTAGGATCAATCAGAGTAGGCAGAATGTGGAGATTCACGATCGAACCCCCGTAGGAAAGCACAACCAAGACAAGGTAGCGGTCATTAAGGCTCTAGCCTCAAATGTCTTCTATCCCTAGTGGTTCAAAAGGCCATGAGTTTCTCACAAGAAACTCTCCCCGGCTCATACCCAAAATAGCCAATCAAAGCCTCTATGGTCTCCACATTAAAGTTGTCATAAGTAAAGCAAGTGCTGAAATGGATCAAATTACCGTGAAAGGGAAGACTTGTGATAGCACAGTAATCCAGCAGAGTGATGGCATACTCCCCACATCGAAATTGAAAAGTGTGGGTCGTGTCGGACCATCTATTCAAAATGTGGGTAGAGGTGCTAGTTGGGATGTACGGATACTTGTGGAACCTTACGTACTTACAGTTCCCCACCATCCTCCCCAAAGATGTCACATCAACAATGGTATTGGCACCAGAGGATAGTACCTCATACCACTTATGAAAGTGGGAAATGTTGTCGCACTCATGACCAATGACCTGTGAAAAAAATAATGCATGCACACTAATCACACACCTATTTTCGATAAATGACACGATTACCAAAAAGTCATTGATAAATTCATACCGTAATTAAAAAGGCAATAAATGAATAAATGACAAATGAAAGCATAACAAAACCATGAGAAGAATATAAATGAATAAAAAAATGGCAATAAGGCTTACCAAAATTCGAGAAAGGTGATCAGAAGGCTTTAAAAAAGGAGGAACAAAATCCCCCTAAGCAATCCCGGGATTCATCCAATTCAATGTAAGCTCATACAAAGCCTCTGTAGGAACGTCAGAAAGTTCCACTATTGGCCATCGATAACCATATTGCGAGTAGTCACTTGAACAGCCGACAAGTCTAAACGGACATTATAAAGCTTGAACCATATGTAGACCACGTAGAATCTAAGTACAAGGGGTAGAAAAGGGAAGAAGACGAGAGAAATCATCGTTGGAAATAGCTAGGAGGCAAAAATTTCCAAAACAAGGGAGAAAAACTCCCAAAGAGAAGAAGAGAAGAAATTGTTGGTGTGAATAAAATGGGAGCCAAGCTGCTGTTTTTATCGCCCGCATGTAATTAACCTGCGGGCTAATTACCTATCCAGCTGTCACATGTTTACGCGTAACGGCTATAAAAGTTACCGTTACATAAGTAATTAGCCGGTCGGCCGATTACGCATACTTTAAAATTTTTTGCAATTTTGCATATGTCATCCATTTTCTGCATTGTTTATAAAACAAGCGGACCTAAAAGCTATTTTTAAACAGTCACTGATGCATTAAGCACATGAATTTATTTATTTCGACCGTTGGTCAATTTTAATTTCATCCAAAATCATTAATAAATTTTCAATCGAAGGGGAAAAATATATTTTGTTTCAAAATTTATGGATTAAAAATATTTTAATTCATTGCATTCAACACACACGCTGTTTTGTTTGTCTCTCATACAACAAAATTTCTAGCATGAAATTTATGTATGCAAGGGGCAAACTATTAGCACAGGTCCATTCTAACCCAATGAGGAACTATGCCTATTTCGTTCAGTGATAAGACAAAAAGAGCCAAAAGGGATCGAATTGTCATTTGAAATCCGAAATTCAAAAATCCACATTCTAGGGAAGCTTCAATTTAGCATTTTGTACTGAAAAATCCAAAAGTCAAAATTTGGTCAAACATAGGTAATCAGCCCATCGGCTAATTACCCATCTACATTAAAAAAAATTCAAATTTTATCGAGATCTGGCAAGGATTTACGGGATTTAAAGTAAAATCTTGTCAGATAGGTAATTAGTCCGCCGGCTAATTACCTCCCTTCTATAAATATGGGCTCACCCCCCTCATTTTCAACAGACGAAAAGAGTAAGAAAAATCTATTTCATCCCTTTTTGTTCTGGGAGTCCCAAAAGCCTTGAAACTCTGTCAAAATATTCCCAAATTTGAGCTTTAACACCGACATTTGGCATAAACTCATTTTCTTATCTTTTTAGATCAAGATCTCACAGTGATATTCGGTCTAAAAACGACTCAATTTCTAAAAAACCTAGCATTTTCTTTAGGAATAATCCAAGATTATAGCCATAACTTGGGTTAAACCTATTTTCCAACTAAATCACAATCTCTAAAAACTTTGGTCCTGCACCGGCTCTCAAGTCATCCTGGACAAAAGGAAAGGTAAACTAAGGGTAATTGGCTCTAAGCCTAACTTTAAAATCCATTTTTTACTATTTTTATTATTGCACATTGCATTTCATTTCTCTGATTAAGTGAGCCACTAGTGCCACTTAAGCTACAATATGTGTAAATAAGTTCGCAGGTAATGACAAACATCCAGAATATGAGGAAACTCTACCCAAATTTCCGGGCCAAAGCCCAAGCACTGCTGTTACACTGTCAAAATTTCAGTAGAAAATATCTATTTAGTAAGCCATTACAATGCCTATTTTATTTCTTTAATTTCTTAAATAAAGCCATTGCAATGCCAAAATTACCACAAATTCCAGAATTCCAAAATTAATCCAAGCAATTTGAATAATATGAGTACCTATTATGTCCAAACTTAGAATCTCACTTCTTTTGGTATAAAAATCCCATTTTGGATCAGTATATCTCAATACCCGGTGGAGCTGAATCAGGTGGCGACTCTATTTTATTTTTAAATAAAGTAAAAATGCTTGTTTTTAAAAATATCATTTCTTAATAAAATGTGTAAATATATTTCTCAATATAATCACATTCTTGGCTTACAAAAAGCCACGTTGTAAGTTTACGTGAAAAATAATAAAAATGATTTTCTCTTTAATAAAATCAAGCATTTTATTATAAAAGAGGCACACGCATATAAGCGAACTAGATTTTCTCAAACCGAACCAGATGCATCCTGCGCGCCGCACCCCGCGTACGCCTGCTAAAACCTCACTCGCTCACAATTATATGTAAACTATCCCTAGTCATAGTTTCATCAAGAAAGGATATTGATGGAACAGTAAGACTAGCATATGGTCAACTCTCGTGGAAAGGGTCCAAGTAGTTAACCTCCTAAGATTGAAGGTGATGCATTGAGTTTGGCAAATGGATATATCTAGAAGATATATTAGAGACTGCTGTAAGATAAACACTTAGTTTATATATCAATGTGTTAGTGTTTATCTTCATATAGTAGCTTTGTGAATATCCTCACACTTGAGATATTAGTTACCTTGTGTGGTACTATTGCTATACTTTGGGTCATACCTATTCGCTCATTAATTTAGGGTGCCACGGGTGATTACGGCTATAGTGACGAAAGCATGTTGGTAAGCTAAGTAATAGGAAAGAATCCATCGCTCGGATATATTAAGGAGTTTTTGCCTGGCCACTTGTAGAAGTAATGATTACTGTAAACCTCTAATTAGAGTATGTGATTGATAGAAATAGTTTCTAGCCAAACAAATTACGGCAAAAAGTAATATACTTCGGTAATAAACAAATAACTGGGATAGCTTAGAGCAACTTCGTTATTGGTTGGTTAACACTTTAATCAAACCCAACAATCCAGATTTTACTAATATTGAAGAATGGAAGGAGTTCATCGCATTGGGTGACTATAGCCTTAAACAAGATTAAATCATGAGCTCGAATGACCTTCCGAGTAATGGGGGATGGTGGACCCTTACTAGAGGCATACTATAGTCGTTTAAGGTAATCGAGTTCTATTCACGGTCTAGAACCTCGAGCCAATAGTTCCTATAGAACAAAGATTGGTAAAATCTTAGTAGCTCAATATGGGATCCTATCAGGTCACACACATTGAACTTTCGTCGGACTGAGTAAAGAATTAATAGACTTGATCTATTACGAAAATATTAAAGGGATGATTGAACTATTACCTGGTTAGATGGGAGATTTTATTTATTAACTAGTAACTACTTTTATTAGGGTCATAAATAAATTAAAGTATTGATTAAAATGGTTAGATCATTTTATGGTTAAGCAAAGAATTTTTTTTGACTAGTAACTAATTTTATTAGGGTCATAAACAAATTAAAGTGTTGATTAAAATGATTAGATCATTTTATGGTTAAGCCATGAATTTATTTTCACCAGTAACTAATTTTATTAGGGTCATAAATAAATTAAAGTGCTGATTAAAATGCTTAAATAATTTTATGGTTAAGCCAAAAATTTATTTTGAAAGGTAATTAATTTTACTAGGGTCATAAAATAAATTAAAAGAAAGGAGGACTAAATTTAATCTCATATGAAATTCGCATTAAATCTACATTAAATCATGTATTAAATCCACATTTAATCTCACATTAAATCCGCATTAAATTCGGGAAGCCTTCGCTTCCCCTATAAAAGGCTAGCCCCTCTTCCTCATTTCTTGCACCATATCTTTCTACGAGCTCTTACTTGAGATTCTAGCACGTTTTCTCCATGTCAACTTAAAAGATAAAATTAAGGAGTCCCTTCTGTTAATATTTTGGGTGGGTTTTGGAGTGGTCTAGCATCTACTCTAAACTCTATAGTTCTTCCTCTTTAGGAGGTTTCGGTTGGAAGGGTTCGTGTGGATACTCATCGAGACTATCCTATACTTGGAGGCTTGTGTAAGAAGGTTCTGCTAAAGCACCGTTCAATTGGTAAGTCCTCTAATTCTCTTTTAATTATTAAGTCCTTTTATTAAGCATTTTAAGACTTAAAAATTATTATGCTTAGGTTATTATGCATGGTTAATTTATTTAATATTTAAATTATAACTTACAGTTATAACGTGTTCAATATAAAATATTTTTGCTAGGATTTAATTTAGAATTATTGTACGCCTAGTCTATGGATGCTAATCTAAGTAGAGAATTTATTTAGTTAAGGCTTTCCTAGGGCAAGGGGCACAATTTTGAATTTTCACCATGCTTGTCTATACATGGTTAAAGTGACTATCAGTTCCCAACAATAACATACTGGTAGTACAGCAGAGTGACGAGAGAGATTCATCAAGTATCCAAGAGTAACACCCGAGCAGTTCATGGGAAAGGAAACAAACAAGTATGGTGAGTTCCACAAGTCTAGAGGCCACGACACGGATGGATGTCACATCCTAGCAGATGAGATCTATCACCTAATCGAGCAAGGGAAGCTCTCACAGTTCATTCAAGGGATCACTAAAGAAAGAAGTTCTAGACCTAAGAAAGACTGTGAAGATAAGTCTTCCCAAAAATCAAAAGGGTTCATGATGGTAATAATAGGCAGACCAGGCAATAAAGGCTCTCCTCAAAAGGGAAGAGCTTCGAGCACAAAAGATCAAATAACAAGGATAAATCAAAACTCAGCAGGCCTTTTTGGAAGTAGAGCTTAGTGAAGAACCCGCATGCTGACCCATTTGTACTAGAAGCCTTAGTAGAAGGGTATACTGTCAAACAGATTATTATTGACACTGGTAGTTCTATCAATCTAATTAGAAAAGAGGTAATTGAAAAACTAGAAGTTCATCACAACCGAATGCTACTAGCCTAATCATCACTTGTAGGACTCAGCAGCCATTTGGTTCACGCACTAGGTCAAACCACCTTGGAGGTTGAGCTAGGTGACCATACAACAAAATGGATAGCAAAGTTGGACTTTATAATCGCGGGTGTACCAATCGACTACAACATCATCTTGGGAAGACCTTTATTGGCCAAGCCAGACCCCGCTAATCTCGATCAAGCATCTAGTCATGCAAATTCCCACCACAAGGGGAGTCATAGTAGTCACGGGCAACCCTTTAATGGCTCTAGAAACTTACTTAGCGTCACTAAAGATGGATGAATCAGTTATGCAGTCGGAAGAAATGAAGAGCGCTAAGCCAGTCAGTCTCATAGAAACAGTGATAGTGGGGCCTAACTGGTAGGTACATATAGCTGCTGACCTCCCAAAGCCGATAAAAGCCGACATAAGCTGAGTGTTGATAGAAAAACAACACACCTTCTCTTAGATGAATGAATACTTAACTGTGGTACCGCTTGGGGTAATTCAACTTAGCTTGAACTTCAACCCAGAGGCATCTCCGGTGAAATAGAAGAAGCTCAATCATGTATCAAATAGACAGAAGGAAATTGAAGCTTAGATCCTGAAGCTCCTAAAAGCCAACCACATCCAAGTGGTGCACTACCCCAAGTGGCTTACGAATGTTATCTTGGTAAAGAAGGCCAATGGAGCTTGGTGAATGTATGTAGATTTTACAGATCTCAATAAAGCAATGCCCATAGACACCTATCCGCTTCCCAGCATTCGTTAACTAGTGGAATCAATAGCCCGTTATGCCATATACTCCTTGCTAGATACAAAGGCAGGGTATCACCAGATTCCCATAGACCTAGCTAAAGAAGAAAAGACATCCTTCATAATGCATGAAGGGACAAATTGCTATAGGGTTATGCCATTCGGCCTGAAGAACGCTAGAGCTACCTATCAACACTTGGTGAATGATATGTTTAAAGGCCAAATAGGAGAGATAGTGGAAGTCTACATTGATGATATGAAAAATAAAAGTAGAAGCTTGGAAGAGCACACGGAAGATAATAGAGTCGTATTCTAAACTCTACAGTAATATCAGCTCAAGCTGAATCTAAAAAATGCACTTTTGGAGTGGAAGGTGGAAAATTCCTCAGCCTCTTGATTTCCTAAAGAGGAATCAAGGCAAACCCAGAGAAGATAGAAGCCATCATATAGATGGAGCCACCTAAGATGCTGAACAAAGTTCAAAAATTAAATGGAAGGGTAAACGCTCTTGGACGATTCATATCATATTCAGCAAAAAGGTGTCTCCAATTCTACAAAGCTATCAAGAAAGACAAAGCATTTAGCTAGGACAAGCACTGCTAGGAGGCCTTCGAGAACATCAAAGAATTTTTAAGTACACCACCCTTTTGAGTCGGCTAGAGAAGGATGAAGAACTGATCCTGTAATTACCAGCTATGGATGAGGCAGTAGGATCAGTGTTAATTAGAGAAGTAGATGAGAACAAACACCTAGTCTACTACACAAACAAAGTTTTGAAGAATGTTGAACTCAGATACCTAAAATTTGAAAAATTGGCCCTAGCATTGGTCTCGGTAGTAGAAAGGCTTTGACTGTACTTCTAAGCTCATACGATTACTATGAGAACCAATTTCCCTTGAAGAATGTATTGCAGAGACCAAAGACCTCCGGATGGTTAGCTGGATGGGCGGTTCAGCTTGGAGAATATGACATACGGTTTGAAAGAAGAAATGCACTAAATGCGCTAGTCTTGCAAACTTTATCATAGAGTTTGCGGGGCTTGAGCCTGCATCCAGCCTCAAGACTAAGTCATGTCACATGTAAGTAAATAGGGCATCTTCCCATAAAGGAGCTAGAGTTGGAATTTGGATAGAAGGACCTAAAAAGATTCGAATGGGCTATGCAACAAAAATAGCCTTTCCGGTCACTAACAATGCTATAGAATATGAGGTAATGACCAAAGGCCTAGAACTAGCTAAAGAAATCACCCCAAACAGGATAAGCATCATGAGGGATTCAAAGTTGGTTTCTAACCAAGTTAACAAGAATTATGCAATAAAGGAAGCCAGAATGGTGAAGTACCTAACCAAAGTAGAAACCTTACTGAAGGAATTTAAATTAAAAGGCACCACGTGGGTACTAGAACACGTCCCCAGAGAGGAAAATGAGAAAATAGATGGGATGGCTAAAGACGTAGCAAGCGTAGACTAGTGGAAAAACCTCAACTGCCTATTTGAGGTTATTCACACCCCAACAATACATGAATAGAACCTGATGTTGATAGAATAGAAGGAACCCGAGTGGATGCAACCATTGATTTGCTACCTAGACAAAGACGTCCATCCGAAAGATAAGGTTGAGGCATCCAGGATCATGAAAAAGTCATCAAGATACTTGGTTAACCAAACACTATACAAACGCTCTTACTCGGACACTTTGCTGAAATGCATCACTCCTAAAGAAGGGAAGTACATAATTAAGGAGTTAGATAAGAGAAACTGTGGCTCCCATCAAGCGGCCTCCACCATCAGCTGAAGCACCAAGCTCTTAGGGTACTACTGGCCAACTATAGAAGCAAATTCAACCGAGTATGTACAGTCCTGTCATCAATGCCAGATTCGTGTGGACAAGTTACATATTCCACATGCCGCATAGAAATCCCTGCTAACCAAGTGGCCTTTTACCACTTGGGAATCGATATCACTAGGCCAATGCCAGAGGCCGTTACATAAAAAATGTTCATCATCATTGTAATCGACCACTTCTTAAAGTGGGTAGAAGTTGTAGTTATAAGTATCGTCACTCCTGAGAAAGTTATTGATTTTGTTTGGGATCACATTATCACCTATTTTGGTATCCCAAATGAGATCGTCTCGGATAACGAGTCGCAGTTCATCTCTGAGAAGTTTTGAGAGTTCTGTGAAGGTCTGAACATTCAAAACCAATTTTCATCCATAGCGCACCCATAGATGAATGGGCAAATAGAAAGAACCAAAAAGACACTTGGTGAAGGATTGAGGAAGCGACTAGAAGGAAAGAAAGGAGCATGGCTAGAAGAGTTGAATAATGTCCCTGGTCATACAAAATGACTCTATGCTGACCGATTGGAGAAACTCCATTAGCCTTAGTCCATGGGATGGAACTAGTTGTACTAGTAGAGATTGGCACTCCTTCGAACTAAGCGGTCTATTATACGGAAGAAGAAAAAGACATCAACCCAAGGCACCACGTAGACAGTTTAGAAGAGCATAGAGATAGAGCCTACATCCTGATGGCTGCATACAAGTCCAAAATTACTAAGTACCATGACAAGAAGGTCAAGGAAGTGAGGCTTAAAGAAGGCGATTTAGTGCTCAGAGATGCAGCGGCTTCACAGAGCCAAGAAGGCAAAGACAAGCCAGGAGCCAACTGGGAAGGACCTTACAAATTCCCTCAGGTCATAGGATCCACTACCTACTGACTCAGCAAAATGGATGGAAAAGAACTCCCTAGGACATGGAACATAGCTAGCCTTAAAAAGCACTATATAGCTATAACCCTAAGGGGCCTAGTGTCTGCACTCTTTTTCCCTTGCAATTTTCTCCCACCGGGTTTTTCCCATAGAAAGGTTTTTAATGAGGCAGCACTCCCTAAGCAGACTTTCATCCGACATCACACTATACGCCCAAATATTGTAATCTTTCTATTTTCTAATAAAATAAAGATTCAATTTTTCTTACATACTTGTGCATGTTAGATGTTCTGCTCAAACACTCTTAGCACATTACCTGACTATAGAGTCAGAGTTAGATCGGCTATGTGCACCTAGCTCTACAAAAAGTCCTAGGCCCCTTAAGCCCTCAGGCATGATAGAAAGTCCTAGGTCATTTGTAAGCCCGTAGGCATATTTTGTAAGACTTAGGCCACACTTGAGCCCTCAGGCATATTAAAAGTCCTAGGCAAACACATAAGTCCTCAAGCATCTAAAATAAAGACTTAGGGCACTATACAAATGTCCAAGACACGTCATTCATCACGAATACTCAATGAAAGAATGCAAGGCATAATACATGTAAGGGAAAATCTTGAGTCAAACCATTTGTCCTGTGACCAATGTGTTATACTTAAGAAAATCACAAACTTAATCTCTAACCATGGAGTCCACCGTAACCACCCTTATGACCGAATGCAAACATTCATTCATCCTAAACGGATCGGGGGGCAAGCTAACATAGAATGAACATTCAAGTAAAAACACTCGACTAATATATGGGTGGAAAAGAAGTCAAAATACTATAATAAAACAGCCACAAAGGGCAAGTTGTACGAATGTTACAAAAATTAAAGACCCAAAGGTCTGAAGAAATACAATAAAGAAATTAACATGCAGATAGTGGATGGATGTCCTTTGAACCAGTCTCAACATTCTCCCCTTTAGCCTTATCAGCAGACTCATCAGCAACACACACTGCCATTTATACCTCTACGATCTAAACATCATCCGGACCCTCTTGACCCAACGTCTCTTCCCCATCCTTCTCCACTTCCACTTGAGTGACCAAGTCATCATAAGATGGGAAGTCTACATCATTAATATCAGACCAAAAAAGATTTGGGTGAATGCATTGGCACACCTAAAAGATCAGCTCGCAGAAGAGGAAGCCGCAATCACCAAGTTGGTCAACTATTAAGGCAGCTATCCCTTTAGCATTAGACGTCTCCTCTTGAATGGCTGCCAACTCCTTCTCTAGAGCGACCGCCTTAGCCTCTGCCTCACCCTTCACTCGGTCAGTCTCCGATTAGAGCTTCTTGGCCTCATCCCTCTCATCCTTGAGCTTAAGGATGCTCTTTTAAGCCAAGGTGAGCTTCCGCTTAGTGTCAGTAAGCTCTTTTTCCTTCAGCTTCAACTTTTTCTTGCTCTTATCTTGGGCCCTCTAGATGATCTCAGATCCTCGAGACATGGCCGGAGAATGAATGAAAACACTTAGCACAAAATCCATAGAGTCAAGAAATAACAAAAGATGGAAGATGTACCTGTGTGATATCTTGGAAAAAGAGAGAGGAAAGCAAGGCTATAGGTTCTCCCTTGTAGCCCTCCACATTAGCATAGAGGGGAGGTTGGGGAAGGACCGATCTAAAAACTCAGCTAGTGCAAGGTGAGGAGAAGGGCGAGGAGAAATGAAACCTCCATCTGTTCTAGGGCCAGATGGAGTAACCTATGCAAGAACAAAAATTGTCAAATCAAGGTAGAAATAAGAAAAGCTTCAGTAAAAATCAAATATACCTCAGGGAGAGGAAGGTGTGCATCTGGCATAGAAGACATATCCAGAAGAGTCATAGTAACCTACTTGCTGGACCCTAGTAACTCGGCAGGTTTCCTTCTGCCTTCGCCAATAGAAACTACCTGAGTACGGTTGTTATTTCGCTGCAACTTTTTAGCTGCTAGAAGAGCATTAGCAGATTCAAGATCAGACATGGTTACCTGAATTACAAAAAAAAATAACAGGGAGAAGAGAAGTATATTGGTTGCATCAATTGACCCAGGAAGATAGATTATCCTAGTCGGTGTCCGAGCCAGTAGGTGATATCCAAAAATTTAAGCCTAAGCACCCAAGTTAAAACTCCACTTATATTGCTTTGGAGAGCAAAAAATCTATAGCCGAGGGTCGGGATCATTTGCTTTAGTCCTCTTAGGCGGGGTCATGATGGACTAAGTTGTAGGAAAAGAAGGGTAGTCATTATTCACTCGAATGTAGAACCAGAACTCCTTGTAATAATGAATGGAAGGAAGAAGGCCGGTTGGAGAAATGGTACATCCAATTTTTCCTCACAAACTGACAATGATCATCATCCTTATTCTGCTTGACAGAATAAATTTTGTGGAAAAAGGTGGCATTGAAATCCAGGCCTAGGTCAAGGCACATCTGGTGGTACCCCATCATCATCACCCATGCATTTGGATGCAACTCAGTCAAACATAGCCCCCACACCTCTAGCAGGTAAGTGACGGATGCTAGAATTGGATACTTGAAACTGCCGTTAATGACATCCAAATACATGTTAAAGTATCCAAGTGAAGGAACATTCACCTATTAATCCACACTCAAAAGGAGGACGTGACAATCCCTTAGCCATGGATACATTATGGGCTCTTTCTTAATATGATCATTATGGATGCAAGAAATCATGTCATCCACCCGGGGAGTCATGTTTCTCTCTTCCTCTTCTCCTTCATAATAAGCTTCCTCCTCAACTCGACCACTTGTTCCAACCTCCTCACCCAGATGATATCCTTCCTCGTCCCCACAATTCTCCACGTCCTCAATGACTTTAGAGGAGTCTTTGTCAAAGATCGCCAGACTCATATGCTCAATGCTTGCATCATTCACCAAACAGACCCGGCTAGATGCATTTGAATTACTCATATTTCTTCTAGCAGTATGTTTAACCCTAGGGGTAGGATGGTTATTAGAAGTATTAATTTTTAAAGGAGGGCACAACCTAGACAGTAGTTCAGCCACTTTGTGATTTAAAATACGAGACTCCTCACTATCATAACTACTACTGAGTGGAGAGCCATCACGCCGATTCCTTATTTCTAGCAAATTCAAGAATCTAAGGGCGCTAAAATGAAGAGTAGAAAAAATGTGCAAGTTTTTTAGAAAAATTGAAGCAACAATGCATGAAAATCAAGCGAGAAACAAGGCGTAAGTTTAAAATTGACATACATAGCAAAAACTAAAGGAGTGAAAAGTCAACCTAAACATATGAAGCATAACAGAGCATAAGCATAGCAAAATCCCAGAAATCAACAGAACACTAACACATTTTGCAAAAAAATGAAGCTAAAAGTAAAAGCGAAAAGATTGAAGACTCACGGGAGTAGAAGCAGAAGAACGATGACTTTTAGCTCGAAAACACTACAGGAAATCCTCAAGTTGCCGGAGAAATCAGAAATCTCGAAGAAGAAGATAAAGTGTAAAAAGTGGGAAGTGTGTGGAAATGCGCTATTTAAAGTAGTTGTGAAGAGACACTTCTTCAAACATAGCCATTGATCACATCCACATGTCAGCCCATCCACGGATTTGTGCATTACTCAAGAAAAACCAATGATGAAGTAACTATCACAAACTGACTATAGGTGAAGTTGAAGAGTTGGGGTCGGATGATCACTTGACATCTAAACTAAATACAGGAGGTGAAGAGTCTGACCGAGTACCTACATGGACAAAGTAAATCCTAAAGAATTTGACAAAGCACTTAAGGCGGGGAATTCTGTTGACTAGGTATTTTATAGATATCGGGTGGAAGCTCCATGAGATGCCACATCATCAGTCGGCCTCGCAGCTGGATCATCATCCAACTAGCCGAATAAAGAGTCATGGTCACACCGACTTAAGTAGGAGATAGAATCCAATCATAAATTTTCCTAAACAGATAAATAGGAAGAATATCCTTTCCTAAATAGATAAATAAAAAGAAACCTCTTATAGAGGAAATCATGCCTAAATAGGATCCTTACCTGGTAAGAACTCCATACCGCTAATGGAGGAAATACACTCCTAACACAATAAGGGCACCATTCACTATAAATATGGGGTCACTACCCGTACTCAGGCATCACATTCTAAACCATAAAACTCTCTTTCTTACTTGCCTCCCCTTTATCACCATCGCTTACTTAAGCATCGGAGAGGCTACGCCGGTCATACGACTAGTCACTTTGATGCCCTTTTCTGTCTTGCAGCCACCATCTCCGGTGAAGGCAGACCCTCTCTCTTTCTGTGAAGGTTAGTCTGAGAAACCCTTTCTTTAACCAATGTTTTAATTATTATTAAATATGTTTGAATTGTTATTTGAAAATTATTAAAGAACAAGTAGGTTCTTTAATACGTTATTTGATCAATTACAATCTTGTTTAATCAAAGGAATGAACATTAACCTATTGAACTGGTCTAGGGTAATTCAAAAGGAGTAATATCATTGAGAATGATATCTATTTTGGGATTTGAGATACTCAGTGTCTGTCACACTTCTAAAAAGGTGTATAAGTATATTTACACAACTAGAGTACAATAATTATATGGTGGTTAACAGTATAAGACTGTTATATGTTTAGCATCATTTCCAAGTATTTGTTTGTTATTGTTTATTTTGGACAAGAAATTTATTACATGCTAGATACTTAATATATTTTGGAATTTTGTTTTATTTTGAAATCTATGTGATTCTTGGTTTATTTAGTTATTATTTATTTATCTTCTTTATATTTGTTTAAAGAAATTTAAAATAACATAAATTATTTAAACCACTATAAAACTTTTAGGACTAAAGTGGCCTATTTGAATCTCAAATAGTTTCAATATAATACATAATAAACTCTTCCAATACATATTCTTAAATGCCTTTAGTTAAGTGAACAAATTTAAGGCAATAGGTTTAAAGTGTATTTAAAGATATACCTTATAGTTAAAGAGAACTATATAATAAATAATCAAACGCATATAATTATTATTACATGGCAGAATGAACTGAGTAAATATGAGTATTATCACCTAGTTGATGATTGTGTAAACGTACTTCTTTCAAAACTAAGGTTAATGCTCATATTTCTCGGATAGTTTATTCTTAAGTGAATAATAATTAACACACAATTGCTCACAATAATTGACCTAAGACCTTAAATTCGTGTTTAGTCTCACCATTATTGATAAACAAGACTAATAATAGTTACTGCTTCAAAAGTATTTATAGCAGACTTAAACTCAACGGTAATTATTAGTAAATCTAGAATTTATGAATTGGGTTTGTGCGGATGAATATGTTCCTTTTTATGCTTTGGAAACTATTGTGTATGATTTCAAAGAAAGCAATGCAAACAAACTGCTGAATGACAAGAATATGTTTCTTGCATGGGGGAGGAAGAATTCATTGACTTGAATCATTTTGCTAAGTGTTATTTATGATTATATTGCTACGGGATTATATGTATGTGAGACATGTATTTTTTTATTACCAATATTAAAGAAGTTCTAGTCGGTGATATGTTCTTTACTTCGAGTGGGAGCATATATGATGCATCTAAGTCATTTTTTTGTATATTAGCTTCTTTTGATGATGTCACCAGCTCTTTGGATCTACAAGAATGTTGTCCTCTGCCAGCTAAATTTTGTCTTAAATGCATTTGGCATATGGACAACTTTAAAAGGAAGTTTCCTGAGGATTTTTGGTTTGTGTGAAGCATCTATGAAAAGCTAAAAGAACAAGGAAAATGGGTCTTAACCATTCTAACATAAATTAAGAGGTCTAAAGGCAATTTATAGTCAAAATCACACAGGTGATTTTCTCAATTTGCCAAAATAAATGGAACTGTGCTACAGAGCATTAAGTACAGACATGTATAAGTATTAAATTCTAATGTGAATTATACTTTCATATCGAGCTCTATATTGATGGAATCTTATTCCTTGGGAATTGATTCAAGTACAACTTGTAATATGAGCACAGACCAAAGTATCTTTGTGATTTTTCGACAGTTATCATGAGAGACATAGGTATTTATAAAGAAAACCATCGGGTTGGAGTTCTATATATTGACACATGTAGATCAAATTTGTAACAAGGACAAATCAAATATCTACCTGATGTGTTTTACTCTCCTATTATTTGTCAAAATTTAATTTATGATATGGTTTTATGATTAATCAGTTTATTCATGAATTTTTCCAATTTTTATTTCTTCATTCCTAAAAGTAGATTTTATGTGTCTAGTTCTTATAAGATTGATGTTATTATAATGAATGTACATTACTAATTATCAAGTGGATAATGTTTGTCTTTCCATTGACTAACTCATCTTTAAAAGGATAATGTTAGTATATCACAAAGGCGATTGTGTCACCAAAGCTAAGAAAAATGAGTTCTCTATGCATATTGTGATGGATAATTTAAAAATGGTAAATAATCACTGTGTGATGGGTTCCACAAAAGGAAAGCAAATAGCAAAATCATTCTTAGAAAAATGAACTAGAACATAATTTATTTTTGCAGCTTGTTCACTATGACATTTGTTATTTAATAGTCGTGAGCGTAATGTATAGGCCTACAATTTTGTCACATTGATTGATGATCATACTCATTATGACATCAAGTACTTGATTTACCATAAATCTGAAGCTTTTAGCTGATAAAAGATTTATGAATCTTGTAGCAAATCAATTGGATTTGGTTGTAAAGCATTGCAATAGAAGTGGTAAAGAGTTATTTTCAGTTATGTTTAAAGCTTTATATGATAAATAAAGGACTAAAAATTAGTTGCTTATTCTTTATACTTTATAGTAATATGGGGTTTTTGAAAGAAGAATAAGTTTCTTCTTGAAATGGTTAGATATGTGTATCAACCAAGTACCCTCAAAAAGTCTGTTTCTTCCATCCCATATGAGATGTAAATTGGAAGAATTTTGACATTATCCTATTTACAACTTTGTAGTTGTACCGTTTATACCCACATACCTTTGATGAATTAGGCTCACAAGGTAGAAAGAGCGTCTTTACAAGATACGCTTACATATTAAAAGGATATTTTTTTATGGGGGAGAATGCGGAAGGATATATGATATAATTTGAATCATGAGATGTCAATTTCTTAGAAAATGAGTTTCAATATGGGAAAAAACGTTTCTTTTTAATAAGACTCTTGAACCTGATATTTTGGATGTATCTTCAAGTGGGAGTAATTCAAATGAAGTAGTTCATAATGATCATTTTAATCAAAGGGATCTTGTTCAATAGGGGAGCCGAGAACCCAATAATATTACTGATTCAAGTGGGATTCCATGTTATTATTCCAAGTGGGAGTCAATGTTCTTATCTTAAGTGGGAGCTCAGATCATTATAGTATTCCTGATCCAAGTGGGAGTAAAGAAATGAGCTTAAAGGAAAGAATTTCGAGTTACGATAATTATATAAAATATATTTATGAATACTCGGAGCCTAAGTGATAAAAATGGAAAATGTTCCACCTTGAAAAATAAGTGTTTTAAGGGAGATGAATAGTTATATGTGATGGAAGAAGAATTAAGTTGAAATACATGAAGGACATAAAGTTATTGAGAATAAGTGAATTTTCAAGATAAAGTAAAAGCACTCGGCTTAAAATTAAGTAGTAAGTATACTCAAACTGATAAGAATATATTATGAGAATATTTTCTTTTTAGTTTCAATATTTACATATATAAGAATTGTATAGCTTTGGTAGTTATACTTACCCTTAGACTCACATCAAAAGGATGTATTCTTTTCTCGATGGAGAACTATTATGAGATATCTATATGGTACTACTAAGAGGGTTTGTCCAAATTGTTTATGAACATGAGGTTTGCATAATTAATAAGTCAATTCATGATCTCATGTGGTCTTAAGGTTATGGTATTCTATGGTAAATGAGGACCATTGTATATATACCATTGAGTGAAAGATAGGTTATCGAGTAACTTCAATATGTAAGACATGGGGGAGTTCACATATATCCTAGGGATTATGATCTCAATGAATAGAAAGATAAGTGAGTATCTTTACATTAAGAATCTTGCATAAAAAGAGCTTGATAAAGATTCTTTATGCATAACTATAAACCGATAAGTATTCCTACGAATAAGAGTATGGTTTCTTAGTTTAAGAATTCGTCCTGAAACTCCTAAAATTGTGAGGATGTGGAAACAATTCCATTTGATGAAAACATCATGTATGTTATGTCTTACCCCAGACCTAATGTTTGTTATGCCATTGGCATTGTAAGTAAATATTGATCTATTACAGTAATAGAGATCTTGAACACGGTTGAGAAATTGTAAGATACTTGTAAAGGACTATTGATTTTGCTATGATGTATCAGGCTAAGGGAGTAGACCTTATAGGATACTCAAATGCATATTGGCTAAGGCCAAAGCTGAATTTTGTGTTTTTTCATGGTCCAACAGATTATTTGGCTAGAGTGACTAGTGAGTGATTTTATGCTAAGTGCTCCAAACAACAATCATCTATTTACAAGTAATAGTCAAGCATTGATAGCTTATACGATAGACCCGAAATATCATTTAAGGTATAAGCATATCAAAATCAAGTAGTTAGTTATAGACTCAAGTACACAAGGAGAGGTCAACATGAGGTATTTATCTACATATTAATGCTTGCAGATTTATTTACAGAGCATGTCCCAAAAGATGTATGTGTGAAATATATTAAAGGGTTAAATATATGTATATTGTATTTATTTAATTACCTCATTTAACATACCCTTCAAATCATGAACGATAACGTGATGATATAAACTAGTTTTGTACTATAAGCAACGTATGTGTGTGTATATATGTTATGTACATATATTATTTATCATACGTAGCATGTCGCACAGAGAAGTAGCCTACTCACATGGGTTTTTACCCTAGTGTTATCACGTGGGTATAGACTAGGATGTGACTGAATTTGAGCATACTGTGTGTAATTAAGGAACCTGTTCAAAATCATGAATCGACTTGTTCAAGTAAGAAGAAAAGCTGCATTGTTTGGAACAATGTGTTCTGAATCCAAGAAGGAATCAGGTAAGAACTATATGGTTCATGTGATGACAGGTCATGTTGTATCTAATTAGCTAAAGGTAGTTCTTATAGTAGAGCAAGGTTAAATGCTAAGGTGCATTATAACTAAAACCTTTACATGGTGGTAGTTCATTTTGATGAGAATAGACATGTGCTCCATATAAGGGTAAAAGGAAAGAAAGCTATGACACATTATCAAAGTGGGAGAGGAAAGAGTCCTTAGGATAATGTGTGCTTAGCGACCATGACATGACAAGTTTGGACTTTGTATAAGGATCTTAACTTCTCTATTGTGAGACTCAGTCCATTAACTAAAGTGTTTCTTGACCTTACCCTCATTACTATTGTGTTATCTTGAGAAGTAAGGACTAACAAGGACAATTTGATCAATCACCAAGAGATTATGATTTGATTTGATCTGGGAGAGATTGGTTAGTGGTCCAAACTAGTTTTGTATGGAATGCATAGCTCAAAAGGAAGATACGGCCAATGAACATTCACCAGAGTTCTATTAGTTCACCGGCTAGCCTATCATTACATTTGATGTAAGATAGTGAACAACAGATTAAGGCTTCTGAGATCCCTAATGATGTGGAAGTAGGTGATTGTCGACCAATCTAGGGTAAAGCATATGCAGAGTACATATCAATACGATATAATTTCTTACATATAAGATGTTATAAAAATGTTTGAGTACTGATTTCAAAATAGTCTTGGCAGACCCCAACGGGTGCAAGACATTCTAAATACAAGTTGTTAACCTATTTAGTTAAGTACCACTCAGGATAGTCTTGGCTGACCCTAACTGGTGCAAGACAAAGTGTTCCTAATAGTATGTAGGTTGCATGACTTTGTAGGATAAAGAAGATATGACGACCTTGTACGAAATGTGACTCGTCAAGTGCGAGTGGAAGATGTTGGAAATACCCGGTCCATCCGTGAGCAGGTCAATTGGGACAAAGGATCTGATCCAATTTGATTAATTGGATTTAATTGGAGAACTAAAATTTTTAGGACTTAACTGAGAAGTGATTGAACTTTGGGGAATTAATTGCAAATAATCAAGAGTCTATAGACTTAATCGAAATTAAGAAATTCTTCAATTTCTTATATATACATGCAGATGTGATTTGCATACATAAATGATGAAAATTTGATTTCATTTCATTATTAACAAAATCCAATACATATTCTCTCCCTGAAATAGTTTCAAGACTCGGTTTTCTCGTTTGTTCTTGACCGAAATCCTGAAGAAGTCGTGAATAACGACTTAATCTTGACGTACCATGGGTTAGTCAACGATTAAGCATTCAAATAGTTTCAATGCAGAATTTTTCGATCTCAGGCACGGAAAAGGTAAGTGTTTGAATTCTTTTCTTTACGATTTCCGCCAATTAACATTCTTTGTTTGTTATATTTTGCATTTCCAAGAACATTTGTTTCAATCAGAAGCGGAATGGAGAGAAACCCTACCCATACCTGCACCCACCCCACCCCCTTCCCTAGCCACCACCACTGCCCATCGACCACCTTGTTCTGATTGAAATCCAACCGCCAATAGCCCCAACACCACAACCCTTTCGACGAGCCTCCCCGTAATCGCCAAAGTACAAAACCTAATTCCCCAATAATATACTTTGAGAACTTTCTAAATCACTTTTATGCAGTAGCCATGAAGAGAGTTTTCAATAGGTATGGAGTGAATGGATTGGTCTATATTACTTGGAGAAGGAATGGTAAGAACCTTAATTTTGGGTTCATCATACTCGATGGAACCATGCGACTACAAGAGGTGCTGAAAGCTCCACATATGATAGTGATTGGTGTGGTGAGACTCAAAGCTTTTAGGCCTGAGTATGACAATTTGATTACACCCCCTCAAGTGCGGCCTAACCCTATGGTGCCTAACCCACGTGATCATCATTCCTTCACAGCTGTTATGGTAAATTAGGTTTTGCGGGAGGAATCGACCATCAATCCTATTCAAGCAGTATCTAATCCAGTTATACCTGCTGAACCTCAACTGAATAGTGAGTTAGTGGTTAAAATTGCACCTTGGAAATCAAAATCTTGTTTGGTTAAACTAAAAATTATTTCTCACATTTGTAATATATATGATCTAATGCGTGACCATGGCTTTGAGTTTAAGTTTGCTGCTCCTGTTGGTCGATATATTGTTATTATTTTGTTTGTATCAGATGTGGGTCTTACGGATTTTATGAAAGGTGATTGGAAAGCAATGGAACATATTGTGGAGCCGGTTTGTGCGCTACCAGTAGATTTTGCGCTGTCGGAATGTATTATGTATTTGGATCCTATGGGAATTCTGCCAGCTTTTGTCTGTGAACCTGTGTTGCACGAACTTGCAGCGAGGTTTGGACAAATTGTTGCATTGGATTGTAATTTTGAAAAATAGGATCGCTTGGATGTAGTATCGTGCCTTATTTCCATGCTGCTAAGGACAACTAGCAAAAATCTGACCCTTGCTTTGGGTGATAGGGAGGTGATGATTTATACGAATCTCAGACAAGGAGTTGGGTGTCAACATTATCAAGAGTATGGGTCGAAAGAGTTGAGTGAGTCGGAGGAGGATCCTTCTAGCAGTAGTAGTTGGGAATCATCGGGGAATGAAGTTGAGACTAGAATGAGTGAGGATGACGAGAACGGAGCAGATAGTAATAATACAAACTCGGGAAGTAACCATTCTCCTATTGATAGTTCGATAATTGTGGTGAATAATGCAATGGTTCCAGTTGTGGAGGATTCAAGCTCCTCGGGCCCGAACATCTTAAATATGAATAGAATTATCATTCGGAGGGAAGAAAATGAGCCGAGTGATAGTGAGGAACTAATGACATTCCAAATTGGTGAAAAGCTTGAGCTGTTTAATGAACAAAATATAGGATTAATTATGGAGGCCTTGGAAGGGCAGCGACGGTGAGCTAACTGTTGTTTGAGTTGGGTTATCATTAGTAATATTATGTCATTGAGTTTTATATGTTGGAATTGTCGTGGGGGCTTGTTGAATGGGGCTAAACAGTTTTTGGTACGATCATGTGTACGAAAGTTGCATCTTCAGGTTTTTATTCTGATTGAGACAAAGGCTCTATCGGTTTCAGATCAGGTTGTTAGGAAGTTTTGGGGCCATAATGAGTTTCAATCACATTGTATCCCTTCACATGGTTTGTCTGGGGGTCTACTGCTCTCATGGAATTCTACTTTAATTCATGGTTCGATTACTGCTTCCACAGATAGAGGGTGCTTGCTACATATTGTGTCTAGCCAACTTGAGGTAAACTTATTATGCTTATATGGTCCCTTTATTTCTAGTGAGAGGAATCAGTTTTGGTTTGATCTACTGCCCCATATTCAAAACATGGATAATTTTATCCTATGTGGTGATTTCAACGAAGTGTTACATAGCTCTAAGAAAGGTGGAAGTGGAAATACGGTGTCGAGTTTGATGATTAGGTTCCAGGGGTTTGTCAATGATTGTGCTCTATTTGATTTTGCCATTACATGGCCGTGATTATACGTGGTCTAATAGCCTATCCTTTTGGAGGATTGATCGAGTCATGGTGTCGTGCGAGATTCTCGATAGGTGGCCGAGACAGAGTTTGATAACGGTTGATTTGGCATTATCAGATCACTTTCCGATTATTTACCAGTCCTACGCATCAGTGTGGGGTGGTAAAAAGATTTTTCGCTCTTTAATTTGTTGGTGGGAGAATGATGGGTTTTTACCTTTTCTAAAATTAAAGTGGCAGGCTATAGAATTGGTGGCTCTGGGTTTTGACATTGATTTTAAGCTGTACCGTTTAAGGAGCTATATTCGGCCTTGGCATCTCTCTAATTTTAACGGGATAGAGGGGAGAATAAAGAAGCTAGAGACTCGTGTTATATCCTTGACATCTAGTTCGGTGTCTCGGCCTATTGAGGTGGAGAGTAATTTGGAGCTTCAGTGCGTGTGGTCGGAATTACTTATCTATAGATTGAACCTGGAACAAATCCGCCATCAACAATCACGAGTTTACTGGACTATGCTGGGTCATGATAATACGAGTTTTTTTATGGGATGGCGTCTGCGAGGTCTAGGGTTAATCGGATTTCCCAGCTAGAAATTGATGGGGTTGTATCTTCTGACCCGGGTACTTATTAAATTCACGATATGGAATTATTATTCCAGGCTGTTTTTGAAAAATGTGGAGGTGCCATATGATTTGAGGGAGCTAAATTTTTACATGGTGGATGAGGCAGCCAATATTCGGCTAGTTGAGTCCTTTTCTGAGGCTGAAGTGTGGGATGTGGTTTGCGCTTGTCAAGAAGGTAAGGCTCCGGGTCCAGATGGATTTAATTTTTTCTTTTATAAATGTTTCTGGGGGAACTGAAACTGGATGTTCCAGCGTAGTTTGGCAAATTTTTTAGGTATGATCGTTTGCCCAATTCAATTAAATCATTATTTACTATATTAATCCCTAAAGTTCTTGGGTCGTCTCTGATGGGAAACTATAGACCGATTGCTCTTATCCATAGTATATTTAAAATTGTGTCGAAAGTGTTCGCAAAGAGGTTACAGGTTGTGTTGCCTCAACTGATCTCAAATAATCAGTTTGCATTTGTTAAAGGCCGTAATATTCATGAATGCTCGTTTATAGCCTTGGAAGTGGTCCAATCAATCCACCATCATGGTCTATCCTTAGTAACACTTAAGCTTGATTTCCATAAGGCTTATGATAGTGTTTCTTGGTCTTATATTGATTCAGTTTTGAAGAGGATGGGTTTTTCTGATAAGTGGATTAGATGGATGGCGGCTTATAGAGAGAACTCGGTAACATCTATTCTTATCAATGGAAGCCCTACTGACCTGATCTGTTTGGGTAGAGGGGTTAAATAAGGCGATCCCATTGCTTCATTTATTTTTGTCTTAGCTGTGGAAGGTCTTAAGCAGCTTATTGATGCAAGTGTCCTAAAGGGCATTTTGCCTGGCTTTCATATTGATGGGTCAGAGTTGGATATATCTATTCTTCAGTTTGCCGATGACACGATGTATTTCTTACCTGCAGATGAGTCCCTTTTACCTATCTTTATCCATTTATTTTGTTGTTTAGAGTTGATTTCAGGTTTGCGAATTAATTTTGTTAAGAGCTCAATTATGGGTATTAATGTGTAGGATGACATGTTTAATCGTTGTGCGGAGATTATGGGATGCAAGATTGAGAAATGTCCCATTACTTATCTAGGCGCCCCTCTCAATATGAGGTGCTTCCCAGTGTCTTATTAGAACTCGTTGATTGGTGAGTTCCAAAATTGGCTGTCAAGTTGTAAAGGTCAGTGTTTATCGTATGTTGGCAGGGTTGTCCTTATGAAATTGGTTCTTTCTTCTATCCCGATTTATTTGCTATCCTTGAATAAGATGCCAGTCTATATTAATAATAAGCTTGTGGAACTGATAAGGAATTTCTTGTGGAAAGGTAATGCGGATTCTAGAGGGATCCGCAAAGTGAGTTGGGAGACAATTATGTTACTAAAAAAATAAGGAGGCCTGTACGTTAGGGATCTCAGACTAGTAAATTATAGTTTGTTGCTGAAATGGATATGGTGATCTAGAGTAGACAGACAGGGATTGTTATGGTATGATTTGTGTGTTCGTAGACATGGCTTCGATTCATGGAACTCTTTCAAAAATATTGAGAGTTTGCACCTTTCATACGTTTGGCATGACATTTTATCCTACTGTGTAAGGAATTCATCCTTCTAGGAGTTGTTTAAATCGAATGAGAGGGTTAAAGTGGGGAACAGGGTTTGCGGATCTTTTTGGTATGATAATTGGACGGTAAATGTGTCATTATCTGTCCTCTTCCCTGACTTGTATCTCTTATGTAATAGAAAAAGTTGCTCGGTTTGGGATGGGTGTTTTTTGATTTCTGGTGCAGCAGCATTTTCTAGGCCTTTTTGGAATCGTACTCTAAGGATTTTGAGTAGAGAGCGGTGCACCAAGATTCGAAATTGGATTTACCAAACATGCCCTGTGATTTTTATGGGTGATGGGACTGACGACAATATGGGATAGAAACTACATGTTGTGCTTCAGGGGGTGGCGGATAGATTTGGATGGGATCTGGGAGATAATAATGTATTTTCAACCGCCTCTTTTGTTTGGGGTTCTACAGGACGCCACAATGGACTATGTCGGAAATGGATTACATGATGGTTTGGAATGCGTGCCTTCCTCCTAAAGTTAAATTCTTCGGCTGGTTATTGTTTCATAGACATCTTCCAACGGAGATTTTTCTATTTTGTAGCGGATGATAAGTGTCCGTTTTGTGAGGAGACTAAAACAATTCATCATGCTTTGCTCCATTGTTTGGGTAGCTATCGTATATGGGCTCAAGCTTTTCTGCTGCTAGGGATTTTCGTAACAATGCCCTTGAAAGGGGTTGATTTTCTATTATTATGGCACGTGCACTTTACCACGGGACTTGGCAACGAGTTTGGTATGGCTTCATGGTTTATGACTACATGGGCTATTTGGATAAGTTGGAATAAGTTTGTGTTTGAAGGGGTCTTAAGGACAGAAGATCATCTGGGGTCTTGCATTCATCTATGCTGGTTCTTCTTCAAGTATAGGCGGCAGAACCTTAATTTTGTTGTTTCTGTCTTTAATTTTCCGAGCTTATTACTCAGTTGTTACTAGATAGCTGTTATCTTATTGTTGCATTTCATTGTAATAGGCGTGACTTGTTGGGATCGAATTTCATATCCGTATCACCTTTAGGCTGTATAGGTTGTCCAATGATGCTCTCATCTTGTGACCAGAATTTGGATTGTTTTAATAAAGAGAGAGGTAGGCGTTTTGTAGGTAAGCGGGGGCATCCACCTAGTTGGGACGCCCGCCCCGAAATTTTCACCTGCCTCAATCTTTTTCCTTCTAGGGGAACACAATGTTCCTCTGAGGGGTTTTCAAAAAAATATTTTGCATTTCCATAAAGCTTTTATTCAATAATTTAATATTTACTTTGTTATAGAAACATATATAAGAATCATCTTATATACTAGAAATAAATCAGTCCCCCTCTTATTCAATTCAAGCTACACCGATATAGGTTCCCATGAAGGAGAGATGCCCTATGAGAAGTAGAAACCAAGCCCAATCCTTTCCAGAACAAACACATGCATAAACTAAAGACCATGGATCTTCTTGAACTAGTAAATTTCATTCTTTCAATTCATGTAAATTGAAAGCATCTATAACCCTTGTAACTTATATAATTTATTGAGTCTTTGATAATTTTGAGTAAGTTGCGTAGGCTTATTTGAAATTAATCAGATACATTTTCTAACCTTGAAATGAAAGCCTAAGTTCATCTATTATTCCAAACAATTAATAAACTTTAAATCGCTTCACATAGAAAATAAAATTTAGTTTTCTTCTAACTTAATTATGCACTAAATAGGAAGACACTGATACCACTGTTGGGAACTAACAATTACTTTGAACATGCATAACAGGCATGTGGGAAATTCAAAATTTTGTCCTTTGTCCCTAGGAACTCCTACTAGTTGCATATAATGAATTGAAGCCTTAA
The DNA here is from genome assembly GCA_947683365.1 of Euphorbia pulcherrima. NCBI lineage: Eukaryota > Viridiplantae > Streptophyta > Magnoliopsida > Malpighiales > Euphorbiaceae > Euphorbia > Euphorbia pulcherrima. The sequence continues at coordinate 25,927,599 of CANTUS010000004.1, forward strand.
CTAAAGAAATTTTCTACCTAGGTTAGCATGCATAGGCTAGATGCGAGCAGACGACCTTTTTTCCCGTCCCTTAAGGGCGCGGTCAAAATAAAGCACTGTGAAGCGTGCTATAAGGGATTGATCCTCATTTTAGCATGTTGAAAAGGTAGACTGATAAAATCGATGTTGATGTTTAATTTTAGTCCAACTTAAATGTTAAGGGATACGAGACTTCAAATCCCGTATTTTAAGATAAAGTCGCCACCCGGTTAAGCTCCACCGGGAATTTGGGTACGATATTCCCATCGGGCAGTTGGACTGTAACTAAAAACAGAGATTCCAAGTTCGGATGATGTAGCTTACTTTTCATTTATAAAATAAAAAATGTTTACATTTTAATAAGCGCGACTTTAGTTCTTATACGATTTAAATCCAATTAATATTTAGTGTTTTCGGTTTATATAGCCATACATTACACAAAAGCGATAAATAAAGCAAGAAAATAATTATTACATGGCTTTACAAATTCCTATACATTTTTCTAATCCGTGAAAGTAAATAAAGCGGTAAATAAATAAAAGGGAGAAACCGGATCCCAACCGAACTTACTAACGCGAACGCGGCTCCATACAAGGCAAAACATCCAAAATCACAACTAAATAAGGCACGGATAATAATCACACAAAAAATGAGAAACATGCCAAAAATAGTTCAGGAGACTTATAATGTTACCCTTATGCCGTGAATCCACCTCTTCAAGATCCAATGACACCTTTAGAAAGCGTAAATGACGATACAAATAATATAGAACAATGATAATAGTAATAGTGATAATAATAATAATAATCATACTAATAATAGCTAGATTAGGGACACGAATATACATACTAATATGGGTAAAAAGAAAGAAAGATAATAATAATGTAAAACCGAAGCAAGTAATAAGACAATAATAATAAAAATAATAATAATAATGATAATAATAATAATAACTGAAATAATAATCGATATCAAAATACTAGTAGTAATAAGACAATAATAATAAAAATAATAATAATAATAATAATAATAATAATAATAATAATAATAATAATAATAATGAAAACGGTCAAAACAGTAGGCGGATAAGAACACAATAAACGAGTGAGGATAACACAAATAAAGTACTAATACCATCAATAATAATAATAATAATAATAATAATAATAATAATAATAATAATAATAATAATAATAATAATAATAATAATAATATTAGGCAGAAGCACATATATACGAAATATATAATAATAATAATAATAATAATAATAATAATAATAATAATAATAATGATGATGATGATGACAATAAAAAAAATAATAGTAAGCTATGAAAGTAATAAATATGGAATTACTTTTACTAACCACATAATACTTACATATTACTAACTATAATACTAATACATTAACTATAAAAATGAGTAGATTAAATATATAATGAAGAGATCTAGCTTAAATATGAAAGTATAGGGATTTAATATCTCTCAGAGGTTACCTTTAATTTTTGTAGTCGGGTCTTGGTGAATTTTCAAGGATCGATCTTTGAAGCCTTCGTCGGATTTTATCAAGCCGAATCTACCCAAAATAACCTTCGAAATCCCGTGTACCCGTATTAGGTGTAGGATTTGGAATGGTTTTAGTTTTGTGTTTGGTGTTTGGTTGAATGAAAATAAAATGGGCTCGAACATGGTTGAATGTGTTTTGGTTAGATGAATTGGTGAAAAATGAGCAAAGGAAATGAAGATGAGACTATAACTAAATGTATGAAGCTAAGCCACTCATCTCTTTTCACTATGTGCCGTCTCTCACACCCAAAGCTCCATTCAATCCAAAATCAAAATCACTCTTCATTGGATTTGCCGCCCCTCACTTGTACTCAGACATCCCTTCAATCCAAAATCCAATTTGTGCCGCCACTCTCCAAAAATGAGCTCTTTCCCCCTCTCCTATTTGTTATGAATGGTCCCTTTTATAAGGCTTTTGAAATCCGAAGCTCCTTGTCATTAATGACCAAAAAGCCCCTCCTTTTTATTCTCATTTACTTTTCATATCACTTTTTTTGTCTTTTCTTTATATTAACGCTTTTTACTAGTGATTAACTCAAACAAAATTGGGCTATTAGGCATTAGGAGATTATCAAGTCATTCAGAGAACGAGTAACACGGGTCAAATGCCCATGGTCTCGTAGTTATTTCGGCTGACTCAAGGCTCATTAAAATCCAAATTGGCTTCTTGGACTGGGACCTGTAGAAACTCAAATAAAGGATAACCACATATCACATAATCAAGGCCGAGCAAAATCCCATGCTCACAGGCTGCCCCTCGTGGGATCATTCCTGACACGGGTCAGTATGATCGCACGAAAAGAGCAAGGGATAGAAAGTTATACCTAAGTTTTGGATTCCTTAATTGGTTCTCTACTAGGGCTGCCATCAATAGACCTATCATGAACAATTCTGGCTTGGGGATTTTGATTCGGTATTGCCTTTGTTGGCCCCAAAAAATTTGAGATAGATTGTTGGTTGTCTCGGGAAAAAGGAGTAGGGACTTCTTGAGTCAGTTGTCTATAGACGGTTCAGGGACGCATTATCAATGGACCTATCAAGACAATTTCGAAACATTAGAAGCTATTGAGAGTTATGTTTTGTTGTTTAATTGATTTTGTGGAAGCAAATTTTTTCCCCTTCAAGTAAGCAATAGAAACAGAAGTAAGAAATATATATTGAGTTGGAAATTCTTGGATATTCGAAGAAGTTCGTTGCTCGGTCGGTCTTTGAAATTACATCGAGGTGCCCCTAAAGGGTTGATGGCTGCATTGATGTGCCCCTCAGGGATTGAAAGCTACATCGTGGTGCCCTAAAGGATTGAAAACTGCATTGAGGTGCCACTAAATGGTTGAAAGCTGCATAGCGGTGCCCCGAAACGATTGAAAACTGTATAGCGGTGCCCTGAAAGGATTGAAAGCTGTATTGAGGTGCCCCTGAATGGTTGAAAGCTGCATAGCGGTGCCTCGAAAGGATTGAAAGCTATATCGAGGTACCCCTGAATGGTTGAAAGCTGCATAGCGGTGCCCTGAAAGGATTGAAAACTACATAGCAATGCCCCTAAATGATTGAAAGTTGCATAGCAGTGCCCCTAGATGATTGAAAGCTGCATAGCGGTGCCTCTAGATAATTTCTGAGTTTTGAATTTTGGATCCTTGGGTCAGTTGTCCACTGGGTTTGCCGTATGGTGTACTAAGTTTTTGAAGCATAAGTAAGTGATATGAATTGTGTTTTTATCGCTTAATTGATTTTGTGGAACAAAATATATTTTTCCCCTTCAGTTAAGCAATAAAAACGGAAGAATGAAATATAAGTTGAGTTAAGATTTCTGGGAGTCTGGAGAAGTAGTTGGGGTTGAGCGCATAGCTCAAAGACATTAGTTGACGTGCCCCTTGGTAGTTGCCTCGGATATCGGATTGAAAGCAATTCTGAGATGCCCATGATACGGGTGATTACTTGTAGATTGAGCGTATAGCTCGAGGTTACTTTTCTATGCTTTTATTCCTATAGAATTTAGCATAGAATAATAGAAATGACATTTATGAACATTATGCATGAATGTATGAATGCATGAGATGCTCGGGCTGATCATCTTCAAGATGGCTGATTAATTTGCTTGATCAATTTTACTGAGAGATAGATTGACTTGCTTAAAGAGAGAACATACGGAATTGCATTGATGTACAGATTAGATTCAGATGTCCGTGATGGGGGATTAAGGATGTCGCACAGATCAGGTAGGAATGCCCCTGGTGGAGAATTAGGGAAGTTGTGGTGCACACGCGAGGCTCGTGTGGCCAGATATTGAGGTTGAGGGTCGTAATTCTCTACACACCCCACTTGCTGTCCAAATAGGCGAGTTGGCTGCACAAACGAGTGTTGAATTGAGCGATGAAGACAATTGGGGGCACAAAGCAAAGTCTGAGATTCTGGATGACGAACGACTAGACGCTATCACTGCTAATGAATTCTACCAAGGACGTTTTAGAGGGTTTGGACCTTGCGGACTCAAGATGCTTGGTCGCGGTTGAGATTGGAGTGGACATGCGTAGAGGATGGATCTGAGCCCTTTGAGTCTATCAAATTGTAGAAGATATTCAAGCACTATGATGATGATGATGATTATAATGAGGGTATCTCGATGTGGTTGATGAAAATCATTTATCTACATTTCTATTTGTCTTAATTTTTGCATAAACCCATATATTGTAATGGGCCTGTCAGACTTCGCTCATATTTGCTTTGATGTCCTAATTTTTGTCTAGACCACCCTTTTCGGGTTTTCAATCTAATGGACCATTCCCGGGTTTTGTATAGAGCTCGCTGTTTTTCGTCTATCAAGATTTTTGCCTTTTATCATTATTTTCATTTCTTTTAGAGCATCGCATCGACTGCACGGAACCCTACATTTGACTTATTTGCAACATTTTACCTTTTGGGCCCAATATATTCATTCAAGCATAAACAAAAAGGACTAAGTAAAATGACATTTCCATTAAATGAAGTAAGTTTGAGTACATGATGATGAGAACCATTTCTATTGACACAAACTTTGGTGTTAACCAGCCTATGAAGGTTTTCTAGCCAACACACTCTCGTTGCTCACTTTGCCCCGAATTTATCCTAGACTGCCCTTTTTAGATTTTCAGTCTAGCAGGCTATTCTTGCACCCTAACTTTTGCCTGACCGGTTTGTAGGATACGGATCAGTGGGATACACTCTAATTTTTGCTTGAGCAGTAGAGGACCACTCGCCGGGTGATGGATTTAACATATTTTTTTATGAGCCACTTTTCTGATTTGATTCTTTTAGGTTAGATATGATAACGCTTCAACCGATCCTGATCAATAGGGTTTATGAACTCGTTACCATCCATATTCTTCGGGCACCTTATACTGAGGACTTTCTTTGGTTATGTAAGGTCCTTCCCCATTTGGTCTGAAATTCCCCCTTGGGTTGGTATTGGTAGGCTTTACTTTTTTCAGAACTAAGCCATTGATTTTGGGTAAATACTTTTGATGCTGGATACGGTTGACATACGCCCTTGCCATGTGTTGCTAGTGCATCTGAAGGTTGTTTAAGTTATCTGAACCACAGTTTAGTCCATGGGGGTCCCTTTGACTTAGATTCACTGCGACTCTCAAGGACTTCATCTCAGTTTCGACTGGGATCATGGTTGCTATACCATAAACCAAGGAGAAAGGTTTCATATTCATAGGAATTCTAACACTTGTTTAAGGCCTAAAGAGGGTGAATGGCAGCTCGTGGGCTCAATCTCTGTATCTTACGATAGGCTTGGAGAGAAATTCCTTGATAAGCTGGTTTGCAGCTTCAGTTTCCCTATTAGCTTGTGGCTAGCATGGTGAGGATCTACGGTGTTTGAATCTATATTTCTGCATCAATCAGGTGGTTGTCCCTTGGAACTAAAACTCATTGTTTGAGATGATGTGAAGAGGTAGGCTATGCCGAGCAAAGACATGCTTCTCGATGAAATTTGCCATATTCTCGATGGTGCTTCCTCCTGTTTTTAGGAGTAACCTATCCCTACAATGATGAAGCAGTGTTTATTTATTGATGAGGGTCAAATCTCGCCAATCCTATGTGTCCCCCTCACCGATAATGGGCAATAAGGAGAGGAATAGTGAAAGGTTGTGGATTTGGAAGGTAGATGATACAAGGAAGAATCAATTGTGTATTGGGAGAGGGAAATCTGAGAATGGGTGCCCGAAGAAAAGGTAAGCCTTGACTTTGTCGGAGCTAATCTGGCAATGTTCTCTCTCCATAATCTGCTGACTCTTCTTCGGTAATTTGAAAATAAGTTGGGATGCAGTTGCGAGGCTCATGATTGACATATTGAATGTATCCACATAAGAACTGAGCTTCTTTTTTTGCTTTAAGCATGAACATGTGATGCTCGACAATCTGATGATGAACCCTGGGTAAGTCTAGGTATGACTAGGCGGAAGCATTATCATGATCTCTGGCACTTTTTATCTCTAATTTTCTTTCAGAGGTTAGGTCATTAGAAAATGGTTACCATTACATGTACTCAAATTTATTTCATTTAGGGAAACGTCGTGAATACTAAACATATTAAGGTTATGATAAAATGAATGCATGGACCCATCGGGCGAAACATCGAGCAAATAACCAAAAAGAGAGTCTTTGATAGAGTAAAATACCTTAAAGGTAGAGTTGTTCACATCTAAATACTAGAAAAAGAAAATTATGTCATAAGATAGTCATCCTCTACAGGCCGAGGGTCTTGATTGGTAGAGCTGGTAGATTAGGCAATGTCGGTAGCTTTCATTGGCATGTTGTATAGGACGAGATCCAAAACTTTCACTCGTTCGGCTGATGACTTATCTCCTTCTTTCGCTAGAGACCTCGCGAGATTCTTGTTAGCTTTGGTGATAGAATTGTCTTCGATAATGGTGTCGGCTGAACTACAAAAGAGAATAGCCAACACAATTTCTCCGGTGAGGCTAGAATTGATCGCACCTATTTCACCATCTAACCTCGGTGATGGTTTCTCCTCAGTACTAGTCTTTCCAGCCGGCTCATCGATCTTCCCCTCCTTTACCAGACGAGAGTTAGCAGCAGCCAAAGCTCTACATTGATTGGTTTGATGCCCTTATTCCATAAGGTACTTACAGAAGTTAATTTTTTCTTTAGGGGTCGGGGCCCTATACTTTTGGAGATGATCAAACTTGCCGGCTTTGTGCAGTTTGGAGAATATCACACTCAATGGTAACTTCCAAGGGGAAACAAAGGGATTCCGATTGAGTGCTTGGTAAGGAGTTCTTTGAACAGCTAAAACCTCTTCTTGCACCACCACTTACACTGCGGGTGTTTTCTCTTCGATCAGGATAGGAACAGCTTTAAAAGTTCTGGAACTGTCGCTCTTGTTAAACCAGGGTCTGCCACCATTTGGCCTGCTAGCTTTGTCTTTCTCTTTACGAGGCTCGATTTTTAAGGCCTTCTCAAAAACCTTTTGATAAGATTCAAAAGAGTCGGTTTCCATTTCCTTACGGAGAACCGGGAGAGCCCCATCGAGTAGATTTGGGATCATTTCCTTCAAACTAAGCTTCTGTTTCAATAGAACTTGAGTAGCCATCCACCTATTAAAGTAGGACTTAAAGGGCTCGCCTTGCTTTTGCTTAACGGCTTCAAGATGCTGAATAGTCGTTTCTATATTGGAAGTGAAACTGTAGTGACCAACCAAGGCTTTTGAAAGGAGTTTCCAATCTAGGATTGTTGACTCTAGGAGAGTAATATATCATTCGAGAGCTGGCCCTGATAGAGTACACAGAAACAACTTAGCAAGAACTTTGTCCCCGATTTTTTGAACACTCAAAATCCGCTCGTACATCACGATGTGGTATTTGGGAGGTCCCTCACTAGAGTAAGCTTCCATTTTGGGCATCGAAAAGCTCTTGGGTACCCAATCTTCGTCCCTCTCTTCTTCCTTCTCTTCATTCTTTGTCAAAAGGTATCTAAAAAATGCTGCCATTTTGGGTGTCACGGCTGAAGGCTGCGTGACTTGGTCGATTGGTGTCACACTCGGAGGCTGTGTGACCTGGTCATTATGCACTAAAGAGGCTCTAAATTGAAATGGCGGAGGAGGATTTGGAATCTCAATCTGAGGATGGGTAAAAGGATTCTGAGGGTAAGTAGTTCCATGTAGAGTGACCACAAAATTAGGAGGAGACGGTGGAAAGATTATTGGTGGTGTCGGAGAGATGACAAAACCGCTTAAGGGAATGGCCATTTGCGGAGTAAAACCCCCTAAGAAAGTAGGAAATATAGGAGCCTGACTGGTAGGTCTCAAGGGTATAAGAGGAGGAAGAGCAAACACTGGCGGAGTAAAAGATGGGGGAGGCTGAACCGAGGTCTGATCGAACTAAAACTAATTAAGTCGAATAGGTGGTAGCGGTGGAGCTAAAAACTGCTACTGAACAAGGGGAGCTTGACTGGACCCAATTTAAGCGATCCTTATCTGGTCCTAAGCTTGTAATATAGGCCCTGCTGGCTTCTGAGCATCTCTCTCTTCCCTAAGAGCCAAATGGACTTGCTCTTGAATGGTGACATGAAATAGATTAGACTATAAAAACATGGCCATAGCATTGGCTAACTCAGTGCCTAACTGTGACTGATTCTGATCAGTCGAAGAAAGAGTAATAGGAGGAGGAGCACCCTTGGACGCAATCCCACTGACCGAAGGTATATCAAACATGACGTACATAGCAGATTCTGAAACTAAAATAGAAAACCCTGACCGGCGAACCAAAAGGTGATCGATTTGGAGCTAAAGTGGACTGCTGCGGTGAGGACATCTATGCCTAACTAAGAATACCGGAAGATGATCAGCCCGAATTGAACCATGAATGAAATGGATTATTATATAATAATTCGAGTGATGAATGCCATGTATGCAAGGATGGTTTAGAGAGATAGAGAGTAGATAAGCTAATGATGCGAAGCTGAACCCCAAAATACGTGAGTCGTGCGAATTCCTTGCCATGTCTAGCAAACTAGATACGGGTTGTCGGGACTCAAATGATCTCAGACATTTTGTTAAATTCCCCCTCAAGCGATGGGTGAGTAGAGGGAAGCAAAAATTGGAATTAAAAGGTTGGCCATAGGCGGCGTATGCATGAAGTGCGTATGCTTGAACACAACACAAGTAGCACATAAAATGAATAAACCTCTTCCAACCTTATGACTCCCGCACAATCTCGTTCAAAAGATTTGGGGCTTAACTTAAATGCCAATGAACGACAATTGAGTATGTGACCTAAATCTAAATTGTTTTGGTGAACCTAAGGGGAAGCTGCTATGGCCAGGTTCATCGCGATTCATAGTCTCAAACTGCTGGTATCGTGGCATGATACTGTAGAAGGGTCCCGTTTACCTTGATTCTTGTACCTCAACCACTCCTTAAATGAGTGCGATTGGGAGAATTACACATTGGTTCAAACGAGTGATCCACCTACAAATATCCCCAATTCTTGGCGGGCATTAGGTATACAAGTGAGCTTCATGAGGGTGAAATAATAATGGCACCTTAAACATAGTAGCTAACTAAGCGGTGGATTCAAAAGGCATAAGAAATAAAACGTTGATTTAGAAATGATTTAGGCACATCTTTAAAATCCTTTAACCCAATTTCAACAATGAAAGCAATTTTCAATTTTAAGTTAAAAGGAAATCCCCAACAGAGTCGCCACTATAAGCGGACAACCTTTTTCTTGTCCCTTAACAGCACGGTGAAAATAAAGCATGCTATAAGGGATTGATCCTCATTTTAGCGTGATGAAAAGTTAGACGGATAAAATTGATGTTGATGTTGAATTTTAGTCTAATTTAAATATTAAGGGATACGAGACTTGAAATCCGTATTTTAAGATAGAGTCGCAACCCAGTTAAGCTCCACCGGGAATTTGGGTACGATATTCCTGCCGGGTGGTTGGACCGTACCTTAAAATATAGATTCCTAGTTCGGATGATGTTGCTTACTTTTCATTTATTAAATAAAAAATGATTACATTTTAATAAGCGCAACTTTAGTCCTTATGCGATTTAAATCCAATTAATATTTAGAGTTTTCGGTTTATATAGCCATACATCACACAAAACCGATAACTAAAGGAAGAAAATAAGTATTACATGGCTTTAAAAAGTCCTATACATTTTTCTAATGCGGGAAAGTAAATAAAGCGGATAAATAAATAAAAGGGCGAAACCGGATCCCAACAAAACTTACCAACACGGACCCGGCTCCACACGAGGCAAAACATCCAAAATCACAAATAAAAAAGGGACGAATAATAATCACACCAAAAATGAGAAACATGTCAAAAAGTGTTCAAGAGACTTGTAATGGTACCTTTATGCCGTGAATTCACCTCTTCAAGATCCAATGACACCTTCGAGAAGCGTAAATAACGATTTAAATAATATAGAACAACAATAATAATAGTAGTAGTAATAATCATACTAATAATAGCAATGCTAGCTAGACTAGGGACACGAATATAGATATCAAAATGGGTAAAAAGAAAGAAAGATAACAACAATGTAAAATCGAAGTAATAAGATAATAATAATAATAATAATAATAATAATAATAATAATAATAATAATAATAATAATAATAATAATAATAACCGAAATAATAATAGTGATCAAAATACTAGTAGTAAACGCGACACACATTCATACGGAAATAATAATAATAATAATAATAATAATAATAATAATAATAATAATAATAATAAACGGTCAAAACAGTAGGCGGATAAGAACACAATAAATGAGTGAGGACAACACAAATACAAGTACCAATTCCATCAATAATAATAATAATAATAATAATAATAATAATAATAATAATAATAACAACAACATTAGGGCAAAAGCACATATATACGAAAAATATAATAATAATAATAATAATAATAATAGTAATAATAGTAATAGTAATAATGATAATAAAAAAACAGTAATAAGGTATGAAAGTAATAAATATGGAATTACTTATACTAACCACATAATACTAACATATTACTAACAATAATACTAATATATTAACCATAAAAAATGAGTAGATTAAATATATAATGAAGAGATCTAGCTTAAATATGAAAGTAAAGGGATTTGATACTTTTCGGAGGTTATCTTTGATTTTTGAAGTCGGGTCTAGGTAAATTTTCAATGACCGATCTTTGAAGCCTTCATCGGATTTTATCGAGTCGAATCTACCCAAAATAACTTTCGAAATCCCGTATACGCGTGTTAGGTGTAGGATTTGAAATGATTTTAGTTTTGTGTTTGGTGTCTGGTTGAGTGAAAATCAAATAGGCTTGAACGTGGTTGAATGTATTTTGGTTGGATGAATTGGTGAAAAATGAGCTAAGGATATGAAGATGAGACTATAATTAAGTGTATGAAGCTAAGCCACTCATCTCTTTTCACTTTGTGCCGTCTCTCACACCCAAAGCTCCCTTCAATCCAATATCAAAATCACTCTTCACTGGATGTGCAGCCCCTCACTTGAGCCTCAAACCTCCCTTCAATCCAAAATCCAATTTGTGCCGCCACTCTACAAAAATGAACTATTTCCCCCTCTCGTATTTGTTATGAATGGTTCCTTTTATAAGGCTTTTGAAACTCTAAGCTCCTTACCATTAATGACCAAAAAGCCCCTCCTTTTTATTCTCATTTACTTTTCATATCACTTTTTTTGTCTTTTCTTTATATTGAATTTTTTTTATTAGTGACTAACTCAAACAAAATTGGGCTATTAGCATTAGGAGATTATCAAGTCATTCGGAGAACGAGTAACTCGGGTCAAATGAACGTGGTCTTGTAGTTATTCGGTTGACTTAAGGTTTATTAAAATCCAATTTGGCTTCTTGGACCGGTACCTGTAGAAACTCAAATAAAGGATAACCACATATCTCATCATCGAGGCCGAGCAAAATCCCATGCTCACACTAGGCATACCTTAACTCTAAGCTATAACCTAAGCATAAAATAAATTAAGCATGCAAAACAACCTAAGCATAATTATTAAGTCTAAAAATGCTTAAAGAAAAAAGCCTAATAATTAAAAATGTAGAGACTTACCTACTAGTCTCTCCAGCATTTGATCAATGAATGACAGTGGGAAATGGTCCTTCTCGGTTGCGGCGTTGAGCTTGCGGTAGTCAATGCAAAATCTCCACCCATTCTAAATTCTCGTCGGGATCGATTCTCCTGCTTCGTTTGTTACCACTGTGATCCCTGTCTTCTTAGGAGCAACTTGTATTGGGCTAACCCATTCACTATCATAGATGGGGTAAATGTGGTTAGCCTCCATGAGCTTGATCACCTCTTTCTTCACAACTTCCATCATGGGAGGATTGAGTCATCTTTAAGGTTGGCGACAGGTTTTGATGTTCTCTTATAGCTTGATCTTGTGCATGCAAGTGGCAAGACTAATCCCCTTGATATCAGCTATAGTCCATCCAATTGCCTCCTTGTATTGCTGGAGTAAGGATATTAGCCGTTTTTCTTCATTAGGACTCAATTTACTAGAAATGATCACCAAGAGTGTATTATTATGCCCCAAGAAAGCATACTTGAAGTGACTCAGTAGACTTTTGAGTTCAAGTTCCAGTGGTTGGATTATGGAGGGAGTAAGCTTCTTAATAGGTGGTAGAGTGAGCTTTGGTCCAGATCTTGATGTAGATTGAGATGAATCGAGATCGTGGATAGCCTCTTTCACCTTCCCGTCCAAATCAGTATCATCGAGACTCTCGATGTCAAGTGCTTCGTTCAGTGCTACCAAATACTCATATGAGAGATTGAGCTCAAAATTTTGTTGGATGATAGAATCAAGACTATCAATGCTGCATAGGCTCAAATCTTCTTCTGAGATCTTCATGGCACCGTAAACATTGAAAGTGGATACTTCCCCATGGAATTCTACAATGAGAGAACCATTGTGTACATCTATTTTTTTCTTGAAAGTGCTAAAGAATGGTCTCCCTAATAGCAAATCTGAGTTCCCCTTCTTATCTGTATCACACGTATCAAGAATATAAAAGTCAGCAGGACAAAAATCATTTACCTTGACCAATATGTCCTCTAAAATTCCCTCAGGGTAGATGACAGAGTGATTTGTGAGATGCAAGACTGTCCTGGTCTCCTTAAGAGGCATATTGTGGTTGGCTGATATCTGCTGGTAGATAGAGGAAGGCATGACATTTATAGATGCAGCAAGATCACACATAGCCTTTTGAATTCCAACCTGGCCTATGGTGCAATTGATTCCATGGTCCTTCAGCTTAGGGGGTAATTTGCGTTGAATCTCGACAGTTACATACTCCCCTATCTTGACCTTGTCTAGGTCATGCTGCTTCTTTTTATTGGTGCAAAGCTCCTTGAGGAATCTTGCATATTTTGGTATCCGTCTAATCACATCGAGTAACGGGATGTTAATCTTGACTTTCCTTAAGGTCTTGATGATCTCCTTTTCCTCTTTCAACTTCTTGGTTTTCTCTACTCTCTTTGGAAATGGTGGTCTGGTCTCGGTAGAAAGCACTGGTTCTTCACTGTCATCTAGAATCTCAATGACTTCATCCTCTATTTCTATTATCAGTGGTTCTAGTGACATTCTCTCTTGGATTTTCCTCCGTTTAAGACGAAAGTCTCCCCATGTTCTCGATCTTGGAGAGAGTGCTAGCTATCTTGGCCATCCATTTTTCCAAGTTCGAGAAGTTACCTTATAGTCCTTGTATTCGATCGTCTACCAACTCAAACCTATTATTTGAACCCTCAGCGAGAGCAACGAAAAATTCATAAGGATTATGTTGTGGCTGCCGAGGTGGGTTGGGTTATACTTGTTGAGGAGGTCTTTGTATGATCACATTCTGCTGATTCCTCACCATGAGCTGATTTTGTGGTCCTTGTGGTTGTTGACGGTCGTCATTTCCCCAAGCGAGTGTTGGCCGATCTTGCCACCCTATCTAATTTCTCTGTGGTGGTGGGATGTAAGGCTGCTTATTCTGCTGATTACGATAGTTAATATGGTTACCGTAGTTTCCATAGTTGCCATAATTGCCATAGTTTCCTATGGCATTAACTTGCTCAAATTCAGGGTCTCCTATATGAGGGCATTCATCAGTAGCATGAGTGGTCTTTTTGCAAAGCTCACACTCCTTTGCAACCTCTGTCTAAGCAGCTACCTTGTGCACAGGCTCAATGAGTCTCTCTAATTTGTCATTGAGATCATAAGAACTGATCTCATTGACTGCTCTCAAGGTAGATCTTCCTTCACGATCGCCAAACTATTGATCAGTTTCTGCCATAGTCCCCAATGAGCTCCCAAGCTTGAGTTGCGGTCTTGTTGATGAGAGCACCCCTACTAGCGACATCCTTCATCGATCCTTGGAAGAATGGGAGTCCCTCATAGAAGGTTAGGACTAAGGCTTGATCAATGAATCCACGGGGTGGACAAGCTTCCAAAAGGTGCTGGAATTGCTCATAATACTTATGGAGACTCTCAATGTCTTTCATCTTGGCTAAATAGATCTGTCTCTTCAAAGTGGTAACTCTCGAGGCTGAAAAGTACTTGTCAAGAAAGAGTCTTGACATCTAGTCTCATGATGTAATGGATCCTGGTTTCAAATGACAAAACCAGTCATTGTCTGAGTCCTCAAGAGAAAAAGCAAAGGACTTCAATTTTGTAAGGTCTAGATCTACCTTCAGCGGCTTCATGGAGCAAATCATCATACAGAACTTCTGCAAGTGTTTGTAAGGGTCATCAGTGGTCCTTCCGGTGAATTTGGGTAAGCTATGAACAAACCCAGATCTTATCTCAAAATTTTTGCAGTCAATCTTGGTCGGATAAGTGATACAGAGTAGTTATTGAGCCACTGTGACCAATATAAGGTCTCAGATTGACTATTCTTGACTAGCCATGATCACGATGGCTATTTCAGGTTTTGAATCCGAGTCATTTAGATCGTCAGACAGTCCTTCTATATTGAATGGGTCATCAGTGGGTCCGCTTGAAGTTTTTGCCTAATGTTTAGACTCTCTGCATTCTCGAGCTTGCTTAGGGAGAGCTCTATTAGATCTTTCAATTTCAGGATAGTAGAAGAATTCGCTGCCACGACCTGTGGCTCTGGTCATCCACGTCGAATAACTACTCAAAAGGAACCACTCCCCGGCAATAGCACTAAAATTTGATGGGTGTCGAGACCACAAAAAATAAATCCCTACATAAAATAAATTGGTAGTTAGTGGTGAGCAGAGGTCGAATCCACAAGGCATGGTATTTGACAACATTATTCTTAGAAGGTAACACATTGCGTGACCTAGAAGTACTCTCGATGGGAATTTGTAGATTAACACTAAATAAAGTAGGTAATAAAACAATGAGGATTATTGACTCAACCAAAGTAGAGCAAGACTGAATATTATGGTGATCATGGGACGAGGAATTAATTGCACCAAGACCTAGATTTAGTTATACTAGCACTCATGCACCGTATAGTACTAGCAACTCTTCCTTACTGTGTACAAAGACCAAACTTCGTACCATGATCTCTATCTTACTCACTATGTCTCTCGACTTCGTGCCAAAGAGCTCACCAATGAATGGCAATATAAATTAGAAAAGCCTAAATCCTTACGGATAGGTAGTGAAGCACTCCCAACAGGCGTAAATCATGCTGAAAGTATAAAGTCTGAAATTGAAATGAAACTTAAAATGATTAAACTATAAATGTAATTGCTTGTAAAAGTAAATCCAAAACTAAAACATAGAATTCCAAAGTGTTGAAAGTAAAAAGACTAGGATGTGAGACTAGACTAGAAATGAAAATGATCGAGACTGTACCGTAAGATAGGATAATCCTTTGAAATGCAACGATCTTAGAATTTATAGTTAATTGTCTCTCATCATGCTTCCTCTTTTTTGATAGAATAGGACTCTTTATATTTTTTCTTAAGGATTTATTTCCTTTTATTCCCTTTCTTCGAATGGTAGTAAAATCCTCATCTTTATGGAATTAGGATGGAGATTAAACTTCCTTCTTGAATAGGACCCTTCCTGAATAGGATATGCCTGAATTGGGTGTTTTCTAGATTTAGAACTTAGTGTGCTTTGGTATTGATGTCATCTTGGTCATTCTCAAGTGTTCTAAAATCACCGATACTAGCTGTTGCTCCTGCTGTCTGCATCAGGTATCGGTGAAAGGCTCTTTTTGTCCATTTATCTCATGTTTTCTCCAAAATGCCTTCAAAACCTGAAAAAATAAGAAGAAGTAAATGCAGCCACAATGATTAAAAACATGGTCTATATGATGTAAAATTAAGCACAAATACATGCTGAAAATATAACCCATCCTATAACTTAGAGTTATGGTATGTCCAGCCTATGCATGATAACCTAGGTAGAGAAGTAATTTAGTTAAGGGTTTAATTAATTATATGCAAGTAATAGGAGTTCCTAGGGACCAGGGAAAAAATTTTAAATTTCCTTCATGCCTATTATTAATGTTTAAAGTGAATGTCAGTTCCCAACAGTGATATCAGAGCCTACCTATTTAGTGCATAATTAAGTTAGAAGCAAACTGAATTTTATTTTCTATATGAAATGATGCAAGTTTTATTAATTGTTTAGAACAATAGATGAACTCAGACTTTCATTTCAGGGTTACAAAATGGATATTAATAAATGGAATAAGCTTTTGTTAACTTATTCACAAATTATCAAAAACTCAATAAATTATATAAGCTACATGGGTTATAGATGCTCTCAATTTACATGAATTGAAGAAACAAAATTTATTAGTTCAAAAGAATCCATGGTCTTCAAGTTTGTCCCTGTGTTTGTTCTGGCAAGGAATTGACATGGTTCTACTTCTCATAGGGAACCTCTCCTTCCTGGGAACCTATATCGATGCAGCTTGAATTAACCAAGAGGGGATTAAATATGAACTGGTTTATTTATAAGATGGTTCTTGTATATGTTTCAATAATGAAGTAAATATAAAATTATTGAATAAAAGGCTAAAGGAAATGCAAAATATATAACAAATTAAGAATGTTAACAATTTTTCATATAATCTAGGTTGATGAAATAATTATAATAAAGAGCATGAACCCGTTAGACCTTTTGAATTAATTCTAAAAATTCCCCAAATTAATATAATTTATTATAAACATGTCCATCTAATAAAATCCTAGATTGGGTAAGACGTTTAACGCCAATACAATATCCCAAAGTAAATATACTAAGGCAAGTTATAGTCTGCCTTACTCAAATTTATAATACAGTCTTTTTCAGCCATAAGTGTTACGCAAAGCATTCCTTTTGTCTACATTGATCGGTTATAAAAATTGAGATAGGGTCTACCTTAACAGGACTAGGGTAGTCCACCATAAAATTGGGGGCTAGCCGCATGACTGAGACATATTCAAGGAGATGCTAATATAAGAGAACACGTTCCTTTGAATTAGGGAACTAGAATAAATTAGCAATTTCGTACGATGCAAATGTAATGGAATTTCAACTGCAACTTACTAATATGGCTTAGCTCATAAAATTAGGAGTCATATTAGACTAGTTGTAGATGCTACCTACTTGGACATTTGGCTATGCTAGATATCCCGAATTCAATAGAATGAGCTATTGTAAATTTCGAAAAATGGTAGGATAAATGTATTTAATTAAAAGTCCTTATATTAAACACATGTACTATATACTAAAGTCTAAACAATTTTTGTTTCTTACATCTTGGTTTAAATCATTATTTAAATACAAACATTCGCATTGATGACTAATTTTGTTTTGCTCTAGCTTCAATAGTTTGTTTAGAAATGTGAGGTCAATCCTCAAAGCCTTTGCCTTGGCATATACATTGTATAAGCCCGAATCCAAACAACATGATGTAAGCAATTCTAATTAAAACAGATATGCATGAAATACATAAAGGAAACTAGGATACAACACCTTGGAGGTTGTTAACATCCCTGTTACCTTATGTAAGTGGCTAGAAGGAGACAAGGATAAACATCAAGTCAGATTTAAGGATCCTTGTCACCTTAGCTACAAGGACGTCATAAAATCATGGACTTGAAAATCCATGTCTTTACATCTTAGAGAAAGGATTTTCCACTGTGAAAAATTTGAACCAAAATATTTTGATAGAAATTGGTAGGTCTAATTAATCAGAAATTTAAATGTTCATCTCTCAAAGAAGTAAAGGGACACATGGTGTCTAATTTTGAAGCAACTTAGAGTAAAGTGAAGGAGAAAGAAAATAAGGAATCTAAGTATGTCTGTTTCAAGTGTAGGAAACCGAGACACTGGAAGAGTGATGGCAAAGCTCCCACTTCTAAACACTAAAGAAGAAGCCTGTAGAGGCATCTACTTTAGGTATGTTTTTAATTGAAAACTATGCTACTATTCCTTGTGAGTCAACTTGGGTATTGGATACTAGCTGTGTTTCTTACTTCTGCACTTCTGTGTAGGGGTTAAGGAATAGTAGGACACCGACAAAAGGGGAGATGGACCTACGTGTGGGAAATGGAGCCTGAGTTGTTGCATTAGCCGTAGGGAGCTTTAGTCTTGTTTTTTCGAGTTGCCTAGTTTTAGTTTAGAATAATTGCTACTATATTCCGAATGTTACTCTCTGTTGTGCGTTTAGCAGCAAAGGGATTTGAAATTTTATTTTCGAATAATAATTGTCAGATTTGTTTAAATACCGTTCTTTATGGCTATGGAATGTTAAATAGTGGTATTTATATTCTTGATACTAAAACAAAAGTTTTTAATATGAACAATGTGTAGAAAGTTAAATTAGATAATGAGAAATCTTTCTATTTATGGCACTATTGTTTGGCCATTTAAACAAAGATCGCTTAACTAGGTTACACAAGCATGGAGACTTAGGCCCAATAGATGTAGAGTCTTATGGTGATTGCGAACCTTGTATAAAAGGAAAAATGATGAAGTTACCCTTTAAAGGTAAGGGTGAATGAGCCACAAGTACATTGGAGCTTATATATACGGATAGTGTTTAGGCACTTCGAGGATACTCCTACTTCATTACCTTCATCGATGTTTACTAATGATACGGTTATCTGTACTTAATAAAGCATAAGTTTGAAAGTTTTGATAAATTCAAAATATTTAGAAATGAAGTAGAGAAACAACTTGGGAAAAGTATGAAATCACTCCTGATCGATGTGGCGAATACCAAAAGTCAAGAGTTTCAGGATCATTTAAAAGAAAATGGGATAATTCCCTAGTGGACCCCTCCTTACATGCCTTATCTCAATGGAGCTTCTAAAAGGAGGAATCAAACTTTATTGGATATGGTTCGGTCTATGATGAGCCAAGAAAATCTCAGTAAATCCTTTTAGGGATATGCACTAGAACGCAATATATATACTAAATAGGGTACCCTCTAAATCAGTTTATTTTACGAATTACAAAATATGGCGTAATAAAACGCCATCTATGAGTCACCTAAGAGTATATGGCTGTCCTGCTATGGTAAAGAGGATACCATTAGATAAGCTTAAGACTAAATCTGATAAATTTTTGTTCATTGGATATCCGAAAGAAACTGTCAGTTATTTATTTTACCAACCCGAGGCACAAAAGGTATTTGTATCTCAGAGTGCTCATTTTCTCGAAATAGAACACTTACTTGAAAAACTCAGTGGGAGCAATCTTGAACTGGAGATCTAAGAAGAAGAAACAGACAATCAACTGGTTAACCTCGTTCTAGATACACTAGAGGGTGTGATCCAAGAACAACCTCTTGAAACACAATCATTGCAAAGATCAAGTCATATTCATAAAGGTCCCAAAAGATATGGTTTCATCATCACTGATGATAGGAAACTATATATAATGAAGGATGATGAACCAGGAACCTAGGGTGAAGCAATGAAGATCTCGAATTTTGATAAATAGCTCAAAGCCATGAAATTAGAAATGGATTCCATGTACGAAAACCAAGTTTGGAATTTGGTCGATGCACTTGAAGAGGTTAGACTTATAGGGTGCAAGTGGGTCTTTAAGAAGAAAACTAACATGGAAGGTAATGTAATTACCTATAGCGCAAGATTGGTTATGAAAGGTTATACTCAACGTAAAGGTATTGACTATGAAGAGATTTTCTCACCAGTAGCCATGCTTAAATCCATAAGAATACTCCTCGAAATTGCTGCTCATTATGATTATGACATCTGGCAGATGGATGTCAAAATAGAATATCAAAATTTGGACATGGCTTGAATGTATGTAAATTGAAAAAGTCTATTTGTGGACTTAAGCAAGCATCCAGGAGTTGGAATATGAGTTTTGATCAGATAATCCGTGAACTGGATTTCTTTCCAAAACTTAATGACAAATGTGTTCACAAGAAGGTCAGTGGGAGTGCAGTCATTTTCTTAGTATTATATGTCGATGACGTATTATTGACAGGAAATGACATTTATCTTCTTCAAAATATTAATGTATGGTTGTCAAGAAAATTATCTATTAAAGACCTTGGAGAACCAGCATTTATACTAGGTATAAAGATCTATAAAGATAGATCTAAGAGGCTGTTAAGTCTTTCTCAAAGTATATATATAGATAAGGTCCTGAAATGGTTCAGCCTTGAGCATTCGAAGGAAGGATATCTCCTGATGACAAGGGGGATTAATCTATCTAAGATTGAGTGTCCGAAGACAACTCAAGAAAGAATGCGCATGAAGGATATACCCTATGCATCCGCGATAGGATCCATCACGTATGCTATGATATGTACTAGGCAAGATGTCTCTCAAGCTTTATAGTAGGCCAGATGTCTCTCAAGCTATGATATGTACTAGGACAGAGGTCTCCCAAGCTTTAAAGTAGATATCAATCAAATGCAGGTGAAAAGCACTGGATGACCATCAAGGCAATTCTTAAGTACTTGAGAATGACTAAAGATGATTTCTTGATATATGGAGAAACTAACCTCATAATCAGAGGTTACACGAATACGAGTTTCCAATATGACAAGGTTGATTTTGAGTCTCATTCAAGTTTTATGTTTGTGTTTAATGGAGGGGAAGTATGCTGGAAAAGTTCCAAGCAAGAAACTACTATTGATTCAACCATAGAATCTGAGTACATTGCTTCTTGTGAAGTGACAAAAGAAGCTATGTGGTTAAAGGCATTTATTGGTGATCTTAGCATAGTGCCTGAGATTGTTGATCCAATTACTTTGTATTGTGATAACAATGGTTCTATTGCTCAGGCAAAAGAGCCACGATCTCACCAGAAAAATAGACATGTACTTAGATAGTATCATATAATCTAGGAGATTATTAATGCTAAGATTATAAGACTAGAATACGTTCCCTCTAATCAGAACCTCACGGATGGTCTGATGAAGCCATTGACTTAAGTCAAACACGACCAGCATGTTAAAGCATATGTAATAAGACATATGGCGAATTAGCCTTAGTGAAAGTGGGAGATTGTTAGATATGATGTATGCCCTTAAGGTAATTAGGGCGATATATCTTAGTTATGTAACGATACGAATAATTCATTTTATTAATAAAGGCACTTAATCTTTTGTTTATATTAGTGTGTCCATATATATCATGACTGGTTAAAATATATTCCTTGATATATGCATACAAAAGTCCTTAACATATCATAGCATGAAGTCAGAGAAATTGTAGTTGGACTATGTTTAGTGAGACCTTCTTCATGTGCAATGATTATGTCTAAACTATCCCTAGTCTTAGTTTTATCAAGAAAGGATATTGATGAGATAACAAGACTAGCATATGGTCAACTTTCTTGGAAAGGGTCCAAGTAGTTAACCTCCTAAACACTGGAGGTGGTGCCTTAGGTTTGACACATGGCTATATCTGGAAGATATATTAGAGACCGCAATAAGAAAAACACTTGGTAAATATATCATAGTGTTAGTGTTTATCTTTATGTAGTAGCTTTATGAATATCCTCATACTTGAGATACTAGTTACCTTATGTGGTATTATCACTATACTTTGGGTTATTCCTATGCACTCATTAATTTAGGGTGTCATAGGTGATTTCGGGTATAGTGATGATAACATGTTGGTAAGCTAAGTAGTTGGAAAGAATCCATCGATCTGGATATATTAAAGAGTTGTACTTGGCCACTTGTTGAAGTGATGATTGCTATAAACCTCTTATCAGAGTATGTAATTGATAGAAATAGTTTCTAGTCAAACACATTATGGTAAAAAGAAATATACTTCGATAACAAGTAAATAACTAGGATAGCTTGGAGCAACCTCACTATTAGTGGGTTAACACTTTAGCTGAGCCCAATAAACCAGATGGTGACAATATTAAAGAATGGAAGGATTTCGTTGCATTGGGCAACTATTGCATTAATTAGGATTAAGTAATAAGCACAAATGATGTTCCGAGTAATGGGGGATGGTGGACCTTTACAAGGGGCATACTGTAGTCATTTAACGTAATTGAGTTCTATTCATGGTCTAGAACCTCAAGCTAATAGTTCCCATAGAACAAGGATTCGTTAAACCCTAACAGCTCAATACTTCGGGATCCTACAAGGTCACACACATTGGACCTTCATCTGATTGAGTAAACAATTAATAGATTTATTCTATTACAAAAATATAACATAATAATTGGATTATTATGTGATTAGACCAAGAATTTATTTTAATCGGTAACTAATTCTATTAGGGTCATAAATAAATTAAAATGTTGATTAAAATGATTAGATCATTTTTTGGTTAGGCCATATTTTATTTTGACTAGTAACTAATTTATTCGGGTCATAAATAAAATTTGAGCATAAAGAGGAAGTGGGAACAGTCGGACTTAGTAATGAGGGTGGCACCCTGCGCATTTGGGCCATTCAGGCATGGGATGCTTGCGTGGGATACCTAAGCCATGCAAGCAATTGGGCTCGCAGGCCATACTCTGCGTGCGCTGGATATGTAGCGCACACGGGCCTAAGCAGCAAGCCCAAACAAGTGCTGCCCAACGGTAGTGCTTGTGGCCCATTGCTGCCCATGAGCTGGGCTTACGAGAAGTCCCACGAGGGCTAGCCCGCGGAACAAGGCAAGCTTGTGCGATAAGGACCCGGCTTGTAGAGCAAGCCAGGTCAACTTGGGCAGCACGCGGATCCATTAGGATCCGCGTGTTTGCTTAAGGGCGAGATTGGAAATTCCCATCCCTCATTGAATTCTTGGAGCCCTTGCACCCCTATAGATAACATGCTACTCCTTATAGTTCAATGCACCACAAGCTCATTTGAGTCTTAACTTGATATTCCAACGTGCTATCTCTTGAGTTGATTTAAGAGCAAGTTCTTTTTTAGGAGCATCCAATATTTTGAGGCACCTCTAGTTAATATTTTCGGGCGGGCTTTTGGAGTGGTTTAACAGCAACTTAAAGCTCTACAGTTCTTCCACATTGAGAGGTTTTGGCTGGTTAGCTTAGTGAGGATACTCATAGAGGCTATCCTACACTTAGAGTCTTGTGCAAGGAGGTTCTGTTAAAGCACGCTTCAACCGGTAAGTTTCCTTTCTTTCTCTTTTAATCATTAGGTCTTTTTCTTTAAGCTTTTTTAGACTTAATTATTGTTATGCTTAGGTTGTTTTACATGCTTAGTTTGTTTTATGCTTAGAGTTATAACATGCTTAGTATAAAATATTTGTGCTAGGATATAATTTAGAATTATTGTATGCCTAGCCAATGCATGCTAACCTTAGTAGAGAATTAATTTAGCTAAGGCTTTAATTAATTTATATGCAACATATAGGAGTTCCGAGGGATAAGGGACAAAATTTTGAATTTCTACCATGCCTGTTATGTATGTTCAAAATGACTGTCAGTTCCCAACAACGGTATCAGAGCCTGCCTAGTTTGTGCATTATTAAGTTAGAAGCGAACTGAATTTTATTTTCTATAAGAAATGTTTTAAGTTTTATTAATTGTTTGGAACAATAGATGAACTTAGCATTTCATTTCAAGGTTAGAAAATGGATATAGATAATTTTGAATAAGCCTGCTCAAGTTATTTAAAATTATCAAATACTCAATAAATTATATAAGTTACAATGGTTATAGATGCTTTCAATTTACATGAATTGAAAGAACGAAATTTATTAGTTCAAGGGGATCTATGGTCTTAGATTTTGTGCCCATGTTTGTTCTTGCAAGAATTGGACTTAGTGTCTACTTCCCATATGGCACCTCTCCTACCTAGGAACATATATCGGTGTAACTTGAATTGACCAAGAAGGGATTAGTAGTGGACTGATTTATTTCTATTATATAAGATAGGGCTTATATATGTTTCCATAACAAAGTAAAAATTAAATTATTGAATAAAAGCTTAAAGGAAATGTAATATATGCGTAGCACATAAAAATGTTAGTAGTTTGCATATAATCTAAGCTGATGGAATATATATAATAAAGAGCTTGAACTGACCTAAAATTGGACTTTATAAATTAATTCTAAAAGTCCATCAATTAATATAAATTATTATAAAAATTTACATCTAATAAATCCTAGATTGGGTGAGATGTCTAACACCAATAAAATCTCAAAGTAAATATATTAAGGCAAGTTGTAGTCTTCCTTACTCAAATTTATAATACGGTCTTTTTCGGCTATAAAAGTATTACGCAAATCATTCCTTTTCTTCTACATCGATGGGTTGTAAATGTTGAGATAGGGTCTGCCTTAATAGCACTGGGTAGTCCACCATAAAATTGGGGGTTGGCCACAGAACTGAGACACATTCAAGGCGATGCTGATATAAGAGCACACGTCCCTTGGAATTAGGGAAATTGAACAAATCAGCAATTGCATAAGATACAAATGGAATGGGATTCTAACTACAACTTACTAATATCGCTTGACTTATAAAATTGGGGGTCATATTAGACTAGTTGTAGATGCTACCTACTTGGAAATTTAGCTAGGCTAGACTTCTTGAATTCAATAGAATGGGCTATTGTAAATTTTGAAAAATGGTAGGATAAATGTATTTAATTAAAACTCCTTGTATGAAATACATATACTATGTAATAATGTCTAAACAATTTTTTTTTCTTATATCTTAGGTTGAAAATGACTTCCAACATTAATCTCTGTCTGTTACTTGACACCAAACTTAATGGCTCAAACTTTTTCGATTGGTTCCGAGCTGTGAGAATAGTTTTGAGATCCAAGGGAATTTTCTATACTCTAGATGAGATTTTCCCTGTAGAACTTGATGTTGGGGATCAAGTAGAACATGATGCCTGGTTAAAGCACAAGAAAGATCGTGAGACCACAACATGCATAATTTTGGGGTCCATGAATCCTGAGCTTCAGAAACAATGTAAGAACATGTACTTAGATACCATGATTCTCCATCTTAAGGCGCTCTTTATTGAGCGAGAAAGGACGGAGAGGAATGAGACATCAAGACTCCTTTTTGGAACCAATATGTAGGCTGGCGCCTCTGCCTCTTAGCATATCCTAAAACTCTTGGGATACCTTGAGAAGCTGAATCAATTGGGGTTCAAAATGAATCATAAGTTAAGTATCGACCTTGGGTTGATGTCTTTAACAGATAGTTACTCAAATTTAGAAACTAACTATTACATGAACAAGATTGATTCTACCATTCCAAAATTAATCAACATGCTAAAGATAGTAGAACCTCAGATAAAGAAAGATTAGAAGACTCTACTATTGCTTGAGTAGGGCAAATCTTCTAAAAAGAAGAAGGCATTGGGGGCCAAGAAAAGAATCAGTAAGAAGAAGAAGAAGATAAGAAAGCATCTAAATATGTTTGCTTCCAGTGCGGGAACCAGGACACTAGATGAGGGATTGAAAAGTTCCCACTGCTTAACATTTGAAGAAGAAGCCTGCAGAGGCACCTACTTTAGGTATGTTTGTAATTGAAAACTACACTACTTTTCCTTATAAATGAACTTCGTTATTGGATACTGGTTCTAGTTCTCACATCTATACTTTTGTGCAGGGACTAAGGAACAGTAGGGGGCTTGCAAAAGGGGAGATGGACCTATGTGCGGGAAATGGAGCATGAGTTGTTGCATTAGCCGTAGGAAGCCTTAATCTTATTTTGTCGAGTGGCCTAGTTTTAGTTTTGAATAATTGTTACTATATTCCGAATGTTACTAAGAATATTATCTCTGTTGCGCAGTTAGTAGTAGAGTGATTTGAAGTTTTATTTTCGAATAATGATTGTCAGAGTTGTTTAAATAACGTTCTTTATGGCTATGGGATGTTGAATGGTGGCATTTAAGTTCTTGATACCAAAACATAAGTTTTTAATATAAACAATGTGAAGAAAGTTAAATTAGATAATGAGAAATCTTTCTACTTATGGCACTGTCATTTAGGCCATATAAACAAAGATCCCTTAACCAAGTTGCAAAAGCGTGGAGACTTGGGCCCAATAGACTTGGAGTCTTATGGTGATTGCAAACTTTGTTTAAAAGGAAAAATGATGAAGTTACCCTTTAAAGGTAAGGGTGAATGAGCCACGAGTACATTGGAACTTATACATACTGAAGTGTGAGGTCCAATGAGTGTTTAGTCACTAAGAGGGTACTCCTACTTCATGACCTTTAGTGATGATTATTCATGATATGGTTATCTATACTTGATGAAGCACAAGTATGAAAGTTTTGAAAATTTCAAAATATTCAGAAATGAAGTAGAGAAACAACTTGAGAAAAGTTTTAGTTTTAAAGCACTACGATCTGATTGAGGTGGAGAATGCTTAAGTCAAGAGTTTCAGGATTATCTAAAACAAAATGGGATAGTTCCCTAATGGACCCCTCCTTACACACACCAACACAATGGAGTGTTAGAAAGGAGGAATCGTACTTTATTAGGTATGGTTCTGTCCTTAATGAGCCAAGCAAACCTCAGTAAATCCTTTTAGGGATATGCACTAGAAAGCGTAGTTTATGTACTAAATAGAGTGACCTTTAAATCAATCGATTTTACGCCTTATGAAAGATGGTGTAATAAAAGGCCATCTCTAAGTCACCTAAGAGTATAGGGTTGTCGTTCTATGGTAAAGAGGATTGGATTAGATAAGCTGGATGCTAAATCTAACAAGTGTTTGTTCATTGGATATCCAAAGGAAGCTATTAGATATTTATTTTACGAATTCAAAGAACAGAAGATATTTGTGTCTCGGAGTGCTCACTTTTTGGAAAAGGAACACTTACTTGCAAAAGTCAGTGGGAGCAATCTTGAGCTGGAAGTTCAAGAGGAATAAATAGATGATCAACTGATTGACCCCTTTCTAGATACACAAGAAGGTGTGATCTAAGAACTACCTGTCAAAACACAATCATAGTGAAGATCAAGTTGTGTTGATAAAGGTCTCGAAAGATATGGTTTTATCATCACGAATGATAAGAAACTATATCTCATGGAGGATGATGAACCAAGAACCTATGATGAAGTAATAAAGAGCTCTGATTCTAATAAATGGCTTAAAGCCATGGAATCAGTAATGGATTCCATGTACAAAAACCAAGTTTAATTTGGTTGATGCACCGAAAGAGGTTAGACCTATCAGGTTCAAATGGGTCTTCAAGAAGAAGACTGACATGGACGGTAATGTGATTATCTATAAGGCAAGGTAGGTTACAAAAGGTTATAGTCAACGTGAAGGTATTGACTATGATGAAACTTTCTCACCGGTAGCCATGGTTAAATCCATAAGAATACTCCTCGCCATTGCTGTTAATTATGATTACGAGATCTGGCATATGGATGTTAAAATAGCATTCCTAAATTCGGATTTAGACCAAGATGTGTATATGGCACAGCCCAAGGGGTTTACATATCAGAATGACTCAAAGGTATGCAAACTGCAAAGGTCTATTTATGGACTTAAGAAAGCATCCAAGAGTTGGAATATTAGGTTTGATCAGACAATCCGTGAATTGGATTTCCATCCAAACATTAATAAGCCTTATGTTTACAAGAAGGTTAGTAGGAGTATAGTCGTTTTCTTAGTATTATATGTCGAGGACATTCTACTAATAGGAAACGAAATTTCTCTTCTTCAAAGTATTAAAATATAGTTTTCAAGAAAGTTCTCCATGAAAGTCCTTGGAGAAGCAACATTTATACAAGGTATAAAGATCTTTAGAGATAGATCAAAGTACATATATAGACAAGGTTATGAATAGGTTCAACCTTGAGCATTCTAAGAAAGGTTATCTCCCGATGACAAAAGGGGATTAATCTATGTAAGGCTGAGTGTCCAGAGACAGCTTATGAAAGAATACGCATGAAGGATATACCCTATAAATCCACAATAGGACCCATCATGTATGTTATGATATGTACTAGGCCAGATGTCTCTCAAACTTTGAGCTTTATGAGTAGATATCAATTGGATCCACGTGAAAAGAACTAGATGGCCATCAAGGCAGTTCTTAAGTACTTGAGAAGGACTAAAGATGAGTTCTTGATATATAAAGATGGTGACCTTACAATTAGAGGTTACACTGATGCGAGTTTTCAATCTGACAAGGATGACTTTAAGTCTTAGTCAGGTTTTATGTATGTATTAAATGGAGTGGCAATATGCTAGAAGAGTTCTAAGCAAGAAACTACTACTGATCCAACCATAGAATCTGAATACATTGCTACCTATGAAGCAGCAAAAGAAGCTGTCTAGTTAAAGGGATTTATTGGTGATCTTGGTGTCTTGCCTGATATTTTTGATCCAATTACTTTGTATTATAATAACAATGGTGCTATAGCTCAGGCAAAAGAACCACGATCTCACTAGAAAAATAGACATGTATCCAGAAAGTATCATATAATCAGGGAGATTATTGTTACTAAGATGATAAGATTAGAATATGTCCCCACTGATCATAACCTTGCGGATCATTTAACGAAGACATTGACGCAAGTCAAACATGACCAGCATGTGAAAGGTTTGAAAGCATATGGATTAAGACATATGGCGTGGAAGTGGGAAGATATATTATAGACCGCAATAAGATAAACACTTATTAAATATATCATAGTGTTAATGTTTATCTTTATGCAGTAGCTTTGCAAATATCCTCATACTCGAGATACTAGTTACCTTGTGTGGTACTAGCTCTACTTTGGGTCATTCCCATGCACTCATTAATTTAGTGTATAACGGGTGATTACGGGTATATTTACTTGTCATTGATTTAGTGTGTCACGGGTGATTACAGATAATTGGACTTAGTGCAGGTGGGAAGATATATTAGAGACCGCAATAAGATAAACACTTGGTAAATGTATCATAGTGTTAGTGTTTATCTTTATGCAGTAGCTTTGCAAACATCCTCATACTTTGTGTGGTACTATCGCTATACTTTGGGTGATTCCTATCAACTCATGAAGGGTGTGCATTCGGTTAAAACCAAACCAAACTGAATTAACCAAATACCAAATAAGAAAAATATTGTTAACTGAACAAAACCATATAAGAATGAAAACCGAATTAACCAAACCAAAATAAATTTGGTTCGGATAAAAATCGAACTGAACCAAAATTTAAAAGCAATTTCCATTTACTTGCATTTTGAATCACAAACAGATTACAAATTTTTTGAATTACTGATGTAGCTAAAAGAAAAATGAAACGAATAGAAATGTGGAGTAATGATTAAGTAAACTTGCTTATACTGTTGTGAAATGCCAAAGGTATACTTTGATTTTATATTTCGTATGAATTGCTCTCCGGATAAAAGTATAGAGAGTGAAATTGGAGGATTAAACCCTCATATATAACAGAAACTAGTGACCTAATATGCAATCAAATGTTCAATTTGAAAAATCAAAACCCTATAATTCATAAGTGAGAATAGCAAAAAAAAAAGAGAGAGAGGGGAAGAATAGAGAAACACCATCGGAGTAGTTAATGGTGATGTACAGACAAAGTTAAGGTGAAGTAGAGGAAGAGCCGGAGAGACGGTGAATTGAGAATCTAATCGGTGGCGGATAGGGGATTGGCGGCATTATTGTAAAAGATGAGTACAGGTAGATACAGAGTATTTACTGTTAGGAAGAGGAATTAGGGTTCCAATTAAAATGATTTATATATACTAGTATTATTTTATTTTTTAATGTATTATAGATATTTTGGTTTGGTTATTATGGATTTTTCTATACCAAAACCGAACTAAACCGAAAAACCAAAATAGTGAACATTTCATAAATCAAACCGAACCGAATTTTTAAAATAACTGAACCAAGTTAATATTTCGGTTTGATTCGGTTCATTAATTCGGTTAACAAACCATTTACACACCCCTACACCTTGGGATGTTATTATTAATGTATTCCAATCTCTAGATGCTAATCTTTCCTCACTGAATTCAACACCTAATGTCATATAAGGTGAGAATTAGGTATCTCAACATGAGAGATTTCAGATGGACTTTAATCCCATCCCCATAGTTGACTTGTGAACAAGATCTCTTCTCAAACCTTTGATTAAATGATCAGCTATATTATGCTCAGTTTTTTCAAACTCCAATGATATAACACCATGCATGATGCGTTCCAAAATCATGCTATGTCTCACACCTAAATGTCTAGACCTACCTTTGTGCACTTGTCTATAAGCATTTGTCAAGGTAGCTTCACTATCACATCAGATAGATATAGCTAATATTGGTTTAGGCCATAATGGAATTTCATAAATTTGATCTCTTAGCCATTCAACTTATTTACTAGCTATTGCTAATGCTACAAACTCAGATTCCGTTGTTAAGTCAGTGACACAAGTCCATTTCTTCGACGCCTAAGAAATAACACCTATCCCAAGAAGGAATACCTACCCACTTGTAGAAGAATTATCTTCTTCATTAGAAATATAACTTGCATCTGAATAGCCTTCAAAAACCGAAGGAAAACTTGTATAAGTCAAACCCTAATCTTTGGTTCCTTTTAAGTTGAGATACTGCAAATGTTGGGAACTAATAGTTACTTTAAACATGCATAATAGGAATGGACGAAATTAAAAATTTTGTTCCTTGTCCGTAGGAACTCGTACTAGTTGCCATAATTAATTAAAGCCTTAACTAAATAAATTCTCTACCTAGGTTAGGATGCAAAGGCTAGCATAACATAACTCTAAGTTTTATCCTAGCATAAATATTTTATACCTAGCATGTTATAACTTTAATCTATAACCTAAGCATAAAATAAACCAAGCATGCAAAACAACCTATGCATAATTATTAAGTCTAAAAATGCTTAAAGAAAAAGACCTAATAATTAGAAGAGAAACTTACTAGTTGAAGCCTGATTTAACAGAACCTTCTTGCACAAGCCTCTAAGTGTACCTCTTTAAGTATCCACACGAACCCCACCAACCGAAACCTCCCAATGAGGAAGAACTGCTGAGCTTTGAGCAATTGCTAGACCACTCCAAAACCCACCCAAAAAATTAACTAAAGGGACTCCTTAAATAATTAGGAATCCCTAATTTTGTTCTTCTAAGTTGAGTTGAGAAAATGAGTTAGAATCATAAGTCAGAGCTCAAAAGAAGAGTTGGTGCATGGAACGAGGAGGAGGAGCATGCTTAGTATAGGGGGATCAAGGGCTCCCTAAATTAATTGTGGGATGGGCGCATAGATCCTAGTGGATCTGCGTGCTACCGAAGCTTGACCCGACTTGCGGAGCAAGCAAGGTCATCGGGCTTGCACAAGGTAGGCTCTCGTGAGCCTACCTTGTCCCGCAGGCTGGGCCTCACGAATTGCCTCACTGCAAGCTAGCACAAGCCCAACTTGCGCTGCCTACAGTCCATGAGTACCATTGGCACTCGCGTGAGCTCGTGCATGTCCCGCGAGCCCTTTGGGCTTGCGGAGCCTATTCGCATGGGATCCAACCCTCATTTTAGCAGTCCAATTTTTCCATTCCTTCTCATTCAATATTTGTTCATTTATGACCCTAATAAATTAGTTATCGGTCAAAATAAAAACTCTGTTCTAACCAAATAATGGTCTAACCATTCTACATTTAATAGTCTTGTAATAGACTAAGTCTATTAATTCTTTACTCAGTCCAATGAAATTCCAATGTGTGTGACCTTATAGGATCCTGAAGTATTGAGCTGTTAAGGTTTAACCAATCCTTGTTATATAGGAACTAATGGCTTGTTGTTCTAGACCGTGATTAGAACTCGATTACCTTAAATGACTGTAGTACATCTCTAGCAAGGGTCCATTATCCCTCATTACTTGGAACATCATTTGTGCTCATAACTTAATCCTAGTTAATGCAATAGTTGCCCAATGTGATTAACTCGTTCCATTCTTTAATATTAGTACCATTTGGTTTATTAGGTTCGATTAAAGTGTCAACCCACTAATAGCATGGTTGCTCCAAGCTACCCCAGTTTATTTACTTGTTACCGAAGTATATTGCTTTTTATCATAATGTGTTTAACTAGAAACTATTTCTATAATAACACATACTTTGATCAGAGGTTTATAGCAATCATCACTTCAACAAGTGGCTAGGTACAACTCCTTAATATATCCGGAGTGATAGATTCTTTCCGACTACATAGATTACCAATGTGCTATCATCACTATACCCGTAATCACCCATGACACCCTAAATTAATGAGTGCATAGGTATGACCAAAGCATAGTGACAGTACCACACAAAGGAATTAGTATCTCGAGTATGAGGATATTCACAAATCTACTGCATGAAGATAAACACTACCACTATGATATATTTACCAAGTGTTTATCTTATTGCGGTCTCCAATATATCTTTCAGATATATCCATTTGTCAAACTTAAGGCACCACCTTCAATCTTAGGAGGTTAACTACTTGGACCCATTCCAAGAAAATTGACCACATGCTAGTCTTATTATTTCATCAATATCCTTTCTTGATGGAACTATAGCTAGGGATAGTTTAGACACAATCATAATTGCACATGAAGTAGGTCTCACTAAACATAGTCCCACTATGATATCTCTCTCTTCATGCTACATTATGTCAAGAACTTTTGTACATAGATACCAATGAATATATTTTAACCAGTCATAATATATATGAACATATAGATATAAACAAAAGATTAATTGCATTTGTTATTTAAATAAATTATTTGTACTAATACATAATTACGACATATTGCCTTAAGGGCATACATCATATCCAACAAACTCCCACTTGCACTAAGGCCAATTAGCCATATGTCTTAATCCATATGCTTTAACAAGCCAGTCATGTTTGACTTGAGTCAATGGCTTCGTCAGACCATCCGCGAGGTTCTGATTAGTGGGCACATATTCTAGCCTTATCATCTTAGCATCAATAATCTCCCTTATTATATGATACTTTCTAAGTACATGTTTGTTTTTCTGGTGAGACCGTGGTTCATTTGCCTGAGCAATAGCACCATTATTATCACAATACAAAGGAATTAGATCAAGAATCTGAGGCACCACACCGAGATCACCAATAAATCCCTTTAACTGGATAGCTTCTTTTGCTGCTTCACATGCAGCAATGTACTCAGATTCGATGGTTGAATCAACAGTAGTTTCTTGCTTGGAACTTTTCTAGTATGCTGCCCCTCTATTAAATACAAACACAAAACCTGACTGAGACTTAAAGTCATCCTTGTCAGATTGGAAACTCGCATCAGTGTAACCTCTAATTGTGAGATTACCATCTCCGTATACCAAGAACTCATCTTTAGTCCTTCCCAAGTACTTAAGAATTGTCTTGACGGTCATCTAGTGCTTTTCACCTCGCTACCAAGTGGACCTCCGTGCTACCTCAATCCCACTCGGCCAGTCGCAGGCTTGACAATGTATTACACTCGCTACCAATGTGTAATATTTGGAAAAGTCAAACCATTGAGTGAATGACACGTGACATTGACTAAAAAACTTTAAAAAAACCCTTGACAAAACTTCTTTTTAGTCCCTATAATTTTAATTTAACCAAAAAAAACCCAAAATTTGGAAAAGTCAAACTAATGGCATAACGACATGTGGCATAAACTAACATAATTTCAAAAAAAAAGACAAAACTTCTTTTAAGTCCCTGTAATTTTAATTCAACCAAAAACGCCATCTTCTACGATTGATTTCAAAAAAAACTTGATAAAATTCATTTAAGTCCCTATAACTTCTATTATAGAAAGAAAATAAGTTTGGTGTATTAAATTTTTAGAAAATGTTAATGGAATGGCCTGAAAATGTGAAAATACGATTTAGGGCCCGATTTCATAAAAAATTGAAAAATCCCAAAAAATTATGAAATGTCCAAAAAATAAAGAAAATAACTTTGGTGCAATAATTTTTCAGAAAATGTTTCCGGAAGGGCCCAAAAATGTAAAAATACATTTCGGGGCCCAATTTCATAAAAAATCAAAAAATTGCAAAAAATTATGAAATATCCGGAAAATAAAGCAAATAAATTTGGTGTAAGAATTTTTGAGAAAATGTTTCCGGAAGGGCCCTAAAATGTGAAAATACGTTTTGGGGCCCAGTTTCGTAAAAAATCGAAAAAACCCAAAAAATTATGAAATATCCGAAAAATAAAGAAAATAAATTTGGTCCAAGAAATTTTCAAAAAATGTTTCCATAAGGGCCCAAAAATGTGAAAATACGTTTCGGGGCCCGATTTGATAAGAGATCAAAAAATCCCAAAAAATTATGAAATATCCGGGAAATTAAGAAAATAAATTTGGTATAGAAAATTTTAAGAAAATGTTTTTGAAAGGACCCGAAAAATGTGAAAATAATTTTCGGGATCCGGTTTTGTAAAAAATCAAAAACTCCAAAAAAATTATAAAATATCCGTAAAAGAAAGAAAATAAATTTAGTGAAAGAATTTTTGAGAACATGTGAGCTTTCCAAGCACATCCTAAAGGAGGTACAGGGTCATTTTGTAATTAGAAAAATATTTAGGGATTTTTAATGATTTTTTTTTAATTACTTTTTACTCATTTTTTTAGTCAACAGGCACCCCCTTGGTCAAAGGGGAACTCCTCACCTGTAATGTCAGCAACAGGTAGCACAAATATCCACTTTTTACAAGTTTAGGTACCTCGAAGGTCCACTTTAAAGTTAAGTATGTCTAAGGCAAAAGTGCGCAAGTTGAGCGGTATTAGAGAGCATTCGGCCTTTATAAAATGATTCGAAGCACTATTTTACAATCTTTGAGATTTGCCACTCAACTTTTTATTCCCAGGATGCTTTCATGCGTTTGGCCAATTTATTGTCGCTTATATACCTTCTAGTCTGATTTTTTTCATCTAGGCTACGACCAAACTCAATTCTCTAAGGTACTGATCTTATAATAATTATAGCTTAATTTTTCACCCACAAAAAGAAGCTTAGTTGGTAAATTTAAAGTACATTAACGGGTTCTCACAAGAGATTTATAATTTTGAGTCTCAAACCGAGAAACAATATGCTCTATGCCAAAAATAAAGGGGCCACTATCTACCATTTAGTACCTAGCAATTTTTAAAATATTATAATATAATTTTAGTTGAATTTGTATTTTTATGTATGGATAAATAAAAAAAAATTACAAATGTACCTAGACTCCTAGAGCTCGACCGCCCGACTAGACCCTAGCACTTTTTTAAATATTGATTCCGATGTCTATTCCCTCATTCATCAAGTGGGAATTATTAGGAGCATTTCCTGCAAGCAACTGGAGAGCTTTTGAAAGTTAATTGTATAATCTAATATGTTCTTTTTTTTTTGAAAAACCCCCAGAGGAACAGCGTGTTCCTCCAAAGGTAAAAAGGTTGGGGTAGGTGAAAATTTCGGGGCAGAAGACCCAACTAGGTTGGCCCTTTCGCTTGCCTACAAAACAACTACCCTCTTTTATTAAATAAAAAGGAAGAGTACATAAAGAGTTAGGTGAACCGAAATAAGCTTCGACCACTCAAATAATGAAAATAAGCGTTTAACCAAATGGTTGGGACAAAATCCCACCATCTGAAATCTACATTCTCTCTACCATAATTTGCTAAAATATCAGCCACCTGATTGCCTTCTCGGAAGATGTGCGACACTTTGATCTGCATGTTCTCAATAATGCACAAGCAAGAATTCCATTCTTGATAAATCTGCCAAGGAACACGTCTGTTCCTAATTAAAACAATATGAATGACATATGTGGAATCACCCTCCAGCCATAAGCAGTTCCACCCTCAGTCAGCATCGGTTTGTAAAGCAACGACTGCTTTCATCTCTGCAAGGAATGCATGACACGTTTCTAATCCAATTACAAAGCTCCTAATAATCAACCGTTAGCATCTCAAAAGACCCCGCCACAACCAGCCTGATTTGCAACGACAGAAGCATCGGTATTAACCTTAACCTAGCCAGTCATAGGGGGAGTTCAGAAAACCGAAACAATTAACGGGGCTCTAGGTTGTTGAGGCATAATATTTAGATTACTTAGAATGGCCAGCTCCACAACAGAATTTCTAGTGAATCCATTTCCAAATCTATTGGACTCACGCATTAAATTCCATAAATTTCACATACAAAAGTGAATATTAGGATGCTTATCCTCGAAAATGCACTCGTTCCTAGTACACCAAATAATCCAGCAAAGGTGCACCCACACGCTCCGCTAGAGAATAGTAATTTATGAAGAAAACCGCTGCTTAGCCAACCATTCAAAATGAGTCCATAAATTATCATCCTCAGTGATGTCCCTATGAAAAAGACAATCAATTCCCATCCATAATTGTTTAGTAAAAATATAATTCCAAAAAAAGATGATGTAATAATTCCGTAGAATTTTTACACAAGACACATTTACAGAAAATGACCATCCCTTTCTTAGAGAGCACATCATGAGTAGGAAGACATCCACGAAGCGATCTGCAATATAAAAATAAGTGAGAAGGCGAAATGAAGTGGCTCCAAATAAATTTGAAAGTTTGAGATTCCACCGCTTCTACAGTAAGCCATTTGTAAAATAATTTTATCGAGAAAATGCCCATACTTCCCAGATGCCATAAGCAAGTATCCAAATCATCATGAGGCTGAATATTTAACACTTGATCCCGAATCACATTCGACAGAGGCGGTAAGGTTTGCCAAGAATTATCATGCCAAAAATTTGAGATAGATGTTGTGAGCCCGCACTTCTCCAAGTTTCCGAGCTGAATGTGATCCAAAATTGACAGAATCAGCCATTCCAAATTCTAAAAATTTAGAGAGGAATTAGTGAAAGGAATCCAAAGAACATTAGCTTGTAATTTGTCAAAAACAAGATGTACTAAACTCCAAATGGATGAATTCGTAACTGATCTAGCCAAGCCCACTTTGTTAAAAAAACGAGCACGGAGAATATCATAACAAAAGGATCTCTTGGCCAATATCCCCCATGTCGTCTTTCCCAATAGTACGTCATTTATAATAGTGAAGTTTTCAATCCCAAGACCCCCTTCCCCAAATT
Organism: Euphorbia pulcherrima; assembly: GCA_947683365.1. NCBI lineage: Eukaryota > Viridiplantae > Streptophyta > Magnoliopsida > Malpighiales > Euphorbiaceae > Euphorbia > Euphorbia pulcherrima. The sequence goes on from CANTUS010000004.1 coordinate 25,964,696, forward strand.
TAGGCATACACAACGACCATGGTACGATAGCTAGTTTTCTCTCGTCAACACAACCTGACCAAATGAAATTCCTCACCGATCTGTTAAATTTCTTTACCAACATAGCACGCCATTTGTAAATAATAAAAGAATGAACTAGCACACCTGTTATAATCAATTTAACAAGATTCAGTCTACCCGCCATAGAGAGCATGCTCCCTTCAATCGAGAAAACTTAGCAAGCTATTTGTCCAATAGAGTACAAAAATGAACAGCCCGGGGGTTACCCCAAAAAAGAGATACCCCAAGGTACTTGAATGGTAATTGCTCGGTTCAAACTTTAGTTAAGGATGCGAGCTCCAATCTCTGATTAGCTGCCACCGCATTACCAAAGAAAACTTCAGTCTTACTCCAATTGACCTTCTAGCCAAAAACGTTACCATAGTAAGTAAGTGCATTTTTAATGCTACGCATCCATTGAGCCGTTGCTTTGCAGAAGAGCAGAATATCATCCGCATATAATAAGTCTAATATGTTGTTCTATCATTCTAGGAATATTGGATTAAAAAACAAACGTTGTTGGGGAATTCCAGTAGAATTAAGCCTGGATAAATCTGAAGTCATGATGAACACTCTCAGATTAAACCTTATTTGGTGGTTCTACCAAAAAATTTCATCGGATAAAATCAGAAAACAACAAGAATTTAGAATGAGAATTTGTTGTGAATACTTTAAACCATGTATGATTTTCTGTCAGATAAAAAATCTGTGGCCCTTTGCCAATGCATCATTCTCTATATACATAACAGAAATAACCGTCCAAGATTTTTGCTTTAAATTTGCCTCATTTGGGCTTACATTAATTAGAAAGAAAAATCTTTAACTCGCCCATGATGTGACTTAAACTTAGGACCTCTAGAGGTCACCGATTCAGTGTTAACCACTAGACCAAAACCCCAGTCATGAAATAACTGCCCAAGATAACTATTTTTGAGATTATTTTTGTCCAAATCAATGCATGTCGCGACTGTGACTCATTTGACGCAAACGTGACTCAAAATTCCAAAACCTTCTATTTTTCAAATGAAAGCAATCATGGGTGCAATTTTTTTTTGCCTGCACGATATAGTCCAAATCCAAAATTATTGAATTTTTCATGAATTTTTACAAGGGAACTTTATTCAAAAATAAAACTCGACGTCGGCCTGGGGCGCTGCTCCTTGGACCCTCGGGGCTACCACCCCTTAGACCCACTACTGGGGGCACTATAGAACTCAAACAAAGCATGCACTCCGCACTCTCCTAGCTTGTTTGATGAAATATCATGATCGAATCAGTCAACTAGTGGATAATTAAACTAAAATACTAAAAATCCTCCCCCTTTTAATGTAATTATTGATTAACTAAATAAAATCAGAACAAATAACAAACTTATGCATAAATGAAATATCATGATAATTGAATTTCACGTTAGTATACTACACATTCCACGTATTCGAAAACTAAGGTGTCATTATGGATTGAACCTTTGTTATTCATCTTGAATTGTTGAAGATAATATACACATAAGAATGTAATTGATAGAAATAGTTTCTCTTCAAACACATTATGGTAATAAGTAAATAATTGTGATAGCGATAGGAATGACCCGTAATCACCCGTGACACACTAAATTAATTACTGCATAGGAATGACCCAAAGTATAGCGATAGTAACACACAAGGTAACTAGTATCTCAAGTATGAGGATTTTTGCAAAGCTACTACATAAAGATAAACACTAACACTTTGATTTATTTACCAAGTTTTTATCTTATTGTGGTCTTTAATATATCCTCTCGTAAACACCCGTGTTTATCCAAATGTTTATCTTATTGCGGTCTCTAATATTTAGTGTGGTACTATCTCAAATAGGTTTTAACCGAATGCACATGCCTAATTTATCAAAGTATGTAATTGATAGAAATAGTTTCTTATCAAACACATTATGGTAACAAGTAAATAACTATAATAGCTTGGAGCAACTTCGCTATTAGTGGTTAACACTTTAGCCGAGCCAACAAACCAGATGGTACTAATATTAAAGAATGGAAGGAGTTCATCGCATTCGGCAACTGTTGCATTAACCAGGATTAAGTCATAATCACAAATGACATTCCGAGTAATGGGGGATGGTGGACCCTTGCTAGAGGCGTACTATAGTTGTTTTAGGTAATCGAGTTCTATTTACGGTCTAAAACCTCTAGCCAATAGTTCTTATAGAACAAGGATTGGTTTAACCTTAATAGCTCAATACTTTGGGATCCTATAAGGTCACACACATTGGATCTTCCTTGTACTGAGTAAAGAATTAATAGCTTTATTCTATTATGAAAATTCAACATAATAATAATTGGATTATTATTTGGTTAGACCAAGAATTTATTTGAACTGGTAACTAATTCTATTATGGTCACAAATAAATTAAAATTTGGATTAGAATGATTAGATCATTTTTTGGTTAAGCTAGATTTTATTTTGACTAGTGACTAATTTATTACGGTCATAAATAAAAATTGGACATAAAGAGGAACTAAGAATTGCCGCACTGAGTAACGAAGGTGGGATCCTGCATAATTGGGCCATGCAGGCATGGGATGCCTACGTGGGGTGCATATGCCATATGAGCAATTGGGCTCGTGGGCTATAGTCTGCGTGCACTGTATATTTAGCACACGCGAGCCCATATGGCAAGCCCAAAGGTGCAGCCAGCGGGACAAGGTAGGCTCACAAGAGCCTGCCTTGTGCGGCATGGACCCGGCTGGCAGAGTAATCAGGGTCAACTTAGGCAGTACGGGTATCAACTAGGATCCCCAAGTTTGCTCAAGGATGAGATGGTAAATTCCCATGCCGCATTAAATTCGGGGAGCCCTTGCTCCCCTTATAAATAACATCCTCCTCTTCATAATTCAATGCACCACAAGCTCATTTCAGTCTTGACTTGAGATTCCAACGTTCTATCTCTCGAGATGACTTAAGAGCAAGTTCTTCTTAAAGAGCCTCAAATATTTTAAGGCACATCTAGTTAATATTTTCGGGTGGCCTTTTGGAGTGGTCCAGCAGCTACTCAAAGCTTTGCAGTTATTCCTTATTGGGAGGTTTCGGTTGGTGGGGTTTGTGTGGATACTCATAGAGGCTATCCTACACTTGGAGGCTTGTGCAAGGAGGTTTTTCTAAAGCATGCTTCAATTGGTAAGTTTCCTTTCTTTCTCTTTTAATTATTAGGTCTGCTTCTTTAAACATTTCGAGACTTAATAATTATTATGCTTAGGTTGTTTTGCATGCTTCGTTTATTTTATGTTTAGGTTATAGCTTAGAGTTATGTCATACTTAGTGTAAAATATTTATGCTAGGATATAATTTATAATTATGGTATGCCTAGCCTATGCATGCTGGCCTAGGTGGAGAATTCATTTAGTTAATGCTTTAATTAATTTATATGCAACTGATAGGAGCTCTTAGAGATAAGGGACAAAAATTTTAATTTCTGTCATGCCTTTTATGCATATTCAAAGTGACTGTCAGTTCCTAATAGAGGACCAACTCTCTTTTGTGATTTTGAGAAAATTATCCCTAGGGGAAGTTTCTAGGATTGTCTTGCTATATGCTAGGCTAAGTTTGATAACATATCGATTGAAGGTAAATGTGCAATATGTACTTAAGCTCAAGAACCCTAGTGGAGTTCAGTAGCTCATTTTCTAGATTTAATATACTTGAACCTAGTGGCCTTAGTCAAGCCAGCTAGATTATATTATACATGCACGGCTGGTGTCTCCCAACTTTGTGCCCTTATACGAACTCGAGTCAAGTTCTAGAGACACGTGAGAGAGAACACCAGGGTTTTGGATAGTGCAGATGCAAATGCTATGCAGTAAATCCAAAACAAAGTTTTGTAAAATAAACATTTTAAACATAAATCCTCGAATCAAATATATTTTCATTATTTTATCTAAAATTAGTTTAAAAATTCTATAAAAACCAATTATGGTAAGAGCATTCCCTTGTAGAGTTGCCACTATGAGCGGGCAAACTTTCACAAAGCGGGCACGCGAGCTATCGGGTTTTTATACAGGGAGCCGCTACAGTTCAAGCACAAGGCTCATTTACATTTTGGGACGCTTGGCAATAGGGACCATGGGATCCCCTCTAGTGATTGGTCTTTAGAGAATTGCTTTGATGAAAACATTGTTAATTAAAATAGGGTCGAACGCCCCATTTTATAAAATATAAGAGTCACCACCCAGAGCTGTTCCGGGAAATAATGGTATAGCCGATCCAGGTTGGATTCTTAGACCTTTAAAATAGAGATTGTGAGTTTGGATAAAATAGTTACTTGTATATTTGATTCATGATATTTATGTTTAATTGGTTTATTAAAATAGTTTTCCTATGTCGTTTTCGGTTGTAAAACTTAGGAATAAATAACAAATGAAACAAATAAAAATGAAGGGATAAGTGTTTATACCTTGGTGATATTCCTCTACCTCGGGAGCTCTAACCGAATTAATAAATATGAACAAAATAAAAATGAATGCAATAAAAGTGGGATAGAATCCAATTACCCTCAGTCATCTTTCGAGTCTCCTGAAGGCCGATATATGCTAGAACCGAATGATTGGAAGACTGGGGTTGAGAACCTTAGAATTTACGGAGACGGTTTATAACTAAAGCCTATTGAAAATAATGGACTATACCTAGGTATAGTTAGTGTTTGAAGGATAATATGAGGAAGGTTTATAGTAAAAACCTGTCGATGATATTGAACTGTAATATCGGGATGGTGTTTAGAAATAAGGGTAAGTCGGTTTGTGACTAAAATTTACTGAGGGAAAGGTTCTATACTTGAGTATAGTTTTAGCATAAAGGAAATGACTTTTTGGTATGGATTCAAGGAATCTATTGATAAAGGAGCATTTAGGAGTGTTTTGGATGTTTTCCCGTCATTGGAAGTTATTTTGAAATAAGCAGGGCTTGCTTCCTTTTATAAGGGATTGGTAACCGTCGATCAACACAAGTTGGGCGGCAACTTGTGTCGATCAACACTTCTTGGACAGTTGTAGCTTCACTGAGTCATTACTAGAATTGACGCGTGTCTATCTTTCGTCGATCGACACAAGTGACTTCCTTTGATCGACACAAGTATATGTTTACTGAGTCATTACTAAATTTGACCCGTATCAGCAGTAATAATTGTCAATCGACGTACATGACTTTCATCGATCAACTTATGTTGCCTAGGTATAGGTTTATGACTATACCTTGTCATAGATGAAGAACGAATAAAAAAATTATAATGTTCTTCTACGAATGGATGTGTGTAATAGACAGATACACAAAAAAAACATGGTGAACCCTAACCCTAACCCTAGGCGTTTGGCGATTCCCAAAGCCGCCCATCGCCGTCCTCTGTCTTTCACCTCTACTAATCATAGATCTCACCGTCGCACTCGCTAGGTATTATTTTTCGATCGTTCTACTTTCTCGACCGCCAATCATTCATCTAGCTGAAACCAAAACCCTAACAAAATTTACTTTGAAAACTTCCCCAACACGCATGATGCGGCTTCCAAGAAAAGGATTTTTTTTAAAGTATGGTGTATCGGGCTAGGTCTATGTGGCACAGAGGAGGAATACTAGGAACTTAAATTTCGAATTTGTGACCCTTGATAGATCCTTACAGATTCAGGAAGCGATTAATCGTTTGAACCATATCTCTATTGGGGTTATTTGCTTACATGCATTCAAAATAAAATATTCCCCATCAGCCCTAATTTAGAATCAGCCCCGTAAGGTTGAACCTTTACCCAAGAAGCAGACTATATTTTGGGATTCGCCGAGGGATAATCGTTCGTGTTCAAATGTGGTTGCGAATATTTGTGAATCCTCAAAGAAATTGACTGCGGTCCCTCCATCATTGTTCAATGAAAGTCAGTCATTGGTTAGTTCAAAATCTCAAGTTGAAGCCAATTTGATTGTGGAATCAGCCCTATGGAAATTGAAATTGTGTTTGGTGAATTTGGTCAATATTTGCCTTATTCGCAATATTTTTTAGCTGCTGGCCGAACGGGGGGTTTTGATGTGGACTTTACAGCGCCCATTAGAGGTGATAGTGTTATTATATCCTTTGACTCGATGGAGAGGATGAATAATTTTGTCACTAGGGAGTGGTGTATGATGCAACACATCATATATAATGATCGAGCATTGCTAAATGATTTTGCCCCAACTGAGTGCGTTATGTACTTAGATTTTATGGGTACTCCACCGACTCTAGTTTGTGAAGTTGTGGTTAGGAAATTGGCTATGCGGTTTGGGATAGTAGTGGCGATTGACTATGATTTTGAGAGACTGGATCATTTAGACGTGGTTTCCTGTCTTGTGTCTGTGTCGCTGGGTACAACTGGCAGATCTCTTGTGTTATCAATAGGGTCAAGAGAAGTGGTGATTTATACTACCATGTGCCAAGGGGTAGGATGTAAAAAATGTCAGGATATTTCGAGCTATAGTGGGAGTGGTTTGGTGGATAACTCTAATGATACGACTGATTCAGAATCAATTGACAATACGGAGAATATTGGTGAATCGAGTGACAACCGTAGTTATAGCCCTATCCTGTCTTTTACTCATTCAGGGAATTTAGGTGTCAGAATTAATGAGATTCACGAATCAGATAATGCTCTAGCCCTTGTGGATCGGTCACCTAGTTCATCGAGTTTGGACATATCCAACATGAATAGAATAATTATTCGGGCTCAGGATGACTCCGTAAATGTTAGTAAGGCAGAAATGGTATTTTGGGTGGGTGAGAAGTTGGAACTGTTCAAAGAGCAACACTTAGCAACTATTGTGGAAACCTTGGAATCTTAGCTATCAGTTTTACGTTTCTTTTAGATTGGGTTTAATTAATTATGTCGTTAAATTTTATGTGTTAGAATTGCCGCGGTGGCATTAATAACGGTGTAAAATAGTTTTTTGTCCGATCTTGCATTCATAAATGGTGTTTACAGATTGTTGTATTGATTAAAACTAAATGTGGGGGGTTTTGGATTTGACTATGAGAAGATTTTGGAGTCGTAATGATTTTTTGTATCAATGTATTCCCTCTCAAGGTATGTTTGGAGGGTTGATTATTTCTTAGAATTCCTTATTGCTTCAGGGTAACTTGATCTCTTCATCAGATAGGTGGGGTATTGCGCACCTAGTGTCGAGTCAGATTGCTGTGTTTCTAGTATGTATCTATGGCCCTACTACTGTTAAGGATAGGAATCAATTGTGGTGTGATTTGGTACCTCTTATTTAGGGTATCCAGAATGTAATGGCGTGTGAAGATTTCAATGAGATATTACACAGTTCAGAATGGTCGGGAGGGAATGGGGTTGTCTCTCACTCTATGGGTCAGTTTAGAGATTTTGTGGATGAGTCTATGCTATTCGACTTACCTTTATATGGCAGGGATTATACATGGTCAAATAGTTAGGCATTCTCAAGGATTGATTGGGTGATACTCTCCAGAGATGTTGTAGATAGGTGGCCGAGATTGAACCTTTCAAAGGTTGATTCTACACTTTCAGATGATTTCCTCATTATTTTTATATCACATGAAAGGGGCCTTACGAGACGCTGTCTTTTTTGATTTCTTAATTGTTGGTGGGACAATGAAAATTTTTTGCCTTTTATTAAGGCGAAATGGAACTAGATATGTACCAATTCGAGGGAGAGGGATGTAGACTTTAAATTGAAGAGGTTGAAGGATTTTATTAGGCCATGGCATTCTTCAAACTTTAAGGGTTTACAAAAGAGAATTAAAGACCTCGAGGCTAGGGTTCTTGAGTTAACCTCAAATAATAACCCTAGGCCGATTGATGTTTCATCGGGCTTGAAACTTTAGGTTGCTCGATCTTTGTTGTTTGAATGTCGGTGAAGTTTTGAAAAGATTCGGCATCAACAGTCTAAACTGAAGTGGACGGTTTTAGGTGACAATAATACGAGTTATTTTCATAGGGTTGTGGCAGCCCATTCTAGATATAATAAAACATTGAAGTTGGAGGCTGAGGGTGTCTTAACTAGCGACATGGGGGAGATTACCTCAGCCATCCAGAATTTTTATGGGAAATTGTATACTGAAACTAGAGCTGTCCCGTTTTCATTAGAGGGGTTGGACTTTCGAAAGGTGGATAGTAGATCGAATGAGTGTCTGGCTGCTCCATTTAGGGAAGAGGCAATTTGGGGAGCCATGAGGGCGTGTGATGAGGGGAAAGCGCCAGGACTGGATGGTTACAATTTCTTTTTCTATCGGCGTTTCTAGGATGAGTTGAAAGGGGACATTCTTGCACTCTTTAGCTCCTTTCATGAATTGTCATTCCTGCCTGATTCTATTAAGTTGTCTTATACTATTTTAATTCCAAAGGTTCCGGGATCTTCCTCTATTGGGAGCTTCATACCCATTTCCCTTATCCATGCATTTATAAGCTAGTTTCTAAGGTTCTAGCACAGTATTTGCAACCGTTATTATAAAATCTTATATCTGAAAACCAATTTGGCTTTATTAAGGGGCGTAACATCCATGAATGCTCCTTTATTGCTTCAGAAGTGGTGCTTTCCATTCATCATAGCTAACGATCATGTTTGGTAATCAAATTGGATTTTCACAAAGCATATGATATAATATCTTGGTCTTATTTGGATGTGGTGTTTATGCGGATGGGCTTTGATGAGAAATGGATTCGATGGTTGTCAAATTGTCGGGTTAATTCGACTACATCTATTCTGATTAATAGTTCTCCGAGTGAGAATATTCGAGTTTGGCGGGGGGTCAAGCAAGGAGATCTTATTTCCCCCATTTTCTCTTTGTTCTTGCAATTGAAGGGTTGAAGCAATTATTTGAGGCTAGTGTGAGGAAAGGCCTTCTACCTGGGTTTTTCTTGGCAGACTCACCTATGGATATTTCTATCCTTCAATTTGCAAATGATACGTTGTGCTTTCTCCCGGCAGATGAGTCTCTCTTACCTAATTTTATCCTTATTTTACATTGTTTTGAATTGATCTCTGGCTTAAAAATTAATTATCATAAAAGTTCGATTATGGGGGTTTCATGTTCAAGATTCCCGTTTGCAAGACCGTGCAAATATATTAGGGTGCAAAATTGAGAAATTTCCTATTACGTATTTGGGTACTCCACTTAGAGTGAAATGTATTCCGGTGTCGTACTGCAATGGGCTGATAGGGAAGTTTCAAAAAAGGCTGTCAAGTTGGAAGGGGCAGTGTCTATCTTATAGTGGGAGGGTGGTCCTTGTCAAATCGATTTTATCGTCCCTACTAGTGTACCTCCTATCGTTATTTAAAATCCCTTTGTCTGTTAACACTAAGCTTGTCTAACTTATGAGGAATTTTTTATGGAGGGGGAACGCTAGTGAGAAAGGTTTGTGTAAAGTGAGTGGGCATACAATTTCCCTGCCTAAAAATATGGGTATGTTGTATATTAGAGATTTTTGTCTTGTGAACTATAGCCTTTTATTGAAATGGTTGGGGAAGTTGCGTGTCCCTAGACGTGAATCTCTGTGGCATGCCTTTTGTGTTGATAAATATGGATTTTCATCTTGGGAGTCGGTGATATCCTATGATATTCATGCCTTTTCACCCATATGGAAGGGTATTGTGTCTTGTTGCATCAAGAGTGCTTGTTTTTGGGAGGTGTTTAGACTGAATGTAAGAGTATCTGTGGCTAACGGTGAGTCTTGTTCATTTTGGCATGATAATTGGACTGCTTTTCAGTCTCTTTGTTCGTTATTTCCTGACCTTTATCACCTATGTAACCATAAATCTTGTTCATTGTGGCAGGGGTGTGATGTCATTCTTGGGGTTGCCTCTTTTGAAAGGCCCTTCTAGAAACGTAATTTACAGTTATCAAGTCGTGAGCATGTACACAGCTCCAGAATTGGATTGAGCAAACCTGACCTTCTCTATTTCCTATGCATGATGAGTCGGATAATCTTGGACAGCTTCAGTTTATGGCTGAATCAAACTGGTTTGCATGGGTTTTGGATGACAAAAACTGCTATTCTGCATCATCTTTTTGTTTGGGTTACTTTCAGTCGAATCATGTGAGCACGCATGATACTCAATTCATGATCATTTGGAACTCGTGTCTTCTCCCGAAGATCCAATTTTTTGGTTGGCTTATGTTCCACAACAGCCTGCCGACGAGATCTTTTCTTTTAGCCCGGGGTTGTCAAAACATTTCTGATGGGACATGTCCGTTCTGTATTGTGGATGAGACATTCGTTCATGCTTTATTCCACTGTTCGGGTAGTTATCGGGTTTGGAGGGATGCGTTTAGGCTGTTCGGCATTCATATCACTATCCCTTCATCGGGTTATGCTTTTGTTCAACTATGGAAGATTCACTTTACGCCTGGCCCGTGTCGCGAGGTTGGAACAGCATTATGGTTTACTATTGCGTGGTCTCTATGGAAATGACAAAATAAGTTCGTATTTGATGGCGTTATTGATTTCGAGGATCATTTATGTGCTAGTATTATCTTTGTTGGCATGTATTTAAGAGTAGGAAGCGGCAGTTAGGCTTTTTGTTGTTTGATGTTTTCAATTGCCCAAATCTGCCACTTGTAATTAACTTGATCTTGTTCTCGTCTCGAGAACTGAAGCTGATTTTATTTATTTAATGAAAAGAGAGGTATGTGTTTTGTAGGTAAGCGAAAGTGTCAATCTAGTTAGTTTGTCCGCTCCGAAATGTTTTACCTGTCTCAACCTTTTTTTTTTTTTGGAGAAACACAATGTTCCTCCGAGGATTTTTAGAAAAAAGAATGGTCGTGTGTGTCCCAAATGAGAAGGTTGTTCTTTCTATTTATAGAATATGGCCATCCACCGATTATTGCTAATCGAGATTTCACCTTCAATTTGTGGAGTCATTCTTCGTTGCTAAGTCATCTTACATTCTGCAATTGTTTGACACGTGCTCTATGACTCTTCACCTAAAGCCTATATGCATGACACGTTTTGGCTTTTTTATTTGAGGTTTTCCATCCTTTGTTTAATACGTATGCATGTGTTTTAATTTTGCATTTCATGCATTAAACAAATAATCATAATATGTGACTAGTCATTCTTAAACCCTCACTTGACTGACACGCTATGCATCCTTCAACACCTCACTACTCACCTCTCCTATATGCATTACACGTGTATTTATGCATGCATTAGTCATTTTTGCTATCCTCTTTGCATCATACGTAAATGTCTATGCATTTTTAGTTTATCCATTTCATGCATTTTATTCTACACAATATTTTTGTGCATTTTATCATTCAAATTATCTTGTCCAATTAAATAATGCATTCATATTCGGTGCTAGATATTTAGATGATTCTTTAGTCGAACTATGCGCATTATGTTAAAATGACGGGATCTTGAGGTATTGATTGACAGAAATGAGATGGACGGGGTATTCTAAATTGCGGGGAGTTCGGATCTTTTAGAGGCATTCGGCTTGTAGCACTTTCGACACTTGGACGTCCATATGAAAAGACATTAATAATCATTAGACCGAGTGTACTGTGCTCACAATACCTATTCACTCATTAGTTTAGGGTGCCATAGGTGATTACAAGTATAGTAATGACATCACATTGGTAAGCTACCGCAGTCAGAAAGAATCCATCGCTCTAGATATATTATGGAGTTGTACGTGTCCACTTGTTGAAGTAATGAATGCTATAAACCTCTGTTTAGAGTATATCTTTGATAGAAATGATTTCTAGTCAAACTCAATATGGTAAAAAGCAATATACTTCAGTAACAAGTAAATAACTTGGATAGCTTGTAGCGACCTTGCTATTAGTGAGTTATCACTTTAACTGAACTCAATAAATCAGATGGTACTAATATTAAAGAATGGAAGTAGTACATCGCATTGGGCAGCTATTGCATTAACCAGGATTAAGTCATAAGCACAAATGATGTTCCGAGTAATAGGGGATGGTGGACCATTGCTAGAAGCGTACTAAAATGGTTTGAGGTAATCGAGTTCTAATCACGGTCTAGAACCTTGAGCCAACTGTTCCTATAGAACAAGGATTGGTTAAGCCTAAACAGGTTAATACTATGGGATTCTATAAGGTCACACACATACAACTTTCATCGGATTGAGTAAAGAATTAATAGACCTAGTCTATTACGAGATATTAAATGTAGAATGGTTAGACCATTACCTGATTAGACCAGAGAATTTATTATAACCGGTAACTAATTTATTAGGGTCATAGATAAATACCAAATTTGGTTGGGACTAAAAATTGCCGAATTGCCAGGGTAGGACCCTGAGTAATATTAAGCCATGTAAGCATTAGATGCCTGCATGGGCTACCACATGTCGGATGAGTGCCAATTGGCACTAATGGGCCACAGGCCATGCAAGCACTACCCATGCATCGCATGCGAAGGCCTGCATGTGGCAAGTTTTACAAGCACTACAATGGGCAGCTCTTGCGCGGCCCTTACGATGACCCGCGAGTTAGGCTCGCAGGAGGAATCGTGAGGCCCAGCCCGTAGGATAAGGCAGGCTGGTTGGCAAGCCATGTAGCGTGTTATGCATGCTGTGCATGGGGCCAACCCGCAAACCTATGGGGGTCTGCGTGTTTGCCTCGTGGTATTAGGGTGAAAACCCTAATCACACATTATCTTGGGGATCAAGTTATGCTCCCCCTTCTCCTTATATAAGGATGCCCTCTCCTCCTCTATTTAGTGCACCAGTTCTTCCTTTGAGCTCTGACTTGAGATTCTAACGCATTTTATCAAGTCAACTTAGAAGAACAAAATTACAGATTCCTAACTATTAAAGGAGTCCCTCTAGTTAATATTTTCAGGTGGTCAAGCAGCTTACTCAAAGCTCTACAATTCTTCCTCTTGGGGAGGTTTCGATTGGAGGGATTCGAGCAGATACTCATAGAGGTTATCCTACACTTGGAGGTTTGTACCAGTAGGTTCTGCCAAATCACGCTACAACTAGTAAGTTTCTCTTTTAATTATTAGGTCTTTTACTTTAGCATTTTTAGACTTAATACTTATGCTTAGCTTATTATTTGCATGCTTAGTTTGTTTTATGCTTATGTTATAGCTTAGAGTTATAACATGCTAGGTATAGAATATTTATACCAAGATATAACTTAGAGTTATGGTATGCCTAGACTATGCATGATAACCTAGGTACAGAATTAATTTAGTTAAGGCTTCAATTAATTATATGCAACTAATAGGAGTGTATAGGGATAAGGGACAAAATTTTAAATTTCTGTCATGCCTATTATGCATATTCCAAGTGACTGTCAGTTCCCAAGAATACTTTGATTCTAGAGAATCCAATAGTTCTTTTGTAGACTTAACATTTTGGTATATATCAAAAAGGGAATCAAACATACTGTTCAATATGTGACCACGACAGATGTAGTCATCGTTCTCCCATTTGCAATGTTCCCTAGTGTGAGGTGTCGATGATGTATGGGTCTCCCCTGGCGCCTTGCGGTGGGGCCCATTGGGGGTTTGGTTAGATTTAGGATTGATGGAACCATTTAGTTCAAGTTTGCACATTTTAACCAATTTTAATAAATAAAAGAATTGATACCTAAATCTTCATACGATAGAGTCGCCACCCAAGTTGTATACTTGGGAAAGACTTCTGGTTCGGTTCCCATTGAGCGAGAGACTCATACCTTTTGGATTGGAGATTCGGGTATCGGATGAGTCACTTATTTCTTATTTAGTTAATTCAAAATTACATTCTCCACATAAAACCTTTTTATTACCATTTGGGGAATTATTATAGGATTCCTATTTTTCTACACTTTTTCACACTCGATTCATGCATCCAACAGTTCATAATAAAGCATAAGTAATAAATGGGGGATAAAAATTACAACTAGGGGAAAATGGGGGAATTGCAAGGGAACCTATACATTCGTTCTAAGCTATAATACAAAATAAATGAATTCGCGTGCATCCATAAGAATTAGCATAGGTTATAGCACATCATAAGTAAGCATTTTGTTTAGAAAAATGTGACTATGTCAGCGTGGCGGTTTTGTGATTGATAGTGCTCAGGAGGCTTCTAAGATTGAATTGAAACCATGGGTCTTCAATTTATTTTGTTATGAAAATACATTTTAACTTTTCATAAGTTGATTTACCAAATTATTAGTGAAACTGATTGCATGGCAAATGGTGAAGTCAGATTAGTTTTTATAGATTAAAAGAAAAAGGGAATGAGGGTCTGTCTTGGGGGCCAGTACCCATACAGGTGGTGTGGGATCCGTATGGGTGCTGGTGAGACCCGTACGGGTGTGGGGGACCTGTACGGGTCCTATCTAGTCCCGGGCAGAACCTCAATTTGAGCTTTAAAGATGGGGGACAACTGAAAATAAAATAAATAAAAAAGACAATAAAATAAATAGAGTATGATTACCTTGAAACTTAGGAGCGTACCATTACGCTGTGAATCCACTTTGAAGCAATCCCTATGCTAAGAGAGAGTCTAGCCAAAGTAGATGATGAAATTATGGATTTAGGATTATTTAGGTGAGTATTTGTGTGGAGAGAACCTCCCCCAAATCCTATTAATGGAAGCTAGGAACGAATAAAATGTGGGCAAAACCTCAAGGAATGGGTTTCCCCCTATTCTATACCTCCTATACCTCAACTATACCTTTGATATCCTTATGAAAAACTACTAGAAATGCTGATTCTATACTATACTATCACTTTTTAATTTGGCTCCCATGAAAATGAGGCAAAACGCCTCTATTTATAGGAGAACATTGTGTCTGAATGCAATAAATTACATTCATAGCTGATTTCTTTAAAAGTTGTATGATTAACCTGCCATACGCACTGTTTGGGCAAGCAAGTAACCCGTATTGGTGGGGTGGGACCTGTACTAGTAGGATGGGACCGGTACGGGTCCAGGTGGGACCTATACGGGTCCCTCTCAAGCACCCTAGGGGGTCTGACCCATACGGTTACCCAATGGATCTATACCACCAGGTGCCACCCATACGGGTCCCAAAGGGCAGGCTAGGTCTCCAAGTTTGGCTAAAACTCAACTCCACTATGATAGGAGCATCTCTGATGGATAACACGTGTAAAGGATTGCATTATCTAACTCTCATCATCATTTATGAGAAGGACTGTAAAAATCTAGTTTTCATAGCTGCCCCTCATGTGACCACTGCAGATACAGATCTGTATGGTCTCATGATATGAGCAAGGGTTTAGAATTTTTATCTGAGGTCATGACATAGCTGGGTTCCTTTCTTGAGGCGAACTCATTTCCCTTACGACCCGTATCCTTTTCTGAAGGTGGATGACTTTCCTATTGTTGGTGTATCCCTTTCCTGAGGCGGATGATTCTCCTGATTCTGGTAACATTTCTTTGGTTCGGGCAAGAATCTTGTTGTCTGGTGGGGATAGTTGCCCCTTGATGTTTTAATCGCTTAGGGAACCTTCCCTTGACTGAACATGCACATGAAAAGTATTCACATTACATTCTGAAGTGGCTTACCTTGATTCTAGATTGATTTTGTATAAACGAAATTTTTTTTCTCATCAATCAGGGATCAAGGTGAGCTAGGGTTTTTGCCCCTCTTTTAACTAAAATAGGGTTAGCCCTAATTTCCAAGTCTGAGGTACCTTTTGCTGCTTTATGAAGTTATGGTCCAAAAATTGCCCTTTAGTGGCAAAAAAGGACCAGTACGGGTGGGGATCGGACCTATACGGGTGGCAGGTTACAAAGAAGGGATAGTATGGCTGGGGTGGGACCCGTATGGGTGGGGATCGAACCCATGTGGGTGGCGGGTTGTGAATAATGGACCAATACGGGTGTGTGGGGACTTGTATGGTTCCTAGTCGGGAGGTTTAAATAGGAACTGACCCTTTGACATCCCGCCTCACACTAGATTCTCCAGTACTAAAGTTCGAAGGACTCTTGCACCAAAACTTGATTGAAAATGTACTAGAAGGCTCCTAAGGCTTGCCATTTCTCCCTTAGACGAGAAGGTTTGCCCTAAGTTGGTGATTCAGAGTTCTGGAAATGGTCGGTCATGATCGGGTATGCTTTTCGGGAGAACGACCCTTTTCTTGACCTTACTCCTACTTCTACAGTGCTGTTGATCCCATCTCCTACCACCCATGCCTTAAAATTCCAAGTAAATGCTTGATTCACCATTTTTTCCGGTTTGGAGATTTTTGAATTTCTTCTTTTTTGGCATGATTTAGGGTGTTTTAAATCTTGTAATAGAGCCTGTTGTAAGCGAATTTAGCTAGGATGGTTTGAGTATAGGTTTGTATGAGCTTTGGCTGAAATATGACAAATTTAGGATTGTTCGGGAAGTAACAGGCAAGGGACTACTTTGCAGGGGCCCGTACAGGTGGGGTAGGACCCATACGGGACACTTTTTTATACAGGAGGCACTATAGCACCCTTACAAATGGGGGTGGACTCGTATGGGTCCCATCTTTTGGGACAGAATGTCTAAATCTTTGTCTTCCGTAATGTTTTTGAAAATTTTGATCCATCCACTGTATTCTAACCTTGCTGAACTATTGTTTTGCCCTTGCAATTTCAATATAAGACTCGTAGCCCTGAGCTTCAGCAGAAGATGGTACGAGAATAACCATACTGTAGGGGATACACAGCTCTTAGCTCTTGCCCCAGGTTCTATCTTAGCTCTTATGGAGAGATGGTCAGAGATGACCCATACTTTTCACTTACCGGTCAAGGGGGTTACTATAACTCCCTCTGATGTACATGCACTCACCAGACTATGCTAGAGAGGAGAGGTCAACTATTTAGATGTCTACACTGACTGCTAGCATTCTCGGCACGAGGTGAAGGGCTCTGTGGAGAGACAACTTAGGCTTTATCCTAAAGGGAAGGATAAGCTCAAGTGTGGGGAGGAGGGATCAGTACGCCTGGTCCTTCTTACTGCCCTTCCTCTTCACCATCTTCTTTCTAGTCTACTCTAACAGTCTCAATTATGGGCTGCTATCCACTGTAGAGGATCTTACTACTGTGCTTGGCAAGAACTGGTGTCAGGCCATCCTAATATAGTTATACTATGGGCTAGACATTGGTGTTTGGGGTCAGTAGTCTGAGCTCAAGATATGCCACCCAATTCTGCTGGTAATTCTTGAAGCTTATCCTTTATGCTCTAATTCTTTATTTGAGCAGTTTTGCAACTAACTTTGATATAAATTGCAGATTTGGGCCTTTGAACATCAATTCGGTCCTAGGCCAAGCTTACCCGGGCAGCTTAAGATGCCTCATATCATCTCAGAGTGGATAGGGCTCTGGCAGCAGAAGATCAGGCCCACAATTGAGTACAAGGAGTTCATTTGCCAGCTGCACTCCAATTGGGTAAACTTTTGAACCTAAACCTATACTCTCAATTGAAAAAATCATTAGTAGCAAACTATATTTGCAAAGTTAGGATACTTATATTGCATTTGCTTTGTATAGGTTATTTAAGAAACATGGGAGGGGATGGCTATCTATGAGGATATTGATCAGATGCGGGCGGGCGTAGATGATCCCCGATTCGTGCCAGAGTCTCCGCTCTCTCTAGAGTGGTATTTTAGTGAGAGGGTCTGTGATTGGAGGATGAGTGATGTGGTAGAGAGGTTGGTCTTGCCCCTGGTTCTCTTAGGGGTTTATTGGCAACATTTGATGCCTGATATGGATCGTGGACTATATCTGTTGGACAAAGGGGCCCGAGTGATGTTGGGGGAGGGCTCCTGTATTGTATTTATTGACTCATCACTCCACCCACCTTGTGAGAGGATCCATCATGATGATTTCCCCCTCGAGTTCCACTTGGGAGACAGTGGCGGTGATGGTGATGATGATGATGATGAGGGTTCAGCTAGGTCTGCCATTCCCTTTAAGGCATCTTTCTAACTCAAACCTCATGAGTTGCTTTCTAAAATTGGCTATGAACCTAAGTGCAAACTTCTTATTGATCTAGGCTTCTGCAAGTATGCAGACGAGACCTGCTACAACTTCCCTTGCTGACCCAGAGCCACCGATGAAGCGGTCTCGTGCTGCTGGGAGTGTGAGAGAAGGTGTCCTCTGGTCCAAGTTGGACACTTTTTTCCCACTCCTTGATCATTCGGGGAAGAGGGCTATCAAGGAGCTCGAGGAGTCGGTCCAACCTATCCATTTTACTCCATCTTGCTCTACTCACAAAAGTAACTCTTAGCCCTGAGCTCTGCTCTTATAATTGAAACATCTTGGTGCTGACATGATTTCCTTTTAAGGTGACTATGACTGAGGTGGAGAGGATTACGAGCAGCTTCTCTGTTCGAGAATTGCTATTACCTTAGGATGCTCTGGCTTTGGTAACTTTATTTACCTATAAGATTTTAACAAACTATGCATAATGCATGCCGTGATATTTATATGTGTGTACTGATCTCTTGATTTTTGTGTAGACTTTGCTGGCTATGGAACATGATAGGTCCGGTCAAGACTTGGACGCTTCAGAGGAGCGAGCCAAGTTCCTAGAGGAGCAGTTGTAGGTGGCCACTACTCAGGCTGATTGGGTTAGGGCATTGGAGTAGGAGCTAGAGAGGGCCAAGGCAGAGGCTGCGGGCGCAAGAGCTGATGCTGAGGTACTATAGGGACAGCTAGCTTAGATGACTGAGGATAGGCAGACTCCTGATTCGTTTGATTCTATGTCTGAGGATGATCATTCTCCCTATTAGATGGCAATGGTAGTGACCTATAGGGCCGAAGCTAAGCAGGAGGTAGAGTAGTAAGATGCGGTGACCGCTTCTGCTACTGTAGATGGGACAAGGGACCATGCGATGATTGATATGGATGACCTACTGGCTGATACACAGAACGAGGCTCAGGATAAGGGTCAGGGACAGGATCTCGTTGTAGCTTAGATTCTAACTTTCTTTTTGGATATTTGACATTTTCGGCCCTGTGTGGCTTTGCTTTGACGTAAACGTAGACGTTATTTACACACTGCTTTTACTTTTTGCTTGCTAAGTCTTCCATTTTTCTGAACTAAAACCACTGAATAATGTTGCTTGTTGACTTATGCTGCCTCTTGACATAACTTACCAAAAAACTAACATCATGAAACCAAACGTACTCATAACCAACTTAGAGCATACTATGAGCAAGTGAGCTAACCACTGAATATTTGAGATTCCTAATTGTGATGAACTGACCCAATTTAGATTAACAAGCATTACTAAGGCTGGTTTAGTTAAATTAGCACTTCTAGGGATATGTGCTATCATGTGACTTCACAGTGGGAGAACTTGGTTCAATGGATCCCAGCTATGA
The DNA here is from genome assembly GCA_947683365.1 of Euphorbia pulcherrima. Taxonomy (NCBI): domain Eukaryota; kingdom Viridiplantae; phylum Streptophyta; class Magnoliopsida; order Malpighiales; family Euphorbiaceae; genus Euphorbia; species Euphorbia pulcherrima. The sequence continues at coordinate 25,984,072 of CANTUS010000004.1, forward strand.
AACATTACAATTACAAATGATGTTTTAACAAATAAGAGCAAGTGCAACAATAAACTAGCATTTTAGAATTGAGTTCTAATTTTTACATAGGCCATTCGGTGCGAGATGATCTATCGAACATTTATTTCTATTTCTTTTTCTTTTTGTCCTAATTTTTTCTTAAATTGTCCTCGATGGCTCAATCCAGTGGACTTCTTCTTGTGCCTTAACTTTTTCCTGGACCGCTGTGAGTGGGCAACATTTTAATGGGCTAGTACGTATGGTACTGTGCACAGGGCGCTTTTAATTTAGTGTAGTTTAAAGAAACCGCGGTGTTGCACTTACTATTGGCCTCTATGAGGGTCTTTATAAGGTTAGAGGGGGGTGAATGACCCTTTTTCGAGGAATAAATAGACTTTAAACAGTCTTAGTGTGTCGTGTTCGATTATGATCCGGATGATGGATCCGGATGATGCAGTTATGACAATATAATGCGAAAAATAAAGAGTTAAATAAATCAAACACAAAGGATTTTATCTTGGTTGAGTCCCGCCTACTCTAGTCTGCAGAGTTTCCTTCCTCTGAGCTTTTCCACTAGTGGATTCCTTTCCAACTGGCAGGAATCAAGCCTTACGACTTATCTCCGAATGGTAACCCCTTCCGGATGTATGATATACCAGTAGAAGCACCAACTCCTAGCTGAGTCCTTTAGTCTTTAGTAGGATATACCACTTAGACGTCTACCCAAATCTAAGTTGAGTCCTATAGGGAGATCCCACTCAAAGCACCAACTTTAAGATATATCCTAATCTCACAACTCACCCAAGTTGGAGATCCTTACACTCTTGTTTTCACAAAGTTTTTGGTTTTAGATTTCCTTAAGTTTATAACTCACTTAGGAGTCCTTACAACAGATTTTGGAATTGTTTGATTCTTGGAGGGATTGTGATTACTGATTGCTTGAGCAAATGTTCTTATGAATAGCTTTTTCAAATAAACCAGCCAACCTTCTCAATGTATGAAGCTTCCCTTTTATAGGCTTCTTTTATGAATGTAGTAGCTATGGGTTATTGAGCTTCAGTTTTAATCTTCACCCTTGATCAGGTTGAATATGGTGTTTTTAGAGCCATTGATCAATCCATAAGACAGTAATTTGACCTGTCAAATTCTTAGGAATGAGGCTGAAAAGATGTCAGGGATCGTTTTCCTTGTATTTTAGTGTCACGCCAACTCTTATACTAGTAACTTTCTAGTGTGAGCTCCATGGGCCTCCTTATTAGTCTAGGTGAAAAAGGTTGTTGGCTTTTTCTGTCCGGTGTCAGTCCTTTTGTCCTTTTATTGAAAAAGTGCAAGCTGTCAGTTTTGTCTTGTTAATGGGGAAAGGATCTATGACTTTGTAGACCAAAAGGTGGAGGTGCTTTCGGATGTCTTCAAACTCATTTTCTCCAGATCTGTCTTCTTTTGGATGTTGATCATGAAGGATTAAAGTTTTTTTCCTTTCCAAACTTTATCCTGATAGTTCCAGTATGTGGTTAGGTGCTTGTTGTCTTCAATGGATGACCTTGTTGTTGGATCTTATTCGGATGTTTCCATTTGGATTTAGGAGTTTAAGTTTTTGTTTCTATCAAACTTGATCCGAATATTTTAGTTCAATTTTATGATCTGGATCATTGTTTCCCAACAATCTCCCCCATTTGATGGAAACAAAAAACTAAGCAAAGGGAATGGAGTACATATGAGCTAAGTACGATTCTTGATACTTAGTCATTTACAAGTTTTACTCCTCCATAGTGCTAGCATCCTAACTCCCCCAATGTTTTTGAATTCTAGCTTCTAATATTTTAATAGTACAATTTTAGATTGTACTTTAGAAGCAATTTTTCAGAAATTAGATATTCGCTATATACTTCTGTTGTTAACAATAGTTAACATCAATGAAGTGCAGGATTACAAAGATAGAGATATATAAGTGAATCTAGGTATTACAAAATTTAACATTGAAGAATAAGCTAGTTTAATTTCTTCCAGATGGTCCTGCCTCCTTTTCCTTGCCCTTGCTTGTCTCTTCCCCTTGCTGACTTTTTTACCCCTTTTTATTTTCAGCTTGAGGATCAATTAACATGTAGGTTTTGTTATCCCAGGCTTCTTGCCAAGCTTTGGAGTATATAGAGTATTCAACATTGCCTTTGCTCCTCTTATCAATGATTTGATCAACGGTTGCAAGAGTGATGTAATAGGTTCGAATGGCTTTCTTCAGTTGAGTATATGTCTATTTAATAGTAGGATGGATGTGGAGTACAAACTCTTGATCTTTCTTGTCAAAGTAAGGGAATAGTGCCTTTAGCAGAGTTATCACTCCCTTTTATCCAAAGAAGCCAGAGTCCTCTATGACTTGGACAAGATTGTGGAAGACCGGAAGGAGTTAGTTTTTTGGAAATGATGGTGCAGAGGAAGATCTGGATAATGATAAGTTATTAATTAAGGTTTGAAGGAGAGTTATCTCTTCATTGATACCTCGCCGGATGTTATGGATAGATTCCATTTGGAGCTTGACTTCTTTTGTGATTGAGGCTTTCCAGTCATTTATTATTTTCTCTAATTCGGCCAAGCTACTTACCATCTCTTCACCCATCATCCAACATCTTCTCTTGGATTTTGGGGAAAGATTCATCCAAAAAATTCTCAAGCATTTCCTGGGCTACTTGTTGGTCTATTCCTAGTTCCGTGATTGCCAGCTTGAGATCCCATTCGGTCATGAATTTTGATAAGTTTTCAAACTTGGAATCTAGGTATGCCTTGATTTAATCTGATAGCTCTGAGGAGGACGAAGTAATCTTGTCAAGCACTATTCTACAGTTGTTTGATGCCAATGTGTTGGCTTCATCAACAGTCCGGTTAGTTATTGTAATACCATCCTTAAGCTCACAGATCATTGGTTTTATTTAAGCCAAGGAGGCTTTACCAATTGCACCATGACAAGGAAAATCTAGAACTTTTCTTCTATCTTCTTTACTAAGTGCTTTATTTCTCCCAATTCGTGCTTCAAATCCAGACCAGAAGCTTGATCAAGCATTGCTTTTTCAATAGTTCTCAGATGGATGCAGATGTTTTGGAGACTCTGCTTTATATATCCTTCCTCATTCTCCTCTTGAGTAGCTTCTTTTAACAGTTTAAGTGCTACTGCAACTTAGCTTCTTTGGTACTGACACCTAGTATTCTGTTAAGGCTAACAGCTTGAAGAGGTTTATCTCCGAATGATCTGGAAGAGTCATCTCTGGATGAGCCAGAAGAACCACTATTTCCTTCTTCTTCTTCCTCCATTTCACCTGACATCTCATTCTTCTTCTTTTCAACCCTTTCCTCTGAACTAGCCTCGCCCTTAGGGTCCACTTCACAAGTGTTCCCTATGAAACCCAAACTTTGTCCCTCCTCCAGAATGAGGTTATCCGGGTTAGGCACTGGTTCCTCATATGTATTTTGATTTTTAGTGCCTAATTGGTCCTTGATTTTACCTACTGTTTCATCACCAACAGCAGGGTCAACAATAAGATAAGAGAGAGTTATGGTACGAGTTACCACACTAATTTGCGCTTGGCGTAGGATGTTTGCATCTTCTCTTCAGTCTTTATTAGGCTCAACCTCAACCCACCGGATGATAGAAAATGTCCTCTATCATCCCTACATTTTCCTTTTTAGGACTTTTGATAGCATCCCCAAGTGTGTTGGAAATATCCTCAATACCATCTACATATGCCTTTACAGGACTTTGAATACCTCCCTTAGGACTAATTTTAGTTTAAATTTAAAGCTCCACAACCAATTAATTTTCTGGCAGAGGTTCAAATCTGGGTAGAATGGGGAAAATCTCTGCTTCCAGATCCCTGGGGATTTCTTCCAGGTCTTCTAAATCAATCTGGATGGGTTGAGTGCTAGAACTGCTCCCGGGTCCTTTTACTGTGAGCTTTTTATTGATTGCAGTATTTTCCTTCATGGCTTGCCTTATCTCTTCAAACTGCGAATCATCTGGTTGTATTGCCTTAATGGATCAAGGCATATTATTGCATTTTGCAACCCTAGCCTTAGCCAATTCCTCCATCACTGCTCTGGTGGCTTCATTAATCATAATAACATTAGTCTTTTTAGCCTTCTTCTTCTAATGCTTTTGAGCTTGTACTACCTCATCAAATGCACACCCCTTTTGGGTGAGTTGCTTCTTTGGTATAGAGGCCTGACCCTGTATTTCTTCCTCATTAGACCCATGCTCCTCTGTCAACATCTCTATTATATTTCTCTTCTACTCCTTCTGATAGCCATTCCTAATCACAGTAGCAGCCACTATGATGGTTTCTCTTGCTTCCAGATTGCATACATGCTTTTTTAGTTTGTCAGCAGCTTTAATCAATCTTCCTCTCGACTTAGGCTTTTTCGTTTATTTGGCCAAGAGCTAGGTTAGAGTTTTAGCATCTTCATTATCTTCCTCATCTACTGGGACCAAAGCCAATTGTGATTGGACCTTTGACTAAGCTATTCTTGGCTTCTTAGGAGCAGGGGCAGTAGCATCAGGATTTATAGCTTTCCTTGCTCGGCTCTTCTTCTCATCTCTATGCTTTTTGGCCTTATCCTCATCCTAAGTCTCATTAAACCTTAGGTTTATAAAATTCTTATTGAATATGGCTTTTCTGTTGGTACCCTTGAATCCAATGAAGTCAATTTCAGAATCCTAGAGGATCTGGTTGATCATAGCACCATGGGAATTCCTATTATGCTTCAGCAAGTGGATTATAAGCACTAGCATGTTGACTTGTCTGCTCTCTGCCTAGTGTTGTAATACACAGTGTTGAAAATTTGACACTGTGGTTAATGATCCCTTCCAGATGAGGATCAGCTTGGCAATTGTGTGTTGTATGATCCTTGGTGCTTGTTGCCAGTAAGTGGAGAATTTTTCTCCAAAGTATCTTTCCAAAAGCCACATTTTTTTACCGTATTTCACCTTCAGTTCATCTCCATCAACATGCATTTAAACTCCACTATTCTTCATATGGGAATATTCTTTAAAGAAATCAGGAGTTATCGTGATTTCCTTACCCTGTACCTTGGTGCGGAGAGCATGAAACTTCTTATAAGCTCTTAGATTGTCATGGAACTCAATCACCAACTCTGGATATGTTGGGCAATTGATTTGGAGGAAATCCTTCAAGTGTTGATCTTCAATCAACTTAGATTAGGGATCAGTTTTGAAGAGGAAGTTGTCACCCAAATAGTCTGTAGGGACGACAGAATCATTTTCTTTGAGTTTGAGGCGTTTAAAATCTGTATCTTTCAGATCAAACTCTATAAAGATATTTTAAAATTGGAACCATTATGGGTCCTTCTAGTGTCGTGATTGCTCCCATTTGAGAGTTTAAATGAAAATTAGGGTTCTGTGTTTTGATTTTTGTCGAGTAACAGTGTTTAGTTGCTCGGTTAAGGAAGAAGGGGTTTTTGGAGGGGTTTATATAGGATTTTTAAAGTGAGGGCATCTTAGTAATTTAGATGCAGTTAAAGTTAACTAGATCAGTGACATGGCAGCCATAATTGAAGGAGAGAAGTTAATGGCATTTAGACCGGAGAATTGGAATGATTTATATTTATAATAGTTATCTTTTCACTCGTGCATGTAATAATCAATAAACGTTTGAAATTCAAAACTGGTGCAGTTAATTTTTTGTGCTTTTACAACCATTTTTCATTTCTGTCTACTGATGTGGCAGTGTTTCTTCTGGAATTGATTTTTCTTCTATGCCTCTTCTCTTTCGGATTCACTCTCTGGCCAAGGATCCGATTTGATTTTGAACTGTCTTCCGGATTAACTTCAAATTAGATTGGACATTCCAATTGACTCTCTTAACCTCCCAAATTAATCTTTACTCATTAGCTTAGTAAAGATATCTGCTCTTTGCTCATTGGTTGGAATATATACCAATATAACATCCTTCTTCATCAAATGATCTCGAATGAAATGATGCCTTATGTTGACATGTTTCATCCTACTATGGAGTACTGGATTCTTTGACACATCAATGGCACTTTTGCTATCACACATAACATCCACACATCCGGATTGAACTCCATAATCTTCTAGTTGTTGCTTGATCTAAAGAAGTTAAGCCACATAACTTCCAGCTGCCATATACTCTGCTTCTATAGTAGACAAAGCAACTGAAGTTTGCTTCTTACTGTACCATGATACTAAGCAATCTCCAGGTAAATGGCAACCTCCGAATGTACTCTTTCTCTCAAGAGTATCTCTGCCATAATATGCATCAGTGAACCCAACTTCATTGGAGCATAGTAGGTATCCAAGGAACCTTTTTACTACTTTGAGATGAGAGACCTTAGGATTGGGTTGATATCTTCCATAGTAACTGACAATATAATGTTTACTAGGCCTACTAGCTATCAAGTATATAAGTGAAGCAATCATCCCTCTATAGAGCTTTTGATCAACATCTTCACCTGTACAATCCTTGGATAGGACTATATTGGATCCTATTAGAGTGGACATAGGCTTGCTCTTGTCCATTTCAAACTTCTTCAAGATCTTCTTATTGTACTTGGATTGGTTAATGAAAATCCCATCCATAATTTGCTTGATTTGTAATCCAAGGAAGAAATTTAGTTCTCCTATCATGGACATCTCAAATTCCTTTTGCATTTGAGAGCTGAATTCTTCACACATCTTTTCATCAGTGGCTCCAAATATGATATCATCCACATATATTTGGACTAGAATGATATCACTTTTCTTCATCTTGATGAAAAGACTCATATTTGCTTTGCCACAGATAAACCCTTTGGATATGAGGAATGTAGTGAGTCTCTCATACCAGGCTCTTGGTGCTTGCTTCAATCAATAGAGAGCTTTCCTCAGTTTGTAGGCATGATCCGGATGCTTTTAGTTTTCAAATCTAGGTGGTTTCTTGACATATAGTTTTGCCTGGATAACTCCATTAAGAAATGCACTTTTGACATCCATTTGGAATAATGTGAATTCCATGAATGATGCAAAAGCACATAGAATCCACATTGCTTCCAGTCTTGCTATAGGGGAAAAGGTTTCTTCAAAATCAATTCTTTCTTGCTGGTTGTATCCTTAGGCAACCAATCTTGCCTTATTTCTTACCATGACTCCGGATTCATCTAGCTTGTTCTGGAATACCTATTTGGTGCTAATGATTGACTTTCCCTTTTGTGGTGCCACTAGATCAGATACATCATTTCTGGTGAATTAATCTAGTTCTTCCTGCATTGCCATCATCCAACTTTCATCTCCTTCAGCATCCTGAAATTTTTTTGGCTCAATGAGAGAGACAAAAGCAGCATGACTCATCATCCTATTGAGTTATCCTCTGGTTCTGACTGGATTTTGGACATCATCCAAAACAGCTTCTACTGGATGATTTCTATGAATGCGGATCTCCCTATGTAAGCCTTCATGTTGAACTGGGACCTTTTCAACCTCTGATTTAACCACTCCTTCTTTGCCTTCATTGAAGTTAATCTATTGTGGATTGAGATTTACTTGTTGTACTTTTGGATCAAAGGATATTCCTTCATCTTCTTCTTTGTACTTCTTTATTTGGAATGAATTAGGAACTTTTGCATCCTTCTTTTCTCTAGAGTTTTAAACCTCATGAACTGGATCTTTCGGAGTGGAACTCTTCTTTCTTGCAGGGTTAGTCTCATTGAAATCTACATGTATAGACTCTACCATAGTTTGGGTTCGTTTATTGAAGACTCTGTAAGCCTTATTATATGTTGAGTAGCCAAGGAAAATTGCTTCATCAGATTTAGGATCAAATTCTTCTAGTTGCTCTCTGTCATTTAGGATTTAGTATTTACATCCAAATGCCTTAAAGTACCATATTTTGGGTTTTCTTCCCATCTATATTTCATATGAGGTCTTTTCTATGGTCTTTCTAATGAGAGCTCCATTCAAAATATAGCATGTTGTGTTCATGGCCTCACCCTAGAAATTTTTTGGCAAATAATTCTCACTAAGCATTGTTCTAGGCATCTCGACTATAGTCCTTTTTTTTTCTTTCAACAACTCCATTCTGTTGAGGAGCGTGAAGGGTAGAGAAGTTATGTTTAATGCCCTTTGAGTCACAAAAATCAGCAAAATGCTTATTTTTGAACTCACCACCATTATCACTCTGGATGTATGCAATACTTATGCCCTATTCTACTTCTAGCCGGATGGATGTTGTTGAGATTGGTCAAAGGCTTCATCTTTGCTTGCTAGCAAGTGAACCCAGGTATATTGAGAATAATCATCCACAATAACCATGGTGTATTCTCTTCTACCCACACTCAATAGTTTGATTGGAGCAAAGAGATCAATATGCAAGAGCTCAAGTACTCTTTTGGAAGGAATGTAGGAGATGGAAGGGAAACTTTTCTTATGTTTTTTACCTATTGACATGCAGTGCATAGATGATCCTTATCAAAAGCAACCTTAGGTAAACCCACTACTAATTCCTTTCTGGCTAATTTGGACAGGAGGTTCATGCTAACATGTCCGAACCTCCGGCGCCATAGCATGATTCTTCTTCTTTAGACACCAAGCATATATTCTTTTTCTCATTTTTAATTGTTAACAAAATAGACATTATTGACTCTAGGCGCATAAAGAATAAGTTGATTGGAATTACTATCATAGATTGAGCAGCCTCCGGAATCAAATGTGACTTTTCTTCCTTTGTCACAGAGTTGGGCTACACTTAGCAAGTTGAATTTCAGTCCATCAACTAGTGAGACATCTTTTATCTTTAATTCAGATCCAATGGTTCCATGTCCAATGATCTATCCCTTTTGATTATATCCGAAGCTTACTTTACCTCCCTTCTTCTAGGCTAGTGTGATGAAAGCCTTCTTATCACCTATCATATGCCTTGAGCATCTGCTATCAATGTACCAAGTGTGTTGATCTACTACAGATCTAAGGCGTACTTGCAAAATAGATCAAGTGGGTTTGGGTACCTAATCCGATTTGGGTCCTTCCAGGTTAATAACCATCTCAGCCCAAGGATTAACATCATAATAACCAATTTTCAATGTACATAATTTAGTAGTATGATTGTTTTTCCCACAAAACCTACAACCTACAATGGATTTGTTCTGTTCCTGCTTCTTTTTAATATAAAGATCTTCCTTCCCATAGTTCCCTCTATGTCCAGGTTTTTGTACACTGGTAGATGGTCCGATATGTATCCGTAAGCAGGTTGGAGGTGCAACTTCTACTGCACAATTTCTTCTTTGTTTGGCAGGTTGTTGATTGTAAACCACTTTAGCCTTTTCCTTTTGAGCAGCAGTATATCTTTGGGCTTATGGATGCCTACTAACCTCCTTCACCTTTTGATTATGATACCTTGGATTTTCTTTGGCACCTTAAGATTGATTTCTTAGTGTAGCTTGCCTTGGGTTTTTCCTTATTTAAGGAGGATTAGGTCTCCATCCGGATGCTCCTTCATTAGGGCTATTTCTCTATCCAGCCCATGCAGATTAGCACTTAGCATTTTCACTTGATTCTTAATATAGTTCTCCTCAACTTCATCAATGTGCTTGCTGTTTTCATCAAGTTGACATCTTGTACCAATGCTTCATTATCTTCGGCAATCTCTAACACTTGTCTTCTTAAGGACTTGATTGCTTTTGTATTCTTATTTACACTCTTGAACATAATAGATAAAGCTCTAGCAAGATCAAAGTTAGAAGCAGAATTAGAATAAGAGTTTACCTTTGCATTGTATCTTGCTTAGAGATATTCTTTTTGGCCATGAATACACAGTTGGCAGTCCATTCTTTGTATGTTGAAGATGAGCTGCTACTTTCTTCACTATTGCTCTAGGTAGCCACCATTTCCTTCTTCTTGAAGTTCTTGGTTTTCTTAAGCTTGGGGCATTTTGTTCTGAAATGACCTTTCTCTCCACATTCAAAGCAGACAGCTTCTTTTTCCGGATCCTTCTTTTCTTCTAGATTCTTTCTAGGCCTATCTCTTCTAGATATGCCTTCTCTTGGTTTTTGGGATTCATTCTTTCTTGGTTTCCTTCTATCTTTTTTTTGTATAAATCTACTGAGCTTTCTAGTTAATAGGGTAAGTTGTTCTTTGGTGCTCAGTGATTCAGTGATTTATTCTTCTTCTCCATATGAAGTTGATCCGGTGGATTCTGCCTTCAGGCCTTTTCTCCTATTGGCTATATCTCTCTAGGGGATAGCTTTTGAGTCAAGAGATTGCTAATAAGCTTATCATAACTATAAACATTTAAGTCATAAGCTTCCTCAATGGCAGCTTTTTTGCTATCCCACTCCTTAGTGAGACTCAGGAGCACCTTTTCCACCATTTTAACTTCAGAAACTTCCTTTCCAAACCTCTTCATCTCATTCACTAGAATGGTATATCTAGTGTTCATGCTACTGATTGATTCTTTTGGCTCCATCTTGAAGGATTTGAGTTTTTGCTGGAGAAGATCAATCTTTTCTTCTTTCACTTTACTTGTTCCTTTATAGGTTTCCTCCAGCTTCTCCCAGATCTCCTTTGGAGTCTCACATACGAATATCCTATTGAATTCTATTGCACTAAGAGCACAAAAAAGCATGTTAATAGCATTAGTGTTTTCATGCAACTTTTTAAAATCCTTCTTATCCTATAAGCGTGATGGCTTTCGGGTGATCATACCCTCTACTTCACAAGTAGGCTTATATGGGCCATCTTTTAATAAATAACCATGCTTGCATGCTTTATGATTGGGTGAAGTTCTTTATCTGGTTTTTCCAGAATGTGTAGTGTTCACCAGTGAAGAGTGGAGGACGGGTAATAGACATACCCTCAGAAAGGAGCAGTGAGTTTTGGAAACTCATTTTGATTCTTGGATCAAAATATATGGACCTTTAGCTCGAGAATGTTAGATCTCTAGTTTGACCACTAGCTCTCATACCACTTGTTGGTTCCTATGAGGGTCTTTATAAGGTTATAGGGGGGTGAATGACCCTTTTTCATGTAATAAATAGAGTTTAAATAGTCTTATTGTAGCGTGTTTGAGAATGATCCGGATGATGGATCCAGATGATGCAGTTATGATAATATAACGCAAAAAATAAAGAGTTAAAGATATTTAACAAAAAGGATTTTATCTTGGTTAAGCCCTACCTACTCTAGTCCCCGATGTTTCCGTCCTCCAAGCTTTTCCACTAGTGGATTCCTTTCGAACTCACAGGAATCAAGCCTTACAACTTGTCTCCAGATGGTAACCCCTTTCGGATGTAGGATATACTACTAAAAGCACCAACTCCTAGCTGAGTCCTTTAGTCTTTAGTAGGATATACCACTTAGACGTCTATCCCAAATCTAAGTTGAGTCCTACAGGGAGATCCCACTCAAAGCACCAACTTTAAGATATATCCTAATCTCACAACTCACCTAAGTTAGAGATCATTACACTCTTGTTTTCATAAAGGTTTTGGTTTTAGATTTCCTTAAGTTTATAACTCACTTAGGAGTCCTTACAACAGATTTTGGAATTGTTTGATTCTTGGAGGGATTGTAATTACTGATTGCTTGAGCAAATGTTCTTGTGAATAGCTTTTTCAAATCAACCAGGCAACCTTCTGAATGTGTGAAGCTTCCCTTTTATAGGCTTCTATCATAAATGTAGCCATTATGGGTTGTTCAAATTGAGTTTTAATCTTCACCCTTAATCAGGCTGAATGTGGACCTTTCGGAGCTGTTGATCAATCCATTAGACAATAATTTAACCCATTTGAATTCTTGGGATTGAGGCTGAAAAGATGTCAGTGATTGTTTTCCTTGTATTTTAGTGTCACGACAAATTTTATACAAGCAACTTTTTGGTGTGAGCTCCACGCGCCTCCTCATTAGTCTAGGTGAAAAATGTTAGCTTTTTCTGTCCAATGTCAGTCCTTTTATCCTTTTTCTGAAAAGTGCAAGCTGTCACTTTTGTCTTGTTCATGGGGAAAGGATCTTTGAATTTGTAGACCAAAAGGTGGAGGAACTTTTCTCATTTTCTTTAAGTGTGAGTCTTCCAGATGTCTTTAGACTCATTGTCTTCGGATCTGTCTTCTTCCGGAGCTAGTGTAATCAGTTCTTTCGGATGCTCATCTTAGAGGATTAAAATTTGTTTCCTTCCCAAACTTTATCCTGATAGTTCTAGTATGTGCTTAGGTACTTGATGTCTTCAATGGATGACATTGTGGTTGGATGTTATCTGCATGTTTCCATTTGAATTTAGGTGTTTAAGTTTTTGTTTCTTTCAAACTTTATCCGGATATTTTAGTTCAATTTTATGATCCAGAACATTGTTTCCCAACATTTACTATATGTGTGCCTCTTTTATAATAAAAATGCAAGATTTTATTAAAGAGAAAAATTATTTTATTATTTTTCACATGAACTTTCTGAGTTTGAAAAACATGGCTTTTTATAAGCCAAAAAATGTGATTATATTTAGAAATATATTTACATATTTTGCTGAGCGAAGATATATTAAAAATAAAGCATTTTACTTTATTTTAAAATAAAATAGAGTTGCCACCCGGTTCAGCTCCACTGGGAATTGTGGTATACCGATCTGAAATGGGATTTTTATACCAGAAAGAAATTGAGATTCTAAGTTCGGACATGATAGGTAATCATATTATTCAAATCAATTGGATTAATTTTGGAATTTTGGGATGCGTGGTAATTTCTGTATTATAATGGCTTTATTTAAGAAATAAATTCAAGAAATAAAATATGCATTATAATGGCATAGTAAATCGATATTCGCTACTGAATATTCGGCAAAGTGACGGCAGCAATTGGGTTTTGGCCCAAAAACTGGAATAGAGTTTCCTTACATTCTTGATGATTGTTCGTACCTACGAGCTTATTTACACATATTATAGTTTAAGTGGTACTAGCGGCTCACTTAAGCAGGGATAAGAAATGCAATGTGGAATAATAAAAGTAATAAAATGAGTTTTGAAGTTGGGCTTAAAGCCAATTACCCTCAGTTTACCTTTTCGTCTGTCTAGGATGAGTTGAGAGCTGGTGCAGGACCAAAGTTGTCAAAGTGCATGGTTTGATTGGAAAATAGGTTTAACCCAAGTTATGACTACAGTTTTGGATTATTCCCAAAGGATATGCGAGATTTTTAAATAGTTAAGTCATTTTTAAACCAAAGATCACTGTGAGATCTTGAACTAAAAAGACCGAAAAATGCATTTATACTGAATGTTGGTGATAAAGCTCGAGTTTGGGAGTGTTTTGACAGAGTATCGGGGCTTTTAGGACTCCCAAAACAAAAGGGGACGAATAGATTTTTCTTACCTATTTCCGCCTCTTTTCAAATTGGAGGTGAAGTCCTCTATTTATAGAGGGGTGGTAATTAGCCAGAGGGCTAATTACCTATCTAACAAGATCTTATTTTAATCCTATAAATCCTTGCCAGATCTCGGTAAGATTTGATTTTTTTAATGTAGATAGGTAATTACCCGATGGGATGATTACCTATGTTCGACCGAATTTTGACTCTTTGATTTTTTAGTAGAAAATGCTAAATCAAAGCTTCCCTGGAATGTGGATTTTTGAATTTCCAATTTTGGATAATGATTCGGTCCTTTTTGGCTCTTTTGTCTGATCATTGAATGAAATACGCATAATTTCTCATTGGGCCAGAACGGACCTATGTTAATAGTTTGCCCCTCGCATACATAAATTTCGTGCCAGAAATTTTGTCATATCCGAAACAAATAAAACAATGTGTGTGTGGAATGCAATGAGTTAAAATATTTTTAATTGACAAATTTTGAAAAAATATATATTTTTCCCCTACGATTAAATATTTATGAATGAATTGCATGAGATTAAAATTGACCGGGGGTCGAAATAAATATTTTCGGGTGCTTAATGCATGAATGACTGTGTAAAAACAACTTTTAGGTTCGCTCGTTTTATAACCAATGTAGAAAATGGATGAAATATGCAAAATTGCAAAAATTCTCAAAATACGCGTAATTAGCCGGCAGACTAATTACATATGTGACAGTAACTTTTATAGTTATTATGCATTTATGCGTTCAACAGCTCGCTAGGTATTCAGCTAGTGGGCTAATTATGCATGTAATTAACCGACGGGCTAATTACTTGCGGCTATAAAAATAGCAGCTTGCCCCTCATTTTCTCCACACCAAGATTTCTCTTCTTCCTCTCTTGCGAAGTTTGCTTCCTTGTTTCAGAAATTTTTCCTTTCTAGCAATTCTCGATGATGATTTCTTTCATCTTCTTCCCTTTTCTACCCCTTTTACTTCAAATTTGTGGGGTCTTCATGCGGTACGAGCTTCACAATGTCTGCTTGGATTTGCCAGCCGTCCAAGTGACTACTTGCAATGTGGTTATCGATGGCCAACAAGTGAAACTTTTTGATGTTCCGGCCGAGGCACTATACGAGCTTCCATCGACCTGGATGTATCATGGGATCGCTCTTGGGGATTTTATTCCGCCTGCTTTGAAGTCTTCTGATCATCTTTCTCAAATTTTCGTAAGCCTTATCGCCACTTTTATTTTAATTTTTATTATTTTTCATTTATTTTTACTTTTATCATGCTTTTATTTGTCATTTATTCATTTATTTCCATTATTTATTTTATTGCTTTTTAATCATGTCGTGAATTTATTAAACGCAATGACTTTTCGATAATCCTGTGATTTATCGAAAACTGGTGTATGATTAGTGTGCGTTCATTATTTCTGTAGGTCACTGGCCATGAGGGTGATAGAATTTTCCACTTTTACAAGTGGGACAAGGTATTATCCCCCGATGCAAAAACCATCATTGACGGGACATCTTTGGGGAGCAGGGGCGGACCAAGGATTGGTAATTAGGGGGGTTGAAATAAATTTTTTTGCCTCAAACTTGGGACAAATTGTGTTAAGTTAATATTATAGTAGTCCTCTTCTGATGCTTTTTTAATTTATATATTTGATTATAAAAAATTGATTTACAATATAATTTTATTGTTCAATTAGAATTGAGTTTTTAATATAAAAATAATAAATTGCGTGTTTTACTCTTCCAATAAAAAAATCATCACTTGAAAATAATACATATCCAATTCTAAAAGAATGAAAAATATATGTATGAAATGAAAAACAATAGTTTGTGAAGGGAAGGATTTGAACTTGGGCCACTAAGCCAAAACGTACAAGGGATCAACCAACTGAACAAGAGCTTAACTGTTTCAAATAATCAACCATAATATACTAATACTTAACATTCAGGGGACCTAGGCCACCTTTCTCTTTCACCTGGGTCTGCCCTTGTTGGGGAGGATGGTGAGGAATTTCAAGTACGTGAGATCCCGTAGGTATCCATACATCCCAGCTGGTACTTCCACCCACATCTTAAGCAGATGGTCTGATACTTCCCATACTTTTCATTTCTGTTGTGGGGATTACACTATCACTCCACTACATTACTACACCATCATAGGTCTTCCTTGCCATAGTAGCGTGATTGATTTCAATGCCTGCTTCACTTATGATAGCTATAATATGGAGACCATTGAGGCTTTGATTGGCTATTCTAGGGATAAGCCCGGGCGAGTTTCTTGTGAGAAACTAATGACCTTTTGGACTACTAGGGATAGAAGGCACTTAACTTCTGCTTACAAGGCTAGAGCCTTTACGGCTGCTACTTTGTCCTGGTTGTGCTTTCCCCCTAGGGGTTCTATTGTTAATCTCCACATTCTATCCACTTTGATCAATCTGACCCACTTTGATGAGTATGCCTGGGGCTGAGCTACGCTAGGTCATTTATATTAGGCCCTTGATCAATGTGTGAGGAACAAGAATGGCAAGTTCAAATCTTGAATCTAGATTGTCTATATAAGGGCCTGACTCTCTTTTTCCTCTTTTTGAGCATTCTCACTTCTATTTTTACATTCTAACTTTCTTTGACTTTTTGCAGATCTGGTTTTTTGAGATGGGGAATCTTCCAAGGATCTATTTGGTGCAAAGTGGTAGCTATTCGCTTTGTCCTTGTTTACCACACTATTGGTGCGGTTGGGAGATTGAGTATCCTTCTTCTCTTTCTATCTGCCACCGTACTCTGTCATCGAAGCATGTACACTTCTCAACATTTTTTGTTTTCTCACTTTTGCTATATCTTCTACAATCGTTGTATCAATGCATGGTTGCTTTTCCCCTTTTTAGATACAGACACAACCTTGAGGGCACGAGCTTCACTAGCTAGAGATCATGAGATTAGCTGGGGAGGCCTTGAATACCCAGTTGATTTTAGAGACTCCCTTTTCCTTGGAGTGGTACCTTGGGGAGCGTATCCAGGGTTGGCATCTTCCTCCCACATTGCATTCTATTTATCTAGATGTGTCCCAATGGATTTTCTGGCCTCGTAGCTCACCTGACTTTGCATGATTAGCTTCTAATGGCTTACCCAGCGCCTTCCTGGAGAGGATTGAGGGGTTTGAGGACTTTTGTCATTTGAAACTGCTCGAATGGCTAGAGATAAACCCTACTCCCATCAAGCCTCAGATAGATAATCATACTCCGCCTGAGGGTGATGCTCCTTCGACTTCTGCCACTAGTAGGTGAACTAGATCTGGTTCTGATCTTTCTTATACTTGGGTTTATCATCATAATATGAGGTGGATCAATCACTCTTAGGTGGAGACAAACTATTCCGTGCCTTTTGGCATCCATCCTTCCGAGGCTTATTGCATCTGGGTCACGAGTACTTGTGGGCTTGCAACCCTTGAGGAGAGGCTTATCGAGACTAAGAGACTCCGTATATTCTTTGAAGATCATTGAGCTTGCCATTATGTGCCTTTTTTCTTCATAGGAGAATAAAGGCTTTGGGACACGTTGTTTGCCTTTATGGTTTCCATTTCCTGTTTGTGATGCACTTTATGTATAATAAGGACGAAAAATGCTATTCGAATGTGTGTTTTATTAAACAATTCACAGTTTCCATTTAATGCACTCATGCAGTATTTTTAACATGAATGCAGTGCTATAAAAGATATTACTTGAATAGGAAGGACAAATGGTATTTATTCCCGAGAAATGCCCATCATTGCCTAAGGTTCCGAATGGATTTTACCTTGGGCCTCACTCTTTTATTTTGGAGTCTTTATTTTTGCTCAAGAGCCCTTACTAGCTTTTGATAGACATTTTTTCTTTTTTCATTTTTCTTTTTTTCACACGAGATAGCAATTCAGCTTGTCACGGTTCACTGGATTCACAAATTTGTTGTCGTCTAGAAAAGAGATTTTAACTGCCCCTTTACTGAGAGTCTTCTGTACTACATATGGTCCTTACTAGTTTGGTTAGAACTTCCCTCGAGCATCTGTGTGCATCTGACACAATTTTTTAAAGGCTAGATCACCTATTCTCAGTTGTTAATCTTGCCTTTTGACTTTACGATTGTAAGCTCTGGCCATGCGCTGTTGGTATAACTGTAGATTCTCCAATGTTGTTAATCATTTCTCATCGATCAAAGTCAATTCTTCATGTCTTGCCTTTTCCCATTCATCTTCGGGAAGTCTCGCTTCAAGGGCTATGCACAAAGACTTGATCTCTATTTGAATGGGTAAAACTACATCCATTCCTTAGATGAGAGAGAAAGGAGTCTAGGAGTTTTGATGCTGGTTATGTATCGCCACAAGGCATAAGGCAAACAGTCGACCCAATCTTGGCAATTGGCGATCATTTCGGAGAGGATCTTCTTAATGGCCTTATTAACTGCTTCTACTGCTCCATTGGCTTGAGGGAGATAGGGTGAAGAGCGATGATGCTCTATTCCATCCTTCTCAATAAGATCAACTATTTCTCCTTGGAACTGTACACCATTGTCACTTACTATATGATGAGGAATGTCGTATCTAGCAAAAATATGTTGTTGAATAAATTGAGTCATTTTCTTAGCCGTGATGCTTGTATATGATTCTGCTTCAATCCATTTGGAAAAGTAATCGACCACCACTCTAATGAAGTGATGTTTGTTGGTCAAAGATGGTTGTATTTCGCCAATGATATCAATTGCCGAAGTTAAGAATGGCAAAGACGTTGTCAAATTTTGGAAGGTCGTTGGGGGCAAGTGACTCACATCTCCATATATCTGACAGGCATGGCAAGCCTTTGCTTCTCGAATACAGTCAGCTAACATCGTTAACTAGAAGTACCCCCATCCTTTGAATTTTCTTGGCCATCATGATGCCATTCATATGTCGACTATAATCTCCTAAATGTAATTCTTTCATTACCTTCTCTACTTCTTGTTGAGTCAAACATTTTAACAGCAAACCTTTAGATGACGTTTTAGACAGATCTCCCTTAATTCGGCAAAACTACACAGTGAGCTTTCTCGGCGCATTCTTGTCGGAATCCGTAGCTTTGGTTAGGAATTCACCATTTTCTAGGAATTTGATGATGTCAAAGTACTAGGGTTCTTCCTTATCCATGATGCCTTCTATTATACAGACATAGTACGGGGATCGAGTTGTGTCCATAATAAGGGGTTTGATTAGCTGTTTTTGAGGCCCTTCTCACATAGAGGCTAGAGTGGCCAACACATCTGCCATCAGGTTCTCCTATCGGGACATATGACAAAATTCGTATTTGCTGAACATTGTGGCTTTCCTCCATATGGCCTCTAGGTAAGGCCTAGGGATTCCTCCTTCAGTCTCTAGTCTCCCGTGATGTGTTTTATGACCATAGCCCAATCTTCAATAATCTTCACTTTGTCCGCTCTAAGAGTGACTAGAGCAGACATTCTAAATAGACAGGCTTTATATTCTACCCCATTATTTGCGGAGAGAAATTCTAATCACTTTGACAAAGGTATGAGTCCTCCATCTGGTGTAATAATGATAACTCCCAAGCTAACTCCTCGCTTGTTAACAGCACCATCAAAGAACATGATCCATTTTTTAGGGTTTTCTGTAGTTGCTGCAAAACATTTGTCAAGGAACTCCAGGTTTTCTAGTTCTCCTTCCTTGAGCGGTTGATCTGCTAAGAATTCAGCCACTACTCTTCCCTAGATGGTCTTCTTAGTGACATACTCAATATCAAATTCTAATAGCAATAAGAGCCACCTTGCGAGTTTTCTGGTTAGCGAGGGAGTCTGGCATAAATACTACATCGGATCCACTTTTACGACCGCTTGAATCCTGTAAGATTGGAAGTAATGTCTTAGTTTCTTGGTGAGCCAGACCATGGCAGCACATGTTTTCTCTAGGATGGTGTATGGAGTCTCGTACTCCAGTAATTTCTTGCTGAGATAAAAAACTACATGTTCCTTCTTATCTTCGTGCTCCTGAACTAGTATATCTCCTATAGACATTTCTTCTACTGCCAAATAGAGAATGAGTGGCTTTTTGAGAATTGATGGCTTTAGCATAGGGGGTTTCATTAGGTAAGCTTTGATCCTATCGAAAGCCTCTAGTCATTGGCCATTCCATTCTCTTGGTTGTTGTTTCCTTTAGAGATTGAACATAGGATCACACATGGCAGTTAATCGTACTATAAAGTAGCTGACATACTGTATGGACCCCAAGAAGCTTCTCACTTCTTTCTCAGTATTTGGTTCATGCATTTTTCTGATGGAGTTGGCCTTATTGGGGATCCATTTTTATGTCTGTTTTGCTAACCACAAGCCCTAGTTATTTGTCCGATGTGACACCGATTATACAGTTCTTTGAGTTAAGACAGAGATTGAATTTATCAATTTTTTTGAGGAATCGTTCTAACACAGCTGGTTGTTCCTCTGGCGTGGTGGATTTCACAAGCATGTCATCCATATAGACCTCAATTTCTTTGTGGATCAAATAATGTAGTAATGTTGTGACTGCTCGTTGGTAGGTTTCCCTAAAATTTTTGAGCTCGAAAGGAATCACTCTAAAACAACAGGTTCCCCATTCTAAGATAAATGCAATTTTGAACTTGTCTATTACGTTCATATGGAGATGGTGGTTGCCAGAGAACCCATCCATAAAGGAATACATGGCCGCTCTTGCCACGCCATCTACTAGAATGTCAATATGTGGAAAGGGAAAGTCATGCTTAGGGGTAGCTTTGTTCAAGTCTGTAAAGTTGACACAAACTCTGACGTCGCCAATTTTCTTAGGTATAGGGACTACATTGGATATCTAAGTGAGATACTCAACGACCTCTATGAAATTAGCCTTGATCTGTTTGGCTACTTCTACTTTGACCTTTTCAGCCCATTCTGGGAGCATCCTCCACATCTTTTGTTTTACTAGTTGTATCTTTGGGTTTGTGGGAATCTTGTGCTCTCTGATGTGTCGATCATGTCCTCACATGTCCTCGTGAGACTAAGCGAAGGCTAAAACATGATTTTTTAATATTTTTATTAATTCTCTCTCTTGCTCGATGGGCAGTTGATTAGAACTGTATACCATTCTTGGATCAACTTTTGTATTTAAGTTAATTTCTTTTGTAATATCATTATTAATGTTAAAGATGATAGTTGAATGCTGGAATGGATGCATGGAATCATAATCAGAAACACAATCCAAATAAGCTAAGTTCTTCATCTTATTATCATCATAAAATACATTATTCATTTTAAACATATTGGAAATGGAAATAAAAGACTCATCTTGATCAGTAGGGTCTTACTTTGCAGCAAATGATTCTTCCATAGCAGCTAGCTTCAGCAGGATGTCCTCATCGTCTTCATCTTCTGTCTTTGCCTTTCCCTTCATGGCCTTGACCATGTCCATGACGGTCGGGGCTCAAGCAACCTCCCTTGTTCCTTACTTCCTCCACTATCTTAAGTTGTGCTTGGAGGTGTTTGGTTAGAGTGTTGAGGATTTCCTCTTCTTTACTCAGCTTCTTTATCCTCTTTGGATGCACCTGTTCATCGAGCTTGGTCTGATCAAGAATTGCCCCAACATTTGGCTAATGACTTGCTTTCTTCTTCATACAAGCAATAGAGCTTTTACCATGCTTGCCATAGTCGACTACATCTAACAAAATCTCAAATCCCAGAACTGTCCTCCTGTGATGAGTAAGAGGTTCAGGTTTTCCATTGTAGGGTTGCTCTGACTTCTTCTGAAAAACTGTCTTGTCGGAGATTCTTCTAGTGCCTTTATAATCGAGTCATGTAGGTTTCTGTTCTCCTGCCCCTATATTAAAAGTTGGCAATCCCTGCTCATGGGCACCTAGTCCTTTTAACTTTGAATCCAAGGGCCCCAATGCACTTCTAGTAGCCTATTTAATCATTTACTGATTGTGGCTATGGTAAACCCTTTCATATGGCTTTCTTCTATCTTCAGCACTACCACCACTAATGCTTCATCAGCCTTTAGAGTGATGATCTTTCCATGGAATAGGATTTTGATTTTCTAGTGAAGAGTGGATAGAACCCCTCCTATAGCATGAAACTATGGTCGTCCAAGCAGCATGGTGAAAGCCACTAGGATGTGTATAGCTCTAAAGAGCACGATAGATGAGATTTTTTCGATAGTAACTTCGGCTTCAAATGTACCAATGACGGTTCTCTTGGAATTTCCATAGGCCTTATTGATCGTTGTGGATCTCTTCAAGTTCCTTTCGATTAGTCCTAGGATTGGCAGAATATCCTTAGCATATACATTTAGCAATGAGCAGTCGTCGACCATTACACATGACATGATACATCTAAAAACACTCACCTCCAAGTAAAGAGCCTTATAGTGGTGAATGTACTCATCCAATAAATCAAAGCTTGAGAAAATAATATTGGCGATAACAATACTGGTATTAGTGTCAAGTAGCATGCAAACTTATTCTAGCAATGCCAGGGGAGACATTTCAATTTCCATCAGCTTTTTCACGATGGCAAGCCTATGATCTTAAGAACCAAGGAGAAGGTCCTAGATGCTCATCTTAGTAGTGGTAGCCTTTAGCTGGTCTAGAATCAGACTTTCCATCTGTTCCTAGGACTTAACAAAAGTAGGAGTACCAGAGGCTCTATTCTTGGCATAGCAGGGGCCACTAACCTAGTGATTTTCCCTCCCCTATGATCGGACTAACAACCTGGGTAGGTGAGTTTGTTGTTTCAAAGACTTCAAACTCGTCAAAATCTTCATCAAGTGGTATTTCTACTAAGCCAATTAACTTGTTCGTGGAAGATGGCCCTTTGGTGTTAAAGGGCCACTATATAAAGGGGACTTTTTTAGGCTGTCTTCCCCAAACAATAGGGTTCTCCGATAAGATTTGGCATAGGATGGGGTTGCAGTCTTGCCTAATCATGTAAATAGACAAGCAAGCCCCATCAGTTAGATCTTGATCATTATCGCATTTGGTTGATTCTTTTGGTTTATCAGAGCGCTTATTTAAGTACCGAGGATATTCCTTGGCGAATTTCATTGATGGAAGGTAGATGGCATTAGTTGCTTTCCATTCCCAATATAATAGTGGGTTTCCATGTTTATCCAGCTTAGGAGTTGCATCCTCTATTGGGTCTACCCAGGTGAAGTAATTGATGAATTATCTAGCTAGATTATTCCAAAACGACTTTTAATAAGATATCAGCCCCTCATACAAGACGATTGCTTTCTCTTAGAGGATCAAGCAGAACCTTTCGGGCTAATGCATATAGTGAATGTACCCATCATTCATCATCTGCACAAATTCACAAATGTGAAAGTGTGGCGTTGTGTTTCAATTGTAGAATATGGGATAAACTTCCCTCAAGTCCGGACTTTAGATCAGATAGCTAGCTCGAGCCAATTTGTTTTCTGCATTGATTCTCTCCACGATGTACTCCTAAGAAGGTTCTTGCCCCTCATCTCAGATCATATAAATGAAGTGCTCACTGCCTGATTCGATGTCTATAAAGTCTCCTAAATCATCACTTACCATAGACTATAAGGTGCTTAAGGAGTCATGCTCTAAAGACGAGGCATAGCTCTCAGCTCCGTCATAGTCAACTTTTATATCATTAAGGGAGGGAGCCTCATATTCGAAATTGCCTGGTAGGTGGTTTAGTTTATCATCTAAAATGATCTCAGGTTCGTACCCCACTTCACTTTCATTTTCATGATCCGACTCATTGGAATCCTCGAATTCTTCTACTTCTTCATCTGAATCATTAAAAGGTTGTGGTTTGAAGACCCAATTTGGTGCTTGCTAAATTGGCACATCGTTATCAAAATCTTCCTCAGGGTCTTCCTTAGGGTCTCCCTCACAGTCTTCCTTAGGGTCTTCCTCAGAGTCCTCCTTAGGGTCTTCCTCAAGGTCTTCCTCAGAGTCTTCCTCAAGGTCTTCCTCTATTACATTCCCTACTACATTTACTCCAGCCCTAACTCCTTTGATAGCTATGCGAAGGTTGGAGATCATGCCTTGCATATTGGCAAATGTCTCTTCTACATGGGCACTATATGCCGTAATATTCATACAGACCCCTTCAAATGGATTGCACAGCTTGATGCACACTTGGTCTCTACAGTTCATTTCCGACACCATATTTGCATGGGGCTTGGTAAATAGGTCTTGCACTACCTCATCCAGGTTAATGTTGAGATACCTTTACCGGTCCCCGTGATTACTCCAAGCTTGTTCAGGATCATATAGCTCTTAATTTCCAAGGGGTGTCATCCCGGAAGAACTTTCAAATTTGAATAGATTCATCCCAACATAGTTGGGACTCATGTAATTTTGGGGAATATAAATAGAGGGCCATAAAGGAGGAACATCATGCCAACCAGTGTTACGTTGATCTACTTGAGGCTTTAACTACAGCAAAGCGCATCTAGGTGCAACTAAGAAGCCATGAAGTAGTGGAGGAAAGATCTCTTCATATAGTACAAATTCTAATAGCCTTCCATTGGCATTATATTATACCGATCCATAGCAGGACCTTCCAAGAGGTGAGGGAATTGAGGTGGAAAACCCATCATGGCAATCTTTCATTCATACATAAATCGGAGGGATTATTCTATATATTCATTCAAGTCAGAATCTCCTCAGAATATGAGGTGTGCTGGCACTTGATACTATTCCAGCCCTTCCCTCCTCATTCTCAAGACATATTGGTCAACCATGTAGATAATGTCCATATTGTCGAAAATCATATTATCCCCGCATCCTGGGTCATGTCCGAAATTATCCATGATGTCTATACCATGCTCCTCGGCCTTCACCTAAACATTGATGGCATTTGCCATGGCCTCAAAGTTAGGTAGAGGACTAGTCTGCATTCTTGAATTCTTTGCGGGCTCCTTTATTCTCCCATTAGCTATCATCTGCTATAAATCCTTCAGTAGACAGGTGCATTCATCAGTATGATGCCCTTGGTCACGTGATAGGCATAAAAAGTTATCTCTATTTAACGTAGTAGGTGGAGTGAGGTTTGATGCTTTGAAGCTGGTCAGACTTTCTCAGTTTCATGAATATCTGTGATAGTGACTCCACCCCTGAGGAGATGGAATGATGAGTTTGTACCTAAGTGGCTGCTGCAACTTTAGACGGTGATTTTGAGGAGTCAGAGTTGCCTTATTAGGAAGACCAACCTTTTTCCCAAATTCTAGGTTTAGTGTAAGCCTGATGTTCTTGCTTTTTCATCCAGTCTTCTTCATCATATTTCTCTAGCCTCTTAGTATAGTCCACCACGTCATTAAAGGTATCAAACCTTTTCATCTTCATGTCATCCCGGTACCTCTGGCTTGATCCTTTGACGAGCTTTACTATTAAGGCCTCTTGGTCGGGTGTCCCAGTCACAAGTACACTAACAGCCATCCATCTCAGGTAATATTCTTTAAAGGACTCATTCGGTTATTGCTTGACCCTTTCAAGATCTTGCAAAGTAGTTTTGACCTTCAGATTGAAAGCATAGTTTTCCAAAAATGCAAAACATAGCTACGTCCTGTCAGATTTCGCGTCTATTGGCATCCTTATGTAACATACAGAAGGCAGTCCATGTAGAATAGCTTCAAATAGATTAACTATATGAACCTTAGGGATGTTCATGCTAGTCATGATCCAAAGATAGCTCTCCACATGCGCGTGAGGAGGCCTAGTGCCAATATATGGAGCAATATAAGGAATCACAAAGTTAGCCGGGAGGGCTTTAGATTCTTTCGGTGATAATTGGTCAATATCCACATATTCCTCAATAGAGGGAGCAAGAAACTTATCTTTTATTGGGGACAGCTTTTCCATGTCCTCCATCTTTGCCCTTCACACTGCTATCTCGGCCTCTTATTCTTGGGCTTTCTGAGAATTAGAAGTGCTCAGCCTTTCCCAAACATCAAGGAATTCTGAAGCATCTTGAATCCTTCTAAGGGACTTCAACTGCATCATCATCCATCATCATAGTTTCAGGTTCTGGATTAGAGAAAAATTCGGCTAGAGATTCGATTGGTGGTGGTGGTTTGACTTTTGAGCTACCTGTAATGCATCTTTACCTCCTTCTCTCTTGCTTCCAACCTGCAAATGCATGAGATCAAGTCTAAGTACGTATATCGGGTGTGGCTCTGAGCCTTACTTACCTTGGTTTGTCAAAATGCGTGAGTGAATGAATAAATGAATAAGTAAATGAGTGAATGGATTGGTATGCACATAGGGATTTGGGAGTATGCCAACTGTTCATGGAATAATTGGCAAGGGTAGCCACTGATATCCATAGAATACAACAAACTCGGGGTGCGAAGACCAGGGTTTAAATCTTATTTGACTCAATAGTCGGGGTGAGTTGACTCGCTGGTCACTCGAAGGTCGACTCTATGGTCTGAGGTGAGTTGACTCTATGCTGACTCAAGAGTTGACTCTATGGTTGAGGTTAGTTGACTCGCTGGTCACTCGAGGGTTGAGTCGGTAGTCAAAGGTGTGTTGACTTGCTGTCACTCGAGGGTTGACTCGGTGTTCAAAGGTGAGTTGACTCACTAGTCACTCGAGGGTTGACTTAGTGGTCAAAGGTAAAATGACTTGTGGGTCACTCGAGGGTTGACTTGTTGGTCAAAAATGTGTTGACTTGTGGGTCACTCGAGGGCTGACTTGGTGGTCAAATGTGAGTTAACTTGCCGGTCACTCGCGGGTTGACTCGATGGTCAAAGGCGAGTTGACCCGTAGGTCACTTTGTGGTGGACTCGGTGGTCAAAGTTGAGTTGACTTACGGGTCACTCGAGGGTTGACTTAGTGGTCAAAGGTGAGTTGACTCGCTGGTCACTAAGGGTTGACTCAATGGTCATAGGTGAGTGACTCGGTGGTCACTAAAGGGTTGACTCGGTGGTCATAGGTGAGTTGACTGGTTGGTCACTCGAGGGTTGACTCAGTGGTTATAGGTGAGTTAACTCGATGGTCACTCGATGGGGTTTGTATATTTGGGCTCATGAGTGGTAATTTCTGAATTACAATGGCTTTATTTAAGAAATAAATTCAAGAAATAAAACAGGCATTATAACGGCATAGTAAATCGATATTCGTTACTAAAATTTTGGCAGAGTGACGGCAACAATTGGGTTTTGGCCAGGAAACTCGGATAGAGTTTCCTCACATTCTGGCTGTTTGTCCGCACCTGTGAGCTTATTTTCACGTATTATAGTTTGAGTGGCACTAGTGGCTCACTTAACCAGGGATATGAAATGCAATGTTCATTAATAAAGGTAATAAAAATGTGTGTTAAAGTTGGGCTTAGAGGCAATTACACTCAGTTCACCTTTTCGTCTGTCTATGCTGACTTGAGACCCGGTGCACGACCGAAGTTGTCAAAGAGTATGGCTTTATTGGAAAATAGGTTTAACCCAAGTTATGACTATAATGTTGGATTATTCCTAAAGGAAATGCAGGATTTTTGAATTGCTAAGTCATTTTTAAACCAAAGATCACTGTGAGATCCTAATCCAAAAAGACCGAAAGTGAGTTTATACCGAATGTCGGTAATAAAGCACAAGTTTGGGAGTGTTTTGACAGAGTTTTAGGGCTTTTAGGACTCCCAGAATAAAAGGGGATGAATTGATTTTTCTTACCTTTTTCCGTCTGTTTTCAAATGAGAGGTGAAGTCCCCTTTATATGGATGAGTGGTAATTAGCCGGCAGGCTAATTACCTAGGTAATATACAGCTAGCTGAGAACCTATCTAACAAGACCTTACTTTAATCCCATAAATCCTTGTAAGATAGCGATAAGATTTGATTTTATTTACTATAGATAGGTAATTACTCCGCGGGATGATTACCTATGTTTGACCAAATTTTGACTTTTTGATTTTTTAGTAAAAAATGCTAAATCGAAGCTTCTCTAGAATATGGATTTTTAAATTTCAGATTTTGTATGACGATTCGATCCTTTTTGGCTCTTTTGTCTGATCACGAAATGAAATAGGCATAATTCCTCATCGGGCTGAAACAGACCTATACTAACAACTGCCTTTCCAGGTTTTCAATCCAGCAGGCTCTTTTTTTTTTATTTTTTTCCTTAATTGTCCTTGACGCTCAATCCAGCGGACCTTTTCTTCTGCCTATACTTTTGCCTAGATCGCCTTTTTTAGTTTTCAATCTAGCAGGTTTTTTTCTGACTTTTCAATAAATCTTATTTATTTCGTGGCTTTTCGGTATTTTTGTCTTTTGTTGAATGGTACTCACGCATAGTTAATAAAGATTATAGCAACAAAGATGCACAAAATGTAGAGAAAAATTGGTGTTGACATACATGCGCTTATTTCACCTAAAGACATGCATCCATTCATATGACCAATATTCTTAGTAAATCATAACATGTTCATTGATGAAATTAATTCGAGTACATAGGTAATGGTAACGATTTCCAATGGTTAACCCTCGTGCCTACTGGTCCTTTTACAGATTTTCCAGAAAGCAACTGACATTTTTCTCTCGATGCCCTAACTTTTGCCTACGTAGCCCTTTTTAGGGTAAAAACATAGTGGGCTTTATTTTTTTTCTTTCGTTGGAGTACCCTAATTTTTGCCTGATCGGTTTGTGGAGTAACAATCAACGGGCTGCACCCTAATTTTGCTTGAGCAGTAGATGACCACTCATCGGGTGATTTATTCTTTATTTTTTTTATTTAGTGTGTTGCTTTTATGTGATTTATTTCTTTTAACCTAGACAAGATAATGCTTAAGCTTGTCCTAATTCACTGGATTCATGAATTCATTCCCATCCATGTCCATAAGTTTGATTCCTCCCTTGCCGAGGACTTTCTTGATTACAAATGGTCCTCCCTAATTAGGCCTGAACTTGCCCCTAGCATCAGTGTTGACTTAGCTTAGCTATTTGAGAACTAAATCACCCACCTTGAGAGGTTGTCTCGGGTATCTGACTCTGTTATTGTATGCTCGAGCCATGCGCTATTGGTAAATCTATAGGTGGTCAAGTGCTTTGAGCCACTTTATATCTATTGCATTCAATTGTTCATACCTAGTATTCACCCAATCTGACTCCTTGAACTGAGTTTCTAGCACCAGTCATAGAGATCTTACTTCAATTTTGACGGGTAACACAACCTCCATTCTATATACCAAGGAGAAAAGTGTTTGATCAGTGGGGGTTCTTACACTAGTTCTATACCCCCAAACTTCGGATAAAAGTTTATTGGCTCAATCTCTATAAGTATATACCGTCTTTGATAAGATTCTCTTGATCGGCTTGTTGGCAGCTTCAATGGCCCCATTGCCTGTGGTCTATATGGAGAAGATCTATAATGCTCGATGTTAAATTTTTCTAACAACTCAGCCATAGCTCCTTGGAACTGTACCCCATTTTTGGAAACCACGTGGCGCGAAATTCCTCATCGAGCAAAAAAAAGCCTCTCTATGAACTTGGCCATCTTCTTGGAGGTGATACTGGTGTAGGATTCGGCCTCTACCCACTTTGAAAAATAATCAACTGCAATAATGATGAATCAGTGTCCATTGGTCGATGATGGCCAAATTTCACCGATTATATTTTCCCCCCATGCCAATAAAGGCCAAGGAGTAGACAGGTGGTGGAGTTTGAAAGAGGGTAGATGCTATATATCTCCATGAATCTGACATTTGTGACATTGTCTGACTTTGTCGACACAGTCGGGGTTCATTATGGTCCAAAAGGTACCCATTCTCTGAATTTTCCTGGCCAAAGTCATGCCATTCATGTACCGCAATCTCCTAAGTGCGCTTGATGCATTACCTTTTCTTCCTCTTCTTTTAAAGAGTCTCCATCTACAAGTCTGAACTGTGTCACTAGCATTCTGATGGTCATATGGTCTAAACTGGATGCTTCTTTTAGACATCCTACCTCCCTCAGGAACTTGTTAATGTCATCATACCAATAGGCCTTATGCTCTTCTACCATCAAAATTCAAACTATCTCATAGAATGGGGAACGAGATGTTTCCATTATCAATGGGTGAATGGGCTGGGTCTCTTCTCCTTCCCACCTAGATGCTAGCGTAGCTAAAGAATCGGCCATCTAATTCTCATCCCTTGGCACATGTTGGAAAAAGCATTGACTAGATTGAACTGATTAAGTCCCAAACTGCTTCCACATAAGGTCTGAGTGATTCTTCTTTGATGTCCCATTCTCCAACTATCTATTTTATTAGCAGTGCAAAATCACCAATTACCTTTGCTTTCTTTATCCCACCTTTAGGAGAATGTCAAGACTGAAAAGACAGTCTTCATACTTGCCTCCTTTACTGGTGACTAGGAACTCTAAGCACTTGCTTAGTGGGATAACCTTGCCTTGTTGTGTAAAGATGATCACCTTAAGACCGACACCCCTTCGGCTTACGGCTCCATCGAAGTACATGATACACTCAGCCTTCTATACTTCCACTATTGCTACTACTCATCAAGGAAGTCTAGATTCTAGATATAATGATATTCTATAGGCTAGCTTGCTAGGAATTCAGCCACTGCTCCCCTCTTAATTACTTTCTTCATGACATACTCAATATCAAACTCAAATAGTAAAAGAAGCCAATGAGAGAGTTTCCCTGCCAAGGTGGGGGATTGGCAAAGATACTTCATCGGGTTTACCATGGCAATCGATTGTATTCTGTAAGACTGGATGTAATACTATAATTTTTTGCTCAACAATACCATTGCCATGCACGTCTTCTCTACAACTATGTACTGGATTTTATACTCCAACAACTTCTTACTGAAGTAGTAGATAGCATGTTTGCTCTTATCATCTTATTCTCGAACTGACATTGCACCCACAAATCACTGTTCTATGGCCAAATAGAGAATTAACGGCTTATCGGGCATTGGAAGTTTCAAGACTGGAGGACTCATGAGGTAAGCCTTTATCTTATCAAATGTTATTTGGCATTGCTCATCCCACTTATGGGCTGCGTCTTTCGCAACAACTTAAAGATTGGCTTGCAAATCATTTTTAGCTTGGCGATGAATGGACTCACATATTGAAGTGATCTAAAAAAATGACCTGACTTCCCTTTTAGTTATAGGAAAAGGCACTTCTTGAATAGCTCTGATCTTGTCGGGAACAATCTTGATTCCCCCCTAACTGACATTGTGGCCTAACAATCTCCCTGATGTAACCCCAAAACACACTTTTTTGGGTTCAAATGGAGGTTGTATTTCTCGATTCTTGTTAAGAACCTATCCAGGATCTCAGTATACTCTTCTCTCATGTTAGACTTTACCAACATGTCATCTACATAAACCGCAACCTCCTTGTGGATCATGTCGTGTAATAAAGTAGTCATAGCTCTTTTATAAGTTGCCCCTGCATTCTTTAATCCAAAAGGAATCAACTTTTAATAGTATACCCTCCCACTCTGTAATGAAAGTTGTCTTGACTTTGTCGATAACGCCCATTAGGATTTGATTATACCTAGAGAAACCATCCAAGAATGAGTACATACCAGCTCTTATGGCACTATCTATTAATACATCGATATGTTGTAATGAGAAATCATCTTTGGAAGATGCCTTGTTCAAATCATAAAAGTCGACGCACATTCTGACCCTTCCATCCTTTTTAGGATCCAAGACAACATTTTCCAACTAGGTCGGATACTTAATTACTTTAATGAACTTAGCTTCCAATAACTTGGCAACTTCGGATTTAATCTCATTGCACCACTATGGGCATAACCTCCTCAACTTTTGCTTTACTGGTTTGAATTGGGGTTAGTTGCAATATGATGTTATATGATGTGATGATCTGCCCCAAGCATATCTGTGTAAGACCAGGTGAAAGCGTTTACATGTTTTCTAAGCACTTTATAATCTCGATTTTTTTATAGGAGTTAAGTCATTGGCTATGGTTACCATTTTTGGGTTTTCCACATTACGCAAGTTAAATTCATGCAATAAAATGTCATGAATGCTAAAAATGTTATGCGTATGGTGCGATGAATGCATGGTGCCGTCAGGCGAAACATCAAACAAATAAGCAAAATCACTATCGTTATTATCATTAATATGCCTATGAGCACGGGCGTCTCGGTGACCCGCGGAACGATGATGACTTTTTGCTCAAACCTATTTACGGTATAGTTGTTCCACTCTTTTAGAATCAAATTGCGTTTGGTAAGTACTTTGTTGATGATTTTGTGACCTTTGACTGTGCTTAAAAATAATTAAATTGCATTTAAAATGAGCTTTTATCTTTCCCTCATGCACAATACCTTATTTCACAGTTTTTTGAAAAACCTAAGAGTTTCAGTGAGTGTGGTTATTTTACGTAGATTCTAGACTCTCTAAGGTTTCCGAAATGTCAGGAATCGCTTGAATTGGATAACTGTGGCGAAAGTTATGATTTTTTAAAGTTAGCGGTTTTCTTTTTGAATCATTGTCGTGTCTCACTGGAGACCGCCATCGGCAACAGCGACCGGAACCCAAACTGCTGTGGCCGGAGCTCCGGTGGCTACTGCCTTGGTAGCAGCCATGTGGGGGCCATATTATCTTGGCATGGCTCGCTTCACATGAAGTGGCCTAGATTTGGCCTCTTCATGTGAAGCGGCCTACCTTGGCGGCGTCAGCTGACATGGCCCAGATCTAGCAGCTTCAGTGACGCAGTCTACCGTGTCACTAACGTGGCCTTACTTCGGGAACTGAACTTGCGCATATAAGTTATTTTTTCTTTGGAAAATTTTGAATTTTCAACGATTTTTTCCACAAATTCCATGTTTTTAAGGGACCAAATGCATTATTTTCATTAATTCAAGTCTCTATAAATCCCCAAAATCACAAAAAATTGGACTTTTTTGCTGAATTAAGAAAACAAATTCAGTTTTTAGTAATTAGAGGTTTTTTTTAGAAAGAATAAGTTTAATAAAGCCATGGAAATTCAAAGGATCTAGTTTTCCTAAGCTTTATTAGGCTTATTCTTTTAGCTTTAATATTAAAATCAAATAGAAATCTTAAGTAAAAATTGATTTAAATAAGATTTAGAGACTTCTTCCTCGCAAAATCACTAAATCCCTTGCTAAATCGGTCTTGGTTCATCGATTCTGCCTTCACAAAATCGTCAAAAGCTCGCCAAAGGTTGATTCGAGTCTCAAGAGTTGATTCACGACCTTTAGGTAATTTTCTAAGTTCCAATCTATTTCTTTAAGTTATTTATTGCTTTTTTGCCGTGTTTTTTTGTTGCTTTTCGGAGTGTTTAACCCTTGTTTTTGACTTTTTCGTGATTTTCAGGCAAAACTCCTACTGACCGCTCCGACAAACAGCAGGCCGCCTGAATGACATGGTTTGCCGACTCGCTGAGTCAGCCTACCATATCGTTCAGTTGGCCTACGTGTCGCTCAATCGGCCAATCGCCTTTTCGCTGGATTTTCTTGGGTTTTCCCCCCAAACTAAAAAATCAAAGTTATTTTAGCATTTTAAGTCCAAATCTACAAGAATAATGTAGGAAACGACTTTAAATATTAATAACCTTGGGTTTTCGGGCACAAAAATTTCGATTCCGGCCTGTTTAGACATTTTTTCCGGTAGACCACTTCCGTGGGCAGAAGGCCAACTGAGTGTCGTCTAGTCTAACTTAGTCGACCTACCATGTCACTAAATTGGCCTACCACCTCGGTGAGTCGACCTACTGGTAAAAAATGTCCAAATGGTCCGTGTTTGTTTTATTTTGTGTTTTTCGCACTATTTTACCGTTTTCTTGCCTTTTTGGCCCTGATTTCCACCCGAAAAATCACATTTAATTTATAATATCATAACATAATTTTAATTTGATTTAATAATTTAATAATTATTTAATTGGGTAAATCTTATTTTAATGGCTTAAAATGGTTTTTTTAACTAAACAAAATCTAAATAAATCTTTCATAATATTTAAAAATTCCAAAAATATTTTGTGCCATTTTCATTAATTACTTTAAGATGCTTAGTTGATTTAAGTAATATTTTAAGTTATTTAGACATTTAATAAATACCTGAAAATTGTGTTTTGGTCCCAAA
This sequence comes from Euphorbia pulcherrima, assembly GCA_947683365.1. NCBI lineage: Eukaryota > Viridiplantae > Streptophyta > Magnoliopsida > Malpighiales > Euphorbiaceae > Euphorbia > Euphorbia pulcherrima. Next base: position 26,017,487 of record CANTUS010000004.1, read on the forward strand.
AATATCCTATTTTCCTTTGTTTGATTATATTTACTATTGTTATTTATTATTGCATCGTTTATGATTGGTAGTATATATTTTGTCTTGTTTGGAGTTGGGTCCGAGTTGGTAAGCCCGGTAAAAACCCGATTTCACCCATTTATTTATTTATCACTTTATTTATTTTCTCGAATTCGTACTCGTTTGAGGAGTGGTTGAGTTACATGGAATCAAGATAAACGAGACCCCTCTACAGTGTTGTTTCACGATACCAGCAGTTTGAGACTATGAACCACGATAAATATAGCCATAGCAACTTCCCCTTAGGTTCACCAAAACAATTTAGATTTAGGTCACATACTCTCTTGTCATTCCCTGGTGCTAGAGTTAACACTAGATTCCAAATTGGCGTTGCGTGGGATTCATAAGGTTGGAAGAAGTTTATTTGCTTTTTGTGTGCCACTTGTGTTGTGCTCATGCATACGCCCTTCATGCATAGGCCACCTGTGGTCGACCTTTATTTTTGATTTTTGCCTACCTCTATTCTCCCCTTGCTTGAAGGGGGAATTTCACAAAATGACTGAGATCATTTGAGTCCCGATGACCCATACCTAGTTCGCTAGGCATAATGAGGAATTCGCACGTCTCACGTATTTTAGGGTTAAGCCTCGCATCATAAGCTCTTCTACTCTCTACCTCTCTAAACCACCCCCGTATATGGGACATTCGTCATTCGGGTTATTATGTCATCATCCATTTTATTCATGGTTTGATTCGGCCTGATCATCTTACAGTTTTATAGAGTTAGACCAAGGCGCCACTACCATCAAACTCGATCATCCTTTGTTTGCTGTTATATGGGTCCAAATTCAGTTTCAAGCTCATTTCAAAATTTGGTTTTTCTGCTATGTCTGATTTGCCGACAATGGATAAGGTTCCATTCGAGGGTTCTTCTTCTCCTCCTCTCCTCCAGCCTGATCAAGGTCAGTCTCTACTGAGTTCCGTGATTGCCAATGCTTTGCCAGCGTTTCTCTGATCGGATTAGTTCCAAGATGCAATTTAGGGGCAGATCCAAGATTTGATCCACCCAATTTTGGAAGAGAAAAGAAGTGTTCAAAGGATTCCGATGATCGATACTTAAGCTCAGGGACAACAAGTGACGGTTCAGAATGGGTCAGTTTAGGTTTTATCATTTCAGGCTCAGTCTTTAGTTTGGCTAATTCAACTGATTTTGTGTGTGCAACAGCCCATTCAACCTTCGCGTATCCCATTTCAGTTTGGTCAGGATATCATGCAATCTCAGTCACCCATGTTCGCTTATCTAACCAGACTCCAAACCACACCTTCAAGCCTGATTTTCTCACCAGTGTGAGCCAGTTTTCATTGACCCTAATAATCCCAGATTAGTTTCAGCCCACTCAGTCCTGATCCAGTTGATCCAGTCTATTTCAACTAGATCAGAGTTTAGCTCAACCTCAAATGCCTCCAAAGCCCTTTTCTCCTACTCCTACTCAATTTATTATTTCTTCAAGAGGGGCTACTCACCTGAAAACCCCCTTCGATACTAATCCACGGGTTTTTTCTCAGGTCAAAACCTCATCGCTTGCTTCACCATTCCTGTTTGGCCACCCCATCCCTCTAGCAACTAGGTCATACAACCTCTGGGCATGACACCTAAAATTGAAGCTCTCGCGCATCGATTAGTGACTCTTTCATCCGGCGACTAGGTCATGCAATCTCTGGGAATGACACCCGAAATGGAGGCCCTACTGCATAAGTTCCTGTTCTTTTGTTCCGAAGGACTGTGTGTTATCCCATCTCAAGCCGAGGTGAAGGAGAAGCTTTCTCAAGCCAACAAGTTGAATCACGGACCATCACCTCAAGATCAGACAATTTCTCAGGCACTGGTCGTACTTACCACCATTTAGCAAAGTGATATCCCCAAAGATATTACAATTCCATGGAAATTACCCGTTAGTGTAATCTTAGCCGCCTTAAGATAGTGTGGCCTCCTCAGAACCCTTCGCGAGCATAGAACCCCTAAGGAAAATAAGAAGTATAACTTTTGTGCGTATCATGTAAAAAAAGGCATCTGCACTGACGAATGTCAGAAATTGATTCATGACATCCATCATTTAGTGAGGGAAAGAAAGATGTTTATCCTATAAAAGCATTTAACCATCCGGATTCAACCCCACTATCTTAAGGCAGTGGTCGGTAGGATCCCATTAGGGCTATCTATTCCAAAGACAAAAGTCCTGTAATTGAACTTAATGCCTCTGCAATTCAACCTGCACCTATTCGAACACCTACTGAGAAAGAATTCATATCCCCATTGAAACTCCCTCTTAGTGTCTTGTTTGCCAAGTTACAATAGAAAGGCATGATTAGCCCTCTTCATGAATACCGGTCTCCTACACCCAAAGAGAAAGGAAATTTTTACGCTATCATGGTCAGGTAGGGCAAACAATGCATCAATGCAAACCTCTAGGAATGGCTATTTGGCGCTTCGTAAAGAAGCAAAAACTGATCAGCCAGCTAGAAAGACCAGCACTGAAAAGAAATCATCACCAAGCTCTGATGGTGGAGTGAGTGCAATCAATTCTAGTCTACCCAAAGAATTTGTGTTTCCTATAGTCTCCTCCAATTCAGCCGAATCCACTATGCATGCTAATTCTACTACCACATCTGGCAAGAATATGACGAGGTCTCTAGCAAATGAAGGAGACAAGTCATCAACCAAGCAAGTGAAGGTTCAGGATCTCGCCCTGGATGACGCTCCAATGAAAGCTACCGAGGATGCCTAATCTATTGGCGCCGCAACTCAAGACCCTCCGCCTGTGGAGGACAACCATCTATTATGTAATTTTCTTCTTTTCTAGTATTTAGTGTGAACAACTGTGCCTTTAAGGCATTTTTTAATTCAATCAAAGGCTCTCTTTTTGGTTATCTGTTTGTTGTTTTGCCCGATGGGTCCATGTATTCATTTTATCATAAGCATAATGTGTTTAGTATTCATGATGTCTCTTTAACTGAAATAACCTTGAGTATAGATGATAACCTAAAATGGTAACCATTTTATAATGACCTAACCTTTGAAAGAAAATGACAGACGACAAGTGCTTAAGGATCATGATAACGCTTTCACCTGGTCACACCTAGCCACACTAAGGGTTCTTTGCCAGAAAATCAAGCATCACCTTTCAGATACCCAGAATACAAAAAGAAGCTCAATCCATCCTTAAATAGATCCAATATGACAATCAGTTCATCGCTGGCCTCACATCTGTGTGCAAACTAATTTTTAAGGCCAATTATGAAGAAAGAGCATCGCCATATCATCTTCGACAGAATCAAGGCCTACCTTTTATTCGCCCACCCATTCTCCATGTTGGAAAATAATGATCTGGATAATAAAATCCAAAAACAATCTGAATCAAGTTTGAAAGAAACAAAAACAATGTAAGTAGTTCTTCTAACTCCAAATGGAAATATCCGGACAAAGCTCAGAACACAAATCATTCATTGGACAAATCTAAAACCTAAGCACTGGAGGAAATCATCCGGAAAAAGTTTGGAAAGGAAACAAAATTTTGTCCTCTAACACTAGCATCTAGAAGAACTGATTGAAGCTATCTTCGGAAGAAAGATCCGGAGCATATAGCTCCAAAGGACAACCGGAAGACCTATATATGAAATCTAAGGAAAGTCTGAAACATACCTTTCCTTTTGCCTCTTTGGTCTACAAGAAAGAAAGATCCCTTTCCCAAGAGAAAGACAAAAAGACAGCTTGCACGGTTCAGAGAAAAGCCAAAAGCGTCTGACACCGGACCGAGAAAAGCTACCTACTTTTTCTCCTAGACCAATAAAGGTGTATGTGGAGCTCACATTATATGGCAATTGGTATGAAAGTTGGTGCATCACAAAATGACAAGCAAAATGATCACTAACAACCTTATAGCATTAATCCCAAGAATTCAAACGGATCAAGATTTAGTCTAACGGATTGATCAATGAATCCGAAAGCTCCACATCACCACCTGATCAAGGGTGAAGATTAAATGAAGGCTTACCAACAACAAACCGCTGCATTTATGATCATAGCCCATAAAAAGAGCTCTTCACCAAATGATAAGGTTAACTGATTGATTCATAAAAGTAAGAAATAAAGCAATACTCATTCAATCAGTTGAGATAATCCCTCCAAGAACCCTTGATTCAAAATCTGTTTGTAAGGATTCCCAAGTGAAACTATAAACTTGAGGAGCTCCAAAAACCAACCCTTTCTTATAAACCAAAGAGTAAGAATCTCCAATTGGGCGAGTTGGAAGATTGGGATGTAGCTTGAAGTAGGTGCTTTGAGTGAGATCTCCTTGTAGGACTCAACTTAGATTCAAGGTAGAAGGCTAAGTGGTATATCATACTAAAGATAAGAGGACTCAGCTAGGAGTTTGTGCATCTAGTGGTATCTCCTACTTCTGGAAGGGGTCACCATCCGGAGATAAATTTGTAAGGCTTGATTCCTGCCAGTTGAAAAGGAATCCATTAGTGGATAAGCTCGGAAGAAGGAAACTCTGGGGACTAGATGTAGGCGGGGCTGAACTAGTACAAAATACTTGTGTTTCATTTTCTTTTGCGTTTACTTTGTTGCACTTATTTGCATCATCCGGAACCATCCTCCAGATCATAATCATCATCCGGATCCATCTTACGGATCATAATCAAACACGCTACACCTAGACTTTTTCTAAGTCTATAAATTCCATGAAAAAGGGCCATTCACCCCCCTCTGCCCTTATAAATACTCTCACAGGGACCGACAAGTGGTATCAGAGCAAGTGCCCAAACTAGAGATCTAATAATCTCGAGCTAAAGGTCTATATATTTTGATTCATATATCAAAATGAGTTTCTAAAACTCACAACTTCTTCCCAAGGGTATGTCTGTTACCCATCCTCCACTCTTCACAGTGAACACTACATGTTCTAGAAAAACTAGATGAAGAACTTCATCCAGGCATAAAGTATGAAAGCATGGTTAGTTATTAAAGATGGCTCATCTGAACCCACTTACAAAGTAGAGGGTATGACTACCCAAAAGCCATCAAGCTTGTGGGATGACAATGACTATAAAAAATTGCGTTAAATTGCAAATTCTATTAATATACTTCATTATGCTCTTAGTGCAGCTGAATTCAATAGGATATCAGGATGTGAGACACAAAAGAGATATGGGAGAAGCTGGAAGTTACCTATGAAGGAACATCCAAAGTAAGAGAGGCCAAGCTTGATCTACTTCAATAGAAGCTTGAATCCTTTAAGATGGAGCCTAAGGAATCAATTAGTAGCATGAACATTAGATACATAAATCTAAGTAATGAAATGAAGAGGTTGGGGAAGGAGATTCTAGAAGTAGAAATGGTCAAGATAGTGCTCCGGGGTCTCACAAGGAATGGGATAATAAAAAGACTACCATTGAGAAAGCTCATGACTTAAATTTTTACAGTTATGATTGAACTCATTGGCAATCTTCTAACCTAAGAATTGTCCTTGGAGAGATATAGCCAACAAGAAAAGAAACCTGAGAAGAAAAAGAAGGCCATTACTCTTAAGGCAGAATCCACCGGATCAGCTTTATTCGGAGAAGAAGAGCAAATTGATGAGTCACTGAGCACCAAAGATCAACTAGCTTTATTGACCAGAAGGTTGAATTAATTCATGCAAAAGAAGGATAAAAAGAAATCAAAATGGTATGAATCTTAGAAAACAAGAGAAGGCACCTCTGGAAGAAGTAACCCTAGAAGGAATCCTGAAGAAAAGAATGATCCGGAGAAAGACGTTGCCTGTTTTGATTGGGGTGAAAAAGGCCACTTTAGAACAAAGTGCCCCAAACTCATCTTCAATAGAATGAGAGGAGACTGCTAACTACGCATTTATGGCTCTAACTGAACTAGAAACAAAGAAATTCGGAAGGGATGCCTCCAAGCAAGAAATAGTGCAAATCAAAGAATCAGAATCAAATACTGCAAACACTGAGGTAAATTTTGGTTCTAATTCTACCTCTAACTTTGATCTTGTAGAAGCTCTTTATATTACTATCAAAGAAGTGTAGAAGATCGCGAAAGCCATCAAGTCTCTGAAAAGAGCGATACTAGAATTGGCTGAAGATGCTGAGGTGATGGCACAAGACATCAATTTGGTTAGAGCAACCAAGCGTATTGATGAAGTAGAAGAAAACTTTGTGAGAAATCAAGTCCAGACTCTGAATGCAATTATAACGGGACTGGATAGAGAAGTCAATCTATTAAAGGAATCCAGAAAGAAACCTAAAACAAAGAATCCAAGAAGATATAATCCCCCTCCTTCTCAGAATAAGGTTCAAAGGAACACAAATCAAAGGAAAAATGAAGTAAGAAGATAGCCACAAGCTCAAAGATTTACTATTGCTCAGAAGGGAAAGGCTAAGGTAGCTTATAACTAATAACCTATCAAGCATAGAAGAAATTACAGAGCTATAGTTACACCTCCAACCAACTTTCGGAATTAAACTGGACCATCCACTAGTGTGAACGAAGCTGGGTATAAAGGCAACTACGAAAGGGAGGACGTGGAGAAGATCAGCAGAAAGTAAAAGCAAAACAAACCTATTTCAGGGTGCAGGTTTTGAGGGAAAAATAATCATATGACTAAATCATGCAGATTAAAAAATGGTTATTATGATGATTATCCTTGGCCTGAAAATGGTTATTAACCTGAGAGGACCCAAATCTGATTGGGTACCAAAACCGTTTTGATCCATTTTGCAGGTATGCCTTAGATCTATAGTAGATCAACACACCTGGTACATTGATAGTGGATGCTCAAGGCACATGGCAGGTGATGAGAAGGCCTTCATCACACTAACTCAGAAGAAGGGAGGCAAAGTGAGCTTTAGAGACAATTAAAAGGGTCAGATCATTGGTCATGGAACCATTGGATCTGGATTAAAGAGTGAAGATGTCTCACTAGTTGATGGACTGCAATTCAACCTACTAAGTGTGGTCAATTAGGTGACAAAGTCACATTTGACTCTGGAGGCTGCTCAATTTATGACAGTAAGTCCAATCAACTTATTCTTTATGCACCTAGAGTAAATAATGTATATTCTGTAAACATTAAAATCATAAGAAAAATATATGCCTGGTGTCTAAAGAAGAAGAATCATGGGTATGGCACTAGAGGTTGGGACATGTAAGCATGAACCTCCTGTCCAAATTAGCCAAAAAGGAATTAATTGTGGGTTTGCCTAAAATTGCTTTTGATAAGGATCATCTATGCACTGCATGTTAACTAGGAAAACAATATAAGAAAAGTTTCCCTTCCATTTCAAACATCCCTTCCAAGAGAGTACTTGAGCTCTTACATGTTGATCTTTTTGGTCCAATTAAGCCACTGAGTTTAGGAAGAAGAGAATACACAATGGTCATCGTAGATGACTATTCTCGATATACCTAGGTTCCCCTGCTAACAAGCAAGGACAAAGCATTTGACCAATTGTCCAAAACATTCATCCGGATAGAAGTAGAACAGGGCATACACATTGCACGCATCCGGAACGATAATGGTGGAGAATTCAAAAATAATCATTTTGCTAATTTTTACCACTCCAAGGGCATCGAACACAACTTCTCTGCCCCTCACACTCATCAATAGAATGGAGTAGTTAAGAGAAAGAATAGGACCATAGTAGAAATGGCTAGCACAATGTTAAGTGAAAACTATTTGCCAAAATGTTTCTGGGGTGAGGCCGTAAACACAGCATGCAACATTTTAAATAGAGCTCTTATTAGAAAAACTATAGAAAAGACCCCATATGAAATCTAGAAGGGAAGAAAATGTAAAATTGGATACTTTAAAGCATTTGCATTTAAATGTTACATCCTTAATGATAGAGAGCAATTAGGAAAATTTGATCCCAAGTCTGATGAAGCTGTTTTCCTTGGCTACTCAATACATAGTAAGGCTTATAGAGTCTTCAATAAATGAACCCAAACTGTAGTAGAGTATATACATATAGATTTTGATGAGACTAACACTATAGGAAAGAAAAGCTAAACTCAAGAAGATCAAGTTTCGGAAGCTAAAAAATCAGAAGAAAAGAGGAATTCCTAACTCATTTCAAATCAGGAGGTACTAAGAGGAAGTTGAAGGAATGTCTTTTGATCCAAAATACAACAAGTCAATCTTAATGAACAAGGATTTGACTTTAATGAAGGAGTAGACGAAACTGAAGTGGAGCAAGTTCAAATTCAACATGAAGGCCTAGAAACGGTGATCCGGACCCATAGAGATCATTCCATAGAGAATATTCTAGATGATGTATACAATCTAGTTAGAACTAGAGGTCAGCTCAATTGGATGATGAGCCATGCTACTTTTGTCTCTCTCATAGAGCCAAAGAAATTTCAAGAAGGAAAAGGGGATGAAAGCTGGATGATGGCGATACAGGAAGAGCTAGATCAATTCACTAGGTATGATGTATGGGATCTCATGCCCTCTCCTAAAGGAAAATCAATTATAGGCACTAAATGGGTGTTCCAGAATAAACTTGATAAATCCGGAGCACTAGTAAGAAATAAGGTAAGACTAGTAACTCAAGGCTACAATCAGCGAGAAGGAATTGATTTTGAAGAAACTTTTGCCCTTGCAGCAAGACTGGAAGCAATCAGAATCCTATGTGCTTTTGCATCATTCATGGAGATCACATTATACCAAATGGATGTCAAAAGTGCATTTCTAAATGGTGTGTTTTAAGAAGAAGTATATGTTAAGCAACCACCCGGATTTGAAGATCCAAAGCATCCGAACCATGTCTACAGGCTGAAGAAAGCTCTCTATGGATTAAAGCAAGCACCAAGAGCCTGGTATGAAAGATTAACCTCATTCCCTATATCCAAGGAGTATACCAGAGGCAGGGCAAATACCACACTCTTCATTAAAAAGAAGAAAAATGATATTATTCTAGTCCAGATCTATGTGGCTGATATCGTTTTTGGTGCCACTAATGAGAAGATGTGCAAAGAATTCAGCTCTCAGATGTAGGAGGAATTTAAGATGTCCATGATGGAAGAGCTCAACTTTTTCCTTGGTCTACAAATTAAGCAAAGTCTAGATGGAATCTTCATCAATAAATCAAAATACACCAAGGAAATCCTGAAGAAGTTTGAAATGGACAATAACAAACCAATATCTACTCTAATTGGATTCAGACACAATCTTATCCAGGGACTATGCAGGAGAAGATGTTGATCAGAAGCTATATAGAGGGCTGATTGGCTCACTCCTATACTTAACTGCTAGAAGACCTAACATACACTATGTAGTATGCTACTGTGCAAGGTATCAAGCCAATCCCAAGGATTCTCATCTCAAGGCTGTCAAAAGGATACTTAGATACCTCTTAGGAACCACTAAAGTTAGGATGTGGTATCCAAGTAATGGAGACTTCACACTTTAGGGGTTCACAGATGCAGACTATGGTAGAGATACTCTTGAGAGAAAAAGTACATCTGGAGGATGCCATTTACCTAGGGATTCCTTAGTCTCATGGTATAGCAAGAAATAAACTTTAGTTGCCTTATCCACCGTAGAAGCAGAATATATGGCAGCTGGAAGTTCTATTGCTCAACTCCTATAGATCAAACAATAACTTGAAGATTATGGAGTGCAATCTGGATGTGTGGATGCATAGTGTGACAACAAAAGTGCTATTGATGTGTCAAAGAGTCTGGTGCTTAGCAGGATGAAGCAGGCCAACATAAGGCATCACTTCATCCAGGATCATGTAATGAAAAAGGATGTTGCATTGGTATATATTCCAACCAATTAACAAAGAGTTAATATGAAAGTTGGTGCATCACAAAATGACAAGCAAAACGATCACTGATAACTTTCTATCATCAATCCCAAGAATTCAAATGGATCAAAATTCACTCTAACGGACTGATCAATAGATCCAGAAGCTCCACATCATAACCTGATCGAGGGTGAAGATTGAATGAAACCTTACCAACCACAAATGGCTACATTTATGATCAAAGCCTATAAAAAGAGCTCTTCACCAAATGAGAAAGTTAACTAATTGATTTAAGAAAGTTAACTAATTGATTTACAAAAGCAAGTAACAAAGCAATACTCATTCAATCAGTTGAGATAATCCCTCCAAGAACCCTTGATTCAAAATCTATTTGTAAGGATTCCCAAGTGAAACTATAAACTTGAGGAACTCTAAAAACCAACCCTTTGTTATAAACCAAAGAGTAAGAATCTCCAACTTGGGAGAGTTGGAAGATTGGGATATATCTTAAAGTAGGTGCTCTGAGTGAGATCTCCTTGTAGGACTCAGCTTAGATTCAAGGTAGAAGGTTAAGTGGTATATCCTACTAAAGATAAGAGGACTCAGCTAGGAGTTGGTGTTCTAGTGGTATATCCTACTTCCAGAAGGGGTCACCATCCGGAGACAAATCTGTGAGGCTTAATTCCTTCCAGTTGAAAAGGAATCCATTAGTGGATAAGCTCGAAAGAAGGAAACTCCAGGGACTAGATGTAGGCGGGCCGAACCAGTATAAAATATTTGTGTTTGATTTTCTTTTGTGTTTACTTTGTTGCACTTATTTGCATCATCCGGAACCATCCTCCGGATCATAATCATCATCTGGATCCATCTTCCGGATTGTAATTAAACACGCTACACGTAGACTTTTTCTAAGTCTATAAATTCTGCAAAAAAGGGCCATTCACCCCCCTCTGCCCTTATAAATACTCTCACATAGACCAACACTCCAAAATCCTACCACGATAAACCTTTTATTCTTACCCATATCCCAATGCATTCCAACTCCACAACCCTTACCCATTTCGCTCCACCTTGGCCATTCTTGGTAAGAGGGACATATATGATCGATGGGATTCCACCCTCATCAATAAATGAACACTACTTCATCATCGTGGGGCTATGTTACTTCTCAAAATAGGGGGAAGCTGATCCTTTCACCAATGTTACTGCCAAGAAGATGGCCAAGTTCATCGAAAAATGCATCTTCGCTCGGCTTGGCCTACCTCTTCACATCATTTCGGATAATAGATCTCGGTCCCAAGAGGAAACCCCTAAACGATCAAGAAATTTGGGTTTAAGCACGGTAGGTCCTCACCACACCGACCATGAGGAAATGGGGTAGCCAAAACTGCAAGCTAGCTTATCAAGAAGTTCATTTCCAAGACCACCACAAAAGATCAAAGATTGAGCCGATGAGATATCATTCACCCTTAGAAGAAGTCAAACAAATGTTAGAATTCTTGCAAACCAAACACCTCTTTCCTTTGCCTATAAAATGGAAACCATTCTACCAACTAAAACTAAGGCCGAAGTCCTTAAGACTCGCAGTCAAAGAGACGCCCGTGGACTAAAGCGCGGTTTCAATAGCCTAAGCAGTCTTCAAGCATACCGACAGTGTGTGGTAAGGATGAACAACAACCGTGTTAAGCATCATGAGTATTAGTCAAAGGCTAATGATCTAATTGTCAAGCAAGTTAAGCCTGCCTAGGCCGACCCAAGGGGGAGATTCTGTCCGGATTGGGTAAGACTTCGTGTATTTAGAAAAGCACTCGATCTAAGGGGCATGATTATCAATGATAATGAGTTTGTAGACCCTGTTAATCAGAATCACTTAAAGTGTTATCATATCTAACAAAAAGAATCAAATCCAAAAAAAAAAAAAATCAATCACCCGATGGGTGGTCCTCTATTGCTCGGGCAAAAATTAGTGTGTATCCAACTGATTGGTATTCTATAAACTGGTTAGGGAAAAGTTAGGGTACAAAAATTGCCCGCTAGACTGAAAACCTGAAACAGGGCGATCTAGGCAAAATTTAGGGCAAAATGAGCAATGAGAGAGTGTAGGCTAGAAAACCTTCGTAGGCTAGTTAGCACTAGAGTTTGGGTGAGTAGAAATGGTTATCACCATTATGTACTCAAACTTACTTCATTTAATTGAAATGTCATTTTACTAAACTCTTTTATGTTTATGCTTGAATGAATATATTGGGCCCTAAAGGCGAAATGTTGCAAGTAAGTCGAACGTGGGGTTCTGTGCGGTCAACTCAATTCCTCAAAAGAAATGAAAGCAAATATAAAAGGCAAAAAAAATCCTGATAGACTGAAAAGAAGTGAGGTCTCTGCAAAACCTAGGAAAAGTCTGTGTTGGTCCTTGTAAGGGTCTTTATAAGGTCAGAGGGAGGTGAATGACTCTTTTAGCAAAATGTAAATACTTTAAAAAGTCTTAGTGTAGCGTATTTGATTACTAACCGGATTATGGATCTGAATGATGCAGTTATGATAATATAATGCAAATAATAAAAGTTAGAGAAATCAAACACAAAGGGTTTTATCCTGGTTCAGCCCTGCCTACTCCAATCCCCGGAGTTTCCTTCCTCTGAGCTTTTCCGCTAGTGGATTCCTTTCTAACTGGCAGGAATCAAGCCTTACAGTTTGTCTCTGGATGGTAACCCCTTCCGGATGTAGGATATACCACTAGAAACACCAACTCCTAGCTGTGTCCTTCAGCTTTAGTAGGATATGCCACTTAGACTTCTACCCCGAATCTAAGCTGAGTCCTACAGGGAGTTCCCACTCAAAGCACCAACTTTAAGTTGTGTCCCAATCTCACAACTCACCCAAATTGTAGATCCTTACACTCTTGTTTTCACAAAGGTTTTGGTTTTTGGATTTCTTTAAGTTTATAGCTCACTTAGGAATCCTTACAACAGATTTGGAGTTAATTGAATCTTGGAGGGATTGTAAACTGATTGAATGCTTGTCCTTTGTTACTTGCTTTCGTCAATCAAAACAGACAACCTTCACATTTAGTGAAGCTTCCCTTTTATGGGGTTCTATCATAAATGTAGCCATTGTGGGTTGTTAAACTTGTAATAAATCTTAACCCTTGATCAGGTTATAGGTGGCGCTTTCGGAGCCATTGATAAATCCGTTAGACTGTAATTTGACCCATTTGAATTATAGGGATTGATTCTAAAACATTGTCAATGATCCTTTTACTTGGCTTTTTGTGATGCACCAACTTTTACACCTTTAGCTTTTTGGTGTGAGCTCCACGCGCCTCCTTATAGGTCTAGGTGAAAAAGGTTGTTAGCTTTTTCAGTTCGGTGCCAGTCCTTTTGTCCTTTCTCCGAAAAATGGAAGCTGTCATTTTTGTCTTTATCTTGGGGATAAGATCTTCAACTTTATGGACAAAAAGGTAAAGAGAAAAGCTATCTTTGAAGCTTTTCCCATTATCTTCAAGCATGAGTCTTCCAGATGTCTTTAGACTCATATTCTCTGGATCTGCCTTCTTCTAGAGATATGGCAATCAGTTCTTGTGGATGCTATTCTTGAGGGATTAAAGCTTGTTTTCTTTCGAAGCTTTATTCTGATGATTCCTTGTGTTTATGTACTTGATGTTTTCAATGATGAACCTTGTAGCTAGATCTTTGTCCAGATGATTCCACTTGGATTTCATATTTGCATAGTTTAAGTTTTTGTTTCTTTCAAACCTGATCTAGATAGATTAGTTTATTTTTATGATTCAGATCATTGTGTCCCATCAATCTCCCCCATTTGATGGAAACAAAAACTAAGTACAAGGGAATGGAGTATATATGAACTAAGTATGATTCTTGATACTTAGACATTTACAGGTTTTACTCCCCCTTAAATCTAGCATCCTAACTCCCCCAATATTTTTCAATTCTAGCTTCTAAGTTTGTTTTAGTACAATTGCAGATTTTACTTTTAGAAGAAATATTTTGAGAATTATATATTTTCACTATATATACTTCTGCTGTTAATAATAGTTAACATTAACGAAGTTCAGATTACAAATTACAAAAATATATAATAGTGAATCTAGCTATTCTCTAGTTGGTCCTCCTTCCTTTTCCTTTCCCTTGCTAGATCCTGGTTCTTGTATACTCTTCTCCCCCTTTTTGTTTCCAGCTTGGGGGTCTATGACCATATAAGCTTGTTATCCCAAGCTGCTTGCCATGCATTTGAATAAATTATATAGTTAGCGCTACCTTTGGATCTTTTGTCAATAATCTTGTCAACCATAGGAGGAGTGATATAATAAGGCCAGATGGTCTTCTTCAGATTGTCATAGGATTGCTTGATGGATGGATGGATGTGCGAGACAAACTCTTGATCCTTTGGGTCATAGTAAGGGAAGAGGACCTTTAGGAGAGTTGTCGTTCCTTTCTGACCAAAGAAGTAGGAATCTCCAATGGCTTGTACAAGGTTATGGAAGACTGGAAGGAGCTGGCTTTCTAGAATAGTAGGATAGGAAGAGGATCCGGATATTGAAAGCTTATTGAGGCTTATTCCTTTTTGGATATCATGCAAGGATTCAGTTTGGAGAGAGATTCTTTGGTGATGGATGCCTTTCAGTCCATTATTATTTTCTCTAATTCGGATAGGCAACTCCCCAGTTCACCACCTATGTTATCAAAAATCTTCTCCAGGATTTTGGGGATGGTTTTCTCAATATAGTGCACCCGCATTTCTTGGTTGACTTGTTGGTCTACTCCCAGATCTTTTATGGCCGGCATTGGGTCTTTCTCAGCCATGAATTTTGATAGGTTTTTAAACTTGGTATCCAGATAGGCTTTGATTTCTTCTAAGAGCTCTGATGAGGAGGAAAAGATCTTGTCAAGTACAGTCCCATAATTGTTTGAAGCTAGGACATTGGCATGATTAGTGGTCCGGTTAGCTATGGAACCATTTTCTTTAAGCTCATTCAATGTTGGCTTGATTAGAGAGAGAAAAGCTTCTGCTATAGCTCCTAGAGTTGGGAAATCCAAGACCTTGTCTTCTATTTTCTTTACTAAATTTTTGATTTATCCCAACTCCTTCTTCGTATCCGGATCAGCAGCTTGTCTTAGCAGTTCCTTTTCAACCCCTCTAAGATGAGTACAAATAGTCCGGAGGCTCTATTTGACATACCTTTCCTCATTCTTCTTTTGGGTAGCCTCTTTTAGTATATGAAGTGATGCAAAAACTTTGGCTTTTACTGTGTTATTTGCAGTCATTCTCATAGGGCTAACCTTGGGAGGAAATTCTTCTTCAGAGGAGCTGGAGGATTCTTCTTTGAAACTAGAGGTGCTTTCAAAGGATTCGTTACCAGCTTCATTATTGGTCTCCTATGAATGGGACTTATCTTGCTCTTCTCTTCTCTTATTCGACCTTTCCCTCGGACTGGCCTCGCCCTTAGAGTCGACTTTAGAAGCATTCTCTTTAGATCTTAGACCCCATCCCTCCTCTGGAATGATGTTATCCGGGTTGGGATTACCTTCCTTGGATACATTTTGGACATGTGTATCCAAGTTATCCCTTATCTCAACTATTGTGTCATCACTAGCAGTAATATCAGCGTTAATATTTAAAGTAGCTATGATAGGAAGTACCGCACTAAGTTGTGGTTGGGATAGGATGATTGTCTCTTTATGTGCTCCCACTTCAACTGTCGGATGACTGGAAGTGTCCTCAGTCATCCCTCCAAGTGCCTTTTTAGGACTTATTATTCCTTCCTCAGGCACATTGGTAATGTCCTCAATGCCCTCTACTATTGCCATTTTAGGACTTATTTCTGCTTGATTTCCAGCTTTCAGACTTAGCAAATTTTCCGAAAGAGGCTCTATGATGGGTAAGAAGTTGAATGATCTAGATTTCAGAATCTTTGAGAGCTCAGCAAAGGCAGCTTGATCTATAAGGATTGGGGTATCTGAGGATCCTCCGGGTCCTTCTATGGCTAGGTTGTTGATTCTATAGTTGACTACCATGGAGACCATCATTTCTTCATATTGAGGATCCTCCTGAAGGATAACCTCATTGGTTACGGGAACATTTTTGCCCTTTGTGCTTTTGGCCTTAGCCAACTCCTCCATAACCACCCTCTTTGCTCCTCCTCATCAATGACCATAACCGTTGGCCTCTTGGCAGTTTTCTTTTGATGTTGCTGTGCCTTGACTACTTTATCAAAAGCACACCCCTTCTGGGTGAACTGCTTCTTCGGTGTTGGCATTTCATCTTCCATTTCTTCTTCATCAAACCCTTTTCCCCCTTTCAGCAATTTTGATGCTTTTCTTTTTAGGCCTTTCTTGTAGCCCTCTCTTATTATAGCGTCAGCTATAGCAATGGTTTCCCTTGCTTTTGGGTCACAAACCGATCTTTTCAATAAATCAGCTGTCTTAATCGGCCTTCCCCTAGGGTTTGGCTTTTTTGGGGATTTATTAAGCAGCTAGGTGATTGTTTGGGTATCCTCATCCACTTTTTTATCTGTAGTTCAATTTCTTGAAGTTTTTCTCTAAGATTTCCTTACTAGTGATGGATTCAAATCCGGTAAGGTTGATTTTGTTGGCGAGGAGTATCCGGGTGATGAGCGCGCCATGAGAATTTACATGCTGCTTAAGGAAGTGAATGATTAACACAAGCATATTGACTACCCTACTCTTAACCCAGTGTTAGAGCACGTAGTTTTGAAATGAACACATTGTGGTGAGAGATCCTTTCCTTATGAGTTTCAATTTGGTGATGACATGTTGGAGATATCTAGGAATTTGAGGAAAATATGTGTTGAATTTATCTCTAGAGTAGTTTGGATGTAACCACTATTTAGCTTCATACTTAACTCTCTATTCATCACCGTCAGTCCTCAGCAGAACACCCTCATTTTTCATACCCAACTGTTGTTCAAAGAAATCTAGGGTAATAGTGATTTCTTTGACCTGGACCTTGGTTCAAAGAGCATCAAACTTGGAGTGAACACTAAGATTCTCATAGAACTCCTTGACCAAGTCAGGATATGTGGGGCAGTTAGTCTTAAGAAAGTCCATGAGATTTTGATCTTCTATGAGTTTGGAGTAAGGATCCGTCTCAAATAGGAAATTATCCCCCAAATAATCTGTGGGGAGTACAGAGTCGGAAGGTTTGAAATTTACGGGGATGATGTCTACATCTTAAAGATCAGACTCTTCAAAGATGTTCTAGGTTAGAAGCATCACGGGTGCATCTTTAGTCATAATTGCAGCCATTTTAGAGAAGAGTTGAAGAATTTAGGGTTTGGGTTTCAATTGTTGGAGAGTAACAGTAGAGTAGTTGATCGCGTGAGGAAGAAGGAGAATTTGGGGGGTTTTATAGATTTTCCAAGGTGAGGGTATTTTGGTAATCTAGATGCCGATAATTTTGGCTGGATTGATGACATGGCAAGTGGATTTTTAGAGAGAGGTAAATTCAGTTTAACCGGAGAATGGGATGGTTTATTTTGAATGACAACTGTTTAATTTACGGCGCATGTAACACCTAATAGACTTTTGAAATTTAAAAAGTAACTGTCATCTTTACGTGCTTTTATTGCCATTTGTCCTTCTTGTCTACTGATGTGGCACCCGTCTAGAATAGATTTCCCCTCATTACTTCTTCTCTTTCGGATTGAGTTTTCAGCCCAGGATCTAGCTTGATTTCAAGCTGTCTTCTGGATTGGTCCTAAATTGGATTGGACTTACCAATTGACTCCATTAGCTTCCCAAATTGGTCTTTACTTAGTGGAGTAGTAAAGATATCTGCTCTTTGCTCATTGGTTGTATATATGCCAATGCAACATCCTTCTTAATTACATGATCACTGATGAAATATGCCTTATGTTGACATGCTTCATCCGGCTATGGAGTACTGGATTCCTTGACACATCAATAGCACTTTTCTTGTAACACATAACATCCACACATCTGGATTGAACTCCATAATCTTCAAGTTGTTGCTTGATTTAGAGGAGCTGAGCTATACAACTTCCAACTGCTATATACTCAGCTTCTATAGTAGACAAGGCAACTATAATTTGCTTCTTTCTGTACCACGAGACTAAACAATCTCTATGGAAATGGCAACCTCCGGATGTACTGTTTCTCTGAAGAGTGTCTCTGCCATAGTTTGCACCAGTGAACACTTGGAGTATGAAATCTCCATTACTAGGATACCATAACCCAACTTTAGTGGTTCGTAGGAGGTATCTAAGGATGCTTTTTATTACCTTGAGATGAGAATCCTTAGGATTGGCATGATAGCTTATACAGTAGCAAACTGCATGGCGTATGTCCGGTTTGCTAGCTATCAGGTATAGAAGTGACCCAATCATCCCTCTATAGAGCTTTTGATCAACATCTTCTCATTCACAATCCTTGGATAGGACTGTATCTGATCCCATTGGAGTGGATATATGCTTGCTCTTGTCCATTTCAAACTTCTTCAAGATCTCCTTGGTGTACTTTGATTGATTAATGAAAACACTATCTGTACTTTGCTCGATTTGTAGACCAAGGAAGAAGTTGAGTTCTCCCATCATGGACATCTCAAATTCCTTCTGCATTTCAGAGCTAAATTCTTTACACATCCTTTCATCGGTAGCTCCAAATATGATATCACCTACATAATTTTGGACTAGAATGATATCATTTTTATTCTTTTTGATGAATATTATAGTGTCTACTCTGCCTCTGATATAATCCTTAGATATGAGCATTGAGGTTAACCTCTCTAACCAGGCTCTAGGAGTCTGCTTTAATCCATAGAGAGCTTTCTTCAGCTTGTACACAAAATCCGGATGCTTTGGGTCTTAAAATCCAGGTGGTTGCTTAACATAGACTTCTTCTTCGATAACACAATTTAGAAATGCACTTTTGAAATGCATTTGGTATAGTGTGAACCCCATGAATGATGCAAAAACATATAGGATCCGGATTACTTCCAGCCTTGCTACAAGAGCAAAGGTTTCTTCAAAATCAATTCCTTATTACTGGTTGTAGCCTTAGGCAACTAATCTTGCCTTTTTTTAAACCACCACTCCGGATTCATCAAGCTTATTCTAGAACACGCACTTAGTGCCAATGACTGATTTTCCTTTAGACGGTGGTACTAGATCCCATACATCATTCCTAGTGAATTGATCTAGCTCTTTCTGCATTGCCATCATCCAACTTTTATGTCCTTTAGTATCTTGAAATTCTTTGACTCTATGAGAGACACAAATGTAGGATGACACATCATTTGCTGAGCTGACCTCTGGTTCTTACTGGATTCTAAACATCATCCAGAATATTTTTAACGGAATGAACCCTGTGTGTTCGGATCTCCCTGTGTAGGCCTTTGTGTTGAACTGGGACTTTCTCCATTTTAGATTCAACCACTTCTTCTTGGCCTTCATTAAAGTCAATCTCCTATGGGTTGAGATTACCTTGTTGTACTTCTAGATCAAAAGATAGTCCTTCATCTTCCTCTTTATACTTCTTGATTTGAAATGAATCGGGAATTCCTACTTCCTTCTTTTCTCTATATTTTTCAGCTTTCGGAACTGGATCTTTCAGAGTGCAGATTTTCTTTCTTGCAGTGTTAGTCTCATCAAAATCTACATGTATTGACTATACCACAGTTTGGGTTCATTTCTTGAATACTCTGTAATCCTTACTATGTGTTAGGAAGGCAAGGAAAATTGCTTCATTAGATTTAGGATCAAATTTTTGTAGTTGCTCTCTATCATTAAGGATGTAGCATTTACATCCAAATGCTTTGAAATACCCTATTTTGGGTTTCTTCCCTTCTAGATTTCATATGGGGTCTTTTTTATGGTCTTTCTAGTGAAACCTCTATTTAGAATATAACATGTTGTATTCACGGCCTGTCTCCAAAAGTATTTTAGCAAATAATTTTCATTGAGCATTGTTCTAGCCATCTCAACAATGGTCCTGTTCTTTCTCTCAACAACTCCATTCTGTTAAGGAGTGTGAGGGGTAGAGAAGTTATGTTCAATGCCCTTGGAGTCCCAAAAATCAGAAAAATGCTTATTTTTTAATTCCCCACCATTATCACTCCGAATGTGAGCAATGCTTATGCCCTGTTCTACTTCTATTTGGCTGATTGTTTTAGAGAATTGGTCAAAGGCTTCATCCTTGCTTGCTAGCAAGAGAACCTAGGTATATCAAGAATAATCATCCACAATGACCATGGTGTATTATATTCTCTTCTAACTAAACTCAATGGTTTGATTGGACCAAAGAGATCAATGTGCAAGAGCTCAAGTACTCTTTTGGAAGGAATGTATGAGATGGAAGGGAAACTTTTACCTAATTGACATTCAGTGCATAAATGATCCTTATCAAAAGCAACCTTAGGCAAACCAACTACTAATTCCTTTTCGGCTAGTTTGGACAGGAGGTTCATGCTGACATGTCCTAACATCCGGTGCCATAGCCACGATTCTTCTTCTTTAGACACCAAGAAGTTATTCTTTTCATCATTTTTAATGTTTAAAGAATAGACATTATTTACCCTAACTGCAAAGAGAATGAGTTATTTAGACTTACTATCATAGATTGAGCAACCTCCGGAATCAAATATGACTTTTCTTCCTTTGTCACAGAGTGGGCCACACTTAGCAAGTTGAATTTCATTCCATCAACTAGTGATACATTTTCTATCTTTAATTCAGATCCAATGGTTCCATGACCAATGATCTGTCCCTTTTCATTGTCTCTAAAGCTTACTTTGCCTCCCTTCTTCTGGGTCAATGTGATGAAGGCCTTCTCATCACCTGTCATGTGCCTTAAGATCCATTATCAATATACCAAGTGTGTTGATCTATTGTATTCTAGAGCGTACCTATAAAATAGATCAAGTGGGTTTGGGTACCCAATTAGATTTGGGTCCTCTCGGGTTAATAACCATCTCAAGCCAAGGGCAAACATCATAAAAACCAGTTTTTAATCTACATGATTTAGTAATATGATTGTTTTTCCCACAAAACATGCAGCCTAAAATAGGTATGTTCTGCTTTTGCTTTTCGTTGTTTTTTTAGATCCTCCTTCCTATAGTTGCCTTTATAACCAGCTTTTTGCATACTGGTGGATGGTTCGATGTTAATCCAGAAACTGGTTAGAGGTGCAACTTCTAATCCATAATTTCTTCTCTATTTCATAAGCTGTTGGTTATAAGCCACCTTAGCCTTTCCCTTATTGGCAGCAATATATCTTTAGGCTTATGGTTGCCTGCTAACTTCCTTCATCCTTTGATTAGGGGTCTTTTAGAATCTGTTTTGAGCAGGAGGATAATAATCTCTTCTTGGAGTTTTTGTCTCTAGCTTCTTCCTGGATACTTCCTTTAATAGATTTATTTCTCTATCCAATCCCATTACATTTGAATTTAGAATCTGGACTTGATTCCTCAGGAAGTTTTCCTCCACAACATCAATATCCTTGGTTGCTCTAACTATATTCATGTCTTGTGCCATTACTTCACCATATTCTACCAACTACATTATTGCTCTTTTAAGGGACTTGATTACTTTTGCATTCTTCCTTACACCCTTGATTACAATAGATAGAGTTCTAGCAAGGTCAAGATTAGAACCAGAATTAGAATAAGAATTTACCTCAGTGTTTGCTGTATCTAATTCTGATTCTTTAATTTGCACTATTTCTTGCTTGGAGGCATTCCTTCCAGATTGCTCTACTTCCGGATCAGTCAAAGCCATGAATGTGCAATTGGCAATCTCCTCTTCTTTTGTTGAAGATAAGCTCCTACTTTCTTCATTGTTGGTCCAAGTAGCTACCATTGCCTTCTTTTTGAACTTCTTGGTTCTCTTAAGCTTGAGGCATTTTGTTTTGAAATGGCCTTTCTCACCATATTTAAAACAAGCAGCTTCTTTCTCTGCATCTTTCTTTTCTTACGGATTCATTCTAGGCCCATCTCTTCTGGAAGTGCCTCCTCTTGGTTTCTGGGATTCACACATTCTTGATTTCCTTCTATCTTTCTTTTGTGTGAATTTGTCGACTCTTTTGGTCAATAGAGTAAGTTGATCTTTTATGCTTATTGATTCAATGATTTGCTTTTCTTCTCCGAATAAAGCTGATTCGGTGGATTTTGCCTCAAGTGCAATGGCTTTCTTCTTCTCCTCAGGCTTCTTTTCTTATTGGCTATATCTCTCTAAGGATAAATCTTAGGTTACAAGATTACCAATGAGTTCATCATAACTGTAAAAGTTTAAGTCATGAGCTTCCTCAATGGCAGTCTTTTTGTTGCCCCATTCTTTGGTAAGACTCCAAAGCACCTTCTTTACCATCTCTACTTCAGAGATTTATTTTCCCAGCCTTTTCATCTCAATCACTAGATTTGTGTATCTAGTGTTCATGCTATTAATTGATTCTTTAGGCTCCATTTTGAAGGATTCAAGCTTTTGCTAGAGTAAGTCAAGTTTGGCTTCTCTTACTTTGGTAGTTCCTTCATTGGTTACCTCCAGCTTTTTCCAAATTTCTTTTGTAGTCTGACATCCAGATATTCTATTAAATTTAGCTGCACTAAGAGCATAATGAAGCATGTTAATAACATTTGTGTTTTCACACAACTTTTTAAAATCATTTCCATCCCACATACTTGATGGCTTTCGGGTAGTCATACCCTCTACTTCATAAGTGGGCTCACATGTACCATCTTTAACAACTAATCATGCTTGCATGCTTTTGTGACTAGATGAAGTTCTTAATCTGGTTTTTCTAGAATGTGTGGTGTTCAGTGATGAAGAGTGAAGGACGGGTAACGTACATACCCTCGGGAAGGAGTTGTGAGTTTTTTAAACTCATTTTGATATATGAATCAAAATATATGGACCTTTAGCTCGAGATTGTTAGATCCCTAGTTTGAGCACTAGCTTTGATACCACTTATTAGTCCCTGTAAGGGTCTTTATAAGGTCAGAGGGGGGTGAATGATCCTTTTTCGCTGAATATAAAGACTTCAAAAAATCTTAATGTAGCGTGTTTGATTATGAACCGGATGATGGATCTGGATGATGTAATTATGACAATATAATGCAAATAATAAAAAAATTTGGAGAAATCAAACACGAAGGGTTTTATCCTGGTTTGGCCCTGCCAACTCTAGTCCCCGGAGTTTCCTTCCTCCGAGCTTTGCCACTAGTGGATTCCATTCCAACTGGCAGGTATCAAGCCTTACAATTTGTCTCCGGATGGTAACCCCTTTTGGATGTAGGATATACCACTAGAAGCACCAACTCCTCGCTGAGTCCTTTAGTCTTTAGTAGGATATACCACTTAGACTTCTACCCCAAATCTAAGCTGGGTCCTACAGGGAGTTCCCACTCCAAGCACCAACTTTAAGTTGTATCCCAATCTCATAACTCACCCAAGTTCGAGATCCTTACACTCTTGTTTTCACAAAGGTTTTGCTTTTTGGATTTCCTTAAGTTTATAGCTCACTTAGGAATCCTTACAATGGGTTTGGAGTTAATAGATTCTTGGAGGAATTGTAAACTGATTGAATGCTTGTACCTTTTACTTGCTTTTGTCAATCAAAATAGCTAGCCTCCTCATTAGGTGAAGCTTCCCTTTTATAGGTTTCCATCATAAATGTAACCGTTGTGGGTTATTGAATTTGTAATAAATCTTCACCCTTGATCTATAGGTGGGACTTTTGAAGCTGTTCATCAATCTGTTAGACTGTAATTTAACCCGTTTGAATTCTAGGGATTGATGCTAAAAAGTTGTCACTGATCGTTTTACATGGATTTTTGTGATGCACCAACTTTTAATCCTTTAGCTTTTTTGGTGTGACCTCCACGTGCCTCCTCATTGGTCTAGGTGAAAAAGGTTGTTAGCTTTTTCAGTCCGATATTAGTCCTTTTATCCTTTCTCTGAAAAATGCGAGCTGTCATTTTATCTTTGTCTTAGGGAAATGATCTTTGACTTCATAGACTAAAAGGTAGAGGGAAAAAGCTATCTTCGAAACTTTTCCCATTGTCTTAATGCACGAGTCTTCCGGATGTCTTTAGACTTATATTCTTCGGATCAGCCTTCTTCCGGAGATATGGCAATCAGTTCTTTCGAATGCTGTTCTTGAGGGATTAAACATTCTTTCCTTTCCAAGCTCTGTTCTAATGATTCCTTGTACTTACGTACATGATGTTTTCAATATCAACCTTGTAGCTGGATCTTTGACCGAATGATTCCATTTGGATTTGGGATTTACACAGTTTAAGTTCTTATTTCTTTCAAACCGGATCCAGCTATATTAGTTTAATTTTGTGATCCGAATTATTGCGTCCCAATAGTTTGCTGGATTGAAAACCCAAAAAGGGTGATCCAGGCAAAAATTAGGACCTAAAAGCAATAAATAAGTCTGATAGGCCCAACACAATGTTCGGGTCTACGTAAAAATTAAGACAACTAAAACAAAGCTAAATGACTGCCATCGATCATAATGAGATATCTGCATTATCGTCATCAGCCTCAGAGTGCCTGAATACGTTCTCCTGTCTAATGGATTTGAGGGGCTCAAATTTGCCCTTTATCATGCCACACCAATCTCGACCGCAATCAAGCATCAGGGAAAGTATGCAATCTCCCCAAACCATCCTTGGTAGAATTCATTGGTAGTTATAGCGTCCAGTCTTTCGTTATCTAGAATCTTGAACTTCACTTCGTTTACTTCCTTATCTTTGTCATGCTTGATCCAACAATCAATTTGCAGTCAACTAGCCACTTTCCATAGCTCGTGAGGAGCCCTCCATCACCTATCATACAAGTAATGCAAAATTTATGGGTCTTATATAAGCCACGGTATCCAAATACATGAACCCGTGTGTGCATTGTAGCTTCCATAGTTCTCAACTAGGGGCATTTCCACCTAATCTGTGTGACATCCCTAATCCTCTGCCTGGGGCATTCTTGTCTTGTCCATGCCACAAAGCAGTTCCATATATTCTCCCTCCCAGCAAGCAACCGAGTCAAGCAAAATCGATCAGGCGAGCAGTCATGTAGCTCATATGTGGAAGATGATCAGTCAAAGCAGCTCATGCATTCACGCATGCATGCATAATATCCATAAATGTCATATCTTGTCTATTTTTCTATGCTGAATTCTACAGGAAACAAAGCATGAAAAAGCTTCCTCAACCTATACGCTTGACCTCCAAGAATGGTCGTATCAAGGGGTAAAACTCTCCGATCGGTTATCTCTTTTCGACTCCCAAAAATCTCAACTCAATTTATATTTCATTCTTCTGTTTTCATTGCTTAATTGAAGGGGGAAAATTTTTGTTTCCACAAAATCAATTAAGCAACAAAAACGCGACTCATGACTATTACTAATATCTTAAAAAATTTCTTGATAGGTGCACCATATGGCATCCTGGTGTCCGATAAGAAAATCCAAAATTTGGATAACCTTCTGAATCTCTAGGGCACCTCAATGCAACCTTCCGAATCTCCAGGAGCACCTCGATGTAACTTACTGATCTAAGAATCCAAAATTCAAAAGCCCAAGCTCGCACTTGGCAACCCTCAAAAGCCCAAGCCCGTGCTTGGCAAACCCTCAGAAGCCCAAGCCTGTGGTTGGAAACCCTTGAAAGCCCAAGCTTATCTTGGAAACCCTCAGAAGCCTAAGCTCGTGCTTAGCAACCTCAAAAGCCCAAGCCTGTGCTTGGCAAACCTAAAAAGCTCAACCCCGCGCTTGGCAACCCTCAAATGGCTAAGCCCACGCGTGGCAAAATTCAAAAGCCCAAGCCCGCAGTTGGCAACCCTCAAAAGCCTAAGCCCTCATTTTGTAAACCCTAAAAAGCCCAAGCCTACGCTTGGCAACCCTCACAAGCCCAAGCTCATGGTAGGAAACCCTTAAAAGTCTAAACCCGTACTTGGCAAACCTTAAAAGCCCAAGCACTCACTTGGTTACTCTCAAAAGCCCAAGCGTTCGCTTTGCAAATCCTCAAAAGCCCAAGTCCATGCTTGGCAACCCTCAAAAGCCCAAGCCCATGCTTGGCAAACCTCAAAAGCCTAAGCCTGCCCTTGGCAACCCTCAAAAGCCCAAGCCCATGCTTGGTAAAACCTTAAAAGCCCAAGCCCGTGCTAGGCAAACCTCAAAAACCTAAGCCCACACTTGGCAACCCTCAAGAGCCCACGCCCGAACTTGGCAACCCTCAAAAGCCAAACCCTATGATTGGCAAACCTCAAAATCCTAACCCCACACCTGGTAAACCTCAAAAGCCCAAGACCGTGCTTTGCAACCCTCAAAAGCCGAAGCCCGTGCTTAGCAACCCTCAGAAGCCCAAGCCTGCGCTTGGCAAAACTCAAAAGCCCAAGCCCGGACTTGGCAACCCTTAAAAGCCCAAGCCTGGGCTTGCAAACCTCAAAAGCCTAACCCCGTGCTTGGCAACCCTCAAAAGGCCGATCCCGTAATAAGGAAATCTGCAAAAGCCCAAGCCCGAACTTGGCAACCCCCAAAAGCCCAAGCCCATGCTTAGCAAACCCTCAAAAGCCTAAGCCCGCTCTTAGCAACCTTTAAAAGCCCAAGCCCGCACTTGGCAACCCTAAAAAGCCCAAGCCCGTGCTTAGCAGACCTCAAAAGCCTAAGCCTGTTCTTGGTAACCTTCAAAAGCCTAACCCCGCGCTTCACAAATCCTCAAAAGCCGAAGCCCGCGCTTGGTAACCCTCAAAAGCCCAAGCCCACACTTGGCAAACCTCAAAAGCCAAAGCCTGCACTTGGTAACCCTTAAAAGCCCAAGCCTGCACTTGGCAACACTCAAAAGCCCAAGGATGTGCTTGGCAACCCTTAAAAGCCCAAGCCTACCCTTAGAAAACCTTAAAAGCCCAAACCCGTGCTTGGCAACCTTAAAAGCCTAAGCTTGTGCTTCACAAATCCTCAAAAGCCCAAGCCAGCGCTTGGCAACCCTCAAAAACCCAAGCCCGCGTTTGGCAACCCTCAAAAACCTAAACCAGCACTTGATAACCCTCAAAAGCCCAATCCCGCGCTTGGAAAACCCTTAAAAGCCCAAGCCTGCGCTAGGCAAACCTCAAAAACCCAAGCCCACACTTGGCTACCCTTAAAAGCCCAAGCCCGCACTTGGCAACCCTCAAAAGCCCAACCCTATACTTGGCAAACCTCAAAATCCCAAGCTCGCACTTGGCAAACCTCAAAAGCCCAAGTCCTGGATCTGCAACCTTCCAAAGCCCAAGCCCGTGCTTGGCAACCTTCAAAAGCCCAAGCCCGCGCTTGGCAAACCTCAAAAGTCCAATCCCGGACTTGGCAACCCTAAAAAAAAAAGCTCATGGTAGGTAACCCTCAAAAGCCCAAGCCCGGGATTGGCAAACCTCCAAAGGCCAACCCCGTGCTTAGCAACCCTCAAAAGGCCAATGCCGTGCTTAGCAAATCCTTGAAAGCCCAAGTTTGCACTTGGTAACCCTCAAAAGCCCAAGCTTACGCTTGGAAAACCCTCAAAAGCCCAAGCCCATGCTTGGCAACCTTCAAAAGCCCAAGCCCGTGCTTGGCAACCCTCAAAAGCTAAAGCCGCGCTTGGCAAACCTCAAAACCCCAAGCCTGCGCTTAGTAACCCTCAAAAGCCCAAGCCTGCACTTCGCAAATCCTCAAAACCCCGAGCCCACGCTTGGCAGCCCTAAAAAGCCTAAGCCCACGCTTTGCAAACCTCGAAAGCCCAAGCCCGTGCTTGGTAACCCTTAAAAGCCTAAGCCCACACTTGGTAACCCCTAAAAGCCCAAGCCCACACTTGGAACCCAGAAAAGCCCAATCCCGTAGTTGGCAACCCTTAAAAGCCCAAGCCTGCACTTGGAAAACCTCAAAAGCCCAACCCCATGCTTGGCAACCCTTAAAAGGCTAAGCTCGCGCTTGGCAAATCCCCGAAAGCCTAAGCCCACATCTGGCAACCCTCAAAAGCCCAAGTCGGTGCTTGGCAAAATTCAGAATCCCATGCCCGCACTTGGCAACCCTCAAAAGCCCAAGTAGGCACTTGGAAAACCCACAAAAGCCCAAGCCCGCTCTTGGCAACCCTCAAAAGCCTAAGCCCGTGCTTGGCAACCCTCAAAAGCCTAAACCTACGCCTAGCAAACCTTAAAAGCCTAAGCCCGTGATTGGTAACCCTCAAAAGACCAAGCCCGTGCTTCGCAAACCCTCAAAAGCCCAAGCCCGCACTTGGCAAACAAAAAAAGCCCAAGCCCGCACTTGGCAAACCTTAAAAGCCCAAGCCGCACTTGGCAAACATCAAAAGCCCAAGCCTGCGCTTGGCAACCCTCAAAAGTACAAGCCTATGCTTCATAAATCCTCAAAAGCCCGAGCCAGCGCTTGGCAACCCTCAAAAGCCTAAGCCCACGCTTGACAAACCTCAAAAGCCCAAGCCCGTCCTTGGTAAACTTCAAAAGCCTAAGCCCATGCTTGGTAACCCCTAAAAGCCCAAGCCCATGCTTGGCAAGTAGAAAAGCCCAAGCCCGCGCTGGGAAACCCTTAAAATCCCAAGCCTGTAGTTAGCAACCCTTAAAAGCCCAAGCCTACACTTGGCAAACCTCAAAAGCGCAACCCCGTGCTTGGCAACCCTTAAAAGGCCCAGCCCGCGCTTGGCAAATCTCCAAAAGCCCAAGCCCATGCTTGGCAACCCTCAAAAGCCCAAGCCGGTGCTTGGCAAAATTTAGAATCCTATGGTCGTGCTTGGCAACCCTCAAAAACCCTAGCTGGCGCTTTGCAAACCCATAAAAGCCTAAGCCCGCTCTTGGCAACCCTCAAAAGCCTAAGCCCGCGCTTGGTAACCCTAAAAACACAAGCTTGCACCTAGCAAACCTCAAAACCTTAAGCCCGTGATTGGCAACCCTTAAAAGACCAAGCCCGCGCTTCGCAAACCCTCAAAAGCCCAAGCCCATGATTGGCAAACCAAAAAAGCTCAAGCCCACACTTAGCAAACCTTAAAAGCCCAAGCCCGCGCTTGGCAACCCTGTAAAGCCCAAGCCCGCACTTGGCAACCCTCAAAACCCTAACCCTGTGCTTGGGAAACATTCAAAAGCCCAAGCCCAGCTTGGCAAACCTTAAAAACCCAAGCTTGTGCTTAGCAACCCTTGAGAACCCAAGCCCGCGCTTGGCAACCCTTGAGAGTCAAAGCCCACGCTTGGCAACCCTTAACAGCATAACCCTGCAATTGGCAAACCTCAAAATCCCAAGCCCGCACTTGGCAAACCCCAAAATCCCAAGACCACACTTTGCAACCTACAAAAGCCCAAGCCCATACTTGGCAACCCTCAAAACCCGAAACCCACGCTTGGCAAACCTCAAAAGCCTAAGACCGTACTTAGCAACCCTCAAATGCCCAACCTCGCGCTTAGCGAACCCTTAAAAGCCCAAGCCTGCACTTACATCAAAAACCCAAACTCACACTTGGCAACCCTCAAGAGCCCAAGCCTGTGCTTAGCAAGCCTCAAAACCGCAACCCCGCACTTGGGAAACCTCAAAAGCCCAAGCTCATGCTTGGAAAACCGCAAAGGCCCAACACCGCAATTTATAACCCTTAAAAGCCCAAGCCTGTGCTTGGCAAACCTCAAGAGACCAAGTTCGCACTTTGCAATCCTCAAAAGCCCAAGCCCCCACTTGGCAAACTCTCAAAAGCCCAAGCTTGCACTTGGTAAACCTCTAAAACCCAAGCCCATGCTTGGCAACCATCAAAAACCTAACCCCGCACTTGGCAAACATCAAAAGCCCAAGCCCGCACTTGGCAAATGTTAAAAGCACAGGACTGTGCTTTGCAACCCACAAAAGCCCAAGTCCACGCTTGGCAATCCTTAAAAGCCCCCGTGCTTGGCAAACCTCAAAAGTCTAAGCCTGCACTTGGAAATCCTTAAAAGCCCAAGCCCGTGCTTGGCAACCCTCAAAAGCCAAAACCCATGCTTAGCAAACCTCAAAAGCCCAAGCCCGAGCTTGGCAAACCTCAAAAGCCCAAGCACACGCTTGGCAACCCTCAAAAGCCCAAGCCCATGCTGGGCAAACCTCTAAAGACTAAGCTTGTGCTTGGCAAACCCTTAAGCCCAAACCTGCGCTTGGCGAGCCTCGCAACCTACGTCAGCTACACCACATTTCCTGCCAACTGCTAGCATGCCCAGTGGTATCCAAAATAATAACTTAAAAGTTCTACAAGGGGCATATTAGCTAGACCTGATGGATACCTCGACAGTTCCTCTCGACTCCAGGAAATCCTAACTCAGCTTTCATTCATGTGTTTCAATTGCTTAATTGAAGGGGAAAATTTTTTTCTTCCACAAACTCAATTAAGCAATTGAAACGCAATTCATATCATTTACTAATGCTTCAAAACTGCCTTGATAGGTAATCCCGATGGACGATCAATCCAAAGATCTAGAATCAAGAATTTAGAAAACCCTTTCAGGGCACCATGATGTGGCTTTCAGTCCTTCAGGGGCATCCCAATACAACTGTCGTAAAATCAACCAAATAATGGAATTCCCAGACTTCCCAGACATCCTAAACTCTTTTTCTTGATATTTCATTTTTATTGCTTAATTGAAAGGGTAAAATTTTTTGTCTTGACAAAATCAATTAAGCAATTAAAAATGCAATCTACAACAAATGCTGACTTCTCAAAATTTTTTTAATACTCTGATAGGTCCGTTGATGGTGCGTTCTTAGACCACCAGTAGACAACCGATTCAGCCTTACATCTAATAGGTCCATTGATGGTGCATTCCTAGACCACCCATAGACAAGTGATTTAGCCTCATATCTAATAGGTCCATTGATGATGCGTTCCTAGACCACCCATAGACAATCGATTCAGCCTCACATCCGATAGGTCCGTTGATGGTGCATTCCGAGACCACCCGTAGACAACCAATTCACCTTCCTTCTTGATAGATCCATTGATGGTGGGTTCTCAAACCACCCGTAGATAATCGATTCACCTTCCTTCTTGATAGGTCCATTGATGATGCATCCCCAGACCGTCCGTAGACAATTGACTCAAGAAATCCCTACCCTTTTTTTAAAGCAACAAATAATCCATCCCAAATCCATTTAGAGGGAATCGAAGGCAATATTGAATCAAAATGTCCAAGTTAGAATTTCATTCCTGATAAGTCTATTGATGGAAACCCAAGTTGACAACCAATTTAAGAATCCACTCCTTAGGTATAACCTTCTATCCCTCGCTCTTTCCAGAGATCACACTTGGCTCGCCAAGTGGCAATCTCCTGAGGGGCAGCCTGTGAGCATGGGCTTTTTCGTGACCCATAGAACGATGATGACTTTTTGCTCTAACCTATATACGGTCTAGTTGTTTCATTCTTTTAGAATCGAATCATGTATGGCAAGTATTTAAAATGACCTTTTTATCTTTCCCTTGCTCGCAATAGCTTGTTTGGGGTTTTCTAAAATACACAAACATTTTTAGTAGGTCCGGTTATTTTTTCTAGATTTTAGACTCTTTGAGGTATCCGAAATGTCAAGAATCGCTTGAATAAGATAACCGTGGTGAAAGTTATGATTTTTTAAAGTTAGCAGTCTTTTTTTTTCTTTATCGCATCTCACCAGAGACTGCCGCCGCCGGCAGTTACAATCGGAGCTCCGGTGCCTGCTGCCTTGGCAGCCGCCATATTGGGGCCACATTATCTTGGAGTGGCATGGCCACTCCAAGATAATGTTGGCCGCTTCACATGACGCAGCCTAGATTTGGCCGCTTCATGTGAAGCGGCCTTCCTTGGCCATGTCAGCTGACGCGGCCTGCCACGTCAGTGACATGGTCTACCATGTCACTAACAGGGCCTGCTACGTCAGTGATGTGGTCTACCCGATCACTAACGCGGCCTTTTTTGGAGACCTGAACTTGCGCGTTTCAGTCATTTTTTCTGTGGAAAAATTCAAATTTTCACCAATTTTTTCCACAAAATCTATGTTTTTAAGGGTCTAAATGTATTATTTTCATTAATTCAAGTCTATATAAACCCCCAAAATCACTAAAAATTGGACTTTTTTGGCTTTTTTAAGAAAAGAAATTCAGTTTTTAGTAATTAGTGGTTTTTTTAGAAAGAACAAGTTTATCAAAGCCATGGAAATTCAAAGGATCTAGTTTTCGTAAGCTTTATTAGGCTTAATCTATTAGCTTTAATATTAAAATCAAATAGAAATCTTAAGTAAAAATTGATTTAAACAAGATTTAGTGACTTTTTCCTCGCAAGATCACCAAATCCCTGGCTAAGTCGGTCTTGGTTCGACGATTCTCCCATCACAAAATCAGCAAAGGCTTACCAAAGGTTGATTCAAGTCTCAAGAGTGGATTCACGGCCTTTAGGTAATTTTCTGAGTTCTAATCTATTTCTTTAAGTTATTTATTGCTTTTTTGCTGTGTTTTTGGTTGTTTTTCGGGGTGTTTAGCCCCTGTGTTTGACTTTTTTGTGATTTTTCGGTAAAACTCCAACTGACCGCTCCGACGACCAGTAGGCCTTCTGAACTACATGGTTAGCTGACTCACTGAGTTGGCCTACCATATCATTCAGTCGGCCTATGTGTCGCTCATGTTGCCAATCACCTTTTTGCCAGATTTTCTTAGGGTTTTCCCCCAAACTGAAAAATCAAAGTTATTTAAGCATTTTAAGTCAAAATCTACTGGCATAATGTAGGAAATGACTTGAAATGTTTATAATCTTGGGTTTTCAGGCATAAAAATGTCGATTCCGGCCTCCTTAGATATTTTTTCTAGTCGACCACTGCAGTTGCCAGAAGGCTGACTGAGTGTCATCTAGGCCGACTCAGTGAGTTAGACTACCATGTCACTAAATCGGTCTACCACCACGCTGAGTGGGCCTACTGGTAAAAAATGTCCAAATGGTCCCTGTTTGTTTTATTTTGTGTTTTTGGCCCTGTTTTACCATTTTCTTACCTTTTTGACGCCAATTTCCACCCAACATATTCCTAAAATATCACATTTAATTTATAATATCATAACAAAATTTTTAATCTGATTTTATAATTTATTAATTATTCAATTGGTTAAATCTTATTTTAATGGCTTAAAAATGGTGTTTTTTAGTTAAATAAAATCTAAATAAATCTTTCATAATATATAAAAATTCCAAAAATATTTTCTGCCATTTTTATAAATTACTTTAGGATGTTTAGTTGATTTAAATAATATTTTAAGTTGTTTATACATTTTCCTTTGTTTTGGTACCGAAAAATCCAAAAATATGATATTTTCCATTGTTTGATTATATTTACTGTTGTTACTTATTATTGCATCGTTTATGATTGATAGTATATATTTTGTCTCATTTGGAGTAGGGTCCGAGTTCGTAAGCTCGATAAAAACCCGATTTCGACCATTTATTTATTTATCACTTTATCTATTCTCTCACATTAGAAAAATGTATAGGTATTTGTAAAGCCTTGTAATAATTTTATTTTCTTGCTTTGTTTATATACCGCTTTTCGTGTGATGTATGGCATATAAATCAAAAACTTCCAAACAATAACCGGATTAAAATTGCATATGAACCAAGGTCGCGTTTATTAAAATATAAACGATTTGATTTAAAAATGAAGAGTAACCAACAACATCCGAACTTGGAATCTCTATTTTAAGGTACAGTCCAACCACCCGGTGGGAATATCGTACCCACATTCCCGGTGAAGCTTAACCTGGTGGCAACTATATCTTAAAATACAGGATTTTAAGTCTCGTATCCCTTAACATGCAAATTGAACTTAAATTCAAATCAACATCAATTTTGCCAAATCAATCTTTTATCATGCTAAAATAAGGATTATCCCTTAGGACGCTTCACAATGCTCGTTATTTTTTTTCCATCCCCTGTGCTACACATCTCATGCGGTCCTCGCAAGTAGGAAAGAGGTTGCTTGCTCTCAATGCCTGAAGGCTACATCATTTTCATTACATATAACTGCATTGTCATCCTACATAGGTGAGGAAGTGGAGGCTAAGGAGCATCATGAAGAAACCTCAACCCCAAACCAACCACCTCTAACCCCCACACTAATTTTTGTTATCCCCTTACCTGATTCTCAATCACCATTACATTCATGCAAAACTCCATCTCCATCACAACCTTCAAAATGCCTTCACCTCAATCATCACCATCTTAACCCAAAACCACTCCATTTCCACTTCTCCTAGAAGGGCCTAGGAGAGGCCCAACCATTAAGGAGATACCTATTAAGGAATAAAGACAGCAACAACCCCCACCGAGAAATCCTAAAAATGCTGCATTTGTCAACTCAGTTAGAGAATTTGGAAGAGCTAGATTTCCAACACTGAGGACATAAGAGGAGTTAGATGATGCTATATCCAGCACTCTCTTGTTTGAGGAAGTGTTGAATGAGATTGCTAGAGCTTGTGAGCCAGCTACAAGGATTTTTGATGCAGCAGTTGAGTTAAAGAGGTTGATGTGAGATTCTCAGTAGGTTATTCTCTAATCAGAGCTATTATTGTTGAGCTCACTCCATTTATGACAACTACGGGTAGGAAAGCTAAAGTTCTAGAAGGTAAGATTGTAGAGCTTAAAGAGATAATCTAGTTTTTTGGGAGAGAGAAAGCCCAAATCTAGAACTTAGAGAATCAGATGCATAATACATTGATTGATAAGTTCAATCCAGTTCTTAAGGCAATGCAGAAAGTGCTCAATGGATAATTTATTCTCAATATGGCAAATGAGGACAACATAGATAAGCTGACAAAGCTAATGAAGTAAGTAGATGAATTAACAGTGCTCCCAAATCCAAAGAAAATTAAGTCAACTAAGAGCTCAACAGCAGAAATGCTAATATCTTGAAAGGAGTTCAGCCTACTGGGGAAGGTATTTTGGATGCTCTTTAGAAGATGAACATTTTCTGAGGGTATGGTTATGGCTAATGCTGAGCTAAAACCATCAGTACATAAGAAGCTTAATGTTGTCACGAACATACTTAATGACATTTTCTTTCATCAACTTAACGTGAGTTATTCATAGGTAAGTCTCCTTCAACATGAGGAACTTTTCTATGCTTGAGAAGATGTTAAGGAATAACTAGCAGGAGCAAGCTCTATCCATTCTGATCCAAATTTTGAAGGAAGGCACTAACGCTTAATATGAAGTCAATCAATCTCAGTCAAGTAGTATTGTGGCACTTTTTTCATTCCTTAGGCAGTTAGAATTTCTCTCCGATGTGATTTATGAGAAATTGGTCAAGAATTTTGACTCCGCTGTGTATGGAGATCTCACAAGCTTTAAATGTGTTATAAAATCTTTTACCGTTACTATGGAGGCCATTCTTGAATCAATGGCAATGGGGGGGAAAGACTGAGAAGAGCATGAATGAAGAGAGTAAGAACATAGAGAGATGATATCAGAGGAGTCTCACAAGCTTGGTAATGAGTTAAGTAAAATTGAGCAAGAGCATCACAAGACCAGGCTGAGGAAAGGAAAAGATCATATGTCTACTAAATCAAGGAAGAGGAAGAGTATATTGGATCTGGTTGAGTATCAGAGAAGAGTTAGTGAAGACAAATGTCCTAAGCTGCCTAAGCATTTTTAGAATAGATTTTCGTAATCTCTAGTTCTTCATTGTAAACTTAGTATAGCTTTACTTATTTGTTGAACTATGTTGTGTGATATATAAAAGGTTACAATTTCGGTTATAAGTTAAGATCTTCTTAACTTCCATTGTTCTTTTTCTACTATATATGTCACTGAGTTTGCAGGAAACAATGTGAAGTATGTGGGTGCTAAACTCAAGAAGGAGTCACTGACTATAGGGGAGTTTGCGTTTACTCTAAGGCAACTTATCTTTAAATAACTTACTGATTTAATTTCTCGCTCTATGATTTTCCGTTGATAATAATGGGGGAGATTATTGGACCCAACATGAGTTGAGCTAACTCAGTCATGCTATAGAGTTTTGATCTTATCAAATTTACTTGGTTAAAGTTTATTAATTTAATAATAATGTTAAGACAATCAGTTTAAGTTAAGACACAATTTACAAAAAATTCATCGATAGAAGCAATTACTCGGCCAATACTCTGCTTTAGTGAGAGAGATTAGATAGAAAAATCATTGTCTTAGTTGTTTTGTAAAAGGATCAACATATTTGTAAGTTGAGTGCTTCAATCATTTATATTGTCTGAGTTGCTGGTAGAAGAGGGTATTCTATTCAGCATTGAGTGATTATAGTGAAGAGGGAACTTATCTGTAACTGTACAATTTTGTGAAAGGCTTCTCCACCCAGGG
This sequence comes from Euphorbia pulcherrima, assembly GCA_947683365.1. Classification (NCBI taxonomy): domain Eukaryota; kingdom Viridiplantae; phylum Streptophyta; class Magnoliopsida; order Malpighiales; family Euphorbiaceae; genus Euphorbia; species Euphorbia pulcherrima. The sequence continues at coordinate 26,053,611 of CANTUS010000004.1, forward strand.
TAAAGGAGTCGAGATTAGTGGATTGAAGCCAAGACACAATCTTGGGACTGGAGTAGGCGCTGGTTGTTGAACTAGTATAAAATTACTATCTTATTTCCGTCCATTTGTTTGTTTTCATTATTCCTAGTTAACCTAGCTGAGTTGCTCAACCTAGTTTATCCTTCGCGGAAAAGAATCCCAAAAAGAACCCAATTTTAGTAAAGCGAGCCATTCGCCCCCTCTAACTCAGTGATTTATACATGCCGGGTCCAACAATAATCACTCTCAAATTCTTTGTCTAATATTAGCTAATCCTCCATTAGATCTTATTGAGTTTCATCTTCGTTCTCATCATCAATGAAAATAGCTAATCTTTTACGAGATTGTGATGATTTTCCTTTTTGTCGAACTTTGGTTGTTTCTACATTTGTGCTTGTACATTTGTCTTTGCATTTAAATAGCCCTTTAGTATGATAGGCATTATTCGACTGTATATTATTATCTTTAGACTTTATAATCATTATTCATGAAGAATTTTTAATTTGAGTTCAAATAAATTACGTTAATTTGTTTTTCTATTATAAAAGAAACTAACTAGCATGGAAAATTAATTTGTTAGTTTAATTTTTACTATGAATACTAAAAAGTAAAATAGATGTTTATACTTCTAATACATATTAAATACTATTTTTTAACAAAATATTATTAAATAACAACTATTAAAAAAACAATCTGTGGGCTTAATTGTGCCTATACTGCGCCTGATGTCTAGGGGGGGTGTTAAAAAACCGAATCAGAATAACCAACCAAATCGATGAAATTTGGTTTATTTGGTTCAGTTTTTAGTCCATACGGTTCAATTTTGGTTGTAGATTTTATAGATATTTTATTCATTGAAACGATTCAGTTTTACTTGTGAAATAACCGATATAACAAAACTGACTAATTCGAAAACATCTTAAAAATTTATGATATATAACATTATTTTATATTTTTTAATCTTGATTTTTTTATGTGAGAACTATATATGAATTCCTAATAACATTATGAGTGTTTTATTCATTGTTATATAATTTTTTTTAATGAAGATACCCAAGAGAGGTCAATGTGACCTTACTCAGGCATTATTTATTCAAAATTATTAATCACAAAATGTGATCAACAAGATCCATTACATGACAAGAGTCAATGTGGAAAAGTAAAAATATCTGAAACTACAAAGCCTATGGAATGTTTTTTACATTTAAACAGGAACCAACAAAAATGAATAGCCGAAACTAAGATATCCTCCGATCCCATAGTACCCTTTAAAATGAATTTGTTTCCTCGTTTCCACAGCATCCACGCAATCATGAACCATAAAGAGGTAGCAAACTTGGGTCCTAGACCTGGGCTGAAATATGATCGCCATAGCTCCACAAATTCCCCACCTAAAGCAGGTAATGTAACTGAAATTCCGAATAGCTTGAATGCCTTGTGCTAGATTCGCAAACTTCCCGCATAAAAGAATAGGACATGGGCCTGCGTGTCACAAACACCATGAAAGGGACAAACATCGTTCTCTGTAGCCCTACAGCCTGGTCATAATAAGAATTATCTAGTGGGTAGGTTCCCATGAGAAACAAGCCAACCGAAAAAACTGATTTTCGATAATAGAGTCGATTCCTATACCAACTTAAAATTTAAACTCTGTATCGTTCAACTAGGCTGCCTATAATGCAGACAAAAAAAGGACATAGGTGAATAATGACTTTGTCAATCCCTCACCTATACCAATTTGTCCCCCACCCATGGAAATACGCACACCCATTGTCCAACCGAATTTGAAATCGTCTTAATCCCTTCAAAGTGACCCGGATACGCCTCAGTAATCCACCTCCTTAATTGCCGATAACACTCTGTTGCTAAAATATGTAAGTGACGCTTCCAAAATGGTCGTTTGAAATCATCAACCGCAAATAATAGCTTACAACCCCATTGTACTATACAAAATTTCTATTACATATCGTTAGTAAATCCAGAAATAAGACACAAAGGGGCTGATCTGTAGTCCAATTTTCGCGCTAGAAGGATGAAGTAAAACAATTCCCAACAATCACCCGGGTGTTACTCTTGAATAAGCTCCAATGTTGACCAGCCGAAACACAAGCACCAGCCACGCCTTTCCAAATCGGGGATAAAATACCGCACATCATATTTTTCATAATCCACCCATGACCCAAAACCGTATCTACATACACACAACTTATACCAAATCGATTGCTGATCTACCTTCCATAATTTCCATAACCACTTCAAGAACAAGCTACAGTTGACAAGTTCAAAATCCCTTATATACAGGCTGCTTAATTCTTTCGGTAGAGCAATAGTACTCCATCCAACCTTGTAAATACTTCTTTCATTTGAATCACCCTTCCATAAAAATTCCGCATAAGCTGAGTTACCCTATCACTGATCTCTGAGGGCATTTTGTACAGGGACAATAGATAGAGTGAAAGTGAGGCTAAAATGGACTACATTAAAGTTCCTCGGCCTCCATATGATCAACAATTGCCCTTCCAAACACTAGCCTATTTTGAAATTTTAACACTAGTGGGGTCCAAGCCGAATTCGGGAGTCTTTTCCAACTCAAGGGGGCACCCAAGTAAGTGATTGGAAATTTATCCACTCAGCAACCGATAAAATCTGAACACGAATAGAGAACCGAGTCGTAAACATTGAACCCCATAATTGACCACTTGTTGTAGTTAATTTGTAAGCCTAAAATCAACTCAAAGCAATGGAGCATTCTAATTATACCGGCAACACACCCTCATCCGAGGGTAAAAAGAAAATAATGTCATCAATAAATTGAAGCACTAAAACATCCATAGTTGAACCCTCAACTCAAAACCCCGGGAGCAACCTCTCCCTAACACTAGCTTCTAACATCTGCTTAAACCTTCAATGGCCAATAGAGAGAGAAGAGGAGATAGTGGATCCCCTTGTTTAACCCCTCGTCGAAGTCGAATTTGGTTACATGGGGTTCCATTCATAAGAATCAAAGTAGACGAATTCTTTCTATAATTTCTGAGCCACAATATCCATTTGTAATCGAATCACATTTTCTTCACCACCTCATCAATATATTTCCATGACACACTGTCGTACGCCTTGTGAAAATCAAATTTCAATATAAAGCATGAGCCACGACTTAAATGAATTGTGTATAGTATTTTTGAAGCAATGAAGGAGCACTCATGAATACTCCTTCCTTTCATAAAGCGAAATTATGAATCTGAAATCAATTCTGACTAGCACGGTTGTAAGCAATTGGCTAGAACTTTCACTACTAGTTTATACATTCCGTGTATCAAGCCAATCAACCTATAATTCATATGCGCACTAGAGCCCAAGATTTTTGGGATCAAGACAATGTGGGATGTCTTAATCAATTCAGGCAGCCTATTCGAGTCATGAAAACACTCACATAGTTGAATTAAATCTCCTTTAATTCTCGCCCAGAATCTTTTGTAAAGATAAAAGTTGAACCCATCTGGTCCTGGGGCCTTGTTCTCTCTGCATGAACAGAGGGCACTCTAAATTTCCCCCTCCGAAAATGCACCCAACAGCCTTGAGTTTGACGTTGAGTCAACACACCTAAAATCCAACCTCCTTAGCGAGTACGAAACCCCTTATCTCTCAGCAAACAAATCTGAATAGAAACCACGAATTCTCGACATAATTGTGTCCATGTAATCAATTCCCCATCCACCTCCAATTGGCTAATGCAATTAATTTGAACTCTTGCCGATGCCGTTCAATGGAAAAAGCTTGTATTATCATCACCCAATAATGACCAATTGACTCTCGATTGTTGGTGCCTTATACAATCAAGAATTTTCCTACAAGCTAACAGCTCTATCCTCACCGCCTGTAACTCTAATCCATTTGAACCATCTATTGGCCATACCACACAACTCGACATAAGGCTGATCAAGTGTGACTCTAACTCCTTTATCTTCTCCTCCAACAAGCCAAAATTAGACTTATGCTATGGTCAAATTAAGTCCCTTAATTTACACAACTTAAAATGAATGTCTCAATCAGGAAAGGTATCGGATATCAATTCCCATTTCTATTTTATAAAGGCCAAAAAAGTACTATTTTCCCACCAAACATTCAATAATCTAAATGGTTTTCTCTTCGTTAACCCATTTGTATGTGACAAGAACAAAATTAGAAAGTGATATGAGAGGGTAGAATCTTCCGTAGATATGCGCATTAATGGCCAACGGTCTAATACCTCACAAGACACGAGCACACAATCAATTCTTGAAAAGGACTGCACATTGGCCCATGTGTAGTCTTCCCATATAGTGGCAAGTCATAGAGATTGCATCCATAAAAAAATCTCTAAAATCTCACATAGACCTCATTATGCCCTCCCCATATCTTTCGGATGCATGAAGAACTTCATTGAAATCCCCCACACAAAATTGTAGAACACGATCCCAATACAATGGGACTCAATGCCTACCACATCCCTCTTCTCACCTCGTCATTAAAAGCAGCGTAAATACAAACCAAATGCACCTAAACCTGACTCAAAACCAAGCGGACAATAATCCATCTATCCGATTCCTGTACACACTCTCCTTCAAATAATAACCAGTTCCATAAAACCACAATACCCCCCAAAAGACCCACAGTCGGGATGCAATGAAATTGAAAGTCATTATGTCCCTAAAATTTCTGCACTAATTGGGCCGAACACTACTAGATTTTGTCTCACGAAGCGTAAAAGCGTGTAGACTCCATTTACGAATTAGCGATTTTACCAACATTTGTTTTGCCCCATTATTGAGCCCCCCCCGCCGACAATTCCAACTCAACAAGTTTACTGACATAATAAATATAAAATACTTGGAAAATAATCACACTCAATTCTTACCTACCTCCAAGGCTTATAGAATTATTTTATCATGTTTACCTTTAAAAACACCCAATTTCTTCCCCACTTCAAGCGTAGCTATATTTTCAGAGTTCCTTAAGGGTCTTGCTCAAGAACGAGTAATCACCCTATTCATATTAGCAATATCCGATCTAGAAGATTCTGAGGATATAGTCTCCCTTGATGAAGTAACTTGTCTACTTGGTCCCATAATTGGAATAAAAAATTCTATAGAAAAACCCCTACTTAAGGTCGGCCCTTGACTTGACGAAGTGTTGGTATTTTAGTGTAATTGGATCAACTAGTTGACCAATGTAGTCGTAATATTTCATCGAATAAGTTAGGGGAGTGCGGAGTCCACGCTTGTTCGAGTTCTATTACGATACTTAGCTTACGAGGGTCCGGGAGCTACCTTTTGCAACACTTCTATTATGAACTATTGTAACTGCTCGAATGGATATATCTTTTCGCAACACTTCTGTTCTGAAGAGTTGCGACTGTTCATATGAGGCTTATAAATATCTGGCATTGGCAACATTTTTAGCACTCTGGTTGCAATCTGGTTCACTTTTTCACAACAAGAAATTCATTCTAAGTTCTTGTCAATTCTGATTTTATCCGATTTATCTATTTGGTAGAACCGCCAAATAAGATTCAATCTGAAAGTGTTCATCACGACTTCAAAATTATCCAGGCTTCATTCTACCGGAATTCCCCAACAAAGATTGAATCTTATTTTTGCCTGAAGCCTGAGTTATTCATAAGACCCAACAAAGATTGAAATTCTGAAAATGACAAACGGAGAATCTACCAAGATTGAAAATTAATTTCTTGATGAATTAAGAATTTTTTATTAAGGTATGCTCCCATTTCAGTTTCTTTCTTGATGAATCGGCATGAATTGGTCTTGGGTTATTTCAGATTTGAGAATTTCAGTTTTGATTGAATTCATAATTTGGGCCATCAGTATTCATTAAAACCAAAATTTTCGTTGGAATTACTGCTTTGTTTATATTCAACCCAGAAAAGTAATAAATTTGCAATTTGTTGTTTTCCGGTTTGCAATTCACTGTCTAATTGATTGCTAGATGAATTATGAATTAAATTTATATAATTAACGTGCCACTAAATGATATCGGAAGCATAATTTAATCATATATATTATTGTTTGGGATTGTTTATGAAAAATCCAACTTAGTTTCTTTTTATTCAGTTAATATTGGGTGAATATTGCAATATCATTTTTTATGGTCCTGCCTGTTGGCTTCACTGATATTTTTTTTCATGAGATATCAGGTTTGTATTTATAATGATTAATTTTTTTTTTCTTATGGTTTTCTGCACAAATTAAGTTTGGGAAAATTTTTGAATAATCATTGTGAATGGCCATGATTTCAAGTATACTTTTTGGCACATTCAGTTGTTTATCAATTTATGGTCTATATGAACGAAATCTTGCAATTTTAATGTTCAAAATCACGTTTGAATTGATTATGTTCGATTTCGGGTATTTTTACGTTGTTTCCATAAAAAAGGTTGCATTTTTTCGCATTATTTTGGATAAATGACGAGTTTCTGTTATTGTTTTTGGTAAAAAAAACGAACCATTGGACTCGGGATGTTTAAAACCTTAGGAGAGGTCTGGTCAGAGGCCGGAATCATTTTCGGAACAATTTAAAATCTGAATTCGTTTTTCTGCAGTTTGTAAGGGATTCTAAATCCATTGCAAAATTCGTTGCAGAATGAGAAGTTGCGATGGTTCATTTGTGACAACTGTTTTTTGCGGCAAGTCTTGGTTTCTTATGACGGTTTGTGAGGGATTCTGATTCCGTCAGAAATTCCGTCATAAAATGAAAAGTAAGGATGGTTAGTTTTTGGGACAGCCGTTTCTGACGGTTCATGTTCTTTGGTGATGCTTCATGTATTTTGGCAACGCTTTTGTGATCTATTGCGACGCTTTTAGAAGTGTTGCCAGAAACTAGACTACAGGTTGATATAGTAACAATTTTCAGTGTGTTGCCAGAATTTTTTTATGTGTGTCGCAAGAAAGAATGTAAGTGAAGCAGTTTTGGCAACACTTTAGTGAAATTAAGCATTGCCAAAAACTTGACCTTAATTTAACTTTAACCTTTATCTACTGTGGCATTGGTTTAACTTTTGGGGTTGACATGTCAATGGTTGACTGACATGTGTCAGTCAAAAGTCAAAGTTGACCGGTCAACATAATGCCACATGGCGCATTTCTAATGGCTTCCTTCGATTTTGGAAGGTTAGTCAGATACAAGTTATTTTTCTTATAAGGAGTATAGTTCTTCCGTAAATTGATGTGTGTTTCTTCTTGGGGGAGGTGCTGCTTCTTGGGTGTCTAAGAAATAAACTTGTGTGAGTGATTCGACAATGGAATCTGAGTTTGTAAAAACTGAGCATAATTTAGCCGATCATATAACCAAAGGGTTAAAGAAAGATCTTGTGCAAAAGTCGGCTATGGGGATGAAATTAAAGTCCATCTAAAATCTCTCATGTTAAGATACCCAATTCCCACCTAATATGACATTAGGTGCTAAATTCATTGAGGAAAGCTTAACATCTAGAGATTGGAACACACTGATTAAAACATCTCAAGGTGTGCGTTCAGACCTGCAAGTAAAGGAGGTTGAAGTTTAACTTCTTAATAGCCTTTTTGAAAAATTGCATACGCAGGTGCAAGAGTAAAAAGGCTACCTAGATAAGCATGAAGTTTAGCTGCTTCAAGAAGCTTGGACTTGGCTTTGATATGCTTATAAAGGATAAGGATACAAGGCTAGTAAAAGATAGTGTCAAGTAACAACATGTTAGAATGTTGACTTATGTGTATATTATCTTCGAGTATTCAAGATGGATAGCCAAGGTTCAATCCATAGTGACACCTTTGGTATTCGAATATTTGGAATATGTAATATACTAAGATGAAAATCAATCGTCACGATATTTCATTTATGCATAAGTTTGTTATTTGTTGTGATTTTGTTTAGTTAATCATGGATTACACTAAAATGGGGGAGGATTGTTGGTATTTTAGTGTAATTGGATCAACTAGTTGACCAATGTAGTCGTAATATTTCATCGAACAAGTTAGGGGAGTGTGGAGTGCACGCTTGTCTGAGTTCTATTACGATACTTAGCTTACGAAGGTCCAGGAGCTACCTTTCGCAACACTTCTGTTATGAACTGTTGCAACTGCTCAAATGGACATGTCTTTTTGCAACACTTCTGTTCTGAAGAGTTACGACTGTTCGTATCTGGCTTATCAATATCTGGTATTGGCAACATTTTTTAGCACTCTGGTTGCAATCTGGTTCACTTTTTCACAACAAGAAATTCATTCTAAGTTCTTGTCAATTCTGATTTTATCCGATTGATCTATTTGGTAGAACCGCCAAATAAGATTCAATTTGAAAGTGTTCGTCACGACTTCAGAATTATCTAGGCTTCAGTCTACCGGAATTCCCTAACACAAAGAATTCAAACTATCAAATCCCTTAGATGCCACCTGACCTACAGACGTAGAACAGCTCTTGCAAAATTTTTGGTCTTCACCCTGAGCAATCGGCTGGGACAGGGATTGCTGCAAGATAGAAATTTCAGCCCCATCCTCCTTTGAAGCAGAGACCCTAAGAAACTGATGATGGTCTCAGAGATTCCAACATTGCAGCTAGAACCTTTAAGGGGGGAGGATGGCTGGGGACACTGTCAGTTAACCTGATATCAATACCCTTTCCTTTGCATTATGGGATAGAAGTTTTAGCTATGTCTCTCTTAGCATGAGAGGAATAGCTGGAGACACTTTCAGCAAACCCAATAGGAGCACCCTTGTTATCACGCTCGCACATAGAAATTTAAGCTTCGACTCTCCTGGAGGAAGGACAGGAGCTGGGGACACTATCAGTCAACCCTTATTTACGAGCATCGTATTATAAGATAGAAATTTTAGCATCTTCCTTATGAGTGGTGCTAGGGACACTATCAGTCAACCCATTCAGGCTCAACGCATGTCTATTAATAGAAATTTTAGCTGAATCCTTATTTAAGAGAGGAGAATGGCTGGGGACACTATCACTTAACCCATGAGGTGAATTTTAGGGGATTTGCGGTGATGAAATAGTAGCCTAGAGTTCAGAGTTGTTGTCACTAAGCCCCTTGGAGCATCTGGTACACATTGTGGCCTACCTGAAATTGGCATATATCGCATATAGCTTATCATAACTTGCCAATGTAAATTGTTTGCTTATTATTCTAATTGGTGCAGTAATCAAATAAGAAATGACATCTAGATGATCTAGACAAAGATAGTTCACATCATGAGCCATAAAATAACCAAAAACCGAAGCTAGTTTCTGAATTAGATGTTCAGTAACCAAGCTAGGAGGCAACCCCAAAAAATCAACATACAAAAGGCATTCTATTAGGACAAAATTAAATAGGAGGTCTCTACAGTCTAAGAAAATATCCTTGAGATGAATCTAGTCTTCTTCCATAAAAGAAGTTTTCACATCATTCAAATGAAACACTACGATCACTAAATTACCACCGACAGGAGCTATAAAATGAAAGGAGAATTGCCTACTTAATACCATCTCTAACATGTCTGGAATATATGATAAATTCCTAACATACAAAAGACACTTAAACTAGGACCAAATCGCTTTTGGGAATCCAACTTCTAGACTAACCTTAAGAGATTCGTATGGAGGAGCCACCACCATAGCATACGATCTGTCATCCCTAGTAGACGCACAACAGACAATTTCGACTTGATCTGAGGTTGAGGTTTCTTAATAGGGTAATGTTTCATGTCATATGGCTTACTGGGGGAAGGGTATTTAGCTTTGAATGCAAATATCTTAATGCTACCAATCATGACTGTGTTTAATCAATATAAAGCATCATGCATCAGAATTGAGCCATCAATGGTAACGAATCCAAACCTAAGATTTTTTGCATTCCTCCTTCTTGCAACAAAAACATTCCCCGAAACTCCAAATTTTGAGAAGATTGCCTTTAGCACAGAAGCATCATGGGTAGCTAGGAAATTTTCAAAGTAAATCCAAGTGTGAACCTTTGAGAGTTGATTTAGAAGAACCATATTATCGAAGATAATATCCCAATTACACCAGCCATAACCAAAAACCTCATAGAGAATCCAAACCTGAAGAGCGCAAAGGTAGATGAAGGTTCGGCCACTTGTAGAAGATGGAGTCAAGGCTGATCAGTGGCCTAAAAGTGGCTGGAGAGCCAGTGAATGGGAGATCTCATAGGGCGGCGGCGCCAAGGGTTCATGGAAACAATGCTTGATGACCTTGGTTGAGATACTTAAGAGATTTTGAGGTGGTAGCTTTACCAACTACGTTAGATACGTTATTTAATCATTATATATGAATTCTTAGTAACATTATATGAGTTTGAATCCTTGTGAATGCAAAAAATCCTTATTGGGAGACTCACCCAAAATAGTATAGTGCACAACCCGAGTTGGATCTTGATGTAGTCGGAGAAAAGCTCCGGTGAACCAGATAGGCAATAAAAAATAATATAATTTATTTAATCATTTTATTTTTTATATTATAGTTATTTAATTAAAATTTATTAAAATCATAAGATATTGTTGGAGAAATGTAGAGGAATTATAGATTATTGATAGAACAAATAACACTCTTAATTCATAACAATTACTCTCACTCTCACTTTGAAATAGAACTCAATTTTTATTTGATAGAAGGAATTGATTTTATATTGTTATTTTTGGTATGTATACAAATGTCTAATCAAAGCCATGTTTATAGTGCATATAAGATCTACCTAGAAGACAGTAAAATAAATACAATTTAATTCTGAATTAATAATATTTCCCTAATTGCCTCATGTATTCATGTTTTATTTGTATATGAAGTAATGACGATTCTTTCCCAATAATTCTAAATATTGCTTTCCTTCTTAGCATGATCTCATTTATTCAAATTTATATCTTCCCTTTCAAACTTGATTCCATTAACACCAATTTATCTCTTGCCTTTCCAACTTGATTTCACTAACTACAATTCATTTTTTGCCTTTCTTGAATTAAGATTAATTATTTTAACACTTCCCCTTAAACTTAATTCTCGATTATTCCTAATGATGCTTATAACTAGCTGAACATGTCGTGCATGAGGGGCTTTGTAAAGATGGCTTCATTTTGTTCTTGCATTTTAACGTACTTCAATGTCACCTTCTTCTGTTCGATGCATTCTGTAATGAAATGAAACCTCGTGTCGATGTGCGTACTCCGATCATGAAACACTGGATTTTTCACCAATGCTAGGGCCGACTTGTTATCGACAAAAATATCAGTTGGATCTTGTTGTGTCATTTGAAGTTTCTTCAACAATCATCATAGCCATATCGTGTGGCATACACAACATATTCAGCTTCGCAGGTTCGCAATGTCACCATTGGTTGCTTCTATGAACCCTAGGTGAATGTTGTGCCACCAAGAAAAATATGAATCTGCTAGTGCTTTTTCGATCATCTTTATCACCGGCCCAATTTCTATCACTATTGTTAGCACAGTTCAATTCCAGCCTAATGAGGAATTATGCCTACTTTGTTTAGTGATTAGACAAAAAGAGCCAAAAGGGACCGAATTGTCATCCGAAATTCAAAATTCAAAAATGCACATTCTAGGGAAGCTTTGATTTAGCATTTTCGATTGAAAAATGAAAAAGTCAAAATTTGGTCAAACATAGGTAATCAGCCCGCCGGCTAATTACCCATCTACGGTGAAAAAAATCAAATCTTACCAAGATCTGGTAAGGATTTATGCGATTTAAAGTTAAATCTTATCAGACAGGTAATTAGCCTACTAGCTAATTACCTCCCTTCTATATATAAAGGCTCACCCACCCCCCCCCCCCCCCCCTCATTTTCAATAGACGAAAAAAGTCACAAATCCCATTTCGTCCCCCTTTGTTCCAATAGTCCTAAAAGCCCTGATACTCTATCAAAACATCCCCAAATCCTAGCTTTATCACCAACATTCGGTATAAACTCATTTACCTGTCTTTTTAGATCAATATCTTATAGTGATCTTCGATCTAAAAATGACTCAATTTCTCAAAAACTCGGCATTTTCTTTAGAAATAATCCAAGATTATAGCCATAACTTAGGTTAAACCTATTTTCCAACCACATCACAATCTCTAACATCTTTGGTCTTGCACCGGCTCTCAAGTCATCCTAGACAGTCGAAAAGTTAAACTGAGGGTAATTGGCTCTAAGCCTGACTTTAAAATCCATTTTTATTACTTTTATTATTGCACATTGCATTCCATTTCTCTGGGTAAGTGAGCCACTAGTACCACTTAAGCTATAATATGTGTAAATAAGCTCACAGGTATGGACAAACATCCAGAATGTGAGGAAACTCTATCTGAGTTTCCGGGCCAAAACCCAACCGTTGCTGTTACTCAGCCAAAATTTTGGTAGAAAATATATATTTATTAAGCCATTATAATGCCTATTTTATTTCTTGAATTTCTAAAATAAAGCCATTGTAATGCGAAAATTACCACAAATTCCAAAATTCCAAAATTAATCCAAGCAATTTGAACACTATGAGTACCTATTATGTTCGAACTCAGAATCTCACTTCTTTTGGTATAAAAATCCGATTTTGGATCAGTATACCACAATTCCCGACGGAGCTGAACTGGGTGGTGACTCTATTTTATTTTCAAATAAAGTAAAAATGTTTTATTTCTTAATAAAATGTGTAAATATATTTCTCAATATAATCACATTTTTGGCATATAAAAAGCCTTGTTTTTCACGCTCAACAAGTTTATGTGAAAAATAATAAAATCAGTTTCGCTTTAATAAAATCCAACATTTTATTACAAAAGAGGTACACGCATTTAAGCAAACCAGATTTTCTCAAACCCAACCAGATGCGCCCTGCGCGGCGCACCCTTCATGCTACCACCAAAACCTCACCCGCTCACTGCGGCGACTCAGCTGGAGAGTAATTATTTTTATAAAAAACTAATTTTTATAAAAATCCTTTTTTGACATGCTAATTAAAATCTTGTTTAAATTAAATTTTAGAATTACGGAATATGTGGTAATTTAAGCATTACACAAATTTTGGGGTTGCATAGCATCTGCATTCTTTACCCCTAAACCAATTTAGGTGTCTTTGGGTGTGAAGTATCTCCAAGTTTGCTTAGGGCTTGAGGGGTATGGATCTAATCACACCCCTTGCGTAATGTATAAGGGCCTTGCTCGCTTAAGGCCAAAACTACCCGAGTATATTATATGTGGAAAAGTGTCCTTTTGTTTACTTAGGGCAATTGGGACTCAGTACACAAAGGCACAGGGTACCCAATCGCACAAAATCCTGAGACCGAAACCCACATATAGATGAACCATAGACACTTCCCTATAGGTTTATCCAAAAACCAAGAGAGCACGCGAGCAGACTTCGTTAAGTCCCCCGCTGGCTTTAAAGCGAAGTAACCCAATGGAGTTAAAAGGGCGGTAGGTGCGATCTAACCATTTGCTACATGAGCAGGTTTATTAAAATATAAATAAACTAAAAATGAACATCATAAGCATCATGGTTGTGTGTAAACTAACCATATCTTTATGCAGCCATAACATTTGTGTGTGGCATCTCATTTTACTTCCTTAGTCATAAGAACCCAAAACAAACTGAGACTAGTGAGTCCACCTAGGCTCAAACCATGAGCCAAAATAAACCTAGACTAGTGAGTCCACCTAGGCTCGACCCATGAGTCGAAATAAACCAAGATAAGTAAGTCTGCCTAGGTTCAACCTATGAGCCAAAATATCCTAAGACTAGTGAGTCCACCTAGGCTCAACCCATGAGCCAAAATAATTGAGACTAGTGAATCTACTTAGTCTCAATACGTAAGCTAAAATATGTGAACCCCTGAGTGACCAGCAAGTCAACTCACCCTTGACCATAGAGTCAATCCTTGACTGACTAGCGAGTCAGCACACCTTGGACCATAGAGTCAACCCACAAGTGACTAGCGAGTCAGCTCACCTTGGACCACAAAGTTATACCCCGAGTGACCACCTAATCAGCTCACCTTAGACCATAGATTCAACCCCCGAGTGACTAGTGAGTCAGCTCACGTTAGACCATAGAGTCAACCCCTGAGTGACTAGCGAGTTAGCTCACTTTAGATCATAGAGTCAACCCCCAAGTGACCAGTGAGTCAACCCCTGAGTGACAAGCAAGTCAGCTCACCTTAGACCAGCAAGTCAACCCCCAAGTGACTAGCGAGTCAACCCTTGAGTGACTAGCGAGTCAGCTCACCTTAGACCATAGAGTCAACCCCCAACTGACTAACAAGTCAGCTCACATTAGACCATAGAGTCAACCCCCGAGTGACCAACAAGTCAGTTCACCTTGGACTATAGAGTTAACCCTTGAGTGACCAGCCAGTGAGCTCTCCTCGAACCATAGAGTCAAACCTTGAATGACCAATAAGTCAGTTCACCCCGACCAACGAGTCAAACCAGATTCAAAACCTGGTCTTTGAACTACATTTCTATAGTGTTCCATGAATATTACAAGCTACCTTTACCAATTGTTCCATGAACAGTTGACATATACCTAACTCCCTATTAATTATACATATCCATTCATTCATTCATCTATTCATTCGCTCATTCATTCAGACAAACAAGGTAAGTAAGGCTCAGAGCCACGCCAGATACACTTACTAACATTTGATCTCTTGCAATTTTAGGTTGGAAGTGATAGAGAAGGAGGTTAAGACGTGTTATGAGTAGCCTAAAAGTTAGAGCCCGACCACCAATCAAATCTCTGGCCGGATTTTTCTTTAATTCATAACCTAAAACCGTAATGGCAAATGATGATGCAGTTGGATAGTCCCTTAGAAGGATTCCGAACGCTCTAGAATTCCGTGATATTTGGGAAAGGATGACGCTTCTAATGCTTAGAAAGATAAAAAAACAAGTGGCAGAAATAGTAGTGTTGAAGGCAAAGATGGCAGACATAGAGAAGTTATTCCGGATAAAAGACAAGATTGTTGCTCCCTTCATTGAGCAATATGTAGACATTGACCAGTTCTTTCCAAAGGAATTGGAATCCCTCCTAGCTAACATTGTGATGCCTTATATAGCCCTATATACTAGCACTGGACCTCCTCATGCGTATTTGGAGAGTTATCTTTGAATCATGAGTAGTATGAATATCCCTAAGGTTTATATACTCTAAGTGGGCTGGCATCTGAATGGTACATGAGAATACCGACATATGTAAAATCTGACTGGAAGAAGCTATGTTCCCCATTTATATAGAACTATGCTTTCAATCCGAAGGTTAAAACTAATCTAAAAGATCTTGAAAGGGTTAAGCAACATGCTAATGAATCCTTTAAAGAATACTACGTAAGTTGGATGGTTATCCATGTACTTGTGACTGGGGCACCTAACTAAGAAGCTTTGATAGTAAAGCTCGTCAAAGGATCCAACCAGAGGTATTGAGAGGACATGAAGATGAAAAGGTTTGATACCTTTAATGATGTGGTAAACTATGCCAAAAGACTAGAAAAGTATAAGGAGGAGGCCGAACAAAGAAGCAAGAACAATAGGCTTACACTAAGCCCAAATATTGGGAAAAGGGTAGGTCTTCCAAATAAGGCAACTCTGAGTCTTCAAAAGCTCCATCTGAAGTTGTAGCAGCCACTCAAGTGTAGACTCATCAACCTATCTCCCTATGGGTAGAGTCATTGTCACAAATATTTATCAAGCTAAGGAAGTTCGACCAGCTTCAGAGCATCAAACCATTCGTTCCACCTGCTGAGGTAGACAGAGATAACTTTTATGCCTATCATGTGACCAAAGGGCATCATACTAATGAATGTACCTGGCTGCTAAAAGATCTACAGTAGATGATAGCCGATGGGAGGATGAAAGAGCCTGAGAAGAAGCCGAGCACACAGACTAATCCCCTTCCAAACTTTGAGGCCATAGTAAATGCCATCAATATTTGGGTGGAGGCCGATGAGTACGGTATTGCCTTGATGGATAACTTCGGACATGACCCAGGATGGAGAGATAATATGATTTTTGATAACATAGACATCATCTACATGGTTGATCAATATGTCTTGAGAATGATGAGAGAAGGACTAGACCAGTATTTAGTGTCGTCCCACCCTATGTTCTGAGGGGATTCTTACCCAAATGAGAATGCAGAAGAATTGATCCAATTCATGCATGAATAAGAGATTGCTATGGTGGGATTTGCACCTTAAATCTCCCATTTCTTGGAAGGTCTAGCTATGGATTGGTATAACACAATGCCGCTTGAAGGATGTTGGAACTAGTACTTTATGGAGAGATCTTTCCTCTACTACTTTGCGGCTTCTCAACCATACCCAAATATGCTTTGCTAGTTGTTGGTGCAACACAACGCTGGTTGGAAGGATGTTCCTCCTCCATAACCCCACATGTATACTCCTCCAGATTATATAAGTCCCAACTATGTCAGGACCAATCTATTTGAATTTGACAACTCTTTTAGGATGGCATGCCCAGGAAATTAAGAGTTGTATGACCCTAAACAAGCCTAGAAAGATTACAGGGACCAGTAAAGGTACCTTAGCATTAACCTGGATGAGCTGGCATAAGACCCATTTACCAAACTCCATGCAAATATAGCATTAGAAATGAATTGCAGAAACTAAGTAAACATTGAGTTGCGTGACCCATTTGAAGGGGTTCGTGTAAACATTACAACATATGGTGCAAGGCATGATCTCTGACCTTTGCATGGCCATTGTAGGAGTTGATGCCGGAGTAAATGTAATAGAGGAAGACCCTGAGGAAGATCCTGAGGAAGACCCTAAGGAAGATCCTAAGGAGGTCCTGTGGAAGGCCCTAAGGAAGATTTGGAGGAAGATTCTGATAACGATGTGCCAATTCAACACGCGCTGAATTTGGTCTTCAAACCACAACCTTTCAATGATTCAGGTGAAAAAGTAGAAGAATTCAAGGACTCCGATGACTCGGATCATTAAGATGAAAGCAAAGTGGATAATCTAGGGTATGAACCTGAGATATTTTTGGATGATAAGCTAAACCACTTACTAGGGGATTTTGAATATGAGGCTCCTTTCCCTAATGGCATGACAGTCGACTATGATGATGCTAAAAGATGCACCTCATCTTTAGAACATAACTTCCCGGGCGCCCTTTGGTTTGTGGCGAGTGATGATTTGGGAGACTTTACAGACTTTAATTCAAGCAGTGAGCACTTCATTAATATGATCAGAGATGAAGGGCAAGAACCTTCTCAAGAGTATATCATGGAGAGGAACCATGCAGAAAATGAGTTAGCTTGAGCCGGTTATCTGATCTAAAGTCCAGACTTGGGGAAAGTCTATTCCATATTCTATAATGGAAACATAAGGACACGCCCTCACTTCCGTGAATGTGTGTAGATGATGAATGATGGGTACATCCATTACACCTATTGGCCCAAGAAATTTTGCCTGAACCTCTGAGAGAAAGCAGTTGTCTGGTATGAGGAGTTGACATTCTACCAAAAATCATTCTGGAATACTTTAGCTAGATAATTCATCGATTACTTCACATGGATAGACCTACATGAGGGTACAACTCCCAAGATGGATAAATATGGAAACCCACTATTATACTAGTAATGGAAAGCAACTAAAGCAGTCTGCCAGACATCGATGAAATCTGCCAAAGAATATCCTTGGTGCACGAATAAGCACTCTAATAATCCAGCAGAATTGATTGCATACGACAATGGTCCAGATCTAGCTGATGGAGCTTCCTCATCCATTCGTATGATTGGGCAAGACTCCAACCTAATTCCATGCCAAATCCTATATGAGAACCTTGAAGTTTCGGAAAGATAGCCTAAAAAGGCTCCCTTTATGCAGCGGCCATTCACAACCATAGCACCATCTTTTGTGAACAAGCCGAATGACTTGAGATAAATACCACTCAATGAAGATTTTGACAAGTTTGAAGTCTTTGAAACAACAAACTTGCCTACCTAAGTCGTCAGTCCTATCACTAGAGAAGGGAAAATCACTAGGTCAGTAGCCCCTATTATGCCAAGATTGGAGCCTCCGGCACCCCCTACTCTTGTCAAGTCTTTAGAATAGAAAGAAAGTTCAATTGTAGAATAGTTAAAGGCCACCACTACCAAGATGAGCATTTGGGACCTTCTCCTTGACTCCCAAGATTATACGCTTGCTACTGTGAAAAAGCTAATGGAAATCAAAACATCTCCCCTAGCATCACCAGATAAGTTTATGCGCTACTTAACACCAAAACTAGCACTATTATCCCTGATATTACTTTCTCGAGCTTGGATTTACCCAATGAAGGCATTCACCAAAATAAGGCTCTCCACTTGAAGGCAAGTGTTTTTGGGTGCATCATGTTGTGTATAATGGTTGATGACGACTCATGGTTGAATGTCTATCCTAAGGATATTTTGCCAATCCCAGGACTAACAGAGAGGGACTTGAAGAGATCCAAAATGGTCATCAAGGACTATGAAATTGCAAGAGAACCGTTATGAGGTGTTGATGACATGTAGGTCTCTGTTTGTGCCTTCATGAGAGAGGCAGGGCCCATTGGGGGTTTGGTTGGATTTAAGCTTGACAAAACATTTTTAGTTAAAGTTTGTACAGTAAGCCAATTTTAATGAATAAAAGAATCGAGACCCAAATCTCGATACAATAGATAGAGTCGCCACCCAAATTATCTACTTTGGAAATAGATTTAGTATGATTCCATCTGAGCAGGAGACTCATACCTATTGGATCATAGATTCGGTATCAGATCAGTCACTTATTTCTCATTTAATTGATTCAAAATTACATTCACCGTGTAAAACCATTTTAGTTTTCATCATTTGGGAAATTGTCATAGAAAACACATTTCTACACTCTTTTACACTCGTTACATGCGTTTACAAATTACAATAAGGCACAAGCAATAAATGGAGGGATAAAAGTTACAACCGGGGAAAAAATGGGGGAAATTGCAAAGAGAACCTATACATTTATTCTAAGTTATAAAACAAAATGAAAATAAATTCTGCTACATCCACAGATGTTAGCATAGTTTATAGCACACCATAAATCAACACTTCAGTGCATTTTGTCGTGAAAAAACATCTTAACTCTCGTGGGTTGATTTATCGGATTATTAATGAAAATGATCGCATGGCATATGGTGAGTTGAATTGATTTTAACTAGTTAATTATTTGTTCGGGAAGATGCCTAGGGCTGGTACCCATATGGGTTGGTGGCACCTATACAAGTACCAGGGATGACCATTCGAGAATAGTGTACCTGTATGGGTCCTGCCTATTCAAGACAGAAACTCTATTTAGTTCACTTTACAGATTAATAGATTAATAGACTGGTGGCAGAAAAATAAAATAAAAAGGAATTTCCTTCCGTATGAGTATGGCACAACAAATTGATATGATTGGGGATATATGGTGCCAATAAGGCTCATACGGGTTAGGACAAGACCCAAAATAAGAAATTAAAGCAACAAATATAATAGAAGGAATAAGCAATAATAATAATGAAATAACTGAGATGTGAGTCTCTTTGAAACTCAGGAGCGTTACCTTTGTGGCATGAATCCACTTTGAGGTGATCCCTTTACTGTTGAGAGAGTCTGGCCAAAGTAGATGGAATAGGGCTATTTAGGTGGGTATTTTTGTGGACAGAACCACCCCTAAAACATAGTGAATGAAGTTAGGAATGAATAAAATGTGGATAAAACCTCAAAGGATGAGTTTTCTCCCTATTTTACACCTCTACTATAACTATTCTATACCGATAGAAACTGCTAGAATTTTAGTATAATTTTTGTATGAAATGTGTCTGTTGAAAATGTGAAGAGAAGGGCCCTATTTATAGAGGAAAGGAGGTTTAAATGTAATAAATTGCTTTGATGACCAACATTTTCCCGAAATAGGAAAGGATTCCCTTCCAAAAGAGCCTGTTTAGGCAATAGGAGTACCTATTTAGGTGGGGCCCACCCGTACTGGTACTAAGGGACCCATATGGGTCTGTCCTAAGTGTATGGAAGCGATGACCCATATGGGTCTGCCAGTGGATCTGTACCACCAAGCAGCACCCGTACAGGTCCCTAAGGGAAAACTAGGTCTCCTAACTTCAGCCAAACTTAACTCTACAGTAGTAGGAACACCTCTGATGGACAACACCTGAAACACATTGCATCATATAGCTCTCATTATCATTTTGTGGGAAGGATCGTTAAAATCCAGTGCTCACAGACTACCCCTTATGGGATCACTACAGATATAGATCTGTATGATCTCACAATGTGAGTGAGGGTTTAGAAATTATAGATGATATGATGGCATGGGAGAGTTCCTTTCTTGAGGTGAACTCCTTTCCTGGGGTCCCTTTCTTGAGGTGGATGACTTTCCTTTATGGATGTGTATCCCTTTCTTGATATGGATGACTTTCCTTTGCTGGGTGACTTTTCCTTTGCTGATGCATATCCCATTCTTGAGGCAGATGACTTTCATAACTGGTGCATATCCCTTTTTGGAGGCAGATAACTTTCCTTTGCTGATGCGTATCCCTTTCATGAGGCAGATGACTTTCCATTTGCTGCTATGCTTATCCCTAGTGACTTTTCTTGGGGAAGGTGCGTATCCCTTTCTTAAGGTGGATTGACGTTTTTGACTAATGATGTATCCATATCTTATGGCGGATGACTTCTCCTCATTTCCCTTTCCTAAGGCTGATCGACTTTCCTGAGTGATGATTTTTCTAGGGAAGATATGCGTATCCCTTTCTTAAGGCAGATGACTCTCCTGGCCGATGGTGTATCCCTTTCCTAAGGTAGATGACCCTCCTTACTGGTTGTGTACCCTTTTCCTAATGCAGATAACTCTCCGGCTGGGGAATTTGAATTACCTGAAAAGAGACAATAATCAAACACCGAGTTAATCATTGTCTAAGCAGACACCTTTTTATTCTTAATTGACTTTTGAGAGAACAAAAAATATTTTTGCCCCATCAATTAAGAATAAATAAGTATGGATGTGATAAACTAAAAATTCAATGTGGGAAATGTTGGGTTTGGCTCGATCGATGCTATGCTTCTTTTACCGCTGGGGGATACACCTAGGGTGAGTGCCCCAAGGCCTATCGAATCTGCTACTGGGATCTGGGGGGATGCCCCTAAGACTTGATGATTCCATAGCTGGAAAGTGGAGGGATGTCTCTAGATCTGATTCTGCTACTAGAAAGTGGGAGGATGCCCCTATGACTTGATGATTCTGCAGTTGAGAGGTAGGGGGGTGCCCCTGGATCTGATTCCTCTACTGGGAAGTGGGGGTTGCCCTTAGATTTGTGGGGGATGCCCCTAGGACCAGATGTCGCTACTTGGACGTGGGTGGATGCCCATAGATTGGTGGGGGGATGCCCCTTGATCTGATTCCACTACTGGGAGGTGGGGGGACCTTAGGACATGATTCTTTTACTGGGGAATGACCCTAAGGTGGGGTGCCCTAGGGTTCTTGATGTTGGGGATTAACCCCTTATTTGATTCAACTACTGGAGTGAAGTAATATCCTTTGGTAAAACCTCTTCTGCTAGGGAAGAATTTCCCGGTAAGACTTGTTTGCTAGGGAAGAATTCTTGTGCTAGGATAGACCTGTATACAAAAATTATCCTTGTTAGTGATCAATTAAAAAATGGCTTGCCATGATTTTTGATTGACTTTTGTGAAGACAAAAACATTTTTGCCCCTTCAATCAAGGATGAAGGTGAGCTTAGAGACTTATCCCAAACATAATGGCAATATAAGTTTGACAGGGAGTGGGGTTGGCCCCGAGCTTAAACTGGATGAATTCCTGGTGTTTGTTGAAACACTGATGCAAAAATCTACCCTAAAGAGGGCCCATATGGGTGGCCCGGACCCGTACGAGTAGGGTTCTTAGAAAAGGAGACCCGTACGGGTGGGGTGGGACCCATTTAGGTCCTCAACGGGGGATTTAAAAGGCAGATTAGCCCCTTCACATCCCACCTCACACCAAAACTTCCTATTTTGCGTTTTCTGACCATTTTTCTCCTAAATTCAACCAAACATGAATAAAAAGATCCCAAAGACCAGCCGTTTCTTGCTTAGATTGGAGAATTTTCTGCCGGTGGATGACTTGGGGCTTCAAGAATGCCCGATTTCTATTAGGTATGTGTTTTATGGGGGAGACACATTTTTGGGACTTACTCCCACTTCTAAAGTGCCTCTGATCCCTTCTCCTAATGCCCATGCCTCAAAACTCCAGATAATTTCATTTAATTCTCCGTTTTCCAATTTTGACCTTTCGATAATTTCTTGAATTTTGGCATGGATTAGGGTGTTTTAGACTTTGGAATAGAGCTTGGTGCATGTAACTTTAGCCTAGGATGCTTTTAGGATAGTTTTGGATGAACTTTGGTTGAGATTGTGCGATTTTGGATTTTTGGGGAGTTTGCCCGTATAGAGACTGTTTGCATGGGACCCATACGGGTGAGGGGGGACTCATATGCATCTGTTTTTTATACGGGTTCCACTCAGGAACACGTATGGGTGTGTCTTACCAGTATGGGTCCTGTCCTCAAGGACATAATATTGTTTTTCTAATTTCCGCAACCTTTTTCTAATTTCTGACTTGTCTGCTGTATTCTAACCCTATTAATCTACAATTTTGTCTTTGCAGTTCCAATATAAGACTGTGGGGGATTTGAGCTTATGTAGGAAATGGTACAAGGAAATTTGTGCCATGGGAGACATGGAGCTGCTGACCCACACAGATTCCTTTGGGTTTAGTAACATCGTTAGGGCCATCCCTCAGGCCCTAAGACACTGGCCCCTAGTGCCATTTCAGCTCTGATAGAGAGGTGGTCGGAGAAGACTCATACTATCCATTTGCCTATTAGAGAGGTCCCCATCACTACCTCGGACGTGTATGCCACCATAGGCTTAGAGCGGAGACATGGTCCACTTTGATGTTTATGCCGACCAGTGGCATTCTCGACCTGAGGTGAAGGCCGACATTTTTAGATTACTTGGGCTTCATCTAGGCAAGACAAATAAGCTCAAGTACGGGGACCTACACACTTACTAGATTGGGCAGCCACGGCCTATTGTAGTTGATAGGAGGGACCAGTACGCTCGACCCTTCTTGCTGACATTCCTTACCACCATTTTCTTTCCGATCTATTTGAACAACCTCAACTATGGTTTGCTCTCTGCTATAGAGGATCGTGTAGTTATGCCTCACAAGAACTGGTGTCGGGCCATTCTGTCACAACTGTACTATGGATTGGATGTAGGGGTCGAGGGTGAGTAGTCTGAGCTCAAGATCTACCATCGGATACTACTAGTAAATCCTAAACTGATCTCTTGTGCTTCAACCCTTTGTCTAAACTGTGTTGGACATAATCTTTGCTTTGTCTTGCAGATTTGGGCTTTCGAGCACCGATTGATCCCTATGCCGGGATTGCCCATATAGCATAAGATGCCGTATATTATATCTATATGGATTGGACTTTGGTAGAATCAGCCTTTGACTACGGTCTAGTATTAAGAGTTCTTATGCCAGCTGCGCTCAGACCGGGTAAGGTTCTTCCCTATTGAACCTGCATTTTACATTTCGATAAACCATTAGTACAAACTGTATTTAGTAGGTTATAACACCCATAGTGCATTCATTCTGTGCAGGTTATTCGAGACCCGTAGGAGAGATTGGTGACCTACGGAGCCATTAAGTGGATGCAGGCTGGCGTGGATGCTCGTCGCTTTATCTTGGAGTCACCACTCTCCTATGAGTGGTATTTCAGTGAGCAAGTCTGAGGGTGGAGGACCAGTGCTATGGTGGAGAGACCGATCCCTCCCCTGATTTTGGCGGGCATCTTCTAGCCTCATCTTATATTGGGGACCAATTAGGGACTATACTTGCTAGGTGAGGGGGCTTGTGTGTGGTCTATAGAGGGCTCCTATATTGAGTTCATTGATTCCTCACTTCTTTCTCTCTATAAGAGGATTCACCATAAGGATGAGCCATTGGAGTTTCACTGGAGTGATAGTGAGGATGATGATGTTGAGGAGAAGGAGGAGGGAGGATCGAGGGGTGACCGTGGGGGTCCATCCATAGCCGACGGTGCCTGAGGTTTGGCTAGGTCAGCTACTTGTAACTTGGTCTTTGTGAATAGCTTACTACTTTTTTATAATTGAATGTGATCTGGAGTTTGATTCTTTATTGCTTACAGCCTCCCGTTTGTACGCGGAAGAGGTCCATTGTTGCTGCTACTACTACCGGCCCCTGATCGGCAGGTAAAGTGGTCTTGAGCCTCTGGATCTATGAGAGAGGGCATCCTTTGGGTAGAGTTCGATACTTTCTTCTGGCTCCTCGACCATTTAGGGAATCGAGCTGTCAAGAATCTTGAGGAGTCGGTCCAGCCTATTGGTTTCACTCCTTCTAGCTCCACCCATGTAAGGAACCCTTTACCTTGGCCTTTGTCCATTACTGTTTAAGATGTCTTATTCTGATCTGACCCTTTTGTTTTAAGTGACCATTTCCAAGGCCGAGAGAATAGCCTAAGGTCATTTTTTGGTGCCGGATATATTGTTGGCCCAGCATGCTTTAGGCTCAATAAGTTTCTTTTACCTGTAAAATTTCAACAAACTATGCATGCATGCCATGACATTTATATATGTGTACTGATCTTATGATTTTTATTGTAGACCTTATTGGCTATGGAGTGGGGCAGGTCTGCCCAGTATTTGGATGCTTCAGAGGAGAGAGCCCGCTTTTTAGTGGAGCAGCTACGGGCAGCCACTATTGAGGGTGATTAGGCTAGGGCCGAGACTGCACGGGCGATGGTCGAGAATGAGACGCTGAGAGGTCATCTAGCAAGGATGAGTGAGGATAGGCAGATGTCAGTCCCTTCTGACGACGAGTCTGAGGATGATCTTTCCGTACACCTAGTGACTCAGAGAGGTATAGATTAGCATGTTGAGGGGAGTGATGCCATCGGGGCTACTGTAGGGACCTCAGAGACTAGGGCCCCCACCTAGCCAGCTACTGGTACTAGTGATGTGGAGGACTATATGACCATAGACATGTATTATCTGCTGGTGGATAGTTAGGATCAGACTCTAGAGGGTCATCAGAGACAAGATCCCCTAACAGCTTAGGTTATGATTACTTTCTGGACACTTTGATGCTTTTGGGCCCTACGTGGGTTATTTTGATTGTCAACTTCGAAATTGGTACTTTTGATATTTCCTTTATGCATCTGAATTTTTCTTGAATTGAGACTATTGAATATTGTTGCTTTGAGAACTCGCATTTTATTCAGTGATCTTATAGTGAGGGGATTGGATGATGTCCTAACTTTTGCATAGGCCACTCAACGTGAGGGGACCTATCCAATATTTTATTTTTCCTTTCGTTTCGTCCTAATTTTCCCCTAAGCTATCCTTGACGGCTTACCCAAATGGACCTTTTTATTTTTAGCTTTAAGTTTTCCCTAGACCGCCCTCTCGGGTTTCAACCTAGCAAGCTTTTGGCTTAATTTTTGCCGAGACTGCCTTTTTAGGTTTTCAATCTCTTAAGTTGTATTAATTTTTTCCTAAATTGTCCTTGATGGCTCAACCCATTAGACTTTTCTTTTTGCCTTAACTTTTGCCTGGACCGCCTTCTCGGGTTTTCAATCCAGCAGGCTTTTCTGAATATTGCAAATGTGTGATAAAGATGAATACAATGATGCATAACGCGTAGAGAAAAATTGATGTTTATATACCAGCGATTATTTCACCTAACGACATGCATGCACTCATAAGACTAGTATTTGGTGTCGATGATTTATGGGTCTCCCTTAGCACCTGCATGAAAGAGACAGGGCCCACTGTGGGTTTGGTGCGTGACAAAACATTTTTAGTTAAAGTTTGCACAATAAGTAAATTTTAAGGAATAAAAGAATCAGGACCTAAAACTCGATACAATTGACAGAGTTGCCACCCAGGTTGTCTACTTGGGAAAGAGTTTTGGTACGGTTCCCTCTGGATAGGAGACTCATACCTATTGGATTAGAGATTCGGGTATCGGACGACTCACTTATTTCTCATTTAATTGATTCAAAATTACATTCACCGCGTAAAACTGTTTTAGTATACATCATTTGGGGAATTGTCACAGAAATCCTATTTCTACACTCTTTCACACTCATTACTTGCATTTACAGATTACAATAAAGCATAAGCAATAAATGGGGGGATAGAAATTATAATCGGGGAAAAAATGGGGGAAATAGCAAAGAGAACCCATACATTTGTTCTAAGTTCTAAAACAAAATGAAAATAAATTCCCTTGCATCCACTGATGTCAGCACAGTTTATAGCACACCATAAATCAGCACTTTACTGCATTTTGTCGGGAAAAAACATCTTAACACTTATGGGTTGATTTACCAGATTATTAGTGAAAATGATCGCATGGCATATGGTGAGTTGAATTGATTTTAACCAGTTAATTATAGGTTCGGGAATCTGCCTAGGGCTGGTACCTGTACGGGCGTATGGGACTTGTACGGGTACTAGGGTGGTCCCATATAGGTATAGTGTACCTATATGGGTCCTATCTGATCCAAACAAAAACTCTGTTCTATTCAGTTTATAGATTATTAGATTAATAGATTAGTTGCAGAAAAATAAAATAAAATCGATTTCTTTCCATATGAGTATAGCGTACCAAATTGATATCCTTAGGGATATATGGTGCCAACAAGGCTCATACGGGTTAGGACCAGACCCGAAACAAGAAATGAAAGCAACAAATATAATAGAAGTAACATGCAATATTAATAATGAAATAACTGAGATGTGAGTCTCTTTGAAACTCAGGAGCGTTACCTTTGTGGCGTGAATCCACTTTGAGGTGATCCCTTTACTGTTGAGAGAGTCCGACCAAAGTAGATGGAATAGGACTATTTAGGTGGGTATTTGTGTGGACGGAAGCTCCCCTAAATCCTAGTGAATGAAGTTAGGAATGAATAAAATGTGGAATAAACCTCAAAGGATGAGTTTTCTCCTTATTTTGTACCTCCAATACCTCTACTATAACTTTTCTATACCTATAGAAACTGCTAGAATTTTAGTACAATTTTTGTATGAAATGTGTCTGTTGAAAATGTGAAGAGAAGGGCTTCATTTATAGGGGAAAGGAGGTTTGAATGCAATAAATTGCCTTCATGACCTGCCTTTTCCTAAAATAGGAAAGGATTCCCTTCCAAAAGAGCCTATTTAGGCAATAAGAGTACCTGAACGGGGTCGGGCTCCGCCCATACGGGTACTAGGGGACCCATATGGGTCCCCCCTGGGCGTACAGAAGGGATGACCCATTTGGGTTTGCCAGTGGATCTATACCACCAAGCAGCACTCATACAGGTCTCTAAGGGCAGACTAGGTCTCCTAACTTCAGCCAAACTCAACTCTGCAGTAGTAGGAACACCTTTGATGGAAAACACCTGAAAGACATTGCTTCATATAGCTCTCATCATTGTTTTGTGAGATGGATCATTAAAATCTAGTGCTCATAACTATCATCGGTACATTTGAAGCTGAAGTCACTATTGAAGAAACTCGTCTATCATGATGGTTGCGGTCGTAGACATTCTGGTGACTTTCTATATGTTGCTTAGACAACCATGGTTTCATGGTCTTAGAGAGGTTCCATACACTCTTCACCAGAAAATCAAGATCCCGTTCCATGAAAAGATCATCACTTTAGAGGCTAATGAAGCATCAGTGGTGGCAGCGCTAAAGATAGAAGAAAGCCATATGAAAGGGTTTACCACAACCGCCATCAACTAGGGATCAGGAAAGCAACCATAAGTACATTAGGGCCTTTGGATTCAAGGTTACATGCAAAAGCATATACTTTGGGAAGAGGACTGGGTGCCCATGAGCAGGGAATGCCAACTTTCAATAGGGGGCATGAGAATGGAAGCCTGCAGGACTAGGCTAAAAAGGCATAGAAAAAACACCAACAAGATGGTCTTTCAAAAGAAATTAGGGCAACCCTACAATGGAACCCCTGAACCTGTTACCCACCATGGGAGGACAGTTTTGGGATTTTAGATTTTCTCAGATGTAGTCAACTATAGCAAGCACAATAAAAGCTCTATTGCTTATGTGATAGAGAAATAGATCATCAGCTAGATGCTGGGGCAATTCCTGATCAGACCAAGCCAGATGAATAGGTACAGCCGAAGAAAGTCAAGAAGCTAAGCAAAGAAGAGGAAATCCTCAATACTCTAGCCAAACACCTCCAAGCATAACTCAAGATAGTGGAGGAAGCAAGGAGTAAGGGAAGTCCCTTAAGCCAGGCCATCATGAACATGTTGAAAACCTTGAAGGGCAAGGTAAAGGTAGAAGAGGAAGATGATGAGGATATCCTACTGATGCTGGCTGCCATGGAAGAATCATTTACTACAATTCTAGACCTTACAAGCCAGGATGAGTCTTTAATTTCCATTTCTAATATGTTTGAAATGAAAAATGTATTTTAAGATGATAATAAGATGAAGAACTTTGCTTATTTAGATTGTGTTTCTGATTACGATTCCATGCATCCACTCCTGCATTCATCTGCCATCTTTAACATTAATAACGATATTACAAAAGAAATTAACTTAAATACGGAAGATGATCCAAAAATGGTATACATTTCCAATCAATTTCCCATCAAACAAGAGAGAAAATCAATAAAAGTACTAAAAAATCACGTTTTAGCCTTCGCTTGGTCTCACGAAGACATGTGAAGACATGATCGGCACATCTCAAAGCACAAGATTCCCACGGACCCAAAGATACATCCATTAAAGCAAAAGGTGAGAAGGATGCGTCCAGAATGGGCAAAAAAGGTCAAAGCAAAGGTAGCCAAGCAGATCAAGGCTAACTTCTTGGAGGTCATTGAGTAACCCATTTGGCTATCCAACGTAGTTCCTATGCCTAAGAAAAATGGCGACGTCAGAGTGTGTGTCGATTTCAGGGATTTGATGAGGCTACCCCTAAGGACAATTTTCCATTGCCACATATTGATGTTTTGGTAGATAGC
This sequence comes from Euphorbia pulcherrima, assembly GCA_947683365.1. Taxonomy (NCBI): domain Eukaryota; kingdom Viridiplantae; phylum Streptophyta; class Magnoliopsida; order Malpighiales; family Euphorbiaceae; genus Euphorbia; species Euphorbia pulcherrima. The sequence goes on from CANTUS010000004.1 coordinate 26,082,738, forward strand.
TCGATAAGAGTAGCCATGTATTCCTTCATAGATGAGTTCTCTGGTTAACACCAGATCCTCAAGAATGTAATAGACAAGTTCAAGACCGCATTTATCTCAAAATAGGGAATGTATTATTTAAGAGTGATGCGTTTCAGACTCAAGAACATAGGAGCAACCTACCACCGAGCAGTCATAACACTACTATATAACTTGTTCCATGAAGAATTAGAAGTCTATGTAGATGACATGCTTGTAAAGTTTGCCAAGCCAGAAGAACACCCAGCGGTATTAGAACGGTTCCTTACAAGAATTCAGAAGTACGATCTCTGTCTCAACCCCAAGAAGTGTATATTCAGTGTCATGTTAGGCAAATTACTAGGGCACGTGGTTAGCAAGAGAGGCATAGAGATGGATCCCGATAAAGCTAATGCCCTCAAGGAAATGCCCGTATAAAAGACCAAGAAAGAAGTGAGGAGCTTCTTAAGGTCCATGCAGTACATCAGCCGCTTTATAGAATGATTAACCACCACATGCGAGCCTATCTTCAATCTCTTGAGGAAGTAGCAACCAATAGAATAGAATGTCCAATGTTTTGAAGCCTTAGACAATATCAAGGCCTACCTAATTTACCTGCCTATAGTAAAGCCACTGATCCTCTGAAAGCCACTCATTCTCTACTTGGTGGTAGAAGAAACATCTGTAGGTGCACTGATGGTTTAGGAGCACGAAGATAAGAAGGAACATGTAGTCTATTATCTTAGCAAGAAATTACTAGAGTATGAGACTTGGTATACCTTCATGGAGAAAACATGTGGTACAATGGTCTGGCTCACTAAGAAACTCAGACATTATCCTATTAGATACGATGTATGTCCTAGAGGCAATTAGGGCGATATATGTTAGGTAGTTTTATTTTTATGAACAAAGTTATATTAATAAAGGCGTTCTTTTTGTTACATCAATGACTATAAAAATATATTATGACTTGTTTAGAATACATTCATTGATGTGTTTGCAAAAGTCCATGATATAATCATAGCATAAATTGTAAGGGCATAGTGAGACTATGTTGGTGAGAACTGGTTCGTGTGCAATTATGATTTGTCTAAATATCCCTAGCCGTAGTATCATCAAGACTGGAATGTATCATCAACACACATTGATGAATATGGATAGACTAGCATGTGCCATCATACCTCTTGAATTTGATTTAGAGTAGCATATCTCCAGTGCTACATGAATGTATTCAGGGAGACATATTGAAGACAGCTATCAGACAACACTCTGTGTTGGTGTTTTAATCATCTCATTGCAATACCAATACAAATATCCTTAGACCTGAGATACTAGTTACCTTATTCAGATGTTGCTATACTTGGATTATGCCTATTCGTTTTATAGATTGGATGATACGGATAATTATAGGTATAGTTGATGTCTGTTCGTTGCAAAGCTGAGTAGTCAAGATGGAATCTATAACTCCACTATAGAATTATGAGGGAGATGTACCTTGGCCACTTGTTAGAAGTGACACACTTGTAAACCTCTAATTAGAGTATGAGTTGATGGGATAGGATCCTAATCAACATATTATATGGTTAAGTAGTGTACTTTGGTAGCAAGACTAAACTACTAGGGTTACTATTATAGCTACTAGTGGACTAACACTTAAACCGAGTCCTAGAAACTAGATGGTACTTAACAGTTGATAGAAGGAGTGAATTGTATTGATACTATTACAGAACCTAGATTAAGTCACAATGCACGTGATGTTCCGAATATTGAGGGGTCATATGCCTCCACTAGAGTGCCACTGTGAACAATCAAAGTAAATTGAAGTCCATAATGGATTGGAGCTCCAAGCTGGTCAATTCCTAAAAGTGATTAAGCCAGGTTAAACTTTTGATGGCTTGATATTATGGGAAGGTCACACACTTTGAGTTATGACCGAGCTATGTAAAGAACTATCAGACTAGGTCTAATCTAGAAGAGCAAGGAAATATGGTTAGAGCATAACATATTGGATAGACCAATATTCATTGGTTGGACCAATGAACTTGATAATTAATATGAAGGATAAAATATATAAAGGGAAGACTGGACTGAAACTTAGTGGAATTTATTAACATTGGATGTTCGATAAATCTGCGCAAGTGGATCTGTAAATGTACTGTGGGACAGTATAGAAAAGACCTGCATATGGGCCACATGGCAGCATTTTTGGAATAGTATTGCCAGTGGGCCATGGGGGCACGTGAAAACGGGCTGCAAGATGTAGCCTGCTTGTATGATGTGCAAGCCCAAAGGTATGCATGCAGCCCTTAAGGGCCTGCGCAGCATGTAGTGCAGCCCATTATGGGCTGCACTACATGCGGGCCTGCGCATAAGGCGCAAGCCTACAAGGGACTACTGGCCGAATGGCTAGCAGTCTCCTAGTATTTGAGTTGGTTTCCAACTCTGCCAGCATTAATTAAGATTCATGTTTGCCCTTTTTATTTTATTTCTTATTAGTTGAGGTTAGGGACTTTATTGCCCTTTAAATAATCCCTAACCACTATAAATAGAAGCCTTATCCTTCATTATTTTTTTTTTGAATTTTATAATCCCTCTCATGCTCTCTTATTCTCTCAGTTGTTCTGATTCCTAAAAGTAATCTATAGAAAGACGTATTTACTTAGAATAGAAAACTAAGGGAATTTCTTCTAAAATATATTAGTAGGGAAGATCTAGCTATCTTCCACTTATTTATCGGTTCTCCCTTTCTAGAAGGTTTTGGTCTGTGGTGCTCATGTGGACTATGTATGCAAGGCTTCCACTTTAAAGTCTGTGCTTGTAGGTGAGGGGTCTTTCTACCGACTATGGGATTCATGCTTCAACTGGTAAGTGGTTAAATTATTATTAGTTCCTTTTAATAAGTGTTTATGACCTAGAATAATTTAAGACTAGCACTATTATCAATCATGCCATGCTTAGGAGATCCGGGGAACTAGATTAAATTTTAAATTTCTGTTGCGCATGTTTTACTTGCTAAAACCCTTAATCTAGACCAACAAATCCAAGCAGTTACCAAGGTGGATACAATGAAGTACTTGTGCCAGGCTCCCTCAGTGATTGGAAAACTAGCAAGATGGCTCTTATTACTGTTGGAATTTAATATTGAGTATATCACTAAGAAGACCATCAAAGGAAGAGCGGTGGCTGAATTCCTAGCAAATCAACCACTCGATGAAGAAGAACTGGAAAACCTAGAATTCTCTGATGAATGTTTTGCAACGACTAAAGAAAACCCCATAAAGTGGACCATATTCTTCGATGGCGCTATTAACAAGTGAGGAGTTGGGTTAGGAGTTATCATCATAACACTAGATGGAGCACTCATACCTCTGTCAAAGCAATTGGAATTTCTCACCATGAACAACGAGGCAGAATATGAAGCCTGTCTATTTGGAATGTCTGCCCTCATCACTCGTAGAGCAGTCAAAGTAAAAATTATTAGTGATTCGACTTTGGTCATCAAGCACATCACAGGAGACTGAGGGACTGAAGGAGGATTCCCTTAGACCTTACCTATAGGCTATATGGAGGAAAGTCAACATATTTAGCGAATGCGAATTTTATTATATGCCCCGAGAGGAGAACCAGATGGCGAATGCATTGGCCACTCTAGCCTCCATATGGGAAGGGCGTCAGAGATAGCCAATCAAACCCCTTGTTATTTGGACAACCCAATCCCCATACTAGGTCCGTACAACAGAAGGAATCATGAATAAGGAAGAACCCTGGTACTTTAACATCATCAAGTTCCTTGAAAATGGTGAATTCTCGACCCAAGCCATAGATTCTGACAGAAATACACTAAGGAAGCTCACTGTGCAGTTCTGCCTAATTAGAGGGGTTCTATTCGGAAGATCATATGATAGTTTGCTATTGAAATGTTTCACTCAACAAGAAGCAGAAAAGGTGATGAAAGAAGTACATTCAAGAGACTACGGTCTATATATGAACGGCATCATGATGGCCAAGAAATTTAGAGAATGGGAGGCTTTTGGTTAACCATACTAGTTGACTGTATTCAAGAACTAAAGACTTGCCATGCCTGTCAGATATATAGAGATATGAGCCACTTACCCCCAACGACCTTGTAAAATTTGACGAATTGGCCATTCTCGGTTTGGGGCATCGATATCATCGATGAGATAAGACCATCTTTGACCAACTGCTATAGCTTCATAATAGTGGTAATCAACTACTTTTCCAAATGGGTTGAATCAGAATCATATACAAGTATCACGACCAACAAAATGGTTTGCTTTATTCAGTAACATATTTTCGCCAAATACGGCATCCCTCATCATATAATGAGTGACAATGGTGTATAATTCCAAGGAGAAACAACTGATCTTATTAAGAAGCATGGAATTGAACATCATTGCTCTTCACCCTATCACCCTCAAGCCAGTGGAGCCATAGAAGCAGCTAATAAGGCCATTAAGAAGATCCTCTCCAAAATGATCGCTAACTACCGAGATTTGGCTGACCATTTGCCTTATGCCTTATGGCGATACAAAACCAGCGTCTAAAGTCCTATACGTTAACTCCTTTTTCTCTCATCTATGGGATGGAGGCAGTATTGCCCATTGAAATGGAGGTCAAGTCCTTGCACATAGCCCTGGAACCAAGACTTCCTAAAGATGAATGGGAAAAGATGAGGCACAAAGAAATGACTTTGATTGGTGAGAAATGATTGAATGCATTGGAGAACCTATAGTTATACCAAAAATGCATGGCCAGAACTTACATTCGTAAAATCAGAAGGCAAGATCAACCCCTGAGAATAGGTGATCTGGTCTTAAAATGATCTCGTAAGATGCACATGGATGCTCAAGGTAAATTTCAACCAAATTGGAAAGGATCATACATAGTAAAGAAGACTCTCAGTAAAGGGGCAGTCAAGATCTCAGATCTGGATAGCAACAAATTTGTGAATCCCCATGAATCACGACAAGCTAAAGCCCTATCTCGTGTAAAAAAAGAAAAAAAGAAAATGTAAAGGTCTGTCATTATCTAGACAGGCTCTTGAGCAAAAATAAAGACCCCAAAACAAAAGGAGTGAGGCTTTAGGTAAAATCCATTTGGAACCTTAGGTAACGATGGGCATTTCTTGGGAATAAGTATAATTTATCCTCCTAATTTAAGTAATATCTTTTATAATAACGTATTCATGTTAAAAATACTACATTAGTGCATTAAATTGAAACTATGAATTGTTTAATGAAACACACATTCAAATAGCATCTTTTCACCTTTATCATTCATAAAATGCATTACAAACAGGAAATGGAAATGACAAATGCAAACAATGAGGCCAAAAGCTTTTATTCTCCTATATAGACGAAAGACACATAATGGCAAGCTCAATGATATCCAAGGAAACTACGGAATCTCTTAGTCTTAATAAGCCTCTTTTCTAGAGTGGCCAGCCTATGAGTACTCGCAACCTTGATGCGATAAGCCTCAGAAGGATGGATGTCAAAAGGCAAGGAATAGTTCACCTCTACTCGGGAGCAACTGATCCACTTCACATCATGACAATAAACCTATGTGTAAGAAAGTTCAGAGCTAATAAGGGTGCACAAGGAAGCCGGGAACCCCTGAGGGAGACCATACTGCCTGCATAAGTGACTAGGAGAGTAGGTAATAACCTCGGAAAGACCAATGAGGACCATGCCATCTCTAGAAACATCAGTAGTCATTTACATGATTCCCCACTAAGGGAAACCCAACAGATATCCTCAGTGGCTTGACTCCCCATGAATTCAACCCACTCCTTGACAGTGAAGTATCTATATGGATGGTTGCCGATACAGACTATGGAACCCCATGCCCAGTAGGCCTTCGGATAATAATCCATGCTCGTGGGAACTGACAATACGTAAAGCTTGTCCCTAAGCCAAAGCTACAAAAGCAACATAAAAAAGTAAAAAAAAAAGAGAGGAGAAAAAAAAAGAAAAAAAGGAAGCCTGCTGGATTGAAAACCTAAAGAGGCAGTCCATGGAAAAATTAAGGCAAGCCTAATGAATCGAAAACTCAAAAGTGCGGTTCATGCAAAAAGAAAGGCTCAAATAAATTTACCTGAAGGAGAAGCCTGCTACCCCTAGTAGTAGCTCCAATCCCATTCTGAAACAAGCGCACAAAGATCAGTGACTCGGCTAAGCTCAGTGCAACGGGAGATTTCCCCTCTAACATATTTTCAACCATGGTCATGAATATGAAACTGCAAACCAAAGTTAGGGCCTCAGTAAGAAAGACCCCGAGCAAAAGTAAGAAAATAAGCGGAAGCTAACTCACATCATTAGGAGAGAGACTCCTAACTATATCAAAAGCCATATCCAACCTTAGGCCCTCATCGTAAATCCTTCGGCACCTACCGAATTATTGCAGCTATTCATCAATAGATTAGAAAACTCTGATTGATGTGTCGGAATAACTAGAGGAATATCACTGAAAATCTGAGAAGCCCACAGAATTCCTTATATGAGGGGCACAGCTCATGATCTCCAGATCGGAACATATTGTCAATAGGATCCTATAACCTGATAGCAGCTTGGATTACATTGTCCTTGATAAAGATGCGATAATATTCCTTCATATAAGACAAACTGTAGACCCCGAGATGGTCCTAACCATTAGTGTTTTTCACACACACATTCAAATCTGCACAAAAATAGATGTAGCCCTCCATGGCAAAATTTCAAAGGGTAGCGGTTTGCTATACGTAGTCTATGGGGCAATCTGCCAATATATGGCAGATTACCCCGATAAACTCAATTATCAATAAAAGAAAGGAAGCACGAAGCACAAGAATAATGAAAAATTCTTCCATAAATAAAAAAATGAGTTCATACCAAAGAAGGCTTTGCAAACGGCTTGAAAAAAGAAAAAAAACCCTATCCACTGTCCGTTTCTCGAACTCGGATGACTGGGATTAAGAGACAACGGACAAGGAGGATAGCCGCCCTATAGGAAGAGCCATAAAGGATCCCTGTGAGCTGTCGATGATGTGTGGGGCTCCCTTGGCGCCTTTGTGAGAGGCAGGGCCCACTGGGGGTTTGGTTGGATTTAGGCGTGACAAGACATTTTTAATTAAAGTTTACACCATAAGCCAATTTTAATGAATAAAAGAATCGAGACCTAAATCTTGATACAATTGATAGAGTTGCCATCCAAGTTGTCTACTTGGGAAAGAGTTTTGGTAGAGCTCCCACTGGGCGAGAGACTCATACCTATTAGATCAGAGATTCGAGTATTGGATGAGTCACTTATTTCCCATTTAGTTAATTAAAAATTACTTTCACCGCATAAAACCGTTTTAGTTTTCATCATTCAGGGAATTATAACAGAAATCATATTTCACACTCTTTCATACTAGTTACATGCGTTTACAGATTATAATAAATTATAAGTAATAAATAGGGGGATAAAAATTACAACTGAGGGAAAAATGGGGGAAATTGCAAAGAGAACCTATATATTTGTTCTAAGTTATAAAACAAAAATGAAAATAAATTCCCCTACATCCATAGATTTTAGCACAGTTTATAGCACACCATAAATCAGTACTACATCTTATTTTGTTGTTAAAACACATTTTAACTTTTGTGGGTTGATTTACCGGATTATTAGTGAAAATGATTACATGGCATGTAGTGACTTGGGCTGATTTTTAACCAATTGAAAATAGGTTTGGGAATCTGTATAGGGGCTTGTACTCGTACGGGGTAGGTGGGACCCATACGGGTACCAGGAAGGACCCGTATGGGTATGGTGTACCGGTATACGTCCCATCTAGCCCAGAAAAAAGCCCTCTTCGGTTTAATTTATAGATTAACAGATTAATAGACTATGGCAGAAAAATAAAATAAGAAGGGATTTCCTTCCGTATGAGTATGGCATACAAAATTGATATCCTTGGGGATATATGGTGCCAACAAGGCTCACACGGGTTAGGATCAGACCGAAACAAGAAATGAAAGCAACACATATAGAAGTAATAGGCAATAATAATAATAATAATGCAATAGCTGAGATATGAGTCTCTTTGAAACTCCAGAGCGTTACTTTTGCGATGTGAATCCACTTTAAGGTGATCCCTTTACTATTGAGAGAGCCCAGCCAAAGTAGATGGAATAGGACTATTTTGGTGAGTATTTGTGTGGACAAAACCTCCCCTAAGCTCTAATAAAAGAACCTAGGAATGAATAAAATGTGGACAAAACCTTAAAGAAAGGGATTTCACCCTATTTTACACCCCATATACCTTTTCTATACCTATAGAAATTGCTAGAGTTTTGTTATATTTTTTATATGAGAAGTGTCTACGTAAAATATGAAGGTAAGACCCCTTTTTATAGGGGAGAGGTGGTCTGAATGTAATAAATTGCGTTCATGACCTGCCTTTTCCCGAAATAGGAAAGGATTTCCTTCTAAAAGGGCTTGTTTAGGCAATAAGAGTACCCGTATGGGTAGGGCCCCACCCGTATGGGTACTAGGGGACCCTGTATGGGTCCCCCCAATCATATAGAAAGGATGACCGGTACGAGACCCCTAGTGGATCCGTACCACCAGGATGTGCCCATATGGGTCCTTAAAGGCAGACTAGGTCTCTAAACCTTGGCCAAACTTAACTCTACAGTAGTAGGAACAAACCTGATGGACAACACCAGAAAGACGTTGCATCATATAGCTCTCATCATAGTTTCGTTAGAATGATCGTTAAAATCCAGTGCTTACATATTGCCCCTCATGGGATCATCACAAATACGGATCTATATGATCTAACAATGTGAGCAAGGGTTTCAAAATCATACCTGAGGAGATGATATGGATGAGTTCCTTTCTTGAAGCTAACTCCTTTCCCGGGGGTCCCTTCGATAAGGTGGACGATTTTCCTTTGATGATGCATATCCCTTTCCTAAGGTGGATGACTTTCCTTTGCTACTGTGTATCCCTTTCTTAAGGTGGATGACTTCCCTTTGCTACTGCGTATCCCTTTCCTGAGGCAAATGACTTTCTTTTGCTACTGAGTATCCCTTTCCCGATGTGAATAACTTTCCTTTGCTACTGTGCATCCCTAGTGACTTTATAGGGGAAGGTGGCATATCCCTTTCTTAAGGTGGATCGGCTTTCCTGACTGACGGTGTATCCCTTTCCTAAGGTAGATCGACTCTCCTGACTACTGATAATGTATCCCTTTCTTAAGGCGAATGACTTTCCTGACTAGTGTATTCTTTTCTTAAGGCAGATCGACTCTCTCGACTGGTAATAATTTATCCCTTTCTTAAGGCGAATGACTTTCTAGACTGGTGTATCCCTTTCCTAAGGCGGATCGACTTTCTTAACTGACGACTTTTTTGGGGAAGATACGTGTATTTGTTTCTTAAGGCAAATCGACTTTCCTGACTAATAATGTATCCCTTTCCTAAGGTAGATGATTCTCCTGACCGGTGGTGTATCCTTTTCTTATAGCGGATGACTCTCTTGCTAAGGATTTTGAATAACCTGAAAAGAGACAACAATCAAAATCTGCGTTAGTCATTGTCTGAGCAGACACCTTTTTATTCTTAATTGACTTTTGTGAGAACAAAAATATTTTTGCCCCTTCAATTAATAATAAATAAGTGTGGATGCGATAAATTGAAAACTCTGTGTGTGAAATGTCAGGTTTGGCCCGATCAGTGTTATGGTTATTTTAGCGCTAAGGAATGATCCTAGGGTGAGTGTCCCTAGGGTCTATTAAATCCGCTACTGGGAAGTGGGGGAATGCCCCTAGATTGGTGGGGGGATGCTCCTAGATCTGATTCTACTACTAAGAAGTGGGGGAATGCCCCTAGATTGGTAGGGGTATGCCCCTGGATCTGATTCTACTACTAGGAGGTGGGGGAATGCCCCTAGTTTGGTGGTGGATGCCCTTGGATCTAATTTCGCTACTAGGAAGTGGGGCAATGCCCTTGGGACTTGATTCTTTTGCTAGGGAATGCCCCTAGGGTGGGCTGCCCCTGGGGTTCTTGAGATTGGGGATATGGCCCTTGGTTTATTCCACTATTGTGGAGTGAAGTAATATCCTTTGGTAAAACCTCTTCTACTAGGGAAGAATTCTTGTGCTAGTATGGGCCTGTATATGATAATAATCCCTGTAAGTGATCAATTAAAAACATGGCTTACCTTTATTTTTGATTGACTTTTGTGAAAAGAAAAAAAATAATTTTTGCCCCTTCAATCAAGGATCAAGGTGAGCCTAAGGACTCGTCCCAAATATAATGGAAATATAAGGTTGAGAGGGAGTGGGGTTGGCCCCTAGCTTGAACTAGATGAATTCCTGGTGTGTACTGTAATCCTGATGCCAAAATCTACCTTTGGATGGCAAGAAAGGACCTGTACAGGTGGGCCAGACCTGTACAGGTATGGTTCTCAAAAAAGGGACCCGTACGGGTGGGGTGGGACCCGTACGGGTCCTCGACGGGGGTTTCATAAGAAAAGTTAGTCCCTTCACATCGCACCTCACACAAAACTTCCCATTTTACATTTTCCGGCAATTTTTCTCCTAAACTCAATCAAACATGTATAAAAAGATCCCAAAGACCAGCCTTTTCTTCCTAAGACTAGAGGATTTACCCCCGGTGGATGATTTTAAGGCTTCAAGAGTGCCTGATTTCCGTTGGGTATGCATTCTGTGGGGGAGACTCATTTTTCGGACTTACCTTAACCTCTAAAGTGCCTCTGATCCCTTCTCCCGAGACCCACACCTTAAATCTTCAGATAATTTCATTCGATTCTTTGTTTTCCAGTTTTGAACTTTTGGCAATTTCTTGGATTTTGGCATGGTTTAGAGTGTTTTTAGACCTTGGAATAGAGCCTAATGCATGTAACTTTAGCCTAGGATACTTTTAGGATAGTTTTGGATGAACTTTAGCTGAGATTGTGCAATTTTAGATTTTTGGGATTTTTGCCCATATAGGGACTGCTTGTAAGGGACCCGTACTGGTAAGGAGGACCCATACGGGGCCCATTTTTTATATGTAGGTGGGTCCTACCCGTATGGGTATTATCTTCAGGGACAGAACATTTTTTTTCTAATTTCCACAACCCTTTTCTGATTTCTGACTTGTCTGATGTATTCTAACCCTATTAATCTATGATTCTATTTCTGCAGTTCTAATATAAGACTGTGGGAGCCTTGAGCTTCTGTAGGAAATGGTATGAGGAGATTCGTATCATAGGGGATACAGAGATGTTAACCAGCATAGATTCCTTCTGGTTTAGCGACATTATTAGGGCCATCACTCAGGCCCCCAAGATATTGGCTCCTGGTGCTATTTTAGCTTTAACAGAGAGGTTGTTGGAGACAACCCATACTTTCCACTTGCCTATTGGGGAGGTCACCATCACTCCCTCGGATGTGTGTGCCACCACAAGCTTGGAGTGGCGTGGGGACGTGGTCCATTTTGACATTTAAGCCGACTGGTGGCATTCTCGGCTTGAGGTGAAGGCCTGCATTTTTACATTACTTGGGCTTCGTTCGGGCGGGATGAATAAGCTCAAGTACAGGGACCTGCATACTTACTAGATCAGACAATCGAGTCCTATTGCAGCTGATAGGAGGGACCAGTATGCCTGGTCTTTCTTATTGATATTACTTACCACCGTCTTCTTTCCCATCTACTCAAGCAACCTCAACTATGGTTTTCTCTCTGCTGTGGAGGATCTTGCGGCTGTGCCTTACAAGAACTAGTGTCGGGCCATTCTGGCACAATTGTATTATTGATTGGATGTACGAGTCCGGGGTGAGTAGTCTGACATCAAGATTTGCCATTTGATACTACTGGTAAATTCCTAATTGACTTCTTTCACTTTAACCCTTTATCTAAGTTATGTTGCAACTAATCCTTGCTTTGTCTTGTAGATTTGGGATTTCGAACACCGGTTGATTCCTACCCCGGGAATGCCCATGCAGCTTGAGAAGCCGCATATCATATCTAGATGGATGGGGCTCTGGCAGAATCAGCCCTTGACTATAGCATAGTACCGAGAGTTCTTACGTCAGCTGAACCTAGATTAGGTAAGCTTCTTCATTATGGAAACTACATTTTACATTTCAACAAACCATTAGCAGAAACTATATTTACTAGGTTGTGATACTCATAGTGCATTCATTTTGTGCAAGTTATCCAAGACCCATGGGAGAGATTGGCCACCTATGGGGCCATCAAGTGGATGCAGAACGGTGTGGATTACCATCGCTTTGTTCTGGAGTCACTACTCTCTTATGAGTATTACTTCGACGAGCGCGTCTGAGGGTGGAGGATTAGTGCTATGGTGCAGAGATTGATGCCTCCCTTTTTCCTGGCTGGTGTCTTCTGGCCTCATCTACTGCCGGGTATCGATCAGGGGCTGTATTTGCTGGGTGAGGGTGCTCTCGTATTGTCTGTAAAGGGCTCATATGCTGAGTTTATTGATTCCTCCCTCCTGCCACCCTATAATCACATCCATCGTGAGGACTAGCCCCTAGAGTTTCACTAGATCGATAGTAAGGATGATGATGATGATGATAGGGACGAACAGATGGGTGACCATAGGGGCCCATCTATAGTCGGTGGTGCCCAAGGTTTGGTTAGGTCAGCTACTCCTTCTCAGGTACACTCCTAACTTGGTCTTTCTGAATACTTTATTGCTTTTATATAATTGATTATGATTTGGAACCCGATTCTTCATTACTTACAACCTCCCATTTCTACAGGGAAGAGGTCTGTTATCTCAATCTTCTAGATCTGTGAGGGAGGGCATCCTCTGAGCTGAGTTAGATACTTTCTTCCGGCTCCTTAACCATTTGGTTTCACTCCTTCCAGCTCCACCCATGTAATGAATCCTTTACCTTGGCCTTGTCTAATACTGCTTAAGATGTCTCATTCTAATATGACCCTTTCTTTTCACGTGACCATTTCCGAGGCCAAGAGGATAACCCGGGGTTATTTTTCAGTGCGGGATCTACTATTGGCCTAGGATACACTAGCTTTAGTAAGTTTCTTTTACCTTCAAAATTTCAACAAACTATGCATGCATGCCATGATATTTGTATATGTGTGCTGATCTTATGATTTCTATTACAGACTTTGCTGGCCATGGAGCAGAGTAGATCTGCCCAAGACTTGGACGCTACTGAGGAGAGAGCTAGATTTTTAGAGGAGCAGCTGTGAGTAGCCACTGCTAAGACTGATTGGGTTAGGGCCGAGACCGTTCGGGTGAGAACCAAGATTGAAACGCTAAGGGGTCAACTATGACTGAGGGGGGGCAGACACCGATCCCTTCTGATGATGAATTTGAGGATGATCTTTCTGCATATCTAGTGACTCAAAGAGGCATAGATCAGCATGTTGAGGTGAGTGATGTTGTCGGGGCTGCTGTAGGGACCTTGGAGACTAGGGCCCTAGCCTAGCAGGCTACGAGTGTGGGATCTACTTGTGGATACTCAAAATCAGACACAGGTGGGTCACCAGGGACAGGATCCCCCAGCTACTTAGGTTATGATTACTTTTTTATACCATTCGACACTTTTGGGCCCTAGGTGGCTTTTGTTGATTGTCAACTTCCAAATTGGTACCTTTGATATTTCTTTTTTATGCACGTGGATTTTTGTTGAATTAAGAATGTTGAATATTATTGATTTGAGAACCCGCATTCTGTCCAAGGGTTTTATAGTGAGGGGATTGGGTGTTGTTATAACTTTTGCATAGGCCACTCGATGTGAGGGGACCTATCAAACATTTTATTTTTCTTTTCTTTTTGTCCTAATTTTTGCATGTGCTACCCTTGACGGCTTAGCCCAGCGGACCTTTTTCCTTTTAGCTTCAACTTTTGCCCAGACTGCCCTTTCAGGTTTTCAACCTAGCAAGCTTTTGCCTTAATTTTTGCCGAGACTGCCCTTTCAAGTTTTCAATCCTGCATGTCATCTTAATTTTTGCCTGAACTGTCCTTGACGGCTTAACCAAGTAGACTTTTCTTTTTACCGTAACTTTTGGACTGCCCTTTCGAGTTTTCAATCCAGTAGGTTGTTCTAAATATTGCAAATGTATGATAAAGGGAAGTACAATGATGCATAACACGTAGAGAAAAATTGATGTTCACATACCAGCGATTATTTCACCTAAAGACATGCATGCATTCATAAGACAAAAATTCTTAGAAAAATCATAACATGTTCATTGATGAGATTAATTTGAGTACATAGGCAATGGTAACAATTTCCAATGGTTAACCCTACTGCCTATTGGTCTTTTACAGATTTGCCAGAAAGCAACTGGCATTTTTCTCTTAATGCCCTAACTTTTGCCTAAGCTGCCCTTTTTGGGTTTTCAGCTTACCGATCTTTGTTGGAGTGCCCTAACTTTTTCCTGATCGGTTTATGGAATACCAATCAGTGGGTTATGAGTGGGGGACGGGTTTGTCGGGTGTGCATGCAGGGTGAGGGATACGGGGCGCGGTTCAGTTCGGTGCGGTTTGAGGAAACTGCGATGTTTGGTCTGGTTTGAGAAAGTTGAGTTCACCAAAAATGTGTTATATGAAGGAATATATTAGCACATTTTATTGAGAAAAGATATTTTTAAAATAAATCATTTTTTACTTTATTTAAAAATGAAATAAAGTCGCCACCCCGGTTCAGCTCCACCGGCAATTGTGGTATACTGTCCCGGAATGGGATTTTTATACCTAAAAGAAAGTGAGATTCTGAGTTCGGACATAATAGTTTCTCATATTGTTCAAATTGTTTGGATTAATTTTTGAATTTTGGAATTTGTGGTGATTTCTGCAGCACAATGGCTTTATTTAAGAATAAAATTCAAGAAATAAAACAGACATTATAATGGCATAATTAATTGATATTTTCTACCAAATTTTCGGCAGAGTGACGACAGCGCTTAGGTTTGGGCCCGGAAACTCGGATAGAGTTTCCTCATATTCTGGATGTTTGTCCGTACCTGTGAGCTTATTTACGCATATTATAATTTAAGTGTCACCAATGGCTCACTCAACTAGAGAATTGGAATGCAATGTACAATAATAAAATAATGGAAATTGATTTTAAAGTTGAGCTTAGAGCCAATTACCCTCAGTTTACCTTTTCGTTTGTCCAGGATTACTTGAGAGCCGGTGCGGGACCGAAGTTGCTTGAAGAAGATTGTGATTTGTTTGGAAAACAGATTTAACCTAAGTTATGGCTATATTCTTGGATTATTTCTAAAGGAAAAATTGAGATTTGGTCATTTTTTGGACCGAAGATCACTATGCAATCTTGATCTAAAAAGACCGTAAAGTGAGTTCATACCAAATGTCGGTGATACAACTCGGATCTGGGATTACCTTGACTGAGTTTCGGGGCTTTTAGGATTCCCGAAACTAAAAAAGGACATAAAAGTAATTTTCAAATTTACAAATTTTTTTCCATCTCTTCAAAATGAGGGGGTGCACCCCTTTATATAGAGGTTTGGTAAATAGCCGGTGGGCCATTTACATGTGAAAATAGCCGGTGGGCTATTTACCACTCTGATAAGATTTTATCCGAATCCCGTAAATTCTAGGTGTAATCTCTGTAAGATTTGATTTTTTTACTGTAGATTGGTAAATAGCCGTCGGGATGATTACCCATGTTTGACTAAACTTTGACTTTTTGATTTTTTAGTAGGAAATGCTAAATCAGAGCTTCCCTAGAATGTGGATGTTTGAATTTCGGGTTTTGAATTACAATTCAGTCCCTTTTGGTTCATTTGTCAGATCGCTGAACGAAATAGGCATTATTCCTCATCGGGCCAAAACGGATCTGTGCTAACACAGGTTGCACCCTAATTTTTGCCCGAGTAGTAGAGGACCACTCACTGGGTGTTTTATTCTTTATTTCTTTTATTCTTTGTGTTGCTTTTTTACGATTTAATTCTTTTGACCTAGACATGATAATGCTTGAGCCTATCTTGATTTACTGGATTCACGAACTCGTTTCCATCCATATCCATAAGCTTGATTCCTCCTTTACCAAGGACTTTCTTCATGACAAATGGTCCTTCCCAATTAGGCTTGAACTTGCCCTAGCATCAGTATTGACCTGGCGTAGTTGCTTGAGGACCAGATCACCTAGCTTGAGAGGTTTTTTTGGGTAGCTGATTCTATTATTATAAGCTCGTGCCATGCACTGTTGGTACATCTGGAGATGGTCAAGTGCCTTGTGTCACTTTCATCTATCGCATTCAACTATTCATACCTGGCCTTTGCCTAATCTAACTCTCTTAACTGTGATTCAAGGGCCACTCTTAGAGATCTTACTTCTATTTTAACCGGTAGCATGGTTTCCATTCCACACACTAAGGAGTAAGGTGTTTGATCGGTGGGAGTCCTTACAGTGGTTCTATACCCCCAAACTACGAATGGAAGTTTATCAGCCCAATCTCTGTAGGTAGATACCATTTTTTACAAAATCTTCTTGATTAACTTATGATCAGCTTCCCTTTAGAGCTTCTGAAGGATTTGAGCATTTGTGCCCTAATATGTACTTTCTATGCTGTTAGTGTTTTTATGAGTCTTCTTGGTCTTCTTGCGTGCTTCTGTATTCTTTTCCCCTTATAAAGAAGGAAGGACCTAGGCTAATTGTTACCATGTTTGCTAAGCACTATTACTATCTCTCTTTTTTTCGATAGGGATCAAACCATTGGATAGTGTTACCATTGTGTTTCACTCAGAGTCAACTTCATTAATGAATATGATGATATTTTAACAATGTTGTTGTTACGAGTGCATGATGTCATTTAGGATGAAATACTCAAGCAAGATGTGAATGATAAGTGCATCAATTTATTCATGACATGTTAAAGATAAAGATACTGATATTACAACTTATTCATGATATGCCTTATAAGTGGCATTGTTTGCATAAAAAATGTTTGCAACATTAAAAATTACATCTTTTGAATCATCCTCCACAAGCGGAGGGTCTTGTTGACTGACAGCTGAACTGGTGGTCTTGGCATGTAAGCCTCCTTGTGTTTCCTCAGCCACTGCTTTTGCTAAGTTCTTGATAGCCTTACTAATGGGATTGCCTTTCTCATTTCTTTTCCAATTCTTCCTCATAAGAACCTCTAGTGCTTTAGTGATGGACTCGACTGCCTCATTCATTTCAACTTCTTCAGCATTCCCACATACTTCCATAGAAACTAAGGTTTAAATTAGCCAGCCTTTCTTGAAATCATATATATCATGGAAGATCTGAAAACTAGGACCCTCTTGTCACTAACTTTGACAGTTTCCCCTTTGCCCGTGAATTCCTCTTGCTTGATTTTTGCTCCTATCATGCGACAAGACTGAGGCTTGGATTTTCTGGCACCTGGGCAGTTCCCTAAACCAAGTCCGAATGGCCATGGAAGAGGCGAGAGGGGCTCCAGCATTCCATGTAGTTTCTTTTCGAGCCCTTTACCCTTTACATAACCCTACTTCATCATTATTTTCTTGATTTTGATAGACATGTACCCCTTAATAAAAAAAACCTATGTCATGGTAGGCTACAACAACCCTAGATTCTTTTTCCTCGGCTTCCATAGGTGCTATGATAGATGGTTCGTCTGTATCAATGTTTACCAACTTGCCATTATGGATGAGATTAACTTTCTAAAGAACTGTGGAAGGGACAGCCCCTAATGCATGGAGCTAAGGTCGACCCAAAAGTAATGAGTAGGTGACGGGAATATCAAGAATAGTGAATAGGACCTTAAACTTCACCTCCCCAACTGTAACTTCAACTTTGAAGACCCTAATGACACTCCTCTTTGTATCATCATATGCCCTTATAACTGTATTGGACTACTCCAACATGGATTCATCCAGCCCTAAGTGAGGAAGAATCTTGGCAGGGCAGAGATCGAGGGCGAAAACATCGTCCATCATAACATAAGGGATAGAACGATCAAAGATTTGCACCCTAATGAAGAGTGCCTTATTATGCTTGTTTCCTTCAACTGGGATGTTAGATGGATAGAACTTGATGGGTTCAATCTGATCAAGAGAAGTCCCCCCGATAACTGAGAATACCTCAACCAAAGTTGTAGACGGTGTAGCTTCAATACTCAATAAATTTTCTATCAGACCCTTGCGATGATCCTTAGAGTCAATGAGAAGTTGCCAGATGTTGTACTTAGCAGGTCTAACTTGCAATTGATAGATGAAAGGGGTGACTTTTGAATCTTTCTTCTCATTGCCGGCTGAAGTTTGGCTTTCAATCGCAAGTGTGAAGACCAGACCCTGATTGAAACTTGGAATAACCTGGATATCTACATCTCTGCCCCTTCTTCTTCTTGGGAGAGGATCAAGAGGAATCCTTCCACTTTGAGTGACATGCAACACTCCATCTTTCATATAACTTCTCCTTTCGGAAGATTCCACTAACAAGGCTAGTCGTTTGAGCTCATCATTCTCTAATATATAATCATCGATATCAATTGGTGCAGGTTGCACCAACATAGCCTCCTTATCATGTATTCCTTCTGACTCGAATGCATCAATGTCAATGGGGATTGGTTCATCAGGCAAGGCCACTACTGAGTGAACCATAGGATTAGCTTGCGAGATCACATTAAAGACATGATAGGAGGGTAAGCCTAATTTGACAGCTACAACTTATTTCTCAAAATTTAGCAGGGGATTATTCATGGTATTGGGTTTAAGCTCAGGTTCCTAAATCTTCTTATCCCTAATCAAACCACGAGTAGCCTTAAGAAGATCCCTACAAGCACCAACGCGAAGCCACTTACTAATGTGAAAAGCATAAAACTGATCCTTGTCTTCAGGTTTAGGTGGGGTATAAAGTTTGATGCTTTGAAGGAGGCCAAGTGCCCTCAACTTAGTGATAATGGTAGGTAGAGATGCTTTCTAGGGGGAATGTCATCTTCGATGGTATGGAGTTCAGCCACTTCTTCTTGTACTACCGCCGTTTTAGGGAAAGAACCTGATTTTGACTTAGAAGCTTGGGTTGGGGCTGAAGAGTCGTTCTTTTTAAACCAAGGTTTGGCTGGCGTACTCGGCCTTTCTATTTCCTCGATCCTTTCCCACTTCTCTGCTTTTTCAAAGACCTCAATATAGCTAGAGAATTTATCCATACCAAGAACCTTACGATAAATAGGTAGGGCACCATCCATCAATTTTACAATCATCTCTGGGAGACTTTGTCTATCCTTCAATAGAACTAGAGTGGCCATCCATCTTTTGAAGTAGGGTTTGAACTTCTCATTAAGGGCCTAGTTGAAAGCTTCCAAATTCTGTATGGTTGTTTAAATGGTGGCTTTGAAACCATACTGCTCGATGAAGGCCTCCGATAAAGCTTTCCAATTTTCGGTCACTTCATCGGATAGAGTGTT
The DNA here is from genome assembly GCA_947683365.1 of Euphorbia pulcherrima. NCBI lineage: Eukaryota > Viridiplantae > Streptophyta > Magnoliopsida > Malpighiales > Euphorbiaceae > Euphorbia > Euphorbia pulcherrima. Next base: position 26,102,162 of record CANTUS010000004.1, read on the forward strand.
GTACCATTCAATAGTAAGGCCTTCCAAGGTGCAAGCAAACATTTTGGCTAGGCCTTTAACACTTGACTTCCTAATTCTCATAACCCTCTGATAGGTGGTGATGTGAGAATGAGGTGGACTGGTTCCAATATACTTCGCTATGCTAGGCATACTAAAGTTTTTAGGGACCCATTCCTCCTCTCTAGTTGCTTGGATAGATGGTTGGGATCCAAGATTAGTAGCAAGCAATTTTTGAAGTAGGTTATGCAATTCTGAGGATAAAGATGATCCCTCTGACTGAGTGATTGCACCCAAGGGTAAACTCGTTGATTGAGGAAAGGTCGTCCCTTTTGGTGTGACTATAAAGTTTGGGATTGGACCAGATGCCCCAAACTAAAATGGCGGCGGCATAAACCCCTGACTAGGTTAAGTAAACTGACTGATGACCAGAGGGGACACTATACCCACTAACTAGAATGGCAAGCTGGCTGAACTGAATGGATCCACAGAACCTAACTGACCAAATTGATTTGAAGAACCCCCATGAGTTTGTACTGGCGGCAATCAAAACTGAGTGAATGGATTATGACTAATTCCCGATACCGGCTCACTGATTACCACATTCAATACTAGAGTGCTGATAGGTGCATTGGCCATTCTCTCCACTGTCATGATTCCCCTAAAGTTGGCTAACATCTTATCATCCATTCGGTCTAAGAATTGATCACTTCCCAAGTACTGTAAGATAGCATTTATAATCTCCGACCTAATCTCGGTCCTCGATGCATTTGCCTCCTCCCCATTAGCAAAACTCTCAACCTCAACATCAATCAGGCCATCTGGAGTCAGGATACGGGACATCTCCTTAGGATAATAGGCAGAAAGATCAATCAGACTAAACTGACTGCTGGACAAAACACCCGGGGACTAACGTGGATTAACCCTTAATTGCATTGTAGAAGCCGGGATACGAGTCAAATGGACTTGAGATCATTGCCAAGCTTTTTCCCTTTGAGGTTTAGTTTTGGCTTAGGTGATAACTAGGAGATCAATACATGCCTAGGATGGTGTATGCATGCATAAATTACAACGATGCATGGAGGGGTTAATCGCAATACATGCAAAGCGATTGATTCTATCCTTATTTCTCCCGTTGAGTCTCCGGGTATTCTTTCTTAGTCTAATCTCACACAAAAATCAGGGTACCTAGAGGTAAAATTTTATGGCTTTCGATAAGAATGGTGTAGGGACATATCGAAAGTTGATGTTGAAGGTTCCCATCACATTAAAACTCTTTAGGAGGGACAATGATTACTCCACCCACTAAGGAGTACCCAATATCCCTGGCAATCAAAGGTATCACTATTTTGAGTGTCATGGGAATAATAGGGCACCCTATCCTAGCACTAGAAGAAGAGCACATCTAACTAAAAAGAGAAGGAGATGAGAAGATAGAGTGTGATAATATTCCCAAATGATGAAAATAAAAGCAGGTTGAATCAATTAAATGATTTTTTATGCTCATCTTAATGTTTTAAGCTATTAAAACAAACCAACATTTTGCAAGTTAAAATATTATTTCCCTAATAGAGTCCCTATTATGAGGTGTCGATGATGTGTGGGTCTCCCTTGGCGCATGTGTGAGAGGTGGGGCCCACTGGGGGTTTGGTTGGATTTAGGCGTGACAAAACATTTTTAGTTAAACTTTGCACAGTAAGCCAATTTCAATGAATAAAAGAACCGAGACCCAAATCTCAAAACAATTGATAGAGTCGCCACCCAATTTGTCTACTTAGGAAAGAGTTTTGGTACGGTTCCCTCTGGGGGGGAGACTCATACCTATATTGATTTGATTCAAAATTACATTCACCACGTAAACCATTTTAGTTTTCATCATTTAGGGAATTATCACAAAAATCCTATTTCTACACTCTTTCACACTCATTACATGCGTTTACATATTACAATAAATCATAAGCAATAAATAGGGGGATAAAAATTACAACCGGGGGAAAAATGGGGGAAATTGCAAAGAGAACCTATACATTTGTTCTAAGTCATAAATTGGCACTTCAGCGTATTTTATTGTTAAAAAATGATTTAACTTTTGTGGGTTGATTTACCAGATTATTGGTGAAAATGATCGCATGGCATGTGGTGAGTTGGGTTGATTTTTAACCAATTGGAAATAGGTTGGGGAATCTGCCCGGGCGCTGGTACCCGTACGGGTGGGTGGGACCCGTACGGGTGGGTGGGACCCGTACGGGTACTAGAGAGGACCCCGTATGGGTGTGGTGTACCCTTATAGGGTCCTATCTGGTCCAGACAAAAGCTCTATTCAGTTCATTTTAAAAATTGACAGATTAATAGACTGGTGGCAGAAGAATAAAATAAAAAGGGATTCCTTCCGTATGAGTATGGCGCACAAAACTGATATCCTTGAGGATATATGGTGCCAACAAGGCTCATACGGGTTAGGATCATATCCAAAACAAGAAATGAAAGCAATAGATATAGAAGTAATAGGCAATAATTACAATGAAATAGCTGAGATGCGAGTCTCTTTGAAACTTAGGAGCGTTACCTTTATTACGTGAATCCACTTTGTGGTGATCCCTTTACTGTTGAGAGAGCCCAACCAAACTAGATGGAATAGGACTATTTAGGTTAGTATTTATGTGGATAGAACCTCTCCTAAGCCCTAATAAAAGAAGCTAAGAATGAAGAAAATGTGGACAAACCCTTAAAGAAAGGGTTTTCTCCCTGTTCATGACCTGCCTTTTCCTGAAATACGAAAGGATTTCCTTCTAAAAGGGCCTGTTTGGGCAAAAAGCTTACCCGTATGGGTGGGGCCCCACCCATATGGGTACTAAAGGGCCCTTACAGGTCCCCCCCAGGCATATGGAAAGGATGCCCTGTACGGGTCCTCTGGTGGATCCGTACCACCAAGATGTGCGCGTATGGGTCCGTAAAGGCAGACTAGATCTTCAAACCTTTTCCAAATTCAACTCTGCAGAAGTAGGAACACCCCTGATGGACAACACCTAAAAGACATTGCATCATATAGCTCTCATCATAGTTTCGTGAGATGAATCGCTAAAATCCAGTGCTCACAATCACTCTAGCATTGCTGAGGCTGCTGCTGCTGGTCATCCACTTGGAGCATTCCCAATTGAGCCTGAAGGCGTCGGATCTCCAACTGCCACATTTTAACATATATCATTCATATGCATTTCACAACATATCATGCATCATCATTAAAACAATTAAATTATAAACATACTGCCAGCTCGAAATTTTGGTTCATCATGAACTGCTGTTGCCCTTGGATGTATCCGTAGTCAAAGATGCTATCAGCAATGGGCACCTGCAAAGAAGAAAATAAGGGGTTAGGATGGGTTAAAACTAGCATGATCTAATAAAAGGGAAAAAGCAAGAAGAGCTCACGTGAGTGGCATTGGCAGGGTGGAAAGTCACGGGATGCTCAGGATCTAGGTAAGGCTAAATCACCAACTTATAAGTACTCAGGTCAGGACGGTACATCAGCAACGTAGAAGGATGATACTAAATTTGCTAGACTCTGAGGCAAAACTGATGAAGCTAAAGAGCTCCCAACATGGGTGGAAGTGGATGCAGGCCTTTTCCTACCTTGGTGGTCCTGTAGAAATGTCAAAGCAAGGGCGAATTAGGCCAACCGAGCATAAAAATGGAAAGGCAAGGAAGAAATTTGATTGAACGAAGAAGAAGATACCGTCATCCGGATAGCCCCAAGTGATCCCGATCTAGCTTACCAGCTAGGGGCATAAGTCAAAGGGGACATCACCCTCAGAGGGGTTATAAATGTCTGGCTGAGGCGTGCTGGGAATATGGTCTATCTCAGGCCATCAAAGCAGATGGGAATGGAAAAACTCCTCATACCCCCCAATCCGCTCCAAGAAGGCACTGGGTAAGCCATTAGAAGCCAATTGTGCTAAGTAGGGTGACCTGCGAGGCCAAAAGATCTATCGAGGCACATCGGAAGGGGTGGAACGTGACCTAGAAGGAAGATGCCAGCCATGGCTATGCTCCCCGAGGTACCACTCTAAATAAAAGGGAGTCTCTAAAATCAACTGGGTATGCACAACCTCCCCAGCTAATCTCATAGCCTCCTGCCAATGAAGCTCGTGCCCTTAAGGTTGCATCTTGATCTGAAAGAAAGGAAACCAAGCATTGATGCAAAAATTGTAGTAGATATAGTGATTAAATAGCAAGTAAAAAAACTATAAAGTGTACCTACTCTTAAGACAGAGTGCGGAGGTGGGTAGAAAGAGCAAAATGAGGCTCGATCTCCCAACCGTGCCAGTAATGTGGCAAATGGGGACAAAATAGATATCCATTATTCTACAATAGCTTGGTCCTAGGAAGGATCTCCATTTCAAAAAGCAATATCTGCAAAAAGTCAAAAAGACCAAAATGATAAAAGACAAGTGAAAACACCCATGAAAAGAGAAGCGGGAGTCAGGTCCTCACACAGACAATCTGAAGACAAGACTTGAACTTGCCAATCCTACTCCTCGCACACTAATCAAGGGCCCAATACAAATGACCTAGTGCAGCATGGCCCCAAGCATACTTGTCAAAGCGGGTCGGATCGATGTTAGAAGGCAGAATATGGAGATTCATGATCGAACCTTCGGTAAAAAAGCATAGCCAGGACAAGGTAGCGGCCATAAAGGCTCTAGCCTTAGAGGCATAAGTCAAATGTCTTTTATCCCCAGTGGTCCAAAAGGTCATGAGATTCTCACAAGAAATTCGCCTAGGCTTATCCCTAGAATAGCCAATCAAAGCCTCTATGGTCTACACATTAAAGTTGTGTTATAAGTAAAGCAAGTGTTGAAGTGGGTCACATTACCCTAAAAAGGAAGACTTATGGTGGCACAGTAATCCAGCGGAGTGATGGTATGCTCCCCACAGCGAAAGTGAAAAGTGTGGGTGGGGTCGAACCATCTGCTCAAATTATAGGTAGAGGTACTGGCTGGGATGTACAGATACTTGCGGGACCTCACGTACTTGCAGTTCCTCACCATTAGCCTTAAAGATGTACCATCAACAGTGGTCTTGGCACCAGGGGATAGTACCTCATACCACTTGTGAAAGTGGGAAATGCTGCCGCCCTCATGACCAGTGACCTAAAAAAAATGCATTCATACCAATCACACACCGATTTTCGTTAAATCACACGATTAACAAAAATTCATTGATAAATTCATGTCATAATTAAAAAGCCATAAATGAATAAATGACAAATGAAAGCATAATAAAAGCATGATCAAGAATATACATGAATAAAAAAAGAAAAATGGCAATAAGGCTTACCAAAATCTGAGAAAGGTGATCAGAAGGCTTCAAAGAAGGCGCAATAAAATCCCTTAGAGCGATCCTGTGATACATCCAATTGGATGGAAGCCCATACAAAGCCTCAGCAAGAACCTTAGAAAGTTCCACTTATTGGCCGTCGATGACCACATTGCGAGTAAACAGCTGGCAAATCTAAACGAGATGTTGTAAAGCTTGAACCATGTGGAGACCCCACAAAATCTAAGTAGGAGGGGCTTAAAAGGGAAGAAGATGAGAGAAATCATCGTCGGAAATAGATAGGAGGAATAAATTCTCGAAACAAGGGAGAAAAACTCACAAAGAGAAGAAGAGAAGAAATTGTTGGTGTAAAGAAAATGGGAGCCACGTTGCTGTTTTTATAGCCTACAGGTAACTAGTCTGCCGACTAATTACATATGTGATTAGCCCGCCGGCTAATTACCTATCCAGTTGTCACATGTTTATGTATTGCACGCGTTTACACGTAACGGCTATAAAAGTTATCGTTACATAGGTAATTAGCTCGCCGGCAACCTACGCATATTTTAAAAATTTTCCAATTTTGCATATTTCATCCATTTTCTGCATTGTTTATAAAATGAGCAGACCTAAAAGCTATTTAACCACAGTCACTCATGCATTAAGCACTTAAAAATATCTGTTCCAACCACGATCAATTTTAATTTCATGTAACTCATTAATAAATTTTTAATCGAAGGGGCAAAATATATATTGTTTCAAAATTTGTCGATTAAAAATATTTTAATTCATTGCATTCCACATACACGCTTTTTTGTTTGTTTCGCAAACGAGAAAATTTCTAGCCCAAAATTTATGTATGCGAGGGTCAAACTATTAGCATAGGTTCGTTCTGGTCCAATGAGGAGTTATGCCTATTTCGTTCAGTTATCAGACAAAAAGAGACAAAAGGGATCGAATTGTCATCTGAAATCGGAATTTAAAAATCCACCTTCCAGGGAAGCTCAATTTAGCATTTTCTATTCAAAATCAAAACGTCAAAATTTAGTCAAACATAGGTAATTAGCCCACCGGCTAATTACCCCTCTATAGTAAAAAAATCAAATCTTACTAAGATCTGGCAAGGATTTACGGGATTTAAAGTAAAATCTTGTTAGATAGGTAATTAGCTAGCTAATTACCCCCTTCTATAAATAAGGACCCAACCCCCCCCCCCCCCCCCCCACTTTCAATGGATGAAGAAAGTCACAAATCCCATTTCGTCCCCCTTTATTCCACAGACATTCGGTATGAATTCATTTTCCTGTCTTTTTAGATCAAGATCTCACAGTGATCTTCAATCTAAAAATGACTCAATTTCTCAAAAACCCAGCATTTTCTTTAGGAATAATCCAAGATTATAGCAATAACTTAGGTTAAACCTATTTTCCAACCAAATCACAATCTCTGACAACTTCGGTCCTACACCGGCTCTTAAGTCATCCTGGATAGACGAAAAGGTAAACTGAGGGTAATTGGCTCTAAGCCCAACTTCAAAATCCATTTTTATTACTTTTATTATTGCACATTGCATTCGATTTCTCTAGTTAAGTGAGCCACTGGTGCCACTTAAGATATAATATGTGTAAATAAGCTCGCAGGTACAGATAAACAGACAGTATGTGAGGAATCTCTATCCGAGTTTCGGGGCCAAAACCCAAGCGATGCTGTTAGTCTGCAAAAATTTCAATAGAAAATATCTATTTATTAAGCAGTTATAATGCATGTTTTATTTCTTAAATTTCTCAAATAAAGCCTTTGTAATGCTAAAATTACCACAAATTCCAAAATTAATTTAAGCAATTTGAACAATATGAGTACCTATTATGTCCGAACTCAGAATCTCACTTCTTTTGGTATAAAAATCCCATTTTGGAATGGTATACCACAATTCCTGGTGGAGCTGACTCGGGTGGTGGCTCTATTTTATTTTTAAATAAAGTAAAAATGCTTTAATTTAAAAATATCTTTTCTTAAGAAAATGTGTAAATATATTTCTCAATATAATCACATTTTTGGCTTATAAAAATCCATGTTTTTCACACTTATTAATTTTATGTGAAAAATATTAAATTCATTTTCTCTTTAATAAAAATCGAGCATTTTATTACAAAAGAGGCACACACATTTAAGCAAACCGGATTTTCTCAAACCGAACCAGACGGTGCGCCTCACCCCGTGTGCTCTCACCAAATCCTCGTCCGCTCACACCTGTACCCAACTAATTTGAATTCATCTGATTTTGAATAATGCAATCCAAAATTATTTGTACCTTCGACATAGCGGAGTATCCTTTCTGCTGTATTCCAATGAGACTCCTTCGGTGCCTCCATATATCTACTTACTAGTCCAACTGCATATAAAATATCTGGCCTTGTGCACGTCAAGTATCTAAGACTCTCGATCAGACTTCAAAAACATTTCAGGTTTACCATAACTCTATCTTCATCATCGGTCAATTTTAAACTGCATTTGACCGGAGTATTGACAGGGTTGCAACTTTTCATCTTGAATTTCTTCACTATCTCCCTAGCAAAGCCACTTTGAGAAATAAAAATTCCATCATCATTTTGCTTCAACTCAATGCCAAGATAATATGACATCAGGCCAATGTCAGTCATTTCAAATTCATAAGTCATCGTCTTCTTGAAATCATCGAACATCTAAGGATTGTTCCTAGTAAAGATGAGTTGTCCACGTATAGGCAAACAAGCAACATATCTCCATCTTTCACTTTCACGTACAAGGCATACTCATATGGACATTTGACAAATCCATTCTCCAGAAAATGTTTGTCGATATGACTATTCCAAGCTCTGGGTGCTTGCTTGAGTCCGTACAATGCCTTCTTCAGCTTTAACAATTTTTGTTCATCGCCTTTGGCAATATAACTAGGCGGTTGTTGAATATAGATCTCTTCCTCCAAGTAGCCATTTAAAAATTCTGACTTGACATCCATTTCGTGGATCTTCCATCCATTTTGAGTAGTAACTAAGATCACCAGTCCGATGGTCTCCATTCTTGCGACAGGTGCAAGCACTTCGTCATAGTTAATACCAAGATCTTACTATAGCCCTTCGCAGTGAGCCTTGCTCTATGTCGAACGATTTTTCCATTTTCATCCTTCTTTGCCTTAAGCACCCATTTGACTCCAATGGGCTTTTTATCAGCTCGAAGTTTGGTCAACTCACATATCTCATTCTTCTTAATTGCATTGATCTCCTCTTCAATGGCTTTTCTACAATTTTCATCTTTCTCCCACTCCACGATTCTTGGGGTGTCATATCTAAGACATTTGTAATCGAGGACCAGTTCAAGATGTAGACTGCGCAATCAACTGCTTCTTCCCATACCTCCTTGGTCAAATTCTTGTTCTTTAATATGCTTCTCACCATATTCATCACCGTTCTGTTCTTTCTTTCAACTACACCATTTTGTTGCGGCGATATCGGTACTTATCGGAAATGACGAATTCCATGATGCTCATAGAATCTTTTGAATTCATTTGATGTGAATTATCCCCCTCTATCAGATCTTATGGCTCTGCTGTAATAGCCACTTTCTTTCTTCACTAACGCCTTGAACTTCTTGAAAGCTTCAAAACTTCTGACTTCTTCTTCAAAAAGTAAACCCATGTCTTCCTACTACAATCATCAATGAATAGCAAGAAATATTTATTGCCTCCTAATAATGTTGGTATCATTGGTCCACAAACATCGATATGAATGAGTTTATGGGGCGCCTTTACTCTCGACATGGAGTCCTTTGGAAAACTGAATCTAGATTGTTTTCCAACAAGACATCCTTCACAAAGCTAATGAGGTTGATCAAATGGGGGAATACTATGCATCATCTTCTTTTAGCAATTCCAAACCTCCAAAATTGAGATGCCCAAATCTGAAATGCCAAAGCTAATGAGAATCCTTCGTGCAAGCTTTTAAACACATTGCAACATCCATCTTCATGTTAAGAGTGAACATTCAGTTTTTTGACACAGGCACACTTGCAAGAAGCTCATTCTCGTTCAACAGCACTAACTTTCGATTCATCATATGAACTTGGTAGTTTTTCTTTAGCAGTTGTCCTAAACTTAAAATGTAACTTTTCATGTTTTAAAAATAATACACATTACTAATAAACCGGTGCTCTCCGTTAAACAATTTATTTAGTTCTATGAACATCTTCTCATCACCGCACAGGTGATTGGTCACTCCATTGTCAAGATACCAAATGTTTTTTTTTTTACTGTGGTAACCTTCACGGGTTAGTAAAACCGTGTGAATTATCTCCTCGTCTTGGATGTTGTTGGTTATCTCCTCTGATTGGACTTGTCACGTCCTTCATTTTGCCTCCAATTTCCTACTCATCTTCCTCGTCCATGTCCACGACCTCTTACTCTTGTGGACTAATTACTTTTATCATTTCTTCTAAATTGTTAATTTTTGCCATGTCCTCTTCCTTTACGATTTCCTCCATGACCTTTACCACATCCTCGTCCATAATCACTGGGATCTCAGCTACTTTCTCCTTTGAATGAAGCCTCTGCTGATAAGACTTGTTCTATAGACTCTTCTTATTATCTATTTAGTCTTTCCTCACGTACTTGCAATGAGCCAACAAGTTCATCAACGGTCACTACACTTGTGTCTCATGACTCTTCTCCGACCACTACTATGTAATCGAACTTCGGTAGTAGCAATCGTAGAATTTTTTCTACAGTTCTTGATTCATCGAGTTTTTCTCCAAACTATCACATTTGATTGACGATAGATTTTACTCATGAGGAATAATCAACAACAGCTTCTATTTCCTTCATTTTCATCATCTTGAACTCTCCTCTCAACGTTTGCAGTCGAACTTTATGTACTTTCTCCTCTCCTTGAAGAGAAACTCGTAGTATATACCAAGCTTGCTTGGAGGTGGTTGCTTTTGCCACCGTCTCAAACATTACATCATCCAACCCTCGATGGATCAGACTAAGAGCCTTCTGATCATTCATGTGACTTTTATGCAAACTATCTTCTTCTGCTTGTGTTAATTGTGCATTTTCAGCTGGGGTTACGTAACCTTTTTCAACTATGTCCTAAACATCTTAGGCTCCAAGAATCGCTTTCATTTTAATGCACCAATTTTTATAATTGGTTTTGGTAAGTTGAGGGTGGTGGAAAGAAATAGCATCGATATTCATTTTTAGGGACTTTGGTACTTCTCTTTGGTTCCTAATTGCTTGGTCGCTATGGAAACGAAGGAACAAGTTCATTTTCAAAGGCGTTATGAGTACGGAGGATCACTTGGTTTCTTGTATCTATTTATGTTGGTTTACTTTCAAGCATTTGGGGAGGAATTTGTGTTTCTTAGCCTCCGATGTTTTTATTTCCCCGCATTTGCTACTTTCTTGTACTTGAACCTTGTTTGATCTCAACTCAATATCTGAAACTTTTATTTTAATGAAAAGAGGGGTAGGTGTTTTGTAGGTAAGCGTATCCACCAACCTAGTTAGGACATACGCCCCGAAATTTTCCCCTGCTCCAACCTTTTTTCCTTTAGAGGGATACAATATTCCTCAGGGGGTTTTTCAAAAAAAAAGAAAAAACTATTTCCTGGCTACAAGGGCTACTGCAACACTTTTGTCTGGCTTTTGTAACACTTTCTACTTAAGGCAACACTTACAGAGGTCTTTTGCAATGTTTCGGACATACTTCTTGCAACACTTCTGGACTATTGCGACGCCTGGAACTTCTTAAACTGGACTTTGAAATTTCTTTCTCGGGAAGAGGCTCAGGATCAAAACTAGCTCTAGTACCACTTTGTTGGAGAAATGTAGAGGAACTATGGATTATCGATGGAATAAATAACACTCTTAATTCATAACAATTGTTGTCACTCTCACTTTGAAATAGAACTCACTTTTTATTTGATAGAAGGAATTGATTTTATTTTGTGATTTTTTGGTATGTATACAAATGAAAAGTCAAAGCCCTATTTATAGTTCAAACAAGATCTATCTACAAGGCAATAAAATAAATATAATTTAATTCTAAATTAATTCTATTTCCCTAATTGCCTCATATAGTTCATGTTTTATTTATATGGGAAATAATGATGATTTTTTCCCAATAATTCTAAATATTGTTTTCCTTCTTAGCATGATCTCATTTATTCAAATTTATTTCTTTCCTTTCAAACTTGATTCCATTAATTCCAATTTATCTCTCGCCTTTCTTGAATTAAGAGTAATTATTTCAACAGATATAATGAGTTAATTTATAGATGTAATGAAAGATTTGAGTGATTAGTATTAGATAAATATAAAAATATCTTAAAAAGAAAATAAAAAAACAAATAAAATAATTCGGTTAAATAAACCGAACCAATCGACTGAATAACTTTTTTTCAGTTCGGTTACTTATTTACTTCGATTCGGTTTCGGTTTCTATTTTTTATATATTCAGTTTTTCATGTATTCAGTTTGGTTATTCAGCAGAACCAACCGATGAATACTATTAGTGTCTAGCACGCCCCGGCAAAGTCTAGGCCCATATGCTTTGCGTAGAAAGCTCTAAGACATTGAAGCTGGAGCCTCGTGAGCCTAAGGCACGCCCGTGACAACATTGATGACTACTATGAGAATAATGTTAGAACTGAGCCTCCAATTGCAACATCAACATTTGCTTAAAATATAGGGTAAACTTCAAAAAATTACCTTGTAGTTTCACTTATTTGCTAAATGGGGTCTGAGAATATTTTTTTGCAAAATGGGGTCTCTTGGTTCAAAAAATTTACAAAAACAAGATTCTCAATATTAAATTATGTCAAGATAATGAGTGCTCTTGTTCATTTTTATCCAAAATTTTGTCGACTGACTAATAAAAATGCAATACACATCAGTGATAAAAAGTGCACTAGTTTGTCCCTGAACCACGTTTGTCAGCTTTTGGTTGGTTTGACTTTTCAAAGATGACATCTTCTAAAGGTTTCTATCTCTAGTGTGAAGCGTAAACATGGCCTTTAAGGACAAATTAGTGCAGTTTTGCCAAGTTTAGGGTTAATATAAACAAATTAAGGTTCATGGGGCACTAGAATAATCTAACACTTAGTCAAGCCCGTAATGTATGAGAAATTTGAAGATTTTTTTCTCTCTAGAAATGATAAAAATTTTGGAAAGTTGAGTACTCAACTTTTCAACTTTAATCTAAAATTATTTCATATATCTCCTAATTAAAGGAGAAAGAGTAAAACAATCTCAACTATTTATGTTTAATCAATGGTTGAAATTGTTCAAATTTTACAGCTTTACCAACTTTGAAACTATATAGAATCCCAATCCCTATGAAAAAATATGAGTAAGGCTTGCAAACTAAATTTGTAATAGATGTTCATATGACTGTATTAAGAAATTAAACAAAATACATTTTACATTACAGCAATACATAATATAGTTGATAAGTACTAGTAATTGCTGTTTATTGGTAACAAATCAAACAAGAACAAATACGGAAGTCTCTTGAATCATCATTTGGAATTGATGAGGTGAAATGTGATGGGAGGACCCATGGCTGGATAAGGCAGAGGTTGATAAGTAATGGGTTCATTAGGCTCCATTTTTCCACTCGAATTTGGTTATTAAAAGATGAATTACTAGCAATGTTTCGATTCTCGCATATTCGGCACCGGACAAATTCTTGGACCTGCTCCAAATCCAACATATGTGTATGAAGGATAACTTTTCACTGAGGTCTCAAACCTTGAGGGATCAAACTTGCTTGGATTTTCAAATATGTTTGTGTCCATATGTGTTCCATGAGGAGACAAGAATATCTGTTTTCACATTCAGAAGACATTTACAAAAACACAATCAATGGATATAGGCAAAAATCTTTTTGGCGCATGTCTTATCTACTAAATGCGTATTTGGTCCTCATACTTTTCAAATTTGCATTATTCAGGTCTCATACATTTCATGTTCATTTAGCCTATGTGCCATCTGATAAATGCTTATTTGGTCCATATTCTATATCATTCTTGACACACCTCAATTTGATTTTGCCAAAAATATGGAATCTCTTAGGAATGAACGCATATTTAGTAGATAGATAAGATAGAGACAAATAAAAAAAGTCTTTTGGCATTTGATCCATATGTTGAAACATACCTGCCATCCTTTGGGAATGTCAAACCCCTCGAAGTTAATGTCTTTTGTTACATGTCGAAAGTTTCCGAGAAGTGGAGGAGTGATTCTCATCAACTCTTGAGCTGATCTCCATGTATATTTCATCATTTGTATTTCTCTCCAACTCACCCTTCCGTCTTCATTTTCTCTTTTTATCTTCTCTACTTCATTTTGTTCTATATCCATTGTCCAAACAAAAAAATAAAAATTAAACATAAAAAATCAACTCGATAACATTAGACATGTTAACATTATCCATTTCCAATTTTTTTTGAAAGTGCAAATATTTTTTTTTTTCAAAAAAATCATAACAAATGAAAAATCTCTAAAAATTATTTAAATCTTGATATATAATTCTTAACTATTAAGGTTTTTTTTTTGAAAAACCCTTGGAGAGACAGTGTATCTCTCCAACGGCTAAAAGATTGGAGTGGGTGAAAATTTCGGGGCAGAGTACCCAACTAGGTTGGTTCCTCTGCTTACCTACAAAACACCCACCCCGCTTTTATTAATAATGGTTCTCGAAACAAGAACCAAAAGTACATCAAAATTACATAATAAGAATCCTCGGGTTCGTAAACAAATCAGAAACCGAAAGGCTAACATTGCGCTTATAGGAATGAAAAAGAAACCAACAAAAATTGATACTAGCAATTAAAATATCCCCATCATCAGTTTCATCTCAAAAAATCTTCTTGTTGCGGCGCTTCCAAAGATTTCATGATATAATGAACCAGAGAGACCTACCAAATTCACGGGAGATTCCAGGTTTGAAGAATGTGCTCCATAACAGAAGGAAGTTGTAACCATCATTCGGCATCACAACCTGAATATCCAGCCACCGAAATGCATCTCTCCAAATCTGATAATTCGCGTGACATAAAAAGAGGCTGCGTTCCAAAGTTTCAGGTAGTGGACAGAACGGACAACAAGCGCTAGTTAGCATACGATATCCCCTATGGAAAAGGATTTCACGTGTCAGTAACCTATTGTGAAAGACCAACCAGCCGAAATTTTTTATCTTGGGGAGCATGTGTGAGGACCAAATGAGTGTAAAGTCTCTCAACGGGTTCGACCATAATCGTTGTTGATAATCTCCATGATAGAAGGACGCTGCTGAATATTTTTTCTGAACTCCAATGTCCCATAGGAAGCAATCTCCTCTCAGGAAGAAAGTGGGGCTGTTTACGATTCCATGAGCTTGGAAGAGCGTTAGACATGAAATTGATATCAAGGTTTTCAGTTCATTGCATCGTTGTTGGTTCGTAATGCGAAGGCTTCTTTTCCAAAAGGGGCGGGTTTGGGAACGATTGGAAAAAATATGGCTACACCCTTCAAAAATGGTGGAGAATTTCCTATTGCAAATAGCAAATAAGTCGGGGAAGAGTGATTTGATTGGAGTGTTTGCGGTCCAATTATCGTGCCAGAACAACCCGTTTTGACCATCTCCCACTTGAACACGCACCTGTGATGAGAAGAAGGACCAAATTCTCTCATTTTTAAAGCAGCATTTTATAATTCCCCGCCATAACGGAGAGACAAGCTTGGGATCGTGAGGAGTCATTTCATGCCACGAACTAACCCCATAACGCCGAACACAGTACATTGACCACAAGGAGTCATCATTGCGGTCTCCCAGTTTCCAAATCCATTTAAAGAGTAGGCTAGAGTTAACAAGATTTAGATCCCGAATTGCCAATCCCCCAAGGTGATATGGTGAATTGATCGTAGCCCAGCTTACTTTACATATGCCATTGATCGAAGAATCGCCTCGCCACAAAAAGTTGCGCATTAATTGATTTAGTGTAGAAGATACAGAGCAAGGCATGTAGAAGATTGACATTAAATAAATGGGAAGGGAAGAAAGTACTGTTTTGATAAGTATAGTACGCCCAACATATGATAGACAATTTCCTTTCCAATTTGCCAAACGAGACTTGAACTTGGCGATCAAAGGATCCCAATCGGAGATATGTGGCTGTTTAATACATAGTGGTGTGCCTAAGTATTTTATCGGGAAGTTATCCACTCGACATCCTAATTGAGCTGTGTAGGAGGCCAAGGAGGCTTCATTGACGTGGATTCCCATAATCGCACTCTTGTGGTAGTTGATACGCAATCCTGAGATTAGTTCGAAACACCTTAGGATTCGAATGAAACTGGGGATTATGGATTCTTCTGCTGGAAGGAAGCAAATCGTATCATCAGCGAACTGTAACAAAGAAATATCTGGAAGAGATTCCTCCAAATGAAATCCAGGTAGCACGCCTACTTGAATGCTACGATCTATAAGCTGTTTTAGGCCCTCCACTGCTAACACAAAAATAAAAGGCGATAAAGGGTATCCTTGTTTGACCCCCCTACGGATGTGAAAAGGAGGGCTTGGTGAGCCATTGATTAGAATAGAAGTGGTGGATTTTTTCCTGCTATTTGACAACCATGAAATCCATTTCTGATCAAGACCCATCCTTTGGAGAACCGAGTTGATATAAGTCCAAGAAATACTATCAAAAGCTTTGTGAAAGTCAAGTTTCAATACCACACATGGTTTCCTTTTAATATGGAGATCATGAATTACCTCAGAAGCTACAAAAGAACACTCATGAATGCTTCTACCCTTGATGAAAGCAAACTAATTGTTTGAGATAAGAGTCGGTAGAACAGCCTGAAGACGAATCGATAACAATTTTGCAATAATTTTGTAGATACCATGGATGAGCGAGATAGGTCGAAAGTTATTCAGAGAACAAGAACCTGGAATTTTGGGTATTAGCACCGTGAAGGATGTCTTGACCGAATCTGGTAGCTGAGATGTAACATAAAAATGATCCAAAACCTGCATAAATTCGGGTTTTAAATCGTCCCAGAACCTTTTGTAGAAGAAGAAATTGAAACCATCTGGTCCCGGCGCTTTATTCTCACCATACGCACATAAACTGTTCCAAATTTCCTCAGCCCGAAAAGGGGCGATAAGAGCTGCGTTTTGTTGCAAAGTAACAGTATTGAAACATAGCTTCTTTAGAGAGAATGGCTTTATAGGGGCAGCCTTGAATATTTGGGCGTAATAGCTACAAATATTATCCGAAATGACCTTCAAGTCCGTAATAATTACTCCGTCGATGTCCAGTTGCGATATACGGTTATTGCGAGATCGGGCTGAAGCGGTACGGTGGAAAAAAGATGTATTATTATTACCCAATAGCGTCCAATTCACTCTTGATTGTTGATGCCGTAATTTTTCCAAAGAAGCCCTCTTTTCCTGAAGGAGGGAACGATTACGATTTAGTTCTGAATTTTGAGTTGAAGTGAGCGGTCGAGGAACATTACTCGATGTAAGAGCCAATATAATTTCCTCTAAATCACCAATCTTTCTCTGTAGGTTTCCAAAATTTTCCGAGTGCTAAGGGCTGATTGCACGACCCAACTTCGTCAATTTATAAGATAGGTCTTTGTGAGCATAGGATTGACAAATGAGGTGCCATTTATTACGAATAAAAAGCAGAAAATCTGCCTTATCCCACCACATGTTCAACGATCTAAAGGGTTTTGGGCCGGCTGAGTGAGCAACGAAGGAGCGAAATAAAATCGGTAAATGATCAGATAGGGTGGTGTCCACCGTTGATATAGATAAGTTAGGCCAAAACTGCAGTGTCCCATTCGAGGCAAGAACATGATCAATACGAGAGAATGAAACTCTATTAGACCAGGTGTAATCACGACCGTGTAGGGGTAGATCATGGAGTTCAGATTGTAATACAAAGTCTTGAAAAGCCGACATGGATGGGTAGGGGCGATCGTTTGCCCTTTCCGACATATGTAATACCTCATTAAAATCACCACAAATCAAGATCATCTGAAAGTCTCGAATAATCGGGATAAGTTCCTGCCATAAATCCTATCAATCCATATGGTTTGTTGGGGCGTAGAGACTAAGAACGTGCAAATCTTGCTGCTGAAGGGGAAATTTAACTAACACCCATCGGGAAGAAGAGTGGATAACCAAACCCGAAAGCAACGAGGAGTTCCAAGAAAATAAGATGCCACCCGAAAGACCATTAGAGGGGATATGATGATAAGCAAAGTCATTATGCCCCCAAAATTTTTTGACCACTTGCTCAGAGATACTTTCTATCTTTGTTTCTAACATAACGAAAAATTGGAGATTGTGTTTACGAATGCAAGAAGAGACAAATTGCTGCTTTGCCCCATTATTGTCACCTCCTCTAAAATTCCAACATAAAAAATCCATCAACATAATAGAAGAAAATAAAAACCTTGATGAATGGGAACTAATCAGTTCACTAAATTATCCATAGCTATCAGAACAGCTTGTTTATTTTTCTCCGAGAATATTCCTAATTTTTTCCTCATTTCCATAGTCAGCTCTTTTTCGAGGGTCAGAGATGTCCTTGACTGAGATAAAATGATCACCCGATTCATATTAGAAATGTCAGGTCCTGATGAAGCTGAAGTAACCGGCTGGTTGTCTTCCGTCTGTGGGCTAACTAGCCTTATAGGTTGTTCGGCCTCCATTGGAGCTTCATGTGTAGCTGGGTTTGATTCCGGGACAATACTCAAATTATCATTTGATTGATTTGGGAGGGGGATAATTCGGAGATCCGAGCTAATATAATCTGCAATTTCTACTCCCTGACAGTCGGAACTACGCGAATCGTTGGAAGTATCAATAGAAGCATCGGATGGGATATCGGATGGCAGAGATTTCAGAATCATCATCTTGGTAATGTTCACAGCCAACACCTTGTCTCAGATTAGTGTGAATGAGCACTTCTTTAGTATTCACCAACAATTTGAAGGAGCTATTGGTTGTCCCAAAGGGGACCAAAACCAGACAGGAAACCACATCCAGACGATCCAAGTAATCAAAGTTGAAATCCACAGAAATAACACGGCCAAAGGAGCCCGCTAGGTGTCTGATCTGCTCCTCTTGAATCAGAGTGGGGGGAATTCCCATAAGGTCCAGGTACATGATGCATTCTGTCGGTATAAAATCAGCCGGCAACAACTGCACATCCTTAAAAATATGCAGCATGACCTTCCATTCGCCACCTACAAAATTTTGCATAGCCAGTATTGAATTAAACGAGACAATAACATTATCCTTGCCTACAGGGGCAGCAAAAGAAACATCAAATCCACGTTCATGCAATAAATCAAAGGTGAGTCGAATATTCAAGATATTGATTAGAGTGACTAAGCATGACTTATCTTTCCAAGGGGCCACATTTGTAATAAAATCATGGCCCCTGGGTGAGTTTGCTGAAATCGAATGATGAGTGGCAAAAGATGCCTCATTTGGGGCTTGTGGTTCTGCCACAACTTTGGCATACGATCTGTCTCCACGTAATGATTCCCGGAAGTTAACCCGTCGTTTAGGTATCTGTCCTACTGATGTCTTGGGCTGATATTGTCGAGATGTTGGAGCTGCAGCCGAGTTCATGAACTTGGCCTTGAATGCGCGTACACGAATAATTCCAATGCTCACAGAGTTCAACCTGTGGAGCGTTTCCTGAACAGACAGAGAGTCATCTACCGTAATAAAACCAAAATTAAGATTCCTGACATTCTTTTTCCTGGCTACATAAACACGTCCCGAAATTCCATGCTTCTTGAAAACCCTGCTCATAGAATCTACTCCATAGGAATTTGGGAAATTTTCAAAATAGAATCTGGTGAGGGCGGGTTCGGGATTAGGGTTTGAGCGGTGGTTGAGGGCAGCCACGTTGGGGTTAGGGTTTAGGTGGTGGTTGTGTTCCTAGTTTCGGCGGTGGGTAGCGGCAGCGGGCTGGCGGCTGTGGTGATGTACAACAGCCTGGTGATGGTGGCGGTAGGGTATGGTGTGGCGGAAGAGATTGGCTTGGCGATTCCGATGGGTACGGTTGGTTGGGAAAGAATGGAGGTGGTGGCTATCGGCGAAGGGGGGGTTGGATCGGTTGTAGTGACGGTGGCTGAGGTGGTTTGCGGTGTAGAAAGGGGTGCGGCGGTGGAGGCTAGGGTTTCTCTCCATGGGGTGCACTTGTTCACTTTTCTTACTTACTTAATAAATTTCTATTCTTAACTATTAAGGTTAAATTATGAAAATGTCGAATCAATTAAAATGCTCTCTGTATTAAGGACTTGATAACCAAGTAATGTGCTGAGCAAGTAAACTACATATATGGTTATGATTTTGTAATAATTAGATTACCATTTGTATTTGGATTTATTTATTATTCTTGGTGAACAAGTAGTTACACACCTATAAATACCTGTAAATGTAGTTGATTATTCACAACTCAATAATACAATTTATAATTTATCAATTCATCTTTTCTTCATTAATCATTTTTATCATGGTATTAGAGCATCGTTCCTGGTGACTCGAGATTTCAGTCTTCCGCTCGTATTTTTCATTCAGTCCCCATGGACGGTAAAAGTAAAAACACAACCGCCAAAGACTCCATTGATTTTATCATTCACAATCGATCCAAGGTTGTACAACATATCAATAATCCTGGTAACAATGAGATATGTGCTAATGCATCAGGTCTGTTTTCTTTTAATGTATCAATTAATTCTGTTTTTGCAAAGCCATGGATTCTTGAAAGTGGCGCCACTGACCACATCATTTATGATTCCAAATATTTCACACAAAAATATACACCTTCAATCACCTCAATAAATTTACCCAATGGTTCTACTGCTCCTATCACATTCACAGGCAGTGTTCAATTTAATCATGATATATGCTTAGAACAATCATTATGTGTTCCATCCTTCAATTTGAATCTTATTTCTGCTAGTAAATTGACCAAATCTCTCAATTGTTGTATTATTCTTTTACATGATAGTTGTATCTTGCAGGACTTGGTTACGGGGAGGACGATTGGTTCGGGTGAGCAATGAGGTGGTCTTTATTACATGTCACTTTCCATTCCGGTACTAAACTCCTCACAAACTTTTCATTCTTTCGATATAGGGCATATGCGTATTGGACATCCATCATCAAAATGCTTAAAAATGGCTTCTCCATTACTTTCATCTAATAATAAAATGTCATTTCACAATAACTGTAGCATTTGTGCTATGGCTAAACAATCTAGGCTTCCTTTCCCATCCAGTTCGATAAAAACAAATTCTCCTTTTGAACTTATACATTGCGACATTTGGGGACCATATAAAATTGCAACTCATTCCAATGCCAAATATTTTTCAATAGTTGTCGATGATTTTTCACATTGTACATGGATTTTTCATGAGCAACAAAAGTCTGAAAACACAACGTTTTCTCAAATCATTCATTGCCTTTGCATCTACACAATTTGATAAATCTGTTAAAAAGATTCGATCTGATAATGGTCCTAAGTTCATTTCCATGTGCCCATTTTTTGAAGCAAAACGTATGGAGTGTCAGTTTACATGTGTTTACACACCCCAACAAAACGGGGTTGTTGAACGAAAACACCGTCATGTCATTACTATCGCTCTTTCCTTTTTGTTTTAATTAGGACTATCACTTCAATTTTGGGGAGACAGTGTTCTCACTGCAGTACACCTTATTAATAGGTTACCTACACTACTTTTTGGCAAAACTCCCTATGAGCATTTGCATAATAAGCTTCCCTCATTTGACCATCTTCGAGTATTTGGGTGTCTATGTTATTCCACTATTGTACAACCTAAACAAAAATTCGACCCTAGAGCTCGCCAATGCATCTTTGTTGGTTATCCATATACTCATAAAGGCTACAAGTTATATGACATTGCTTCTTCCACTTTCTACATCAGCCAAGATGTTATTTTTCATGAAACTACATTCCATATCAGCAGCATCATCCTTCACCTACATCTACACTTTTGCCAAATTTAGCTATTGATCTTTCACCTTCGCACGTTTTACCAAATTTAGCTCTTGATCTTTCTCCTTCGCCAAATCTTAATAATGAGCCAAACATAGAAAGTTATTTGCCCTCAATTGAGTCACATCCTATCAATCAACCGCATAATGTCAATCAGTCACACGATATTGACCAGTTGCAACCTGTTGATCAATCGCATCCTGTCAATCTACCCGAAAATCAGCTTCCTTCTCCACCATTTATTCGATAATCTTCCCAAAATTGTCAAGCTCCAGTGTGGCATAAAGACTACTTTGTTCCTACTTAAGCCAATCAGTCCATCGCCATTCCAATGTCCTCTAAAGCTACAAAATATCCCCTTTCTCACTTTTTATCATATTCAAAATTTTCACCTACACAACGCACTTTTTTGGCTAACATCACAATTCCAAAAGAACCTACTTCTTATGAACATGCCAACCTTTATCCTCACTGGCAAAAAGCCATGGTTGTAGAATTAAATGCATTAGAACAGAACAATACTTGGAATATTGTGTCACTTCTTGCAGGTCACAAGCCTATTGGATGTCGATGGGTCTATAAGATCAAATACAATTCTGATGGGAGTATTGACTGTTACAAGGCGCGACTAGTTGCCAAAGGATATACACAAATTGAGGGTCTTGATTATTATGAAACATTCTCTCTAACTGCCAAACTTACCACATTGCGCTGCCTCTTAACTATTGCTGCTACTCGTAATTGGTTCACATACCAATTAGATGTTCAAAATGCATTTTTACATGGTGACTTACATGAAGTTGTTTACAAGGAAATTTCTCCCAGACCTCGCCGATAGGGGGAGAATTAGTTGTGTCTGCTCAATAAATTTTTATACGGATTGAAACAGGCATCTGGAAATTGGTTTAGCACTTTTTCTCATGTTATTAAACAATATGGCTATGAAAAATCCAAAGCTGACTGCAATCTCTTCACTAAAATGGTTGGTTCATCTTTTATTGCCATCCTTCTATATGTGGATGAGTTTGTCCTAATAGGTAATGATGATCATGAAATCAAGGTTCTCAAACAATCCTTACTTCGACATTTTCGGATTAAGGATGTAGGCCAACTTAAATATTTTCTTGGCATAGAGTTTTCTCGATCAAAAAATGGAATCTTTATGTCCCAATGAAAATATGCAACGGATATTTTAGCAGATGTAGGACTCACTGGCTCAAAACCTGAAAAATTTTTGATGGAACAACACACAAAGTTAAATTCTGAAGATGGTGACTTGCTCGACAATCCAACTAAATACAAACGAATGATTGGTAGACTAATTTATCTCACTGTTACAATACCTGATATAGTTTACTCAGTACGAACATTGAGTCAGTTCATGCAATCTCCACGAAAGCCTCACTGGAACGCAACCATTCATGTCTTAAGGTACATCAAAGGAACTCCTGGACAAGGTTTATTACTACCTTCCAATAATGATCTTAGATTGAAAGCATTTAGTGACTTAGATTGGGGAGGATGTCGTAGCACTCTTAGATCTGTCATAGTATATTGCATATTCCTTGGCAATTCATTAATATCTTGGAAATAAAAAAAAGCAGACCAATGTCTCACGATCATAATCAGAAGCTGAGTACAGAGCAATGACAAACACTTGCTTAGAGTTAACATGGTTATGATATATCTTGCATGACTTGAAAGTCTCGACCGAAAATGCAACACCAGTCTACTGTGATAACCGAGCAACACTACATATTGCTGCCAATCTTGTGTTTCATGAACGCACTAAACATATAGAGATTGACTGCCACATTGTACGTGAGAAACTACAAGTCGGATTGATTAGTCCATCTTACGTTCCGACACGATGTCAATTGGCCGATATATTCAGAAAAGCATTGGGAAAAGAACAGTTCATTCTTTTGTGAGACAAGTTGGGACTTCACAACAATCACTCACCAACTTGAGGGGGAGTATTAAGGACATGATGACCAAGTAATATGATTTTTTAATAATTAGATTACCATTTGTATTTGTATGTATTTATTATTCTTGGTGAACAAGTAATTACACATCTATAAATACCTGTAAATGTAGTTGATTATTCACAATTCAATAATACAATTTACAATTTATCAATTCATCTTTTCCTCATTATTCATTTTTATCACTTTGTAACATCATTGTTCTTAACAAAAAAAATATTTTTTAATCAATTTTATATGCTAATTTTTTGAATCTAGACCTTGTTTTGGCAAAAAAAAATTATACAAACCCCTTTTAAAAAACAGTGAAACCATGTGTCATGATTTTTAAATTTACCCAAAAATCAATATATATTACCTTGAAGCACCTTCTTGTATACATCAATATCTCTAGAAAGCAATCTTACTAAAAGGGTCATAAGAATTGCAGTGCTATCATGGCTAGCAGTCATCATAGAGAAGAAGATATCAAGAATGGCATCTTGTTCCAATTCTTCGTCATTTTTGTCTCTCAGATTAACAAGTCTTTAGAGGAAATTGTCTTGCATGTCTTCTACACCTTTTTCCAGATTTTGATAAGTTCTAATAGCCTTTTATGGAGTCTTGATTTGGCTTTTAAAGCTTTATAAAATGCGGTGCCCGGTAAATTCACTGGCACTGCCCATGCTCCTTTTACTACTATCTTAAAATCTTCTAACACTGAGTCTTTGTCATTGTTCCCTTCCCCTAACCCGAAAAATATACTCCAAGCTACATTGAATGCTATCGTCTTCATCAAATCCACTATCTTTATCGATTCTTTTCGTTCCATTTCCTGATAAAATTTGTAGAAATAATCAACACTACAAGATATGAGAATCTATAAGGATAACAAGATTTGGAGTACAGGTATAGTATATCAAGACCAGGATTAGGACCAGCATATACAGTAACAACATAGTAGGGTTTACGAGAGGACTTCAAAAGCTGTGGCACTTTAGAAAGAGTCACTTTTGTCCTACTAAGTTCACCCCTGTAGATAGGCTACTATTTTTTTGGGAAATTATAAAAAATATACTGTTACATATTTAGTTATGATTTATTAGATAACTACTGAATAAAAGTAGACGATTACTTGATATTTATCAGATAAATATTACACTGTACTTATGTAATTATATTTATAAACTTAAAAGTTATTTATGGTGTTGTTAGTCTTTCGGTTGGATTGGAATTAATTTAAAATTAAATACAAGTTGTTAGTCTTCCGCTAGATTTGATTTGGCATCTATTATCGATATTATCAATTGGTAGGTCCAGGTATGCACATGATTAGTTTGACAAAAACAATTGCACATTAGACTATATAGTAATACTTATAATTTCAAATTTTTATATATTGCCATGATGAAAGCGTAGTTTATGGATCAAGTTGACTCGTTACCCGAACGTTTATTGAACTTGAAAATCAGGGCAAAATTATTAGTCCAAGATGACATTTAACACTAGAGCATGTCAAAATAGGATGGGAAATTGTAAGGAATATAGGGATTGACTAAAATATTTATTTCTTTACCCTCCACTTCTATAAATAACTATTTGGTCAGGTTTTAAACTTTCTCTTTTCAGTTTATACGTTCCTCATCTTCTATCTTCCATTCTATTCCGTTAAACACTGTTAAATTCAAAGTTCCTTTACTGATTGGATTTCTTTTTTGTGATCAAATTCTCTAATCTCAATTGATTTGCGATTTGCGCTCCTTCTTTCGTCTTTTGCTTTTTTGATTTCGATTAGATTTTCTTTTTCTCTTTTTTCTCTATTTTTGGTCTTCTTTTAATTTTTGATTTTTTTTGTGATTTTTGAGCGATATTAATGGACGACATTCCTATTTTGGTTCATTATACTAGTTCTTGGACACAGGATTGTAAATATGTTGGTTATAAGGTGGTTGGGGTTGTGCTTTCTGTTTCCACGAGTTGCTTGTATATTGGCTGTATAAATACTGTTTAGTTTGATTTATTGCACAAAATAGATATATCTAGTACAATGCTAGTATATTGCTGGTATTATGGTTGTTTTGATGTTGTTTTGTTTGATTACTCATATATTAGACATCTATTAGAACAGAAGAAACTAAATGTTGGAATGTTGCCTGTATTTATGGTTGTTTAGATGTTGTTTTGTTTGTTTTCTTTCACTTGGTACATTGCTGGTAAAATGCTGGTACTTATGGTTGTTTGGATGTTGTTTTGTTTGATTTCTTTCACATGGTACATTGCTAGTAAAATCCTGGTATTAAGTGGATTTTTGTTGTTGATTACTTACATAAAACTCATGCTTATGGTTTTTTTGTCCGTCTAGTATAATGGTGGTATTATGTTGGTATACATTCTTATGTTGGTATTTTTTTTTCTAGTTAGTTTTTTGGTTTCATCTCACCTAGTATATATCTGGTATAATTTGGGTATAAATGATGTTTTTGACTGATTTGTTCTTAAATAGGTACTGTCATTATGTTTTATGATCAGTGCATATCACATAGAATTCATAAAATAGATATATCTGGTACAATGATGGTATATTTCTGGTATTATGGTTGTTTTGATGTTTCATTTGATTACTGATATATTAGACATCTATTAGTAGAGAAGAAACTAAATGCTGGAATGTTGCTTGTATTTATGGTTATTTGGATGTTGTTTTGTTTGTTTTCTTTCACATGGTACATTGCTGGTAAAATGCTAGTATTTATGGTTGTTTGGATGTTGTTTTGTTTGATTTCTTTCACATGGTACATTACTGGTAAAATCCTGGTGTTAAATAGATTTTGGTTGTTGATTCTTACATAAAACTCATGTTTATGGTTTTTTTGTCCTTCTGGTATAATGGCGGTATTATGTTAGTATACATTCTTTTGTTGATTTATTTTTTCTGACTAGTCCAATTTATTTTTTTGTTTCATCTCACCTAGTATATATCTGGTATAAATGATGTTTTTGACTGATTTGTCCTTAAATAGGTACTGTCATTATGTTTTATGATTATTGCATATCATAAAAACTGATGACCTAGATCCAATATTTTAGAATTGAACTATTACAAACTTTTTTGAATCTATGAATGAATTCCTGCAAAATAACACACAAACTTGGGGGCAATCGGTGTTACCTTGTCGAGGACCCTCCGATGCCTAAGTCAGTAAAGAGTTCTGAGGGATATAGAGAAACTGTCTATGAGAGAATTAAGATCCTTGTTGAACTAACCTAGGGGCCTATTTATAGGCGCAGGAGCTGCCCTATTTCTAGTGAAATAAGGAGTCCGAATTGGATAAAGTTTAGGACTCCTTATATATATCTGACCCTTGTACCCCATGTAGATTAGGATATGGATATAGGAGAGAATATGAGGACTAGAGTCAGACCTGGATTATCCTCACTTGTGGGATACATAGATGCCTTTAAGCCGATTATGAGCCATCTCAAGACTATGACCGTCCAAGGCCTCTTGTGGTCACCAGTTTCGTATGTTAGCTGGGTGGAATGAGTCAGGTTCTCCTTACTTGATTGACATATCAAGCCACACGACTATTTGTTGACCCGATCTCTGAGACGAGACGGGCGAGATACAATTAGCGAGTTATCAGAAGCCCCTCCTCGCAAGTGTGAGAAGTTCTTTAGGGCTTCTAGCGCCTTGAGCCGTCTTGGATTGAGTGGCCTGATTTTTTAGGGCTACATGGCCAACCGTGGCCTAAATACTCTTGAAGCTTACCTACGGGTGTGGAGTCTTTTCAACTTCCTTGGTGGTAGTTCGAATTTTTTTAAATTCAAAACCAGCCAACACACATGTGCATATGGCCTGCCACCTTGAAATTTAATGATGGAAACTTTCCACCTTCATCTTCTTCCTATTTATGCGCGAAATAAACTCATTTCACCACTTTCACTCTCTCTTCTTCTGCTAAAAAGCTTCTTTGGAAATTTCCGGTGAACCATACTTCTCTAGTAGCTTATCTTTTCCCGTGTACTGAATAAGTAAGTTCTCCATTTTCCTAGTTCTTGGTATAAATATGCACTTATTGGGTTGATTTAATGTTGTTCCACCATGCTTCTGAAATGAACTCTCCCTATCCAATTTTTCTATTTATTTACTGTAAATTTTGCTTGAAATGCCCCTTTCTTTATTGAAAATGTGTCAAACATGGTTTAGGGGTAACATTTCCCGTGTTTTGTTGCTTTACAAAATACAATAGGATGGGATTTCGTTGCTCGCCGGAATCTGGGTTTGATATTTCCTTATCCTTTGGAACTAATATGAACTTGATGAACATAGGATCTTTTAGAATTTCAACGTTTTTCCTGCCCGGCTAAAATAGTGCTTAGATCCTGTAGGGTAGATTTTCCCTGAATCTAACTTGTTTTAGGCAGCTATCTTTGCTAGGTGGCCATGTCATCTACTAACTCCACAAGTACTGGGTCAGCCGATAGATTATTTGATAAGTATTATATCAAGTTTTCTGACTCCGTGTGAAGGTGTTTCATTAGTGTTGACCGAACTAACCTTCATCCTAACATTAGGGTTGAAAGAGTAGCCAGAAGGATGAACCAGGTAGGGAAGAGTGTTGACGAGCAAGAGATTCAGAAACCGATTCAACAAGATACCGTTGCTTCGATTCCTAAAGGTTTCAGGGTCAAGAGGGCAGCTACCAAGGGGAAGGAAAAAGTCATTGGAGGTGAACTGGATGAGAAAGAGCCTCCTAAGCAATGGAAAATGACACCTCAGATAGAAGATACGATTTCTATTATCCACCCGGTGGACATTGAGTTTGACAAGGCTACCTTTCCTTGGATGAGAAGGTGTAGAGTAATGCTCCCGGCAGAAGATCAACGCATTCATAAGCCACCACCCTGGTGGTTTAGCATCTACTTGGATCAAATTTGGTCAGGGTTTCTTTACACGCTACCTCCTAGGAATTTGTGATTTGTTGAACTACTGGAATATATGCTCGGCTCAAATACACCCGAATGCTTGGGGTGACCTCGCCGGCCACTACAGGATTTGTATAGATTTAGGGCTTAGCTTTGACACTAATTTCTTCAAGCGGGTGGCCTCCTGCAAGCTGAACAAAGGTGAGGACCAATTGCATTTTTCCCACAAAAAGGGATTTTACTCTTTCTCCGGGAAATCTAACTCGATGAAGAATTTTAAGCAATTTTTTATATATATCGAGTTGCAAGAGGGTTCCCCACCTTCCCGACCCAGTGGTCGTTCAAAGTGCTGCCTACCTTTAACATCCCTAAAAATGATTCGGACATCTGGGTTAGGCTTTTTAAGCGGCTAAAGAGAGGGGTTTAGACTTTGGGCAATATTTCCTATGCCCTGGTTCATAGGCATAGGGTGATAGACTACGCACTGGGGTTGGATGACGGGTTTGAATATTATCCTAGTCCTCAGCTGCCCGGTGAGTTTGCTTAACTTCTTTTTTTGTTTCATGTTTTTAGCCATGTTTGGAGTTAGGTCTAAAATTTGTGGTGCCATAGCCAAGATGGTCAAAAATTTGTAACAAGAGAATACTCGATCCGCTCTGGTTGAGTTGGCAGCTCAATCTAACGAAGTTGTTGATCCAGCTTTGCTAGGCAAGGGCACTGCCTTGGTAGCTGTAAGGGGGAAGCAGGCTAGCACTCAAGACCCGGAGCTTGCCAACAAAAGGACGAAGAAAGCCACGGGGGTCAGTGAGGTAATACCTTGTTTCTTGAGCTTTGTACTTATGTTTTTTTTATTACAGTTTATTAACAATCGTTTATTAGGTTGCTCTTAATTCGGCTGTGCCTTTTTATATCAATGTTGCTTGGATGTACAGGTCTTATGTGATGCCTTTATTTAATTCGGTCTTACATTTTACTGCCGATTAGATAATTGTTTAGGTCTTATTCATAGCCTTTTTTCATCAAGTACTTTAACCATTTAGGGGTGAGTTTTAAATACGTTCTAGGGTCGTGGCCACCTAAAATTGTTTGTCACAGTTTTAACTAGGTCTTATGCATGCATGATATTTGAGCCGGTCTTATTTTGTGTCGGTGGAATGCCATAAAGTGTGATCAATACTTAGTGAGGCAAATTCATAATTGAAAGAATTCTTTTATTAAAAAATTGAATACAAGTCCGGGAACTCTATGCATCCGGATGTCTACTTGAGGGGAGCCACCTCGTTAAAAACTCCCTTAGGGGAAAACCTAGTGGGAAAAATCCCCAAGAAAGGAAAAAAGAGTGCGGCTGCTAGACTCCCTAAGTACTTGTTGTGTAGTAGGGTCTAAGATTAGCAATGTTCCATGTGCGCGGAAGCTCTTTGCCTTTCATAGTCCCTAGTTTGTAGGTGGCCGGTCCAATGACTTTAGTGATCTGGTAGGGGCCTTCCCAGCTGGCGCCCATTTTTCTCTTGCCTTCTTGGGCCTATGAGGCTGCCGAGTCTTTGAGAACTAGGGCCCCTTCTTTCAGGCTGACTTCTCGTACGCGCCTATCATGGTATCTAGCGAACTTTGCTTTATAGGCTGCCATGGAATCCACGCTCGCTCTCTTCTTTCATCTAAGTTATCCAAGTATTATTTCATGTTGATATTATTCTCTTCCTCCGTGTAGTACGCCACCCGGTCTGATGGGGCTCTGATCTCAATAGGGATGCCCGCTTTTACTCCATAGACTTGAGAGTAAGGGGTTTGGCCCGTCATTTCATAAGGAGTGGTTCTATAGGACCACAGGACTTTGATCAATATTGATTCTTTATCTTCAATTATTTACAGAAGTCTTTGAATTTTTCCAAAATTAAATGCAAGCCATTATCTGCTATAATTCTCTTTGGTACTCCGAATTGAGTAATTATGTGCTTCCAAACAAAGTCAATAATCTTCTCGGCTATGACTAATCTAAATGCTTACGCCTCAACCCATTTGGAAAAATGGTCGATTGCCACTAATATCCACTTCATTTGGCCATACACTTTTGGCATTGGTCCTGCGATATCGATACCCTAAGACATAAATGGCCAGGCGGTCATTATTGGCTTTTTATTGGCTTTTGGGATGTGTGATTTCCTTGCATGTATTTGGCGTTGGTGGCAAGTTCTCATGTACTCTTCTGTGTCAGCTTTGATGGTTTCCCAATAACATGTAGCCAGGGTGATTCTCCTAATTAGTGTTTCTGCCGCCTAGTAGGATCCACAGCTCCCTTCGTGGATTTCTTCTGTGATGAGCTTTCCTAGCTCAAGGGTGACACATTTGATCCATTCATCCGAGTAGGATTTCTTTTATAGTTCATCACCTACCAAGGCAAAGCGCATAGTCTTCCGGGTTATTTTCTCCGCCTCGATCTTGTCTTCGGGCAACTTATCACAAGCCAAGTAGTCGTATAGGGGTTGCATCCATCCAAGTGACTTCTTTTAGATCCATAGGTTCTCACCCTGCTCTTCACAAGTGTGCTATGTCAAGAACTCATAAGGGCAACTTAGCTCTTTCCATGAGTCTTTTCCTTTGGCAGCTTTTGCTAATTCGTCTTCTTTTTCATTCTATGTCTGAGAAATATACTCAATCTTCCACTCGGTTCCCTTGGTCTCGAGTTTTTCCAATAGCTTTCCTACTTTAGATAGGTATTTGACCATTTCGATGCATTTAGTTCCATATGTCCTACTTATTTGATTTGCTACTAGCCTGGAGTAACTCTTAAGCACAACAACATCGGGTGCAATTTCATTAGCTAGCTCCAATCCTTTGATCACTACTTCTTATTCTACCGCATCGATGGTAGAGGGGAAAGCCAATTTAGTGTCATATGACAATCTGATCCTTTTAAGACCTAGAATATAAACTCTATTGCCGGCTCCTTCTGAACAGGAGGAGCTATCCACATAAATTGTCCAAGTTTTGGAGGGAATGGTTCATTCTGGCTCAATGCCTACGAATTCCACCATAAAGCCAGCTAATGCTTGAGCCTTTAAAGCTTTCCTTGCTTTAAATCGTATGTCATATTCCCCAAGCTTGATGGCCTATTCGGTCAGGTGGCCATAAATATCTCGCCACTGCAACACTTTTTTTAGATGAACACTGGTCCTTACTACAACGATATATGCCTGGAAATAGGGTCTGAGCCTCTCAGCCGAGTGAATAAGGGCTAAAGCTAGTTTTTCTATCTTTGGGTATCTCAATTCCGCATTTCTTAACACTTTGCCGGTGTAATAGATGGGATATTGTTCTTCTTGATCTTTCAAATCAGGACGGTTCCTACTGTCTCATCCGTTGCTGTTAAGTATAGACAAAGTGTGTCCCCAACATTGGGGCGGCTCATGAGAGGAGGTTTGCCCAGGAAATTTTTAGTCTATAAAAACCCTCTTCACAATCTTTATCCTACTTGAAATCTCGATCCTTCTTAATGGCTTTATAAAATGGCATGCACCTCTTCGCTGAGAAAGAGATGAACCGTCCCAAGGCATTGATCCTCCCATTGAGACACTGCACTTCATTCACTGTTCGAGGTGGCTCCATCTAGATGATAGCCTTTATTTTTTTAGGATTTGCCTCAATGCCTCTCTCTGAAATCATAAACCCTAAAAACTTTTCGCTCTTAACCCCAAAGATACTTTTCTCCAGGTTAAGCTTTAGTCAGTAGTCTTGCAATGTTTTAAAAACTTTTTCTAGGTCGTTTGCATGTGATTCTTCATTTTTGCACTTTACTATCATATCATCTATGTAGACTTTGACCGTTTCACCGATCATGTCCTTGAACATCTTATTAACCAGCCTTTGGTAAGTTGCTCTAGCATTTTTTAGTCCAAGCGGTATGACTGTGTAACAATACGTCCCTTTATGAGTAATGAAGGACGTTTTTTCCTCATCTACCGGGTCCATACGGATTTGGTGATATCCGACCTTTGCATCTAAAAATGAGTAGACGGCATAGCCAGCTATAGAATCCACTAACTGGTCAATGCATGGTAAGGGATAACTGTCTTTCGGGGTTGCCTTGTTCAAGTCTGTGAAATCTATACACATACGGTAGTTGCCATTTGTTATTTTAACCAAAACGACATTTGCTAGCCACCTAGGGTAATTTACTTCCCTTATATGCCTGGCTTTAAGCAGCTTATCTATCTCTTCTTCTATGGCTTTCGGTCTTTTAGGGGCATCCTTTCTTTTCTTTTGTACCACTGGGGTCGCCTCTGGGTCGAGGCTGAGACTATGGTATAGTATTTTTGGTCAGACTTCCAACAAGTCGTCGTGACTCCATCAGAATGAGTGTTGTTATCCGACCAGGACCGCATTGATGCTAGCCTTTATGTATACCTTTAAGTCTTTAGCCACCTTCAAAGCTCTACCCGATCTACCATCAGTACTTCTTTTTTGCCTATCAGCTCGGCTATTAAACTGTTATCGTCCGAGCTCGTATCTTCTCTACTTTCCTCTGATCTTTCATGTTGAGGTGGTTGTTTGTCTCCTTTCAACGAGGCTATATACTTTTTATGAGCCATCGTGGGGTTTCCTATTGCCACTACTGTCCCCTTTTTAGTCGGTATTTGTAGTACCAAGTGAGCGGGAGATATTAAAGCAAATGATTCACACAAGAAGGGACGTCCCAATATGATATTAAATCTAACTAAAATTTTAGCAATGGTAAAGTCTACCTCTACACGGTATACATGCTCCTTATCTCCTACTTCCATGTTTGACCTAACCTCTCCTAAGTAAATGGTGGTGTGTCCGTTCAAATCAGAGATTGTACCGTAACCCGGCTGGACCCTATGATTATTTACCTTCAATTATTCGAACGCCGATCTTTCAATCAAATTGTTAGAGCTTCCCGTGTCAACGAGTACCCGATATACCGTGCAATTTTCTATCGTAGCTTCAATGATGAGTGGGCCCAAGTGGGGCTTGGTTACCATAGTTATGTTCCTGTAGGATTTATTTGCTTCTAAGCTGTTGGTTAGCGTAAGCGATTGGCTAGAAGAATGTCTCGCTTTCTTGGAAAGTGCATCTCTATCTCTGCCACCATGTATCACCATTGCCTTAATTCCCTTATCCTCACTAGCCTTCTTAGCTTCTTTGGGCTTTTCTTTTGAATCATCTGACTCTTCTCTCCTATTTGTTCTATTTGTTACGCCCTTAATGAATTGACTAAATTTTCCTGCCTTGATTAGGGCATGTACTTCCTTAGCTAGGACTCTATAGTAATCTATATGATGTCCTCTAGCCTTGTGAAAGTCACAATATTTGTCATAGTCTCTTCCCAAAGTCTTACCTTTTGAGATGTTGGGGAAATGAACGCTTCTCCTCTCTGGTCCATTCTTGATGGCTAACAAAATTCTACTCAGTGACGTATTTAGCTTTGGTTTATCTTCCTCTTAGTCAAACTGGCTGGACCCCCGACCACTGCCTCGGCTTCAATCCCTTTTTCTCTTCCCCTTTTTATTATCCCTCCTAGGATGGTCAGTATCATCAGAGTTTCGCTTGATAGGGTGACTCACCCCATCTACCTTTACTAAATTTTGGGCCATACCAATCATCTGGGGGAAGTGGGTTGGCTTTCTGGTAATGATCTCTTGCTTGAGGCGGTTGTTATGGGTCCCTTTTATCAAGGCCTGCTTGGTCGTCCCAAAATCTAAATCCATGATGCCTACACACGCTTTGTTGAACCTTTTTAAATAATCCCGCAAGGTTTCATCTGATCTTTGTGCTACGCTTTGAAGGTTTCGGGTAACATTGTATGGTTGAGTTAACCCTAAAAAGTGCTTCTGGAATTTTCCCCTTAGTTTCTCAAAATCTTTATTGAGTTAGGGGGCAAGCAAAGGAGCCAATGCTTCACGGCCCTGGTCAAAGTAGTGGGGAAGTATCCACACCAGAAAGCTTCTAGAGCATTTATCAGATCCATTTGGTCGATATAGTTTTTCATGTGTAACTTTGGGTCATCCTTCCCACTATACTTATCTAAAACAGGTGGGAAGACATACTCGGGCAGCTTTTGGTTTAGGATATTCTTATTGAATGGGGAGAGAGTCTTCTCAGTAATTGGCTCTTGGAACGAGATGGCATACTTTTTCAGCCATCTCTTGAATTTGGTATCAAAATCTTCCAAACTTCCTAACTCAGACGGGGAGGAATGGGAGGAAGATTCAGATGAAGAGGTAGCAGGGGATCTATGCTTTTTCTCCTTTCCTTTCTTTGCTCTCGACTTACGTTGTGACCCAATTTTGTCTACTTCATCCTCCTCCATGGTGACCAGCATGGAGTTGATAGTTACTCCTTTGAGTTTGGGAGCTCCATGTTGTAACGATATTCTAGTCAGGATCTCTTTTCCTTCTTACACCATCATAAGAATTCCTCACAACATTGTGAGATCTGCCTTCGTAAAACCACCTAGAGGTTTTTGAACCTGAGTCGGTCCTTTTGTTATTGGTATGACTGGTTAGACCACCAGCGGCTGGGATATTATCACTGTCTAAATCCTTTTATTATCTAGGATATGGGCGTTAGTATGCTAGTAATCGAATTGAATTGAGGGAGGAGTTTCTGGTTGACAGTTATTTTTAGAGGAACCACCTTGTCTTCATGTGCTTCTCCTCCTAGACGGCCTATTGACACAAAGTGGTTGTAGGCCGATCGCATCATTAGTTCTAGTTGCTCCGGCATAAGTACCGCCTACCGAGCTATCTCCATGAATGGATCCAGTTCCTTCGAAGGGTTGGAGGAGCATTCCTCCACCTCTTTAGTTCCTAAACTTCCTATAGGTAATGGCATCTTAGCCGTAGGATCCACTGTAGTTGGCGCTTTCCCTATAGAGTTGGTGCTTCCGACGCTACCTTTGACAGTTTTGACACCAGAGTTGATGATTGGGTCAAAGTTCTCGTACAACATGATCACGATAAGAGCTCCTAAAAAGTCTGAATTGACGTGTTTCTTCAGATGAACAACAATTCTTACCAGAACAAGTAAATAAAGTCCACACTCACCACACCACTAAAAATATCATACCTGGATCTGATATTTCATAATTGAACTATTACAAACTATCTTGAATCTATGAATGAATTCCTGCAAAACAACACACAAACTTGGGGGCAATCAGTTTTACCCTGTGGGATATTGAGAAAGTGTTTATAAGAGAATTGAGATCCCTCTTGAACTGACCTAGGGGCCTATTTATAGGCACAGAAGCTGCCCTATTTCTAATGAAATAAGGAGTCTGAATTATGATATGTTTAGGACTCTTTATGTATATCTGATCCTTGTACCCTAAGTAGATTAGGATATGGATAGAGGAGATAATATAGAGACTATAGTCAGACCTGAATTCTCCTTGCTTGTGGGAAACATAGATGCCTTCAAGCCGATTATGAGCCGCCTTGAGACTATGACCATCCAAGGCCTCTTATGGTCACTGATTTTGAATGTTAGCCGACTGGAATGAGTCAAGCTATCCTTACTTGATTAACATATCGAGCAACATGGCCTTTTGTTGACCCAATCTCTGAGATGAGACGGGCGAGATACAATTAGCAAGTTATCAACTAATTTTTTTTTGCTTTTCTTATATTTTATTAGGTTCGGCAGTTGAAGAAGAACTTGATGCTCCTGTCTTAAATGTTGAGCAGATAAACTCTCGTCATGAACTAGAAGTTGATCCTTTAAGCTCAATTTGCCTACAATCGTCTGAGGATGATTATTTTGCTTATGTTCAAAATATTACGAATATTACTATGGATGAGATCAACAACTTTGAAGATCAAGAGTCGATCAATGATGGTTTAGAAGACAATGAGATTTCTGATCCTAGGATTGATTACATAAAGGTTGGTCAAGTTTTCTAGGACAGAAGTATATTGAAGCGTGCGATGAGCTTGTATGCGATAAATAAGAACTTTAATTTCAAGGTTCAGAAATCATGTCCAAAGTAGTTCTACTTACGTTGTGTTGATTCAAACTATTCTTGGTTCTTTAGATTTTCAAAGCAGAAGTATGGTGGTTCTTTTGTTGTGCATAAGTTTTGTCCAGATCATAAATGTGATATTGATGCGAGGCATGCTAAGAAGAGGCATGCAATAGAAAATGTAGTTCATTTTATTATGAATTCATTCTTAAGGGTGAAGATGATACATACTCCTTTGGATATTATAGCTGATGTGAAGGAAGCATTTGGTGCAGATATAAACTACTAAAAAGCATGGCGTGAAAAAGAAGAGGCACTAAGGATTATTCATAGAACTCCAGCTGAATCTTACAGTATGCTGCCAAACATTTTGTATGATTAGGGAAATAAATCTTGGCTCTTTTTTAAATCTCGCAATGGATGGAACTAGGTTTAAGTACCTAATTATGGCATTGCATGCTTTTATTCAAGGTTGGAAACATTGCAGGCCTGTTGTTGTGGTTGATGGTACATTCCTGAAGACAAGTTTCAACTGGACACTGTTATGTGCTTGTGTTTATGTACAGCAGGTAACATATTCATTTTTTTCCTTTGGTTTTTAAATTTTGTTTTCATTTATTTCATTTTATAATACTTGTATAATTGCATTTTTTATTAATTTTTTTGTTATTTCTAGTTAGTTAAGGTTTTGTTTATGCTATCTGGTACAATGCTGGTATAATGCTGGCATGAATGCAATTTTCGATTGATTTTTTTGCAAGTTAGTTTTTGAAAGTTTTGTTTATGCTTACCTAGTACAATGCTAGTACAGTTCTGGTATAAATGCATTTTTTGATTTATTTTTTTACAAGTTATTTATTTAAGGATTTGTTTGTGCTCATCTACTATAGTGTTGGTACAATTCTGGTATTTTGTTGCTATAAATTTTTCTATTGTTTGTTTTATTAAGGTAGTTTGTACCTTTTTTCCAAGTATTGAAACAATAACACTCTTATACCAGCATTTTACCAATATTATACCATGTTTGTTGAAAAAAAACCATAATCAATTTTTTTATGTTAACAAACAAACAAAAACACAATTATACCAGCATATTATGAGGTATGAAGAATCAATATTAGAAGCATCTATTTTCAAAAAGACTTTTGTTTATTATGCTTGTTTGCTTTGAATTCTTGCAGAAATGATTTATCGATGCGTCTTGGGAATGGTTCTTCCATCAATTTAAGGCTGCGTTTGGGGTTATAGAAGACATGGTTGTTATTTTGGATTGCAATCCCAGTATAGAAAAAGGTTGTTTACAGGTGTTCCCTGATGTGATGCACAGTATATGTATGTATCATCTACTTCAAAAGCTCAAGAAGAAATACAAGACTGACGTGTCTATGATCTCAAAGTACTTTCGTCGTGCTTGCTATTCATACAAAATTAATGGTTTTGAAAAGAAGATGTCTCATGTTGCAAGTATCAATAGTGGTATTATAGATTATTTGGTTGGCATTGAATTGAATAAATGGAGTCGTGCACATTCAACTCGTAATAGATACTCTGCGATGACATCAAACAATGCGGAGGCACTTAACTCAATGACTAAGGCAGCAAAAATCCTTCCTATATCAACTCTAGTTGATTACTTAAGGAATATGCTGCAATCAAGGTTTTATAATAACAGAAACATTGCGGTTAATACTATTACTAATCTCACTAAGAAGTATCATGAAAAAGTGTTAGAATAGTATGACATGGCTTCTAGAATGGACGTTAGTTTTGTTTT
Organism: Euphorbia pulcherrima; assembly: GCA_947683365.1. NCBI lineage: Eukaryota > Viridiplantae > Streptophyta > Magnoliopsida > Malpighiales > Euphorbiaceae > Euphorbia > Euphorbia pulcherrima. Next base: position 26,140,191 of record CANTUS010000004.1, read on the forward strand.
TTGCTGTTGCTTTTCGTCTAATGTTTATTTGTTTTTTACTGCATATATTTTTGCTGTTGAGGTGCGATTCTACTTATTTTCTTTGTTCTTTTTATTTGTTTTTAAGTGGTTCCATCAGCAAATAATCTAGTTTCTTTCATGCACCACGTATAAAGTATGTTGTGAATTTGTAGGAGAATAAAAGTACATGTCACCGGTTTCAGATTAATGAGATACCATGTGCTCATGCTCTTGTCTGTGTAAATAAGTTTAGATTAAAGTCAATTGATTTCTTCTCACCCTATTTAACAAAGGAGATGTTGCTTGCAGCTTATGCAGAAATGATAAATCCCGTTCCTTCAAGACATTTTTTGGTTATACCTCAGGATGTTATGGATGTTGTTGTGCTTCCCCCTCAAGCAATTGTTAAAGTTGGTAGCCCAAGAAAACACAGATTGAGGTCTTATTGGGAGTTGAAAAGGAGGAAGTTCAAAATATGTTGTACATTCTGTTCTATTTTTGGACATAACAGGAAAACATGCACCGGAGCAAAGTGATTTTTTCATGTTTTCTTTGTTTCAAACATACAAGTATTTGATTTTCATTTAGGAATTGCGAGTTAACTTTTTCGGCCTTTTTTATTTTACAAAATGAGAAACCATTTGATTTTATGGTATACTTGATATTTTTGATATGTAAAATGTTACATTTCAATTTGTTTGTGTTTTTGTTTAGACTTTACATATTTGACTTCTTATTTTTTTTTGTCTTATACCAGGTTTATACAAGCTTTATACCATATGTCATCTATTTTTGTTTTTACACTTGACATTTGGTTTCGAGAATTGTCGGTTTATATTAGGTTTATACCAGCATTATACCAGGATATTTGTTCTGTATTTTACATTTGGTTTACACTAGCATTATACCAGCTTTATACCAAGTTGTGTTTTTATGCTTTATACAAGCTTTTTACCAACGTTTTACTAGGTTTGAATAGAAGAATTTTATCCCAGAATTCAAAATAAAATTAGTTTCATACAGGCATTTTGCCAGCAATATATCAGGTTGTGTTTTTATCTTTTTACACCAGCTATTTACAAGTTTTTTATGCCAGGTTCGAAAATACTATTTTTATATCAATGAAATCAAATTAAAACCATTTTTAGGCAGGCATTATACCACGTATGTCTTACTAATTTTTTACAAGCATTTTACCTCCTTCTTACCAGGTTTGATGAATCAAATCTACAAGTTAATATTTTATTAAAGTAATTAAACATTTACCTATTTTTATGCAAGCATTATACTAGCCTTATACAAGCATTGTGCTTTGTAATAAGTAAATCAAAAATAGCTTTGTACCAGGTTTTTACCAGCAAAATATCAGATGAAGAGGACCAAAACTTTCAAAGAAGTAATTTTTTTAAAAAATGGAAGTAAAACTGAATTTTACCAGCATTATATAAGTGTTATACCAGATATGATGAAAGAAAAACTTTTTATCTAAATGCCCACTCTATGTTTTACTTTTAATTAAAAACTAAAAATAAGTTTTGAAATCCGCAAACGTTTTAAACTGCCTCTTCAGAGACCATTTAATCGCATTCTTCTTCTTGAAAACTCTGCTCTTTCATTTTCGTGGAACACTGAAATCCTCACTAATTTTATTTTTGATATTGAAAACTGAGTAAAATCAGTTTTGACTCATTTCATTTTCCAGGAATAGTGAAATCGTCACTCACTCACTCATTTCATTCTTCTTCTAAGTGACTACTGCAATAATGCAAACGAGAAGTAGCCTAACGGAATGACGTAAATGGAAGAACCTAGGTTTGTTATTATTTTCATTATTGTATTTAGGTTTTTTTTTCTTTTGAATATTCCAAAAATTAACATCTAAACAATTTTACAATAGAGAACAAGTTCTTCAAGAAAAAGGAGCAGATCAACCATTGGAAAAAACAAAAGATCAAGTACTTTGTGCGAATCTTCATTTTAAGAAAAAACCATAAATTGTTTGATTTAATCTGTATTTTTACCTATAATTTTAACATGAATGCAAAAAATATTCTTAGATTTTGGATCTGCATGACTAATAATATGATAACTTGATGATAGATATTTAAAAATGTTAACAAAAACTAAGATTAAAAAATTAACTAAGAATGATAACTTTTAGATGAAAATAGAACATAGTAACACAATACTTCCTTCAATTTTGCATGATCTTCAAAAACAAAAAGAATAAAATGCATCATATCATTAACATACCTGGTATAAGGACTATGAAAACAATGTAAATCATATCTATATCATATAATAAATCTATTATAGTAGGTATAAGACCTTAGGATTCACATGCATTTGGAATTCAGACTAAAATTTGAAATCACCTTTTAAATGAGCTTGTATAACTTATTAGCATCTGTTATACCATGTATAAGACTATTGAGTTTTAACAAGTAGGAAATGCTGGTAAAATGCTGGTATTAGGTGGATTTTGGTTGTTGATTACTTACATAAAGCTCATGCTTATGGTTTTTTTAGTCATACTTGGTATAATGCTTGTATAATGTCATATTAAAATATATTCTTTGAAGAAATTGATTATTATAACTTTGTTTACTTATAAGTGGTACAATGCTGGTATATTACTGGTATTATAGCTATTTGGATGTTCTGTTTAGTTTCTTTGACATGGTACATTGCTGGTAAAATGCTAGGTATTAAGTGGATTTCGGTTTATTGCTAACATAAAACTCATGCTCATGGATTTTTTTCATCACACTTGGTATAATGCTTGTATAATGTTATTTTAAATTGAATTCTTTCATGAAATTGATTATTACAACTTCGTTTACTTATAACTGGTACAATACTGTTATATTGCTAGTAAAATGGAACATTATACATTAAATTTTCACTAAACTTTGTTTTGTTTCTAAACTAATAAGAACATTAATTAGAAGATTCATTAAAACAATACTTTTTCTTTTTATAGGAATTGCAGCCAATATTCACACCAAAACAATATTGGACTACTAAAGTGATGGCCACATCAGACTACAAAGTCATTGAGAAATTGAATGAATGCATGGCAATACTAACATAACAAAGTTGAAGGAGACATGCTTTGGGTACTTTTTTGAAGCTCCAAAATAAAGAGTATCTAAACAACTGATACATTCACTGATTATGAGAGAGTTGAAGAATAGTGAAGAACCCTGCATGTACATAAAGGTTGCAGGAACAAAACAGCATTTCATTTTGGAACAATTCCTATTAATATCTGGAATGAAACCACCTAGGGAAAGTATTCTTGAATTCAGAGAATCAGAAATGATAGATGCATTCATAGCAAAATACTTCAAAGGGAAAAATAGAGCAATGGAAAAGAGGCATATAGAGAAGGTAATGAAAACTAAAGTGCCAATTGATGAAGATAGATTGACTATATCTCTAGTCTACTTCATAACGTACTACATAATGGGGTTGCATGAACAGAGTCCAAGGAAACACTTTGATTGTGTGTTGAATGGAGATTATAGAAGTATAGAATGGAGGGTGTGAGGTGTTGATGACGTATGGGTCTCCCTTGGCGCCTGCATGAGAAAGGCAGGGCCCACTGGGGGTTTGGTTGGATTTAGGCGTGATAAAACATTTTTAGTTAAAGTTTGCACAATATGCCAATTTTAATGAATAAAAGAATTGAGGCCCAAATCTTGATACAATCGATAGAGTCACCACCCAAGTTGTCTACTTGGCAAAGAGTTTTGGTGCAGTTACCTCTCAGCGGGAGACTCATACAAATTGGATTAGAGATTTCGGTATCGGATTACATTCACCGGATATACTGTTTTTGTTTTCATCATTTGGGGAATTATCACAGAAATCCTATTTCTACACTTTTTCATACTCGTTACATGAACTTACAAATTATAATAAAGCCTAAGCAATAAATGGGGGGATAAAAATTACAACTGGGGAAAAATGGGGGAAATTGCAAAGAGAAGCTATACGTTTGTTCTAACTTACAAAACAAAAGGAAAATAAATTCCTCTACATCCCCAGATGTCAACACAGTTTGTAGCACACCATAAGTCAACACTTCAGGACATTTTGTTATTAAAACACATCTTAACTCTTGTGGGTTGATTTACCGAATTATTAGTGAAAATGATCGTATGGCATATGGTGAGTTGAATTTACTTTAATAAGTTAATTATGGGTTTAGGAATCTGCCTAGGGCTGGTACCCGTACAGGTGGGTGGGACCCGTATAGGAACTAGGGAGGACCCATATGGCTATGGTGTACCCGTACAGGTCCTATCTGGTCCAGATAGAATCTCTGTTCAGTTTAGTTTATAGATTAACAGATTAATAGATTGGTGGCAGAAAAATAAAATAAAAAGGCATGTCCTTCCGTATGAGTATGGCACACCAAATTGATATCCTTAGGGATATATGGTGCCAACAAGGCTTATACGGGTTAGCACCAGACCCAAAATAAGAAATGAAAGCAACAGATATAATATAAGTAACATGCAAAAACAATAATGAAATAACTGAGATGTGAGTCTCTTTGAAACTTAGGAGTGTTACCTTTGCGGTGTGAATCTACTCTGAGGTGATCCCTTTACTGTTGAGAGAGTCCAGCCAAGGTAGATAGAATAAGACTATTTAGGTGGGTATTTGTGTGGATAGGACCCCCCCCCAAATCCTAGTGAATGAAGTTAGGAATGAATAAAATATGGACAAAACCTCAAAGGATGAGTTTTATCCCTATTATGTACCTCATATACCTCAACTATAACTTTTCTATACCTATAGAAACTGCTAGAATTTTAGTATAATTTTTGTATGAAATGTGTGTCTAGAAAAAGTGAACAGAAGGGCCCTAATTATAGGGGAAATGAGGTCTGAACACAATAAATCACGTTTATGACCTGCCTTTTCCTGAAACAGGAAAGGATTCCCTTCTAAAAGAACCTGTTTAGGCATTAAGAGTACCCGTAAGGGTGGGGTACGGGTCCCCCCCAGGCGTATGGAAGGGATGACCCGTACGGGGTCTGCTAGTGGATCCATACCACTAAGCAGCACCCGTACGGGTCCCTAAGGGTAGACTAGGTTTCTTAACTTCGGCCAAACTCAACTCTGCAGCAGTAGGAATACCTATGATGGACAATACCTGAAAGACATTGCAACATATAACTCTCATCATCATTTTGTAAGAAGGATCGTTAAAATCTAGTGCTCACAGACTGTCCCTCGTAGGATCACTACAGATGCAGATCTGTTTGATCTCATGATGTGAGTGAGGGTTTAGAAATTATACCTGAGGTGATGGCATGGGTGAGTTCCTTTCCTAAGGTGAACTCCATTCCCGGGGGTCCCTTTCCTGAGGCGGATGACTTTCCTTTGCGGATGCGTATCCCTTTCTTGAGGCAGATGACTTTCCTTTTCTTACGTGTATCCTTTTCTTGAGGCGGATGGATTTCCTTTGCTAATGTGTATCCCTTTCTTGAGGTAGATGTCTTTCTTAACTGGTGAGTATCCCTTTCTTAAGGTGGATGACTTTCCTTTGCTGATGTGTATCCCTTTTTTAAGGCAGATGACTTTCCTTTACTGATGCATATATCTTTCCTGAGGTTAATGACTTTCCATTTGCTATGGTGAATATCCCCAGTGACTCTTCTTGGGGAAGGTGTGTATCCCTTTCTTAAGGCGGATCGACTTTCCTGACTGATGATGGTGTATCCCTTTCTTAAAGCAGATGACTTCTCCTTATATCCCTTTCCTATGGCGGATTGACTTTCGTATTTAATGATTTTTCTAGGAAGATATGTGTATCCCTTTCTTAAGGCGGATCACTCTCTTGACTGATGGTGTATTCCTTTCTTAAGGCAGGTGACCCTCCTAAATGGTGGTGCATCCCTTTCCTAAGGCAGATGACTCTCTTGCTGGGGATTTTGAATAACCTAAAAAGAGACAATAATCAAACACCGAGTTAGTCATTGTCTAAGCAGACACCTTTTTATTCTTAATTGACTTTTGTAAGAATAAAAATATTTTTTCCCCTTCTATTAAGAATAAATAAGTACGAATGTGATAAACTGAAAATTCTATGTGGGAAATGTCTAGTTTGGCCCGATCGATGCTATGCTTATTTTGCCGCTCAGCAAATACTCCTCGGGTGAGTGCCCTCAGGGTCTATCAAATCTGCTACTGTGAAGTGGGGGGATACCCCTAAGACTTGATGATTCCACTGGTGGGAAGTTGAGGGATGCCCTAGGATCTGATTTCGCTACTAGGAAGAGGGGGGATGCTCCTAAGACTTGATGATTCTACTGCGGGGAGGTGGGAGATGCCCCTGGATCTGATTTCGCTACTGGGAAGTGCGGGGGATGCCCCTAGAACCTGATTCTACTATTAGGAGGTGGGGGAATTCCCCTGAATTTGTGGGGGGATGCCCCTAGATCTGATTTCACTGCTGGGAGGTCGGGGATGTCCCTAGTACCTGATTCTATCGCTGGGGAATGACCCTAGGGTAGGGTACCCCTAGGGTTCTTGATGATGGGGATATGCCCTTTGGTTGATTCCACTACTAGGAAGTGAAGTAATATCCTTTGGCAAAACCTTCTTTACTGTGGAGGAATTTCCTGGTAAGACTTGTTTGCTGGGAAAGAATTCCAGTGCTAGGATGGACTTGTTTACAAAAATTATCCTTGTTAGTGATCAATTAAAAAATGGCTTACCTTGATTCTTGATTGAATTTTTTGAAGACAAAAATATTTTTATCCCTTCAATCAAGGATCAAGGTGAGCTTAAGGACCTGTGCCAAACACAATGGAAATCTAAGGTTGAGAGGGAGCAGGGTTGGCCTTGAGCTTGAACTGGATGAATTCCTGGTATTTGTTGAAACACTGATGCAAAAATCTGCCCCTAGATGGCAAGAGAAGGCTCGTATGGGGAGGCTGGATCTATAGGGATAGGGTTCTCAGAAAGGGGGACTCGTACGGGTTGGGTGGGACCCGTATGGGTCCTCGATGGGGGTTTCAGAAGGCATATTAGCCCCTTCACATCCCACCTCACACCAAAACTTCCTATTTTGTATTTTCCGATGATTTTTCTCCTAAAATCAACCAAACATGTATAAAAAGATCCTAAAGACCGGACATTTATTCCTTGGATTGGAGGATTTACCCCTAGTAAATGATTCGGGGCTTCGAGAATGCTCGAATTCTATCGAGTATGCGGTTCATTGGGGAGACTCATTTTTAGGACTTACTCCCACTTTTGAAGTGCCTCTGATTCCTTCTCCCGAAACCCATGCCTCAAAACTCCAGGTAATTTTATTCAATTTTCCATTTTCCAATTTTAACCTTTTGACAATTTCTTAAATTTTGGCATGGATTAGGGTGTTTTAGAATTTGGAATAAAGCTTGATGCATGTAACTTTAGCCTAGGATGCTTTTAGGATAATTTTGGATGAGCTTTGGTTGAGATTGTGTAACTTTGGATTTTTGGGGAGTTTCCCCATACAGGGACTATTTATAGGGAACCTGTACGGGTGAGGGAGGGACCTATAGAGGTCCCGTTTTTTTATATAGGTTCCACTCAGGGATCTGTATGGGTGGGTCTTATCCATATGGAACCTGTCCTTAGTGCTAAAATATTGTTTTTCTAATTTCTGCAACCTATTTCTAATTTTTGACTCTGTTGTATCTAACCCTGTTAATCTTCAATTGTATCTTTGCAGTTCCAATAAAAGTTTGTGAGGGCTTTGAGCTTCTATAGGAAATGGTACGAGGAAATTCTTGCGCAAGAGACACAGAGCTGCTGACCCGTATAGATTCCTTTGGGTTTAGCGACATCATGATGGCCATCACTCAGGCCCCTAAGACACTGGCCCCTAGTACCATTTTAACTCTGATCAAGAGGTGGTTGGAGATAACTCATACTTTCCATTTGCCTATTGGGGAGGTCACCATCACTCCCTTGGATGTGTTTGCCACCACAGGCTTGGAGTGGAGAGGGGACGTGGTCCACTTTGATGTTTATGCTGACCAGTGGCATTCCTGGCCTGAGGTGAAGGCCTACATTTTCAGAGTACTTGGGCTTCTTCCGAGCAGGATGAACAAGCACAAGTACGGGGACCTGCTTGCTTACTAGATGAGGCAGCCAAGGCCTATTACAGCTGGTAGGAGGGACCAGTATTCTCAATCCATCCTACTGACATTCCTTACCACCGTCTTCTTTCCCATCTATTCAAGCAACCTCAACTATGGTTTGCTCTCTGCTATAGAGGATCTTACGGCTATGCCTCGCAAGAACTGGTGACAGGCCATTCTAGCACAGCCGTACTATGGATTAGATGTAGGGATCCGAGGTGAGCAGTCTGAGCTCAAGATCTGCCATCTGATACTACTAGTAAATCCTAAACTTATGTCTTGTGGTTTAACCCTTTGTATAAACTGTGTTGCAACTAATTATTGCTTTGTCTTATAGATTTGGGCTTTCGAGCACCGGTTGATCCCTAGGCCAGGATCACCTATGCAGCTTGAGATGCAGCATATCATATCTAGATGGATGGGGCTTTGGCAGAATCAGCCCTTGACTACGGTGCAGTTCCAAGAGTTCTTACACCAGCTGCACTTAGACCGGGTAAGCTTGTTCCCTATTGAACCTGCATTTTCCATTTTGATAAACCATTAGTAGAAAAATTATTTACTAGGCTATGACACTCAGAGTGCATTCATTCTGTGCAGGTTATCCGAGACCCATGGGAGAGATTGGCCACCTACAGAGCCATCGAGAAGATGCGGGCCGGTGTGGACGACCTCGCTTTATCTTGGAGTTATCACTCTCCTTTGAGTGGTATTTCAGTAAGTAGGTCTAAGGGTGGAGGACCAGTGCTATGGTGGAGAGACCGATCCCTCCCTTTATTCTGACAGGCATCTTTTGGCCTAATCTTATGCTGGGGACTTATCAGGGACTGAACTTTCTAGGCAAGGGGGCGCATGTGCTGTCTATACAGGGCTCTTATGCTGAGTTCATTGATTCCTCACTTCTTCCTCCCTACAAAAGGATTCACCTTGAGGACGAGCCCCTAGAGTTTCACTAGAGCGATAGTGAGGATGATGATGATAAGGAGGAGTAGGAGGAGGGAGGACTGAGGGGTGACCATGGTGTCCATCCATAGTCGGGGGTGCCCGAGGTTCAGCTAGGTCAGCTACTCCTTCTTCTCAAGTACACTTGTAACTTGGTCTTTGTGAATACCTTACTACTTTGTATAATTAATTGTGATCTGAAATCTGATTCTTTATTGCTTATAGCCTCCCCTTTTTACACGGAAGTGGTCCGCTGCTGCTGTTACTACTACCGCCCTTGCCAGCAAAGCTGTCTCGAGACTCTGGATCTATATGGAAGGGCGTCCTTCAGGCTGAGTTGGATACTTTCTTCCAGCTCCTCGACCATTAGGGGAATTGAGCTATCAAGAAGCTCGAGGAGTCAATCCAGCCTATTGGTTTCACTCCTTCTATCTCCACCCATGTAAGGAATCCTTTACCTTGGCCTTTACACATTACTGTTTAAGATATCTTATTCTGATGTGACCCTTTCTTTTCAAGTGACCATTTCTAAGGCCGAGAGAATAGCCTGGGGTTATTTTCCAGTGCAGGATCTGTTGTTGGCCCAAGATGCTTTAGCCTTGGTAAGTTTCTTTTACCTACAAAATTTCAACAAATTATGCATGCATGCCATGACATTTATATATGTGCACTGATCTTATTATTTTCATTGCAGACTTTATTGGCCATGGAGTGGGGCAGGTTCGCCCAGGATTTGGACACTTTGGAGGAGAAAGCCCACTTTTGAGAGGAGTAGATATAGGCAGCCACTGCTGAGGCTGATCAATCTAGGGCCAAGACTGCTCGGGCGAGGGCCGAGATTGAGACACTGAGGAGTCAGCTAGCGAGGATGACTAAGGATGGGCAGAAACTGGTCCCTTCTGTCAATGAGTCCAAGGATGATCTTTTTCATACCTAATAGGCGTGGGTCAGCATGTAGAGGGGAGTGATGCTACCGAGGCTGCTGAAGGGACCTCAGAGACTAGGGTCCCCGCCTAGTCGGCTACTAGTACTAGTGATGCGAGGACTATATGACCATAGACATGGACGATCTGCTGGCGGATACTTAGGATCAGACTCAGGAGGGTCATCAGGGATAGGATTCCCCGGCATCTTAGGTTATGATTACTTTTTGGACCATTTGATACTTTTGGGCCCTACGTGGCTTGTTTTGATTGTCAACTTCTGAATTGGTACTTTTGATATTTCTTTTGTGTACATGGATATTTCTTGAATTGAGACTGTTGAATATTGTTGCTTTGAGAACCTGCATTTTATTTAGTGATCTTATAGTGAGGGGATTGGGCGCCGTTCTAACTTTGGCATAGGTCACTCGACGTGTGGGGACTTATCGAACATTTTATTTTTCCTTTCTTTTTGTCCTAATTTTTGCCTGAGCTATCCTTGACGGCTTAGCCCAACGAACTTTTTTCTTTTTAGCTTTAAGTTTTGCCTAGACCGCCCTCTTGGGTTTTCAACCTAGCAAGCTTTTGCCTTAATTTACCACCTTTTCAGGTTTTCAATCCCCTAGGCTATCTTAATTTTTTTCCTGAATTGTCCTTGACGGCTCAACCCAATAGACTTTTCTTTTTGCCTTAACTTTATCCTAGACCACGCTATGAGGTTTTAAATCCAGTAGGCTTTTTCGAATATTGCAAATGTGTGATAAAGATATAAACCTAAAGACATGCATGCATTCATAAGACCAAAATTCTTAGCAAAATCATAACATGTTCATTGATGAGATTAATTTGAGTACATAGGCAATAGTAACAGTTTCCAATGGTTAACCCCTACTGCCTACTGGTCTTTTACAGATTTTCTAAAAAGCAACTAACATTTTTCTCTCGCTGCCCTAGCTTTTGCCTAAGCCGCCCTTTTTAGATTTTTAGCTTAGCGGGCTTTATTTTGAGTTCCATAACTTTTGCTTGACCGGTTTGTGGAATACCAATCAGTGGGCTGCACCCTAATTTTTGCTCGAGCAATAGATGACTGCTCTTCGAGTGTTTTATTCTTTATTTTTTTATCCTTTACGCCGCTTTTTTATGATTAAATTCTTTTGACCTAGACACGATAACACTTGAGCCTATCTTGGTTCACTGGATTCACGAACTCATTTCCATCCATGTCCAAAAGCTTGATTCCTCCTTTACCAAGGACTTTCTTCACAATGAATGGTCCTTCCCAATTAGGCCTGAACTTGCCCCTCGTGTCGGTGTTGACCTGGCACTATTGCTTGTGAACCAGATCACCCGCTTTAAGAGGTTGTTTTGGGTATCTGATTCTATTTTTATATGCTCGTACCATGCGCTATTGCTACATCTGGAGATGGTCAAGGGCCCTGAGCCGCTTTTCATCTATTGCATTCAAATGTTCATACCTGACTCTTACCTAATCTAATTCTTTTTACTGTAATTTAAGTGCCACTCTTAGAGATCTTACTTATGTTTCAACTCGTAACACAGCTTCCAGCCTATATACCAAGGAGAAAGGTTTTTCATTGGTGAATGGAAGTATATCAGTCCAATCTCTGCAGGTGGCCACCATTTTTGACAACATCTTCTTGATTAACTTATGATCAGCTTCCCTTTAGAGCTTCTGAAGGATTTGGGCATTTTGTGCCCCAATATGTACTTTCTATATTGTTGGTGTTTTTATGAGTCGTCTTACTCTTCTTGTGTGCTTTTGTTTTCTTTTCCCCTCGTAAAGAAGGAAGGACCTGGGCTAATTGTTATCATGTTTGCTAAGCACTTTTATTATCTCTGTTTTGATGATAGGTTTTAACCATTGGACGTTTATACCATTGCGTTATACCTAGTAGAGTCGCCACTGTGAGATATCGATGACGTGTGGGTCTCCCTTGGAGTCGGCTTGAGAGAGGCAGGGCCCACTGGGGGTTTGGTTGGATTTAGGTGTGACAAAACATTTTTAGTTATAGTTTACACAATAAGCCAATTTTAATGAATAAAAGAATCGAGACCCAAATCTCGATATAATTTATAGAGTCGCCACCCAAGTTGTCAACTTGGGAAAGAGTTTTGGTACAGTTTACTCTGGGTGGGAGACTCATACCTATTAGATCAGAGATTTGGGTATCGGATGAGTCACTTATTTCTTCCTTAATTGATTCAAAATTACATTCACCACGAAAAACCATTTTAGTTTTCCTCATTTGGGGAATTAGCACAGAAATCCTATTTCTACACTCTTTCACACTCGTTACATGCGTTTACAAATTACAATAAAGTATAAGCAATAAATGGGGGGGATAAAAGTTACAACCGAGAAAAATGGAGGAAATTGCAAAGAGAACCTATACATTTGTTCTATGTTATAAAATAAAATGAAAATAAATTTCCCTGCATCCACAGATGTCAACATAGTTTATAACACACCATAAATCAACACTTTAGCACATTTTGTTGTGAAACACATCTTAACTCTTGTGGGTTGATTTATCTAATTATTAGTCAAAATGATCGCATGGCATATGGTGAGTTGAATTGACTTTAACAAGTTAATTATGAGTTCGGGAATCTGCCTAGGGCAGGTACCCGTATGGGTAGGTGGGACCCGTTTGGGAACCTGGGAGATGTATATGGGTATGGTGTACCCATATATGTCCTATTTGGTCCAAATAGAAACTCTTTTTAGTTTAGTTTACAGATTAATGGATTAATAGATTGGTGGCAGAAAAATAAAATAGAAAGGGATTTCCTTTTGTATGAGTATGGCACACCAAATTGATATCCTTGGGGATATATGGTGCCAACAAGGCTCATACGGGTTCGGACCAGACCTGAAACAAGAAATGAAAGCAACAGATATAATAGAAGTAACAGTTAATAACGATAATGAAATAACTGAGATGTGAGTCTCTTTGAAACTCAGGAGCGTTGCCTTTGCGGCGTGAATCCATTTTGAGGTGATCCCTATACTGTTGAGAGAATCCGACCAAAGTAGGTGGAATAGGACTATTTGGGTGGGTATTTATGTGGACAAAACCTCCCCTAAATCCTAGTGAATGAAGTTAGGAATGAATAAAATGTGGACAAAACCTCAAAGGATGAGTTTTCTCCCTATTTTATACCTCTTATACCTCTACTATAACTTTTCTATAGCTATAGAAACTGCTAGAATTTTAGTATAATTTTTGTATGAAATGTGTGTCTTGAAAATATGAAGAGAAGGGCCCTATTTATAGGGGAAAGGAGGTCTGAATGCAATAAATCGTGCTCATAACCTGCCTTTTCCTAAAATAGGAAAGGATTCCCCTCTAAAAGAGCCTGTTTAGGCAATAAGAGCATCTGTATAGGTGAGGCCCCACCTCTATAGATACAAGGGGACCCATATGGGTCCCCCCTAGGCGTATAGAAAAGATGACCCGTACGGGTCTGCCAATGGATCTGTACCACCAAGCAGTACCCGTATGGGTCCCTAACGGCAGGCTAGGTCTCCTAACTTCAACTCTGCAGTAGTAAGAACACCTCTGATGGACAACACCTAAAAGACGTTCCATCATATAGCTCTCATCATCGTTTTGTGAGAAGGATCGTTAAAATGCAGTGCTCACAGGGGGGATATTTCTTATGAAAAAACTTTGTCATCATTAAGGCAGTGTGGATTAGAGGAAAAGAGGCCAAGCTCGTACATTTTAGAAGGGTGACCAATTATTTTTCAGATAGGGTTTTATAAACTTTGTGGTGCATGTCAAGGAATGATCTGTGCTAGAAATCCAATACCACCGGGTATCCACCGACCAAGGCTGTTCAGATGGAGGACATTTCAACTAAAAATTTCATAAAGCTTCCTGGAGGCAAACATCTTCAACAGAGATACACAAGAGGTACAATCAAACAACATTTTGAATTTTAATTCTACAAATAACTAAGAAACAAACAAAAAGAAAGACTTCATTAATTAAACTTCTTCTTTAAATTACAGTTGAACTTTAGGAAAATAAAAGCTCATGCAGGAGAGATAGAATAGATGGGACTAGAAACATTCAACCCAGCTCATGACCCATTCAACATTGAATTATAGTACTCAACACAAGAAGGTGAAACCCAACCAAGGGTAGAGACATAAAATAGAAAGAGCCAAGATATAGATACAGAAGAAAAGTATACTCAAGAAGACATAGACATGGCAGAAGAAAAGATGCAAGATGAGGAAAATCATGGACACAATACAAAAGGATAGAATGATTCTGTCCTATCTAAAATACAAAAGTTGAGAGAGCAAATTTAATCACTTATAGTGAAAATGGATGAAGAATTCAGAAACATCAATAACAACATCAATAACAAGATCGAGAGTGCAGAGAAAAAGCTCAACATTATTGACACGAAGTTGGAGAAGTTAACCTTAAAGGTAAGGTTACTTGACTCGTTTTATTTTCTTACTTTCCATAAAACATAATTAATGAACAACTTGCATGATAAAATAGACATATTTGGTATAATGCAAGTATATTGCTGGTATTATATATTTTTGGATCTTGTTTCAGTTGATTTCTTTTACAAATTAGACTTTCATTGTTTTATTGAATAAGTTCTGGTATAATGCTGGAATTATGGTTGTTTTGATGTTGTTTTGGTTATTTCTTTCTACAAATTAAATTGTTATTGCTCTATTGAATCATTTCTGGTATATTGCTGATATTATGGTTGTTTGAATGTTATTTTGGTTGAATACTTATATACCATATATCTATCAGTTCAAAAGAAACTAAACGCTGGTATATTTCTTGTATTCTATTTTTTTAGATGTTTTGTTTGATTTCTTCCCATGGTACAATGTTGGTAAAATACTGGTATTAAGTGTATTTTGGTTGATTACTTACATAGAACTCATGCTTATGGTTTTTTATCACACCTGGTATTATGCTTGTATAATGGTGGTATAATGTTGTTTTAAATTGAATTGTTTCACAAAATAGATTATTATAGCTTTGTTTAATTAATGAACAAATTATATGAGAAAATTGAAGTAGCTGACAAAATATTTCTAATAAATATTGATCTGGTGTTCTAGGAGAGAATGGATGGAGATGACAGTGGTATGAAAAAGAAGAGGAAGCTGAAAGCACAACATGAAGAATTAGAAAGAAAGAAACAAAAAGTTAAGCATCCAATTAATGTAAGTGAAGAGGAGGATAGAAAGAATGAAAAAGAGACTAAGGCATATCAAAAGGAACCAAACAAGAAGGAAGCACCAAACTTCAGACTCTTTCAAGAAGAAGGGCCTGAACTCTCTTCCCTTAGATACATAAAAAAAAGTTCACAAGAATCCAAAGATAAGAATGAGATTGAAGATAAAGAAACAGACCAGCAGATGGACTTAGAAGAAAATAAAGATGATGGAGCAGGAAATAGTGACAAAAAACAAACTGAAAATAAGGTTGAGGGAAAAAAAAGTAGCTCAAATTGTAAAAAATATCCAAAGGTTTAATCTATCATTTACTTTTATTTTCTGCAACAAAAAAATTAAATATACTTTGATAAAATGGTCATGAAACATACTTCAAATCAGGAAGAATTAAGAACATTTATAGAGTCTCTTGATCTAGATGTATTCGATGCAATTGAGGATCTCTACTATGAAAGTGAAAAAGATTTTAACAATTTGAGTATAATACATCCAATAAAAACAAGAAAAAAATAATAAATATTATTTATTGTAAAATCCTTAAGTTATAAAGCACATTAAAAAAAACAATGATGATTTTGTACCAAACTTTCTACTAAACTCAACAAAACAAATAATATAATGTTTCATCTTGTAGGATCAGGAAGACAGTGAAGGTGAAGCAGATATTGAAATAATATCAGGAGCGGAGATGTTTCCAAAAATGTCAAGGAGAAAAAGGAAAGCAATTAGAGCAACTTCACATTACACATCTGATTCCGGAATTGTTGAAGCAAAAATAAAAGTGCCACAGAAATATGTTTTAAATGATTGGGCAGAATTAGGTGTTAACATCACAAATTCAGAACTACTGAAGCCATTCAATGAGATGATAGCAAAAGACATGTTGAAGCGAAGAAAGTAAGTATACCGAATATTTAATAAGTTTACTTCAAGCTCATTTTTTTATTGGCAATAAGTAATTTTAATTACTTATTGGAATCATTTATAACCCAGCAAAAATAATTGGGTGGTTCAATGAAAAGAATGAACAACTGCCACAACCTCTTGACTTCCACATTACTAAGGTATCAAGAAAGATCTACTATATTCATCTGCCGAAAATTGATGAGTTCCTTGGAGATGAGTAAAGCTTAAAATCATGTTCTTTTTTTGTCCCATCTTACTATTGTGGAACCTCTTATACCGTGTATGAGAGTTAAAAATAAAATGGATAACAATTCACAAGTATAATGACTGTTATACCAAGTATAAGAAATCTTATACCAAATTATAATATCCGAAAAAGTTATGAAGAAATCACTTAAAAAGTTGTGAACAAACTTTTTCAATTTCCAGCACATCAATATGATTTTATACTACATCAGAAAGAAAGGAATATATTGCAGAAGAATTAAGTACAACTTCACAACAACTGACGTGAGGTTTTAGGGAAGAGTGGATAACTTGTACACAAAGATCATGAGCTTGACAGGAAAAGAAGAATTGACTGATGTCCTAGAAGTTAGCGATGTAGTGTACGCGCAGATGTTTGGTGTATCACTGCATTTTATAAGAAAATGGTCTAAAGTGGACCATGTCTTTTTCCCAATGATGATTATTGGAAATCCCTGGTTAACTGGAAGGTTTTCCATAAAGGAAAGAAAGTTTTATGTCTATGACTCTTACCTAGGCAGAAAAAGCCATACTCCAACAATGAATTCTAGCAAACGATATGCTACTATCATACCATATTTTCTACATACCTACAGAGAGTTACATTCAAATGAATAGTTGAGAAATCAGACAAATATGCAAAAGATGACCCTCTCAGGCTACTAGATGTGGAAGTAGTGAAAGACATTCCGCAACAAACTACCTGATACATTTCCTATTTTAATACAAAACAATTTTTACTTTAAATAAACCAACATATCATAAAACAGTTTACAAGTTATTAATTTAAAAAATATTAATAATTGATTAGTCATTTTGAATAATTCTTGTGCAGTGATTGTGGAATTTTCTCAATGAGCTATATAGAGTACTTGATTGAATAAAAACCTTTCCTGGAACATTTCGATTTACAAGCTCATGAGACTAGGCTTGTTGTCAGCTTATTAATGCATGGTATGCAGAAATTAGAGAACAATCTGGAAAGTGATGATGAACATGACAATGACCTTTAAAGCATTGTGATAAAAGTTTTGTTTGTGTTTGGTGTTATGTTTGGATTGCAATATATTTAGTCAAATTTGCTTAGGATTGGATTTTTTTTTTACTTTTGTTTAATGGATTGAAATATTTGTGTTTGGATTGGATTCTCTAAGGTCTTGGTGTTTTAATCGAATGTTAAGATTTTTTGTTAGATGAATTTTGTTAACTTTTATTATTTTTTGATCAGGTTCGCCTAGGTGCAAGACCTTTAGTACATGGAGACTAGCATTCAGACACTGGCCTTTGTGTTTTGAATATGAGTAGCCTGGTAGACACCTATACTATGAGGTTGTATCTGTTGGCTTTGGCTATTAATAAGAAAAATAAAGCTAGAAATAAACATAAATGTTTACATTTATGTTTCGGAGTTAATATTTTCATTTTTTCTTTCTTTTATCCTATAGTTGACATTTCGATATGTAAGTTGTTACATTTCAATTTGTTTGAGATTTGTTGACATTTTAGACAATTAAGTGCTTCTTTTTTTTATTTATACCAGCTTTATACCAGCTTTATACCAGATGCTATCTCTTTCTATTTTTGCACTTGGTTTATAGTTTATACTTGGTTTATAGCATATTTATACCAGGTATGTATTAGTTGTGCAGAAGAAAACCACAATGATTCATTTTATTAAAGAAATTAAACCAAAACAACTTGTTATGATAAAATTCACACAAAAACAACCTTATCTAGCATTTTACAAAGTTTTTACCACTATTTTAACACCATTTTACCAGAAGTAATCAAATAAAATATTAAACATCAATTTTATGATAGAATTCACACAAAAACAATCTTATACAGCAATTTACTGGTGTGAAAAACAAAATCTAACTTGAGCATCTATTTCTATGAATGAAATCAAACCAAAACCAGCTTTTACCACCATTTACCTCCATTTTACCATGTACGATCAAACAAAACATTAAACATCTATTTTATGATAGAATTCACCCAAAAAAATCTTATACTAGCATTCTACTAGGTGTGAAACAAAATCTAACTCGAGCATCTATTTTTGTGAATGAAACCAAAACAAAACTAGTTTTTACCACCATTTTACCTCCATTTTACCACTGTTTTACCACCATTTTACCATGTGTGATCAAACAAAACATTAAACATATATTTTATGATAGAATTCACACAAAACAACCTTATACTAGCATTTTACCAGGTGTGAAAAACAAAATCTAACTTGAACATCTATTTCTGTGAATGAAATCAAACCAAAATTAGATTTTACAACCATTTTACCTCCATTTTACCACCATTTTACCATGTGTGATCAAACAAAATATTAGACATATATTTTATGATAGAATTCATGCAAAAACAACCTTATACCAGCATTTTACAAGCATTTTACTAGGTGTGGCTAAACTTAACATTTAACTTTTATTTTATGAAAGAAACCAAACTTAAACCACTTTATACCAGCATTATTCCAATTGTGATTAAACTCACATTAAACATTAACTTTAAGAACGAAACTGTAGAAAAACAACTTTATACTAGTATTTTACCAACATTTTACAAGTTGTATAATACAAAATAAAACATAAGTATCTATTTTGTTAATGAAATCAAACCAAAACTAGTTTTTACCACCATTTTACCCTATGTGATCAAACAAAAGATTAAACATCCATTTTATGATAGAATTCACACAAAAATAGCTTTATACCAGCATTTTACCAGGTGAGAAAAACAAAATATAACTTAAGCATCTATTTTTGTGAAGGAAATGAAATAAAAACCACTTTATACCAGCTTTTTACCAAGTTTTTACCAACATTTTACCGCCATTTTTTATCATTTACGATCAAACAAAACATTAAACACCTATTTTATGATAGAATTAAAACAAAAATAATATTATACCAGCATTTTACCCGATGTGAAAAACAAAATCTAACTTGAGCATCTATTTTGTCAATGAAATCAAACAAAAACCAACTTTTACCACCATTTTACCTTGTGTGATAAAAGAAAACATTAAACATCTATTTTATGATAGAATTCACACAAAAACAACCTTATTCCAACATTTTACTAGGATTTTACCAGGTGTGAAAAATAAAATCTAATTTGAGTATCTATTTCATTGAAGGAAATCAAAGAAAAACCAGTTTTTACCACCATTTAACAAAATTTTTACCACCATATTTACAATGTGTGATCAAACAAAACATAAAACATCTATTTTATCATAGAATTCACACAAAAACAACCTTATACCAGTATTTTACTAGGTGTAAAAAACAAAACCTAACTTGAACGTCTATTTCTGTGAATGAAATCAAAGCAAAACTAGTTTTTAACATCGTTTTATCTCCATTTTACCATCATTTTACCACCATTTTACCATGCGTGATCAAACAAGTCATTAAACATCTATTTTACTATAGAATTCATAAAAAAACAACCTTATACCAGTACTTTACAAGCATTTTGCCAAGTGTGATTAAACTTAACATTTAACTTTTATTTTATGAAAGAAACCAAATTTAAACCAATTTATACCAGCATTTTACCAGCATTATACCAATTGTGGTTAAACTCACATTAAACATCTATTTTAAGAAAGAAACTGTAAAAAAACACATTTATACTAGCATTTTACCAGTTCAGATCAAACAAAACATTAAACATCTGTTTTATGATAGAATTCACACAAAAATAGCTTTATACTAGCATTTTACCAGGTGTGAAAAATAAAATCTAACTTAAGCATATATTTTTGTGAAGGAAATCAAACAAAAACCACTTTATACCAGCATTTTATCAAGTTTTTACCAACATTTTACCACCATTTTTATCATTTGTGATTAAAGAAAATATTAAACATTTATTTTATAATAGAACTCAAAATAAAACAATATTATACCAGCATTTTACCAAGTGTGAAAAACAAAATCTAACTTGAGCATCTATTTTGTGAATGAAATCAAACCCAAACCTGCTTTTACCCCCATTTTACCATGTATGCTCAAATAAAACGTTAAACATTTATTTTGTGATAGAATTCACATAAAAACAACCTTATACCAGTATTTCACCGGGTGTGAAAAATAAAATCTAACTTGAGCATCTATTTCTCTGAAGGAAATCAAAGAAAAACCAGTTTTTACCACTATTTTACCACCATATTTACCTTGTCTGATCAAATAAAACTTTAAACATCTATTTTATTATAGAATTCACACAAAAATAACATTTTACCAACATTTTACCATGCGTGAAAAATGAAATCTAACTTGAATATCTATTTCTGTGAATGAAATCAAACCAAAACCAGTTTTACCACCATTTTATCTCCATTTTACCCTCCTTTACCACCATTTTACCATGTGCAATCAAACATAACATGAAACATCTATTTTATGCTAGAATTTACACAAAAACAACCTTTTACAAGCACTTTACAAGCATTTTACCAAGTGTGATTAAACTTAACATTTAACTTTTATTTTATGAAAGAAACCAAACTTAAACAACTTTATACCAGCATTATACTATAGCATTTTACCAATTGTGATTAAACTCACATTAAACATCCATTTTAAGAAAGACATCGTAAAATAGCAGCTTTATACCAGCATATTACCAATTCTAATTAAACAAAACATTAAACATCTATTTTATGATAGAATTTGCACAAAAAAGGCTTCATACTAGCATTTTACCAGGTGTGAAAAACAAAATCTAACTTAGCCATCTAATTTTGTGAAGGAAATATAAAAAAGCACTTCATATCAGCATTTTACCACCATTTTTTTATTTGTGATCAAACAAAACATTGAACATTTATTTTATGATAGAATTCACATAAAAACAATCTTATACCAGCATTTACCAGGTGTGAAAACCAAAATCTAACTTGAGCACCTATTTCTGTGAATGAAATCAAACAAAAACTAGTTTTTACCACCATTCTACCTCCATTTTACCACATATGATCAAACAATACATTAATCATCTATTTTATGATAGAATTCACACAAAAACATCCTTATACCAGCATTTTACCAGGTGTGAAAAACAAAATCTAACTTGAACATCTATTTCTGTGAATAAAATCAAACCAAAACTAGTTTTTACCTCCATTTTACCACCGTTTTGGAACCATTTTACCATGTGTGGTCAAGCAAACCGTTAAACATCTATTTTATGATAGAATTCACACAAAACAACCTTATACTAGCATTTTACCAGCATTTTACCAAGTGTGAAAAACAAAATCTAACTTGAACATCTGTTTCTGTGAATGAAATCAAACCAAAATTATATTTTACCACCTTTTTCCTCCATTTTACCACCATTTTACCATGTGTGATCAAACAAAACATCAAACCTCTATTTTATGATAGTTTCACACAAAATCAACCTTATACCAGCATTTTACCTGGTGTGACTAAACTTAACATTTAACTTTTATTTTATGAAAGAAACCAAACTTAAACCACTTTATACCAGCAATATACCAATTGTGATTAAACTCACATTAAACATCCATTTGAAGAAAGAAACTGTAAAAAAATAGCTTTATACCAGCATTTTACTAGTTGTATAATGCAAAATAAATCATAAGTATCTATTTCTGTGAAGGAAATCAAACCAAAACCAGTTTTTACAACCATTTTACCATGTGTGATCAAACAAAACATTAAACATCTATTTTATGATAGAATTCATTCAAAAACAATCTTATACGAGCATTTTACCATTATTTTACCATGTGTGATTAAACTTAACATTTAACTTTTATTTTATTATTTCTTCGAAAAATAACTTTTATTTTATGAAATAAACCAAACTTAAACAACTTTATACCAGCATTATAGTAATTGTGATTTAACTCACATTAAACATCCATTTTAAGAAAGAAACTGTAAAAAAATAGCTTTAAACCAGCATTATACTAATAGTTATAAAAAATAACATTAAATTTCTATTTCACTTGTTGTAATCAAACAAAGGCTTCATACCAGGTTCATACAAGAAACTTACAAGATCTGAAGGATAAAAACTTTCAACTAATTACTGAAAAAAATTTATACAAATACTAAGTATTACAAGCATTATACAAGGATTATACCAAATATGATGCATAGAAACTTTGCTCTACATATTTATCAAAGCATTGAATCAATGCTTTATACATCATGTGTATTTTCAAGTCAATGAAACAAAACTTGGGATGAAACATATAAAATGATTTCCGAATACACAATTCTAAATCTATTATATACTTTCTTCTTCACTTTCAAAATCTTCTTTGTACATCTCGTAATGGTATAAGGCGAGACTCAGCCATTTTCTCTATTTGTTAATGTCAATTACCCCCGATACCTTCTTCCCCTCGATCTCATATTCCATATATGTCAATATGTATACACCACAGTCACTGTAAAATATTTAATGAAGTTTATGTTAGCATTTTACTTATATCTTATGTAAATAAAAGATCGTTGTGTACAATAGTTTTTGTTTATAAGCATGCTTTTTCTTTTACTACGGTAGGTATGGTACCATTTTTATATCTATCTTGCTTTGGGGGGCTTTTCTTTTGTATGCCGTGGATTAAAGGATTTTCGGGGTGTCCTTGAACACGTTGAATTTATGTAGGTAGTAAGGTATGACCAATGCATATCTGTCCGCTATAATTTCAGTGTCTTCTTTGCTTGGTCTTTGATTACAAGAGTCGTACATGTGTAGTTCCCTTTTCTTTACATCAAATCTTCCAATAATCTAGTGCTCTGTTGGTGTCAATATCAGTATATACACATGATTAACCTTAGACCATGGCTTTGCGCTGTAGATCAACTTTCCAAACATCTGTGAAGCTATCATTTCCATTTCCTTATCATCTAAACTTGCTTTCAGCAGTTCGTTAGTAAAAAATAAATGAAAATTGGTATCAGTTGTCATAAAGTTGGACTTAACATTCCTGCAGTACTTTCCTTTCTCCCTCAAGTAGTATAGTATTATGTCAATATGTTGCAACCACATTTACAATAATATGTTTTATATAAGTAATAAAGCAAACTCTACTTCATATTAGTATTTTACTAGCAACATACTAGATGTTATGGAAAAAAAATGCAATTATCTATTTCATGAAAGAATCCAAGCTAAAATTATAGTATACAGTCATTTTACAAGCATTATAGCATATGTGATGAAACAAAACCATAAGCATCTGTTTTATACAAGTAATGAAGCAAAGTCAACTTTATACTGAATTGTACTAGGAACATATCAGATGTTATTCATGATTCATGTTAATATCAATTTGCACCACTATTTTACAAGGAATATTATGTAAACTGTATGCATGTGGTTTATACAAGTATTAAACAAAAGACCACTTTATAGCATCATTTTAATAGTAGTATACCAGGTATGACTGACCAAAAATATTTTAATCCATTTTACCAAATAAATCAAACAAAAATCACATGAAACCAATATTTTACTAGCATTATACCAGGTCCTATTCAGAAAAACCACAAGTATTTCTTTAAGTTAGTATATATGTTTACCTCATTGTAAAGGTATTCACCAGGAAGGAACATGTTCGCAAAAAATGTCTTGTTGTTGAGCGTTACAACATTGTAATCCATCCCCGGCATCTTGTAAAGATCCACTTTGTACCACTTTTCATTCCTGTCAACATTTTTTAGTGGGCAGCATACTTAGATCATGTATATTTATTTTGAATTAAAAGAATTGAATATTGGAAAGAAAAGTTATTTCTTACTCCTCTTTTTTCTCTGTCTTTTACCACGAATGTCGTCATTTCTCGAACTGCTTCTTGATCAATGAGTTTGTCTCCAACAGGTCCAGAGCTATCCAATATATAATTACTTTTACTTTTCTCTTTTCTGCCGCCAATCCAAACTTATCCGTGTAGGGCAGAAGCAATTTGTTTAATGATTTTCGGATCCTTTTATTGTTATGTGCATCTTCCTGTTTGATTTTTTGCCTATCAGTCATCCTAACTCGGTCTCTTTTTGCATCCTCTTTATTTTCCTTGTTTTTGCATCAAAATAGAAACAATATAAAAAAATTTAATTTTTTTTATTCTAGTTTTTCCATATATTTGAAGATCTGGATATCATCAACATCATAATAATAATAATAATAATAATAACAATAATAATAATAACGATGAACGCACTTGTTCTTGTTCTTGTTTACTGGCATTTTATTGTAATATTCGGCCTCTATTTTATTAATATCAGTGGGTTGTATAGAGCCTAAAAATTCAGGAGACGCAATCTGATCAAGTTGTCAGATTATTTCTAATATTATTTACGTGATATTTTATTTTGGTGTAGAATTTGTACCTTTGTTTTTCTCTGGTCTTGTGTTTCTATTAGTTTCCATTTCACCTTCTCCTCGTCTACTTGTTTAGGAGCAGCCTGTAGTTTTGTTACATCATCGTCAATCAGATTGTTGTGTCTCATTACCCTCTTTGCTGTTGTTTTTTTATCTTAGCTTTCATTTGTATGTTCTTTGCAAATTGGGCCCTTTGTCTGCTTGTTCTGACTCCTTTTCTGTGCTTATCTATGGTTCTAGTTCTTTTGCAACTCGGGCTACCATTTCAAAATGTCTTTAGTTCAAGCTAATTGGTTTTCTAATGACCTTTTCCGCTACTTGTTCCTGAACCTTTGATTTTATTGGTGCATTTGTTGGCTCCTTTTCAGTATTTGACCCTTTTTCTTGCATTGGATGATCAGTAGTCTCATTTTTCCCATCTTCCTTTTGCATGTCAGCACCACCTTCTCGTTGAGTCTCTAAACTTATGGGTGCTATTTCTGATTCTTTCTCAGTTACCAACATTTTTGTCTCCATTGGAGCATCATTTTCATCTTTTTCCCCCTTGTTCTTGCATCTCAGCACCACCTTCTCTTTGAGTGTCCAAACTTATGGGTGTTATTACTTGTTCTTTCTCAGTTTTTGACAGTTTTGTTTCCATTGGAGTAGCAGTTTCATCTTTTTCTTCTTGTTCTTGCATTTCAGCCACATCTTCCTTCTCGGTTCCAATTACTTCTATGCTTTCACTTTGTTCTGGTTCCATTTGGGCAGTATGAACATTGGCTTCTTCCTCGATATCAACCCTATCTTCTTTGTCATTTCCATTCTCTTTATTCCATACTCCATCACCATACTTTGGTTCCTCGCTCGCAATTAATTCTGTCTCACTAGCTAGTTCCTTGTCATTTCCATTAAATTAAATTTGTTTTGGAGCACCATCCATTTATTGCTCGCTTTGAATTGGATTTGCATCAGTCTGTTCATCCATATTTTTCAATGGTTCCTCTTATTGTTGATTGCTCCCCACTGTTACCTGCTCATTATCTCCCAAAGGCATTGTCGCAATAATCTCATCTTCTCCTTGTTTACTCTATTGTTCTTCATTTTTTTTGCTGACATTCCTAAGAAAGATGATTTGGTTCATGTTATATCACTAGAAATTTATATATTATTATCACATTGTTAAACGTCTAACAAGCATTATACCAGCATTATACCAGGTCTGAAAAACAAAATTAGCTTAAAATCATCAATGGTATACCAACTTTGCCCTTACTAACATAATGATAAATGAATTTCAAAACTTAAAATAAAGGTACACAAACTTGTGTTTTTACTAACATAATGGTCAAAATTACTATTTACCATCACATTTCTACCTACAGTCTTTTCTCTTCCAATAATATCCTTGTCTTCTTGAGGGTTCTTTTATTTTGTATTGTAACTTCTTTCTGTTGGATCCATTGTTTTTGCCTCGAAACCTTCAAAATCAGCAATACTATTACTATCAGTGATTCAGTCCAATAAATCTTCACTTCCCTTTCAAAATAGAATAGTATACCACCCTCGAATTAACAACTGCAATAACAATGGCGACACTGCTCTTATAACTAGAAGAATAATTAATGGAGAAAGAATACTTGTGTGAACATTTCATATTCCTTTTATTTTCTATTTAACCGATATGATTATTTCCTGTGAAGAATATTTAATTCAACAATCAGCTCTGATGTTGAACTTGTTTGCCTTTTCTTTTTGCATCCAATTGAAGACATTCGTCTTTCAAAATAGAAATAGATCGGAATAGCAATGCACGAAACTAAAAAACTGAAATTAACATCAAATTCACATCATTTATATCACCAAATCAAAATCTCTCGGAAGAAAAAAGAAATTTCGATCAAAATCGGAACCTAATTAACTCTTCCGAAGATCTGTACTTCTTTTTATAAGAACCTTGAGCTCCATCGCCCGCTCGGTCACTCAAATCCAGCCATCTGAGATGAACATTTTGAATCTCCGGGAAAGGAATTCTTTCAATTTTTGTTCCACATATTTTTTTTCAACTATGGAGAGGAATGTTTATCCAATTTTGTTTTTATGCATAAATTAAAACTGCTAATCTGCCATTGATAATTATGATTAATTAGTTTGTTCATATGAACAAATAAAAGAACAAAGAAGACGAGGAAATTATTGGAAACCAAAAAAACTTTAGGTGAAATTTTACCTTTTTTAGAACAGGTTAAATGAATTTTGTAGGGTAAATAGTAATTTTGACCGTTATATTAGTAAAAAAACAAGTTTGTGTACCTTTATGTAAAGTTTTAAAGTTCATGTATCATTATATTAGTAAAGGCAAAGTTGGCATACCATTGATGATTTTAAGCCAATAAAAATTAGTCATAATACCAGCAAAATACTAGCATTATAACAAGTGTAAAAATGAAAGCACATTTATCCATTTTATGAAAAGAAATCACTGAAAAACTCATTTATAACAGCATTATACCAACATTTTACCAGGTATGAAAAATTAAAATTGTAATTATCTTTTCTATTAAGGAAATCATGCAATAATTGCTTTATAGGAGTATTATAACAACATTATAATACATGTCAAGAATCATAACCATAATCATATATTTTAATAAAGAAAGATAACATAAAAACCATTATATACCAACTTTATACATGCATTATACTAGGTGGTATTTTTTCATCTATGAATAAAGACCTTATGCATTTGTTTCATACCTCTTGTGCTTTCAGTGTCTTGTCTATCTCTTCCGTTGTTTACACCATTGCTATCACTTGTGTCTTTTGCGTTTGTGCGTCCTATTTGCATAATAGTTAGTTTTATTAGTTTTTTTTGTTGTTGATCGGAATATAGGACTACCTGATATCGAGGATAATACCAACATTATATCAAGTGTCTGGAATACAAAACTTATCTATTTCATAAAAATAAAACTACGGACATATACCAACATTACACTGGAACTGTACCGTGTGTGAAGAATAACACACCATAAATATCCATTTTACGAAAGAAATCACTAAAAAACAACTATATACCAGCATAATACGACCATTTTACCATGTGTGAAGCAATAAAATCACAATCGTCCATTTTATTAAACAAATCATGCATTATACCGGCATTTTACCAGGTTTGAAGAATTAAAACTGTAATTATATTTTCTATTAAGGAAATCATATAATAACTACTTTATACGAGTATTATACCAGCATTATAATACATGTCAAGAATTATAACCATAATCATATATTTAAGAAAAAAAGATAACATAAAAACCATTCTACACCACTTTATACATGTATTATACCAGGTGGTATTTTTTTCATCAATGAATAAAGACCTTATGCATTTGTTCCATACCTCTTGTGCTTCCGGTGTCTCATCTATCTCTTCCGTTGTTTGCATTGTTGCTATCACTTGTGTCTTCTGAGTTTGTGCGTCCTGTTTGCATAATAGTTAGTTATATTAGTTTTTTGTTGTGGATTAGAATATAAGACTTATATACACATGCTTCAATTTTTGTATTTTGAAATGTTTAATACAGCTGCATTTTTAATCTTACATCAAACTCATCAGAATCTAGCTTCATCACTTCAACAGACTGAATCTCCATTATATCTACAGTGTCTTTAACAAACTCATCTTCTTCAATTTCAGCTTCATCACCCTTGTTTACATCCGTGATTAGTATCTCCAATGTCTCATCTGTTTCTAAAACCATTTCTATATCATTCACATCCTCCTTTTCAGCATTTTGTTTTTGTTGCCCTTCATCATCCTCATTGCTCTCTTCTTCTTCTCTAGGTGTTTAAACTTTTGGGATGCTTAAGTGAGTTGACTTGGTATCATTACTTTCTTCTTCATCACTCAATCCCATGTCATCTTCAACTATCTTTTCCAGGTTGTAATCCAATAGAATCTGTTGCATCTCTTTAATTTGCTCTTTCATTTTCTTATGTTCTTTTTTGACCACCTTAAGCCTACCTCTTATTTCTCTAAAACCTTCTTCCATTGTCACTCTCGGTCTATTCATCATGTCTAAAGTCCTAGTCTGACTGCTCATCTATGATTGACCATCGGTCTACTTGTTGGAGGGAATGGATTGTTCTAGTTATCGATGTCTAATCTCCTATTCCCTTGGCTCAGTCTTTGGAATTTTTAGCTGTATGTCAATGCAAATAAAGATTGTAAGTATCAGAATTTCGTAGCTCGACTTCGTAAATAAATTAGTGATATCATTGTGTTATTAAACAAAACATTAAATGGAATCCACACAAAAACAAACTTATACCAACATTTTACTAGGTAGAAAAAGAAAATCTAACTTACCCATCTATTTTGTGAATGAAATCAAACAAAAACCAGTTTTTACCACCATTTTACCACTATTTTACCACATGGGATCAAACAAAACATTAAACATCTATTTTATGATTGAATTCAAACAAAAACAATCTTATACCAGCATTTTACTAGGTGTGAAAAACAAAATCTAACTTAAGCTTTTTCTTGTGAATGAAATCAAATAAGAACCACTTTATACCACCATTTTAGTAACATTTTACCAGTATTTTACCATGTGTAATCAAACAAAATATTAAACATCTATTTTATTATAGAATTCACACAAAAATAGTCTTATACCAGCATTTTACCAGGTGTGAAAAACAAAATATAACTTGAACATCTATTTCTGTGAATGAAATCAAACCAAAACCACTTTTTTCCATGATTTTACCATGTCAGATCAAACAAAACATTAAATATCTATTTTATGATAGAATTCATAAAAAAACAACCTTATACCAGCATTTTACCAGGTGTGAAAAGCAAAATCTAACTTAAGCAGCTATTTTTGTGAATGGAATTCACATTAAACCCCGTTTTTACCATGATTTTACCATGTCAGATTAAACAAAATATTAAACATATATTTTATCGTATAATTCACACAAAAACAACCTTATACCAGCGTTTTACAAACAAAATCTAACTTAAGCATCTATTTTGTGAATGAAATCAAACCAAAACCAGTTTTTACCACCATTTTACCATGTGTGATCAAACATAACACTAAACATCTATTTTATGATAGAATTCACACAAAACAACTTTATACCAGCATTTTACCAGGTACAAAAAACAGAATCTAACTTAAGCATGTATTTTATGAATGGAATTCACACAAAAACAACTTTATACCAGCACTTTATGATCATTTTATCAGGTGTAAAAAAAACAAAATCAAATGTAAGCATCTATTTTGGTTTTGGTCTACTTACCATATTCACTAGCTTATCGAAGATTTCTCTATTCAATGCAATTTCCTTGTAATCTCTGTCATATGGGTTCCAATTGAAGAATCTAGGCTTGAATCTATCATTTTCATCAACTCTGCTGCTTAATGTCCCTTCACACAAGCCGCATACCTCATAGAACCAGATCTGGAATACAAGAGGGCATCCTTTTAGTATATATGATTATGGTGTTGCAGCTTTCTTTCCGTTGTTATCAATCCTTGTATTGTCTCTGCGAAGGACATTTCTGCCCATGATGCTTTTGGGTAGTGTCCCGTGACCACAGTGTCAAAGTATTTTGTTGGGATATTGTTTGAATGATTCAGACCGATGATATAGTAGACAATGAAGTACACCATTGCAATGGTGAAGTAGTCATTATCACTTTCACTCTCAATTGGTTTTTCCCCAGTTTCTTTTTACTTTTATTTTCTCTCTCTTTTCGATTCTCTTCCATCTCAATTAGTTCATATATTTGTTCATGCGTAATGTTGTCTCGCTTTCTCTTGAAGAATTTCTCACGCAATTCTCTAGAATCTTCAATTTTCAACACTTTGTATTCGTCAACCCCAATTTATCTCAAGCCAGATACTAGCACAAATTCTTTTAGACCAAATAACATAGTTTTCCCTCCAAAATCTATCCATATTTCATTGTCATTTGGCTGATAGATCTCCCTCATCAGGAAGTTGTGGATGACAATCCATTGGAGATTTATTGTTGTTCTTTTAAGGAATTCACTGAAAATGACTCCTCTAATCTTTTTCATCACATTTGCAGGAACATTATTTCGTTGGAATGTGATTACATTGATGTTTGAATTTATGTGAACACTAGTTGGCTAGTTGGATTGGTATATGGGCTTATATAGCTGCATTGGTATTAAGCAAATAGTTAAGAAAAGATCATTCAAAAATGTCATCAATTTTATGTGTAATTAAATAATACCTTAAACATCCATTTTATGAGAGAAGCCAAACAAAAACAACATTATACAAGCATTTTACCAGCAATATACAAGGTGTAATTAAATAAAATATTAAGCATTCATTTTATGAAAGAAACTTAACAGAAACAACATTATATCAGTATTTTACTAGAAACATACCAGGAGTGATTAAAGAATAACTTACGTAACCATTTTATGAGAGAAATCAAACAAAAATAACATTATACCAACATTTTACCAGCAATATAATAGGTCTGATTAAACATAACATTTAACTTTTATTTTAGAAAAGAAATCAAACAAAAACAACTCCATACTAGCATTATACCAGATTAATACAAGGTGTGATCAAATAAAGCATTAAACATTAAGTTTATAAAAAAAATCCAAACAAAAGCCACATCATACCAGCATTTTACCAACGACCTACCGGGTCTGATTAAAAATAACAGTAAACATCTGTTTTTGGAAAGAAATCACACAAAAACCACTTTATACCAGCATTTTACCAGCATTATACCAGGTGTGATAAAACAAAACATTAAACATATGTATTATTACTGAAATCAAGAAAAAAAGCAGTTTCATAGCAGCATATTGCAACCATTATACAAGTTATGAATCCACTAAACCTTAAGCTTCTGTTTTATGATATAAATCAAATAAAACCTATTTTACATCAGCATCATACAAGTATTATAGAAATATGAATCAATAAAAGTTATCTAGTTGTACTTTATGCTTCTCTTTGTTGTGAAACATTTGTTTCTTCAACGGTCTCTTCTTGTTTTGCATTTTGGCTTGTGACCATTTGTCTCTCTATTGTTTTTGATTGAGACGGTGAACAATTTTGGTTTCCTCTTTTCTTTGGTGCCATTTCCTTCACGTTATCAACAATTTGAAACAGTTAAGATTTAGAATTCAATGACAATAATTACATAGTTGTTTGTCAGTTATGTACCCTTAATTTGTTGATTATATAATTTGCTGATTATATTCTTCTATTTCGTAGCTTCCAATCCGATTTATGCTTCTCTTCTATTTTTGAAACTGAATTTGAGAGTGATTTGTGCCTTTGAATATAATTTACGACTCTCTTCTCACTTTCGAAACTGAAATTTAGAGTGATATGTGAATTTTGAAGGTTTTGAATCTGATTTGAACTTTTGTAGAAATCACTTTGACGGAGAAGACGGACGTTTCGACTGCTGCAACATAAGAAAGTTATTCTTTAGGCTAGAATGTTTGAAAGTTGTTGAGAGCCGTGGTTGTGGTCAGAAAAGTTGTGGCCCAAAATTTTTGTGGATATTCCTTATGGGCTTTAGCCCAATTGTGTGCTTTTGCCAAATAGGATTCTGAGATATGGCGTACCTAATTTATGTACTAATTTACAAACAAAAGTAATGATTCTCAAACTTCACTTAATTAGGAACATATTGATGTTATAGGGAAAGCTAAAAGACCAATTAACAAGCATTATGAAAAAAACGTGGTTATGATACGTATCTTTATTACTTGTTTTTGGACAAGAGCATCCATTTCACTCACAAGTTTCTGAATATTCTCAGGCTTGAAAAATTCAACAATCGCTCCTCTTACAAGCTTATGTCGAGCTCCAGACAGTTCAAACAAACTGTTCTTACCTAGAATTTTAACAACTCTTTGGTTGTTGAAATGAAATTCCGGTGCTTCCTCCTTGGAACACAAATATAGTCCCAATTTGACCAGTCAGCACTACCACCTTAGACCCCAATATGGATGATTTAAATATTGGACCGTACTTTTTGGTACGTTCTTGCATCCATTCATTCGCCTTATCGTGTTTGTATGCCTTCACGATGGTAATAGATTCTCCAATAAGCGAAATCCAAAAGAACCTGGAGGAAGATTCTTACCATTTAAGGATTTAAAGTTTAAGTAGAAGGTCAGACCTCCAACAATGGAAATTAATGTTATGATGAGTATTAGGAGATCTATTTGGTTGATATATTCTATGGTTCAATAATTTTGGGATGATTACTTAATATTTATAGAAGATTAGGACTAGTTGTTTAACTTACATGTGTATAGTTTGACTTGCAATATGTAACTTACAAGTTTCTGGATTTTAATAATAACATTTTATCAAAATTAAGTTCAGTCAAACAGTTGAATTTCTAATAAATGGAGTTGGATTTCAGTTTGCATAATTTGTTAATTTTGTTTTCTAATGTTGATCAGCGGAATCAATAACAACAAAATAACTCTGTTGTTCACAATTTTTTCAGATTGTAAAATAAGAGGGTTCTAAGAATCCTAAATTCTCCAGCATTTAGAGTAATTAGGACAACATAGCCGAAACCAATATTATTCAATCAAAACTGAATTATTCTGTTACATCCATACCTTTTTATAGGCTAATTATTCGAATGCTAATAAAACTCCTAAAAATATAAATTCCTATATAACAAAATAATAATATTATTAAAACTTCTAAATGACTAGAACTATAAATAAACTAAACTTCCTATCTAATAAAAATACCAAATAAAATAAAAGATAACAAAATCTAATAAAATCATAATGAATATACTACCACATAAAAGAAATAACAAAAATTAATATTAATTCGGAATAAACAATAAATCCCGAATTTCAGGCCCTTAGAGTCGGAATTTGACAAAAATAGCATCGGCCTCATGGCTTAACCATGAGTTCGCCTCAGTGGCCTGTTTCGACCCGAAAAACACTCCTGAATCGACTAAATCGGATCATCCAGTTGAGCAAGACATATGACCCGAAACAACTTCATTCCTTTTTCATTCTGCATCATTCTTCCCAGGTTAAAATAAAATCGTCCTCGAATTTTCATCATAAGAGGAACTATCTTCTCAATGATGGCCACAACAAAAAAATTATTGGACAAATCAACATTTAAAATATTGAATTGCCAACAAAAACGAATGGTGATACATTATCCGAAACTTGTAGATTGGGAGTTGCAATTTGAGAAGTATTTAGCTGATCTAGCAAGTTTGAAAATAACATAGGAACCTTGCAACATTTGAGCTCTTCAGCAATTTCGTCATTAG
This sequence comes from Euphorbia pulcherrima, assembly GCA_947683365.1. Classification (NCBI taxonomy): domain Eukaryota; kingdom Viridiplantae; phylum Streptophyta; class Magnoliopsida; order Malpighiales; family Euphorbiaceae; genus Euphorbia; species Euphorbia pulcherrima. The sequence goes on from CANTUS010000004.1 coordinate 26,174,336, forward strand.
AAATTTGGTCATTAGTGGGGATAATATTTTCCTTAACGCAATCTCCCTTATCACCTTCTCCATCACCTTGGATTTGATCATTGAACAAAGAGCATAAAGAAAAATCTTGAAAATCTTCTTCAATCTCTTTTTTGAACTTCTTTGTAGTCAACAAAGTATTGTTGAACATGATATCTTCTTTCTTTGGAAGCAATATAATCTTTTTGCCTCCAAATAAAAAGGAGTAAGTGTTAGCTTTTCCATTGTGTTGAACACCTCTATCAAATTGTCATGGACGACCCAATATTAAATGACACATATCAATATCCATAAAATCACACCAAATCTCATCTTTGTATATAGACCCCATTGAAATCAGCACCATCACACTCTTCGAATTCTGAAATCTCTCTATTCATAGTTTTAATTTTTGAACTGCCTCTGAAGATATCATATTTTCACAACTAAAATCACGAAAACTTATATGCTTTCTCCTTTATAGTACAAGTGGAATGAAAAAATATTATTTCTCAACCACATATCTTGATCTACCAACGGATTCGAATCATATTGCTTTCTGAACATCATGTTCTGACTCTGATAGCAACTGACGTAGTGGAATCAATCACAAGACAAGAAAATAACTTTATTGTTCACAATTCTTCTAGATTGTAAATAAAAGAGGTATCTAAGAACCCTAAATTCTTCAAAATTTAGAGTAATTACGAAAAAATAGCCGCAGCCAATATTCTTCAATCAAAACTGAATTATTTTGTTACATCCATACCTTTTTATAGGCTAATTACTCAAATGCTAATAAAACTCCTAAAAATATAAATTCCTATTTAACAAAATATTAATACTGTTAAAACTCCTAAATGACTAGAACTATAAATAAACTAAACTTTCTATCTAATAAAAATAACAAATAAAATAAAAGATAATAAAATCATAATGAATATACTACCAAATAAAAGAAATAACAAAAAATAATATTAATTCTGAATAAATAATAAATCCCGAAATTCAGGCTTTTAGAGTTAGAATTTGACAAAAATAGCATCGAGCATATGGTGTAGCCATGAATTCTTTTTAGTGGTTTGATTCTACCCAAAAAAGGCTCCTGAATCATCCAAATCGGATAATCCAGTTGAGCAAAACATATGACCCGAAACAGGTTCATTCCTTTTTCATTCTGCATCATGATCCCTCTTTTATTTTTGGTCAAATCTACATGATAATTTCTTTTTATTTTGGTGAATTCTAATTACATTAATAATAAACACAAATTGGCTAAGTTGGTTACCCCTTCTTAGCTCTAATTGTCAAACGTGACCCTGTATTTTCACAATTTTCTAATATAATCCAACTTGGAAAATATGACTCATGCAATTGCTCACAAAATTTATATGAAGAATTATATTAGCCACTCAACTTAAATAAACTATGCTAGTATATTGTATTTCATTTTTAAAAAAAAAAAGTATATTATATGTTATTGAGTAATTATTTGGCATACATGTGTAGGGATAAATATATAATATCATAATGTATATAAAACCTAGATATTAATACAATAATCTCCAACTGAATTCGGTATTGAAGACCATTCTTACATACGGTGTATCATGGAATCAGAACGTTGTATGGCTCACAGCCACTACCGATCACCTCACCGCCGTTTACTCTTGCCGCTGTTCACGCCTTTCTTCCTTTTCTTTTCTTTTCAAATATCGTCATAACCTTGTATCATGGCCACATGAACTGTTTCTAATGTAGTCTACATAATTGAAACTGCAGTTGCCGGGTCTACTTCGTCTGATGGGTGTCGAGACCACTAAGAATAAATTCATGCACAACAAAAACTTGTAGTTAGTAGCAGGCAGAGGTAGATCCCATAGGGAATAGTCTTTAACCAAGTTATTCTTAGAAGATAATAAACAGTGTGACCTAAAAATGATCGTTTTGGAACTTTATAAATTAAAACTAAATAAAGAAGGTGATAAATCAATGAGAAAAAATGACTAGACCAAAGAAAAGCAAAACTAAGCATCATAGTGATCATAGGACTAGATATAAATTGCATCGGGACCTAGATTTAGTTATACTAGTGTTCCACACCGTACAACACTAGCAACTCTTCCTTACTGTGTATAGAGACCAGACTTCGCGTTGTGACCAACTTCTTACTCACCATGACTCTTGGCATCGCGCCAAAGAGCTCGCCGGTGAACAGCAATAAAAACTAGAAAAGCTTAAACCCTTACCTATAGGCAGTGAAGCACTCCCAATAGGCGTAAGATTACCGTTCTCGAGTCTTGGTTGAGACTATTGCTACTCTATTCCTCGTCAAACACAATTATGGATGCAAGAACAGGAAATAACAACAATCATAAAAACTTACCAAATGGTTGATCAGGCAACCAACGAGACTAGGTAATATTCTTACCAGGAAAACCCTTGAAGTACCAAGATTGGTAAATAGGTTACCTTGTAGATTATTGTATTCAATTGCGGTCCCCATACTATTTAAACTCAGCCTTGACCCATGAATCCAAAAACAAGAACTTGAAAATAGTAAATAAAAAGCTTGGATTAAAAGTACTCAAAATTAAAATGAAAGTAAGTATGAGAAGCTAAACTAGACTAGAAACTGAAAATTGACTCAAAAGCTAAAGAGAAGAGAGCTTGAAAATGTGTCGGCCTTTTCCTTTTACGGTCCCCTTATGTCTGTTCCTTGTACTTCTAGGGTTTCTAGTGTTTCTCCTTGAATAGGTTTCTAGCTCTTTGGGCTCTATCTTGAATAGCAATTCATGTTTATCATGATCTTTCCTAAATGGGAAGTCTTTAGGAACTTAGACTTACTTCTTGAATAGAACTTCTCCCAAATAGGATTCACCCAATTAAGTTATTTTCCATGTCTGAATTTGATGCTCTTAATAGAAGAATATTGACTTGGTCATTTTGAAATGTTGTGGAATCACCGGGACCAGCCATTATTTCCGCTATGCATTAGGATCTCGGTGAAATGCAATTTTCGCCCAAATTCAACATGTTTTATCCAAATCATTTTCAAAAGCTGAAACAATAGAAAAGGAAGTAATAGTGACCAAAAATACTAAAAACATGGTCTCAATGATATGGAAATGAGCGTAAAACCATGTTGGGTTTACAACCTATCAAATCTCCCCACCCTTATTCTATGCTTGCCCTCAAGTATGTATTAAAGATCAGGCAGAAAAGAAATAAAAACTGCACAAGTGACCGTAAATAATTTCACAGAGACCAACTTGTTTCATCGTGTTTGGCACTGAGACTCTTTATTAACTATTAGAATTCCAACCTAAGATGTCCTTGAGAAAGCATAAAGACCTTCTTTGAAACTCATCTTGGGAGTTTTACAAAATTAAGTACACACACATAATTAATTGTTGAACTTTAGGATTACCTTGGTTTGCAATCCAATGTGTCACGGTAGACATAAGATGACTCAATCTCGACCTTTTATTAAGCTAAAGTATACTTCACATAGTGGGGTCCCCAAGATACACCTAGCCATTACTTGGGTTTCGCTTTGCAAACTTACAAACTTTTGCTAGCCCCTTTTGCTAATTTTTGTTAACCCATTCCATTCCCATCACGTACTTTTCTATTCGTACTTTGGTTCCCAATGCATTCCCTACTGTCAATTCCACTTACTCTACTCTCCCAATGAAAGAGTCTTCCCCCGATTTTTAGTCGTGGATAGCTCTTCCGCTAGCGGTCCTATGAAAGAAATTAAACCTAGCTGCGAGACAAGTAGATCTTATTTCATTTGATTGCAAAACTCATAGTAGAAAAATAACCACCAAGATCAACGTCAAAATAATTATAATGTCTCGATGAAAGTCCTATAGTACATAGAGACTAACTGAATACAAACCAAGTCTAGGTTAAAGCATATAAACAAATTTACTATGTTTCACTTTTCTGCACTTATTTGGGATTAAGAATCTAACAAAGTGACTTTAAGAAATCTAAAGATTGGAACAACAATAATTGAATCAGTCTTGATGACAAGTTATAGTTAGTCAAAATAGTCCTGTTAGTCATGTAATTAGTCATTATACATTATTTCCTTTCTTAATTATCCTCATTTCTCAAAGACATGTTAGAGAATAAAGCTAGGTCATTGCGGGTAAGAAAAGATAGAACACAAGTTATTTTAAAGCTTTTGCTTGATTAATAGTTCAAAAATGAAAATATTTACAATGATAAAGAAAAACAAAAAACAAAAAGACAAAAAAAAATAAAAGAGCAATAAAAAGATAAAAAATAAAAAGAAAAGAAACAAAAAGATAAAATTCCCCTCCCCACACTTCAAATTTGCATTGCCCTCAATACAAACAAAATAAAAATAATAAAAATGAAAATAAAAAAATGGAAATAAAAGAGAGGGCAAAAAGAATGTTTCTATCCTGGTGGAAGAGGAGAAAAGGCAGTGAGACTCAGGCCTTGGGGTCTCACAGGGGCTTTGCGATCCCTAGATACTGGATGAGGAAGACAACATTGAGCTTGTGGGCGTCATAGCGAGAGTGGTGCATCTGGTTCTTGGCACTGAGCTCTATGATGTTTTTGAAGAGGCCCTTATAAAGGTCCACTAGACTGTTGTACTTTCGGAGGAGCTTGGTGCAGGAAGCGGAAGGATTACGGTCTGCTTGTGTTGGATGGTCTTGCTGGTCGGCCATGGCTAAGTGGGAGTAGGAGTAGTCTTGATCTCAGGAGGACCAGGAGGGCAGATAACCTTGGTCCCACTGATAGTTTCTTTTAGATATGATGTATGCCCTTAAGGGAGTTAGGGCAATATATCTTAATTATATATTTGTTTGAACAATTTATTTATTAATAAAGGAATTTATCTTTTATTTATATTAATGTGTTCATATGTATCAATATATCATGACTAAATAAAATATCTTCATTGATATCTGTGTACAAAAGTCTTTGACATATCATAGCATAGAGTGTAGATCATAGTGGGACTATGTTTAGTGAGATCTTCTTCATGTGCAATTACGATTATGTCTAAACTATCCCTACTTATAGTTTCATTAAGAAAGGATATTATGGAACGGATAGACTAGCATGAGGTCATACTTTCATAGAATGGATCCAAGCAGTTAATCTTCTACACTGAAAGGTGATGCCTTGAGTTGACACATGGATGTATCTGAAAGGTGCATTCGAGCCCGCTATAAGATAAACACTTGGTAAATATATCATAGAGTTTGGTTTTCAAAAAAAATATATCATAGAGTTGGTGTTCATCTTATTACAATAAATTTGCAAATATCCTATATCTGAGATACTAGTTACCTTGTATAGTACTGTCGCTATACTTTGGGTCATTCCTATTCATTCATTAATTTAGGGTGCCACGGGTGATTACAAGTATACTGATGATAGCATGTTGGTAAGCTAAGTAGTCAGATGGAATCCATCGCTCTCGATATAAAGGGGAGTTGTACCTGGCCACTTGTTGAAGTGACAATTACAATAAACCTCTGATCAGAGTATGTGTTTGATAGAATTAGGTTCTAGTCAAAGCACATTATGGTAAAAGCAATATACTTTGGTAACAAGTAAATAACTGGGATAGCTTGGAGCAAACTTGCTATTAGTGGGTTAACACTTTAAGTGAACCCAATACACCAGATGATACTTTATATTAAAGAATGGAAGGAGTTCATCGCAATGGTTGACTATTGCATTAACTAGGATAATGTCGTAAGCACAAATGATGTTTCGAGTAATAGGGAATGGTTGACCCATGTTAGAGGCATACTGCAGTCATTTAAGGTCGCCAAATTCTTATCACGATCAAGAACCTTAAGCCAATAAGTTCTCATTGAGCAAGGATTGGTTAATCCTTAACAGCTTAATACTTTGAGATCCTATAAGGTCACACACATAGGACCTTCATCAGATTGAGTAAAGAATTAATAGAATTAGTCTATTATGTGAATATTAATAAATAAGGGTTGGACCATCATCTGGTTAGACTAGGAATTTGTTTTGACTGGCAACTAATTTAATTATGGTCATAAATAAATAATTATTGGATAAAGGATTGAAAGGAAATTTTTCCTTGGCAAGCTAAAATGAACCAGGAGTGCAAATATATATTTGTACATGCTCAGGTGCGAGAAGGGCACTGAATGGTGCACGGGTACTGCTGGGTAGTGTTTGCAGCAGCCCCCCAATGTGGGCTATAGTGCACGATTGATATAAGCATTGTTAAGAGCACCAAAGTGGATGAGCTAGCTATGGCCAAGGCCCAATTACAAGAGCAAAGGCCAATGAGTTGAAAGAAACACTCCAAATATTCATTAAAGATAATGATGAAGCAATGCAACAAAAATCAAATGTTATCAACTAGATTTGGAAGAATTGTCATTATGAACAAGACATTTGATTTTGTTTAGGACAAAATAAGGTTTTTAGAACCAGAATATTAAATAGGCTACATTGGTTATTAATAAGCATATTTATGGTTAATTAAGGCCATTAGAATCAGCTTAATTTTATTAATGGAATTATGCTAATTTTAGCCTTAATTGTTTATTTATTTAGGATATTATCTTTACTTATTTTTCTAGATAGGCTAAACATTAACTTCATTTTCTTTGTAAGGCTAATGAGAAAGTAAATAAGCTTGTAATTTCATATTGAAATAACACATTAGAATAATATTATCATTTGTTTTATAAAATTACTTTCTTGTATGATCTTAAGAGGTTATCTTGGTTCTTATTATTGCATTAAGAATATGATTCAAAACAAGTTCTTTGATTCTTATTCTTGCAGCTTCTTCAATCAATCTATCATAAGCGTTTTAATTCACAGGTTGAGTTAGGGTTCTTTAGATTGGGAGTCTTAAGTCCTTTCTTTGCATTCGAATATTCATATGTGGTATTTTAGTCTCTGTTTTAGACTGAGGTTCCGCATCATATATGGGGTTACCAGTACTGGCCCTGGGGTGGTGCAACGGGTGCCACCACCTAGGGCCCAAGCTCGGAATGGGCCAAAATATTTTAGACTCTTTAATTTTTATGTTTTTAAAAAACAAAAATAATATTTTTTTGTTGTTTTCAATAAAAAAATTCTAATTAATTTTCGATAAAGTATGATATAATAGCATAAATTAAAAATTTATGTGGTTTTATTTATTTAGATTTTTAGTTCCATTTTCCTCAAAACAATTAGATATATTTAATATCCATTTTTGTTATTCATTTATGTTTTTCATTTTATAATTATATTCCAAGAGTATTAATCTTAGTGGTAAAATGACTAGTTGAAACCCAAAAGGCTGAAAGTTTGCTCCTAAGAGAAAAACGTCTTAATCATGCAAGGTCCGAATCATATAAACAATTATCCCCCAATTTATTACAAAAAAATTATAATTGGACTATTTTTTTTAGGGCAAAACACTTAATTGGATAAGATTTGCTAAATAATTACCTTTTAGCCTTAAAAAAATAGTGTGTAACCAACATAGAATTTTCGTATCAGTTGATAACCTTTATACGCTCTAGCTATTCCACTGCAATCTGCATCTTTCTCTTCTTCTCTTCTCGATTCTATCTACGTACTTCCTCTTCTTCTCTTCTTGGTTCTATCTTTCTTTTTGATTTCAACAAGTGATTTGCGTACTTAGATCTCAATTTGCATTTCAAATCAAGGAATTTTGATTCAGTTTGCCAAACACTGTCTACATTGAATCCAAGCGATCTGCCTTCTTCGTTATATATTAGATTCTGTTCTTCATTCAAATCAACAATCTCAGTTCTTTTCTACTGAGAAGAGATCAATCCCGTTCCAACTTTGATTTCTCATTCTATGAGGTGATGTTTATCTAATGATTCTTCGTTTTTTGTTTTGTCAATGATATTTTTAGATACAGTTGAAATTAGTTCAGAGGTGATTTTCTGGCTGTATTATTATGTTTCTATCATTGAGATACAAAGATCGTGGAGTATTAGTTGTAGTATTGATATTTTGGTGATTTGGCAAGGAATACAAAGTTCTTGTTTTGGGAGAAAATGAAGAGCACATAATGTGTTCTATAAAATGCCAAAGATAAGTGGAGAAACAATTGGTTGATTTTCTAAGTAAATAGATCATAAACTATTTGTCTCATTCTGGATTCCGAGAAATTTGCTTGAATGCAGATTCTGAGAAGACATTAATCTGATATGTGCTAATGCTCTATATTTGTATTCTGATGAAATCATATTGCTTAAGTGGCTTTTGTTCATGAAGTTTTGCTGTTATTGATGGATTGTTGGAGAAGTTTTCAATTGGTAATGTTTGGGATGAGTCTAAACTGAGGTAACTGATTCATATGGAAATTATGTTGTAAGAGGATTAAAAAAGATGGAGTTAGGAGTTGAAAAATAGACAAAATGTAATTGTTTTGTATGAGTTTGAGACAAAGTAGATGACATGAGAGAAGGTGATTGGCACCTACATGTGCTGCTACTGTAGTTTTCATGAAGCTTGATGAGGAGTGGCAATATGCCAAAATTTGGATTGTTGGCTTGGGTACAACGTGTGAACTGGGGGTTTCCTAGAATAGGAGAAAGGATCTGTGGGATCAATAATATTTGGTGATCATTGCATTTCATCAAAAGGCATATATTAATAGTATAGGAGTGTATAATCATTGTTTGGTTGAGTTGAAAATTAATAATATTAAACTCTGAACACTCACAACAAATGCAACATTCATATGATGACATACATATTCTATCAACACATAATGATAACCAGGTTATGGATTCTCAAGTTTTTGCTGCAACTTCAAACTATCACAATGGACTTATATAATATAGACCTAGTACATACCTGTTACATATATGTTATACATTTACCACACGTTTGATACAAGTGTTTAATGAGGATGCAACGGACTTGTATCAGTATTGTATCAGATAGGAAATATGAATGAAGTATTTCCTTGAATTTGTTATACATCTAATACAAACCTACTACAAACCAATTACAAAGTCTGTTACAAGGCTGTTATATATCTGTTACTGGTGTTTGATGAATAAAATAGTAAATTTTAATTAGTTTTGATTTACATTGGATTCTTATTGAAGTGTTTGACATTATTTGTCAGTCATTAATCTGTTACAAGTCTATTATATATCAGTCACAAATCTAATACAAGTCTAAGACATGTCTGTTACAAGTCTGTTACAAAGTTGTTATATATCTGTTACAAACCTGTTGCAAACCTAATACAATATGGAGCGTAAAAAAGTTATGGAGGGCGTATGAAAGTTATAAAGGGCGTATGAAGGATATTGAAAACACATGTTAGGACCTTTAGGTAATTGAGCTAAACTTGTGATGAAATTATTTTACCCAAACAAGGCATAAGTGACAATTTCCTTTTTTTAAGACTATCATAAGTTTTGTGACTTTTCAATAGCTTTTTTTTTCTCAAAAATTAATAAATTGTATGTATATTTCCAACTAATAAGGAGTAACATACATATAAGGTACCATTAAACCTATAAAAAGAAGGCTTAATGCATATCTAGCTACCTGAACTTGTCCTAAAAAACCTATTTGCCCCCTAAACTTTTAAAGTGACCCCATAACTTCATCAACTTTGAAAAAGTGCTCCACTAAGCTCCTTGAGGGCCACGTGTCAGCTTCTGATAGGTTTGACTTTTCAAAGATGTCATTTTTCTGATTTTTTTCTCTCCAATCAGAATCTAATAAGTGGAATTCAAGGAGCTAAGTGGACCACTTTTGGAAAGTCGAGGGAGCTAGAGAGTCACATTGAAAGTTCAGGGCTGCAATAGGTTTTTTAGGATAAGTTCAAGTAGCTAGATATGCATTAGGCCTAAAAAGAATATGCATAACACAATTCAAATTGTAATATGTCATGGACCATGGCCATCTTTAGTGTATGATGACCTATTCAATTCTAGTACATCAACCTAAGTTGTATGGACACGCCCCCGAGTGTTCGACAAAGATGGAAACCTGAATATAATAATTTTGAAAAAATATGCAATTTAATACAGCTCGGACACATTAAAGAATTGGCAAAAATAAATATTTATGCATAGAATTCTACCTTTTATGTTTTTAGGTATTTTTAATTTGAAATGCATATCGCACCTACACTTTATTTAACGTTGATTAAAAAGAAATTTTTTTAATGATATGGGATATATATGATTTTGATAAAACTAATGGAATAAAATAAAATTTGGGATAAAGGTTGGCATTTACTAATATAAATGTATAACCTTTTCCTCACAGCCACCCTAACCTCTGTTCCCTCTTCCTTAGTATTAAATTGCAAAGTATTTTTCTCTTTCTTCTTCATTCTTATCTCTTTCTTTATTTTTTTCTTTTTTTTTCGGTGGCTGAAGTTAGTTATCTTCTACACCATCTCTTCATCTTCAATTGATCAGTCGGCGTCGGGGTTATCGAATGAAGCAAGAGAAGTTGTATTCTCTAAAGTCTGAATCAATGTGGGTTATTGGCGCCAGATTCTAAAGCAATGTGTGTTGCTGGCGCTAGAGTCTAAAGCAACAGAAGATAGAGAAGTGTCCTTAAGATAATTTTCCCTTGTAAATAGACATTGTGTTGTGTTTGAAAAGTGTCCATACCAGGTCGAGCTTACCTGGCATGTCCATTTTGAAAACAAAGTGTCGGACACGTGTCCAGCGTGTGTCAGTGTCGTACATGTTTCCGACACGGGGACACTCCAAGCTTTGGATTGTCCGTGCATTATAGACTTCAACTTAATAGATTATTCAGGGTTGACAATTTCATGCATTGTGAAAAAAACATATTTGTGCTTCAAAGAAAGGTATTGGTATTTCACATTCTTTGTGTTGTTAAATTAACGTTAATGTACTAATCGTGAATAGGTAATGCACCAAATGGGTCAAAATTGAACACATTGTAACCCAAATGAGCAAAACATGAATAAGTAATATGCTAAATAGATAATTTAAATAGATCAAACACAACAAGTCACTTCAGTAACAAAACCTAATATAATATTTAAATAGAAAAATTATGTAATTATATATATTTTAAAAAGTGCTACTGATTGGGCGTAGATCAATTGGTACACCGCTTAGAATAGAGGTGGGAGATCATGGATTCAATGCCTAGTCTCTTCAAAATCGATATCTTCAAAAAAAAATTTTAAAAGGTGCTTCTTGTGGTTACTTTGTTGTTTTACAAAGTAACTATTACAAAAAAGTACCGGTTTCACTCATTTGTAAAATGGGTTCTGAAATTTTTTTTTTATAAAATGGGGTATTTGAAATTGCACCGTTAACAAATAAAGGATTTTTTCTTGGCACCCTTAGTTTTGATGATGTGGCAAGTGGCCCTTTTGGAATTTCACTTTATTTGTTCATCTCCTTCCCCTATGTCAAACCAAATATCAAAATTACTTCACAGACTCTCTAATTTCACCAACAGATTCTATGAATTCCTCCCGCTCTCTATTAGATTCATCTTGCTGCCGGCGAAGCTGGAAGGCTTTGTGGCTTGGGCAATCAGTCCTATCGGCATTGGAATGATTAGATCTCAACTAACCCCTAATTCTCGAAGTCAAGGATGTCCACTATTTTCAAAGCAATTTATCAAGCTAATCCGTCGGAGCTCCACGTGATTCTTAAGTACCTAGAATTTTGAGATTCAGTGAAGTGATTTTTGTCTATATTCCTTCTCTGTCTGAACTTGTTTCCCTCTATATTCCTACCCTTTCAAACTCTTCAAATATCAATGATTTCATGCTTCACCTCTTCCCATCTATTTAATCCCCTTTCATTTTCCCCAATTTTTCCACCATTCAAACTTTTCTCCCTTTTTAATCTTTTAGGTAAGTAGCAAATTCGCCAATAGAGGCTGCAATAAATGGTCGAAATTGATATGGACTCTGGTGATTGATAGCTCTGTTTAGAATTTTGATTGAGGCAAATTGGCTACTGATTTAAGGTACATAATTTTGTCTTGACTCTAAATTGTGTTGAATTTGCATCTAGCTTGCGATTGAATTTGCTAAAGAAAATAAAATGGCCATTAAAGGACCCCAAATGAGATAGAATTAAAGCAAAAATGGGGAAAAATGTTTTGATTACCTGGATATACATCTATGCTATGCCATCAAAGTGGAATAAAAGAAATAAAATAATAATAATTTTCCAAAAATGCCCTTTTGCCACGTCATAAAAAATGACGGTGTGAAGTAAAAATCCTTTATTTGCTAACGGTGCAATACCGCAGACCCCATTTTGTAAAAAAAATTCTCAGACCCTATTTTGCAAATGAGTGAAACCACATGGTACTTTTTTGAAGTTTACCCTAAAGTTAAATCACTCACCCATTAGTAGAAAATGAATAAATAATAATTGTTTTATGAAAATGTAACAACACTAAAATTACCCCAATGCCCACAAGGCTTTTGCACAAGCAGGATAAAGGGGTCGCATGTACGCAACCTTACATATATAATTACAGAGAGGTTGTTTCTAATTGACTCTGAAGTGGAGTTGCAATAACTGTTCGTAGCTTCAAATATAGAAGTTCAGATAGTTTAATGAGCAATTTTGTTTTAGTCCATTTTGATCTAAAGTCAAAGAATGGTGAATATATGGCCCCATCGAAATAATGGATAAGTTTTAAAAAAATGTAACCATAAAAAGATATTTTATAGAAAATATGTAGAAGATGAAGTTTAAGGGCTATGTAGAGAAAATTTTGGTACAAAATTTTTGAACTTAAATTGGTGATAAAATTGTGACTTATAGTTGAGATTTAAATATGTTGTTAATGAATATCGAGTGGCGGTGCTAAGACCCTAGGCTTGTGGGTTCGAAATTGCCTATATGAAAAATTTTCTAGCGACAAAAACTAAATAAGTAGAACTAAAAGTTTCACTGAAATAATTAAATCGATGTAAGTTTCGACTAAGAAATTCATTGTATTGTCATGCTATATTTATACATTTTTTGATAGCTGACGGAGAGACAAAAAAACACAAGACTAGCCTATCAACTAACGACAACAAAAATCCAAGCAAAAGAAACAACAAAAGCTGCTTGTAAAATCAACACAGAGGCAAGAATATCCACTATAATCTAAGTCCATCAGCTGCAAAATGCCATGAGGAGGCTGATCAAAATAATACAATAATATCTATACATAAATGAATGTTTTTTTTTATTGATATAGATTATGAACCCACACCTCGAGTACTATGAATTGGTGGTAAATAATTTTTACGAGATCCTAAACTCTGAAACCGTTGCAAGATAGCTTCATCTTCAATGGTATAAAAAATCTCTTTTTCAATGTAACAGAGTTAGGTACTTGATAGCAATTCATCTCCCATCCGATTGCGAAAATCACTTTTCACATTATTCATGGCAGAAAAACATCTTTCTACTATAGCTGTAGCAACTGGCAGGACCAAAGCCAACTCAATAAGTCGATAAACTAAAGGAAAGCAAATGTTGTATTTTATCTCCACCATTTTTTTTGCAAGAATTCCAAGACTGTTAAGATTGGATGTTTCTTTATTCAATCTCATAGCAGAAACGTAATTTTTGAGTTGATGTTGAAGCTCTATCAGCTCACCACTAGAAAAATCTTCTGAGTATAGCCCAACAAGATGCATAAGTCGGCCATGATCAAAAGGAGCAAAAGAATTGGAAGGATCAACACAAATTATGCACTGAACTAATTCTGTTTCTGACTCTTTGAGGCAATGATCAAATTCAACAATAACAAGATCAATTACCTACCATTATATTAAAAAAAATTTAAGAACATGAATGTATGAACATGGAGTGTCACATATGTTGAAAAAATAAAATAAACATTAATTACCTTAAAAATTATTTCCAAACAAAAATGGTGAAAGTGAGTCATTCCCACTCCATCAAGAAGCTTTGAACTACACCATAGAATAACATCATCTATATTAGGCACATCAATTTCTTGTTTTTCACAAAATTCAGTTGCTTCTTTGAGCATTTTCTTCCAAGAAAATGGCCACGATGCACTGATTTTTCAGACTCGTCATGACCTCGAAATGCCAAACCTTCCCTAAAAGCAGTCTTGCCACATGAAGAACCATTGTCAACCGAGAATGATAATCATTTTCTAATGCAACACTTCTTGATGACAAAACATAATCCACATTCTCTCTTTGATTTTGAAATTGCTCACATCAAGTCTACTTTTATCGTGTGGATTGTTTATACCTCCTTCATGATCAATTAAATTTTGTATACCATGTTTCCAATTGTCAAATCCATCTTCTGTATAGGCCGTTCCTCCACTTTTATTACTAGAACCAAACGAGTACCAATATAGACAATATTCTTTATCTTTAGAGACATTATACTCAAGCCAATGAAATTTCTTAAACCAACTACTTTGAAATCTTCTCTTAGTTCCTGAAAAATTTGTTTGTAGAAATTTATGTCTAAATGGCTGACAAGGCCTTTATCTTGGTATCTCCTCAACAAAGAATCTCTAATTTCACAAGGGTAACTATCAATTGGTTTCCGCAATCCCGGATCACCAATGATATCAACATCAGAAATTTCTACCTCAACACAAAGTCTTTTTTCACTTCTTTTATCAACAGATGCAGATGCTTGATTCCTATTTGAAGATTTAGGAAGTAATGGTTCATAAAATGGTGTTGAATATCTGTTATAGAAACTCTCCATTGCTTTTTAATCTTAATAAAATACGAAACTCAATCAAAATATATTTCACTATCAATTCACAATAATAATTAAGCTAAAATTACACAACTAATTTACAAGAGGTATTCCTAAACAGAGTTGCATACAAAGAGGGATATTAACTAGAATAGGAATACCATATGAATTAGGATGTAACAACATTTCAATTTGTACATTTCAGTTATATAATTCAACTCAATAACTAATTCCTAAGAAAAGATAAAACTTCCCTTTCAATTTATATTTTCACTACAATTCTTTCTCAAATCTTTTCTTATCAGAATAAGTTTAGAGTGAATTTGTTTCTTAAATCTAAATTTTCGAAATTCCATAAACAACAATTGCATATATGAACGAAAATCCAATTCATTTTTTCTACCTTGTAAGGAATACTAAGTTAATTCAATTTCAAAAATTAACCTGAATTTGGGTATTGCGGCTTGAGACAGAAGGAGATGGAGATTTTGTGAATGCCTAGAATGGAATTAAAAATTAGACGAATTGAAAGCAGGCATGCTGGCTGTGAGCAGGCAAATGTTTTATAGGTCTGCTTGTGCGCACGGGGTGCAGTGCGCGGGGCATGATTTTAATTTGGTGCAGTTTGAGGAAATCACTGTGTTTGTTTAAATGCAGTGGCTTTATAAGCCAGAAATGTGATTATATTGAGAAATATATTTTCACATCTTATTAGAAAAAGATATTCTTAAATAAAGCATTTTTACTTTATTTAAAAATAAAATAGAGTCGCCACCCGGTTCAGCTCCACCGGGAATTGTGGTATACTAATCCAAAATGGTATTTTTATACCCAAAATAAAATGAGATTGTGAGTTCAGACATAATAGTTACTCATGTTGTTCAAATTGTTTGAATTAATTTTGGAATCTTGGAATTTGTGGCAATTTCTACATTACAATGGCTTTATTTAAGAAATAAATTCAAGAAATAAAACGGGCATTATAACAGCTTAATAAATATATATTTGTACCTAGAGTTCGGCAGAGTAATGGCAGCACTTAAGCTTTGGCTCGGAAACTCGGATAAAGTTTCCTCTCGTTCTGAATGTTTCATCCGTACCTGCGAGCTTATTAACACATATTATAGTTTAAGTGGCTCTAGTGGCTCACTTAAACAAAGAGATGAAAATGCAATGTGCAATAATAGAATACTGAAAATGAATTTTAATGAATTCGAAAGTTGGGCTTAGAGCCAATCACCCTTAGTTTACCTTTTCGTCTGTCTAGGATGAATTGAGAGCCGATGTAGGACTGAAGTTGTCAAGGATTGTGATTTTAGTTGAAAACAGGTTTAACCCAAATTATGGCTATAATATTGGATTATTCTTGAGAGGAATGAGGGATTTTGAGAGAAATTGAGTCATTAGTAGACCAAAGATCACTGTGGGCTCTTGATCTAAAAAGACAGTAAATCGAGTTTATACCTAGTGTAGGTGACAAAGCTCGAATTTGTAAGTGTTTTGGTAGAGTTTTGGGGCTCTTAGGACTCCCAAAACTGAAAAGGGATACAAAGGTAATTTTGGAAACTCTGAAAATTTTTTGTCTCTTCCAAAATGAGGGGGGTGACCCCGTATTTATAATACGGGGCTAATTACCTATCTGATAAGATTTTACATCAGATCTCATTAAATCTTGCTCGATTTGGTAAGATTTATTTATTTTACTATAGATAGGTAATTATCTAGCAGGAGGATTACCTATGTTTGACCAAATTTTGACTTTTTGATTTTTTAGTAGAAAATGCTAAACCGGAGTTTCCCAGGAAGGTGGATTTGTGAATTTTGGATTTTGGATGACAATTCGGTCCCTTTTGGCCCCTTTATCTGATCACTGAACGAAATAGGCATGATTTCTCATCGGGTCGGAACAGACGCATGCTAACAGTTTGCCCCTCCCGTACGTAAATATCGTGCTAGAAATTTTATCGTATGCGAAACAAACAAAATAGTGTGTGTGGAATGCAATGAGTTAAAATATTTTTAATCAACAAATTTTGAAACAAAATTTATTTTGGCCCTTCAATTAAAAATTTATTAAGGAGTGTGCATGAGGTTAAAATTGAACGGCGGTAGAAATTAATATTTTTAGGTGCTTAAAGCATGAATGACTATGCAAAAATAGCTTATAGATCCGCTTATTTTATAAACAATGCAGAAAATGGATTGAAAATGCAAAAGTGCAAAATTTTTCAAAATATACGTAATTAGCCGGCGAGCTAATTACCTATATAACGGGAACTTTTATAGCCGTTACGCGTAAATGCGTGTGACGCGTAAACGTATGATAGCTGGATAGGTAATTAGCCGGCGGGCTAATTACCTGCGGTCTATAAAAGCAGCAGCTTGGCTCCCATTTTCACCCCACCAAAAAATTCTTTTCTTCTCTCTTTGTGTTTTTTGCTTTTCTTCTTCAAAAATTCCCGCTTTCGAGCTATTTTTCGTCAATGGTTTCTTTCATCTTGTTCCCTTTTCTACCCCTTCTTTTCAGATTTTAGGGGATTTCCATGTGGTTCAAGCTTTATAATATCCGTTTGGATCTGCCAGCTATTCAAGTGACTACTCCGAACATGCTCATTGGTGGTCAGCAAGTGGAATTGTCCGAGGTTCCTATAGATGCTTTATATAGGCTCCCGCTAAATTGGATGTATCACGGGATTCGTATGGGGAATTTTATTCCGCTTGCCTTGAAGCCTTCCAATCATCTTTCTCAGATTCTGGTAAGCCTTACCGCTGCTTTTATTTTGCGCAATGACTTATCCATTTTATTGCTTGTTTATTTTATGCAATGATTTATTTAATGCAATGATTTTTGGATAATCGTGTGAGTCATCGAGAACTGGTGTGTCATATGTGTGCATGCATTGAATTAGGTAACCAAGCATGGGGGCGCTAGCATTGCGCACTTTCATAAGTGGTACAAGGTGCTATCTCCCGGCACTAAGGCCATTGTCGATGAGACGTCTTTGGGGAGGATGGTGAGAAATTGCAGGTACTCAAGATCCCGCAAGTATCCGTATATCCCAACCAGTACTTCTACCTACATCCTGAGCAAGTGGTCCGACACTACCCATACTTTCCACTTCCATTTTAGGAAATATACCATCACTCTATTAGATTACTGTGCCATCACAAGTCTCCCTTTCCTCGGTAATGTGATCCACTTCAACACTTGTTTTACTTACCACAACTTTAATATGGAGACCATTGAGGCTTTGATTAGCTATTCTGGGGACAAGCCTGGGCGAATTTCTTATGAGAAACTCATGACCTTTTAAACCACTAGCGATAGGTGGCACTTGACTTCTGCCTGTGAGGCTAGAGCTTTTATGGCCGCTACTCTGTCATGGCTATATTTTCCTATTGGGGGTTTGATCGTGAACCTCTACATCCTGCTGACTTTGATTGACCCATCTCATTTTGATGAGTACGCTTAGGGTCGCGCCGTATTGGGTCATCTATATTGGGCCCTCGATCAGTGTGCAAGGAACAAGATTGACAAGTTCAAATCTTGCCTCCAGATTGTCTATGTAAGGACTTAGCTCTTTTATTCTTTATGAGTAATCTTGGTTTGTCTTTTAGCGCTCTAATTTCTTTTGTCTTCTCATAGATTTGGTTTTTTAAGAACGTAGCTACCTGTTTTGTCCTCGGCTGCCGCATTACTGGTATGGTTGGGAAATGGAGTCTTGATCTATGCTTTTTTCTCACCTTTGTAATCTATCCTCGGAGAGGGTATACTCCCTAACACCTGGATTTGCTTTGATTAGTATATCAGTTACAATCACTGTATCGTTGTTTGATCTTTTCTTTCTTGCAGATTAAGATGCAGCGGTGGAGTCATGCTCTTCACTAACAAGAGGTCATGAGGCCAGCTAGGGAATTTGTGAACACCCGACTAATTATAGAGACTCCATTTTCTTTGGAGTAGTATTTGGGAGAGCGCATCTAGGGTTGGCATCTTCCTCCTAGGTAACATTCCATCCCTCCTGAGGTACCTTGGTGGATTTTCTGGCCTCATAGCTCTCCAGGCTTTGCACGATTGGCCTCTGGCAATTTACCCAATGCCTTCCTAAAGTGGGTTGGGGGGTATGAGGAGTTTTGCTATTTGCAGCTGCTTAGATGGCCGTAGACGGATCCCATTCCTGTCGAGCCTGAGCCAAACATTCATAACCCTTCTTAAGGTGATGATTCTTTGACTTCTGCCCCTGGCGATGAGGCTAGATTGGGATCATCTGAGACTGTCCAGATGATGGTACCTCCTTTTCATCAACTCGAATTTCTTTTTTTTTTTATTATTGCGCTAATTTTGCTTTGTCATCTTTGTAGGATCACCAAGGTAGGAAGAGACCTGCGACTACTTCTGCTTATGTGGGTAGCTCTTCGGCGTCATTTGTCCCAGTTTAGGGTCTGGCGATAGTAGAGGGGCATAGTATTAGCCACCCATGTCTCTAATGTACCGTCCCAACTTGAGTACCTATACGCCGATAATTCTACCTTATTTAGCTCCCGAGCATCTAGTGGCCATCCATCTGGCTGATACCACTCATGTGAGCTTCCTCTACCTGTTCTTCTATTTTTCATTAGATTTTGATAGCTCTGACTAGTTCCTAATCTTTCGTCCGTACAAGTGCCCGTTGCTAATAGCATTTTCGATCGGGGATATATTCAAGCGCAACAGCGGTTCATGATGAACCAAAACTCCAATTTGGAGGTATGTTCTTTTATTACTTTAATGATGATGCATGGCATGTTATGAAATGCATATGAATGATCTATGTTAAAATGTTGTAGCTAGAGATACGACGGCTCTGAGGTCTATTAGGGATGCTTCAAGTGGATGACCCGCGACAGCAACCATAATAGGGACAAGGCAATCATTCTAGATTCTTTTCTCAGAGCGGTTATCCTCCTCCTCCATCATCCTTTGATCCTAGCCTCCCGAGTTCCAGCGGGCAATAGATAGGCTTTTCTTCTTTTATTGTTTGCTTTTCTTTGGGCCACTTACAACACCTTTCTTGTTTGAACACATTTTTATATATAAAAGAATTTTTCATTATTCCATCACTTTGTGCTTTCTTCTGTCGCTGGTCAAGTTTATCGGGGTAATATGCCAGATATTGGCAGATTGCCCCATAAACTACGTATAACAAACTGCTACTCTTATGAAATTTTGCCATGGAGGACTATATCTGTTTCTGTGTAGATTTGAATGTTTATCTGAAGAATTTTAACAGCTTGGATCACCTCGGGGTTTGAAGTCTGGTTCATATAAAGGAATATTATCGCATTTTTGTCAAGGATAGCATGATTCAAGCTGCTGTCAGCTTTTGGGACCGTATTGACAACGTGTTTCGGTTTGGAGATCATGAGTTGTGTCCCTTGTATGAGGAATTCTGTCGGCTCCTGAGAAATTTAGCTGACATGCCCCCAATCATTCCAAAACACCGTCTTGAGTTCTTCGATCTGTTGATGAACCATTTTTAGCTACAATGATTCGATAGGCATCGATTGATTTGTGATGAGGGCTTGAGGTTAGATGTTGCTTTTGACACAGTTAGGGGCCTTCCTCCTAATGATGCAAGTTGGCTTCCGCTCATTTATTTACTTCTGTTAGGGGTCTTCCTTTACGAGGTTCCACTATAGTTTGCAGCTTTGCCTTCCTAACTATCATTGTTCATATGCTAGAGCGGAAATCTCCCATTGCGGTAGTTTAGCTGAGACACTGATCTTTGTGCACTCCTTCCAAAATGGGACTGAAGGTACTACCAAGGGCAGCAGGCTTCTCCTTCAGGTAAATTTTATTTGAGCCTTTCTTTTTGCATGAATTACCCTTTTGGGTTTACGATTCATCAAGCTTGCCTTAATTTTTGCCTGGATAGCATTTTTAGGTTTTTAATCCAGTAGGCTATCTTCTTTTTTTTTTCTTTTTCTCTTCTTTTTTTATTATTATTTTCTTTTGATTTTTGTGTTTTTGCTTATAGCTTTGGCTTTGGGACAAGCTTTCTGTGTTATCTATTCCTACAAGCATGGATTATCACCTGAAGGCCTATTGGGCGCTAGGCTCCATGGTTTGCATCAGCAATCATCCTCATAGAGATTTGACTGTTGAGGAGTGGGTTGATTTTATGGGTAGCGAAGCTGCTGAGGATATTCATTGCGTTTGCCCTTAGTGGGATATCACTTATGTGACTACCGACGTGGCTAGAGGTAGCGTGGTCCTCATCGACCTTTCTAGGATCATTACCTACACTCCGGGTCACTTGTGTAAGTAGTATGACCATTCTTAGGGGTTCCCTACATCCTTGAGTACCCTGATTGGCCTAGAGCTTTCCAATACTCGGGTCTATTGTCATGATGTGAGATCGGCCATCCATTCTCGGGTGGAGATGAACTACTCCGTCCCTTTTGACCTCCATCCTTCCGAGGTTTATCTCATCTGGGTTGTGAGTACTTGTAGGCCTCTTACCCTTAGAGTGAGGATCATTGAGATTCAAAGACTCCGTAGTTTCTTTGGGGGTCCTTGAGCTTGTGTATCTTTCGTTCTTGTGAAAAATAAAGGCTTTAGGCCTTGTTGTTTGCCTTTATCATTTCCAATTTTTGTTTATGATGTACTTTTATATGTAATGAAGATGAAATGATGGTATTTGAATGCGTGTTTCATTTAACAATTCACAGTTTCCATTTAATGTACTTATTTAGTATTTTTAACATGAACATGTTACCACAAGAGACATCACTTAGACAGGAAGGGTAAATGGTATTTATTCCCAAGAAATGCCCATCGATGCCTAAGGTTTCGAATGGATTTCACCAAAGGCTTCACTCTTTTATTTGGGGTCTTTATTTTTGCCCAAGATCACTCACTAGTCCTTGATAGACCTTTACATTATTATTATGTGTTTTTGTTACACGAGATAGCGCTTTAGCTTGTTGCGGTTTACTAGATTCACGAACTCGTTGGCATCTAGGTCTGAGAATTTCACTGCCCCATTACTGAGAGTCTTTCTTACCACATATGGACCTTCCTATTTTGGCTGGAACTTCCCTCAAGCATCTGTGTACATTTTATGAGATTGCTTTAAGACTAGATCACCCATTCTTAGAGGTCGGTCTTGCCCCTTGATTTTTCGATTGTAAGCCTTGGCCATGAACTGACGCTGTTGGTACAATTGTAGATTTTCTAATGTGGTTAATTGCCTTTCATTGATCAAAGTCAGTTCCTCGTGTCTTGCTCTTGTCCATTCATCTTCGGGAAGTCTGGCTTCAAGAGTTATGCGAAAAGATTTGATTTCTATTTCAACAGGAATACTACCTCCATCACATAAACGAGAGAAAAAGGTGTTTGACTTGTAGGGGTTCTGATACTAGTTCTGTATCCCCATAAGGCATATGGTAAATGATCGTCCAATCTCAGTAGTTGGAGATCATCTTGGAAAGGATTTTCTTGACTGCCTTATTAGCTCCTTTTATAGCTCGTTGGCTTGAGGGCGGTAGGGTGAAGAGCGATGGTGCTCGATCCTATGTCTCTTGATAAGGTCGACTGTTTCCCCTTGGAACTGGACGTTGTTATCACTCACTGTATGATGAGGAATGCTGTATCTGGTGAAGATATGTTGCTAAATAAATTAGGCCATCTTCTTAGCCATGATGCTCTTATATGATTCTGCTTCAACCGATTTGGAAAAGTAATCAACGGCCACTATAATGAAGTTATGGCCATTAGTCAAAGAGGGTCTTATTTTGTCGATGACATTGACTCCCCAGGTTGAGAATGGCCAAGGCGTTGTCAAGCTTTGCAATGTTATCGGGGGTAAGTGGCTCACATTCCTGTATATCAAACAAGCATGGCAAGTCTTCGCTTCTTGAATACAATCAGCTAGTATGTTTAACCAACAGTATCCCATTCTTTAGAATTTCTTTGCCATCATGACATTGTTCATGTGTGGACCACAGTCTCCTGAATGTACCTTTTTCATTTCCCTTTCAACTTCCTATTGCGCTAGACACTTTAATAGTAAACCATTATAGGACCTCTTGAATAGATCTCCATTAATCAGGCAGAATTGTACAACAAGCTTTCTCAGTGTATTTCTATCGAAATCCGTAGCCTTAGCCAGAAATTCACCATTATCGAGGAACTTGACAATGTCAGCGTACTAGGGTTCTTTCTTACTTATGGCATCATCTATTATGTGGAAGTAACATGGAGATCGAGTTGTCTCCATAATAAAAGGCTTGATTGGCTGCTTTAGGGCCCTTCCCACATGGAGGCTAAAGTGGCCAATGCATCCGCCATTTGATTCTCCTCGTGAGGCATGTGATGAAATTTGCATTCACTGAACATGTGGACTTTCTCTATACAGCATCTAGGTAAGGTCTGAGAGATTCCTCCTTTAGTTCCCAGTCACCAGTGATGTGCTTGACGACCAAAGCTGAATCGCCGATGATTTTTACCTTGTCCGCTTTGAGAGTAATTAGGGCAGACATTCCAAATAAACAAGCTTCATACTCTACCCTATTATTTATGGTGAGAAATTCCAATCACTTTGATAGAGGTATGAGCGCCTCATCTGGCATTATGATGATGAGACCCAAACCAGCCCCTCGCTTATTAACGGTGCCGTCGAAGAACGTGGTCCATTTTCTGGGATTTTGCGAAGTGGTTGCAAAACATTCATCAGGAAGGTCTAGGTTTTCCTACTCTCCTTCCTCGAGTGGCTGATTTGCTAAGAATTCGGCCACTGCCCTACCCTTAATGGTCTTTTTTGTTATGTACTCGATATCGAATTTTAACAGCAATAAGAGCCACCTGGCCAGTTTTCCTGTTATCGAGGGAGCCTGGCACAAATACTTCATTGGATCCACTTTTACGACTGCTTGGATTCTATATGATTAGAAGTAATGCCTGAGCTTATTAGTAAGCCAGACCATGGCGGAACAAGTTTTCTCCATGATGGTGTATTTCGCTTCATATTCTAGCAATTTCTTGTTGAGGTGATAAACTGCGTGTTACTTTCTATCTTCGTGTTCCTGAACCAACATAGCCTCCACAGATATCTCTTCTATTGCTAAGTAGAGAATGAGTGACTTTCCGAGAATTAGCGGCTTTAACACTAGAGGGTTCATTAGGTAAGCTTTAATTCTGTCAAAGGCTTGCTGACATTGGTCATTCTATTCTGTTGGCTATTACTTCCTCAAGAGTTTGAAGATAGGCTTGCATGTGGTGATCAACCGTGCTATAAAGCGACTGACGTACTGTATGGACCCTAAGAAACTTCTCACTTCTTTCTTGGTTTTTGTACAGGCATTTCCCTAATGGCATTAGCTTTATCGGGATCCATCTCTATACCTCTCTTGCTAACCATGTGCCCCAATTACTTGCTTGATAAGATGCCGAATATACATTTCTTCGGGATGAGACAAAGATTGTATTTCTCTATCCTTGTAAGGAATCACTCTAACACTGTTAGGTGCTCTTCTGGTGTGGCAGATTTTACAAGCATGTCATCGATATAGACCTTAACTTCTTTGTGGATCAAGTCATGTAACAATGTTGTGACTACTCATTGGTAGGTTGCCCCTGTGTTTTTGAGTCCGAAAGGCATCACCCTAAAACAGTAGGTCCCCCATTCTGAGATGAATGCAGTTTTGAACTTCTCTATTATGTTCATGAGGATCTGGTGATATCCCGAGAATCCATCCATAAAGGAATATGTGTCGGCTCTTGCTGCACTATCTACTAGAACATCGATGTATGGTAGTAGGAAATCGTCCTAAGGGGTGGCCTTATTCAAGTCCCTGAAGTCAACGGAAACTCGGATGTCACCATTCTTCTTGGGTATAGGAACTACATTCTATAACCAAGTGGGGTATTCAACAACCTCAATGAAATTAGCCTTGATCTGTTTAGCCACTTCTTCTTTGACGTTTTAGGCCCATTCTAGGCGCATTCTTCTCATATTTTGCTTCACTAGCGGGGTTAGGGTTAGGGTCTGGCTCTATAGCGGATGATTCTCCTATAGCAGCGGGGTTCAATAGGATGTCCTCGTCATCTTCCTCTTGCACCTATGGCTTGCCTTTCAATGTTGTCACTATATCTATGGTGGTTTGGCTTAAGCCACCTCCCTTGACTTTTACTTCCTCCACTATTTTGAGCTGCACTTGAAGGTGTTTGGCCAAGGCGTCGAGGATCTCCTCCTCTTTACTTAGATTTTTGACCTTCTTTAGGTGTACCTATTCGTTAAACTAGATCTATTCTAGGATTGCCCCTATATCTGGCTGATAACCTGCTCCTTTCAATATGTAGGTTATGGAGCTTCCACCTTGATTGCTATAGTTAACTATGTTTGAGAAAATCTTGAATCCTAGAACCGTCTTTCCTTGGTGAGTAATAGGATTGGGTGCCCCATTGTAGGGCTGTTGTGACTTCCTTTGAAAGATCATCTTGTGGGAAATTCTTTTAAGGCCTGTGTAACTTACTCCTGTGAGCTTCCACTCTCCTGCCCCTATATTGAAGGTCGGCATTCCCTGTTCATAAGCACCTAGTCCCTTGCAAAGAGTGTGGTGCTTTTGCATGTATCCTTGAATCCATGGGCCGCTATGCACCTCTGGTTGCTTGTCTGACTCCTTCCCGATCATGGCTTTGGTAAATCCTTTCATATGGCTTTCTTCCATTATTTGTGCTACCACCACTGATGCCTCATCAGCATCTAAAGTGACAATCTTTCCATGGAATAAGATTTTGACTCTCTAGTGAAGAGTGGATGAAACCCCTCTTAGGGCATGGAACCATCACCGCCTAAGTAGCATAGAGAATGCCATTGGGATGTCTATCACTGTGAAAAGTACTACAGATGAGATTTTATTGATGGTAAATTTGGCTTAGAACGTGCCGATGACGGTCCTCTTGGTGTTGTCGTAGGCCTTGATAACTATTGTGGATCTCTTCAAGTCCCTTTTAGTTAGTCCTAGGATTGGTAGAATATCATTAGGACAGACATTTAGTGATGAACCATCATCGACCATTATATAGGGTATGATGCACCCGAATATGCTAGCCTTCAAGTAGAGAGCCTTATTATGGCTAATGCCTTTGTCGGGTAGATCCAAGCTTGAGAAGATGATGTCAGGCATAACCATGCTAGTCTCATTGTTAAGTAGTGTGTAGACCTATTCTGCTGATGCCAGGGCAAAAGTTTTGATTTCCATCAGCTTTCTGACAATAGCAAGCCTGTGATCTTGAGAACCAAGGAGGAGGTCCCAGATACTCATCTTGGTAGTGGTAGCCTTCAATTGATCCATAATCGGGCTCTCTATCTGTTCTAAAGGCTTAACAAAAGTAGTAGGTGCTGAAGGCTCAGCTCTTGGAAAGGTTGGGGTTATTGACCTAGTGATTTCCCTCCTCTAATGATAGGGTTGACAAACTAGGTTGGAGATTTTATTGTTTCGAAGAGCTCAAATTCATCAAAGTCTTCATCAAGCGGTATCTCTCCCAAGTTGATTGGTTTGTTTGCAAAAAGATGGTGTTTTGATGGTGAAGGGCCATTGCATGAAGGGAACCTTTTTCAGGCTGTTTTCCTAGAATAATGGGGTTCTCCTATAGGAATTGGCATAGGATAGGATTGGATTCCTATCTGATCATACGGATGGACGAGGAGGCTTCGTCCATTTGTTCCCCTTCATCAAGAATATATGGCGAATCGTCTTAGGCGATTTGCTTGTCATTATATTTATTCATGTACTATAGGAATTCTCTGGCTGACCTATTGTGGTTAGACAGATAGCATCGGTTGCTTCCCATTCACAATATTGTAAAGGATTCCTGTGCCTGTCTAACTCAGGGGTTGAGTTTTCTAGTGGGTCTACCTATGTGAAGTAGTCAATGAATTTCTTAGCCAAAATATTCTAAAATGATTTTTGGTCAAATGTCAGCCCTTCATACCAAACGATTGCCTTCTCTTGGAGAGTCCAGCGGAACCTTTTGGGCCAATGGGCATAGTGAATGTACCCCGCCGTTCATCATTTGCACAAATTCATAGATGTGAGGGTGTGGCCTTGTATTTCAGTCTTAAAATATGGGGTAAACTTCCCTCAAGTCCAAACTTCAGATCCGTTGACTAGCTCAGGCTAACTCATTTTCAGTGTGGATTCTCCCCATGATGTACTCCCAAGAGGATTCTTGCCCATTCTCTCAAATCATATTAATGATATGTTCGCTTACTGAGTTGAAGTCCATAAAGTCTCCAGAATCGTCACTTGCTGTAGACTATAAGGTACCCGGGGAGTCATGCTCTAAAGATGAGGCATAGCTCTGAGCACCATCATAATCGACCATCATACCATTGGGGAAGGGAGCCTCGTACTTAAAATCTCCCAGTACGTGATTTAGCTCATCGCCTGAAAAGGTTTCTGATTCATAACCCAAGTTATCCACCTCACTTTCATCTTCGTGATCCAATTCGCTAGAGTCCACAAATTCTTCTACTTCTTCATCTGAATCCTCAAAAGGATATGGCTCAAAGCCCAGTGTGGTGCATGTTGAGTTGGGATATCATTGTCAGAATCTTCCTCTGGATCCTCCTTAGGGTCTTCTTCTAGATATTCTTCAGGATGTTCCTCAGGAACCTCCTCAGGATCTTCCTCAAGATCTTCTTCTGGATATTCCTTGGAATCTTCCTCAAGATCTTCCTCACAATTATTCCAGCCTTGACTCCTATAATGGCTATATGAAATTCAGACAGCATGGCTCATATACTGGCAAATGTTTCCTCCATATGGGTACTGTATATCGTAGTGTCGACATGGATTCCTTCTAATGATTCTTATGTACCCTCATCTAGATTTAGGCTAAGATACTTCTGCTGGTCTTCGTGGCTATTCGATGCCTGCTTAGGATCATACAACTTCTGGGTTTCTAGACGTGTTGCTCCAGAGGAGCTCCCAAATTAGAACAAACTTGTTCTGACGTAGTCCGGGCTCATGTAATTTAGGGGAGTGTACATAGGAAGTTATGGAGGAGGGATATGACCTATGGTGCCAACCACTAGCAGAGTGCTTCTGGGTACAGTTGAGATGCCCTAAAATAGTGGAGGAAAGATCTCTCCATAAAGTACCAATTCCAACATCCTTTGAGTGGCAACATATTGTACCACTCCATGGCTGGGCCTTCTAAGAATCTAGGGAATTGAGGTGCAAAACCCATTATAGCTATTCCTTATTCATGCATAAATCAGAGGAATTCTTCTATGTGTTCATTCGGGTTAGAGTCTTCTCGGTATATGAGGTATGGTGGCACTTGGTATTGATCTAGCCCTTCTCTCCTCATTCTCAAGTCACAATGGTCAACTATTTAGATGATATCCATGTTATCAAAGATCATATTGTTCCCCCATCCTGGGTTATATCAAAAGTTATCTGTTACGTCGATATCGTATTCGTCAGCTTCTACATGAATACCGATGGCATTCACCGTAGCTTGAAAGTTTGGCAGAGCATTAGTCTGAGTACTTGGTTTCTTCTCAGGCTCTTTCATTTTCCCATCGACTATCATTTAATGTAGATCTTTTAATAGGTGGGCGAATTTGTTAGTGCGATGCCCCTTGGTTACATGATAAGCACAGAAGTTGTGTCTGCCGCAACAGGCAGAGCGAATGGTTTGATGCTCTGTAGTTGGTCAGACTTCCTCAGTTTGGTGAATATTTATGACAATGATTCTACCTATGGGGAGATAGATTGGTAAGTCTACGTTTGAGTGGCTACTATAATTTTGGCTGGAGCCTTTAGGGACTCAGAACTTCCCTGCTTGGCAGATCCGCCCTTTTCCCAGTATCGAGGTTTAGTAAAAGTCTGATATTCTTGCTTCTTTGTTTGATCTTCTTTCGCATACTTTTCAAGTCTTTTGGCATAGTCTACTACATCGTTGAAGGTGTCGAATCTTTTCATTTTCATTTCATCCCAATATTTCGGGCTAGAGCCTTCAACAAGCTTCACTATCAGGGTGTCTTTGTTAGGTGCCCCAGTCACAAGTACATGAACAACCATCCACCTTAGGTGGAATTCTTTGAAGGACTCATTCGGCCATTGCTTGATCCTTTCAAGGTCTTGCAGAGTGGTCTTGACCTTCAGATTGAAGGCATAATTCTTTAGGAATGCCGAACATAGCTTTCTCCAATTAGATTTCACATCTGTTGGCATCCTCATGTACAATTTAGAGGTTGCTCCTTATAGAGTATCTTGGAAAAGATTGACTATATGAATGTTAAGGATGTTTATGATTGTCATAATCTGTAGATAACCCTCCATATATGCATGAGGGGGTCCAGTACCAGCCTATGGGGCTATATACGGCATCACAAAGTTAGCCCGAAGGGCATCTGGCTCCTTTGGCAAGAACTGGTCAATATCTACATACTATTCAATGGAGGGAGCAACAAATTTGTCTTTAGCCGGGGATAGCTTCTCTATATCTGCCATCTTTGCCTTTAGTGCCTCTATTTTGGCCTCTTGCTGTTGGGTTTTCTCAGCATTAGCAGCACTTAGTCTTTCCCAAACATCACAAAATTTTGGAGCATCAAGAATTTTTCTAAGGGATTGTCCAACTGCATCATCATCCACCATTGTGGTTTTAGGTTCTAGATCAGAGAAAAATCCGGTCAAAGATTCGATTAGTGGTGGTGGTGTGGCTTTTGGACTTCCCGTCATGCCCTTTAGCCTCCTTCTCTCTTACTTCCAGCCTAAAAAAGCAAGAGATTAACTGTTAGTAAGTGCATCGGAGGTGGCTCCAAGCTTGATTTACCTCAGGTTGTCGGGATGTATGAATGGATAAATGAATGAGTGAGCGAATGAATAAGTACATATGTACAAATATTAAGGGAGTTGGTAATATGCCAATTGTTCGAGGAGAAATTGGCAAGGGTAGTTGGTGACATTCGTGGAACATTACAAATACCCAGTCCAAAGACCAAGGGTTTGAGTCAGATTAGACTCGATAGCCTAGGGGCGAGTTGACTCGCTGGTCAAAGGTGAGTTGACTCATTGGTCCAAGGGTGAGATGACTCTATGGTCACTCGAAAGGTTTTGATTATTGGTCGAAGGGTGAGCTGACTCTCTGGTCACTCAAAAGGTTTTGACTCATTGGTTCAAGGGTGATCTGACTCGCTGGTTAGTTAAAAGGTTCGAGTCATTAGTCCAAGGGTAAGCTGACTCTCTGGTCACTCGAAAGTTTTTGACTCCTTGGTCCAAGGGTGAGCTGACTCGCTGGTCACTCGAAAGGTTTGCCTCATTGGTCTAAGGGTGAGCTGACTCTCTGGTCACGAGAAAGGTTTTGACTCATTTGTCAAAGGGTGAGCTGACTCAATGGTCACTCAAAAAGTTTGACTCATTTTGACTTATGGGTTGAGCCTAGGTGGGCTTACTATTCTTGATTATTTTGGCTCATGGACTGAGCCTAGGTGGACTCACTGGTCTCGATTTATTTCGGCTCATGGGCTGAGCCTAGGTGAACTCACTAGTCCCAGTTTATTTCTAGGTTCTTATAACCAAGAAAATGAAATCGCATGGCACACATTAATGTCATGGCCGTACAAAGATGTGGTTAGTTTTCACACAATCATGATGTTTATAATGTCCATTTTAGTTTATTTATATTTAATAAACCTGCACATGTAGCAAATAGTTAGATCGGGCCTACTGCCCTTTTAACTCCACTTGGTTACTTTGCTTTACAGTCAGCGAGGAACTTAGTAGAGTCTGCTAGCGTGCACTCAAGGTTTTTCAGGTAAACCTATAGGGAAGTGTTTATGGTTCATCTATATGCGGGTTTCGGTCTCAGGATCGGGTGCTATAGGGTACCCTGCGCCTCTCTATATCGAGTCCCAGTGGCCTAAGCGAACCAATGGAAACTTTTCCACATATAATATATGCAGGTAGTTTTGCCCTTAAGCGAGCAAGGTCCTCGTACGTTATGCAAGGGGTGTGATTGGATCCATACCCCTCAAGTCCTAAGCGAACTTAGAGATACTTCACCAAAAGACACCTAAATTGGTTTAAGGTTGAAGAATGCAGATGCTATGCAATCCTAAAAATTTGTGTGATGTAGTAGTTATCACAAATTCCTTACTTCCAAAATTTAATCTGAACAACATTTTAATTACCATGTCAAAAAAGAATTTTTACACAAATTGGGTTTTTATAAAAATAATTGATCCCCAGCGGAGTCGCCCCTCTGAGCGGGCGATTGTTTTACGGGTCTGATTGTGCTCGCGGTGTGCGGTGCGAGGGGTGCAATTTCGATTTGGTGCAGTTTGAGGAAACCGCTGTGTTTGTTTAAATGTTGTGGCTTTATAAGCCAAAAATGTGGTTGTATTGAGAAATATATTTACACATTTTATTAGGAAAAGATATTTTTAAAATAAAGCATTTTTACTTTATTTAAAAATAAAATAGAGTTGCCACCCAGTTCAGCTCCATCGGGAATTGTGGTATACTGATCCAAAATAGGACTTTTATACCGAAAGAAAATGAGATTCTGATTTCGGACATAATAATTACTCATGTTGTTCAAATTGTTTGGGTAAATTTTGGAATTTGTGGTAATTTCTGCATTAAAATGGCGTTATTCAAGAAATAAATTCGAGAAATAAAATGGGCATTATAACGGCTTATAAATAGATATTTTCTACCGAGACTTCGGCAGAGTAACAACAGTGCTTGAGCTTTGGCCCAAAAACTTGGATAGAGATTCCTCTTGTTCTGGATGTTTCATCCGTACCTGCGAGCTTATTTACTCATATTATAGTTTAAGTGGTTCCAATGGCTCACTTAACCAGAGAGATGAAATGCAATGTACAGTAATAGAATAGTGAAAATGAATTTTAATGAATTTGAAAGTTGGGCTTAGAGCCAATTACCCTCAGTTTAACTTTTTGTCTGTCCAGGATGACTTGAGAGCCGGTGCGGGGCCGAAGTTGTAAGGGATTGTGATTTTAGCGTAAAATAGGTTTAACCCAAGTTATGGCTATAATCTTGGATTATTCCTTAGAGGAATGCGGGATTTTGAGAGAAATTGAGTCGTTCGTAGATCGAAGATCACTGTAGGATCTTGATCTAAAAAGACAGCAAATCGAGTTTGTACCTAGTGTAAGTGATCAAGCTCAAAATTGGAAGTGTTTTGGCAGAGTTTCGGGGCTTTTACGACTCCCGAAACTAAAAAAGGACACAAAGTTAATTTTGGAAATTCTGAAAAATTTTCGTCTCTTCCGAAATGAGGGGGGTGGCCCCGTATTTGTAATAGGGAGGTAATTAGTCGGCTGGCTAATTACATATCTGACAAGATTTTACATCAGATCCCGTAAAATCTTGCTAGATCTCGGTAAGATTTGAATTTTTTACTGTTTGACCAAATTTTGACTTATGTTTGACCAAATTTTGACTTATTGATTTTTCAGCAGAAAATGCTAAACCGGAGCTTCCCAGGAATGTGGATTTGTGAATTTTGGATTTTGGATGACAATTCGGTCCCATTGGCCCCTTTGTCTGATCACTGAACGAGAAATAGGCATTATTCTTCATCGGGCTAGAATGGAACTATGGTAACACCGGCAATGTAGTAGAGAGATTTCTTTTAAGATGAAAAGATCAGATAAACCCTAAAAACCCGATTTGCGATGGAAGGATTAGTTTTGAATCTTCAATGAAACAAAACGACGTCGTTTTGCTATTACTTTTTAATCACAACAAAACGACATCGTTTGGCCCTAAAACCAAAACAAAAAAATAATAAAAAAGGAACCTATATCATCATCTTCAACCTTTCAATTTGGGGGGTCAAAATTAAAGTTCCAAAACCAGAACTCTGCACAAGGGGAAAATTGACCGGGGGTTTTTCAACTTTTGCCGGCATCGGAGGGTCAATTGCCACTCCAAGACACCCCCTTGCCGCTGCCCCTATGAATATCTACAATACATTAATCTTGACTATTTAAATTTAATGAACAGATGAGATTATCTAATCATACAATTTTACCAAAAGAATCTATCTCCGTAGCACTCCAAAATACTAATGATTTAATATGCTTTGCATAAGAGGAAACCAGAAGATGGGATGAGGGATCCATAGATTATGAGGCATATCCAGTTAGTGATGGCTCACAGAAAGGCGAATTTCTAATAGGTAATGCCTTTGTTGAAAAAAAATGGTGTTAAAGACAATTTATGGGGAACTGGTATTTGAATTACTCTATTTTTAATAGATTGTATATGTTTCATTAATTGTAAATGATAATAAATGTTATCTTTTGGCAGAAGAGACTCATATACTCCGTACCTTGTAAAAAAACTAATTGCCATATTGTACCTTTTAAAGTCTCTAACATGAAAATTTTACATGGATTCCGACATTCCACGATGGAAAATATTAGATTATTTTTATAATCTAATGTGATCGACATACATAAATATATAAATCTGATTAAGCATATATGCTAGTGTCGCATGATGTTGCTAACTTAAGGTTGTTTAAATCGGTAAGGGTTGGTGACCCTTTTCCCGCTATCAAATAAGACAATATAATATGTTGGTTTTATCTTTTCGTTAAGAAAAATAAAAGTAAGAGATTTTTTGTTTTAATTAACATTAAAGTATATGGAGTAACTAATAGTTCTGTTTTAATTTTAAATAACATTAATATTGTTGGTTCCTGTAAGGGGTGATACAGGAACCAGAGGGGGAGAGATTGACTCATTTTTGAATATAGATACGAAATAATAAAATTTTTGTTCAATTGATTTGATTTCAGTGTTGACACAAGTTTATTGATGAATAATGGTATTTGTTGTATGTCTTGGTTAGCAGAATATGACTAATGTAAATAGCTCAAACTAAATAAGTGTAAGGTAAAGAAAATCAAACACAAGGTTTTTATACTATTTCGGCCCTACCTACATCCATTCTATAGATTTTCCTCCTCCGAGCTTAAATTCACTATATCAAACTCCTTCAGAGGCGGAGAAGCCTTTACAATGGAATTTTGCACATACGGAGTACACCACTCTTGTTGCTTCTGATTCCTTAATCTAAGAGTACGCTCCTCTTAGATTCTTCTACCTCACCAACTTCGCCAAGTTGTGAGCAGGGTTGATGACCTTATCACTCTTGCCTAGTCTGTTATGACTCAGAAGCCTTGTCAAGTCCCCCTTGCCTAGCTTCTAATCACCTTCTTCTTCAGTGGATTGATTGATGAATTTGTTCTCTTGTACTTTGTTATGAAGTGGCGCTTATAACAGATTTGAAATGAGTTGTTCTAATTGAGCTTTTGAATTATAAATAGATATGATAGTGAATTTTTTTGCTATTAAGGATTTGCACTATTATGTTATGATGTATGCACTTGTGAAGTTGCTCGACACCTTGATTGTTATGGATAGATGTATATTTATACTCTCTTACTATAGTTGACTGTTTATGCATGCCTTGATGAGAGAGAGTATTTGACCATTGTAACAAGATAAATGCATTCGTCAGAACGGTTATCTCCTAAGGCTCCTTCAAGTCATTCTCTCTAAACGGCTTCTTCCTTCTTGACCATTGGATTTATAATTGGACTGAGATCAATCCTTTTGTTAAATAAGTCTAAACTTGGTGAGCTCTATTCGAACACTGACTTCTGCCATTTTTACCATTTTTATGCTTCCATCTTTCCATGTGTCAGAAATTAGATGGTAGAAAGTAGCTTTTTGTTCTTGCTAGTCAACTCACTTTTAAGAGATATCTTATCTCTTTTAGTGAAATCCAGATAGCTAGATTTGGGAAGATTAAAACTACATTTCTTTAAAAAGGTGGCTTAACATGAGTTGTCTAGGGATTATCAATTTCTTAGAGATATCAGATGCTTCTGAGAACATTGATGCCTGAATCCCTTTTGACCTTGAAGTAATGTTCCTCTGAGCATGTATTCTTCTTAGTTAACGTGAACAACTTCATATATGGTAGCTTGAGTTTTTGATGCCTGTGATTCTGAGGAATCTTTGGTGTTTCTAAGAATCATCTTTCTAGTGCCTTTCATATGACGTGATCTTTCTTTTGACAGATATCTTTTGGGAATGATGATTATCCTTGAATTGATTCTTGAAAGATCAAGTTGTGACATTCTTAACTCTGAGCTTGCCTTGTATCCTGTGAACTCTTAAATACATCTTTTTTAGTGAGTTTTGAGTTTTGATGGTTGATATAATGAATTACTCTTTTGAAGCTTCTGGTTCTGATGCACTCTTGTCTTAGCATGTGAGCACTTCGTCTTTTGTCCGTGATTAGTTATGTCTTCTGATGCATTTGCTTTTGATGGTTTCTTTGTGGAGTCTGTCTGATTAGAGAGCTTTGTGATCTTGGGAGATATTTTTCTTTAGTTCTGAGATGTGTAAGGATAGGATATCAACTTGTGTTGATTATCATTCATGATTTTGCAGTATTCTTCTTAGCTTGGTTTCCTTATGAGTGTAGACTTCTTTTTCCTTTGATTTTGAGCACAACTTGTATCTGGCTCTAGTTTGCTTTAACTCTTAGTTATTTTTCTTCTGCGCTTGATTCGAAAGTTTTTATCTTTTGTTATATTCAAACTCTTTTTGTTATCTTCAAAACATCTTGGATCTTCTTAGTTCTGATCTAGAACTATTCTTTCTAGGTTCTAAGGGGTTCTTGCTTTTGAACTAGATCCAAAAGATATATATGTTATTGTTAGGGAGTTTTAATTAACATTAATTATATTTTATACGAAGTTAATTAAAACTACAATTTCTTCTACTAATTAGCATTATAGCATACATTAACTGCAGTGAATTGAAACTGCTTCATCTTCTGCCTTCTCTATAAAAGAACATTACATAAAAATAATTAAATCACTACTTGTTCCATCCAAGTTATTGTCATCAAAGATAGTCGGGAATCAATTCACTTCTCTCAAACACTTCAACAATGGAACAAGGTACGCTTCCGCATCTATTTACAGTTTTCATCGATTGACTATTTGCAAGTCTTCCACTAAGTTTTGACCTAATATCGTTAATAGGATTCTTTCAACCGGTATCAGAGTCTCATTGCTATAGAATCAACCGATTGTTATTGAGTTTTATTTATGAATTCCAGTTTGATAAAATTACGGATTATGGGAAATTTTAGTTTTCTCCAAATTGAAATTATTCTAATGAAACTAAAACAATAAAAAATCACAGTTAACAAACTGAAATTAATAATTTTATTTGAACACTAGAATTGATTTATGTTTTTCCTTTTATAATTATATTTGTATTAGAATGTACTTGGTCAAATTCTGATGCAGTATGTTAGTTACCGTTTGAATTGTATAATTAAGAATTGGACAAATGAATAAAGATAAATTGGGTACTATTGTACTATTTTCTTTGGTTTTCAAATAATTAAGGAATGTATTATTTGTATGGATGACAGGCATTTAAATTATTGATATATTTGTTATTTCATTCTGATTACATACTTTTTAAGTAAAGTCTTATATACGTTTTTTTAGTTAAATTAGCCTATGACAATAGATGAACGATAAAATAAATAAATAAATAGAGTTTGGCCATTTTATATGGAAGGTGATGGTCCCAGGGGGTAATTTAGGAGATGGGGGTGATTGACTCCTTTTTGTAAAACAAAGAAAGCAAATAAAATTAATCTTATAATGCAAAGAGTGTAAAAGTAAAGGAATCAGAGTTAGAGATTTTTCACACAGCTGTTTATACAGGTTCGGACCCTGCCTACCTCTAGTCCTCAAAGCATTCGCTTCTATGCTTTAATCAGCTATTTCAAACTCATTCAAAGGTAGAGAATCCTTTACAATGGAATCTCTATAACCAAGAGTACCTTCCTCTTCCTATCTCTAATTCCCTAGTTAAAGAGTACGTTCCTCTTGAACTCTTCTAAGACATAACTTACACCAAGTTGTTCTCAGGGTTACAATCAAACCTCAATAATCCCCTTGTTTAGTCTATGATTGGATTTGAATGGATTTAGTAATCTTGTACCTTGAGTTATCAAGAATCACTACAATAGATTTGAAATGGTTGTTATAAGCTTCCTAGAATACAAACAGATATTTGATGGTTTTTTTCTTGAGAGTTCTTGTAGATGTGTAAAGAGATTTGCAATTGATTATGAAAGCTCAATAATTTTCTTCCCACTTATACAGGCCTTTATATAGACTATCCTAAAAAACTTCTCATTGTGACTCATCCTCAGAGCCATAGTCTTAGCCGTTGTATTCTAACAACTCTTTTTCTTTAAATCCATTGGATCTTTCATTAGACTCATCTTCTACCCTGTTTGAACTTTTAGTAGGAGTCAACTCTACCAACCTTCTACATTTGACCAGCTTTTGCACGAATTATACTTGGACAGCTATAATTGTGTTAGTCTATCCGGTAGCAAGAGTGGTCCTTCTTTCCTTATTGTCAACTCATATTTAGTAATTGGCAGATCATCTTTCCTTTTATGTCATAAAAAGTAGAGGCCTATTTTTAGCATTTGTCTTCACGTGAGTTTTTGTATTGGGATCTGAGTTTTTCCAGATGGAGATCCTTTCCTTCTCTAGTAAGCCTTAGAAGTTCTTCTGAGTTTATGTGCTTTTGATCTCACAGTCCTTCTTTGTCTTGCATTGCATGCTCTTATGAGCTTGATATGACTTTTGAGCTTAATTTCTTCTTTCGAGCACAACTTCTGATTGATTTTTAGTTATCTTCGAAACTTGGCTTTCGGGTTCTAAGCTTTAGCTTCTGAGACTCCTTTGCTTCTTTTGAGCTAAGTTCAACAATCTCCTCCATTTTGATGATAACAAAAATCTACAAGACGAAGGTTAGCTCCCCCATAATTCATGCTAGATTCTGAGTAATAAATTGTAGAATATGAATATTGTACTCAGAATCATAATTGAGATTTTTCACTCTTAATATTCAAGTGTTAACAATATGCTAACTTCCATGAAGCGTAGATAAAATTACATGAAGATTATAGCATAAATCATAAAGTGCTTTACAACAGATAGATATAGCTAATTAATCTATAACTAGCTATCACAATACTACCCATGCTTCTTTTCCTTTATTGCTTCCAATAGCTTTGATAGAGGAGTGCTGTCATCATCATCTTACCCTTTGGCTTTACTACTCTCCCGCATTTTGTTAGCTTTAGAAGGAGGATCAAGATCCATAGGCTCTGGTTGAAGCATCTGCATTTTCCAGGCCTTTTTATGGGAAGTGAGTGCAGGTTTCCCATGCTTTTGAGCTTTAGCATTCATCATGATGGTTTTCAAGGGTTGAGCAAAGGGCTCGATGACTTTCTCAAGCTCAGTAGTAGAAGTTTCTAGTTTATGCACCAAGGTTTTGATGAGTGGGAGGAATTTTGGATTAATGAACTCACATAATCCTTTCCAGAGAAGTGCGATTCCACATTGACCAATAGGAAGGTTATGGGCCAGAACATTAGCTATCTGTAGTAGAAAGGGCACTATCATTAAATCATGGACATTGAATGGGTCCGAGACAAGAATGAGGTTTTGGAGCTTAGACGGCAGATGTTCCAATTTCTTAGAGAGGCTTTGAGTGCTCTTCCTAAACTCATTTCAAACATATGATTCTAAGTCCTGGATAAGTTCAACTATTATTTCCACAGTTGATTTTATTACTTGGTCAACATCTATGAAGACCTCAGTAGAGTAATGGTCACTTATTTTTCCAACCTCAGTCTTCATTTCTTCTTGTAACTTATTTAGAGCATGTATAAGATTCTTGGTTGAGGTCTGATACTCGATCTAAAGAGCCTTGATACTCTCAGTGTTCTTCCTTCTCTCTTGTACTTTAGCACTGGCAGCTTGAGTAATTAAGGATGCTATCTTTTGAATCTCCCCCATACGTTTTGTTCTTAGGGAAGCAAGATTATTATCAGTTGAATCTTGAAGAGTTTTGAGCATATCCCCTTGCTGAGCAAACAAATTTTCAAGTTTCTCCTTGATTGTCTTCTAACATCCACCAAATGCCCTTCAATTTGAATCATATTGTCAGTGAGTTTCATCATCTGGGTGGCTATTTCTTTGTGCTCAACAACCCTATCATCTATTAAAGGCATGATGTTGTTCTTTAGGTCTATGACTATAACCAATGAGCTTAGAATGAGATGGGTTGATGCCTCAATTGCTACTGCTTGTGTTGTTAAGCTCATACAGTTTTAAGCCAGCTGAGTGGCTATAGGAGAGTTAGAAACCATAGAGATAGATGTCTCTAGTGTCCTCAACATTTTAATTATCTCTTACTGTTGATGGATAAATTGTTGTAGGAGTTCATAATTATCTTCCTTATGCTCAGAGGTCTGCTGTTGTTGTTCTTTGATGACCTGATTCTGAGTCTAACTTTGTTGAAAAAGATATCTTGATTGTGAGGAGTAGGTGTCTTCCTCAAAGTCAGGCTTAGTAGCTCCTAAGCTTGTCTCTGATGCCTTATCATCCTTTGAAGGCTTTTGCAATCCTTCTTCACTGGAGTTCATAAGGGCTTTTCTTACAGTCTCTTCATTCTTCTTAACTTGATTAATATTCTAAAAAGTTGACTGTATTTCTTTCCCTTCAACTTCCTTAGTTTGTGATTGCACACCTCTTAAGTTGTCTTGCTTTTCTACCTCATCAACAGGTAGCACTATTTATTCACGGGCATGATCAGCAATAGTTATCTCAGCCACTGTGGCTTCACTGACGTTGTTGGATTTTTCAGCCTTAGCTCCTACATGGGCTTCATTGACTTCATGCTTATTTATAGTAGTTGCATCACTAGATGTAAGAATATTGTGAGGTGACGAGGATATATGGATCTCCCTTGGTGCCTTGCAGTGGGGTCCACTGGGGTGGTTTGTTGATTTAGGTGTAATGAAACCATTTAGTTCATGTTTGCACATTTTAACCAATTTTTATGAATAAAAGAATCAAGACCCAAATCTTGATACAAATGATAGAGTCTCCACCCAAGTTGTCTACTTGGGAAAGAGTTTTGGTACGGTTCCCATTAGGCGGGAGACTCATACATTAGATTAGAGATTCAGGTATCAAATGAGTCACTAATTTCTTATTTAGTTAATTTAAAATTACATTCACTGCGTAAAATTGTTTTCTTTTCATCATTTCGGGAATTATAACAACAATCCTATTTTTCTACACTCTTTCACAATCTATTCAAGCATTTACAATTTACAATAAAGCATAACCAGTAAAATGGGGAATAAAAATTACAACCGGGGGAAAGGGGGGAATTGTGCAAGAACCTACACATTTGTTCTACATTATAAAACAAAATAAAATAAATTCCTCTACATCCACAAAGATTAGCACAGTTTACGGCACATCATAAGTCAACATTTTGTTAGGAAAGATGTGATTATGTTAGCGTGGTGGTTTTGCAATCGATAGTGCTCGGGCGGCTTCTAGGATAGGAGAGAAATAGTGGGTCTTCAGCGCATTTTGTTATGAAAACACATTTTAGCTTTTATGGGTTGATTTATCAGATTATTAGTGAAACAAATCCCACGATAAATGGTGATTTTGGTTTATTTTACTAATTAAAAGGGAACTTTGGTTTCTACTTGGGGGTTAGTACCCTTACGTACGGGGTGGAACCCGTACGGTGCTAGTGGGGACCCATACGAGTATGGGGAGACCTATACGGGTCACATCTGCTTCCAGATAGAATTTTAGTTTGATAAAGACAGAAAATTTATATAGATGGAGCAGAATATGAGGAATAACAATAAAATAAATGATATATGAGTCTCTTTGAAACTCAGGAGCGTACCTTTACGACGTGAATCCACTTTAAAGCAATCTCTATACCGAGAGAAAGTCTACCTAAAGTAGATGAAAATGGTTGTTTAAGGACTATTTAGGCGAGTATTTGTGCAGACAGAATCTCCCCTAAATCCTAATAAATGAAGCTAGAAATGAATAAAATGTGGACAAAATCTCTAGAAATGTGTTTTCTCCCTATTATATACCTTCTATACCTCAATTATACCCTTGCTAATGCTGATAAAAACTGCAGGATTTTCATATACTATATGGTCTAGTTTCTTTTCTAATTGCCTCCCATTGAAATGAGGTGTAAAGGCCTCAATTTATATGGGGAAATTGGGTCTGAACATAATAAATTGCGTTCATGACTGATTTCCTCCTAAAATGGCGTAGATCACCTGCTATAAAGCCTATTTAGGCAAGTACGGGACCCGTATGGGTCCCTCCTAGGTGTATAGGGGGTTTGACCCCGTACAGGTCAACCGGTGGACCTGTAGCACCAGGTGTGACCCATATGGTAAGGGAAGATTAGGTCTCCAAACTTGGACAAACATCTCTATGCTACAATAGAAACACCTCTAAATGGATAACACATGTAAAGAAAATCATTATCTAGCTCTAATCATCATTTCGTGGGAAGGACCATTGAAATCTAGTGCTTATTGACTGCCCCTAGTAGGACCACTGCAGATTTGGATTTGTATGATCTCATGATGTGAGCAAGGGTTTAGAAATTATGCCTGAGGTGATTATATGGGTGAGTTCCTTTCTTGAGGCAAACTCCTTTCCTAGGTGTTCCTTTCTTTAGGCAGACGACTTCTCTTTGCCAATGCATATCCCTTTCTTGAGGCAGATGACTTTCCTTTGCAAATCCCATCCCTCATGACTTCTCTAGGGAAGGTGCGTATATCCCTTTCTTAAGGTGGATCGACTTTCCTGACCGATGGTGGTGTATCCCTTTCCTAAGGTGGATGACTCTCCTTTTATCCCTTTCTTAAGGCAGATCAAATTTCCTGACTGATGATAGTGTATCCGTTTCCTAAGGTGGATGACTCTTCTTGCATCCCTTTCATAAGGTGGATCGACTTTCCTCATTAATGTTGGTGTATCCCTCTCATAAGGTAAATTACTCTCCTTATTTCCCTTTCTTAAGGCAGATTGACTTTCCTAGCTGATGATGGTGTATACCTTTCCTAAGCCGGATGACTCTCTTGCTGGTGTATTACTTTCCTAAGGCGAATGACTGGTGTATCCCTTTCCTAAGGAGGATTGAATTTCTTGACTGATAATGATGTATCCCTATCCTAAGGTATATGACTCTCCTACTAGTGTATCCCTTTCCTAAGGCGGATGACTCTCCTACTGGGAAATTG
Source organism: Euphorbia pulcherrima (assembly GCA_947683365.1). Taxonomy (NCBI): domain Eukaryota; kingdom Viridiplantae; phylum Streptophyta; class Magnoliopsida; order Malpighiales; family Euphorbiaceae; genus Euphorbia; species Euphorbia pulcherrima. The sequence goes on from CANTUS010000004.1 coordinate 26,216,323, forward strand.
GAAGAACTTGTTTAGTGACAATAAAAACATTGAGTTAGTTACTACCTGTGATGACACGTCTTGATTCTTGATTGACTTTGTGGTGAACACAAATTTTTTCCTCGTCAATCAAGAATAAAGATGTGTGAATAGGGGTTAGCCCCTGAATAAATTGTTAAATGAGTGTAAGAAATGTCAGGTTTTGCCCAATTGCTTAAGGATGGAATTCCCCTTGATTAGTTCCATTGCTTGAGATGCCCCTGGGGTGAGTACCCCTTGAGTGCTTGATGATGGAGGGATGCGCCTTGACTGATTCCACTGCTGGGGAATAGGAGGATGCCTCTAGATTAACTTCCTTACTGGGGAGGTGTCTTTGTGAATGATTCGTCTACTGGGGACCTTTTCTAGTTTAACACTCCCTTGGTCCAGGCCAGAAACTCTTGTTCTTTAGGGATTGTTTCCCCTTGATGTTTTGATCACTTGGGGATCCTTCCCTTGGATGGACCTACACATGAAAAATTGTTTATGTTAGTAATGGACCTGAAATAGTTTACTTTCATCCTTGATTGACTTTATGGTGAACAAAAATTTTTGCCCACTGTAATCAAGGATTAAGGTGAGATAGGGGTTTTGCCCCTAGATTAATCAAAATAAGGAGTTAGAGAGAATTGGGGTTGGCCCTTGATTTGGACTTGATATGCCCCTACTATTTGAAATTTTTTGTCATTGCTTGAAAACTTCCCCTTAATGGCCAAATGGGTCCCGCAAGTGTGGTATGGGAACCGCTCGGGTGCTATATTCTGAAAACGGGACCCATATGAGTCCTAGTCGGGGTGGTCTTTTAAAAATGGCAGACCTCTTCCTGTTTCGGCTTCACACCAAATTCTCCTATACTCAGAATTATGGCGATTCTTGCTCAAATCTTGATTAAAGATGTATAAGAAGATTCCGCAGGCCGGCCATTTCACTTTGAAACGCAATAAGCAGATTCGTGCTGTGGGGGATACCAAGCTCCTAGCCCGTATAGACTCATTTGGGTTTAGTGACATTGTCAGGGCCATCCCTCAGGCTCTGAAGACACTAGCACCGAGTGCTATCTCAGCTCTAGCGGGGAGTTCGTCAGAGATGACCCATACTTTTCATCGGCTGACCAGGGAGGTTACAGAGACTCCCTCAGATATGTTCATGATGACTGGCTTGGATAGTAGTGGGGATATTATCCACTTTGACATTTATGCCGACCGCTGGCATTCTCGGGCCTAGGTTAAGGCTTATGTAGAGAGACTACTCGGGCTTTATCATGCAGGGACAGATAAAGTATGGGGAGCTCGATGATTATTGGATCGTACGGCTGAATCCTGTTGCTACGGGGAGGAGGGATCAGTATGCTCTATCCTTCTTGCTGACCTTCCTTACCATGATTTTGTTTCCTGTCTATTCTTGCTTCCTTAATTATGGGCTACTATCAGCTGTTGAGGATCTTGCTGCCGTGGCAGGCAGGAACTACGCCAAGCCATCCTATCACAGATATACTATGGGTTGGATGTTGGCATTTGAGGCCAGCAGTCCAAGATTGAGATCTACCATCACATCATCTCAAGGTGGATGGGACTCTGGCAATAAAAGGCCAGGACTACAACGGAGTACACGGAGTTCCTCCGCTAGCTACATTAAATTGGGTAAACTTTTTTAGCTTCATATTTGTACTTTACATTTCAACAAATTATTAGCAAAAACTGTATTTATAGAGTTACGATGCTTACAGTGCATTTACTTTGTATAGGTTATTCGGGACCCCTGGGAGAGAATGGTCGTTTATGATGACATCGAGAGGATGCAGGCAGGCGTGGATGACCACCACTTTGTTCTGGAGTCACCACTCTCCTATGAGTGGTACTTTGGTAAGAGGATCCATGATTGGCGGACGAGTGCTGTAGTGGAGAGGCCAATCCCTCCCCCAATTTTGGTAGGGGGTTTTCTGGTGACATCTGATGCCGGGGATGGACCAGGGATTGTATTTACTCGGCAAGGGGGCTCGAGTGATGTCAGTAGCGGGTTCCTATGCTACAATCATTGATTCTTCACTTCTTCCTCCTTGTGAGAGGATCCACCATGGTGACCTCCCCCTTGAGTTCCACTAGGGAGAAGCAGCATTAGTGATGATGGTGATGATGGTGATGATGATGATGAGGGTTGACCGAGGGGAGATCGGGGAGGTCCTTTCATTCATCGGACCGAGGGTGCTACTTGGCCTACTATTTCCTCCACTCGGGTAAAATTTCCAACTCAACCTTGTAAATCTTTACATGTTTTTACTCTTTTTTGCATGAATTGAGGATCTGACAGTTTGTAAATCGTGATGTAGACTCCCGCCCCTAAAATGAAGAAGGCCACTACTGTCACTACTCCTTTTGAGCATGTTGTCTCCATTTATGCTAAGCCAACTGATCCAAAGCTGCCTACCAAGCGGTCTAGGGCTACAAGAGATTTTAGAGAGGGAGTCCTCCAGACTAATCTAGGCTCCTCCTTCCAGGTCCTCATCCATTCGGGGAAACGATCTATACATAAGCCTAAGGTGGCGGTCCATACCATTCGGTTTGTTCCTCCTAGCATGAGTTAAGTAAGTCTTCCTACTTTTAATGCTCAACCCATATCTTTATTACCTGTTTGGATTATCTTTCAAGCTAGTTGAATTTTTTTGGGGCTAAGAGGATTACTGAGAGATTCTTCGCAGCCCGAGATATGATGATGGCACAAAATGCTCTTGTCATAGTAACTTTTATTTTCCTAGCAAAATTTAACAAACAAACTATGCATGCATGTTATGATATTTACATATTTAACTGATCCTTTGATTTTCATGCAGACCCTACTTGCTATATAGTGCAACCTGTCTGCCAGGGACTTAGATACTACTGAGGATTGGGCATGCTCCATGGAGAAGCAGCTGTGTGCAGCCACTATGGAGATGGATAGGATTCCATAGCTAGAGGCAAACTTGGAGAGGGCTAGGAAGGAGACAGCTGGAGCCAAGGCAGAGGTAGAGACACTATGAGCCCAAGTGGCCAGGATGACTGAGGGCAGGCGGACACCTGAGTCATCTGATGCATCTTTAGAGGATGATCACTCTACATACTGAGTGGCTCTAGTAGTGGCTCAAAGGGGTGGAGTTGAGCAAGAGTTGAAGGTGCAGGTTCAGATGATCGGTGCTGCTGTTGGGGGTGTAGCAGGGAGCTCAAGGGTTGGGGTTCCTGATCCTTTTACTGTAAATGCTAGTGGAGTTGGGGACCATATGATGATTGATATACATGACCTGCTGGCAGATAGGCAGGATGAGACCTAGGATGAGCCCTAAGGTGAGGACCCTCTGACAGGTTAGACTAGGATTTGCTTTTACTTTCTGAACATTTGACATGTTTGGCCCTGTGTGGTTCATTTTGATATAAACCTGGATGCTATCTACAACTACTTTCTTTTATACATGCTCAAACATTTCTTTTCTACATTAAGACCATTTAAATATTGCTGTCTATAGACTCTCATAACCCCTTGGTAGAAATAATGATGAAGCTTATCTAGAATATACTATAAGCAAGTGGGCTAGCCATTGAATGTTAGAAGTTCTTGATCATAATGAACTGTCCCAATTGAGACTAACAAGAACTAGTAGGTTGGAATTAGCACTTTTGTAGATGCGTGCTGTCATGTTATTTCACAATGTGAGAACTAAGTTCAAGGGATTCCAACTGCAAGACATTATAATTACAAATGATGTTTGACAAAATAAGTGCGATGTTGTAATGGCGCTTTTGAATTGAGTTCTAATTTTTGCATAGGCCATTCGATGTAAGGTAACCTAACGAACATTTTCATTCATTATTTTAGCCTAATTTTTGTCGGAACGGTCTTGATGGCTTAACTCAGTGAACTTTCTCTTTATCGTTTCTTTGCCTTAACTTTTTCCTGGATCGCCATTTTGGGTTTTCAATCCAGCAAGCTTTTTCTTTCTTTTTCTTTCATCTTAACTTTTCCTTGGACTGCCTTTTCGGTTTTCAATCTAGCAGACGCTTTCAACTTTTGCATAAACCTTATTTCTTTTGTGGCTTATCGGTATTTTATTCTTTTGTACACGCAGTAATGATAATAATAGAGGGCACAAAATTCCGAGAAGAACTGATGTTCACATACTTGCGATTATTTCACCTAACGACATGCATGTATTCATAAGACCAAGATTCTTAGCAAAATCATAACATATTCATTGATGAGATTCATTTGGGTACATAAGTAATGGTAACAATTTCCAATGGTTAATCCCTACTGTCTACTGGTCCTTTTACAGATTTTCCATAAAGCACCTGACATTTTTCTCTCGGTGCCTTGAATTTTGCCTAAGCAGCCCTTTTTAGGTTTTTAACTTAGCGGGCTTTATTTGTGTTGGAGTACCCTACTTTTGCTGGACCAATTTATGGAATATCGATCAGTTGGCTACACCCTAATTTTTGCCCGAGCAGTAGAGGACCACTGGTTGGATGATTTATTCTTTATCTCTTTTATTCATTATGCTGCTTTTTTGTGATTTAGTTCTTTTGACCTAGACATGATAATGCTTAAGCCTGTCTTGATTCACTGGATTCACAAACTAATTTCCATCCATGTCTGCAAGCTTGATTCTTCCCTTTCCAAGGACTTTCTTAACAATGAATGGTCCTTCCCAATTAGGCCTGAACTTTCCCTAGCATTAATGTTGACTTAGCATAGCTATTTGAGGACCAGATCACCTGCCTTGAGGGGTTACTTTGGGTATCTGACTCTGTTGTTGTAAGCTCAAGCCATGCATTGTTGGTACATATGTAGGTGGTCAAATGCATTGAGTCGCTTCTCATCTACCATATTCAATTGTTCATACCTAGCCCTTGCCCAATCTGACTCTTTCAAATGAGCTTCAAGTGCTACTTGCATAGATCTTACTTCAATTTTAATAGGTAACACAGCTTCCATTCCACATACCAAAGAGAAAGGTGTCTAATTAGTGGGTGTCCTTACACTGGTTCTATACCACCAAACGACAAATGGAAGTTTATTGGCCCAATCCCTATAGGTAGCCACTATTTGGGACAAAATGCTCTTGATTAACTTATTGGTAGCCTCAAGCGCTCCATTATCTTGTGGTCTATATGGAGAAGATCTGTGATGCTCGATGTTGAACTTCTTAAATAATTCAGTCGTGGCCCCTTAAAACTAAGCCCCATTATCAGAGACCATATGGTGTGGAACTCCACATCAAGCAAAAAAATGCCTCTCTATGAATTTAGCCATTTTCTTGGCGGTGATACTGGTGTAGGATTCAACCTCTATCCATTTTGAAAAATAATTAACTGCGACTATGATGAATTGATGTCCGTTGGTTAATGATGGCCGAATTTTGCCAATTATAACTATCCCCCACACCAAGAAAGGCCAAGGAGTAGTGTGAGCACGGGATTTTACAGTCCCTCTCGTGAGACAATGATGACATATATTTGAATTTAATCCTTATTAAAAATTCATTTCAAATTTTATTAACAAATGAATTCAATTCAGCGTGTCCGACTATGCATCCAGTGGAAGCTTGAACCGATGATTGTCACCCAAAATATTTGAAAATATCATAAAGTACCCTTCAAAATTTGAAGATCTACTTTTGACCCCCTTTTGGCCCTTTTTGCACCTTTTCAAGCTGTGGGCGCCCAGTTGGTAGACTACCAACAAGGGCTTGAAGTTGCCGGCGGTATCACCTATGCCGCCAATGGCCTGAGCTATGCCGACGGCGGTATGACCCCTGCAGGAGTCTGCCAGCTTTTGCTTTTTATCTTGAAACCCGCCAGATAATCGCAAAAATTGATTTTTAGCTTGTTTTTTAGCCTTAAAAACATCAGATAAGGGATTTGAGAGGGCGAAGAACATCAGTAGAACATTGAGAAATTTTAGAGTGAGAGGAAATGAAGAAAAGGTAAGAAAATTGATTTGATTCATGTTTTCTTTGTTTTTCTTCATCTAATCTCTTAGTTTAAACTTAAAATCTGTAGAAATCCTAGGTTAAAATTAATTGAATAGGATTTTTAGAGACAAACATTGTTCAATCTTTAAATCACCACCCAAATCGTCATTTTGAGCTTCACGGAGGCGTCTATAGAACACGAAGAGGTGGATTCACGGCCTTGAGGTAAATTTCTGAGTCTCAAGAGCTCTTTGGCATTTATTCTTGCTATTTGTTGTTCTACTTGCCGTTTCGGTTCCCTTTGGAGTTTTTGGTATTTTCCGACCTTATGAATCTATTTTTGTAGATTTCAAAACTGTCGGCGGTATTAGCCATGCCACCACCAGCTCCATTATAATCACGAGCAGGTCAAGCCGCCGATGGCCTCACTTAGGCTGCCACCGACTGTGAGGTGTTGATGATATATGGGTATCCATTGGCATCTATCGGTAGGGTCCACTAGGGTGGTTGGTTGATTAATTTAGGCCTGATGAAATCATTTAGTTCTAGTTTGCACATTTTAACCAATTTTATAAATAAAAGAATCGAGAGCCAAATCTCAATATAGATGATAGAGTCGCCACCCAAGTTGTCTACTTGGGAAAGAGTTTTGGCACTGTGGTCATTAAGCTGGAGACTCATACCATTTAGATTAGAGATTTGGGTATCGGATGAGTCACTTATTTCTCATTTAGTTAATTGAAACTTACATTTACCACGTAAAACCGTTCTGTTTTCTTCATTTGGGGAATTATTATAAAAAGTTTATTTTTCTACACTCTTTCATGCATTCAACAGTTTATAATAAAGCACAAGCAGTAAAAAGGGGAATAAAATTACAATCGGGGAAAATGGGGAATTAGAAGAGAACCTAAAAATTTGTTCTAAATTATAAAACAAAATAAAATGATTCCCCCACATCCACAAAGATTAGTGAAGTTTATAGCACGTCATAAGTCAGCATTTTATTAGGAAAAATGTGATTATGTTAGCATGGTAGCTTTATGATTGATAGTGCCTGGGCGGCTTCTAGGGTTGGAGAGAAATAACGGGTCTTCAGCGTTTTATTGTGAAAACACATTTTAACTTTTATGGGTTGATTTACCAGATTATTAGTGAAAATCATTGCATGTTAAATGGCAAGTTGATTGATTTTACTGATTAAAAGGGGAACTTTGGATTCTGCCTGGGGGCCAGTACCCGTAGGGTGGGGTGGGATCCCGTATGGCTACTAGAGAGGACCGGTATGGGTATAGGGGACCCATATGGGTCCTGGCTGGTACCTGGCAGAAACTTAGTTTAATTCAACAAGCAGATTTATGGAGGAATGACAAAATAAAAATGTGATTTCCTTAGGTATGAGTATGGTGCACCAATTTATATCCTACACAATTAAGGTGCCAACAAGGCCCATATGGGTTAGGACCGGACCTAAAGCAGGAATAAAAGAATAGATAGAATTGAATAGATGGAGGGCGATAAATAAATAATTGAGATGTGAGTCTCTTTGAAACTCAGGAACGTTACCTTTATGCTTTGAATCCACTTTAGAGCGATTCCAATGCCGGATGGAAACTTTGGCACAGTAGATGATGAAATGATGGATTTATAATTGTTTGGGTGAGTGTTTGTGTGGACAGAACTTCGCCCAATACTAAATATGAAGTAATAAAGGAATAAAATGTGGGCGAAACCAATGTGGAATGGTTTTCTCCCTACTTTATAACCTCTATACCTATTTTGTACCCTTGTTATAACCTCAAGAACTTGCTAGAATTATTTCCCTATAGTAGTATTTGCTTTCTCTTATGTTTTCTCAATTGTACTCCCTTTAAAATGACACAAAATGCTCTTATTTATGGGGGAAATTAGGTTTGAACGCATTAAATGGTTGATTTTATTCATTTATGGCTGATTTTATTCATTTATGGTAGATTTAGGGCATTAAAACTAACTGTTTGGGTGTCTGGGGGGCTAGTATGGGTGGCCTGGACCCGTACGGGTCCCGTTAGGAGCAAATTGGGCAATTCTGAAAGTTTTCGAACCGGTATGAATTGACCCATATAGATTCGGGTCGACTCATACGGATCTATATGGACCAGCATGGATCCAGGTCGACCCATACGGATTCGTACAGAACATCCGATTGGTTTTGCCTAAAACTGCCCATAATCGATCGGTTTTGACTGGTTTGACCAATTTAGACCTTTTAGGGCCTAGGTATTAGTTTTCTGAGGTTAAGGTTTGACAAATCTTGACCAAACTGCATTGATATCACACCAAGTAGATAACACATGTAGAAGGATGCATTATATAGCTCTCATCATCATTTCACAAGAAGGATCGTTAAAATCCGATGGTCACAGACTGCCCCTCGTGGGGTTATTGTAGATACGGATCTATATGATCTCATGATGGGATCGAGGGTTTAGAAATAATACCTGAGGTGATGACGTGGGTGAGTTCCTTTCTTGAGGTGAGCTCCTTTCCCGGGGGTCCCTTTCTTGAGGCAGACGACTTTCCTTTGCTGATGCATATCCCTTTCTTGAGGCGGATGACTTTCCTTTATCGGTACGTATCGCTTTCTTGAGGTGGATGACTTTCCTTTACCAATGCGTATCCCTTTCTTGAGGCAGATGACTTTCCTTTGCTAATGCGTATCCCTTTCTTGAGGTGGATGACTTTCCTTTGCCGATTCGTATCCCTTTCTTGAGGCAGATGGCTTTCCTTTACTGATGCGTATCCCTTTCTTGAGGCAGATGACTTTGATTTACTGATGCATATCCCTTTCTTGAGGTGGATGACTTTCCTGCTGGGGATTTCAAATGACTTGTAAAGAGATAACAATCAAACACTGAGTTAGTCATTGTCTAAGTAGACACATCATTATTCTTGATTGACCTTATGATGAACAAAAATTTTTGCCCCTTCAATTAAGAATAAAGATGTGTGGATGGGGGGTTATCCCCAAAATAAACTATAAACTTAGTGCGAGAGATGTTGGGTTTGGCTCGATCGTGAATAGAATGCCCCTTGGAAGGGTGCCTCTCAAAGAATGCCACTTGGAGGGCTCAATGATGGGGCTGATTCCACTATTAGGGGATAGGAGGACGCCCCTGAATTGGCTGATTTCACTGTTGGGGAATGGGGGGATGCTGCTGTTGGTCTAAATTAAGGGTTTAAGCAAGCAAAACAGGTCTAGCAGAAATTTAAAAATTTGTCTAGTTCCCTGGATCTCGTGAGCATGGCATGATTGATAATAGTGCTAGTCTTAAATTATTATAGATCATAAACACTTACTAAAAGGACATAATAATAATTTTACCACTTACCAGTTGAAGCGTGAATCCCTTTATCGGTAGAAAGACCCCTCAGCTATGTGCATAGACTCCAAAGTAGAAGCCCTCTATAAATAGTCTACATGAGCACCATCGACCAAAACCTTCTACAAAGGAAGAACCGATAAAAGAGCGAAAGATAGCTAGATCTTCCCTACTAATTTACTGTAGAAGAAATTCCCTTAGTTTTATATTCTAAGCAAATACGTCTTTCAACGGATTGCTTTTAAGAATTAGAACAACTAAGAGAATAAGAGACCAAGAGATGAATTATCAAATTCAGGATGAAAAATAATGAAGGAGGAGGCTTCTATTTATAGTGGTTAAGAATTATTCAAAGGACAATAAAGTCCCTAACTTGAACTAATAAGAAATAAAATAAAAAAGGGCAAACTTGTATTTTAATTAAACCCTGGAAGAGTTGGAAACCAACTCAAATGCTGGGAGCTTGCTTAGGGCACAAGCTCCCAGTCTAACTGGGAGACTACTTGCCATTCAGCTAGTAGTCCCTTCTAGGCTTGCATAGGATTGCAAGCCTTGTGGGCTTGCACCTACCGCATAGGCCTGCGCACCATGCGCAGGCCCGCAAGTAGCGCAACCCATAATCGGTTGAGTAGACCTATAAGGGCTGCACACCTATGTAGCCCTTTGGGCTTGCACAGCGCGCAAGCGGGCTGCTTCTTGCAGCCCACTTCTGCATGGCCCCATGGGCCACATGGAACACTATTCCAAATAGTGCTGCCATGTGGCCCATGTATAGGTCTTTTATGTACTGTCCCATCGTGCATTTTTTGACCCATTTTAGGAGATTTATCCAACATCCAATATTGACAAATCCTGGTAAGTTCGGTCTAGTCTTCCCTTTATTTATTTAATCCCTCTTATTATTTATCAGGCTCATTGGTCCAACCAATGCATATTGGTCTAACCAATATGTTATGGTCTAACCATATTTCCTTGCTCTTCTACATTACACCTAGTATAATGGTTCTTTACATAGCTCGGTCATAAATCAAAGTGTGTGACCTTATAGGAACCCATAATATCGAGCTGCTAAAAGTTTAACCTGGCTTAAAGCCTTATAGGAATTGACCGGCTCAAAGCTCTAGACCGTTTATGGACTCAAGTTACCTTGATCGATTATAATGGCACTCTAGCAAAGGCATATGACCCTTCAATATTTGGAACGTCATGTGCATTGTGACTTTCTCCCGGTTCTGCAATAGTTTCAATACAATTCCATCCTTCTATCAACTGTTAAGTACCATCTGGTTTCTAGGACTCAGTTTAAGTGTTAGTCCACTAGTAGTAATAGTAGCTACTCTGGTAGTTTAGTCTTGCTTCCAAAGTATACTATTCAACCATTTAATGTGTTGATCAGGATTCCATCCTATCAACTCATACTCTGATCAGAGGTTTACGAGTGTGTAACATCTAACAGGTGGCCAAGGTAGATCTCCCTTATATTGCTATAGTGGAGTGATAGATTCCATCTTGACTACTCAGCTTACCAACGGATAGACATCAACTATACCCGTAATTATCCATATCATCCAATCTATAGAATGTATAGGTATATTCCAAAGTATAGCAACATTTGAACAAGGTAACTAGTATCACAAGTCAAAGGATATTTGTATTGCTATTGCAATCAGATGATTAAAACACCAACATATAATATAGATTACCGAGTGTTGTCTTATAGCAGTCTCCAATGTATCTCCCTGAATAAATTCATGTGTTAACCCAAGGTACTACCCTCTAGCACTGGAGATATGCTACTCTAAATCAAATTCAAGAGGTATGATGACATATGCTAGTCTATCCCCATTCACAATGTCCAAGTCTTGATGATACTATGACTAGGGATATTTAGAAAAATCATAATTGCACACGAACTACTTCTCACCAACATAGTCCCACTATGACCTTGCAATTTGTGCTATGATTATGTCATGGACTTTTGCAAACACATAAATGAATATATTCCCAACCAGTCATAATATATTTTCACAGTCATTGATATAACAAAAGAATGCCTTTATTGATATAACTTTGTTCGTACAAATAAAAATAACTAAGATATATCGCCCTAATTACCTCTAGAGCATACATCATAGCTAACAATCTCCCACTTGCACTAGAGCTAATTAGCTATGTGCCGTAAGCCATAACTATTAACATGCTGGTTATGCTTAATCTGTGTCAAAGGCTTGGTTAGGCCATTCCCCAGGTTCTGATCTGCGGGTACATATTCCATCTGTATATCCTTATCTCTTATCAAATCTTGAACTATATGATATTTTCTGTGTACATGTCCATATATTACTATTGGATCCTCACTATTAGAGACTAGGCCGAGACCACCAATAAATCTCTTTATCCAGACAGCTTGTTTTGCTGCTTCTAAAGCAGCAATGTGCTCAGATCAGTGGTTCAATTGGCAGTCATATCCTATTTGTAACTTTTCCAAACAACCGCCCCTCCATTTAACATAAACACGTAACTTGATTATGACTTGTAGTCATCTATGTTAGATTGAAAACTCGCATTAGTGAATCCCTTTACTATGAGATCACCTCCTCTATATACTAAGAACACTTCCTTAGTCCTTCTCAAGTACTTAAGGATATTCTTAATGGCCATCCAGTGCTTCTCACCTGGATCAGATTGAAATCTACTTATGATGCTCAATGTGTGTGAGACATCAGGCCGTGTACATACCATAGTATACATGATAGATCCTACTGTGGATGCATAGGGTATTTCATTCATGCGTAATCTCTCCTCCTGTGTCTCCGGACACCCCGATTTAGAAAGGTTAATTCCATGAGACATTGGAAGATAACCTCTTCTTGATTGGTCAAGGCAGAACGTAGTCAATACCTTGTCTATGTATGTATCTTGTGAAAGACCTAGCAACCTCTTTGATCTATCTGTATAGATCTTTATACCTAGTATAAATGCTGCTTCTCCAAGGTCCTTCATGGAGAACTTTCTGGACAACTACGACTTAACCATTTGAAGAAGAGAAATGTCATTTCTTATTAGCAGTATGTCATCAACATATAGCAGAAGGAAAATGACTACAATACCACAAATTTCTTGTATACACAAGGCTCATAAGGATTTGATATAAAATCTAACTCTTTGATCATATCATCAAACCTTATATTCCAACTCCTGGATGCTTGCTTAAGTCCATAAATGGATTTTTGCAGCTTGCATACCTTCGAGCCATTCCGATATGTAAGACCCTCATGTTGTATCATATGCACATCCTGATCCAAGTTTCCATTTAGGAAAGCGGTTTTCACATCCATCTGCCAGATCTCACAATCAGAATAAGAAGCAATGGCCAAGAGTATCCTTATAGATTTAAGCATGCTATTGGTGAAAAGGTTTCATCATAGTTAATTCCTTCTCTTTGACTATAGCCCTTTGCTACCAACCTTGCCTTATAGGTAATCACATTACCAACCATGTCGGTTTTCTTCTTGAAAATCCATTTGCAACCTATGGGTCTAACCTCATCAGGTGCATCGACCAATTCCCATACTTGGTTTTCATACTTAGAATCCATTTATAATTTCATGGCTTTTAACCATTTTTGAGAGTTTGAGAACTCCATTGCTTCCTTATAGGTCTTAGGTTCATCATCCTCCATTAGAAAGATTTAATTATCATCCATGATAAAAAATTTATATCTTTTAGGAGCATTAGGAATCCTACCAGATCTACACAATAGTTGTTGTGTAATAGGTTGTTCCTCGATCACACTGTGTTGTGTATCAAGTCTTGGAATTATCAGTTGATCATCTTGTTTGCCTACTTGAACCTCAAATTCAAGGTCTCTCCCATTAGCTTTTGTAAGCGTGTCTTCCTTCTCAAGGAACTGAGCGGTCCTAGAAGCAAATGCCTTTTGCTTCTTAAGATCCTAAAAGGTATATCCTACTTTCTCTTTAGGATAACCTATGAACAAGCATTTGTCAGCCCTAGCTCCCAGCTTATCTGATATTGTCCTTTTAATATAGACAAGATATCCCCAAACTCTTAGGTGAGAAAGAGAGGATTTCTTACCACACCACCTTTTGTATGGTGTTGTATCAACTGATTTCAAGGGCATACGGTTTAGTATATAAACTGCGCTCTCAAGTGCGTATCCCCAAAAGGATTTGCTAAGACTTGCTTGGCTCATCATGGACCGAACCATGTCTAACAAAGTTCTATTCCTCCTCTTAGAGACACCATTGTGCTGAGGAGTATAAGGAGGGGTCCATTAGGGTAATATTCCCTTATCCCTTAGATAATCTTGAAACTCTTGGCTTAAATATTCTCCACCTCGGTCTGACCGTAGTGCCTTAATGTTCTTTCCAAGCTATTTCTCAACTTGATTCATATAGTCTTTGAAATGTTCAAAACTATTCATATAGTCTTTGAAATTTTCAAAACTATCTCATTTGTGCCTTATAAGGTACAAATACCCATACCGTGAGTAATCGTCGATAAAAGATATGAAGTAGATGAATCCTCCTTGTGCTTGCACATTTATTGGACCACATACATCTGTGTGTATTATTTCCAATGTACTTGTGGCACATTGCCCTTTACCTTTAAAAGTTTTCTTTGTCATTTTGCCTAATAAACAAGGTTCGCATGCCTCATAAGACTCCTAGTCTATTGGGCCCAAGTCACCTCCTTTGTGTAACTTAGTTAAGGGGGCTTCATTTATATGGCCCAAATGATAATGCCATAAGTAGGATGATTTGTCTTTATCTAATTTTAATCTCTTAGCCTCATTCATATTAAAAATTTCAGCTTTAGTATTTAAAACATATATGCCATCAATCAAAACTCCATTAATAAAACTTCAAATCCTTTTCCTGCTAAACACCTAACAGAAATAATATTCTTAGTAACAACTGGAATATAATAGCATTTATTTGATTCTAAAACTATGCCACTTGGCAATTTGATATTATATGTTCCTACAGCTGATGCAGCAACCTGTCCTCCATTTCTAACTCATAGGTCCACCTCTCCTTTAGCCAGCCTTCTACAGTTTCGCAACCCTGCACAGAAGTACAGATATGAGTACCACATCTAGTATCTAATACCCATTTAGACTTATAAGGAACAATAGTGAAATTTTCAATCATGAACATACCTAAAGTATAAGCATCTTTCAGCTTTGTCTTTCGAGAACATTGTCTAACCATTCCCCTTAGTAGGTAGCAGCTATAACTCATTTAAGCTAATCCCTGCTATCACGAGTCAAGCTAAAATAAGTAGTTATAGTTGGATCTTGTCCATTTACATCCAATGTAATTGCTAATCCATTTGAGTTCCAACCAATGGATGTGCATAACCAATTATATGACTCCTTAAATGATGCCTCTAGCCCAACATTAGCTCCAATTTTACGGACAACTAACCCAGTACGGTTAAGACTTAACCCTAACTTGAATCATATGAACAGACGATGTTAAAGAAGAAGGCATGCTTTGCATGAGCAATTCATTCAATGAAAAGGCCTAGAATCACACTTTGATTTTTACGAAGGCTAATTTTGTCTTAATATTTTAATGGGGATTTATTGGTTCAATCGATCTCACCTAATCTAGGACTTATACATAGACATGATTATGAAACTATAACTAATTCCAGGCTAAAAGGAATTAGTTGGTCCAACCTACGGGTCATGCTCAACTGGTAATTCATAATCATTCCATCATGCTAAGACTCCACATAGCCTACAAAACAAACAAGGGGGCTCATTGTTCAAGTTCTTACACCTATGTCTATAAGTTTTAATTTAACAAGTTAAACTTTCATTTGTAAAACCATATAATGAATCCAATTCATTATACTAGAAATCAACTAATTTAAAAAATCTCTTTGGTAATTAGAATCTAGAACCGATGAGAATTCCCAGGTAGGAGAGGCACCCTTGAAGTGAATGAGCAGCCAAGTCCAATCCTTGCCAGAATAAACACGAGCCCTTTTGACTTAGTTAACCATAGAAAAATGAAATTAAAGATTTCGTTCTTTTCTAATTTAAGAATTATTCCAAATAATTCAAAATTTAAAGCATTTACAATTTCAAGTAAAACATTGTTAATCCTCAGATAACAACCTTCACTAACTTTGAGCAACACTTAATCTAGTTATTACAACATTTTCTATTGCAAGAAATAAATTGCTAGGCATGACATAGCATAGTTGAAAATATTTCATAGAAAATCAAACCTAACATATTTCTAATCAAACATACAATCGCATTAGGCAAGCTCATAATACCACTGTTGATCTAGATTAAGGGTTTTAGCAAGCAAAACAGGTGCATCGAAAATTCAAAAATTTAATCTAGTTTCCTGGATCTCCTAAGCATGGCATGATTGATAATAGTGCTAGTCTTAAAATATTCTAGGTCATAAACAGTTATTAAAAGGCCATAATAATAATTTAACCATTTATCAGTTGAAGCATGAATCCGTTAGTTTGTAGAAAGACCCCTCAGCTACATGAAAATACTCCAAAGTAGAAGCCATCTATAAATAGTCCACACGAGAACAACTGACCAAAACCTTCTAGAAAGGAAGAACTGATAAAACAGTGGAAGATGGCTAGATCTTCCCTTCTAATTTATTCTAGAAGAAATTCCCTTAGTTTTTTATTCTAAGTAAACACGTCTTTCAACGGATTACTTTTAGGAATCAGAACAACTAAGAGAATAAGAGAGCAAGAGAGGGATTATTGAATTCGGGATGAAAAATAATGAAGGAAGAGGCTTCTATTTATAGTGGTTAGAAATTATTCAAAGGATAATAAAGTCCCTAACCTCAACCAATCAGAAATAAAATAAAAAGGGCAAACTTGTATTTTAATTAAACCATAGAAGAGTTGGAAGCCAACTTAAATACTTGGAGCTTGCTTAGGGAGCAAGCTCCCAGTCTGAGAGGAAGATTGCTTGCCATTAGACAAATAGTCCCTTATGGGCTTACGCAGGAGTGCAAGCCCACAAGGCTTGCACCTGCAACGTAGGCCTGCGTAGGCCAGCATATGGCGCAGCCCACAATGGGTTAACCCATAATAGGGTGTGCTACATGCTCCATAGGCCAATAAAGGCTATATGTCTGCGCAGCTCCTTAGCCGGCTACTTCTTGCAGTATGCTTCTGCGTGCCCCCATAGGTCACGCGTACCACTATTCTAAACAGTGCCGCCATGTTGCCCACAAGCATGTCTTTTATATACTATCCTATAGTACATTTTTAGACCCACTTGCACAGATTTATCCAACATCCAATAGTAATAAATCCCGATAAGTTTAGTCTAACCTTCCCTTTACTTATTTTATCCTCATTATTATTTATCAGGCTCATAGGTCTAACCAATGAATATCGGTCTAACCATATTTTCTTACTCTTTTAGATTAGACCTAGTCTACGGTTCTTTACATAGCTTGGTCATAACTCAAAGTGTGTAACCTTATAGGATCACATAATATTGAGCCATAAAAAGTTTAACTTGGCTTAACCCCCTTTAGGAATTGACCGCCTTAAAGCTCCAGACTGTTTGTGGACTCCAATTACTTTGATCAGTCTTAGTGGCATGCTAGCAAAGGCATATGACCCCTCAATATTCGGAATGTCATGTGCATTATGACTTAATCCTAGTTCTGTAATAGTTTTAATACAATTCACTCCTTCTATCAACTGTTAAGTACCATATAGTTTCTAGGAGTCGGTTTAAGTGTTAGTCCACTAGTAGCTGTAATAGCTACCCTAATAGTTTAGTCTTGCTGCCAAAGTGCACTACTCAACCATTTAATGTGTTGATTAGGATCCCATCCTATCAACTCATACTCTAATTAGAGGTTTACGAGTGTGTCACTTCTAATAAGTGCCAAGGTACATTTCCGTTATATTGCTATAGTGGAGTGATAGATTCTATCTTGACTACTTAGCTTACTAACAGACAGACATCAACTATACCCGTAATTATCCCTATCATCCAATCTACAGAATTTATAAGTATAATCCAAAGTATAGCAACATCTGAAAAAGGTAACTAGTATCTTAAGTCTAAGGATATTTGTATTGCTATTGACATGAGACGATTAAAACACCAACACATAATATAGATTACCGAATGTTTTCTTATAGCGGTCTCTAATGTATCTCCCCGAATACATTCATGTGTTCACCCAAGGTACCACCCTGTAGAACTAGAGATATGCTACTCCGAATCAAATTCAAGAGGTATGGCGACACATGCTAGTCTATCTACATTCATCAATGTCCAGTCTTGATGATACTATGACTAGGGATATTTAGACAAATCATAATACCACACGAACTAGTTCTCACCAACATAGTCCCACTATGCCCTTGCAATTTGTGCTATAATTATGTCATAGACTTTTGCAAACACATCAACGAATATATTCCCAACCAGTCATAATATATTTTCACAGTCATTGATATAACAAAAGAATGCCTTTATTGATATAACTTCGTTTGTACAAATAAAACTAACTAAGATATATCGCCCTAATTACCTCTAGGGCATACATTATATCTAATAGCCCCTTGGTTGACGCCGCTGCTGGGGAGCATAGAAATATTTTTTGTAAACTCTTTTCTACTGGGGAATTGTTTCTTTATAAGAGTCACTTGTTGGGGAAAATTTTCCATATTTGGGTAGGTCTGTACTCAAAAATTATCCCTTGATTGATCAATTGAAGAGATGGCTTATCTTAATTCTTGGTTGACTTTTGTGAAAACAAAAAATTTTTACCTCTTCAATCAAAGATTAAGGTGAGCTAAGGGTTTTGCCCCTAATTCAACTGTAATGATTGAGTGAAGAGATGTTGGGTTGGTCTTAATTTGACTTAGTGTGACCCTAGTAAGTCCTTTCTACTAGTTAGAACTCCCTCTTGATGAGAAATCCAGCTTGAAAATGGAAGAGACTGCCTGTACGCTTGCTGGGGATGGGCTTGAGTTGAGGCGAACTCCATTCCTTGGTGTTCTTTTCTCAAGGCAAACATCTTTCATTTGCTATGTGTATCCCTTTCTTAAGGCGGATGACTTTCCTTTAACTAATGTTGGTGTATCCCTTTCCTAAGGCGGATGACTTCTCCTTGTATGCTTTCCTTAAGGTGGATTCACTTTCCTGGTTGATATTACATCCCTTTCCTAAGGCAGATGATTCTCCTACTGATGGTGTATCCCTTTCATAATACGGATGACTCTCCTACTGCTGGTGTACCTTTCTTAAGGCAGATGACTCTCCTGCTATTGGTGTATCCTTTTCCTAAGGTAGATGACTCACCTGCTACTGGTGTATCCCTTTCCTGAGGCAGATGACTCTTCTGCTACTGGTGCATCCCTTTCCTAAGGCGGATGACTCTCTTGCTGCTGCTGTATCCCTTTCCTAAGGTGAATGACTCTTCTAATGATGGTTTTGAGGTAATTTCAAAAATACATTAAAAACGTTGCATTAGTTACTGTCTGAAATGATAAATCTTAATTCTTGATTGACTTTATGGTAAACAAAGATTTTTTTCCCCTTTAATTGAGAATAAAGATGTGTGGATGGGGGTTAGCCCCTGAATAAACTATAATTTGTGTTTAGAAATGTTGGGGTTGGCCCACCACGAATTGGGGTGCCCCTAGGGAATCGACTGCTAAGGGGATGGATTTTGAATGGCTAGTCCATTTGGATCGCTGGGGAGCAACTGCTCGGGGGTAATTTCACTTATTTAAAGGAAGGTGTTCCTAGGACATCCTAGCTGATAGGGAGTATCCTTGGAAACCATCTTAAGAAAGCTTGACTAGTTAGCGGGGTACCCCTACGATACTACTCTGAATAGAGAAATGGTTGCTTTAACCATCCGATCAATGGGGTTAGAGATTGGCTTCTTATGGGGATAGGGGCGATGCCCCTTGAATGTTTCATCTGCTGGGGAATGAACTATTCTTACGTGGTTGCTCTGCTGAGAAAAGTGACCCTTTGGATGATATTCATGTTTTGTCTTGTCTCATCTACAGGTCAAAAACAAGTCTTATCAGAATATGACGTAGAATGGCACATCTTTATTCTTAATTGACTTTGTGATGAACAAAAATTTTTGCCCCTTCACTAAAGCATTAAGATGTATCAGGGTTTTTACCCTTATTAACTACAAAGATTGAGTGAAGAAATGTTGGGTTGGTCCCAATTCTACTTTGGTATGCCCCTGGAGTTGCCTGACTACTAGGGGGAAAATAGCCTATGATTGGCTTAACTACTTGGAAGTAAGTCTCCTACATGACTTGGATTGCTAGGGTGTGCCCCTTTAAAAGAGGAACTTAATAACCGGTGGCCTTTAGAAATTGCCTTGGGTGGCTTGACTGGTTGGAGAGATGCCCCATGGATTGTTCGCTTGCTGGGGAAATGATCCCTCTAAAGGTCTGGTTCCTTGGAATACTTCTTGGGAAGATTCCCCTTAGTTGGTGCCCCTCGGATGGCATTGTTGTTGGGCATGTCCTTTGAGTGATGCCCCTTGGGTGGTAGCGTGGCTGGGGGAATTCCTTCTTTTCCCATGGCTACCTCTCCTTGGGTTCTTGCACATGATAAAGAAACTGGTTAGTAAGACTTTGAGACACGCAGGTTGAGACTTGCCCTGATTAAAAGAAAATACTGAGTTTAGTGATGTTGGGTTATTCCTAACATAAACCGGGGTGCCCCTAGTATGCCCCTTCTACTGGTTGGCACTGTAGGGGAGTTGCCCTAGGGTGGGTACCCCAAGGGCGTTTGATGATGGCGGGATGCCCCGTTACTGGTTCCACTATTGGTGAATGGAGGGATGCCCCTCGATTGAATTCTTTACTGGGGAGGTGTCTTCCTAGATGATTCTTCTACTGGGGATTTTTCTAGGATAACATTTCCTTGGTTAGGGCAAGAGTCTCTTATCTTTTAGGGATTATTGCTCCTTGAGGTTTTGATCACTTGGGCATCCTTCCCTTGAATGGACTTGCGCATGAAAAAGTGTTCATGTTAGTAGTTGTTCTAAAATGGCTTACCTTGATTCTTGATTGACTTTGTTAAAACAAAAATTTTTGCCCCTTCAATCAAGTATCAAGGTGAGGTAGGGGTTTTAACCCTCATATAACTATCATAGAGGTTTGAGAGTAGTGGAGTTAGCCCCAATTTGAATTTGATGTGTCCTTGCTGTTTGAGCAATCCTGCTCCCACTCAAAAAATTGCCCTGAGGTATGAGGAGAGGACCCGTACAGGTGGGGTGGGATCCATACGGGTTGCATTTTTCTGAGGTGGGACCCGTGTGGGTGAGGTTGGACGCGTACGGATCCCTCAAGGACTAAATGTCCAAAACTAGGGTTTCTGCAACCTTTTTCTAATTTTTGATTTATTCACTGTACCCTAACCCTATTAAATTATTGTTTTGCCTTTGCAGTTCCTGTATAAGACTGTAAGAGCCCTGAGTTTCTGCAAAAAGTAATATGAGGTGATTCGGGTTGCCAGGGATACTAAGCTGATGGACCATATGAACTCATTTGGGTTCACTAATATCATTAGAGCCATTCCCCAGGGCTTAAAGACATTAGCTCTTGGTTCTATATTGGCCCTGAGAGAGAGATGGTTCAAGACGACGCACACTTTCCACTTGCCTATTGGGGAGGTCACTGTTTCTCTTTTGGATGTGTATGTACTAAAAGGATTAGATTGGAGCGGGGACATCACCAACTGTGATGGATTGCTGGCATTCTCGAGCTAAGGTGAGGGCTTATTTGGAGAGACTTCTTGAGCTTTGACCTAGAGGGAAGGACAAGCTCAAGTATGGGGATCTTCATAACTACTAGATTGTGTGGTCTAGCCCTATTACTACGGAGAGGAGGGATCAGTATGCTTGGTCTTTCCTACTGATCTTCCTCTCTACCAATTCTTCCCAGTGCACTCGAGCAAACTCAACTATGGTTTGCTCTTTATTATTAAGGATCTTGTCACTGTGCTAGGCAAGAACTGGTGTCAGGCCATCCTAGCACAATTGTACTATGGGCTGGATGTTAGAGTTTTAAGCCAGTAGTCCGAGCTCAAGATCTTCCATCTGATCCTTTTGGTAATTTGTGAACTCAATCTTTTATGCTATAGCCCTTTTATTTGAACTACTTTGCAACTGACTTTGCTTATTTTGTAGATTAGGGCCTTTGAGCATTAGTTTATCCTCATACCAAGTTTACTTGGGCAGCATGAGAAATCTCACATCATCTCGGCGTGTATAGGATCCTAGCTACAAAAGGCTAGGACTGCTGCAGAGTATAGGGAGTTCTTTCGCTAGCTACACTCTGACCGGGTAGACTTCTTTTACACTAAATCTGTGTTTTGCATTTTTACAAACTGTTAGTACAAATCGTACTTAAAAAGTTATGATACTTACAGTGCATTTATTTTGTATAGGTCGTTCAAGACCCATAGGAGCGGATGGTCATCCATGAGAATATCAAGCGGATGAGGGCCAGCATGGATGATCGCCACTTCGTGCCGGAGTCTACTCTCTCCTTTAAGTGGTATTTAGGTGAGCGGGTCCAAGGGTGGAGAACTAGTGCTGTGGTAGAGAGACCAATCCCTCCTTTATCCCATTGGGAGTATTCTAGCCGTATCTGATGCTTAAGACAAACCAGGGTCTGTACTTGCTAGGTGAGGGAGCCCGATTGCTGTCAGTGGGAGGCTCCTATGTTGAGTTTATTGATTCTTCGCTCCTTCCTCCTAGCAAGGTGATCTATTTCAAGGACATCCCCCTCAAGTTTTACTGGAGCAATAGCGATGGTGATGACGACGACGGTGATGATGAGGGTGGACTAAGGAGTGACCATGGGGTCCTTATGTTGTTCGGAGTTCTGAGGGCCCAGCTACGTCTGTTACTCCTTCTCAGGTATTTCCTTCACTCTAACTTTGTGAATTCTTTTGTTACTTTCCTGAAATTGACTATGAACCTGAATGTAATTATTCATTATTGTAGCCTGCTGCCTCTATATGGAAGAGGCCTTTTGTTGCTGCCCCTGCTGACCTAGAGCCATAGATGAAGTGATCTCATCCTTCAAGGGGCGTGAGAGAGGGGGCCCTCTATACAGATTTGGACACTTTCTTCCGACTCCTTGACCATTCAGGGAAGAGAGCTGTCAGAATGCTCGAGGAGTCGGTCCACACCATATGCTTTATTCCCTCTAGCTCTACTCAATTAAGGAATTCTCTACTTTTGTCTTGCCATTATAATAACCGCTTGGAATATCCTATTATGATATGTTTTTCTCTCTCAAGTGATCATAGCTGAGGCAGAACGGATCGCTAGGGGTTTCTTCTCCGTCCGAGACCTGCTGTAAGCTCAGGATGCACTCACCTTGGTAAGTTTCTTTTACCTGCAAAATTTAATAAACTATGCATGGTGCATGCCATCACATTTATATACATGTACGGATCTTATGATTACCATTATAGACCCTATTGGCTATAGAGCATGACAAGTCCACCCTTGATTTGGATGCCTTAGGAGTAAGTTAGGTTCCTAGAGGAGTAGTTGCGAGTAGCCATTACTGAGGTTGACTGGGTCAAGCCACTTGAAGAGGAGTTGGAGAGGGATAGAGCAGAGATTGCTCAGTCAAGGTCCGAGGTCGGGGTGTTGTGGGACTAGCTGGCTGAGGGTAAGTAGATACCTGAGCCATTCGATTCTTCATTGGAAGAGGATAGTTTAGCTTATCGGGTGCCATCGGTGGCCACTCAGGTGGCTGGAGCTGAGTAGGAGGTAGAGCTCGAGCATAAGAGACTAGTATTACTACTCAAGAGCTTCAGAGGCCAGGTTTCCTGATCTACCTACTGGGGATGTGGGTGGGGTAGAGAATCATGTGATGGTAGACATGGATGTCTTATTGGCGGATGAACAGGACCAGACTCAGGATGAGAACAAGGGATAAGACCTCCTAGTAGTATAGATTAGGTTGTGCTTTTCTTACTTGTCTAGGTCCTTGATTGATCCTTTACCTCAAGGATATTATTGTCTTGTCCTTCTTTGATAAAGGCTTAAATGGATGGTAAGTTGACTAGCAACCAAACTTTCAAAAGAAAGACTAGCCCAATTGAGAGCGACGAGTACTACAAAGATTTGGATGAAATCTATATCCCTATTGGGGACCCATTTGGCTGGGACTAGGCTTAAGTTAAACCTGAGTCGGGCTAGATTGCCTCTTTGAAGGCCTTTATACTGGTGTTTTGCTTCTCTTTGGTGAGAAACTCGTCTTGAATCTGAAAAGAGGTTTTGTACGCCTTTTGTAGACTTGTACAGCTTTATTTGGATGCCTATACTTCTTTGTGCTGGTGATTTGATTGGATGAGATTAATTCTTTGCACATTAGAGGGGTCCAAACTGTAACATGGTGCAAGCTAGATGATGCTAGTGGAAGCACCTGGCGCTTTTAATTTAAGTTCTAACTTTTGCATAGATCGCTTGATGTGATGCAATATATTTAGCGGATTTTGTATTTTTCTTTTCTTATGTCTTAACTTTTCCCTGAATTGTCCCTGGTGGCACAATTCAGTAGACTTTCTTTCTTGTCTTAACTTTTGCCTGAATTATCCTTGGCAGCTTAATTCAGCAGACTTTCTTTCTTGTCTTAACTTTTGCCTGACCTATCCTTGGTGGCTCAATTCAATAGACTTCCTTTCTTTTTGCATCTTAGTGGCGTCCACACTATATCCTAGTACAAGTTGGATGATGCTAATGGAAGCACTTAGAACTTCGGATGATTTTTGCTATCAAGTAGGTTCACAGTGGGAAAACTTAACTTGAGGGATCCCAACTATCAAACAATGCTATTTCAAATGATGGTTCAAGAACAAAAGCAAGTGCAAAATACTAGCATTTTTCAATTGAGTTCTAATTTTTGCATAGATCGTTTGATTTGATGCGATCTATCGAACTGATTTTGTATTTTTCTTTTTTTTTGTCTCAACTTTTGCCTGAATTATCCTTCAAGGCTCAATCAAGTAGCCTTTCATTCTTTTTTTGTCTTAACTTTTGCCTGAATTGTCCTTGGCATCTCAATCCTGTAGACTTTCTTTCTTTTCTT
Organism: Euphorbia pulcherrima; assembly: GCA_947683365.1. Taxonomy (NCBI): domain Eukaryota; kingdom Viridiplantae; phylum Streptophyta; class Magnoliopsida; order Malpighiales; family Euphorbiaceae; genus Euphorbia; species Euphorbia pulcherrima. The sequence continues at coordinate 26,240,782 of CANTUS010000004.1, forward strand.
TTGTCTTTTATTAAATGATATGCATAATACATATAATAACAAAGAGCAGAAAATGTAGAAAAAACTAATGTTCACATACTTGCGATCATTTCACCTAAAGACATGCATGCATTCATAAGACTAGGATTCTTAGCAAATCAAAATATGTTCATCAATGAAAATAAATTTGAGTGCATAGGCAATCATAATAGTTTCCAATGGTTAACCCTTACATACTTTTTGGTCCTTTTATAGATTTTCCAAAAAGCAACTGACGTTTTTCTCTCAATGTCCTAACTTTTGCCTAAGACATCGTTTTAAGACATCATTTTTGGGTTTTCAACTTAGCGAGCTTTGTTTGCATTGGATTACCCTAAGTTTTGCATGACTGGTTTGTGGAATATCGATCAGCGGGTTGCACCCTAATTTTTGGCCGAGCAGTAGAGGACCACTCACCGAGTGATTTATTCTTTAATTTGTTTTTGTGGCGTGCTGCTTTTTGTGATTTATTTCTTTTAACCTAGACATGATAGCTCTTAAGCCTGTCTCAATTCCTAGATTCACGAACTCATTTCCGTCCATGTCCGTAAACTTGATTCCTCCTTTGCCAAGGACTTTCTTAACCTTGAACGGCCCTTCCCAATTAGGCTTGAACTTGCCCCTAGTATCAATGTTAATTAGGTGTAGCTATTTGAGAACCAGATCACCCGCCTTTAGGGGTTGTTTGGGTATCTGACTCTATTATTTTAAGGTTGGGCCATTTAGTGTTAGAATGGATAGGTTTTTCTCTTTTGTGAAAGGAGGTCATGTTATGATTGGGAAGGTTGTTCTTCTTGTGAAAGAAGGAGATCATGGTTTTACGGATACTTGGGCTCATTATGTAGGGTGAGGGGTCCTCTTTCTTTTGAACAAATGGAGAAAGCATTCTTTTAGGGCTATTTTGATGGAAATATAGGTCCAAGAGAGGTACCTACATTGATAAGAAGTGCCCATTTGTTGGATGTGATGGTTTATCCATTTGAAGGTTTTGGAAGAGCATTGGATTTAAGCTTGCCTTAATTTTGAATTTGTGTTGTAAGATCTTTTCCTTCACCGGTGCTTTTGTTGGGAAAAATGTGTTCCACTTTTTTTTTGTTTGGGCTCATGGTTTTCTTTCTTAGTGATGTGTATCTTCCTCCCCCCTTACGGAAAAAGATGAGCTAAGACCTAAGGCTATCATGTTTGCTAAGCACTTTTCATCTCTCTTTTTTTTGTGGTGTGTTTTAACCATTAGAACCTTATGCCATTGCATTGTACTCACATTAAATTCCTTTAATAAACGTGATGAAATTTTTAGGAATGTTGATTTTATAAGTGCATGATATCTTTAAGAATGAAAAGCTCAAACATAATGTGAATCATCAATTTATTCGTGATATGCTTTATAAGTGGCATTGTATTGCATCAGAAATATTAAAAGGTTACCTCATCCTCAAAATCATCCTCCTGATGTGGAGGGTCTTCATCTTCATTCTTGGTAGGATCCATCGGTGTATTGGCACTAGTCCTCTTTTTGCTTCATCAGTGTACTCCAATTCCTCAAATATTTCCCACTTTTCACCCTTTTTAGGGATCCAATCTTCCCCTCTTGTGGCTTAGACCGGAGGTGAAGGTTGTTGAGCATCCGCAGTCACACCAAAGGTAGACATGTTGGATGATATAAGGTTGTCTCCTTAGGTGTCGCTATGCAGTTGGTACCTTGGCTGGATCCCCAAACTGAAACACTAGCGGCACAAATCCTTGGCTAGGCTGAATAGATCTATTGACAGCTGGCAGAACTTCCAAACCCCCTTAATCATACGAACCAACTGAACCCAACTGTCCAAACTAACTAGACAATGGATTACTAGGAGACAGAGGCAGAGATTCAACCTTAATTGAGCTGAATTTGGTTGAGTAGAAACTCAAATGCGGACCAAACGAACTTGAGATGGTTGCCAAGCTTTGATTCTTGCTCATGTGAGAACCAAATGATCAAGACATGCCTGGGTTTGATTATACATGAGACATGTATAATGATGTATGGTGAGATTAATATATAAAGATAGAGTGCATCTAAGATAGAGTGTAATAATTTTCCCAAATGATGTAAAAGAAAGCCGGTTGAATTAAGTAAATGATTTTCAATGCTCATCTTAATCTTTTAAGCTTTTAATACAAACCAAAATTTTGCAAGTTAAAAGATTAATGTTCCTAGCAGAGTCGCCACTACGAGGTGTTAATGACGTGTGGGTGTCCCTTAGTGCCTGCCAGTAGGGCCTACTGGGGTGGTTGGTTGATTAAATTAGGCATGATGAAATCATTCAGTTCAAGTGTGCACATTTTAACCAATTTTATGAATGAAAGAATCGAGACCCAAATCTTGATACAAATAATAGAGTCGCCACCCAAGTTGTCTACTTGGGAAAGAGTTTTGGTACGGTTCTGATTGGGAGGTAGACTCATATCTTTTAGATTAGAGATTCGGGTATCAGATGAGTCACTTATTTCTCATTTAGTTAGATCAAAATTACATTCACCGTATAAAACTATTTTGTTTTCATCATTTGGGGAATTATTACAAAAAGTCTATTATTTTACACTCTTTAATTCATTCAATAGTTTATAATAAAGCACAAGTAGTAACAAGGGGAATAAAATTACAACCGGGGAAAATAGGGGATTGCGAGAGAACCTATACATTTGTTCTACATCATAAAACAAAATAAAATAAATTTTCCTGCATCCATAAAGATTAGAGCAGTTTATAGCACGTCATAAGTCAGCATTTTATTAGGAAAAATGTGATTATGTTAGCGTGGTAGTTATACAATCAATAGTGCCTCGGCGGCTTCTAGGATCGAAGAGAAATAATGGGCCTTCAGTGCGTTTTGTTATGAAAACACATTTTAACTTTTCTGGGTTGATTTACCAGATTATTAGTGAAAATGATCGCATGGTAAATGGCAAGTTGATTGATTTTACTGATTAAAAGTGGAACTGTGGATTCTGCTTGGGGGCCAGTACTCGTATGGGTGGGGTGGGACCCATATGGCTACTGGGGAGGACCGATACGGGTATGGGGGACCTGTACGAGTCATGTCTAGTCCCAGGAAAAAACTCAGTTTAATTTAAAAGTAGATTTATGGAGGAATGACAAAATGAAAATGGGATTTCCTTCCATGCGACTGTGGTGCACCAGTTTAATATCCCTAAGGACATAAGGTGCGAACAAGGCTTATATAGGTTAGGACCTGACCCAAAGCAGGAATAAAAGAATAGATAGAATTGAATATATGACGAGCAATAAATAAATAATTAAGATGTGAGTCGCTTTGAAACTCAGGAGCGTTACCTTCATCATTTCATTAGAAGGATAGTTAAAATCCAGTACTCACAGACTGCCCCTCGTGGGATCATTGCAGATACGGATTTTTATAATCTCATCATGTGAGCAAGGGTTTAGAAATTTTACCTAAGGTGATGATACAGGTGAGTTCCTTTCTTGAGGTGAACTTCTTCCCCAAGGGTCCCTTTCTTGAGGTGGACGACTTTCCTTTGCTGATGCGTATCCCTTTATTGAGGTGGATGACTTTCCTTTGCCAGTACGTATCCCTTTCTTGAGGTCGATGACTTTCCTTTACTAATGCATATCCCTTTCTTGAGGTAGATAACTTTCCTTTGCTTATGCATATCCCTTTCTTGAGACGGATGACTTTCCTTTGCTAATGCGTATCCCTTTCTTGATGTGGATGACTTTCCTTTGCTGATGCATATCCCTTTCTTGAGCGGATGACTTTCCTTTGCCAACGCGTATCCCTTTGTTGAGGCGGATGACTTTCTTACTGGGGATTTTGAATGACTTGTAATGATACAATAATCAAACACTGAGTTAGTCATTATCTAAGCAGGCACATCATTATTCTTGATTGACCTTGTGTTGAACAAAAAAATTTTCCCTTTCAATTAAGAATAAATATGTGTGGATGGGGGATTAGCTCCTGAATAAATTGTAAACTAAGCACAAGAAATGTCGGGTTTGGCCAGATCGCTTTGGAATAGAATGACCCTTGGAAGGGTGCCACTCGAAGAATGCCCCTTAGAGGGCTCGATTATGGGGGTACGTTCCTAAATCAGCTGATTCCGCTGCTGGAGGATAGGGGGATGCCCCTGGATTAGCTAATTTTGCTGCTAGGGAATGGCGGGATGCCCCTTAGTTGACCCCACTGCCGGGGAGTAGAGTAATATTCTTTGGTAAACTCTTTTCTACTAGGGAATTATTTCTTTGCAAGACTCACTTGTTGGGAAACATTTTCCATATTTGGGTAGATCTATACACAAAAATTATCCCTGTTAGTGATCAATTCAAAAATGGCTTACCTTGATTCTTGATTGACTTTTGTGGAAAAAAATTTTTTGCCCCTTCAATCAAGGATCAAGGTGAGCTAGGGGTTTTGCCCCGTAATTCAACTAAAATGATTAAGTGGAGTGATGATCGGTTGGTCCCAACTTCACTTGGTGTGCTCCTAGCAAGTCCCTCCTACTAGCCGGCACTCCCTCTTGGTAAGAAATCCAGCTTGAAAATGGAAGAGAGTGCCCATACACTTAAGTTGAAAAGGTCTTTATAATGTTTTGATACGGGTGGGTTCCTTTCTTGCAGTGAACTCCTTTCCTTGGTGTTCCTTTCTTAAGGAAAACATCTCTCCTTTGTTGTGCTTATCCCTTTCTTAGGGTGAATGACTTTCCTTTAACTGATGTTGGTGTATCCCTTTGCTAAGGTAGATATCTTTTCCTTGTATCCCTTTCTTAAGGTGGATCGAATTTCTTGGTTAATATTGCATCCTTTTCCTAATGTGGATGATTCTGCGACTGATGGTGTATCCCTTTCCTAAGGCGAATGACTCTCCTGCTGCTGGTGTACCCCTTTCCCAAGGCGGATGACTCTCCTACTGCTTATGTATCCCTTTCCTAAGGCGGATGATTCTCCTACTGCTGGAGTATCCCTTTCCTAAGGTTGATGAATCTCCTGCTATTGGTGTATCCCTTTCTTAAGGCAAATGACTCTCTTGCTGCTGGTGTATCTCATTCCTAAGGTAGATGACTCTCCTACTAATAGATTTGAGTTACCTTAAAAACTATATTAAAAATGTTGCATTAGTTACTGTCTAAAATGATACATCTTAATTCTTTATTAACTTTATGATAAACAAAATTTTTCCAATTCAATCAAGAACGAGGATGTGTCGACAGGGTTTAGCCCTTGATTAATTTGAAAACTGTGTTTAGAAATGTTAGGTTTGGCCGAACACAAATCAGGGTGCCCCTAGGGAGTTGACTGCTGAGGAGATGGCTTTTGAATGGCTAGTCTATTTGGATCGCTGTGGAGAAAATGCTCGAGGGCAATTTCACTTGTTTAAGGAAGGTGTTCCTAGGACATCGCAGCTACTAAGGAGTATCCTTGGAAACCATCTCAAGAAAGCTTGACTACTTAGGGGGGTACTCCTATAATACTACTCTGACTAAGGAAATGGTTCCTTTAACCATCTGGTCATCAGGGATAGAGATTGGCTTCTTTTGAGGATAGGGGGGATGCCCTTTGAATGTTTCATCTGCTGGGGAACAAACTATTCTGATGGGGTTGCTCTGCTGGAAAAAAGTGAGCCCTTGGTTGGCATTCATGTTTTGTCTTATCTAAATTGCAGGGGAAAAACAAGTCTTATCAGAATATGACTTAGAATGGTACATTTTAATTCCTGATTGACTTTGTGATGAACAAAAATTTTTGCCGCTTTAATCAAGCATTAAGATGTTTCAGGGTTTTGCCCCTTAATTAACTATAAAGATTGAGCGAAGAAATATTAGGTTTGTCCTAACTCTACTTTGGTATACCCCTGGACTGGCCTAATTACTGGGGGAAAATAGCCTATGAGTGGCTTAATTGCTTGAGAGCAAGTCTCCCAGATGACTTGGATTAGTAGAGGGTGCTCCCTGCAAAGAGGAACTTAGCTATTGGGGTCCCCTGGAATTTGCCTTGGGTGGCTTGATCGGTTGGGGGGATGCCCCTCAGATGGTTCGCTTGATGAGGAAATGATCCCTCTAACGGTTTGGTTCTTGGGAATACTTCTTAGGAAGATGCCCCTAGGCTGGTGCCCCTTGGATGGCACCTTTATTTTGAATGTCCTTTGACTGATGCCCCTTAGATGGATGTGTGGCTAGGGGAATTCCTTCTTTTCCCATGAATATCTCTCCTTGGGTTCCTGCACATGATAAAGAAACTAGTCGGTAAGACTTTTGGACATGCAGGTCAGGACTTTCCCCGATTAAAAGAAAATACTAAGTTTAGTGATGTTGGGTTGGTCCTAACTCAAGCTAGGGTGCCCCTACTATGCCCCTTCTACTGGCTGGCACGTGCCCTTAGGGAATTTAATGATGGGGGATGACCCATGACTGGTTCCACTGTTGGGGAATGGTAGGATGCCCCGTTGATTGACTTCTTCATTGGGGAGGTGTCTTCCTAGATGATTCTTTTGCTGGGGATTTCTTATAGGATAACATTTCCTTGGTTCAGGCAAGAATCTCTTGTCGTGTAGGGATTGCTGCTCCTTGAGGTTTTGATTGCTTCAGGATCCTTCCATTGAATTGACTTGCACATGAAAAAGTGTTAACGTTAGTAGTTGTTCTAAAATAGCTTACCTTTATTCTTGATTGACTTTGTGAAAGCTAAAATTTTTGCCCCTTCAATCAAGGATCAAGGTGAGGTAGGGATTTTGCCCCTCATGTAACTATTAAAGGGGTTCGAGAGAAAAGGGGTTGGCCCCAATTTGAATTTGACGTGTCCTTGCTGTTTGAGCAATCCTACTCCCACTTGAAAAATTGCCTCAAGGTGTGAGGAGAGGACTCGTATGGGTGGGGTGGGATCCTTATAGGTGACGTTTTTGCCAAGGTGGGATCCATATGAGTGAGGATTGACCCGTATAGGTCCATTCTTCAATGACAGAATGTCCAAAACTGGGTTTTCTGCAACCTATTTCTGAGTTTTGATTTTTCGCTATATCTAACCCTGCTAAATTGTTGTTTCACCTTTTCAGTTCCTATATAAGACTGTGGGAGCCTTGAGTTTCTATAGAAAGTAGTATAAGGAGATTCGAGTTGTCGGGGATACTAAGCTGCTGGCCCCGTATTGACTAATTCAGGTTCACTAATATCGTCAAGGCCATTCCACTATCCTTGAAGACACTGGCTCTTGGTGCTAAATCGACCTTGATGGAGAGATGGTTCGAGACAATGCAGACTTTAAACTTGCCCATTGGGGAGGTCACTATAACTCCCTCAGATTTGTGTACACTAACAGGATTGGATTGGAGTACGGATGTCACCCACTTTGATGGATCGCTGGTATTCTCGAGCCAAGGTGAGGGCCCATGTGGAGAGACTTCTTGGGCTTCACCTTGGAGGGAAGGACAAGCTCAAGTATGGGGATCTTCACAACTACTAGATCGGGTAATATAGCCCTATTGCTACAGAGAGGAGGAATCAGTGTGTCCGGTCTTTCCTATTGACCTTCCTCTCTACCATTTCCTTCCCGGTGTACTCGAGCAACCTCAACTATGGTTTGCAATCTTCTATTAAGGATCTTGCCACTATGCCATGCAAGAACTGGTGTCAAGCCATCCCAGCTTAGTTGTACTATAGGCTAGATGCTAGAGTTTAAGGCCAGCAGTCTGAGCTCAAGATCTACCATCTAATCCTCTTGGTAATTCCTGAACTCAATCTTTTGTACTTTAGCCCTTTTATTTGAACTACTTTGCAACTGACTTTGCCTTGTTTTATAGATTAGGGCCTTTGAATATTTGTTATCCCTAGACCAGGTTTGCCTAGGTAGCCTGAGATATCCCACATCATTTTGAGTTGTATAGGACCCTGGCTGTAAAAGGTTAGGACTACAATAGAGTATAGGGAGTTCTTCCACCAGCTACGCTCTGATCGGGTAGACTTCTTTTGCACTAAATCTGCATTTTACATTTTCACAAACCATTAGTAGAAATTGTGTTTATGAAGTTATGATACTTATAGTGCATTTACTTTGTGCGAGTCTTTCGAGACCCGTGGAAGAGGATGGGCATCAATGAGAATATCGAGCGGATGCGGGCCTTCATGGCTGATCGCCGCTTTGTGCCGGAGTCTTCTCTCTCCTTTGATTGGTATTTTAGTGAGCGAGTCCGAGGGTGGAGGACCCATTCTGTGGTAGAGAGACTGATCCCTCCCCTAATACCAGTAGGAGTCTTCTGGCCGTAACTTATGCCTGGGATAAACCAGGGGGTATACCTGCTCGGTGAGGGAGCCCAAGTGCTATTAGTAGGAGGCTCCTACACTGAGTTCATTAATTCTTTGCTCCTTCCTCCTAGCGAGAGGATCTATTTCAAGGACATCCCTCTCAAGTTTTACTAGACTGATAGCGATGGTGATAATGATGATGTTAATGACAAGGGTGGACTAGGAGTGACCGTGGGGTCCTTTTATTGTTCGGAGTACTGAGGGCCAGCTAGTTCTGTTGCTTCTTCTTCTTAGGAATTTCCTTTACTCTGCCTTTGTGAATTCTTACGTTATTTTCCTAAAATTTACTATAAACCTGAATGTAATTGTTCAATGTTGTAGCCTCCTACCTCTATACGGAACTAGCCTACTACTGTTGCCCCTACAGATGTAGAGCTGCAGATGAAGCAATCTTGTACTTCAAGGGGTGTGAAAGAGGGGTCCTCTGAATAGATTTGGACACTTCCTTCATACCCCTCGACCATTCGGGAAAGAGAGCTATCAGGGAGCTCAAGGAGTCGGTCCACACCATACGCTTTACTCCCACTTGCTCCACTCATGTAAAGAATTCACTGCTTTAATCTTGCCCTTATAATAACTTCTTTAAATATCCCATTCTGATATGGTTTTCTCTCTCAAGGACCATAGCTGAGGCAGAGAGGATAGCTAGGGCTATCTTCTCTATCCGAGACCTGCTACTAGTTTAGGATGCACTAGCCTCAGTAAGTTTCTTTTACCTTTAAAATTTAACAAACTATGCATGAGGCTTGCCATAACATTTATATATGTACTGATCATATGATTTCCATTGTAGACCATGTTTGCTATGGAGTGTGATAGGTCCACCCAGGATCTGAAAGCCTATGAGGAGCCAGTTAGGTTCCTAGAGGAGCTGTTGCTAGTAGCAATTAGTAAGGCCAACGGGTCAGGCCACTAGAGGAGTTGGAGAGGGATAGAGTGGAGACTACACTAAAGAGAGCTGAGGTTGAGGTGTTATAGGGCCAGCTGGCCCGATTGACTGAGGATAAGTAGATACCTAAGACATTCAATTCTTCATCAGAGGAGGATAATTTAACTTATCAGGTGGCACCGGTGGCCACTTAGGTGGCTGGAGTTAAGCAGGAGGTAAAGCAGCAAGCATAAGAGACCAGTATTTTTACTTAAGAACTTTAGAGGCCAAGGTTCCTGATGAACCTACTGTAGATGCTGGTGGGGTAGAGGATCATGTGATGATAGACATGGATGTCCTACTGGCAGATGCACAGGACCAAACTCAGGTTGAGTACAAGAGAGAGGACCTCCCAATAGCTTAGATTAGGTTGTGCTTTTCTCCTTGATTGATCCTTTTCCTCAAGGATATTGTTGTCTTATCCTTCTTTGATAAAGGCTCAAAACGCTGGTGAGTTGACTAGATTATTGAAAGACTGGCCCAACTGAGATTGATGAGTACTACAAAGATTTGGATGAATCCGTACGCCTTTTAAGGATCCATTTTACTAGGACTAGGCTTAAGTTGAACATGAGTCTAACTGGATTGCCCCTTTAAAGGCCTTTATACCGGTGTTGTGCTTCTCTCTTGTGAGAACTGTGTCTTGAATTTGAAAAGAGGATCCATACACCTTTTGTACACTCGTACATGTTTATATGGATGCCTATATTTCTTTATACTGGTGATTTAATTAGATGAGATTCATTCTTTTCCTATTAGGGGATGCATCTTTGAGGTGTCCAAACTATAACATGGTGCACGCAGGCTGATGTCAGTGGAAGCACCTGGTGCTTTTAATTTGGGCTATATCTTTTTCACAAATCGCTTGATATGATGCAATATATCAAACTGATTTTGTATTTTTATTTTCTTTTATCTTAACTTTAGTTTGAATTGTCATTGGCAGCTTAATTCAGCAGACTTTCTTTCTTCTCTGAACTTTTTCCTAAATTGTCCTTGGCGGCTTAATTGAGCAGGCTTTTCTTTCTCGTCTTAACTTTTGCCTAAACTATCCTTGGCGGCTCAGTTTAGCAAACTTCCTTTCTTTTTGCGTCTTAGCGGTGTCCACACTGTAGCATGGTGCAAGTTGGATGATGCTAATGGAAGCACCTGGAACTTTAGAGGATGTATGCTATCGAGTATCTTCATAGTGGGAAAACTAAACTTGAGGGATCCCAACTGTGAAAAAATGCTATTACACAAGATTCTTGAAGAACAAAAGCAAGTGCAAAATACTGGTGTTTTTTAGTTAAGTTCTAACTTTTTCATAGACCACTTGATGTGATGCAATCAATTGAACTGATTTTGTATTTTTCTTTTTTTTGTCTTAACTATTGCCTGAATTTTCCTTAGCAGCTCAATCCAGCAGACTTTCTTTCTTTTCTTTTGTATTTTGTTGTGTGATACGTGTAATACAGATAATAACAAAGAGTACCACATGTTGAAAATCTGATGTTCACATACTTGCAATCATTTCACCTGAAGACATCCATGCATTCATAAGACCAGGATTCTTAGCAAATCATAACATGTTCATTGATGAAATTAAATTTGAGTGTATAGGCAATGGTAATAGTTTCCAATGATTAACCCTTACCTACTTTCTAGTCCTTTTACATATTTTCTAGAAAGCAACTAACATTTTTCTCTCGATGCCCTAACTTTTGCCTAAGCTGCCCTTTTCGGGTTTTCAACTTAGGGACCCTAACTTTTGCCTGACCGGAGTGTGGAATATCGATTAGCGAGTTGCACCCTAATTTTTTCCCGAGCAGTAGAGGACCACTCGTCGGGTGATTTATTCTTTATTTCTTTTTTTGTGGCATTGTGAGGTGTTGATGACGTGTGGGACTCCCTTGGCGCCTACGTGAAAGGGGCAGGGCCCACTGGGGGTTTGGTTGGATTTAGGCGTGATAAAACATTTTTAGTTAAAATTTCCACAATAAGCCAATTTTAATGAATAAAAGAATCGAGACCCAAATCTTTATACAATTTATAGAGTCGCCACCCAAGTTGTGTACTTGGGAAAGCATTTTGGTACGGTTCCCTCTAGGCGAGAGACTTAAACCTATTGGATCAGAGATTTGAGTATCAGATGAGTCACTTATTTCTCTTTTGATTGATTAAAAATTACAATCACCGCGTAAAACCATTTTAGTTTTCATCATTTGGGGAATTATCATAGAAATCCTATTTTTACACTCTTTCACACTCGTTATATGCATTTACAAATTACAATAAAGCACAAGCAATAAATGGGGGGATAAAAATTACAACCGGGGAAAAATGGGGGAAATCGTAAAGAGAACCTATACATTTGTTCTAAGTTATAAAAAAAATGAAAATAAATTCCCCTGGATCCATAGATGTCGGCATAGTTTATAGCACACCACAAATCAACACTTTAACGCATTTTGTCATGGAAACGCATCTTAACTCTTGTGGGTTGATTTACCGAATTATTAGTGAAAATATTCGCATGACATATGGTGAGGTGTATTGATTTTAACCAATTTATTATGGGTTCAGGAATCTGCATGGGGCTAGTACCCAGTATGGGTGGGTAGGACTCGTACGTGTACAAGATAAGACCTGTATGGTCCTATCTTGTCTAGATAGAAACTCTATTTGGTTTAGTTTACAGGTTAACAAATTAATATATTGGTGGCAGAAAAAATAGAATAAAAAGGGATTTCCTTCCGTATAAGTATGGCGCACCAAATTGACATCCTTGGTGATATATGGTGCCAACAAGGCTCATACAGGTTAGGACCAGACCCAAAACAATAAATGAAAGCCACAGATATAATAGAAGTAATATGCAATAATAATAATGAAATAACTGAGATGTGAGTCTCTTTGAAACTCAGGAGCATTACCTTTGCGGTGTGAATCGACTTTGAGGTGATACCTTTACTATTGAGAGAGCCCGACCAAAGTAGATGGAATAGGACTATTTAGGCGGGTATTTGTGTAAACAGAACCTCCCCTAAATCCTAGTGAATGAAGTTAGGAATGAATAAAATGTGGACAAAAGCTCAAAGGATGAGTTTTCTCCTAATTTTATACCTCCTATACCTCTACTATAACTTTTCTATACCTATGGAAACTGCTAGAATTTTAGTATAATTTTTGTACGAAATCTATGTGTTGAAAAAGTGAAGGGAAGGGCCCTATTTATCGGGGAATGGAGGTCTGAATTTAATAAATCAAGTTCATGACTTGCCTTTTCCCAAAATAGGAAAGGATTTCCTTCTAAAAGAGCATGTTTAGGCAATAAGAGTACCCGTACGAGGTAGGGCCCTACCTGTACGGGTACTAGAGGAACCCGTATAGGGTCCCCCCTAGGTGTGTGGAAGGGATGACCCATACAGGGTCTGCCATTGGATCCGTACCACGAAGTAGCACCTATACGGGGTCCCTAAGAGCAGACTAGGTCTCCTAACTTTGGCCAAACTAAACTCTGCAGTAGTAGGAACACATCTAATGCACAACACCTGAAAGACGTTGCATCAGATAGCTCTCATCATCGATTCATGAGAAGGATCAATAAAATCCAGTGCTAAAAAACTACCCCTTATAGGATCACCGCAGATACAGATCTATATGTTCTCACAATGTGAGCGAGGGTTTAGAAATTATACATGAGGTGATGGAATGGGCGAGCTCCTTTTCTTGAGGTGAACTCCTACCGGGGTTCCCTTTCCTAAGGAGGATAACTTTCCTTTATGGATGCATATCCCTTTCCTGAGGTGGATGACCTTCCTTTGCTGATGTGTATCCCTTTCCTAAGGCAAATGACTTTCCATTTGCTACTGTGCATATCCCTAGTGAATCTGCTCGAGGAAGGAGTGTATCCCTTTCTTAATGCGGATCAAATTTCCTGGATGATGATGGTGTATCCCTTTCTTAAGGCGGATGACTTCTCCTGATATCCCTTTCTTAAGGCAGATAGACTTTCCTGACTAATGATGGTGTATCCCTTTCTTAAGACGGATGACCTCTCCTCGTATCCCTATCATAAGGTGGATCGACTTTCCTGACTGATGATTTTTCTAAGGAAGATATGTGCATCCCTTTCTTAAGGCTGATGACTCTCCTAGCTAATGGTGTATCGCTTTCGTAAGGTAGATGACCCTCCTAACTGGTGGTGTATCCCTTTCCTAAGGCTGATGACCCTCCTGACTAATGGTGTATCCCTTTCCTAAGGCGATGACTCTCCTGCTGGGGATTTTGAATAACGTGAAAAGAGACAGCAATCAAACACCGAGTTAGTCATTGTCTAAGAAGACACATTTTTATTCTTAATTGACTTTTGTGGGGACAAAAATATTTTTTCCCCTTTAATTATGAATAAATAAGTCTGGATGCAATAAACTGAAAATTCTGTGTGGGGAATGTCGAGTTGGGCCAGATCGATGCTATGCTTATTTATCCACTGGGGGAATCCTCCTAGGGTGAGTGCCCCCAGGGTCTACCAAATGTGTTATTGGGAAGTCGGGGATGCCCCTAAGACTTAATGATTCCACTACTGGGATGCAGGGGGATGCCCATGGATCTAATTTTGCTGCTAGAAAGTGAGGGATGCCCTTAAATTGGCAGGGGGATACCTCTAGGACCTAATTCTGCTACAAGGAGGTGAGGGGATCATGGGGGGATACTCCTAGATCTGATTCCTCTACTGGGCGGTGGGGGATGCCCATAGGACTTGATTCTTTCACTAGGGAATGACCCTAGGGTAGGATGCCCCTAGGGTTCTTGATGATGGGGATATGTCCCTTGACTGATTCCACTACTGGGGAGTGAAGTAATATCCTTTAGTAAATCTCTTATGCTGGGGAAGAATTTCTTGGTAAGACTTGTTTGTTGTGGAAGAATTCCTGAGCTAGGATGGACCTATATACGAAAATTATCCTTATTAGTGATCAATTCAAAAATTGCTTACCTTGATTCTTGATTGACTTTTATGAAGAAAAACTATTTTTGCGCCTTCAATCAAGAATCAAGGTGTGCTTAGGGACCTCTCCCAAATGTAATGGTAATATAAGGTTAAGAGGGAGTGGGGTTGCCCCGAGCTTGAATTGGATGAATTCCTGGTGATTGTTGAAACACTGATGCAAAAATCTGCCTCTACATGGTGAGAGAGGGCTCGTATGGGTAGGCCAGACCCTTATGGGTATGGTTCTCAGAAAAGAGGACCCGTACGGGTGGTGTAGGACCCGTACAGGTCATTGACGGTGGTTTCAAAAGGCAGATTAGCCCCTTCAAATCCTGCCTCGCACTAAAACTTCCTATTTTGCTTTTTCTGGCAACTTTTCTTCCTTAGATTAGAGGATTTTCCCCTAGTGGATGATTCAAGGCTTTGGGAATGCCTAGTTTCCGTTGGGTATGCATTTTATGGGGGAGACTCATTTTGGGGCCTTACTCCTGCCTCTGAAGTGCCACTGATCCCTTCTCCTGAGACCCATGCCTCAAAATTCTAGGTAATTTCATTTAATTTTTCGTTTTCCAATTTTGAAATTTTGTCAATTCCTTGGATTTTTGCATGATTTAGGGTGTTTTAGACCTTGGAATAGAGCCTGATGCATGTAACTTTAGCCTAGGATGCTTTTAGGATAGTTTTAGATGAACTTTGGCTGAGATTGTGCGATTTTGGATTTTTGAGGTGTTTGCCCATATAGGGACTGTTTGTTGGGGACTCATATGGGTGAGGACGGACCATACGGGGTCCTATTTTTGATATGGGTTCCACCAAGGGACTCGTACGGGTGGGTCCTACCCATACGGGTCATGTCCTCAGGTATAGAGTATTGTTTTTATGATTTCTACAACCTTTTTCTGATTTCTGACTTATCTACTGTATTGTAACCCTGTTAATTTGTAATTCTATCTTTACAATTCTAATATAAGACTGTGGGGGCTTTGAGCTTCTGTAGGAAATGGAATGAGTAAATTCATGCTATGAGAGAGACAGAGCTGCTGACCCGCATAGATTCCTTCGAGTTTAGCGGCATCATCAGGACCATTCCTTAGGCTCCTAAGACATAGGCCTTAGGTTTCATTTTAGCTCTGACAAAGAGGTAGTTAGAGATGACTTATACTTTCCATTTTCCTATTGGAGAGGTAACCGTAACTCCCTCAGACGTGTGGCCCACGACGGGCCTAGAGTGGAGCGGGGACGTGGTCCACTTTGACATTTATGCTGACCAGTGGCATTCTCGACCTGAGGTGAAGGCCAACATTTTTAGATTACTTACACTTCGTATGAGTGGGATGAATAAGCTTAAGTACGAGAACCTGAACATTTACTAGATCGGGTAGCCGAGTCCTATTGTAGCTGATAGGAGGGACCAGTATGCTCAATACTTCCTGTTGACATTCCTTACCATTGTCTTCTTTCCTGTCTATTCGAGCAACCTCAACTATGGTTTGCTCTCTACTCTAGAGGATTTTACAGCTGTGCCTCACAAGAACTATTGCCGGTCCATTCTGGCTCAGCTGTACTATGGATTAGACATAGGGGTATGGGGTGAGCAGTCTGAGCTCAAGATCTACCATCTGATACTAGTAAATCCTGAACTGATCTCTTGTGCTTTAACCCTTTGTCTAAATTGTGTTACAACTAATCCTTACTTTGTCTTGCAAATTTGGGCTTTCGAGCACCGGTTGATCCCTAGGTCGGGATTACCCATGTAGCCTAATACACCGCATATAATATCTAGGTGGATGGGGCTTTGGTAGAGTCAGCCCTTGAATACGACATAGTACCGAGAGTTCTTATGCTATCTGCTGTTAGACTGGGTAATCTTCTTCCATATTGAACCAGCATTTTACATTTTGACAAACCATTATTAGAAACTGTATTTACTAGGTTATGACACTCATAGTGCACTCATTCTATGTAGGTTATCCGAGACCCATGGGAGAGATTGGCCATCTACGGAGCCATCGAGTGGATATGGGCCGGAGTGGATAACCTTCGCTTTGTCCTAGAGTTAGCACTCTCCAATGACTGGTATTTTGGCGTGAGGGTCCGAGGGTGGAGGACTAGTGCTATTGTTGAGAGACCGATCCCTCCCCTGATCCCAGTAGGCTTCTTTTGGCCTTATCTCATGCCAGGGATCACTCCGGGACTATACTTGTTGAGTAAAGGGGCTCGCATACTGTCTGTTGAGGGCCCTTATACTGAGTTTATTGATTCCTCCCTCCTGCCACCCTACGACGGGATCATCTTGAGGACGAGCCCCTGGAGTTTCATTAGAGCGATAGTGATGATGATGATGATAAAGAGGAGGAGGAGGAGGGTGGATCGAAGGGTGACCGAGGGGGTCCATCTACAGTTTAGAGAACCAGGGGCTCGGCAAGGTCTGCTACCCCTTCTTATTAGGTATGCCTCTCACTTGGCCTTCATGAATACTTGGTCCCTTTTTAAAATTGATTGTGAATATGAGTCCGAATCTTTGTTGCCATAGCCTTCATCTTCCAAGCGGAAGAGGTCTGTTGCTACTGTTACCTCTAAGCCGCCGGCAAAGTGGTCTCGAGCCTCCGAATCTGTGAGGGAGTGTGTCCTCTGAGATGAGTTGGATGCTTTCTTTTGGCTCCTTGATAATTCGGGTAATTGGGCTATCAAGAAGCTTAAGGAGTCAATCTAGCCTATTGGTTTCACTCCTTCTAGCTCCACCCATGTAAGGAATCCTTTACCTTAGCCTTTGTCCAGTGCTGCCTAAGATGTCTTATTCTAATGTGACCATTTCTAGGCCGAGAGGATAGCCCAAGGTAATTTTTTAGTCTGGGATCTGCAGTTGGGCAGGATGCTTTATCTTTAGTAAGTTCCTCTTACTTGCAAAATTTCAACAAACTATGCATGTATGCCATGACATTTATATGTGTATTGACTTTATGATTTCCATTGTAGACTTTTTTGGCCATGGATTGGGGCAGGTCCACCCAGGATTTGGATGCTTTGGAGGAGAGAGCCCATTTTTAAGAGGAGCACCTATGAGCAGCCACTATTGAGGCTGATCATGCTAGGGCCAAGACTGCTCAGGCGAGGGCTGAGATTGAGATGTTGCGGGGTCAATTGGCGAGGATGACTAAGGATAGATAGATGCTAATTCCCTCTAATGATGAGTCTATGGATGACCATTTCGTATATCTAGTGACTTAGAGAGGCTTGGATCAGCATGTTGAGGGGAGTGATGTTGCCTAGGCTGCTATAGGGACCTCAGGGATTAGGGCCCCCACCCAGTCGGCTACTGGTATTGGTGATGTTGAGGACCATATGATCATAGACATGAATGATCTACTGGCGGATACTCAAGATCAGGCACAGGAGGGTCATCGGGGATAGGATCCCCTGGCGGCATAGGTTATGATTGGTTTTCTCAACTATTCGTACTTTTGGGCCCTGCGTGGCCTATTTTGATAGTCAACTTTCGAATTGGTACTTTTGATATTTCTTTTATGGATATGGATTTTGCTTGAATTGAGACTATTGAATATTGGTGCTTTGAGAACCCGCATTTTATTTAGTGATCTTATAGTAAGGGATTGGGTGACGTTCTAACTTTTGCATAGGCCACTCGACGTGAGGGGACCTATCGAACATTTTATTTTTCCTTTCTTTTTATCCTAATTTTTGCCTGAGTTATCCTTGAAGGCTTAGCCCAATGGACCTTTTTCTTTTTGGCTTTAACTTTTGCCTAGACTGCCTTCTCGGGTTTTCAACCTAGCAAGCTTTTGCCATAATTTTTGTCGAGACTGCCTTTTCAGGTTTTCAATCCCGTAGGCTGTCTTAATTTTTGCCTGAATTGTCCTTGACTGCTCATCCCAACAGACTTTTCTTGTTTCCTTAACTTTGCTTGGTCCACCATTTCGGGTTTTCAATCTAGCAGGATTTTTTGAATATTGCAAATGTTTGATAAAGATGAATATAATGGTGTATAACACGTAGAGAAAAATTGATGTTCACGTACCAGTTATTATTTCACCTAAAGACATGCATGCATTCATAAGACCAAGATTCTTAGCAAAACCATGACATGTTCATTGATGAGATTAATTTGAGTACATAGGCAATGGTAACAATTTCCAATGGTTAACCCTACTGCCTACTGGTCTTTTATAGATTTTCCCGAAAGCAACTGACATTTTTCTCTTGATGCCCTAACTTTTGCCTAACCGCCCTTTTCTGGATTTTAGCTTAGCGGGCTTTATTGGAGTGCCCTAATTCTTGCCTGACTTGTTTGTAGGATACCAATAAGCGGGCTGCACCCTAATTTTGTCCCAAGCAGTTTAGGACCGCTCGCGGGGTGTTTTATTCTTTATTTCTTTTATTCTTGTGCTACTTTTTTATGATTTAATTCTTTTGACCTAGACATGATAACGCTTGGGCGTATCTTGGTTCACTGGATTCACGAACTCATTCCCATTCATGTCTAAAAGCTTGATTCCTCCTTTACCAAGGACTTTCTTCACGATAAATGGTCCTTCCCAATTAGGCTTAAACTTGCCCCTAGTGTCGGTGTTGACCTTGCACCGTTGCTTGAAAACCAGATCACCCGTTTTGAGAGGTTGTTTTGGGTATGTGATTCTATTGTTATAAGCTCATGCCATGCGCTGTTGGTACATCTGGAGATGGTCAAGTGCCCTGAGCCACTTTTCATCTATTGCATCCAATAATTCATACCTAGCTCTTACCCAATCTAATTCTTTCAACCGTGGTTCAAGTGCCACTCTTAGAGATCTTACTTCTGTTTCAATTGGTAATACAACTTCCATCCCATATACCAAGGAGAAAGGTGTTTGGCAGGTGGGAGTTCTTATACTGATTCTATACCCCCAAACTGCGAATGGAAGTTTATCAGCCCAATCTCTGTAGGTAACCACAGTCTTTGCCAAAATCTTCTTGATTCATCTATTGGCAGCCTCAACTGCCCCTTTAGCTTATGGCCTATATGGAGAAGATCTGTGATGCTCAATGTTAAATTTCTCATATAATTCAGCTATGGCCCCTTGAAATCAACTCCGTTCTCAGAAACTACGTGGTCCGGAATTCCATATCTTGAACTTGGCCATTTTCTTGGTAGTAATTTTGGTGTAAGATTCGGGCTCTACCCATTTTGAGAAATAATCAACTGCGAGTATGATGAATCGATGGCCGTTGGTTGATGATGGCCGAATTTTGCCAATTATATCTATCTCCCACACCGAGAAAGGCCAAGGAGTAGACAAATTGTGAAGTTCGGATGAAGGGAGATGTTGTATGCCCCCATGAATCTGACATTCATGACATTTCCTGACCTTATCGATGCAGTTGGCTTTCACTATGGTCCAGTAGAACCCCATTCTCTGAATCTTTCTAGCTAGAGCCATCCCATTTATGTTCGGGCTGGAAACCCTTGAATGTACCTAAGTATTTACCCTATCTACTTCTTCTTTTATCAAACATCTCATCAATAATCCTTCAGCTGTTCTTTTGAAGAGATCTTTGTCGACTGGTATGAACTAGGTCACCAATCTTTTCAGAGTTAGATGGCCTGACCCTAATGACCCCTCAGAGCACTTCCCTCCTTTAAGAATTCTCTTAATGTCATCGTACCAATAGGCCTTTTGCTCCTCTATAATAACCTAAACCTTCTCATGAAATGGTGAAAGGGCCATTTCTACTGTAAGCGGACCGATAGGTTAAGCCTCTTCTCCTCACCACATAGAAGCTAGGGTAGCAAAGGAATCTGCCACCTGGTTCTTACCCCTTAGTATATACTAGAAGAGGCATTACATAAACTACACTAACAAATCCCAGACTGCTTCCACATACGATCGGAGTGACTCTTCCCTGATTTCCCATTCCCCCACGACATGCTTTATCACTAATGCGGAGTCCCCCATCACCCTAACTTCCCTTGCAACTATCTTTAAGAGAGCATCAAGACCAAAGAGACAAGCTTTATACTTGGCCCCGGTATTAGTGGCTGAAAATTCCAACCGCTTGCTCAGTGGAATAACCTCACCTTATGGTATAATGATGATTACCCCAAGGCCTGCCCCCTTTCAATTCATAGACCCATCAAAATACATGGTCCATTCAATCCTTTCAACCTTTACAGCTGCTAACTGCTCATCAGGAATATAAAATTTTCAACATAATCAGACTCTACAGGTTGACTTGCTAGGAATTCAACCACTACTCTCCCCTTAATGACTTCTTTGTTACATAATTGATATCAAACTTAGACAGTAATAAGAGCCAACGATAGAGTTTCCTTGCCAATGTGGTGGATTGATAAAGATGCTTCATCAGATCCACCTTTGTGACTACTTGAATTTTGTAGGACTGGAAGTAGTGCCTCAACTTCTTAGTTAACCACACCATTGTTGTACAGGTCTTTTCTACTACTGTATATTTACGCTCATATTCTAGCAACTTCTTGCTTAAATATTTGATGGCTTGCTCGCTCTTATCCCCTTAATCCTGAACCAACATTGCCCCTACGGATGAGTTTGCTATGGCCAAATATAAAATTAATGGCTTGCTAGGTATTCAAGGCTTTAAAACTGGGGGGCTCCTAAGATAACCCATTATCTTGTCAAATGCAATATGGCATTGCTCATTCCACTCTATAGCTTGCTTCCTTCTCAATAACTTAAAGAATGGCTCACACATGGTTGTTAACTTGGCAATAAAATGACTCACATACTTGAGCCATCCAAGGAATGACCTGACTTCCCTTTTAGTTCTAGGAATAGGCATTTCTTGAATAGCTCTAACCTTATCAGGGTCTTGATTCCTCTTTGACTAACGATGTGGCCCAAAAGTTTCCCCGATGTAACCCCAAACACACACTTCTTTGGATTTAAGCGTAGATTGTACTTCTTGGTTCTAGTCAGGAACCTCTCCAAAATCTCAGGTTACTCTTCCCTTGTGTTAGATTTTACTAGCATGTCGTCTACATAAAACCTCAACCTCTTTATGGATCATGTCGTGCAATCAGGCTGTCACTACTCTCTAATATGTTGTGCTTGCATTCTTCAGCCTAAAAGGCATTAACTTGTAACAATATACTCCCCATTCTATGATGAAGGTTGTCTTGACCTTGTCAATGATTTCCATTAAGATATGATTGTACCCAAAGAAACCATCTAAGAATGAGTACATCGTAGCCCTGGTGGCGCTGTCCACCAATACATCAATGTGTGGTAATGGAAAGTCATCCTTGGAGAATGCCTTGTTCAAATCATAAAAAATCAATGCATATTCGGTCATTTCCATCTTTCTTAGGGATCGAGACAACATTTACTGACCATGTTGGGTACTTAATTACTTCAATGAACTTAGTTTCCAGTAATCTAGTAACTTCAACTTTGATCTTATCGGCCTATTTCGGATGCAACCTTCTCAACTTTTGCTTGCCTGGTTTGAACTTAGGATCAGTTGGGATGGGATGTTTAGCAATTTAGCAATCTACCCCAGGCATATCTTTGTAGGAAAAAGCAAAGGCATTAACATGTTTTCTAAGCACTTTTATTATCTCTCTTCTTTTGATAAGGGTCAAACCACTAGAAATAGTTACCATTTTTGGATTTTCCTTAGGACCTAAGTTAATGTCATGCAATAAAGAGTCATAAATGCTAAAAATGTCATGCATATGGTCATATGAATGCATGGTATCGTTAGGCGAAACATCATACAAGTAAGTAAAATCATTATCACTATCATTAGGATGCCAGAAGGCTACATAGTTTTAATTACATAAAATTGCATTGTCATCCTCCATAGGTGGAGGGTCTTCTTTGTCATTCATCAGAATGTGAGTTAGGACGCGATCTAGGTCTTGCAACTATCTCTTAGTCAACACATCGTACATAGCTTCCCTTGTGACTTGGGCTAGGTTTCTTAAGGCTTCTTGAATTGGTGTCTTGTTCTTATCCCCCAAGCTTAAGATAGTGTATATCTGAGTGGTCAGGGTATCAATGGCTTTATCTACTTCAATCTTTGATGGGTCATTGTCTTCCATTAGTTTAGCACATTTTTCTACTTCTATAGCTGCTTCACAGCTTTCAGGGATAGGTTTGTATGTACTCATGAATGCTATCTTGATGAGGTGAGGAGATAACCCGAAGATCAACTGGTCAGCTAACTCCTTCTCCTAAGGTTTCCTCTTAATAGATACCAGGATCGTTAACCACCTCTGAAAGTAATCATGGATAGGTTCCCCACTCCACCGCTTGATAGTTATAAGGTCAAATATGGATGGCTCTTCTCTTGCTTTCTTGGTCTCCACAACGCACTTCCATACATGTCTCTCTTCCAATCCTAAGTTGATCATGGCTACCTTATCCCCTCTTCTTTGGGGCTTATAGACTTTTCCTTTTTCGATTGGTGTTGTGATGGCTTTGAGGAGATCCTCACATTTCCTAGTTGGATGATTGGGACTGAAATGATATATGCTAAAGTTTCCCCCCTCCTTATGTTTTGGCAGAATATACAGTCAGAGATATTAATCAATTTGTATTTCTTCAACTTCTCAAAAAGGCCTAACAGAGGAGTACCCTATGGTGAGCTATCATCCAGAGTCCTAGGATGAACTACCTGGTTATGGGTCCCCTTTGGCATAACCATGAAGTCTGGCAGCTGACTTAAATCCTTGTTGCAATAAAATTGCAGAATAACCTCTTGATAGAGAGAATGGGTTCCCCTACTGACTATGTGGAGTATTTGGTTCACTGGTTGAACTCACTAACTAAGCCGACCCATGATAGTAACTAGGATGAGTGCTGGGTGAAACTGTCAATTTTTGTGCAAAATTTAGGGAGTAACTAAGAGATCAGTACATGCATGGGATGTGGTATGCATGCATAAATTACAACAATGCATGGAAGGCTTAATCATAACACATGCAAAGCGATCGATTCCGTCCTTATTTCTCCCACCGAATCTGAGGGCATTCATCCTTAGTCTAATCTCACATAGAAATCAGGGTAACTAAAAGGTAAAATTCTATGGCTTTCGATAAGAATGGTGTAGGGACATATCGGAAGTTGATGTAGAAGGTTCCCTTCACATCAAGCCTCTTTTGGAGCGAGATGGCAATGAGTGCTCCACCCACTAAGGTGTACCTAATATCCTTGGTGGTCATAGGTATCACCGATATGAGTGTTACCGAAATAATAGGGATCCCTATCCTAGCCCTAGAAGAAGAGTGAATCTAACTAAAGAGAGAAGGAGATGAGAAGATAGGGTATGATAATTTTCCTAAATGATGAAAACAAAAGCGGGTTGAATCAATTAAATGATTTTTGGTGCTCATCTTAATCTTTTAAGCTTTTAAAACAAACCAATATTTTGTAAGTCAAAAGGCTATATTCCCCAGCAGTGTCACCACTTCGAGGTGTCCATGATGTATGGGTCTCCGTTGGCACCTGCGTGAGAGAGGCGAGGCCCATTGGGGTTTTGCTTAGATTTAGGCGTGACAAAACATTTTTACTGAAAGTTTGCACAATAAGCAAATTTTAATGAATAAAAGAATCGAGACCCAAATCTCGATACAATCGATAGAGCCGCCACCCAAGTTATCCACTTGGGAAAGAGTTTTGGTACAGTTCCCTCTGGGCGGGAGACTCATACCTATTGGATTAGAGATTCGGGTATCAGATGAGTCACTTATTTCTCAGTTAAATGATTCAAAATTACATTCACCACGTAAAACCATTTTAGTTTTCATCATTTGGGGAATTATCACAGAAATCCTATTTTTAGACTCTTTCACACTCGTTACATGCGTTTAAAAATTACAATAAAGCACAAGCAATAAATGGGGGGATAAAAATTACAATCGGGGGAAAGTTGGGGAAATTGCAAAGAGATCCTATACATTTGTTCTAAGTTATTAAACAAAATGAAAATAAATTCTCCTACATCCACGGATGTCAGTACAGTTTCTAGCACACCATAAATTAGCACTTCAACAGATTTTGTCGTGAAAACACATCTTAACTCTTGTGGGTTGATTTATCGAATTATTAGTGAACATGATCGCATGGCATATGGTGAGTTGGATTGATTTTAACAGTTAATTATGGGTTCATGAATCTGCCTAGGGCTGGTAACGATATGGGGGGTGGGACCCATATGGGTACCAGGGAGGACCCATACGGGTAAGGTGTACCCGTACAGGTCCAATTTGTCTAGACAGAAACTCTATTCAATTCAATTTATAGGTTAATAGATTAATAGATTAGTGGCAGAAAAAATAAAAAATAAGGGATTCCCTACTGTATGAGTATGGTGCGCCAAATTGATATCCCTGGGGATATATGGTGCCAACAAGGCTTATACAGGTTAGGACCAGACCTGAAACAAGAAATGAAAGCCATAGATATAATAGAAGTATCAAGCAATAATAGTGATGAAATAACTGAGACGTGAGACTCTTTAAAGCTCAGGAGCGTTACCTTTGCAGGGTGAATCCAGTTTGAGGTAATCCCTCTACTGTTGAGAGAGCCCGCATAAAGTAGATGGAATAGGACTTTTTAGGTGGGCATTTATGTGGATAGAACCTCCCTTAGATCCTAGTGAATGAAGTTAGGAATGAATAAAATGTGGACAAAACCTTAAAGGATGAGTTTTCTCCCAATTTTATACCTCCTATACCTCTACTACAACTTTTCTATACCCATGGAAACTGCTAGAATTTTAGTATAATTTTTGTATGAAATGTGGGTGTTGATAATGTGAAGAGAAGGGCCCTATTTATATGGAAGGGAGGTCTGAATGCAATAAATTGTGTTCATGACATGCCTTTTCCTGAAATAGGAAAGGATTCCCTTCCAAAAGAGCCTGTTTAGGTAATAAGAGTACCCGTACGAGTGAGGCCCTATCTGTACGGGTACTAGAGGACCCCTACGGGTCCCCCCATGTGTATGGAAGGGATGATCTATATGGGTCTGCCAGTGGATCTATACTACCAAGCAGCACCCATACGGGTCCCTAAGGGAAGACTAGGTCTCTTAACTTCGGCCAAACTCAACTCTGCAGTAGTAAGAACACCTCTGATGGACAACACCTGAAAGACATTGCATGTTATAGCTCTCATCATCATTTAGTGAGAAGGATCATTAAAATCTAGTGCTCACTAGTGTGCTGCTTTTTTGTGAATTTATTTATTTTAATGTAGACATCATAGCGCTTAAGCCTGTCTCAATTTATGGATTCATAAACTCATTTCCAATCATGTCCATAAGCTTGATTCCTCCTTTGCTGAGGACTTTCTTAACCTTGAACGGTCCTTCCCAATTAGGCTTGAACTTGCCCCTAGTATCAATATTGACTAGGCGTAGCTGTTTGAGAACCAGATCACCCGTCTTGAGGGGTTGGTTTGCGTATCTGACTCTATTATTATAAGCTTGGGCCATTTAGTGTTAGAATGGACATGTTTTTCTCTTTTCTAAAAGGAGGTCATGTTATTGTGGGGAAGGTTCTCCTTCTTGTGAAAGAAGGAGATCATGTTATTACGGATGCTTGGGATCATTGTGTAGGGTGAGGGGTCTTCTTTCTTTTGGACAAATGAAGAAAGCATTTTTTAGGATATTTTGATGGGAATATAGGTCCAAGAGAGGTACCTACATTGATAAGAAGTGCCCATTTGTTAGATTTGATGGTTTATCCTTTTGATGGTTTTGGAAGAGCATTAGATTTAAGCTTGCATTGATTTTGGATTTGGTTGTAAGATCATTTCCTTCAACGGTGCTTTTGATGTGAAGTATGTCTTCCTCTCTCTTGGTTTTCTTTCTTGGTGATGTGTATATTCCTCCCCCCTTATGGAAAAATATGAGCCAAGGCCTAAGGCTATCATGTTTTCTAAGCACTTTTCATCTCTCTTTTTTTGAGATAAGTTTTAACCATTGGAACCATATGCCATTGCGATGTACTCAAATTCAATTTCTTTAATAAACATGGTCAAAATTTTAAGAATTTTGATTTTATGATTACACGATATCTATAAGAATGAAAAGCTAAAACATAATGTGAATGCATCAATTTATTTGTGATATACTTTATAAGTGGCATTGTGTTGCATAAGCAATGTTAAAAGGTTACCTTATCCATGAAATCATCCTCCTGATGTGGAGGGTCTTCATCTTCAATCTCTATAGGATCCATCGGTGAATTGGTAGTCTCCTTATCCTGAGCGTTTACTTGTATTAGCACTAGTCCTCTTTTTGCTTCATCATCGTACTCTAATTCCTCAAATATTTCCCACTTTTCGGCCTTTTTGGGATCCAATCTTCCCCTCTTGTGGCTTAGAACAGAGGTGCAGGTTGTTGAGCTTTCATAGTCACAATAAAGGGTAGACCTATTAGAAGATGGAAGGTTGTCTCCTTAGGTGTGGTTACGCAGTTATGACCTTGGCTAGATCCCCCAAACTAAAACATTAGCAACAGAAATCCTTGGCTAGGCTGAATAGATCGACTGATGGCTAGCAGAATTACCACACCCCTTGAATCATAATGACCAACTGAACCCAATTGTCTGAACTAACTAGATGATGGATTACTAGGAGATAGTGGCTGAGATTCAACCCATAATTGAACTAGATTCAGTTGAGAAGAAACTCGAATGCAGGCCAAATGAACTTGAGATGGTTGCCAAGCTTTGGTTCTTGCTCAGGTAATAACCAAATGATCAATACATGCATGGGTTCGATTATGCATGAGGCATGAATAATGATGTATAGTGAGGTTAATATGTAAAGATAGAGCGCATCTAAGATAGAGTGTAATTGTTCTCCCAAATGATGAAAAAGAAAACAGGTTTAATTAAGTAAATGATTTTCGATGCTCATCTTAATCTTTTATGCTTTTTAAAAAACAAAAATTTTGCAAGTTAAAAGATTAATGTCCCCAGTAGAGTCACCACTGTGAGATGTCGAAGATGTGTGGATCTCCCTTGGCACCTACCGGTGGGGCCCATTAGGGTGGTTGGTTGATTAATTGAGGCGTGATGAAATCATTTAGTTCAAGTTTGCACATCTTGACCAATTTAATGTATAAAAGAATTGAGACACACATCTCGATACAAATGATAGAGTCACCACCCAAGTTGTCTACTTGGGAAAGAGTTTTTGTACTGTTCCCATTGGGTGGGAGACTCATACCTTTTAGATGAGAGATTCTGGTATCGGATGAGTCACTTATTTCTCATTTAGTTAATTCAAAATTACATTCATCGCGCAAAACAGTTTTGTTTTCATCATTTGGGGAATCATTACAAAAAAGTCTATCTTTCTACACTCTTTCATGCATTCAACAGTTTATAATAAAGCCGAGCACTGAAGAGGGGAATAAAATTACAGCCAAGGAAATTGGGGGATTGCGACATAACCTGTACATTTGTTCTAAATTATAAAACAAATTAAAATAAATTCATCTGCATCCACAAAGATTAGAATAGTTTATAGCACATCTTTAGTCAACATTTTATTAGGAAAAATGTGATTATGTTAGTGTGGCAGTTTTACGATTGATAGTGCTTGGGCGGCTTTTAGGATCCCAGAGAAATAACTGGTCTTCAGCACATTTAGTTATGAAAACACATTTTAACTTTTGTGGGTTGATTTACTGGATTATTAGTGAAAATGATCGCATGGTAAATGGTGAGTTGAATTATTTTACTAATTAAAAGAGGAACTATGGATTCTGCTTGCGGGCCAGTACCCACACGGGTGTGGTGGGACCCGTATGGCTACTAGGGAGGACCGATACGGGTATGGGGGACCCGTATAGGTCTTGTCCAATTCCGGGCAGAAACTCAGTTTAATTTAACAAGCAAATTTATGGCGGAATGATGAAATAAAAATGGGATTTCTTTCTGTATGAGTATGGCACATCAGTTTAATATCCCTATAGACATAAGGTGCCAAGGCTCATATGGGTTAGGACAAGACCTAAAGCAGGAATAAAAGTACAGATAGAATTGAATAGATGGAGAGCGATAAATAAATAATTGAGATATAAGTCTCTTTGAAACTCAGGAGCGTTACCTTTAAATTGTGAATCGACTTTGTCAAAGTAGATGATGAAAGGACGGATTTAGCCTTTTTTTGGTGAGTTTTTATGTGGACAGAACCTCCCCTAATCCTAAATATGAAGTTATAAAGGAATTAAATGTAGGCAAAACAAATTTGGAATGGTTTTCCTCCTATTTTATAACTTCTATACCTCTTCTATACCCTTGCTATAACCTCAAGAACTTGCTAGAATTATTACCCTATAGTAGTATTTGCTTTCTCTTATGTTTTCTCAATTGTTCCCCCCTTGAAATGAAATAAAATGCTAATATTTATAGGGAAAATTAGGTCTGAATGCATCAACTGGTTGATTTTATGCTTTTATGGCTGATTTTATTCATTTAAGGCTGATTATATTCGTTTACGGCAGACTTGGGACATTAAAACTGCCTATTTGGGAGTCTAGGGGACCAGTACGGGTGGCCTGGACCCATATAGGTCCTGTTAGGACTAAATGGGGAAATTTTAGAAGTTTTAGGACCGGTATGGATGGGTTGGACCCTTACAGGTCCGACCAGTCGACCCATACGAGTCTCTATGGACTGATATGAATCCGGATCGACCTGTATACATCTGTACAAAACTCTGTGACTGGTTTTGCTTGAAACCTCTAAAACTACCCAAAATCAACCGGTTTTGATAAGTTTTGACCATTTAAGACCTTTTAGGGCTTAGGCATTAGTTTTCTAAGGTTTCGGTTTGACAAAGCTTGACCAAACTACATTGAAATCACTCCAAGTAGATAACACCCGTAGAAGGATGCATTATATAGCTCTCATCATCATTTAATGAGAAGGATCATTAAAATCTAGTGCTCATAGACTGCCCCTCATAGGATCATTGTAGATACGGATCTATATGATCTCACAATGTGAGCAAGGGTTTAGAAATTATACTTGAGGTGATGACATAGGCAAGTTCCTTTCTTGAGGTGAACTCCCTTCCTAGTGGTCCATTTCTTGAGGTGGATGACTTTCCTTTGCGGATGCGTATCCCTTTCCTGAGTTATATGACTTTCCTTTACTAGTATGTATCCCTTTCTTGAGGCGGATGACTTTCCTTTGTCAATGCGTATCCCTTTCTTGAGGCGGATGACTTTCCTTTATTGATGGTATCCCTTTCTTGAGGCGGATGACTTTCCTTTGCTGAAGCGTATCCCTTTCTTGAGGAGGATGACTTTCCTTTACCACTGCGTATCCCTTTCTTAAGGCAGATGACTTTGCTACTAGGGATTTTGAATGACCTGTTAAGAGACAATAATCAAACACTGAGTTAATCATTTTCTAATCAGACAAATCATTAATCTTGATTGACCTTATGATGAACAATAATTTTTGCCCCTTCAATAAAGAATAAGCATATGTGGATGGGGGAGTTAGCCCCTAAATAAACCGTAAACTAAGTGTGAGAAATGTCGAGTTTGGCCCGATCACTTTAGAACAGAATGCCCCTTGGAAGGGTGGCTCTTGAAGAATGCCCCTTGGAAGGCTCGATGATGGAGGGACATTCCTATATCAGCTGATTTGGCTGCTAAGTGGACGGTGGGATGCCCTTGGATTGGGTAATTCTGCTATTGGGGAATGGAAGGATGCCACTTAGTTGACCCCACTATTGAGGAGTAGAGTAATATTCTTTGGTAAACTCTTTTCTGCTGGGGAATTGTTTCTTTTCAAGACTCACTTGTTGGGGAAAATTTTCCATATCTAGGTAGACATATACACAAAAATTATCCCTGTTAGAGATCAATTCAAAAGATTGCAAACATTTCTCCTTTGCTGTGCGTATCCCTTTCTTAAGGCGGATGGCTTTCCTTTAACTAATGATGGTGTATCCCTTTCTTAAGGCGGATGACTTCTTCTTGTATCCCTTTTTTAAGGCAGATTGACTTTCCTAGTTGATACTGCATCCCTTTCTGAAGGCAGATGATTCTCTTACTGATGGTCTATCCCTTTCCTAAGGCGGATGACTCTCCTGCTGCTGGCGTATCCCTTTCTTAAGGCGGATGACTCTCCGGTTTCTGGTGCATCCCTTTCCTAAGGTCAATTACTCTCCTGCTGCTATTTTATCCTTTTCCTAAGGCGAATTACTTTTCCGATGATGGTTTTGAGTTACCTTAAAAAATATAATAAAAACGTAGCTTTAGTTACTATTTGAAATGATATATCTTCATTCTTGATTGACTTTATAGTAAACAAACATTTTTACCCCTTTAATCAAGAACGAAGATGTGTGGACAGGGGTTAGCGCCTAAATAAAATGTAAACTATGTTTAGAAATGTTCAGTTTGGCCTAACAAGAATCGGGGTGCCCCTCGGGAGCTTACTGCTAAGGAGATGGACTTTGAATGGCTAGTCCATTTGGATTGCTGGGGAGAAACTACTCGGGGCTAATTTCACTTGTTTAAAGGAAGGTGTTCCTAGGATATCCTAGCTGCTGGGGAGTATCCTTGGAAACTATCTCGAGAAAGCTTGACTAGTTGGGGGGTACCCCTATGACACTACTCTAACTAGGGAAATGGTTCTATAACCATCCGGTCATCGGGGTTATAGATTGGCTTCTTGTAGGGATAGGGGGGATGCCCCTTCAATGTTCCATTTACTGGGGAACAATCTATACTGATGTGGTTGGTCTGCTGGAGAAAAGTGACCCTTTGGTTAGCATTCAGGTTTTGTCTTGTCTGACCTGCAGGGGAAAAGCAACACTTATCATAATATGACCTGGAATGGTACATCTTAATTCTTGATTGACTTTGTGATGATAAAATTTTTTTGCCCCTTCAATCATGCATTAAGATGTATCTTGGTTTTGCCCCTCAATTAATTGTGTTGATTTAGGAAAGAAATGTTAGGTTGGTCCTAATCCTGCTTTTGTATGCCCCTAGAGTGGCCATACTATTGGTGAAAATAATGTATAAGTTGCTTAACTACTTGAAGGCAAGCCTCCTGGATGACATTGATTGCTAGGGGGTGCCCCCTAGAATGAGGAACTTAGCTACATGGGGGCCCTTGGAAAATACCATGGATGGCTTGATCGGTTGGAGGGGATGCCCCTCGGATGGTTTGCTTGCTAGGGAAATGATCCCTCTAACGGTCTGGTTCCTGGGAATACTTCTTGGGAAGAAGCCCCTAGGCTGGTCCCCCTCAGATTTCACCTTTGTTGGGCATATCCTCTGAGTGATATCCCTTGGGTGGCAGTGTTGTAGGGGGAATTGCTTCTTTTCCTACGGATACGTCTCCTTAGGTTCCTGCACATGCTAAAGAAATTGGCCAGTAACACTTTGAGACATGTGGGTTAGGACTTTCCCTAATTAAAAGAAAATATTGTGTTTAGTGATGTTGGGTTGGTCCTAACTTATACCGAGGTGCCCCTAGTATGACCCTTCTACTGGTTGGCACTGCTAGGGAGTGCCCCTAGGGAGTTCGATGATGGTGGATGCCCCATGACTGGTTCCACTATTAGGGAATAGAGGGATGCCCCTCGATTGAATTCTTTACTCGGGAGGTGTCTTCCTAGATGATTCTACTGTTGGGGATTTCTTCTAGGATAACATTTCCTTGGTTTGGGCAAGAATCTCTTATCCTGTGGGGATTGTTTCTCCTTGAGGTTTTGATCCCTTGGGGATCCTTCCCTTGAATGGACATGCACATGAAAAAGTGTTCACGTTGGTAGCTGTTCTAAAATGGCTTTCCTTGATTCTTGATTGACTTTGTGAAAATAAAAACTTTTGCCCCTTCAATCAAGGATCAAGGTGAGCTAGGGGTTTTGCCCCTCATATAACTGTCATAGGGGTTTGAGAGAAGTGGGGTTGGCCCTAATTTGAATTTCACTGTGTCCTTGTTGTTTGAGCAATCCTAGACCCACTTGAAAAATTGCCCCGAGGTGTAGGAGGGGACCCGTATGGGTGGGGTGGGATCCTTACGAGTGGCATTTTATCGAGGTGTGAGGATTGACCCGTACAGGTCCCTTCTTTAGGGACTGAATGTCCAAAATTGGGTTTTTGCAACCTTTTTCTGATTTTTGATTTGTTCATTCTATCCTAACCCTATTAAACAATTATTTCACCATTATAGTTCCTGTATAAGACTGTGGGAGCCCTGAGTTTCTGTAGAAAGTGGTGTGAGGAGATTCAAGTTGCCGGGGATACCAAGCTACTGGCCCGTATTGACCCATTCGAGTTCACTGATATTGACAAGGCCATTCCCCAGGACTTGAAGACATTGGATCCTTGTGCTATATTGGCCCTGGTAGAGAGATGGTTTGAGTTGATGCACACTTTCCACTTGCCTATCGGAAAGGTCACTATAACTCTCTTGGACATTTGTGCACTAACAGGATTAGATTGGAGCAGGGATGTCTCCCACTTTGATGGATCTGTTAGGTGTCGATGACGTGTGGGTCTCCATTGGCACCTGTGTGAGAGGCAGGCCCCATTAGGGGTTGGTTAGATTTAGGCATGAAAAAACATTTTTAGCTCAAGTTTGCATAATAAGCAAATTTTTTTGAATAAAAGAATTGAGATGCAAATCTCGATACAAATGATAGAGTCGCCACCCAAGTTGTCTACTTGGGAAAGAGTTTTGGTATAATTCCCTCTCGATGGAAGATTCATACCTATTGGATTAGAGATTCGGGTATCGGATTAGTCACTTATTTCTTATCTAGTTGATTCAAAATTACATTCACTGTGTAAAACTGTTTTAGTTTTCATCATTTGAGGAATTATCATAGAAATCCTATTTCTACACTCTTTCACACTCGTTACATGCATTTACGTATTACAATAAAGCACAAGCAATAAATGGGGGAATAAAAATTACAACTAGGGGAAAGATGGGGGAAATTGGAAAGAGAACTTATAAGTTTGTTCTAAGTTGTAAAACAAAATGAAAATAAATTCCCTGCATCCATAGATGTTAGCTTAATTTATACCACATCATAAATCAACACTTTGACGTATTTTGTTTTTAAAACACATTTTATCTTTTTGTGGGTTGATTTATCAGATTATTAGTGAAAATGATCGCATCGCAAATGGTGAGTTGGATTGATTTTTAATCAGTTAATTATGAGTTTGAGAATCTGGCGGGGGCTGGTACCCATACTGGTGGGTGGGACCCCGTACTGGGTCCTGTCTAGTCCAGATAGAAACTCTATTCAGTTTAGTTTATAGATTAACAAATTAATAGATTGATGCCAGAAAATTAAAATAAAACGGGATTTCCTTCTATATGAATATGGCGCACTGATTTGATATCTTTGGGGATATATGGTGCTAACCAGGCTCATATAGGTTAGGACCAGACCCAAAACAAGAAATGAAAAGGAAAAGATAAAGCTAGAGAAATTGAGAATAATAACAATGTAGTAATTGAGATGTGAGTCTCTTTGAAACTCAGGAACGTTACCTTTGCGGTGTGAATCCACTTTGAGATGATCCTTTTACTGTTGAGAG
The DNA here is from genome assembly GCA_947683365.1 of Euphorbia pulcherrima. Classification (NCBI taxonomy): domain Eukaryota; kingdom Viridiplantae; phylum Streptophyta; class Magnoliopsida; order Malpighiales; family Euphorbiaceae; genus Euphorbia; species Euphorbia pulcherrima. The sequence goes on from CANTUS010000004.1 coordinate 26,274,596, forward strand.
AGTCCAGCCAAAGTAGATGGTGAAATAGGACTACTTAGCTGAGTATTTGTATGGACGGAACCTCCCCTAAATCCTAGTGAATGAAGTTACGAATGAATAAAATATGGCCAAAACCTTAAAGAATGGGTTTTCTCCCCATTTTATACCTCCAATACCACTACTATACCTTTTCTATACCTATAAAAACTCCTAGAATTTTAGTATAGTTTTTGTATGAGATGTGTGTTGAAAATGTCAAGAGAGGGGCCCTATTTATGGGGGAAAGGAGGATTGAATGCAATAAATCGCGTTCATGACCTGCCTTTTCTCGAAATAGGAAAGGATTCCCTTCCAAAAGAGCCAGTTTAGGCAACAAGAGACCCCCATACAGGTAGGGCTCCACCCGTATGGGTCCCCTCCAAGCATATGAAAGGGATGACCCGTACGGGTCTGCTAGTGCATCCGCACTACCAAGCAGCACCTATACGGGTCCCTAAAGGCAGACTAGGTCTCCTAATTTTGGCCAAACTCAACTTTGCAGTAGTAGGAACACCTCTGATGGACAACACCTGAAAGACATTGCCTGATATAGCTCTCATCATAGTTTCACGAGAAGGATCATCAAAATCCAGTGGTCATAGAGTGGCCCTTCTAGGATCACTGTAGATACAGATTTGTATGATCTCATAATGTGAGCGAGAGTTTAGAAATTATACCTGAGGTGATGGCATGGGCGAGTTCCTTTCTTAAGGTGAACTTCTTTCTCGGGGGTCCCTGTCATGAGGCAGACGACTTTTCTTTGCGGATGCATATCCCTTTCTTGAGGCAGATGACTTTCATTTGCTGATGCATATCCCTTTCTTGAGGCGGATGTCTTTCCTTTGCTAATGTGTATCCCCTTTTTAAAGCAGATGACTTTCCTAACTGGTGTATCCCTTTCCTAATGCGGATCAACTTTCCTTGCTAGCGCGTATCCCTTTCCTGAGGTGGATGACTTTCCTTTGCTGATGCATATCCCTATCCTCAGGCTGATGACTTTCCTTTTGCTACTGTGCATATCCCTAGTGACTCTGCTTAGGGAAGGTGTGTATCTCTTTCTTAAGGTGGATCGACTTTCCTGGCCATTGTATCCCTTTCTTATGGCAGATCGACTTTCCTGATTGATGATTTCTTTAGGGAAGATATACATATCCCTTTCCTAAGGTGGATGACTCTCTTTGCTACTGTATTCCATTCTTAAGGCGGATGACTTTCCTGCTGGGGAATTTATAATAACCTAAAAAGGGGCAACAATCAAACACTGAGTATGTCATTGTCTAAGTAGACACGTCTTTATTATTAATTGACTTTTGTGGAAACAAAAATATTTTTGCCCCTTCAATTAAGAATAAAGAAGTGTGGATGCGTTAAACTGAAAATTATATGCAGGAAATGTCGGGTTTGGCCCGATCGACATTTATTTTGTCACTGGGGAATGCTCCTAGGTTGAGTCCCCAAAGGATCTAACAAATCCGCTACTGGGAAGAAGGGGATGCCTCTGGGTCAATGGGGGGGTGCCTCTACAACCTGATGATTTTGTTATTGGGAAATGGGGGGATGCCCCTAGATCGGATGGGGGGACGCCCCTGGATCTGTGGGGAGATACTCCTAGATCTAATGGGGGATGCCCCGAGGGCCTAATTCTTCTACTGGGGAAGGACCCTAGAGTGGGGTGCCCCTAGGGTTTTTGATGATGGGGATATGCCCCTTGATTGACTCCACTGCTAGGGAGTGAAGTGATATCCTTTGGTAAAAATTCTTTCTGCTGAGGAGGTCCCCCTTTTCTTGCAAAACTTGTTAGTTGAGGAAGAACTCCTGTGCTAGGATGGACCTACTACACAAAAAATTTCCTGATTAGTGTTCAATTTGAAAATTTCTTACTTTGATTCTTGATTGACTTTCGTGGAAACAAAAGTATTTCCCCCTTCAATCAAGGATCAAGGTGAGCAAATATAATTGAAATATGGGAGTGAAGAAGAGCGGGGTTGGCCCCGAGCTTGAACTAGATGAATTTCTAGTGTATGCTTAAATACCGATACAAGAATCCACCCATGGATGGCAAGAGAGAGCCCGTACATGTGGCCCAGACCTATACAGGTAGGGTTCTCAAAAGTAGGGACCCGTATGGGTGGAATAGGACCTATATGGGTCCCCAACGGTGGTTTTTAAAGGGAGATTAGTCCCTTCACATCCAGCCTCACACCAAAACTTCCCATTTTGCATTTTTCATCAATTATTCTCCTAAAATCAACCAAACATGTACAAAAACATCTCAATGGCCGGCCGTTTCTCCCTCAGACTCCAAGACTTGCCCCCAGTGGATGATTTGGGCCTTCCAGAATGCCCGGTTTCCGTCAGGTATGCATTTGGCGGGGGAGATTCATTGTTGGAACTTACTCCCGCTTCTAAAGTGCCTCTGATCCCTTCTCTCGAGACCCACGCTTCAAAATTCAAGCAATTTCACTCGATTCTCCGCTTTCCAATTTTGAAGCTTTGACAATTTCTCGAATTTGGGCATGAATTAGGGTGTTTTAGACTTTGAAATAGAGCCTGATGCATGTAACTTTAGTCTAGGATGCTTTTGGAATAGTTTTGGATGAACTTTGGTAGGAACTGGACAATTTTTTATTTTTAGGGAGATTTGCGAAGAGGAACTGCTTGTAGGGGTCCCGTAGGGGTCCCATTTTTGATACGGGTTCCACTCATTGACCCTTTACGGGTGGATCCACCCCGTACGGGTCCTGTCCTTAGGGATAGGACATTGTTTTCTCAGATTTTTGCAATCCTTTTCTAATTTCCAACTTATATGCTGTATTTTAACCCTGCTAATCTGTAATTTTGTTTCTGCAGTTTTGATATAAGACTATAGCAGACTTGAGCTTCTGTAAGAAATATTACGAGGAGATTCGTGCCACAAAGGATATGAAGCTGCTGACCTACATCGATTCCTTTGGGTTTAGTGACATCATCAAAGCCATCCCATAGGCCCCCAAGACATTGGCTCTCAGTTTAGTTTCAACTCTGACGGAGATGTGGTCAGAGATGACCCATATTTTTTATTGCCTATTGGGGAGGTCACCATCACTCCCTCAGATGTGTGCGCCATCACAAGCCTGGAGTGGAGCAGGGGCGTTGTCCACTTTGACGTTTATGCCGATCGGTGGCATTCTGACCCTATTGCTGGATTACTTGGGCTATATTCAGGCAGGACGAATAAGTTCACGTATGGGGACCTGCAAGCTTACTAGAATTGGCAGCCGCATCCTATTACAGCTGATAGGAGGGACCAGTATGCCCGATCTTTCTTGCTGACATTTCTTACCACTGTCTTCTTCCCAGTATACTCGAGCAACCTTAACTATGATTTGCTCTCCGTCGCTGAGGATCTTACAACCTGTGCCCCATAACAACTGTGTCTGGGCCATCCTAGCATAGTTGTACTATGGATTGGATGTACGAGTGTGGGGTAAGCAGTCTAAGCTTAAGATCTGCCATCAGGTAGTACTGGCAAATCCTGAACTAATCTATTGTGCTTTAAGCCTTTGTCTAAACTGAGTTGCAACTAATCCTTACTTTGTCTTGCAGGTTTGTGCTTTCGAGCAATGATTGATTACTAGGCCAGGATTGCCCATGCAGCTTAAGATGCCGTATATCATATCTAGATGGATGGGGCTCTGGTAGAATCTGCCCTTGACTGTGGCACAATACCGAGAGTTCTTACTCCAGTTGCGCTCAGATGTGGTAAGCTTCTTCCCTATTGAACCTACATTTTACACTTTGACAAACCATTAGTGGAAACTATATTTATTAGGTTATGATACTCACAGTGCATTCATTTTGTGTAGGTTATCCGAGACCCGTGGGAGAGATTGGTCATGTATGGAGCCATCGAACAGATGCAGGTCGACGTGGATGACCACCACTTTGTCCTAGAGTTACCACTCTCCTATAAGTGGTTTTTCGGCAAGCAGGTGTAAGAGTGGCGAACCAGAGCCAGGATGGAGAGATCGATCCCTCTTCCAATCCCAATAGGCATCTTTCAGCCTCATCTCATGCCGGGGACTAATCAGGGGCTGTACTTGCTGGGTGAGGGAGCTTGGTTGCTGTCTGTAGAGGGCCCTTATGGTTAGTTTATTGATTCATCCCTCTTGCCACCTACGATAGGATCCATCATGAGGAGAAGCCCCTGGAGTTTCACTGGAGCAATAGTGAGGATGATGATGATGAGGAGGAGGAGGAGGAGAGAGGATTTAGGGGTGACCACTGGGGCCCATCTATAGTCCAGACCACCAGAGGTTTGGCTAGGTCTACTACCTCTTCTTCTTCGGTATACCTCTAACTTGGCCTTCCTGAATACTTGGTTGCTTTTTGAAATTGACCATGGACTTGAGTCTAATTTTTTATTGCCACAGCCTCCCGCTGCCATGCAGAAGAGGTCTGCTGCTACCGCTGCTACTACTGCTCCTGAGCCGCCAGTGAAGCAGTCTCAAGCTTTCGAATCTATGAGGAGGGCCTCCTCCGAGCTAAGTTGGATACTTTCTTCCAGCTCCATGACCACTCAGGGAATCGAGCTATCAAGAAGCTCGAGGAGTTTGTCTAGCCTATTGGTTTCACTCCTTCTAGCTCCACCCATGTAATGAATCCTTTACCTTTGTCCTTATATATTACTGCTAAAGATGTCTTATTCTAATGTGACTGTTTCTTTTTAGGTGACCATTTCTGAGGCCAAGAGGATAGCCAGAGGTTATTTCTCTATTCGGCATCTACTGCTGGCCCAGCACATACAAGTTTAGTAAGTTTTTTTTACCTACAAAATTTCAACAATTTTTACATGCTGCATGCCATGACATTTATGCATGTGTACTAATCTTATGGTTTCTATTTTAAACTTTGTTGGCCATGGAACACAGCCGGTGTGCACAGGATTTGGACGCTTCAGAGGAGAGAGCCATATTTTTAGAGGAGTAGCTACGTGCAGCTACTGCAGAGTTTGATCAAGCTAGGGTCAAGACTGCCCAGGCAAGGGCTGAGATTGAGACGCTAACGGGTCGGTTGCTTTTGATGATGAGTCTAAGGATGATTTTTCTGTATATCTAGTGACTCAGAGAGGCATGGATTAGCATGTTGAGGGATATGATGTTGCTGGGGCCGCTATAGAGACCCCAGAGACTAGGGCCCTTGCCTAGCTGGCTATGGGTACTGGTAATGTTGAGGACCATATGATTATAGAAATGAATGATTTGTTGGCGGATACTTAGGATCAGATTTAGGAGGTCACTAGGGACAAGCCCGGAGGCTTAGGTTATGATTGGTTTTCTGAACTATTAGTACTTTTCGGTCCCTGCGTGGCTTGTTTTGATTGTGAACTTTTAGATTGGCACCTTTGATACTTCTTTTATGCTTAGGGATTTTTCTTGAACTGAGACTATTTAAATATTATTTCTTTGGGAACCCGTATTCTGTCCAGCTATTTCATAGTGAGAGGATTGGGTGACGTTCTAATTTTTGCATGCACTAGTCAATATGAGGGGACCTATCGAACATTTAATTTTTCTTTTCTTTTTGTCCTAGTTTTTGCCCAAGGTATCATTGACGGCTTAGCCCAGCGGACCTTTTGCTTTTTAGCATTAACTTTTACCAAGACCGCCCTTTCGGGTTTTCAACCTAGCAAGCTTTTGCCTTAATTTTTGCCGAGACTTGCCTTTTTAGGTTTTAAATACTGCAGGCTGTCTTAATTTTAGCTAGAATTGTCCTGAACGGTTCAACCCAGCAACTTTCCTTTTTGCCTTAACTTTTGTCTGGACCACCCTTTCGGGTTTCGAATCTAATAGGGTTTTTTGAATATTGTGAATGTGTGATAAAGGCGAATATGATGATGTCTAACACGTGGAGAAAAATTGATGTTCACATATTAGCAATTATACATTTGTTATAAGTTGAAAAAGAAAATTAAAATAAATTCTCCTGCATCCTTAGATGTTAGCATAATTTATAGCACATCATAAATCACCACTTTGATGTATTTTGTTGTTAAAACACATTTTATATTTTTGTGGGTTGATTTACTGTATTATAAGTGAACATGATCGCATGGCAAATGGTGAGTTGGATTGATTTTTAATCAGTTTATTATGAGTTTGGGAATCTTCCAGGGGCTGGTACCTGTATGGGTCTTGTCTAGTCGACACAGAAACACTGTCTAGTTTTGTTTAAAAATTAATGGATTGATGGCAAAAAACTAAAATAAAAAGGGATTTCCTTCCGTATAAGTATGGTGCACTGTTTTGATGTCTTTGGTGATATATGGTGCCAACAAGGCTCATACGGGTTAGGAACAGACCCATAACAAGAAATAAAAAGGAACAGATAAAACTGGAGAAATAGAGAATAGTAACAATGATGTGATTGAGATGTAAGTCTCTTTGAGACTCAGGAGCGTTATCTTTGCAGCGTGAATCCACTTTGTGAGGATCCTTTTACAGTTGAGAGAGTCCGGACATAGTAGTTGATGAAATAGGACTATTTAGGTGAGTATTCATGTGGATAGAACCTCCCCTAAATCCTAGTGGATGAAGTTAGGAATGAATAAAATATGGACAAAACCTCAAAGAATGGGTTTTCTCCCTATTTTATACCTTTCATACCCCTAGTATACCTTTTTATACCTATAGAAACTGCTAGAAGTTTAGTATAATTTTTGTATGAGATGTGTGTTGAAAATGTGAAGAGAAGGGCCCTATTTATAGGGGAAAGGAGGTCTGAATGCAATAAAACTCGTTCATGACCTGCCTTTTCCTGAAATAGGAAAGGATTCCCTTCCCAAAGAGCCTATTTAGGCACCAAGAGTACCCATACGGCTGGGGCCCCACCAGTACGGGTACTAGGGGACTGTATGGGTCCTCCCCTAATTGTATAGAAGGGATCACCCATATGGTTTGCCTGTAGATTTGAACCACCAAGCAACACCTGCACGAGTCCCTAAGGGCAGACTAGGTCTCCTAATTTTGGCTAAACTCAACTCTGCAGTAGTAGGAACACCTGTGATGGAAAACACCTTAAAGACATTGCATTATATGTCTCTCATCATAGTTTCGTGAGAAGGATCATTAAAATATAGTGCTCGCAGGATCATTGGCATTATCGAGCCAAGGCAAGGGCTTATGTGGAGAGACTTCTTGGGCTTTGTCCTGGAGGGAAGGAAAAGCTCAAGTATGAGGATCTTCACAACTACTAGATTAGGCAGTCTAGACCTATTGCTGCATAGATGAGGGATCAATAGGCTCAGTCTTTCCTACTAACCTTCCTCTCTACCATTTCCTTCCTGATGTACTCGAGCAACTTGAACTATGGTTTGCTCTCTACTATTAAGGATCTTGCCGCTGTGCTAGGAAAGAACTATATTTGGGCAATCCTAGCATAGTTTTACTATATGCTGGATGTTGGAGTTCAAGGCCAATAGTTTGATCTCAAGATCTGCCATCTGATCCTCTTGGTAGTTCCTGAACTCAATCTTTTGTGCTTTAGCCCTTTCATTTGAACTTATTTCTAATTGACTTTGCCTTGTTTTGTAGATTACGGGACTTTAAGAATTGGTTTATCCCCAGATAAGGCTTCTCTAAGTAGCCTGAGATATCTCACATCATCTCAGGTTGTATAAGACCCTGGCTATAAAAGTCAGGGACTGCAGTAGAGTATAGGGAGTTCTTCCACCAGTTGTGCTCTGATCGGGTAGACTTCTTTTGCACTAAATCAGTATTTTACATTTCAACAAACTGTTAGTAGAAACTGTATTTACGAAGTTATGATACTTATAGTGCATTAACTTCGTATAGGTTATTCAAGACCTATGAGAGAGGATGTTCATCCATGATAATATTGAGCGGATAGAGGCTAGCATGGATTGTCGCCGCTTTGTGCTAGAGTCTTCTCTTTCCTTTGAGTGGTATTTTAGTAAGCGAGTTCGGGGATTGAGGACCAGTACTATGGTAGAGAGATCGATCCCTCCCGTAATCCAAGCGGGAGTCTTTTAGCTGCATCTGATGCTTGGAATAGACATGGGGCTATACCTATTGGGTGAGGGAGCCCAAGTGCTATCAGTGGGAGGCTCATATGCTAAGTTCATTGATTCTTTGCTTCTTCCTCCCTGCGAGAGGATTTATTTCAAGGACATCCCCCTCGAAATTTACTATAGCTATAGTGATGGTGATGATGATGACGATGATGATGAGGGTGGACCAAGGGGTGGCCGCGGGTTCCTTTCATTGTTTGGAGTACTGAAGGCCCAACTAGGTCTGTTACTCCTTCTCCGGAATTTTCTTCACTCTACCTTTGTGAATTCTTTCATTACTTTTCTAAAATTGGTTGTGAATCTCAATGTTATTGTTCATTATGGTACCCTCTTACCTCTATGCGAAAGAGGCCTACTGACCCAAAGCCATAGACGAAGCGATCTTGTGCTTCAAGAGGTGTGAGAGAGGGGATCTCTGAACAGATTTGGATACTTCCTTCAGGCTCCTCGACCATTCGGTGAAGAGAGCTGTCAGGGAGCTCGAGGAGTCAGTCCACACTATACGCTTTACTGCCTCTAGATCCACTCATGTAAGGAATTATCTTCTTTAATCTTACCTATTTAATAACTACTTTGAATATCCCATTATGATATGGTTTTATCTCTCAAGTGACCATAGTTAAGGAAGATAGGATTGCAAGGGGCTTCTTCTTCGTCTAGGACCTACTGCTAACTCAGGACGCACTAGCCTTTGTAAGTATCTTTTACCTGTAAAATTTAACAAACTATGCATGATGCATGCCATGACATTTACATATGTGTACTAATCTTATGATTTCCATTACAGACCCTATTAGCTATGGAGCGTGACAGGTCTGCCCAGGATTTGGTTGCCTATGAGGAGCAAGTTAGGTTCCTAAAGGAGTAGTTATGAGTAGCCATTACTGAGGCTGACTGAATCAGGCCACTGGAGCATTTTGAGAGGGCTAGAGCGGAGACTGCTCAAACAAGGGCCAAGGTTGGGGTGTTGTGGGGCCAGCTAGCCTAGATGAGTGAGGGTAAGTAGATACATGAGCTATCTAATTCTTTATCGGAGGAGGATAGTTTAGCTTATCAGGTGGCGCTGCTAGCCACTCAGTTGGCGGGAACTGAGCATGTGGTAGAGCAGCAAGCATAAGAGACTAGTATTGCCGCTCATGAGCTTCAAAGGCCATGGTTCTTGATCTGCGTATTGCGGATGCTAGTGGGGTAGTAGATCATGTGATGATATACATGGATGTCCTACTGGCGGATGCACAGGACCAGAATCAAGACGAGCATAAGGGATAGGACCTCCTGGTAGCTTAGATTAGGATGTGCATTTCTTAATTGTCTGGGTCCTTGATTGATCCTTTTCCACAAGGATATTATTGTCTTGTCCTTCTTTGATAAAGGCTTAAATCGCTAGTGAGTTGACTCGCAACCTATCTTTGAAAGGTCTGGATTATCAAAAGACTGGCCCGACTAAGACCGACGAGTACTACTAAGATTTAGGTAAAATCCGTATGCCTGTTGGGGACTCATTTGGCTGGGACAAGGCTTAATTTTAACCGAGTCTGACTGGACTATCCCTTCAAAGGCCTTTATACTAGTGTTGTGCTTCTCTCTGGTGAGAACCTTGTCTTAAATCTGAAAAGAGGATCCTTATGCCTTTTGTAGACTTGTATAGGTTTATATGGATGCCTGTACTTCTTTGTACTGGCGATTGGATTGGATGAGATTCATTCTTTGCACGTTAGGGGAGCATCTTTGAGATGTCCAAACTGTAACATGGTGCAAGCTGGATGATGCTAGTGGAAGCACTTACAACTTTTAATTTGAGTTCTAACTTTTGCATGGATTTCTTAATGTGATGAGATCTATCGAACTTATTTTGTATTTTTCTTTTCTTTTGTCTTAACTTTTGCCTGAATTGTCCTTGGCGGCTTCATTCAGCAGACTTTCTTTCTTGTCTTAACTTTTGCATGAATTGTCCTTGCCGTCTTAATTCAATGGACTTTTCTTTGTCATCTTAACTTCTACCTGAACTGTCCTTGGTGGCTCAGTTCAAGTCTTAGTTGTGTCCACACTGTAGCATGGTGCAAGTTGGATGATGCTAATGGAAGCACTTGGCATTTCAGATGATGTGTGCTATCGAGTAGCTTCACAGTGGGAATACTAAACACGAGGGATCCCAACTACGAAACATTGCTATTACAAATGATGCTTCAAGAACAAAAGAAAGTGAAAAATACTGGCATTTTTTAATTAAGTTCTAACTTTTGCATAGATCGTTTGATGTGATACGATCTATCGAACTGATTTTGTGTTTGTTTTTTGTCTTAACTTTTGCCTGAATTTTCCTCGGCGGCTAAATCCGGCAGACTTTCTTTCTTTTCTTTCATCTTTTGCTGAATGATAAGCATAGTAAGATAATAACAAAGGGCACAAACTGTAGAAAAAATTGATCTTCAGTTACTTGCGACCATTTCACCTAAAGACATGCATGCATACATAAGACCAGGATTTGACATTTTCCTCTCAATGCCCTAACTTTTGCCTAAGCAGCCTTTTTAGGGTTTTGAACTTAGCAGGCTTTATTTGCATTGGAGTACCCTAACTTTTCCCTGCCCAGTTTATAGAACACCGATCAGCAGGTTGCACCCTAATTTCTGCCTGAGCAGTAGAGGACCACTCGCCGGGTGATTTATTCTTTATTTCTTTTTTTTGGGCGTGCTGCTTTTTTTACTTATTTCTTTGAACCTAGACATGATAGCGCTTAAGCCTGTCTCAATTCTTGGATTCATGAACTCATTTCCTTCCATGTCCATAAGCTTGATTTCTCCTTTGCCAAGGACTTTCTTAACCTTGAACTTTCCTTCCCAATCAGGCTTATACTTGCCCGTACTATCAGTGTTGATTGGGCATAGCTATTTGAGAACTAGATCACCCTCCTTGAGGGGTTGCTTTGGGTATCTGACTCTATTATTGTAAGCTTGGGCCATTTAGTGTTAGAATGGATAGGTTTTTTTCTTTTGTGAAAGGAGGTCATGTTATTATGGGGAAGGTTCTGCTACTTGTGGAAGAAGGAGATCATGTTATTATGGAGGCTTCTGATCATTATGTAGGGTGAGGGTTCTTCTTTCTTTTGAACTAATGTAGGAAGCACTTTTTTAGGGATATTTTGATGGGAATAGAGGTCCAAGAGAGGTACTTACATTAATAAGAAGTGCCCATTTGTTGGATGTGATGGTTTATCCTTTTGAAGGTTTTAGAAGAGCATTGGATTTAAGCTTGCATTGATTTTAGATTTGTGTTGTAAGATCTTTTCCTTCAATGATGCTTTTGATGTGAAGTATGTCTTCCTCTTTTTTTTTGGGCTCTTGGTTTTCTTTCTCGGTGATGTGTATCTTCCTCCCCCTCATGAAAAAGATGAGCTAAGACCTAAGGCTATCAAGTTTGCTAAGCACTTTTCATCTCTCTTTTTTTGTGGTACGTTTTAACCATTGGTACCTTATGCCATTGCAATGTACTCAAATTCAATTTCTTTAATAAATATGATGAAATTTTTAAGAATTTTGATTTTATGAGTGCATGCTATCTTTAATAATGAAAAGCTTAAACATAATGTGATTGCATCAATTTATTCATGATATGCTTTATAAATGGCATTGTGTTGCATCAGCAATGTTAAAAGGTTACCTCATCCTCAAAATCATCCTCCTGATGTGGTGGGTCTTCATCTTAATTCTTGGTAGGATCCATCAGTGAATTAGTAGTCTCCCAATCTTGAGCTTTTACTTGTATTGGCACTAGTCCTCTTTCTGCTTCATCAATGTACTCTAACTCCTCAAATATTTCCCACTTATTAGCCTTTTTGGGGATCCAATCTTCCCCTCTTATGGCTTAGACCGGAGGTGAAGGTTGTTGAGCATTCATAGTCGTACCAAAGAGTAGACCTATTGGATTATGGAAGGGTGTCTCCTTAGGTATGGCTACGTGGTCGGGACCTTGGCTAGATCCTCCAAACTGAAACACTAGAGGCACAAATCCTTGGCTAGGTTGAATAGATCGACCGATGGCTGGCAGAACTACTGTACCCTCTAAACCATAAGGACCAACTAAACCCAACTATCCAAACTGACTGGGTGATGGATTACTAGGAGACAGAGGTGGATATTCAACCCTGAATTAAACTGAATTCGATTGAGTTGAAACTCGAATGCAGACTGAATAAACATGAGATGGTTGACAAGCTTTGATTCTTGCATAGGTGAGAACCAAATGATCAGTACATGCATGCAAAGATTATGCATGAGGCCTGTGCAATAATGTATGCTGAGGTTAATATACAAAGATAGAGCACATCTAAGATAAAGTGTAATAATATTCCCGAATGATGAAAAAGAAAGCGGGTAGAATTAAGTAAATGATTTTCGGTGCCCATCGTAATCTTTTAAGATTTTAAAACAAACCAAAATTTTGCAAGTTAAAAGATTAATGTCCCTAGTAGAGTCGCCACGGTGAGGTGTCGATGACGTGTGAACCTCCCTTGACACCTATCGGCGGGGCCCATTGGAGGGGTTGGTTTATTCATATAGGCGTGATGAAATCATTTAGTTCAAATTTGCACACTTTAACTAATTTTATAAATAAAAGAATCGAGACCCAAATCTCGATATAAATGATAGAGTTGCCATCCAAGTTCTCAACTTGGGAAAGAGTTTTGGTATAGTTCCCATTGGGCGGGAGACTCATACCTTTTAGATCAGAGATTCAGGTATCGGATGAGTCACTTATTTTTCATATAGTTAATTCAAAATCACATTAGGCGTGTAAAGCCATTTTGTTTTTATCATTTGGGGAATTGTTAGAAAAACTCTATTTTTGTACACTCTTTCACGCATTCAACAGTTTATAATAAATCACAAGCAGTAAAAAGGGGAACAAAATTACAACTGGGGAAAATGGGGGATTGCGAGAGAACCTATAAATTTGTTCTAAATTATAAAATAAAATAAAATAAATTCCCCTGCATCCATAAAAGATTAACGTAGTTTATAGCACTTCATAAGTAAGCATTTTATTAGGAAAAATGTGATTATGTTAGCATTGCAGTTTTACGATCGATGGTGTCCAGGCGACTTCTAGGATCAGAGAGAAATAACCGGTCTTCAGCGTGTTTTGTTATGAAAAAACATTTTAACTTTTGCGGGTTGATTTATTGATTAATAGTGAAAATGATCACATGGCATATTGCGACTTGATTGATTTTACTGATTAAAAGGGGAATTGTTGATTTTGCCTGGTCGTGTGAGTGGGGTGGGACCTGTATGGCTAATTGGAAGGACTGGTAGTGGTATGGGGGACTTGTACGGGTCCAGTCTAGTCCCTGGTAGATACACAGTTTAATTTAACAAGCAGATTTATGGAGGAATGACAAAATAAAAATGGGATTTCCTTCCATATGAGTATGGTGCACTAGTTTAATATCCCTAAGGACATAAGGTGCTAACAAGGCTCATAGGGGTTAGCACCAGACCTAAAGAAGGAATAAAAGAATAGATAGAACTGAATAGATGGAGAGCAATAAATAAATAATTGAGATATAAGTGTCTTTGAAACTAATGAGCGTTACCTTTACTCTGTGAATCCACTTTAGAGCGATTCCAATGCCGAATGAAAACTTTGTCAAAGTAGATGATCAAATCATGGACTTAGAATTGTTTAGGTCAGTGTTTGTGTTGACAGAACCTCCCTCAATCCTAAATATAAAATTAGAAAGGAATAAAATATGGGCAAAACCAATGAGGAATGGTTTTCCCCCTTATTTTATAACTTCTATACCTCTTCTATACCCTTGCCATAACCTCAGGAACTTGCTAGAATTATTACCCTAGAGTAGTATTTGCTTTCTCTTAAGTTTTTATCCATTGTGCTCCCCTTTAAATGAAACAAAATACTCCGATTTATAACGGGAAATTAGGTCTGAACGCATTAAATGGTTGGTTTTATGTGTTTATGGCCGATTTTATGTGTTTATGGCTGATTATATTCGTTTATGGCAGATTTATAGAATTAAACCAGACTATTTGGGCGTATGGGGGACAGGTACGGGTGGCTTGGACCCGTATGGTTGCTGTTAGGATCAAATTATGCAATTCTGGAAGTTTTCCGACCGGTACTGATTGGTTCAACCCATACGGGTCCGACTAGTTGACCCGTATAAGTCCGTATGGATCGGTACAGATTTGGGTCAACCTGTATGGATCCATATAGATGGTTATGGACCAATTCGATTGATTTTGCCTGAAACTTCTCAAAACTGGCTGAAATCGATCTATTTTGACTGGTTTTAAGCATTTTATACCTTTTAAGGCCCAGGTATTAGTTTTCTGAGGTTTAGGTTTGACAAAGCTTGACAAAACTGGATTGAAATCACTCTAAGTAAATAACACCTATAGAAGGATACTTTATATAGCTCTCATCATGGTTTTGTGAGAAGGATCGTTAAAATCTAATGCTCACAATGACAACACAATGCCGCCGACGGTATCACCCATGCCCCTGGTGGCATGGACTTCTAGGCAGCAGCCCCGCATGCTGCCCTTCGACCTAGATTTCTCATTTTTTGTATTTTACATGTACAGTATCACAATGGGAATCTAGAAGTCCGTGAAAAAGGTCCAAACCCCATAACCTGTGGCATTTTCACTAATAATTTGGTTAAAATAATAATCGTGTCCAAAATGGACTTTCCCCTAAAATTCGTTCAGAAAATGAATTTTTCAAAAGGAACATTTATTCCAAAATCAAAAATTTTCGAGCCAACCAGGTTAGTTCGACCCCAACGAGGGGCTCTACCCCCAAACCCCATCTAGGGCGCTACCCCAAAACCCCACGAGGGGCTACCGCCCCGCAACCCCATCGGGAGCGCTATCCCTTGACCCCGCCTAGGGTTGCACCCCCTCACCCTCTGCCAGGGGCGCCGCTATGTGTGATATATCTTTTACTATGTGCTATATCTGTGCTAACCTTTTTGTGTAGATAGATTTATGTTAGATGTATGTCTAGGCCTTCGGGTATTTTATTTATTGTATAGATAAATGTATAGGATTTGAAAGCCTTGTAATAATTTTAATTTCTGCATTTATTTTTGGATGACTATAATAATTTATTTATTGCTTTGAATGCTTGCCAAATAACATGCTAACACAATATAATCGAAAATACAGTGAATAGGGTGGATTAAAGTGATTAAGAAAGAATGAAACTTTTAACTTGGCTAATATAAAATGGATAAAATCATCTGAACTCAGAATCTCTACGTAAGGTATGGTATACCACCTGGTGGGAAAATCGTACCCAAATTTCCCGGCTGAGCTGAACCCGGTGCAACTCTATTATAAGTACTAGATTTCGATCTCGTGTATTTTGAAAATTGAGACATGCAAAAACATTTTATACCATCACATCACACCATTATTTTCAAGGGATCAGCCCTTCGGCCTTGCTTCACAGCATCCAAAATGTCGTCCGCTCACAGTGGCAACTCTGCTGGGGACTGATCTCTTTAAACTTGAAACTTAACATTTTCAATAAGTTTCAAAGATTTAGATAATGTACTGAAATCATTGGACAAATTAAAACTTCATTCTTCTTTATAAAGTTTTATCCTTACGCGTGTAGATAGTTTTGTAAAAGTAGGACGCCCCATTTAACCTGAGAAGCTCATGAAATTATCACTCATACCCTATGCGAATTGAGGATGCCTAGTGGGTGGATCACTCATTTTAACCAATAGGTGAAATCCTTCAATAACACCTATTTGAGGAGTGGTTGAGTAAGGTGGAATCAAGGTAAACGAGAACCTTCTACTTCAACAACCCTATACCAAGCCTACTTCAACTCCATTTGTCTCAAACCGTGACCAGCTCATCCAACCTTTAGGCATGACACCTGAAGTAATTACTTTCGTTCATCAGATGATAGCCTCCCAATCTAATGACCAGGTCACACAATCTTTAGGTGTGACACCCAAGGTCGATGCATTCATAAGCTAGTCAATCAACGACCAGGCCCCGCAACCTCTAGGCGTGGCACCCAAGATCCAATCCTATATCAATCAATTGATGACTGCCAACTTGAATCGAGACAAAGAACCCTAGCAAGATGAGGATTGGGTCCCCGATAACTTCACCATGCCTAATATGGCCCATTACAATGGGTCGAGCGCCCCTACCCGTTACATCATTATATATGAGTGAGTGATGTGAGTGAAGAAGTTGAGTGATAAAATCCTTGCTGAAATGTTCCCATCCTCCCTTCGAGGCCCCGCACTCCAATGGTACCATACTCTACCCTACCACGTGGTCACTAACTAGAAGCTCCTCTCAGAAGCTTTGATTTATCACTATAGTTTTAATACCATGATGGAAACAACCATTCAACATCTTGAGCCTGTCTACCAGTTACCCGGTGTGACTTTTAAGTAATACTTCTTCCGTTGGATGGCCACATAAGTATTGATGAAATCCAAGTTGAGTCTAGAAGAGATGTTCATTGAGCTCATTGATGGGTTGCTTCCTTTGTTTCGAAAGGAGATGGCTACGGATTCCTTCCTCTCATACAAGTAAGTTTTTGCGAAAGCAGAGAAGATCGAGCATGAATTCAAATGCGAACGAGCTGAGAAGATAGGACAACCTTGGTTCAGAAAGAATGGTGATCCCAAGATAATTCGGTAACCGCCATTCAGATGGTCAATTAAGTACCTATACAAGCAGTAACTAATACAAGGTATGACATATCTCTGTGGAAGATGCCACTAGGCATCATATACGCCCAGTTAAGAGAGTCTGATAAAATTGAACCCTTAAGCCTATTGAGATTACCCACTGCCAAAGAGAAGGATAATTTTTGTAAGTATCATGTGATGAAAGGTCACCGCACCACGAATTGTAAGATCTTGGTCCAAGCCATCGAGCACTTAATAATGAAAAGAAGATTGAACAGCAGCCAAGAAAGCCAAACATCGTGGATAATACTTAATCTACATCAATAACGAAGGCCATCCGCATGTGGAGGACACCAAACTTTAATGTGTAATCTTTAGATTTTGCTACGTTTCAAATTTAAGCAATTTCATGTTTGAAACTTTTAGCTCTATGAGCAACCTTCTAATCTGTTTACTTGTTTCATGTTTCACCGAGTTGAATCCCGCATTCATATGAGCATACGCGTAACGTTTTTAGTATTTGAGATACTTGATTGCATGAAATTAATTCAAGTACAAATGGAATTTCTCAAGTGGTAACCATTTCTAATAATTTGACTCCCGCTAAAAATAAATGTGTGAAAATAAAAGTGCTTAAATATTGTGACAACGCTTAGACCTGGTCATACAAAATGCGCTCAGAGTAGGCCATCGAATTTCCAAACATCCCATCCCTAAAGGTACCAAATGCAAGCCAATCAAGTAGAAGATTCGCCATATGCGACCAACACAGGGACAGTCTTAGAAAGAAGATTCAGTGGGTGGTCTATGCCTTACAAAACTCAAATTACCAATCCAGAAGGCACCATCAGTGTCTGATCCATGGGAAGGTGTAATGCCTTTCTCATACCAAACTTCATAGTTCTTCTAACTCCTTGCCCATTTCGGTCATAAAGGATAAATATGATCGATAAGGCCCGACCATCATCAATTCTTGGACACAAGTTCACTAAACGGTCATGGAACACTTCTCAAAACATCCAATTGTGGAATCCTACACCAGTCCAAGCGTCGAGAAGATGGATGAGTTTATGAAAAAATCATATTTTGGCTCGGTACGACACACCCCACCATATTGCCTTAGATGAAGAAATTCAATTTCAAGGGGTAGCTTCCAAGTTGGTTGAGAGAAACATCTCTTAGCTCAGGCGCAACATACCTCCTCAAATTGACTCAGAAAACAAAATTCTATTTCAAGGGGCAAATTCCAAATTAATGAAGAGATGTGTGGTTGAGCACTACCTCCTTCACACAAACCATGGTTAAGAAACAACTGAAATAGTGAACAAACCAATTGAAGAAAATGCCTTCCAAGATAACGGTAGCCTATGGAGATTAGGCTGGAATGTTTCCATTCACCATTTGGAGCACTACATACACATCAAAACTCCCTCAAGACCAACTCCTTGTAATATGGCCAACTAAAATCAAAGTAAGGTTACCCGATGTCACTTTGAAGGTCAGCCGAGTGACATGATAACAAGTCAGATACCTAATGTCCTCGCCAAAAGTTGTAGACTCGGCACTTAAGTAGGTGGAACTTTCCAATGCTGAAGTCAAGGAGAAGTTCATATCAAATTGAGAAAGTCCCCGTGTGGTCAGGACGGTGGTCGATAAATAATGCAACCAATATTATGAGCATGAATAAGAATAAGGTCATCGACCTAGTAAACCCAGATATGCTTAAGCATTAACATATCCAAACAAAAGAAATAAATCAAAAAAGCAACACACAAAAATATATGTAATAAAACACCCGTCGTTTTGTCTTCAACCGATCGGGAAAAAATTAGGGTGACACCCACTGATTGGTATTCTGCGAATAAGCTAAGCAAAAATTAGGGTATCACTTTAGAAAATCTCCCGATGAACTAAAAACCTGAAAAGGGCAGTTTAGGAAAAAATTAGGGCACCAGAGAAAAACAATAAGATGTTAACTTGAAAATATGTAAAGACTGGTTAACACCAGGAGTTTGAATAATGGAAATGGTTACCAACATCTTGTACTTTGGTTAAATTCATATAATGAAATATCTTTAGTATTGAAATCTTTATGCTTATGATTGTATGAATGCCTGGCAGCCTAATGGTGAAACCATCGCAAGCAAACGTAATGGAGGGTACTCGAAGCTCATCCATATAAGTGCACAATAATTCAACCAATAAAAGACATTTAAATCCGAATAGGCTAAAAACATCGAGGTATATGCAAAATTTAGAAACATGTTGGCTGAATTGAAACCTCGAAAAGGGCGGTCTACAAAAAAATAAAGACCAAACAAAAGAAAAAGAAAAAGAGGAACAAAAAAAAGATAGGCTGAAAATTCGACAAGGACGGTCTAGGCAAGAAATATGTTTGCTGGATTGAAAACCTAAAAGGGCAGTCCAGGCAAAAGTTAAGACAAGGTTCGATAGACCATCACACCAATCAGGTTTATGTCAAAGTTAGAACCACTAATAAGGTAGATAAATGGACATGTCACGCCAATTTCTTTCACCATCATGTGAATGCACATCAAGAAAATTTTTAAGATTATCCCCATCGGATTCCCAGTCCAACCTTCCCTGTGACACTACTTGCGAGGGCCTTCTTCTATTGATTCATCTTTGGTAGGATCCATCAGTTGTGATAGTGTCCTTTATATCATAACCTAGGGTCGGAAATGAAGTACCCTATCTCTCCTTGATATGGTTAGCCAATAAATGTCATGCATTATAAATCAATGACCCAATCTGCTCAGAGTCGGACACTAACCGTGAGCTTAATTTAGATCGAACATTGAACTCAGACCCAAACCTAAGTCCTTCATAACAGTCATCTTTAGGGAGTTTCTCTTCCATCGCTGGAACCTACCTAATCACAAAAGGGGTGTCATTTGCCCATCCAACATGAGTCAATAGAAAACTGAAAAGTCATGCATCTCTAGTGCATACATGTCATGCATATACCCATGCATTCTCTATTTCCCAGAATATCCAAATGGAAATTGTTGAGGCATGAAAGCTAGGGTCATAGCCCAGAGCATGTCAAGCAAGCTCAACTATCTAATTGTCTTACTTCCTCCAATCAACAAGGGACATTTGGAAGGGACATAGTAATTAGCGGGCGAGGTTTTGAAAGAGGGAAGCATGCAGGCTGCGATGCGTGAGGCATAAATTTGTTTGGTGCAGTTTGAGGAAACCACGATTTTTGGTTTGTTTTGAGAAAATTCGGTTCACTTAAATGTGTATGCCTCTTTTGTAATAAAATGCTAGATTTTATTAAAGATAAAATATTTTTTTTATTTTTCACATAAGCTTATTGAGTGTGAAAGCATGGCTTTTTATAAGCCAAAAATGTAATTATATTGAGAAATATATTTTCACGTTTTAACAAAAGAAAATATTTTTAAAATAAAGCATTTTTACTTTATTTAAAATAAAATAGATTCGCCACCCAGTTCAGCTCCATCGGGAATTGTGGTATACTGATCTAAAGTAGGAATTTATACCGAAAAGAGAATAAAATTCTGAGTTTGGACATAATAGTTACTCATATTGTTCAAATTGTTTAGATTAATTTTGTAAATTTGGAATGTGTGGTAATTTCTGCATCACACTGGCTTTATTTAAGAATTAAATTCAAGAAATAAAATGGGCATTATAATGGCATAAATAAATAGATATTTGCTACCAAAATTTTGGTAGTGTAACGGCAACACTTGGGTTTCGGCCCGGAAACTCGGATAAAATTTCCACACATTCTGGGTGTTTTGCCTGTACCTGCGAGCTTATTTACACCAATTATAGTTTAAGTGGTACCAATGGCTCACTTAACTAGAGAAATGGAATGCAATGTGCAATAATGAAAGTAATAAAAATGGATTTAAAAGTTGGGCTTAGAGCCAACTACCCTGAGTTTTCCTTTTCATCTTTTTAGGATGACTTAAGAGCCGGTGTGGGACCAAAGTTGTCAAGAGAAAAATGTGGTTTGGTTGGAAAATAGATTTAACCCAAGTTATGACTATAATCTTGGATTATTTATATAGAAAATGCAGGACTTTTGAGAGATTGAATCATTCTTTAGACCAAAGATCATTGTGAGATCTTGTTCTAAAACGACTAGAAAATGAGGTTATACCAAATATCAGTGATAACGCTCGGATTTAGAAGTGTTTTGCCAGAGTTTCAGGGCTTTTAGGACTCCCAGAATGAAAACGTGGCCAAATAGGATTTTTTGGCGATTTTTTTTCTGTGAAAATGAGGGGGGGGAGCCCCTTTTAGTTAAAGAAGGTAGGTAATTAGCTGGTAGGCTATTTACATAGGTAATTATCTGGTGGGATAATTACCTATATGGCAAAATCTTATCAAAATGTCCACAAATCTCGCAAAACCTCGGTCGAATACGATTTTTTTTACTATTTATAGGTAATTAGTCGGCCGACTAATTACCTATTTGACCATTTTTTGACTGAAATGGCCCAATGGGCAAAATTCGATCTTTTAAGCCCTCAAAATCGCATTTTTTGTGTTTTCAAGATAGTTTGACTGTTTTGATTATCAAGAAATGGATTTCAAGCATTATAAGGATGAAACTTAGAATATTATGATGAATGGGAATTTTTGGGATTTTTGGATTTTTTATGACAATTCGGTCCTTCTTGGCTCCCTTGTCTAATTACTGATTGAAATAGGTATGAATCCTCATTAGGCCAAGCGGACTGTGTCAACAGTTTGCCCCTCGCAGATTGTGCAACAGTTTGCCCCTCGCGTACAAATTTTTACCGTGGAGGTAAAATTGCATGTACGCGGATGAAAGAGCTACGATCAAAACTAGTGTTCTTGTGTGATAACGACATAAAAAACCTTTTTAGAAAGAATCAACATTTCTTAAACCATAATATTGAAAAAAAAATAATTTTGCCCCTTCGATTAAGAATGTTGATGAAAATCTTTAGACACATATCCATTGTGGAGTAAATGTAAAAAGAAGAGATGGTTGGGATAAAGGAAAAGGTAGGTTGGAAAAATTTTATGTCCTTAATGGTGCATATAAAATTTTGGTCCACCCATTTTAAAACATCGTTTCGCATGATAGAGAAGATAAGTGAAGGATCATACTTACTTGCAATGTTGCATCCGTTGATCAGCTTTCTCTTCTGGGAAGATGGCACTGTCAGCCACTTCTTGATCAATTTTCTCATCGGGGAGGATGGCATGTTAACCACATCTTGATCAGTTTTCTCTGCTGAGGAAATGTCAAATATGGTGATCAGCCTTCTTATACGGAGGAAGTATTGTTAGATTTGGTGATCAATCTCTCGTCTAGGCAGAGTATTGTCGGCTATCATCTTGCAGTTTTCTCATTGGGAGCGTGGCATTGTCAGCCATAGTTGAGCAGTTTGTCTCACCATCGCGTTAGGCACTGTCTACCACCATTTAGCAGTTTTCCTCCCATGGGAATTGGGCACTATCTGCCACCATTAAGCAGTTTACCTCACTATCGAGTTGGGCACTGTCTTCCACCTTTGAGTAGTTTTTTTCTCACCAGGGAGTTGGGCATTGTCTGCCACCATAGAGTAGTTTTTCTCATAGGGAGTTGGGCACTGTCTGCCACCATTGAGCAGTTTCTCTCACCATTGAGTTGGGCACTATCTGCCACCATTGAGTTGTTTGTCTTACTAGGGAGCTATGTACGGTATGCCACCTTTAAGTAGTTTATCTCATCATAGATTTGGGCACTATCCGCCACCATTGGGCAGTTTGTCTCACTATTAAGTCGGCATTATATACCACTATTGAGCAGTTTATCTCACCATTGAGTTGGGCACTATCCGACACCATTGAGTAGTTTATCTCACCATCAAGTTGGGCATTGTCTGCCACCATTGAGCAATTTATCACACCATTGAGTTAGGCACTATCAGCTACCATTGAGCAGTTTGTCTCACTAGGTATTTGGGCACTGTCTATCACCATTGAGTAGTTTGTCTCACCATTGAGTTGGGCACTGTCTGCCACCATGGATTTGTTATTGAGATTTCCTACAAAATGCAAGCTAACATGGCACTGCATGTCTCAAGCACACTACATGACACTACAAAACTTAATAGTACTTGACTTGACATGGCACTGCATGTTATTGAAATAAATTGACATCACATTGCATATCATTAACATATATTTTGAATATCTCGCTGGATCTAAAGTCTAGCTATGATGTAAATTGTGAAGATCTCACTAGATCTAAGGTTCGGCTATGATGTGCTAGGGTAAAGATCTCACTGGGTCAAAGGTTTGGTTATGATGTGCCTGGGTAAAGATCTCATTGGATCAAATGTTTGGCTATGATATGCCTGGGTAAAGATCTCACTAGATCTAAGATTTGGCTATGATGTGCCAGGTAAAATTCTCACTGGATCGGGATGATGATGCTTAGTATTTTGGAAGAGTTTTACGCACTCTTATTTAATGATGCATGTGATGTAGTACATTTATTAATGTATGATGAGTTGTGCAAGCCCATGATGCATTAATTTGGCATTTTCCCCTAGTCAAATTGGGAGGATGCATCACTCAGTAGCTTTTTCCCTACCGAGGAAATGTCAAATATGGTGATTAGCCTTCTCATCTGGGAGGAAGTACTGTCAAATAAGGTGATTAGTTCTCTCTACTAGGAGAAGAACCATCAAATTGGGTGATCATTTCTTTCTATTGGGAGGAGAACTATTGAATTTAGTGATTAATTCTCTCTACTAGGAGGCAAACTATCGAATTTGGTGATCAGTTCTCCCTACTAGGAGGCGAACTGTCGAATTTGGTGATCAGTTCTCTCTTTTGGGAGGAGAACCGTCAAATTTGCCTATCAGTTCCCTCTATTGGGAGGAGAACTGTTGAATTTGGTGATCAGTTCTCCCTACTAGGAGGGCAACTATCGAATTTGGTGATAAGTTCTTTGTACTGGGAGAAGAACTATTAAACTTAGTGCTCTCTACTGGGAGGACATTGACTTGTTGTTTATGTCACTAGGTAGCCAATATTTTGGTGACTTTAGAGTCTAGCATTACTGTGTTTTGATTCTTGAAGCATTTATCAAATGCCTATTGATCTTAGAAAGTGTCTGAGCTATTTTTGCATTATGTTATATTTGTTGGTGACTGACAATGTCTACTTGGCAACTTGTTTCCTTTGAACTTACAAAAATGTAACATGCATGTAATGCTTCATGCATGTTATGTTTATACAATGCAGTTTATTCTTGCAAGATAAAATTGCTCAGCTGCTAGATGGCATCTACTTGCTTGCTCCTTAATAGTATTCTTCTGTACTATTGGCTTCTTGGTTTCTGTCATTCTTAGTGATAATGAAAATTTGATTTTGGGTTAGTTTCCTAGATGTAGGCTTCATAGCTTTATGGACAAGCTTGTCATTTTCATTGTAGTTGTGTGTGCTTTGCATCCATTTCACTCTGGTCATTGGGCTAGCCGTGCACTTGACTACTTGAAGAAGGAAAGCTTTCGGGTCCTTCTCAGCTCTAATGAATTCCTAAGTTGAAAAACCTTTTTCCCTTATGGCATATAGCATGAGAATGAACAGGTAAACTCCAGTTGCTTGGACTGATAGAGGTTAGATTTTATTCATTTGAATGACCGTGTAGATAATATTGCATGCATCAGCAGTTCTCAGAATTCTAGTGTAGCTGAGTGCAAGAAGATTGCCTTCTCACATTATGGAGATGTGGGAGATTCA
The DNA here is from genome assembly GCA_947683365.1 of Euphorbia pulcherrima. NCBI lineage: Eukaryota > Viridiplantae > Streptophyta > Magnoliopsida > Malpighiales > Euphorbiaceae > Euphorbia > Euphorbia pulcherrima. The sequence goes on from CANTUS010000004.1 coordinate 26,299,141, forward strand.
TACACTCGTGTTGATGAAGAATATTGCTCCTTTGCTAAGTCCTTGGATTGAGTGACTGTGTTTGTTGTCCTTTGGTGAGTCATTACGATGAATGACTTTGATTGTACTTTCACGCAGAGGTTATGCCCTATTTTTTGCCTGAATCGAAGCACATCTGGCTTTTCTGATTCTTTTGTTTTTAACCCTAATTTTTGGATAAACCACCTTTTTAGGTTTTTGATTTATCGGGTTGCCTTAACTTTTTCCTGGACCTCCTTTCAGGTTTTCAATCTAACAGGTTCTCTCTTTTTTTTGCAATTTCTTGTTTTTTGTGCATGCATTGTAAGAACAAGAGCGCTTACATGAATGTTTCTGTTAATAATTATGTGTATTCATTACGTGCAGACATTTAACAGTTCAGCAAAATGACACATCAGTCAAAGAAATATTTTTAGGCACAAAAGTTTGGGATCCATTCCCAAGAACTTTCTCCTGTTATCAATGATCCTTTTTAGGTTTTATCTATAGGCTCAGGCATTACTTGCTTATAGTAGACACATTTTTTTAGTTGATGTGGTATTGCCTGAGCCTATTCTTGTTCGAGGGTTAATGAACTTTTTTCCTTTGATGTCCCTAATGTGTAGCCTTCCCTTAATGAGAAATTGTTTCACCATGTTGCGTCTCTTGGGTGGAATTTGCCCGTAGCATGAACATGAACTAGTTTTATTTGATTTAGGATCAATTCCCTTGATTTTGGCTTTGTTGTCCTGGACATCTTTTGTTGACGCATCTTTGTATGATTTGACATTGGTTCTCTTTGGTAGAGGAAGTATGCGTTATTTCAATGATGTTATGCCTCAGGTTGGGACATTTTTGTACAATTGTCTGGAGAAATTCCATTTGCTAGATATTTCTGGCTGATTTGACTTTATTCATGTGTTTTGCAAGATCCACATCGACCTTCATGCTTCTTATTTGAGTAACGCACCTTCAGGAAAAGAAAATCTTTAGAGATCAGTCTTGTCGGATTTGTTGGTTTGGTTTTCACTATGATTATGTTGTTGATGAGGTCCTCTCCACATCTTACTAAAGTTGTTTGGGAATCTACCATCTGATTCTTTCTCGTGTGGCACATAGTGGATTTCGTCTAGCTTCCTTTGAGGCATGGTTCGAGTGATTCTGCTCTTTATAACTTGTCTGGTGACTCGTCTGTTGACTTGAGCAGATTCTCTGATGATCTTTTCTTCTTTTGCCCCTACCAGTAGTAAGGAGATTTTAGTGATTGGACATGCTTGATTGAATTAGGCATAGGTAGCCACATGTGTTTTTTATCCTTTTTTTCTCTCTTTTTTTAGGCGTCAAGTTATTTGAAATAGATACCATTTTTTGCATTTGTCAAATGTGCCTAAATTTATTTCTTTAGTTAGAGCATCATGAATGTTGAATACGTCAAATGTATGTTGGAATGAATACATGGAATCATTATAAGAGACGTTGCATATGCAAGCAGATTTATTCATAATATTATTTATTACATTATTTAGTTCGAAAGCACTAGAGATAAAAACAAAATAGTAATCTTCTTTATTTAGCGTAGCTCCCACTAATTCTGAGTAGATGCTGCTAGCCATACTATTCCTAATTTGGGGTTTCATTTTAGTATTCTATAGTTTCTTCATCTGAACGATATTCAAACTCTGGTTCCTTAAGAGCAAGTTGTTCATAATCTAGGTTTCCATTTTGCATCATCCCATGGATCTCGTCTTCTTTCAATTGATCTTCTTCATCATACTTCTCCAACATCTTGGCGTAATCTACCAGATCATTGAAGGTGTTGAACCTTTCCATCTTCATCTCATCTTTGTACCTTTGATTGGAACCCTCCCCTAGTTTCAATATCAAGGCTTCGTGGCTAAGTGCCCCACTTACTAGCACTCGAATTGCCATCCATCTCAAATAGTGATCATTAAAGGACTCGTTTGAATGTTGCTTTATTATTTCGAGGTCCTACAGAGTGGTCTTTACCTTTAGATTGAAGGTTTAGTTCTCTATAAAGGCAGAACATAACTTCTTCCAATCAAAGTTTACATCTGTCAGCATCCTCATGTACCATTCTAAAGCTAGACCATGGAGAGTGGCTTGGAATAGATTGACAATATGAACTTTGGAAATTGTCATACTAGTCATAATTTGGAGATATCCCTTGACATGTGCATGTGGGGTTCCTTTCCTATTGTATGCAGCAACGCATGGCATCACAAAGTTGGCTAGGAGTGATTTAGATTTGTTGGGTGCAAATTTGTCAATATCCATATATTGCTTGATGGAGGAAGCAGTGGATTTCCATGAATTTGGGGAAGAGTTCTCCAGGTCACTGATCTTTGCCTTTAATGCTGCAAATTCGGCCTCTTATTCTTGCAACTTTTAAGAATTCAAGTTCTTCAAGATGCTACGAAATTCTGGAGTATCCAAGATTCTTTTGAGGGAGCAGATAATAGCATCATCATCCATCATCGTCTTCTCTTGCTCAGAATCGGAGAAAAAATCTAGCAAGTGACTCAACTAGCGACAGGGGTCTAACATTTGGAGTGCTTCAGATACATCTCGGCCTACTTCTTTTCATAAAAATAAAATTAAGGCCTCCTACTATTACAAGGATCCAAATGGTTTTTGAATGAATGGATGTTATGAATGTATGAATGATATGTACATACATGAACGAATGTATATGTTTGAAATTCAATATTCATAGAATATTGAATAGGTTTTGGTTAAGCATTCAGGGAATATTTCACAAAGGTCGGGTATTCACGGACACTGAAAAGGGTTATGAATCTCGATACCCAAGGAATATCAAATGAGATCAGGTGGTCATATATAGTGATAGGGTTTAATTGGGTTATTTTCCACATTCATAGAATTCACAAATTCGAGTGACTTTAGGGGAAAGTACAACTCATAGAAGTGTCATTTAAGGAATGCGCTAAGATTGGGATCATCTAGGATGCCCTTATTTTAGGACTTGTTTTGGTCATTCAAAGAATGCCAAAAAGGTTGTGTCTCACTGGACATTGATTTGGCAATCACTATATTGCCTTGAAGTTGGTAAAGTTTTGGTCATTTGGGAAACATCAAAAAGGGTGTCTCATTGAACATTAATGCGGCAATCACTATATTGCCTTGGATTAAAATATTCATGGAATTTTTGATAAAAGTTAAGCATTCAAGAAATGTGTAACGAAAGGGGTAAGTCTTTGATACTCGTGGAATATCAAGCTTGGTGAAGCGATCACTTTAAGTGTCAAGGTTTGGTTGAGTTTTCTTTCGTGGGAAGCATAACTCAAAATTTTGTTATTCTAGGAATGCCCAAAAGTAGGGATCATGTAGAATGCCCCTAGGTATTTCGGCCAAGTCATTGCAGGAATGGCTTAGCTATTGTGTGTCATTGGACATTAATTTGGCAATCACTATGTCGCCTTAATTCTTGGAAAATATGTGGTCGTTCGGGGAATGCTAAGAAGTCTGTGGAATTTAATTCGGCAATCATAGGGTTTCCTTGGTTTTAATAATTTGGGGAATGCACAAATGTTTGGGCCTTGTAGTCAAGTTTAAGACTACTCGGGGGTTGGGATTAGATGACTCGCTGGTCAGGATTAGATCACTCAATGGTTGGGGTTAGATGACTAGCAGGTCGAGGCTAGATGACTCACTAATCGGGGCTTGATGGCTTACTAGTCCAATTTTTGTCAACTCATTAGTCGAGTATGAATTGACTTAGGGATTACAGGTGACTTTATTAGTCGAATGAGTCACTGGTTGAATTGACTTGTTGGTCAGTGTTGATTTAAGTAATCAGGTAACTTATTGGTTGGGGGTGACTTTAGTGGTCAGGTGACTCACTAGTCAGGTTTTGAGGTTACTCTGATAGTCGGGTGACTCACTGGTCAGGTTCTATAGTGATTTTAATAGTCAGGTGATTCGCTGGTCAAAGGTGAGTTGACTAGATGGTCACTCAAAGGGTTGACTCATTAGTCTAAGGTGAGATGACTCGATGGCCAGAGGTGAGTTGATTCAGAGGCTGACTCGATGGCTAAAGGTGAGTTGACTCATAAGTCACTTGAGGGTTGACTCAGTGGTTGGAGGTGAGTTGACTCGATGGTCACTCGGAGGCTAACTCCATGGTCAAAGGTGAGTTGACTTGCTAGTTACTCGAGGGTCTGTATATTTTGGCTCATTCGATGAGCCTAGGTAGATTCATTGGTCTTGATTTATTTCGGCACACGACTTGAGCCTAAGTAGACTCACTGGTCTTAGTTTATTTTGGCTCATGAGTTGAGCCTAGGTAGACTCACTAGTCTTGGTTTATTTCGACTCATGAATTGAGCCTAGGTAGACTCATAGGTCTTGGTTATTTTGGCTCATGGGTTGAGCCTAAGTGGACTCACTAGTCTCGATCATTTTGGTTCATGGGTTAAGCCTAGGTGGACTCACTAGTCTCGATTATTTTGGCTCGTGGGTTGAGCCTAGGTGGACTCACTAGTCTTGATTATTTGGGCTCATGGGTTAAGCCTAGGTGGACTCACTGGTCTCGATTAATTTTAGGCACCTATAACTAAAGAAATGAAATGGCATGGCACACATTAATGCCGTGGCGGCATAAAGATGTGATTTGTTTAAACACAATCATGATGCTTATGATGTCCATTTTTAGTTTATTTATATTTAATAAACCTGCACACGTAGCACATGGTTAGATTGTGCCTAACGCCCTTTTAACACCATTTGGTTACTTCACTTTAAAGACAATGGGGGACTTAGCAAAGTCTGCTCACGTGCACTCTTGGTTTTTGGGTAAACTTATGTGGAAGTGTCTATGGTTCATCTATATGCGGGTTTCGGTCTCAGAATTGGGTGCAATTTGGGTACCCTGCACCTTTGTGTACTGAGTCCTAGTGGCCCTAACCGAACCAAAGGAAGCTTTTCCACATATAATATACTCGGGTATTCATGCCCTTAAGTGAGCAGGGCCCTTGTATATTACGCAAGGGGTGTGATTAGATCCATACCCCTCAAGCCCTTATCGAATTGGAGATACTTCACCAAAAGACACCTAAATTGGTTTAGGGGTGAAGAATGCAGATGCTATGCAACCCTAGAATTGTGTAATGCCTGAAGTTACCATATATTCCATAATTCCAAAATTTAATTTGAACAATATTTTAATTATTATGTCAAGAAAGAATTTTTTAAAAAATAGGGTTTTTACAAAAATAAGACTTTCCCCAGCGGAGTCGCCATTGTGAGCGAGCGAGATTATAACGGAGGGAAGAACGTAGGGTACGGTGCGGGGGGCACAATTTAGTTTGGTGCAGTTTAAGGAAATCGCGATGTTTGGTTTGGTTTCAGAAAATTCGGTTCGCTTAAATGCATGTGCCTCTTTTGTAATAAAATGCTGAATTTTATTAAAGAGAAAATGATTTTATTATTTTTCACATAAACTTATCGAGTGTGAAAAATATGGTTTTTTATAAGCTAAAAATGTACTACACATTTTGATAAAAAAAATATTTTAAAAATAAAGCATTTTTATTTTATTTAAAATAAAATAGAGTCGCCACCTGGTTCAGCTCCACCGGGAATTATGGTATACTGATCCAAAATTAGATTTTATACCAAAAAGAGAATGAGATTCTGAGTTCGGACTTAATAGTTACTCACATTGTTCACTTGTTAAGATTAATTTTGGAATTTTGGAATGTGTTGTACTTTATGCATTAAAATGGCTTTATTTAAGAATTAAAACTAGCATTATAACGGAATAAATAAATAGATATTTGCTACTGAAATTTTGGCTGTGTAACAACAACACTTGGGTTTCAGCCCGGAAACTCAGATAGAGTTTCCTCACATTCTGTTTTGCCTATACCTGCGAGCTTATTTACACCAATTATAGTTTAAGTAGCACCAATGGCTCACTTAACCAGAGAAATGGAATGCAATGTGCAATAACAAAAGAAATAAAAATGGATTTTAAAGTTAGGCTTAGAGCTAATTACCCTCAGTTTACCTTTTCCTCTATTCAGGATGACTTGAGAGCCGGTGCGGGGATCGAAGTTGCCAAGACAAAAATGTGGTTTGGTTGGAAAATAGATTTCACCCAAGTTATGACTATAATCTTGATTATTTCTCTAGGAAATACTAGATGTTTGAGAGATTGAGTCATTTTTAGACCGAAGATCACTGTGAGATCTTGATCTAAAAAGACCAAAAAATGAGCTTATACCGAATGTCGGTGATAAAGCTTGGATTTGGAATTGTTTTGGCAGAGTTTTAGGGCTTTTAGGACTCTCAGAATGAAAAAGTGGCGAAATAGGATTTTTAGGTGACTTTTTCCATGAAAATGAGGGGGAAGCTCCTTTATTTATAGAAGGTAGGTAATTAGCCGGTAGGCTAATTACATGGGATAGTTACCTATCTGACAAAATCTTATCAAAATCTCTGCAAATCTTGTAAAATCTCGGTCGAATACAATTTTTTCCTGTTCATAGATATTAGTCGGTCGGCTAACTACCTATTTGACCATTTTTTGACTAAAACGACCCAATGAGCAAAACTAGTGGTCTTAGGCCTCTAGTCCCTCCTTATTTTGGCCAAATTCGATCGTTTAAGCCCTCAAAATGGCATTTTTTTGTGTTTTCAGGATAGTTTGACAGTTTGACTATTTTGATTATCCAAAAATGGATTTCAAGCATCTCAAGGATGAAACTTGGAATATTATGACGAATGGGAATTTTCGGGATTTTTGGATTTTTTAATGAAAATTCGGTCCTTCTTAGCTCCCTTGTCTAATCGCTTATTGAAATAGGTATAAATCCTAATCAGGCCTAGCGGACCATGCTAGTAATAGTTTCCTCTAACTGCTTGGGGTCATCCATCGATCACCTCATGCCATTTACTAGGGGCATTTCATGCCTTTTCTCACTACAAAATCCAACAAAACTCTACCACAAATCCTCGACAACCCATGTACAATGCAAGGGGCAAACTAAAATCCTCATTCTTTAGGCCACCGGCCACACCGAATATTAACTGAAGGTCCTGGTATAGTCTCTGTATGTATCATCCTTTTGGTTCTTCCTCGAATGCCAACTGAAGGTCCTAATATAGTCTCCGTATGTGTCATCCTTTGGGTTCACCCCCGAATGCCATCTGAAGGTCCTAATATAGTCCCCGTACGTGTCATCCTTTGGGTTCACTCTCGAAAAACAACTAAAGGTTGTAATGTAGCTAGCGTAGATGTCATCCTTTGAGTCAATGCTCTAATCATCCCTTGGATCTAGCACACTAGTTATCAGGTATAATTTCTAAACCCTTATTCTTTTCATGAGATTACACTGACTTGTGGCAGTATGATCCCCCGAGGGGCAGCCTATGAGCATGGGATTTTGTAGTCCCTCTTGTGAGATGATGATGACGTATATTCGAATTTTAATCCTCATGAAAAATTCATTTCAAATTTTCATTAATGTTTGAATAAGATTTAGCGCATCCGACTACGTGTCCGGTGGAAGCTCGAACCGATGATTCTCACCCAAAGTACCATAAAATATCACAAAATATGATAAAGTACCCTTAAAAATTCAAAGATCTGCTTTTGACCCGCTTTTGGCCCTTTTTGTACCTTTTCAGGCTGTAGGCTCCATTTGGCAGACTACCAGTAAGGGTCTGAAGCCGTCGGCACCATGACTCCTACGGCAGTCCGCCAGCTTTTTCTTTTTATTTTGAAACCCACCGGATAATCGCAGAAATAGGTTTTTAGCTCTTTTTTCAGCCTTAAAAAATCAGACAAGGGGTTTGAGAGGGCAAAGAACATCAGTAGAACATTGAGATAATTTTAGCTAGAGAAAGTGGGTTCTTAGTGATCGGATGTGAAGAAAAGGTAAGAAAATTGATTCGATTCATGTTTTCTTGATTTTTCTTCATCTAATCTCTTAGTTTAGACTTAAAATCTATAAAAATCCTAGGTAAAAATCAATCTAACAGCATTTTTAGAGACAAACATTGTTTAATCCTTAAATCACTACCCAAATCATCATTTTTAGCTTCCCAAGGCATCTTTGGAACACGAAGAGGTGGATTCACGACCGTGAGGTAAATTCCTGAGTCTCAAGAGCTCTTTGTTATTTATTCTTGCGATTTGTTGTGCTATTTGCTGTTTTGGGTTCGTTTTCGAGTTTTCGGTCATTTATGATGTTCTAAATCTTTTTCTGTAGATTTCAAAACAGCCGACGGTATCACCCATGCCAGTGTAGGCTCCACTATAATTGCCGAAATGTGAAGACCCCAATGGCCTCACTTAGGCCACTAGCGACATCACCATGCCACCGACGGTATCACCCATGCCACCGGCGGTATGGGCTTCTAGGCAGTAGCCCCGCATGCCGCCCTTCTACCTAGATTTCTTATTTTTTGTATTTTGCATGTACAATATCAAGACGGGAATCTAAAATTCCCCAAAAATGGTCCAAACCCCATAATATGTGGCATTTTCCCTAATAATTTGGTTAAAATAATAATCGTGTCCAAAATGGACTTTTCCCTAAAAATCATTCGAAAAATAATTTTTTCAAAGGGAACATTTATTCCTAAATCAAAAATTTTTGAGCTAACCGAGTTAGCTCGACCCCAGCCCGAGGCTTTACCCTCAGACCCCATCCAGGGCGCTACCCTAAAACAACCCAACCAGGGGCTACTACCGCTCGACCCCATCGAGGGCACTACCCCTTGACCCTGTTAGGGGCGTTGCCGCATGGACCTCCAGAGGGGCTGCCGCCCCTTGTACCCCACTACTGGGGTATCGCTATGTGTGATATATCTCATACAATGTGTCATATTTGTGCTAACCTTTTTGTGTAGGTAGATTTAGGTTAGATGTATGTCTAGGCCTTTGGGTATTTTATTTATTGTATAGACAAATATATAGGATTTGAAAGCCTTGTAACAATTATAATTTTTGCATTTATTTTTGGATGACTATAATAATTTGTTTATCGCTTTGAATGCTTGCTGAATAACAAGCTATCACTATATAATAAAAAATACAATGAATCAGGTGGATCGAACCGATGAAGAAAGAATGAAACTTTTAACTTGGCCAATGTAAAATAGATAACATCATCCGAACTCGGAATCTCTACTTAAGGTATGGTCTACCACTCGGTGGGAAAATCATTCCTAAATTTCCCGATTGAGTTGAAGTGAGTAGCGACTCTATTTTAAGTATGAGATTTCGATCTCGTGTCTTTTAAACATTAAAACATGCAAAACCATTTTCTACAATCATAGCACACCATTATTTTAAAGGGATCAGTCATCCAGTCCAACTTCATAGCCTTCCGAGATGTCGTCTGCTCACAAGTAGACAAATGGTGAAGTTTGGATGGGGGTAAGTGCTGTATATCCCCATGAATCTTGCATTCATAACATGTTTTCACTTTTTCATCAAAGTCAGCATTCATTATGGTCCAAAAGTATCCCACTCTCTGAATCTTCCTAGCCAAAGCCATCCCATTTATATTCAGGCCGCAGTCCCTTGAGTGCACCTGGGTCAATACCTTTTCTGCCTCTTCTTTTGTCCTACATCTTAATAACAAACCTTTAGCTATCCTTTTAAAGAGATCCTCATCAACTAGTCTGAACTATGTTGCCAATCTCTTGAGAGTCATGTGATCTGAACTTCAAAAGTCTTTTAGAAACCTCTTAATATCATCATACCAAAAAGCCTTTTGCTCCTTTATAGTCATGACTCAAACCTTTTAATGAAATGGGGAACGAGCTGTTTCTATTACCAAGGGATGGATAGGTTGAGTCTCTTCTCCCTCCCACATTGACGCCAAGGTAAGAGTCAACCATTCTCATCCCTAGATACATGTTGAAAGAAGCATTGACTAAACTACACTGACAAGTTCCAGACTGCTTCTATGTATGGCCTGAGTTACTCTTCTTTGACTTCCTACTCCCCTACAACATGGTTTATCACTAGTGCAGAATTTCCCATTACCCTTGCTTCCTTTGTCCCTACTTTTAGTAGAGCGTCAAGACCGAGAAGACAAGGTTTATATTCAGCTCCATTATTGGTGATGGGGAATTTCAATCATTTGCTCAATGGGACGACCTCACCTTGAGGCATGATGATGATTACTCCAAGACTGGTACCCCTTCGATTTATAGCCCCATCAAAGTACACGATCCATTCGGCCTTCTCTACTTCCACTATTGCTAACCGCTCATTGGGAAAATCCAGGTTTTCAATATAATCAGTTTCTATAGGTTGACTTGCTAAAAACTCAGCCGCTGCTCTTCCCTTAATGACCTTCTTTATGTCATACTCAATATCAAATTTAGACAGTAAAAGAAGCCAATGAGAGAGCTTTCCTACCATTGTGGGAGATTGACAAAGGTACTTCATTGGGTCTACCTTGGCAACTGCTTGAATTCTGTAAGATTGGAAGTAATGCCTCAACTTCTTGGTTAACCATACCATTTGCAGTGCACATCTTCTTCACAGCCGTGTATTTTGCCTCTTATTCCAACAACTTTTTACTCAAGTAGTAGATGACATGCTCGCTCTTATCCTCTTATTCTTGGACTACCATCGCACCCACAGATGCCTTCTCTACGGCCAAATTGAGAACTAATAGTTTGCCGGGCATCAGATATTTCAGGACTGGGGGACTCACAAGACTGGCTTTTATCTTATCAAAGGCTATCTAACATTGCTCGTTCAATTCTATAGGCTACTTCTTTCTCAACAACTAGAAGATTGGTTGGTAAACCATTATTAACTTGGCAACAAAACAACTCATGTACTGAAGCAATCCAGGAAATGACTTGACTTCCCTTTCGGTTCTAGGAATAGGCATTCCTTGAATAGCTTTAACCTTTTTGGGGTCAATCTCGATTCCCCTCTGACTGATGATGTGTCCCAAGAGTTTCCCTGATGTGACCCCAAATACCCATTTTTTTGGGTTCAAATGGAGGTTGTATTTCTCAATTCTTATTAAGAACCTATCCAAAATCTCATGATGTTATCCCCTTGTGTTAGACTTCACTAGCATATCATCTATATAAACCTCAACCTCTTTGTGGATCATGTCATGTAGTAAAGCTATCACAGGTCTTTGATAAGTTGCCCCTGCATTGTTCAACCCAAAAGGCATTACCTTATAACAGTATACCCCCCATTTCGTAATGAAAGCTATCTTGATCTTGTCGATAATATCCATTAGGATCGGATTGTATCCAGAGAACTCATCTAAAAATGAGTATATTGCAGCTCTAGTTGCAGTGTTTATAAGTACATCGATGTGAGGCAATGGGAAATCATCTTTTGGGGATACTTCGTTCAAGTCACAGAATTCAACGCACATTCTGACTTTTCCATCCTTCTTTGGAGTAGGAACCACATTTGCTAACCATGTCGGATACTCAATTACCTCAATGAACTTAGCCTCAAGTAATCTAGCAACTTCAGCTTTGATTTTGTCAGCCCATTTTGGACGTAACTTCTCAACTTTTGTTTAACTGGCTTAAACTTAGGATCTGTCGGGATATGATGCTCAACAAATGGCGATCTACCCCAAGCATGTCTTTGTAAGACCAAGCATAAACATTAACTTATGTTCTAAGCACTTTTATCATCTCTCTCTTTTTTCGATAGGGGTCAAGTCATTAGATATTATTACCATTTTTGGAGTTTCCTTAGTACTCGAATTAATGTCAAGCAATGAAATGTCGTGAATGCTATAAATGTTATACGTGTGGTCCAATGAATGCATGGTGCTGCCAGGCGAAACATCAACCAAGATAGCAAAATCACTATTATTATTATTAGAATGCCCAAAGGCTACATCATTTTCATTACACATAATTGCATTGTCATCCTCTAGAGGCAAAGGGTCTTCATAGTCGCTCATTAAGAGATGGGTCATGTCGCATTCCAGGTCTTACAACTGTTCTTTGATTAATACATCATCTACGGTGACCCTTGTGACTTGGGCAAGGTTTCTTGGATGGGTATCTTCTTCTCACTACCCAAACTCAGTATGGTGTACATAGTAGTGGTGAGAGTATCAATGGCTTTGTGTACCTCAATCTTTGACAGGTCATTGGCTTTCACCTTCTTAAGACTCCTCTCTACTTCACTAGCCGCTTCATAACACTTAGGAATAGTCTTATATGCTTTTACAAATGCTACCTTGCAGAGATGAGGACATAACCCCAAGATGAATCGGTCGGCCGATTCCTTCTTGTGAGGCCTTTTCTTGAGAGTCAGCAAAACATTCAACCATCTCTGAAAATAATCATGAACAGGTTATCCATTCCATTATTTGATGGATGTCAGATCAAATATGGATGGTTATTCCTCAGTCTTCTTAATTTCTGATATGCGCCTTCGTATCTCTTCTTCCTCTAATCCTGAGTTGATCATGGACACTTTCTCTCCTCTCATCCTAACTTTGCAAATCTTTACTTCATCAATCAAGGTGGAGATAACTTTGATGAGGTATTCACATACTTCTATTGGATGAATAGAGCTAATATGGTACATAAAAAAATGTCCTCCCTCTTCATGCTTTGGCAGGTCAAATGGCTGGAGGTGATCCTTCAACTTATACTTTCTTAACTTCCTGAAAATCTTTGCAAGAGGGATTTCCCAAGGTGAAATGTCATCAAGACTTGAGCGGTTAATCTTTTGGTCGTGGCTCATACCATAGGGTAAACCCTTAAGATGAGGGAGGATTGTACCCTTTAGAATAACCATAAAGTCGAGAAATAAACTAGGGTCCTTGCTTTGATGAACATGTGAAGCAGCCTCTTGACGGAGTAGGTGAGAGCCACTACATGCTAGGAGGAGTGTAGGGTTTGCTGGCTAGACAGATTGACCAAATTGAGCCATGAGGTGAACCGGGATGAGGACTGGGTGAATTTGCCAATTCTTACCTTGAGATGAGTTAGTAACCAAAAGATTAGTACATGCATGGGATGGGGTATACATGATTAATTTACAACAATGCATGGTGGGTTAATTACAAGGGAATATACAATACAACACATGCAAAGAGTGTCCTCCAACCTTATTCCTCCCGTCAATTCTGAAGGTATTTTCCTTTTATTACCACGAGGATAATAAAGGGCGACCTAGTCTAATCTCACCAGAAAAAGGTACCTAGAGGGTAAAATTCTATGGCTTTCAATAAGAATGGCTTAGGGACATTTTGGAAGTGTTAGTCTAGATTAAGGGTTTTAGCAAGTAAAACAGGCGCAACGGAAATTCAAAATTAATCTAGTGTCCAAGATCTCCTAAGCATGGCATGATTGATAGTAGTGCTAGTCTCATATTATTCTAGGTCATAAACACTTATTAAAAGGACCTAATAATAATTTAACGACTTACCAGTTGAAGCGTGAATCCCGTTGTTGGTAGAAAGACCCCTCAACTACGTGCATAGACTCCAAAGTAGAAGCCCTATATAAATAGTCCACACGAGCACCACTGACCAAAACCTTCTAGAAAGGGAGTACCAATAAATAAGTGAAAGATTGCTAGATATTCCCTACTAATTTATTCTAGAAGAAATTCCCTTAGTTTCCTATTCTAAGTAAATAAGTCTTTCGACGGATTACTTTTAAGAACCAGAACAACTAAGAGAATAAGAGAGCAAGAGAAGGAGTATAAAATCAAGGATGAAAAATAATGAAGGAGGAGGCCTCTATTTATATGGTTAGCAATTATTCAATGGATAATAAAGTCCCTAACCTTAACCATCCAGAAATAAAATAAAAAGGGCAAATAGGTTATTTAATCAACCCTAACAGAGTTGGAACTCAACTCAAACACTAGAAGATTGCTTAGAAAGAAAGCTCCCAGTTGGACTAGGAGACTACTGGCCAATCGGCGAGCTGTCCCTTGTCGGCTTGCACAGGAGCGCAAGCCCATAAGGATTATGCCATGTGCACAAGCCTACATAGGCCCATATGTAGTGCGACCAATAGTGGGATGCCCTACATGCTACACAGGCCCCTAAGGGTTGCGTGCCTATGCAGCCCTTTGGGCTTGCATAACTGTGAGGTGTCGGTGATGTGTGGGTCTCCCTTAGTGACTTTCAGTGCAGTCCACTAGAGGTTGGTTGGATTTAGGCGTGATGAAACCTTTTTAGTCCAAGTTAGCATAATTAACCAATTTTAATGAATAAAAGAGTCTAGACCCAAATCTTGATACAAATGATAGAGTTGCCACCCAAGTTTTCTACATTGGAAAGAGTTTTGGTACAGTTCCCATTCGATGGGAGACTCATACCTTTTGGATCAGAGATTCGGGTATAGGATGAGTCACTTATTTCTCATTTAGTTAATCAAAAATTACATTCACCGTGTAAAACCATTTTGTTTTCATCATTTGAGGAATTATTACAGAAAGCCTATTTTTCTAGACTCTTTCACGTATTCAACAGTTTATAATAAAACACAAGCAGTAAAAAGGGGAAGAAAATTACAATCGGAGGAAAATAAGGGATTGCAAATGAACCTATACATTTGTTCTAAGTTAAAAAAAAATAAAATAAATTCCATTGCAACCACAAAGATTAATGTAGTTTATAGCACATCATAAGTCAATATATTATTAGGAAAAATGTGATTATGTTTGTGCGGCGGTTTTGCGATTGATAGTGCCCAGGCGGCTTCTAGAATGGGAGAGAAATAAAGAGTCTTCAACGTATTTTGTTATAATAATACAATTTAACTTTTGTGGGTTGATTTATAGGATTATTAGTGAAAATGATCGCATGGAAAATGGTGAGTTGGATTGACTTTAACTAGTTAAAAGAGAATTTTAGGTTCTGCCTGGGGGCTGGTACCCGTACGGATGAGTGGGACCCGTATCGGTATTGGTAGGGACCGATATGGGTATGAGTCATATTTGGTCTAGAAAGAACCTTAGTTAAGTTTTATTTTATAGATTTTTTATACATAGGACAGAATACAGAGAAATACTGATAATATGAATGAGATGTGAGTCCCTTTGAAACTCAGGAGCGTACCTTTATGATGTGAATCCACTTTAAGGTGATCCCTTTGATCCGAGAGAGTTTAGCCAAAGTAGCTATTGAAATGGAAATTTAAGGACTATTTAGGCGAGTATTTGTGTGGACATAACCTCCCCCAAATCCTAACAAACGAAGCTAGGAATGAATAAAATATGGACATAACCTCATAAGATGGGTTTTCTCCCTATTTTATACCTCTTATACCTCAACTATACCCTTTCTATACCTATAAAAACTGCTAGTATTTGTATTTAATGTGTCTTCAATATTGCCTATGTTGTGTATGTATTCTGTATCTTTAAAGAGGTGAGTAAAGGCCCCTATTTATTGGGGGAAATTAGGTTTGAAAGCAATAAATCGCATTCAAGACCTAATTTCTCCCAAAATAGGTAGGGATTACTTTCCGTATAGCCTAATTAGGCAATAATGGGACCCGTACAGGCCCAGTGTTGGTCCCCTTTAGCCGTATGGGGAAAATTACCCGTATGAGTCAACCGATGGATCTGTACTACTAAGCAGCACCCATAAAGGTCCCTAAGAGTAGACTAGGTCTCCAGACTTGGATAAAACTCAATTCTTCAGTAGCAGGAACGCCTCTGATGGAATGCACCTATAAAATATTACATTATATAGCTCTTATCATTGTTTCATGAGAATGATCATTAATATCCAGTGCTCTCATACTGCCCCTCATGGGTTCATTGCAGATACGGATCTATATAATCTCACGATGTGAGTGAGGGTTTAGAAATTATACCTGAAGGGATTACATGGGTAAGTTCCTTTCTTAAGGCGAACACCTTTCCTAGGTTTCCCTTTCTTAATGCAGATGGCTTTCCTTTATAGATGTGTATCCCTTTCTTGAAGTGGATGACTTTCCTTTCCCAATGCGTATCCATTTCTTAAGGCAGATGACTTTCTTTTAATGATGTGTATCCCTTTATTAAGGCAGATGACTTTCCTTTAATGGTGCTTATCCTTAATGACCTTACTAAGGAAGGTATGTGTATCCCTTTCTTAAGGCGGATCAACTCCCTTGGCTAATGTATCCCTTTCCTAAGGCAGATGACTTTCTTACTAGGGATTCTGAATGACCTGTAAATAGACAACAATCAAACACCGAGTTAGTCATTGTCTAAGCTGACGCATCTTAATTCTTGATTAACTTTGTGATGAACAAAAATTTTGTTCCCTTTAATACAGATTGAAGATGTGTGGATGGGGGTTGGCCCCTGAATAAACTGTAAATTAAGTGCGAGAAATGTCGGGTTTGACCGATCGCTTTAGGATGGAATGGCCCTTAGAGGGTGCCTCTCAGGAGAATTTTCTTTTGATTGGTTTAACTACTGAGGATGCCTTTAGGGTGAGTACCACTAGGGTATCTAATGACGCGGGGTGCCCCTTGCTGGTTGTACCGTTAGGGAATGTCCCTAGGGTAGATGCCCCTAGGGTTTTTGACGACAAGGGGATGCCCCTATATTAGTTAATTCAGCTGTTGGGAAATAGGAGGATGCCCCTTGGTTGATTCTGCTATTAGGAAATAGGGGAATGCATCTTAAAATGGCTCTTGAGTGGCTTGACTTGTTGAGGGATGCCCTTTGAAATTGCTCTTAATATGCTTGAATGGTGGTGGGATGCCCCTTAGATGATTTGACTGCTTGGGAAAGTGTTCCTTTGTTCGATTAGGTTTTTAGGGATAATTCTTAAAGTTATGCCCCTAGAATGGTATTGTTATCACGCACGCTCTCTTAAGCCTACACACATTAAGTAATTGCATTAGTTAACTGTCTTAAAATGTCATACTTTAATTCTTGATTGATTTATGGAGAACAAAAATTTTTTTTCCATTCAATCAAGGATTAAGGTGTGCTGTGTAACTATAATGATTGAGTGAAAAGATGTTGGATTAGTCCCAACTTGGCTTGGTGTGCCGTTAGAGTGCCCCTTCTACTGGCTTGCACTCCCTGTTGGTAAGAAATCTATCTCAAAAATGGAATTGATTGCCTATACACTTGCTAGGGAGGGGATTGAGTTGAGCTTGAGTGTGACTAGTTTGCCCCTGTAAAGGTCTTTATAATGTTGTGATATGGGTGGGTTCCTTTCTTCAGGCTAACTCCTTTCCTTGGTGTTCTTTTCTAAAAGTGAACATCTCTCCTTTGCTGTACGTATCCCTTCCTTTAATTGATGCTGGCATGTCCCTTTCCTAATGCGGATGACTTCTCCTCGTATCCCTTTCTTAAGGCGGATGATTCTTCTGTTGATAGTGTATCCCTTTCCAAAGGTGGAAGACTTCTCCTCGTATCCTTTCTTAAGGCAGATTGACTTTCCTAGTTGATATTGGATCCCTTTTGTAAGGTAGACGATTCTCCTACTGATGATGTATCCCTTGCTTAAGGCGGATGACTCTCCTGTTGTTGGTGTATCCCTTTCCTAAGGCGGATGAGTCTCCTGATGAAGGTGTATCCCTTTCCTAAGGCGGTTGTCTCCCCTGATGATGGTGTATCCCTTTCTTAAGGTAGATGACTTCTCCTACTGATTGTTTATCCCTTTCCTAAGGCGGATGACTCCCCTGATGATGGTGCATCCCTTTCCTAAAGCGGATGACATCTGCTGATGGTGTATCCCATTCTTAAGGCAGATGACTCTCATGCTGCTGGTGTATCCCTTTCTTGAGGCAGATGACTCTCCTACTGCTAGTGTATCCCTTTCCCTAGGCGGATGACTCTCCTAATGATGGTATATCCCTTTGCTAAGGCGGATGACTCTCCTAATGGGGATTTTGAGCTACCTGCCAAAATATAGGAAAAAAATGTCTCATTAGTTACTATTTGAAATGATACATCTTAATTCTTGATTGAATTTATGGTAAATAAAATTTTTGTCCCTTCAATGAAGAATGAAGATATGTGGATGGGGGTGGTTAGCCCCTAAATAAACTGTAATTGTGTTTAGAGATGTTGGGTTTGGCCCAACGCGAATCGGGGTGCCCCTAGGGAGCTGACTTCTGAGGAGATGGCTTTTGAATAGCTAGTCCATTTGGACTGCTGGGGAAAAACTGCTCGGGGGCAATTTTAATTTTTTGGAGGAAGGTGTTCTTAAGACATCCTAGTTGATGGGGAGTATACTTGGAAACCATCTCAAGAGAGCTTGACTAGTTGGGGGTGCCCCTAGAAATTTGCCCTTAGGAGGCTCTAGGGTTGATGCCCCTTGGGTATTCTTTTGATTGAGGGAATGGTTTTCTAACCGCCTAGCCGTCAGGGACATGGATTGGTTCTTTGTGGGGATAGGGGGAATGCCCCTTAAATGCTTCATTTGCTAGGGAATGAACTATTCTGAAACGTGACTCTTTGGTTAGTATTCAAGTTTTATCTTGTCTGACCTGTAGGGGAAAAACAAGTTCTATCAGAATATGACCTCGAATGGTACATCTTATTTCTTGATTGACATTGTACTGAACAAAAATTTTTGCCCCCTCAATCAAGCATTAACATGTATCGGGTTTTTGCCCCTTAATTAACTTTCAAGATTGAGCGAAGAATTGTTGGGCTAGTCCCAATTCTGCTTTGGTATGTTCCTGAAGTGGCCTAACTATAGGGGGAATATAGCCGATTAGTGGCTTAACTGCTTGGGAGTAAGTCTTCTAGATGACTCGGATTGCTAGTGGGTGCCCCTTGGAAAGAGAAACTTAGCTGCTGGGGGGTGCCCCTGGAAATTGCCTTGCGTAGCTTGATCGGTTGGGGGGATGCCCCTTAGATGGTTCATTGGTTAGGAAATGATCCATCCAATGGTCTTGTTACTAGGAATGCTTCTTATGAAGAAGCCCCTCGGCTGGTGCCTCTTGAATGGCACCTGTGTTGGGTATGTGCTTTAAATGATGCTCCTTGGGTGGCAGTGTGGCTGGGGGAGTTCCTTGTTTTCCCATGGATACCTCTCTTTGGGTTCCTGCACACGATAAAGAAATTGGTTAGTAAAACCTTGAGACACGCCGATCAGGACTTGCCTTGATTAAAAGAAAAGACTGAGTTTAGTGATGTTGGGTTGGTCCCAACTCGAATTGGGGTGCCCCTAGTATTGCCCCTCTACTCGCTAGCACTGCTGGGGAGTGTCCCTAGGGTGTTTGATTTGATGGTTCCATTGTTGAGGAATGGTGGGATGAACTTTGATTTATTTCTTTGTTGGGGAGGTGTCTTCCTAGATGAGTCTTCTACTGGGGTTTTCTTCAAGGATAACATTTCCTTGGTTCGGGAAAGAATCTCTTGTCTAGTGGGGATTATTGCTCCTTGATGTTTTGATCACATAGGAATCCCTCCCTTGAACGAACCTCTTCAATCAAGGATCAAGGTGAGCTGGGGGTTTTTCCCCTTATATAATTGTCTTA
Organism: Euphorbia pulcherrima; assembly: GCA_947683365.1. Taxonomy (NCBI): domain Eukaryota; kingdom Viridiplantae; phylum Streptophyta; class Magnoliopsida; order Malpighiales; family Euphorbiaceae; genus Euphorbia; species Euphorbia pulcherrima. The sequence continues at coordinate 26,318,605 of CANTUS010000004.1, forward strand.
GAGGTTTGCGAGAAATGGGGTTGGCCTCGATTTGAATTTGATTTATCCCTATTGTTTGAGGAATCCTACTCCCCCTTGAAACAATGCCCCGAGGTGTGAGGAGGGGACCTGTATGGGTGTGGTGAGACCCATAAGGGACCCATTTTTTATACAAGGGCTTTATGGGACCCATACGGGTGGGGGTGGACCCCTACGGGTTCCTTCTTCATGGACATAGTGTCCAAAACTGGGATTTTGCAACCTTCTTCTGATTTTTCGATTTGTTCACTATATTACAACCCTATTAAACTATTGTTTCACCTTTGTAGTTTCTGTATAAGATTGTGGAAGCCCTACACTTCTGCAGAAAGTGGCACGAGGAGATTCGAGCTGCTGGGGATACTGATTTGCTGGCTTATATTGACCCATTCAGGTTCACTGATATTGTTAGGGTCATTCCTTACGCCGTAAAGACACTGGCTCCTAGCGCTATATCGACCCTAATAGAGAGATGGTAAGAGGTGACACACACTTTCTATTTGCCTATCAGGAAGGTCACTGTCAACCCCTCAAATATATGCACACTGACAAGACTGGATTGGGGTGGGGACATCCCCCACTTTGACGTTTCTGTGGATCGTTGGCATTCTCGAGCTGAGGAGACTTAGGCTTTATCCTGGCAGGAAGGACAAGCTCAAGTACGGGGATCTTCGCGACTACTAGATTAGGCAGTCTAGCCCTATAGCTACGGGGAGGAGGGATTAGTACGCCCGATCTTTCCTACTGATCTTCCTCTCTACCGTCTTCTTCCCGGTGTACTCGAGCAGCCTCAACTATGGTATACCATTTTCTATTGAGAATCTTTCCACTATACTAGGCAAGAACTGGTGTCGGGCCATCCTAGCACAGTTGTATTATGGTCTGGATATTAGAATTTGAGGCCAGTAGTCCGATCTCAAGTTCTGCCATCTGATCCCCTAGTAATTCTTAAACTCAATCTTTTGTGCTTTAGCCTTCGATTTGAACTGCTTTGTAACTGACTTTGCCTTATTTTACAGATTTGGGTTTTTGAGCATTGGTTTATCCCCAAGATAGGTTTGCCCAGGCAGCCTGAGATACCTCACATCATCTCGAGGTGTGTGGGACCCTGGCAGTAAAAGGCTAGGACTATAGTAGAGTATAGGGAGTTCCTCCACCAGATGCGCACTAATGGGGTAAACATCTTTTGCCCTAAATCCGTATTTTAAATTTCCACAAAATGTTAGTAGAAATTGTATTTATAAAGTTATGATACTTACAGTGCATTTACTTTATGTAGATCATTCGAGATCTGTGGGAGATGATGGTCATCCACGAAAATATCGAGTGAATGTGGGCTAACATGGATGATCGCCGCTTTATGTTGGAGTCTCCTCTCTCCCTAGAGTGGTACTTCAGTGAGAGGGTCTGAGATTGAAGGATCAATGTCACTGCTGACCCTATTGACCTAGATCCGCTAATGAAGCAGTCTCGCACTTTGCGGGGTGTGAGAGAGGGGGTCCTCCAGGCAGATTTGTATACTTTCTTCCGAAGCCTTGAAATGAGCTGTCAAGGAACTCGAGGAGTCAGTTCATCCAATTCTCTTCTAATTGATTAGAATATCCTATTTTAGTATGATTTTCTCTTTCAGGTGACCGTATCTGACGTAAAGAGGATTGCTAGGGGTTTTTTCTCTGTCCAGGACCTACTGCTAGCTCAAAACGCACTAGTCTCGATAAGTTTCTTTTACCTGCAAAATTTAATAAACTATGCATGATGCATGCCATGATATTTATATATATGTATCGATCTAATGATTTTCACTGCGGACTCTAGTGGCTATGGAGCATGGAAGGTCAGATCAAGATTTGGATGCCTATGATGAGCAAGCTAGGTTAATGGAGGAGTAGTTGCAAGCAGCCACTGCTAAGGTGGTCTGGCCTACAGCAGAGACTGCTCGGGCGAGGATAGAGATTGAGGTGTTATGGGGCAAACTGGGTTGAATGATTGAGGATAGCCAGACACCTGAGCCCTATGATTCTACATCAGAGGAGGATAGTTAGGCTTGTCGGGTGGTGTTGGTGGCCATTAAGGTGGCAAGAACTAAGCAGGAGGTAGAGGATATCAGTATTACTGTTGGGAGTATAACAGGATCTTCAAAGACTAGGGTTCCTGATCTACCTACTACGGATGCTGGTGGGGTAGAGGATCATGTTATGATAGTTAGGGATGACCTGCTAGCGGATACACAAGACCAATTTAGGATGAGCATTGGGGACAGGACACCCTAGTAGCTTAGATTAGGTTGTGCTTTTCTTACTTGTTTGGGTCCTTGATTGATGCTTTGCCTCGAGGATATTGTTGTCTTGTTCTTCTTTGGTAAAGGCTTAAATTGACTAATAACTAAACTTTTGAAGCCCTAGATTATATATAGACTAGCCCGACCGAGACCAACGAGTACTACCAAGATTTGGATGAGATACATATGCCTATTGGGGGACCAGTTTGGCTGGGACTAAGCTTAAGTTGAACCTAAGTCTAGCTGGATTTCCCCTCTAAAGGCCTTTATACTATTGTTGTGCTTCTCTCTAGTGAGAACCTTGTCTTGAATCTAAAAAGATAATCTTTATGTCTTTATAGGCTTGTACAGGTTTATACAGATGCATATATTTCTTCATATAGGAGATTTGATTGGATGAGATTCATTCTTTGCACATTAGGGGGGTATATCTTTGAGGTGTCCAAACTGTAACATGGTGTAAGCTGGATGATGCTAGTGGAAGCACTTGGATCTTTTAATTTGAGTTCTAACTTTTGCATAGATTGCTTGATGTGATGCGATCTATCAAACTGATTTTGTATTTTCTTTTCTTTTGTCTTAACTTTTGCCTGAATTGTCCTTGGCTGCTCAATTCAGCAGACTTTCTTTCTTGTCTTAACTTTTGTCTGCATTCTTCTTGGCGGTTCGATTCAGCAGACTTTCATTTCTTGTCTTAACTTTTGCCTAAATTTTCCTTGGCGGCTCAATTCAGCAGACTTTCTTTCTTGTCTTCACTTTTGCCTGAATTTTTCTTGGTAGCTCAATTCAGCAGAGTTGTCTTTCTTTTCTCATCTTAGTGGTGTCCACACTATAGCATGGTGCAAGTTGGACGATGCTAATCAAAGCACATGGGACTTTGGATGATGTGTGCTATTAAGTAGCTTCACTATGGCAAAACTAAATTTGAGGGATCCAAATTGTGAAACATTGCTATTACAAATGATGCTTAGAGAATAAAACCAAGTACAAAATACTGGTGTTTTTTAATTGAGTTATAACTTTTGCATAGACCGCTTGATGTGATGCAATCTATCGAATTGATTTTGTATATTTCTTTCTTTTGTCTTAACTTTTACCTGAACTATCCTTGGTGACTCAGTTCAACAGACCTTTTCCAACTTTTGCATAAGCCTTATCTCTTTTGTGGCTTTATCGATATTTTTTCTTTTGTTGAATGATACGTGCAGTACAGACAATAACAAAGAGCATAAAATGTAGAGAAGAAACTGATGTTTACATACTTGCAATTATTTCACTTAAAGATATGCATGCATTCGTAAGACCGAGATTCTTAGCAAATTATAACATGTTCATCGATGAAATTGAATTTGAGTGCATAAGCAATGGTAATAATTTCCAATGGTTAATCCTTACCTACTTTTTGGTCCTTTTACCAATTTTCTAGAAAGCAACTGACGTTTTTCTCTCGATGCCCCAACTTTTGCCAAAGTCGCCTTTTTGGGTTTTCAACTTAGTGAGCTTTATTTGCATTGGGGTACCCTAACTTTTGCCAAATCAGTTTATGGAATACTGATCAGTGGGTTGCACCCTAATGTTTGCCCGATTTGTAGAAGACCACTCACCGGGTGATTTATATATTTTATTTCTTTTTTTTCGTGTGATTCTTTTCTGTGGTTTAGTTCTTTTGAGCTAGACATGATAGTGCTTAAGCCTATCTTGATTCCCTTGGATTCACGAACTCATTTCCATCCATGTCCATGAGCTTAATTCCTCCCTTACCTAGGATTTTCTTAAGCACGAATGGTCCTTCCTAATTAGGCCTGAACTTTCCCCTAGCATATGTGTTTACTTTGTGTGGTTGTTTAAGTACCAGATCAACCGCCTTGAGAGGTTGCTTCAGGTATCTGGCCCTATTATTGTAAGCTTGGGCCATGTATTGTTGGAATGAATAGGTTCTTCTCTTTTTTGAAAGAAGGAGGTCATGTTATTGTGGAGAAGGTTCTCCTTCCTGTGAAAGAAGGAGATCATGTTATTATGGAGGCTTGGGATCATTATGTAAGGAGAGGGGTCTTCTTTCTTTTGAACAACGGATAAAGAATTTTTGGAGGGATATTTTGATGGGAATATAGGTATAGGGGCGGTACCTACATTGATAAGAAATTCCCAGTTATTGGATGTGATGGTTTATCCTTTTGAAGGTTTCGAAAGAGCAACGGATTTAAGCTTGCATTGATTTTAGATTTGTGTTGTAAGATCTTTTCCTTCAATGGTGCTTTTGATGTGGAGTATATCTTCCCTTTTTTTTTCTTGGGCTCTTGCTTTTCTTTCTTAGTGATGTCTATCTTTGTCCCCACTTATGGAAAAAGATGAGCTAAGACCTAAGGCCATCATGTTTACTAATCACATTTCATCTCTCTTTTTTTGTGGTAAGTTGTATCCATTGGAACCTTATGCCATTTCGATGTACTCAAATTCAATTTCTTTAATAAACATGAGGAAATTTTTAAGAATGTTTATTTTATGAGTGAATGATATCTTTAAGAATGAAATGCCCAAACATAATGTGAATGCGTCAATTTATTCATGATATGCTTTATAAGTAGCATTATGTTGCATCAAAACACTAGCGACGTTAAAAGGTTACCTCATCCTCGAAATCACCCTTCTGATGTGGAGGGTCTTCATCTTGAATCTCTATAGGATCCATCGGTGAATCAGTAGTCTCCCAATCTTGAGCTTCTTCTTGTATTAGCACTATTCCTCTTTCTACTTCATCAATGTACTCTAATTCCTCAAATATTTCCCACTTTTCAGCCTTTTTAGGGATCCAATCTTCCCCTCTAGTGGCTTAGACCAGAGGTGAAGGTTGTTGAACATTTGTAGTCACACCAAAGGGTAGACCTATTGGATGATGGAAGTTTGTCACCTTAGGTATGGCTACGCAGTTGGGACCTTGACTAGATCCCCCAAACTAAAACACTAACAGCACGAATCCTTGGCTAGGATGAATACACCGACCGACGGTTGGCCAAACTATTGTACCCATTGACTGAAAAGGATTGCTAAACTGGTCATATAGACCAACTGAATCCAATTGTTTTAATTGACTAGACGATGGATTACTAGGAGTCGAAGGCAGAGATTCAACCCTTAATTGAACTAAATTTGATTGCGTAGAAACTTGAATGCAGACCCAATGGACTTGAGATGGTTGCAAAGCTTTGGTTCTTGCTTGGGTGAGAATCAAATGATCAATACATGCATGGGTTTGATAATAAATGAGGCATGTACAATGATGTATGGTGAGGATAATATACAAAGATAGAGCGCATCTAAGATAGAGCGTAATAATTTTCCCAAAGGATGAAAAAGAAAGTGGGTTGAATTAACTAAATGATTTTCGGTGCTAATCTTAATCTTTTAATCTTTTCGAAATCAAACTAAAATTTTACATGTTAAAAGATTATTTTCCCCAGTAGAGTCACACTGTGAGGTGTCGATGACGTGTAGGTCTCACTTGGAGCCTTGCAGCGGGACCCACTAGGGGTTGGATGGATTTAGGCATGATGAAACCTTTTTAGTTCAAGTTTGCAAAATTAACCAATTTTAATGAATAAAATAATCGAGACCCAAATCTGAATATGAAAGATAAATTCGCCACCTAAGTTGTCTACTTGTGAAAGATTTTTAGTATGGTTCCCATTTGGCGGGAGACTCATACCTTTTGGATCAGAGATTCGGGTATCAGATGAGTCACTTATTTATCATTTAGTTATTTCAAAATTACATTTGCCGCGTAATACCATTTTATTTTCATCATTTGGGGAATTATTACAGAAAGTCTAATTTTCTACACTATTTCATTCATTTAACAGTTTATAATAAAACACAAGCAGTAAAAAGGGGAATAAAATTACAACCGGGGGAAAATGGGAGATGGCGAGTGAACCTATACATTTGTTCTAAGTTATAAATTAAAATAAAATAAATTCACCTACATCCATAAAGATTAGCGTAGTTTACAGCATATTATAAGTCAGCATTTTATTAGGAAATATGTGATTAAGTTAGCGTGGCGGTTTTGCGATCGATCATGCTCAGGCGGCTTCTAGAATCGGAGAGAAATAACGACTCTTCAACGTATTTTATTGTAAAAATATATTTTAACTTTTGTGGGTTCATTTACCAGATTATTAGTGAAAATGATCACATGGAAAATGTTGAGTTAGATTGATTTTAACTAGTTAAAAGAGAATTTTGGGTTCTGCTTGGGGGCCGATACCCGCACGGATGGGTGGGACCATTATGGGTGCTAGTGGGGACATGTACGGGTGTGGGGGACCCATACGGGTCCTATCTAATCTAAAAAAAAACTGTAGTTTTGTTTTATTTTATAGATTTCGTGTAGATAGGACAGAATAGAGAGAAATATGGATAATATAAAGGAGATATGAGTCTCTTTGAAAATCAGGAGCTTGCCCTTACAACATGAATCCACTTTGAGGTGATCCCTTTGCTGAGAGATAGTTTAGCCAAAGTAAATGTTGAAATGGAGATTTTAGGACTATTAAGGCGAGTATTTGTGTGGACAGAACCTCCCCCAAATCCTAATAAATGAAGCTAGGAATGAATAAAATATGGACAAAACCTCAAGGGATGGGTTTTCTCCCTATTTTATACCTCCTATACCTCAACTATACCATTGCTATACCTATAGAAACTGCTAGTGTTTGTATATAATGTCTCTTCTATATTGTCTCTGTTGTGTATGTATTCTATATCTTCACATAGGTGAGGAAAGGCACTATTTATAGGGGAAATTAGGTGTTAATGCTTTGCATTCATGACCTGATTTCTTTAGAAATAGGCATGGATTAATTTCCATATAGCCTAATGAGGATAGAATGGGGCCCATATGAGTCCCCTTCAGGCATATGTGGAAATGACCTATACGTGTCCACCGGTGGATCTGTACCACCAGATAGTACCCATAGGAGTCCCTAAGGACAGACTAGGTCTCTAAACTTGGCTAAAACTCAGTTCTGCAGTAGTAGGAACACCTATGATAGATAGCACCTATAAAATATTGCATTATCTGTACCACCAGACAGCACCTGTTGGAGTCCCTAATGGCAGACTAGGTCTCCAAATAGCACCCGTAGGAGTCCCTAAGGGTAGACTAGGTCTCCAAACTTGGCTAAAACTCAGTTTTGTAGTAGTAGGAACACCTGTGATAGATAGCACCTATAAAATATTGCATTATATTGCTCTCATCACTATTTCATGAGAAGGATCGCTTAAATCTAGTGCTTATAGTAGCGCACAAAGTAGGCTGCATTACAGCCCACTTTTGAGTGCCCTATGGGCCACGCACAACACCATTCCAAATGATGCTGTCATGTGGCCTGTGTGCAGGCCCTATATTTATTCTATCCCACATTACATTTATAGGCCCACTTGCATAGATTTATTCAACATCTAATATTAATAAATCTCGCTAAGGTCGAGTCCCAATTTTCCTTTTATTTATTTTATCCTCGTTATTATTTAACAGGTTCATTGGTCTAACTAATGAATATTGGTCTAACCAATATTATGGTCTAACCATATTTCCTTGCTCTTCTAAATTAGACCTAGTCTAATGATTCTTTACATGGCTCGGTCCTAACTCAAAGTGTGTCACCTTATAGGATCCCATTATATCGAGCCGTCAAAAGTTTGACCTAGCTCAATTCCTTTTAGGAATTGACCGGCTCAGAGCTTCATACCATTATAGACTCCGATTACTTTGATCGGTCATAGTGGCTCTCTAACAAAGGGCATATGACCCCTCAGTATTCGGAACATCACGTTCATTATGACTTAATCCCAGTTCTGCAATAGTATAATTACAATTCACTCCTTCTATGAACTGTTAAGTACCATCTGGTTTCTAGGACTTGGTTTAAGTATTAGTCCACTAGTAGCTATAATAGCTACCCTAGTATTTAGTCTTACAGCCAAAGTACACTACTCAACCATTTTAATATGTTGATTCCAATCTCATCCTATCAGCTCATACTCCGATCAAAGGTTTATGAGTGTGTCACTTCTAACAAGTGGCCAAGGTACATCTTCCTTATATTGCTATAATGGAGTGATAGATTCCACCTTGACTACTCAGCTTATTAATGTATAGACATCAACTATACCTATAATCATTCGTATCACCCAGCTTATATAATGCTTAGGTATGACCCAAAGTATAGCAACATTTGAACAAGGTAACTAGTATCTCAGGTCTAAGGATATTTGTATTACTATTGTAATAAGACGATTAAACACCAACATATAATATAGATTACCGAGTGTTGTCTTATAGCGGTCTCTAATGTATCTCCCTGACTACATTCATGTGTTTACCAAAGGTACCACCCTCTAGCACTAGAGATATTCTACTCTGAATCAAATTCAAGAGGTATGACGATACATGCTAGTCTATTCGTATTATCATTGTCCAATCTTGATGATAATATGACTAGGGATATTTAGACAAATCATAATTGTACACAAAACAGTTCTCACCAACGTAGTCCCATTATGCCCTTGTAACACATTATGATTATGTCATGGACTTTTGCAAACACATCAATGAATATATTCTAAACCAGCCATAATATATTTTTCACATTCAATGATATAACAAAATAATGCCTTCATTAAATTTAACTTTTTCTATACAAATAAAACTAACATATATCCCCATAATTGCCTCTAGGACATACATCATATCTAACAATCTCCCACTTGCACTAGAGCCAATTAGGTACGTGCCTTAAGCTATAACTATTAACATGCTAGTCATGCTTAATCTGTGTCAAAGGCTTAGTCAGACCATCCGCCAGGTTCTGATATGTAGGTACATATTCCATCTTTATATCCTTAGGCCTTATCATATCTTGAACTATATGATATGTTTTGTGTACATGTCTATTTCTTTGACGAGCCCGTGGTTCTTTTGCTTCAGCAATAGCCCTAGTGTTATCACAATATAATACTATTGGATCCTCACTATTAGACACCATGCCGAGATCACCAATAAATCTCTTTATCTAGATAGCTTGTTTTGTTGCTTCTAAAGTAGCAATTTACTAAGATTCAGTGGTTGAATCGGCAGTTGTATCCAGTTTGGAACTTTTCCAAACAACCGCCCTTCCATATAACATAAATAGGTAACATAACTATGACTTGCAGTCATCTTTGCCAGCTTGAAAACTCACATTAGTGAATCCCTTTACTGTGAGATCACCCTCTCCATATACCAAGAACATTTCCTTAGTCCTTCTCAAGTACTTAAGGATATTCTTAACAGCTTTCTAGTGCTTCTCACCTAGATCAGATTGAAATATGCTCGTGATGCTTAACATGTATGAGACATCTAGCCATGTACATACTATAGCATGCATGATAGATCCTATTGTGGATGCATATGGAATTCTATCCATGCGCAATCTCTCCTCTTTTGTCCCCGGACACTCAGATATAGAAAGGTTAATTCCATGAGACATTGGAAGACAACCCTTTCTGTATTGCTCAAGGTTGAACCTAGTCAATACCTTGGTTATGTATAAAGACCTAGCAGCCTCTTAAATCTATCTCTATAGATCTTTACACCTAGTATAAATGCTGCTTCACTAAGGTCTTTTATGGAGAACTTTCTTGACAACTACGACTTAGCCATTTGAAGAAGAGAAATGTCATTTCCTATTAGCGGCATGTCATAAACATATATCACAAGAAAAATGACTGCACTCCCACTAACTTTCTTGTTCACATAAGGCTCATAAGCGTTTGATATAAAATCTAACTCTTTGATTATATCATCAAACCTTATATTCCAGCTCCTGGATGCCTGCTTAAGTCTATAAATGGATCTTTGCAGCTTGCAAACCTTTGAGCTGTTCTGAGATTTAAAACCCTCAGCTTGTATCATGTATAGATCTCGATCTAAGTTTCCATTTAGGAAAGCGGTTTTCACATCCATCTGCCAGATCTCATAATCATAATGAGCAGCAATGGCAAAGAGTATCATTATGGATTTAAGCATGGCTACTAGTGAAATGGTTTCTTCATAGTCAATACCTTCTCTTTGACTATAACCCTTTGCACCAACCTTGCCTTATAGGTAATCACATTACCATCCACGCTAGTTTTCTTCTTGAAAACCCATTTGCAACCTATGGGTTCAACCTTATCAAGTGCATCGACCAATTCCCATACTTGGTTTTCATACACGGAATCCATTTCTGATTTCATGGCTTTTAACCATTTATCAGAGTCTAAGCACTCCATTTCTTCATTGTAGGTGTTAGGTTCCTCATCCTCCATTAGAAAGATTTGTTTATCATCCATGATGACAAATCTGTATCTTTCAAGAGCCTTAGAAACCCTACTAGATCTATGCAATGGTTGTTGTGTAAGTAGTTGTTCGTCGATCACACTCTTTTATGTATCAGGCATAGGAATTATCAGTTGATCATCTTGTTCACCTACTTGAACCTCGAGTTCAAGGTCGCTCTTACTAGCTTTTGCAAGCAAGTGTTCCTTCTCAAGGAACTAAGTGGTCATAGAAGCAAACACCTTTTGTTTATTAGGCTCATAAAAGGTATATCCTACTGTCTCTTTTGGATAACCTATGAACAATCATTTGTCAGCCCTACTTCCTAGCTTTTCTGACATCATCCTTTTAACATAGGTATCCTAAAACTCTTAGTTGAGAAAAATAGGGTTTATTACTATACCACCTTTCGTATGGTGTTGTATAAACTAATTTTGAGGGCACACAGTTTAATATATAAGTTGCGCTCTCAAGTACGTATCCCCAAAAGGATTTGCTGAGACTTGCATGGCTCATCATGGACTGAACCATGTCTAACAAAGTTCTATTCCACCTCTCGGACACACCATTATGCTGAGGAGTATAAGGAGGGGTCCATTGTGGTAATATTCCATTATCCCTTACATAATCTTCAAGCTCTTGGCCTAAATATTCTCCACCTCGATCTGAGGTAGTGCCTTAATATTCATTCCAATTTGTTTCTCAATTTCATTCTTATAGTCTTTAAATCCTTCAAAAATATCTGATTTGTGCCTCATAAGGTTTAAGTACCTATATTATGAGTAATCATTGATAAAAGATATGAAGTAGATGAATCCTCCATGTGCTTGCACATTTATTGGACCACATACATCTTTGTGTATTATTTCCAATGTACTTGTGGTATGTTTTCCTTTACCTTTGAAGAGTTTCTTTGTCATTTTGCCTAATAAACAGGGTTTTCATGCCCCATAAGACTCCTAGTCTATTGGGCCCAAGTCACCACCTTTATGTAACTTAGTTAAGCAAGTTTCATTTATATGGCCTAAATGACAATGCCATAAGTAAGATGACTTGTCTTTTATCTAATTTCTCTCAGCATGGTTAATATTGAGAATATGCTTTTGTAATCACAAAATATCTTTCATTACACTTCTATCCAGAATATTTTTCATAATATTTGATAACATCTTTTTATCCAATTGGAATCAACTCCAGCGGCTGTGAAGCAAGAAACAATATTCATAGAAATATAACAATAAGTTTGTCCTTATTACAAAATAGCCAAATGGAGATTTTAAGTTCCTACATAAATAGCAGGTACCAAGCTCTAATGATATCACGTAGGTAAAACTCTCCTTTTGCTAACCTTCCACTTCTTTTCAATACCTACACCTTTGTACAAATATGTGATTCACACACCTGATATCCCATATCTTATGTTGAATCCTCAAGAGATGTAGAACATTCTCAATTATAACAACTTAAAGTGCAAGTTTCCAAAACCTCTTCTTCTCATGCTGTGAGACAAAAGCCTTTCAATTTCGTATTTAAATGAATATTGTGTTTGTGAGCGGGTGACCTATTCCCGACCCTTAAAGGGGGGCACATGAAAAACAAGCGCAGCTAAGCTGGCCGGAGGACGGATCCTCATTTTAGAGGCATGAAGAAAACATTGATGAAAACGATGTTCAAGTTGAATTTTAGTCCAATTTAAGTGTTAAGAGATACGAGACCCAAAATCCTGTATTTTAAGATAGAGTCACCACCCGATTTAGCTCTACCACAAATTTGGGCATGATATTCCCACCGGGTGGTTAGACCGTACCTTGAAACAAAGATTCCGAGTTTGGGTGATGTTGCTTACTTTTCATTTATTAAATCAAATCGTTTACATTTTAATAAAGGCAACTTTAGTTCTTATACGATTTAAATCCTCCTAACTAGAGTTTTCAGTTATAATATCCATAAATCACATAGCATAGCATGCAGAAAGTAGTAAATAAAGCAGATAAATTAATTATTACATGGCTTTTCAAATACCTATACATTTTTCTAATGCGGGAAAAGTAAAAGTGCATAGATAAAGCAAATAAAGCAAGACCAAAATCAGGTCCCAATCGGGCTTACCAACCTCAAAACTGCTCCAAAGATAGCAAATCACAAACAAACAATCACAAATTGCATAAGCAAATATGGGGCAGAAAATTAAATCAGAAAGAGGAGAAAACCATTTTTTGGGAGTTTTTGGGATAAAAAACGCGTTATTGAGGCATTAAATAAATATCTAAGTAACCTCATAATTAATTAAATAAACTAAACTCCCTAAAATCAATTAAAATATTTACATAATATTTTTGAGATTTTATGTTATGGTAGAAATATTTATTAAGGATTTATTTAGTGAAAAACCCATTTTAAGCCATTAAATGAAGATTTAACCAATTAAATAATTAATAAATTATAAAAATAGATTAAAAATATATATTATTTAATTCTAGATTATTTTATATTTTTTATAAATTTTTCGAGTGAAAATCGGGGTAAAAAACGCAAGAAAACAATAAAACGGTGCTAAAATAACAAAACAAGGACCTTTTGTGTTTTTGCCTAGTCAAAGTATAGAAAGGGCATCAAACTGATCAGTGCAAAGCTTTGGCCTCCACCATCGCCTGTATGGTTAAGGAAGGGAAAATTTAGGAACCTGCTAGGGAACCAGGCACCATGGAAAACCCTCTACCTAGCTTCGAGGGCAAGGTCAATATGCTCAACTCTGGTCTCAGTGTAGAATCTATTCTGAAAGCAATCTCCGAAGAGTCCGTGATGGTTATCAGATCTGGTCTCCCTTTGAATTTTGTGTTTGACGTGATTTTACAATCTAATCCTATGGTAAGCTCCATAGATATTGAAGAAATGGGGCAAGAAGATAAGACCAAAGTTGAAGATGTAGAAGTGGTTAAAGAAGTGCTAATAAATGTGTATAACTATGTGTTAAAAGGGGAATATTCCGATAAGCAGCTCGAGGCTTTCAACGTAGATGAGTACGAGTTTCAACATATTACATTAGCTTACGAGGAGCCTGCTTACTTATTTGAAACCCCAGCAACTAAGAGTGTTAAGATTGATTGGGTTCTGAATGTTACTCAAAGCGATCGGGTATACCAGCCTCAGGATAACCGACTCCACACTGAGAATGATCCCATCGGAAAATCCATCAAAGCCATCCCAAAGCTGACATCTCCGACTCCTCAGGTTGAGACAAACCCCAACATCAATCCTTTTATTACTCAACTGAAGACTAAGCAAGCCCGTTTTAGCATCTAGTAGCTTATCCTTGGTTCTGATGCCTACTGTAGAGCCCATATTAAAAGGCTTTTGGAAATTGAAGCGACCCCTACTACTTCAGCAGTTGAGATATGTAGTATGATAGGTACATAACTTCCAATTTCGAGGGTTGAGAATAGTGTTGTGTTTTCTTGCCTGGATCTCTCGCCTGAGGGGATTGTGCTTCGTTTATCTGCGTCCAGATCCTAGATTGAACCATACCTTGTGTCATGGTTGATGATAAGACTACTTTGAACCTCTATCTATTTAAAATTCTTCCCCACTTGGGTTTATCCAAAGCCATGCTTAAAAAGTCTAACACCAACATTCGCGCATGTGACGATTTAAAGAGAGGCGTGATTGGTGTGTTTGAAGCTGAGGTGACCGCGGGGGATGTCACTAGCAAAGTGTAGTTCACTGTCTTGGATATTCTAGTTTCTTATTCATTTCTCTTGGGTTGCCCTTGGATCCATGCTTTGGGAGTAGCTTCTTCAACGCTCCATCAGAAGATCAACCTCAGGGGGAAGGACGAGGAAGTCCATATTATTGAGGTGGATCAAGCATCTATGATGGCTGTTATGGAGGCTAGAGAGAAATCTGGATTCCGAGTGGCTATCATCCATAAGGAAAAGCTTAAGGTCCCTTGCTTTAAGCACTATTCATATGCAGTTAGGAAAATGATGAAGAAGAGCAGCCATGTGCCAGGTCAATGCTTAGGCAAAGGCTATGGAGGAATGATTGATGCTATTCCAGTCAAGAGGTACCATAAGTAAGCTGGTTTTGAATACACCTTGAGGAAGGTTTACAAGCATGTTCACCCCATGTACTATGGCATGATTAATGTTTGTGAGGTCCAAGGAAAGAGCGCTTACAAGGGAGAGCCCGAGCCCGTCGAGCATGGTGGTCAGCTTTGGCCAGGTTTTAAGATTTTACGAGATGTGTATAATTTTGAACAAGGCTATCTTATTGAGGAGGAGGAGAAATCGGTCAAGCCTATGCCTACTATTGAATCGGATGAGAAAGCCAAAGGGAAGCTATATCAAAATTCTGATGAAGAGAAGCTTGCCGAACAAGAAATCGAAGATACCATGGCTGTTATGTCAAGGGCCATGTTTGTCCTGCTCACAAAGAAATGAAAGAAGAATGATGAAGCCAGCCCTCTGGCCAAAGCTGTGAGGAAGATCATGAGGTCTCTAGTGACTGAAGAAGACAAGTTGAATGTCGAACAAGAGAAAGCTCTAGCACTTAACCTGGACAACCTGCTCTTAGAACCTATCGAGGGTGTCAACTCTGCTGATGCCACTACTCAAGGCCCTCCGCATGTGGAGGATGACTCTATCTATGATAATGTAACTTTTAATATTTCTAGTGTTTTTTATGAGAACAATGTAGCCTACAAGGCCTTTAATTCAATGAAAGATTCTGATTTCACTTATTTGCTTGATGTTTTGCCCGACGGGCCCATGCATTCCTTTAATCAGAAGCATACTATGTTTAGTATTCATGACATTTCTTTACCTGAAATAAACTTGAGTACAGATGATAATCCAAAAATTGTAACCATTTCTAATGACTTAACCCCTGTTATAAAAGAGAGTTAATTAAAGTGCTAAAAGATCATGTTAACGCTTTTTCTTGGTCGTATAAGGACATGCCTAGTGTTGATCGCAACATAGCTAAGCATCGTACTCTGATCGATCCAAAATTCCGCCCTATCAAGTAGAAGTTCTACTGTTTGAGACTAGAATAGGCTGATAAGGTTAGGGCTGAGGTTGCTAATATGATTGAAGCCAAGCATGTTGAAGTCAATGAGTATCCACCTGGTTAGCAAACATCGTCCTGGTTAAAAAGAAAGAGGAAGGATGAGGGTTTGTGTGGATTGTCGAGAACTACACAAGGCTTCACCGAAAGATGACTCTTCTTTGCCTCACATTGATGTTTTGATTGATAGTGTAGCTAGGGCTGCAATGTACTCATTTATAGATGGGTTCTCGGGGTATAATAAGATTCTATTGGACATAATTGATAAGGCCAAGACAAGTTTCATCAAAGAATGGGGAGTCTTCTTCGATCGAGTTACGCCATTTGGTCTGAAGAACACTAGGGCAACCTATCAGCCTGCTGTCACCACCCTCTTACATGATCTAATGCACTAAGAAGTAGAAGTCTACGTTGATGATATGTTGGTTAAGTCTGCTACTAGGGAGGAGCACCCTGCGGTTTTGGATACATTTATGACTCGCATCGAGAAATACAACTTACGCCTTAACCTGAAGAAGTGTACATTCGGAGTTACATCAGGAAAGCTTTTAGGTCATGTGGCAGTCAGAGAGGAATTGAAATAGATCCAGACAAGATTAAATCAATTAGGGATATGCCTACTCCGAAGATGGAAAAAGAAGTTTGGTCCTTCCATTGATTTATTCAGTATGTCAATTGATTCATTGCTTGTCTCACTGCAGTCTGTGAACCGATTTTCAAACTACTAAAGAAGCATCAATTGATTGTATGGGATGAGAATTGTAAGATTGCCTTTGACAAAATCAAGGCTATCTTCTTCACTCGTCCATCCTCCGGCCTATCACCCCCAGCAAGTCGTTGATCCTATACTTAGAGATTGATGATTTCACCATAGGGGAATGTTGGTTCAAGAAGATGATAGCAATCGTGAGCATGTCGTGTACTACTTAAGTAAGAAACTTTTGGATTATAAAACTCGTTATTCGATTGTTGAGAAGAAGTGTGCTGCTATGGTATGGTTAACTAAGAAGTTGCGCCACTACCCCAAGTCATACAAAATTCAAGCTGTCGCGAAAGTTGACCAAATGAAATATCTCTATCAGTTGCCAACTTTAGCCGGCAAGCTCTCAAGGTGGTTACTGTTGTTTTCCAAGTTTGATATTGATTACATCACCAAGAAAGTTATCAAAGGCCGGGCAGTTGTAGAATTTTTTGGCAAACCAAGCTCTGAAATCTGACTATGTCAAAAACTTGGTCTTTCCCGATGAACAACTAGCTATGATTGATGTTGCCAAGCCACTGTGGACTATGTATTTTGATGGCACTGTGATCATATTTGGAGCAGGCCTCAGCGTTATTATCTTCACACCCAACAGTGAAGTCATCCCTTTATCTAAGCGGTTGGAATTTTTAACTACCAACAATGGAGCCGAATACAAAACTTGCCTATTTGGCCTTGAAGCCCTATTGCTCGAAAGGACATCATACATTTCTATGATTGGGGGTTCAACTTTGGTAATCTGTGCGGTTGTGGGCAATTGGGACACCAAAGAAGAATCACTCCATCCTTATGACAATGTTGTTTAGGATATACCGGCTAGGTTTGAGACGTGTATCTATCAGCATGTTCCTCGAGATGAGAATCAAATGGCCGATTTGCTAGCCATATTGCCTTTGATATGGGAAGATCCTCAACACCAACCCATTTGCCCTTTGATACTTGTTTCTACAAAGTTTCTTTACCATTCGTACAGCATTGCCCAAGTCTCCACCATTAGGGATAAAACCTGTTGGTATTCAGACATTGTGCACTTTCACCATCATGGTTAGTACCCTGAGAATGTTATGGATTTCGATCAAACTAACCTCCACAAGCAAGCCTTTTAGTTCAAAATCATCGAAAATGATCTCTTCAAGAGAGCTTATGATGGTTTGCTACTCTATTCCTTGAGCGAATCTGAGGCCTTTAGGTTGTGAGTCAGGTTCATGCAGGTTATTGTGGACCACACATGAATGGATTAGCATTAGTGAAGATGATTTAGCGTATGGGATATTTTTAGTTAACTTTGATCATTGGTTGTGTCTCCAAAGTCAATAGATGTCATCAGTGTTAGGTTTATGGCAACATCCAGCATCTTTCGCCTATTGGAATTCACCGTTTATCAACTCGTTGGCCATTCTCGCTGTGGGGGATATATATAATCGGTGAAATTTAGCCATCTTCAACTAATGTTCACCGCTACATCATTGTGGCAGAGGATTATTTCTCAAAATGGGTGGAAGCCGATTCGTTCACCAATATTACCGCTAAGAAATGGCCAAATTCATTGTAAAGCACATCTTTGCTTGGTATGGTCCACCTCACATCGTGTTAGATAATGGGGTTCAGTTTCAAGGGGCAACCGCTGATTTGATTGAGAAGTATGGTATTGAGCATCATAGATCTTCTCCCTACCGTCCTCAAGCCAATGGCACGGTCAAAGTGGCTAACAAGTCGATTAAGAAAATCCTTTCTAAGACCATTCCTGGTTACCTAGATATGGCTGCTAAGTTACCATTTGCTCTTTGGGGGTACCGCACTAGCATTAGGACTCCTATAAGTCCGACTCCTTTCTCCTTCGTTTACGGCATGGAAGCAGTCTTACCAGTTGAAATCGAGATGAAATCCTTGCGAGTGGCACTCAAATCAAAGTTAGAAGACACTGAATGGATGAGGGAAAGGTTCGAACAACTGAACACTATGGACGAGTAGTGCCTAAAAGCCTTAGACAGTCTTCAAATGTATCAGCAGTGCATGGAAAGGGCTTAAAATAGCCGAGTCAAGCATCATAGATGTCCAATGAAGGCCAGCGGCTTGGTTCTACAGCAAGTGAAGCTACCAACACTGATCCAAGGAGAAGTTTTGGCCGAATTGGGAAGGACCTTATATGATTAAGATATTTCTTGGTAAAGGTAGAATGAAAATTATGGATATGGATGGCAATGAGTTCACAAACCCCATTAATTGAGATCGGTTGAAGCCTTATCATATCTAACCCAAAAGAATCAAATCCAAAAAAGCGGCACATAAAAAATAAATAAAATAAATCACCCCGGTGAGTGGTCATCCACTACTCGGGCAAAAAATAGGGTGTATCCCGCTATTTGGTATTCTACAAATCATTCAGGCAAAAGTTAGGGTGCAAGAATAGCCCTCTAGACTGAAAATCCAAAAAAGACGGTCTAGGAAAAAGTTAGGGTAAAAGTGAGCTATGAGGGTGCATTGACTAGAAAACCTTTCCAGGCTAGTTAACACTAGAGTTCAAGTTAATAGAAATGGTTATCATCATTATGTACTCAGGCTTAATTCAATTAATAGAAATGTCACTTTTACTGAGCTCTTATGTTTGTGTGCAAATGAATATATTGGGCCTAAAGGCAATATGGTTTAGATAAGTTGAATTTAGGAAGCCATTTAATTCAAATACTTGAACACCAAAACAAATATATAATAATAATAAAGAAGGTATAAATTCTGATAGACTGAAAACATCTAGGTCTATGCAATAGAAAGAAAGTCTGTTGGATTGAAACTAAAAAGGACGGTCCATGCAAAAGTTAGGGCATAAAAGCAAAAGATAAATAAAAAGTCTGATAGGCCCAACACAATGTTCGGGTCCATGCAAAAGTAAAGAATACAAATGAAAATAAAGATAGTATAATCATCATCAATCACCCCGAGGGGACTACACCCTCATCAATATCATCATAGTCGAAACCATAAACTCAAGCCATCCTCTCCTCCGCTGTCAAAGGGTAAGGCTCAAGTCCCTCCTGTTTGTGCCTCCATACAAACCATGCATGCTGGCGAGCCGCCTAGCTCCACAACCTCCGAACGCTATGAATCCATCCGCGGTAGAATCCAACGGTAGTGATAGCACCCAATCTATCATAATCTAGAGTGTCGTATCTCAATCGGCATGCCAAAGCTCTCTAACGTGATCCAGGAGGTTGGCCGAGAATTACTCGAACACGAAGTCATCAAAATTGAGTGCGACTCTTTTTTATCTACCCTACTATCGGCACAAGTGATAAGGCAAGTAATAGACAAACTGCCATAACCCTGCAAGCTGGACGTGATAACCACCAATCCACCAACACATCAGTGATCCTCCACCAGTGAAAAACCTAGTGAATTTCTTTGTCGTCTCACCCATCCTTAATTCCTATCTAGGACTCAAGTGTCAGGGTGTCATGATTAGGAATGGCACGAGTCCTCTCGTGATAATTCAGATTTGGTTCAAATTCAATTTTAGATTCAGATCCAGTTTTAGATTTATATTCAAATTCAGATTCAGTTTTAGATATAATTTGGATTCATTTTTCAAATCTAGTTTTAGATTCATATTCATATTCAGATTCAATTTAGATTTAGTTTCAGATTCAGATTCGATTTCAGTTTTAGTTTTAGATTTGTTTTCAGTTACAAATTCAAATTCAAATTCAGTCAGAAGAACGCATGTAGTATAGAGAAATGATCCTCGATGATACTAGGATCGCCTGCAGCCCCATCCTGATAAAGTAGGGTATTAGCTAACCCTTTAAATAATGGTGAAATACCCTCTGAGATGGGTCTGATGATCAAAATCAACCGAAATGGGGCATCAGCACCTACTCTACAAATAAACTCAGCCATCAGCAGCAAAGCCACTATAAAAGGATAAGAAATGTATGATCTGGGGGTAACCATGCACTAGTCGAGTGCCCTACTAAGGTCAAACCCCGCTGATCCAAGAATTTGAGAAAGGAATGTAGCGGTGTCATCCAGGTTCTATAACTCAGTTAATCAATCCTCAGCCCCAAAAATCACCTCTAGGATAGCAAATTGTGTCCCTCGTGGGTAGGTCACC
The DNA here is from genome assembly GCA_947683365.1 of Euphorbia pulcherrima. NCBI lineage: Eukaryota > Viridiplantae > Streptophyta > Magnoliopsida > Malpighiales > Euphorbiaceae > Euphorbia > Euphorbia pulcherrima. Next base: position 26,339,192 of record CANTUS010000004.1, read on the forward strand.
TCGAGAATGGCATGAAACTCCACTACCATTGGACTTAGCTCGAAATCTAAAAAACAAAGCATGTGATAAATCGTGTCCCAGTAGGAGAATGCCCCATGAAGGAAGGTCACATCCACCGGCCTGCTAGCGATGTACCGAAGCCTCACCAGTCCAAAATCCTCCAGCTTCTCCTAGTTGGAGCCCTCTAAAGTCGTCAAGAAGTGCCTAAGTTGAGCATTGTCTATCAAATAAGATCACACTATTGTTAATCTAGATGTTTTTAAGGATTAATCAGATTGTTCCTACTCCAGCATCTACCACACCTATCATTCATCTAGCGTGCAAGCAAAACAACCAACAACGCAATCAAGCAAGAAATCACATTAGTCATACTAGAGTAAAACAACCAAAGTATTTAGTCACTAATTTATCCAATGAACCCCAAGTACAATAAATGCAACAAAATAAGGTGATATAAGGGAGTAGTTATCGAGTCTGATCTCTACACTTGGCATTGAGATAAGCACTAATGTCATCGTCCTCTTCATCATGGCATTGAGGCATACACATCCTTCTGATATTTGGCATGAGTGGAGGGACTGACCCCATAATCTGCGCCATTGAGACATCCAACATGTTGAATGAAGGCCTATAGAACTCGGAGGCTCTCGTATCAATAAAGATGTCATCGGACCCATGCGAGTCGCCACTCCTTGCATAGTCATAACCCCAGAGTTGAGTCTGGAGTCGGTCTCTCTGGGTCTCCACCCCATGAAGGCAATCTCGTAGGCTCTCTATGTCTCAGGACATGTCCCCAAATCATGACTCGTCCTGACCTCTCTAGTTCTTATAGCCTGCTATCTCTTGAGCCATCTGGCTTTGATAATCTGCTAGCTCACTCTCGACCCTAATCTGCTCCTGGTGCTTAGTGCAGTATCTATCATGCTTCATCGTAATGAAAGCCTGCAAATGTGAATAACTAAGGGAGAATCAGCTCGATAAATCATGCATTCATTCATACATGCATAACTCAATTAAGTATTTTGAATATCTTTCTCTATTTATTGCAGGTAAAAAGATAAAGTTATTACCCAGCTCATGGAATCATGGGCAATCAGTAGGTCTCTCATGCCATAATATCCCTGAGCCATATGCTCAATCTCAAAAAAAGGTACCTATGTGATCAAACATAACGGCAGAACCAACCGATCACCACGGTTGGACAATAGCAAATGAAGACTAATAAAATGTAGAAGGTTAGCCCTGTTATGTGTGTGTATCCGGTGGAATGTAATAAAGGGGCACCCTCGACTCCTCGATGGGCCTCTCCTCTTGAAATCCTGATCAACACATCAGTGAAAATGAGGTCTCCAGCTGGTTCATCATAATCCCGTCAACTCTACCCTTTGAGGAGGGCACCTATGTAGACTGAATCAGCCCCATTGAAACAGTCCCAAGGTCAGTGGTGTATCGCTGAGAAGACTCTTCGAGTCCCTTAGTGCTGGCAGTAGAACCACCTCTTCTCTTCTTGTGAGTCTCCTAAAACTATAAAAAGGAAATGTGACTTAGATAAACACTGTAAACTAAAAGATGCAAGAGCAGCAGAAAGTAATAATTAAATTTGCAATGGATCTAAGGAATATACCCTCCTAAGCTGACCCTGGTAAAGGACTGTCGGATCCAATCTTGAGTCAGCATCACCGATTTTATCATGTCCCATATCAGCTCCTCCGCTATCATCCTCTAAAGGGGGCTCATCATCATCATGATCACCACTCTCGACTCCCTTATTACCATCGGCCATGATGTTGTTATCATCAAATTTAAAATCCCAAGGAACATCGGTCCTCGTCTTCCTCAAACAATCTAGAATGAAGTGCCTTATGTAAGCAGTTAGTCTCGGCTAACCAAAGACACCCTGAAGGTATCACCATCTATAAACTGGGCTCGTGTGATGGCAGGCATGAGATAAGTCCAGAAAACACCAACCAAAACATCACGGGAAACCCTCCCCCAAGCCATAGTGCTCATCCTCCACCGATAAACCTGCTCTCTAAAATATCACTCCTGAGAGAAGGGGCACTCTAGAAAAAGTCAGCATCCATCCATTGTGCACCGGATATGCTTGGCCTGGCGATAATGGGGAAATTTCCTCCATGGCTCGGCAATAAGTTAAAAGAAATGCCACAATGAATCACTGTAACTATCCTACCATTTATCCATACAGTTTTGAACTAATGGGTAAGAATGCGTAGGAAATAATGTTACTTGATGATGTCTAAGCTGCCTCAAATACTCCTAATACTATACGCGTGCATCCGCTATCTCTAGATCAGACCACCCGCACATGTAGCGAGTGATAGCATGGAACCCCAGTGGCTGTCATGTGTCAAGCGTAGGATGAGGGACTATCAGGTGGCCAAATGCCCATATCTGTAAAGATAGGAAAATGATAAGATCAGTAAATCGAGTAATCATCGTGGTCGGTATTAAAGATTAAGGCTACTCACAAAAATCCATAGCTGCCCGGTCTTGAATGTTGTGGCTTCCCCTTGGGCCGAACAGTCTAGTGCATAATATATTTCCCCGAGGATAGCCCTCAGAAAATTCCACCTCTTGAACTCAGTCAGGTCCTCCAAGAGGCATGTCAGCAATGTTAGGACGAATGACCGCAAATACTGATGAAAGCGATCCCCACTTTTCCCGAGTCCAATAATCTTGAAGCTGGTTGTATCTAAATACACTATTGGCCACCACTATAATACCAATAATATCTCTATCCAAGCAAGAGCAGCCAGCTCCATGCGGAACCACTCCAAATAGATGTTGAACTGGATGACTCTACCCACCCAAGGTAACTAAGTCATGGCTACTATGTTTGAAGGGGTGATCATCATCTCATCGACCGATAAATGGAAAGTGTGCGTAGTCTCGCTCCACCACTCATCCAAGTAAGCTAGGATATTTGGACTCATCGGCCGTCTGTTCCTCAGCCATGCCTCTTGTTGGAAAATAATGATCTGAACCATAAATTAAACTAAACGATCCATATCAGGTATGAAAGAAACAAAAACTTAAATTATGTAATCCTCGTAAATCCAAATGGAAACATTCGGAAAAAGATCTAGCTATAAGGTTATCCATTAATGACATTAAGTACCCAAGCACATGGTTTCCTCAGAATAAAGCTTGGAAAGGAAGCAAGCTTTAGTCCCTCAAGAACAGCATCTGGAAGAACTAATTGCCCTAACTTTGGAAGAATAGAGCTCCGGAGACAATAAGTCCGAGGACATTCGGAAGACTCATGCTTGAAGACAATGGGAAAAATTTTCAAAGATAACTTTTCCCTCCATCTTTTGGTATGCATAAGTCAAAGATCCTTTCCCTATTAACAAGACAAATATAAAAGGACATAAAGACTGACATCGAACTAAAAAAGCTAACAAAATTTTTCACTTAGACCAATTAGAGGGCGCGTGGAGCTCACACCAAAAAGCTAATAGTGTAAAATTTGGTGCATCATAAAAAGCCAAGTAAAACGATCACTAAAAACTCTTCAGCATCAATCCGTAGGATTCAAACTAGCCAAATTATAGTCTAAAAGATTGATCAATGGCCCCGAAAGCACCAGCTATAACCTGATCAAGGGTGAAGATTTATTACAAGCTCAATAATCTATAATGGCCATATTTATGATAGAAGCCTATAAAAGGGAAGCTTCACCATATGAGAAGGTTGGCTGTTTGATTGACAAAAATAAGTAATAAATAACGAGCATTCAATCAGCTTACAAATCCCTCCAAGAATCAATTAATTCAAAATTTGGTATAAGGAATCCTAAGTGAGTTATAAACTTAAGGAATCCAAAACCAAAACCTCTGTGAAAACAAGGGTGTAAGGATCTCTAACTTGGGAGAGATGAGAGATTAGGATACAACTTAAAGTTGGTGCTTTGAGTGGGAACTCCCTCTAGGACTCAACTTAGATTCGGAGTAGAAGTCTATGTGGTATATCTTACTAAAGACTAAAGGACTCAGCTAGGAGTTGGTGCTTCTAACTGTATATCCTACATCCGAAAGGGGTTACCATCTGGAGAGAAACTGTAAGGCTTTATTCCTACCAGTTGGAAAGGAGTCCACTAGTGAAAAGCTCAGAGGAAAGAAACTCCAGGGATTGGAGTAAGCAGGGCCAAACCAAGATAAAATCCTTTGTGTTTGATTTCTTTAACTCTTTATTTATTACATTATATTGTCCGGATCATAATCAAACACACTAACTAAGACTTTTTTAAGTCTGTATATTTCACGAAAAAGGGTCATTCACCCCTCTGACCTTATAAAGACCCTTATAGGGACCAACAAGTGGTATCAGAGCAAGTGCTCAAAACTAGAGATCTAACAATCTCGAGCTAAAGGTCTAACATTTAGATTCATATATCAAAACGAGTTTCCAAAACTCACAGCTTCTTCCCGAGGGTATGTCCATTACCCATTTGCCACTCTTCACTGATGAATAATACATGTTTTGGGAAAATCGGATGAAGAACTTCATCCAGTCATAAAGCATGCAAGCACGGTTAGTTACTAAAGATGGTCCTTATGAGCTTCCTTGTGAAGTAGAGGGTATGACTACCCCAAAGCATCAAGAATGTGGGATGAGAATGATTTTAAAAAGTAGCATGAAAACGCAAATGCTATTAACATGCTTCATTGTGCTCTTAGTGCAGCTGAATTTAACAAAATATCCGGATGTTAGACTGCAAAGGAAATTTGGGAGAAGCTAGAGGTAACTTAAGAAGGAACTACCAAAGTAAGAGAAGCCAAGCTTGATTTACTCTAGCAAAATCTTGAATCCTTCAAAATGAAACCTAAAGAATTAATTAGCAGCACGAACACTGGATACACCAATCTAGTGAATGCTATAAAAAGGCTGGGAAAAAAATCTCGAAAGTAGAGATGGTAAAGAAGGTGCTCCGGAGTCTCACCAAGGAATGGAACAACAAAAAGACTACCATTGAGGAAGCTCAGGACTTAAACTTGTACAGTTATGATGAACTCATTGTTAATCTTCTAACCTAAGATTTATCCTTGGAGAGAAATAGCCAACAAGAAAAGAGGCCTAAGGAGAAAAAGAAAGCCATTGCACTTAAGGCGAATCCACCAGATCAGCTTCATCCGGAGAAGAAGAGTAAATCATTGAATCACTAAGCACCAAAGATCAACTTGCTCTGTTGACTAGAAAACTCAACAGATTCATACAAAAGAAAGATAGAAGGAAATCAAGAAAGTATGCATCTTGGAAATCAAAAGAAGGCACATTCAAAAGGGATAGACCTAGAAAGAATCCAGAAGGAAAGAAGGATCCGGAAAAAGAAGCTGTCTGTTTTGAATGTGGAGAAAAAGGCCATTTCAGAACAAAATGTCCCAAGCTTAAGAGAACTAAGAAGTTTAAAAAGAAGGCAATGGTAGCTACCTGGAGCAATAGTGAAGAAAGCAGTAGCTCATCTTCAACAGAAGAAGAAGATACTGCCAACTATGCATTCACGGTACTAACTGATCCAAAAGTAGAGCAATCCAGAAGGAATGCCTCCAAGCAAGAAATAGTGCAAATCAAAGAATCGTAATCAGAAATAGCAAACACTGAGGTAAATTCTTGTTGTAATTCTACTTTTAATTTTGACCTTGCTAGAGCTCTATCTATTGTAATCAAGGGTGTAAAGAAGAATGCAAAAGCAATCAAGCCTCTTAAAAGAGCAGTAGTAGAGTTGGAAGAAGATGCTAAAGTAATGGCACAAGACATCAATCTGGTTAGAGCAACCAAGCATATTGATGTTGTGGAGGAGAACTTCCTTAGGAGTCAAGTCCTGATTCTAAATGCAAATGAAATGGGACTGGATGGAGAAATTAATCTTTTAAAGGGGGTATCCAGGAAGAGACCGGAGACAAAAGCTCTAAGAAGAGATAATCATCCTCCTACTCAAAATAGATTTCAAAAGACCCTTAATCAAAGGGTGAAGGAAGTTAATATGCAACCATAAGCCCAAAGATATATTGCATCTCAAAAGGGAAAGGCTAAGGTGGCTTTCAACCAACTGACTATCAAACAAAGAAGAAATTGTGCAGCTGAAATAGCACCTCTAACCAGCTTCTGGATACACTCCTGACCATCCACCAGAGTACAAGAAGTTGGATATGGAGGAAACTGTAGGAGGGAAGATCTTGAAAAGATAAAAAAAGAAGCAGGATTAAAATAGATCCATTGCAGGGTATAGGTTTTGAGGGAAGAAGAATTATATTACTAAATTATGTAGATTAAAAAATGGTTATTATGATGTTTACCCTTGGCCTGAGATGGTTACTAAACCGAGAGGACCCAAGTCTGTTGGGTACCCAGACCCACTTGATCTGTTCTGCAAGTATGCCTTAGATACACAGTCAATCAACACACTTGGTATATTTATAGTGGAAGCTCAAGACATATGATACGTTATGATGAGAAGGCCTTCATCACATTGACCCTGAAGAAGGGACGCAAAGTAAGCTTTAGAGATAATCAAAAGGGACAGATCATTGGTCATGGAACCATTAGATCTGACTCAAAGATAGAAGATGTCTCACTAGTTGATGGACTGAAATTTAACTTGCTAAGTGTGGCCTAACATTGTGACGAAGGAAGAAAAGTCACATTTGATTCCGGAGGCTGCTCAATTTATGATAGTAAGTCCAACCAACTCATTCTTTATGCACCTATAGTAAATAATCTCTATTCTATAAACATTAAAAATGATAAAAAAAAAAAAGAATATATGCTTGGTGTCTAAAGAAGAAGAATCATGGCTATGACACTAGAGGTTAGGACATGTCAGCATGAACCTCCTATCCAAACTAGCCAAAAAGGAATTAGTGGTGGGTTTGCCTAAGGTTGCTTTTGATAAGGATCATCTATGCATTGCATGTCAATTAGGTAAATAGCATAATAAAATTTTCCCTTCCATCTCATACATTCCCTCTAAGAGAGTACTTGAGCTCTTACATATTGATCTCTTTAGTCTAATGAAACTATTGAGTTTAGGTAGAAGAGAATACACCATGGTCAGTATGGATGATTATTCTCAGTATGCCTAGGTTCTCATGCTAGCAATCAAGGATGAAGCCTTTGACCAATTCTCTAAAACATTCATCCAGATAGAAGTAGAACAAGGCATAAGCATTGCACACATCTGGAGTGATAATGGTGGAGAATTCAAAAATAAGCATTTTGCTGATTTTTGTGACTCCAAGGGCATTAAACATAACTTCTTTGCCCCTCACACTCCTCAATGGAATGGAGTTGTTGAGAGAATGAATAGGACCATAGTTGAGATGGCTACAATAATGCTAAGTGAAAATTGTTTGCCAAAATACTTTTGGGGAGTGGCCGTGAATACATCATGTTATATTCTAAATAGAGCTCTCATTAGAAAAACCAAAAAAAATACGCCATTATGAAATCTAGAAGGGAAGAAAATCCAAAATTAGGTATTTCAAAGCATTTGGATGTAAATGCTACATTATTAATGATAGAGAGCAATTAGGAAAATTTGATCCTAAATCTAATGAAGCAATTTTCCTTAGCTAGTCAACACAAATTAAGGCTTACAGAGTCTTTAATAAATGAAACCAAACTTTAGTAGAGTCAATACATGTAGATTTCAATGAGACTAACCCTACAGGTAAGAAAAATTACACTCTGGAAGGTCCAGTTCTAGAAATTGAAAACCCTGGAGAAAAGAAAGAGGCAGAAGTTCTTGATTCATTTTATATCAAGAAGTACAAAGAAGAAGATGAAGGAATATCTCTTGATCCAGAAGTACAACAAGTTAATCTCAGCCCATAGGAGATTGACTTCAATGAAGACCAAGAAGGAATGGTTAAAGCTAAAGTGGAGCAAGTACCAGTTCAACACAAAGGCCTACAAAGGGAGATCCTGACACACAGAGATCATTACATTGAAAATATTCTAGATGATGTTTAGAATCCAGTAAGAACTAGAGGTCAGCTTAATAGGTTGATGAGCCATGCTACTTTTATCTCTCTTATTGAGCCAAAGAAATTTCAAGATGCTGAAGGTGATGAAAGATAGATGATGGCAATACAGGAAGAACTACATTAGTTCTCCAAAAATGATGTCTGGGATCTAGTACCACCTCCTAAAGGAAAATCAATCATTAGCACTAAGTGGGTGTTCCAGAACAAGCTTGATGAATCTGGAGTTGTGGTGAAAAATAAGGTAAGATTAGTTGCCCGAGGCTACAACCAGCAAGAAGGAATCAACTTTTAAGAAACCTTTTCTCCCGTAGTAAGGCTGGAAGTAATCAGGATTCTATGTGCCTTTGCATCATTCACGGGGTTCACACTATACAAAATGGATGTCAAAAGTGCATTTCTTAATGGTGTTATCCAAGAAGAAGTCTATGTTAAGCAACCACCCGGATTTGAAGATCCAAAGGATCCAGATCATGTGTACAAACTAAAGAATGCTCTCTATGGATTAAAGCAGGCACCTAGACCTTGGTATGAGAGATTAATCTCATTTCTTATATCGAAGAGTTATATCAGAGGCAAGGCAAACGCCACACTATTCATCAAAAAGAAGAAAAATGATATCATTATAGTCCAAATTTATGTGGATGATATCATACTTAGAGTAGCTAAAAAAGGATGTGTGAAGAATTTAGCTCTCAAATGCAGAAGGAATTTGAGTTGTCCGTGATGGGAGAGCTTGATTTCTTCCTTGGTTGACAAATCAAGCAAAGTTTAGATGGGATTTTCATTAACCAGTCAAAGTGAACCAAGGAAATCTTGAAGAAGTTTGAAATGGACAAAAGCAAGCCTCTATCCACTCCAATAGAATCAGATACAGTCCTATCCAAGGATTGTGAAGGAGAAGATGTTGATCAAAAGCTCTATAGAGGGATGATTGGCTCACTTCTATACTTGACCACTAGCACACCTGACATACACTATGTAGTTTGCTAGTGTGCAAGGTATCCAGCTAAACCAAAGGATTCTCATCTAAAGGCAGTGAAGAGTATTCTTACATACCTACTAGGAACCACTAAAGTTAGGCTATGGTATCCTAGTAATGGTGATTTCATACTCCAAGGGTTATTGATGCAAATTATGGCAGAGATACTCTTGAGAGAAAGAGTACATTCGGAGGTTGCCATTTCCTTGGAGATTTCTTAGTACTATGGTATAGCAAGAAGTAAACTTCAGTTGCTTTATCTACTACAGAAGCAGAATATATGGCAGCTGGAAGTTCTGTTGCTTGACTCCTACAGATCGAACAACAGCTTGAAGATTATAGAGTTCAATCCGGATGTGTGGAAGTCATGTGTGTCATCAAAAGTGCATTGACGTCTGAAAAAATCCAGTGCTTCACAACAGGATGAAGCATGTAAACATAAGGCATCATTTCATCAGGAATTATGTGATGAAGAAGGATGTTGCATTGGTATACTTTCCAACCAATGAGCAAAGAGAAAAAATCTTTACTAAGCCATTAATTAAAGATCAATTTAGGAAGCTAAGGGAGTCAATTGGTATGTCCAATCCAATTTAGGGTTAATCCAGAAGACAACTTGAAATCAAGCAAGATCCTCAACAAAAAACTCAATCCAGAAGAGAAGAAGTATTGGAGAGAAATTTATTGCGGAAGGCTGCCACTTTAGCAGACAAGAATGATAAATGGCGCTAAAAGTGTATAAAGGCAATGGTTAGTTTTTGAATTTCAAACATGTATTGGCTATTACACGCGCTGTAAATTTAATAGTTTATTTTTAGAATAAACTGTTCCCATTCTTTAGTTAAACTGAATTTACCTCTCTCTTAAAAATCCAGTTGCCATGTCATCAATCTAGCCAAACTATCGGCGTCCGGATTACCAAACTACCTTCACTTTGAAAATTTTATATAAACCCCTCAAAATCACCCTTCTACCTCACGCGAGCAACTACTCTACTGTTACTCTACAAAAATCGAAGCCTAACCCCTAATTCCTTCAATCCTTTCTTTAAAATGGCAGCAATCATGACTAAAGCTATTCCCATGATGCTTCCAACTCAAAATGTCTTCTTTGAATCTGATTTAAAAGATAAAGAGTTCATCCACATAGACTATAAACCCTCCGATTTAGTTATCCTTACAGATTTTTGGGAGATAATTTCCTTGACGCCCTATGAACTAAGGTTCAAGAAAAAAGGATTACAGTCACTCCAGACTTCTTTGAGTAGTCACTTCATATGAAGAACAGTGGAATTTTAATGAGGGTGGATTGAGATGAAGCTGAGGTGAAGTATGATTCGAAGATATGGCATCTAGAAAGGTATTTTGGGGACAAATTTTCAGCGTAGTGGCCTTAAATCCTAAGATACCTTCAACATATGCTAGCAAATTTAGTCCTGATTTGGAAGGGCTCACTAACAATAGTGTCTTCCTTCTATCACTGTGTGTTAGAGCACTGGGTAGAAAGCTGGGAGGTCAACATGCCTGTCCTCCTTATTCACTATCTCAAGCATCATAGTAATTCCTATGGGGCTCTTATTACCCAGATTCTCCAAGTAAATGGGATAGATTTTACCGGATTTAAAGGTGTTAATAGAAAGCCCATTGTACAGAGGAACTTCTTGAACCTAAGATTCAATGAAACCTTGGATAAAGATAAAGCCAAGAGCCTAAGAGAAGAAAAGAAAAACAAGACCTAGAAAGCTACCAATCTGGAAGGAAGTGGTCCGATTCGCAAAAAGGCCAGAACAACCAGACCTAAGGGAAAGAAAGAATTACCTCTGGCTCCAGTTGATGAAGAAGAAGATGAAGATACCCAGACAATCACCCAGCTGCTTAACAAATCTCCAAAAAAGCCAAAACCAAGGGGAAGGTTGATTAAGACAGTTGATTTATGGAAAAGACTGGTTTGTGATCTAGAAGCAAGAGAATCCATTGCAGTAGCTACTGCTACAATAAGAAAGGGCTATCAGAAAGGCTAGAAAAGAATAGCATCACAATTACTGACTGAGAAAAATGGGTCGGATGAAGAGGAAACAGAAGATGAAAATGTCAGTGCCAAAGATGTAATTCACCCGGAAGGGGTTTACTTTTGATGAAGTAGTCAAGGCTCAAAAACATCAAAAGAAAACAGCCAAAAACCTAACTACTATAGCTATTGATGAGGAGGCTACTAAGAGGGTTGTAGTGGAGGAGTTGGCTAAGGCCAAAAGTTCAAAAGGTAAAAATGTTCCCGGATCTAATGAGGATATCCTTCTGGAGGATCCTCAGTATGAAGAGATGATGGCTTCTAAGGTAGACAACTACAGAATTAACAATCTGGCCATAGAACGACCCAGAGAATCCTCTACTACACCAATCCTTATAGATCAAGCTACCTTGGCTAAGATGTCAAAAATTTTGGAATCTGGTTCATTCAACTTCCTACCCATCACAGAACCTCTTTTGGAGAACCTACTACTTCCGGAAGGTAAAATTCTAACAGAAATAAGTCCTACAAAGGCAAATGAAGAGGGTGTTGAAAATAGTTCCAACACACCTGGGGGAGTTATCATTAGTCCTGAAAAGGAATATGAAGAGGTGTTAGAGGACATTTTCTATCATCCAGGGGTTAAGGTGGGATGTAGTGAAGAAAAAGAAGCCTCAAGCATTCAAATCCCATCGCCATTTAATAAGGTACCCCTTGATATTGCTCCTTTAAATGTTTATGCTAATCTTGCTACTGATGTTACAGCAACTGTAAATGGGCTGGAACTCAAATAGTGTCTAAGGAACAAGTGCCTAACCAAGATGATATCATTCCTGAGGAGGGACATGGTCTAAGATCCAAAGAGCACGCTTCTAAAGTAGACTCTAAGGGTGAGGCCAGTGAGGGGAAAAGGTTGAAATAGAGAAGAGAAGAACAAGATCAGTCCCATTCCAAGGAGAGTAATAATGAAGCTAACAATGAACCCTCCGGAAGTAGCTCTAGTTATAGAGATGACTCATCCAACTCCTCTGAGGAACTATTTCCTCCAAAGTTTATTCCAATGAGAGTTCCTGTATACAATACAACTCAGGCTAAAGTGTCTATAGCTCTTCACCTGCTAAAAGAGGCTGCTCAAGAGGAGAATGAGTAAGGGTACATCAAACAGAGCCTCCGGACCATCTATACTCATCTAAGAGGAGTTGAAAAAGAATTACTTAGACAAACTTTTGATAAGGATATGAAAAAGGAGATGTGTGAGATCAAACAATCAGTAAAGAACATAGAAGACAAAGTCTTGGATTTCCCCACTCCTGGAGCTATTGCTGCAGCTTCTCTCTCCTAGATCACACCAATTTAAATGAGCTTAAAGAAAATGCTTCCATAGCTAACTAGATTGCTGATCAACCCAACACCTTGACTTCAAATAACTATGGAACTATAATTGACAAGATCACATACTCCCCCTCAAAACTCTCTGAAGAAATTAAAGCCTATCTAGATACCAAGTTTGAAAACTTGTCAAAAATCATGGCTGAGAAGGACCTTACACCAGTCATAAATGATTTGGGCGTGGATCAGCAAGTTCTCTAGGAAATGCTGGTACAATTTATTGAGAAGACAGTTCCCAAAATCTAAAATAAAATCTTAGATGATATGGGCGATGAACTACAAAGCCATCTAGTTGGATTAGAGAAGCAAATAAATGATTGTAAGGCATCCATCAGAAAAGAACTCTCTCTTCTAACGGAATCCATTCATAATATCTGGAAAGGGATTAGTGAGGAGATAAACCTGCTCCAAATTGGAATCAATAGCCTCTCAATATCCGGATCCTCTTCCTCTCTTGCTATTCTAGAAAGCCAGCTCCTTCCCGTCTTCCACAACCGAGTACAAGCCATTGAAGACTCCGGTTTCTTTGATCAAAAAGGTATGACAACTCTCCTTAAGGTCCTCTTCCCTTGCTATGATCCAAAGGATCAAGAGCTTGTCTTGCACATTCATCCTTCAATCAAACAATATTATGACCAACTGAAGAAGGCTATCTGACCCTTCTATCTTACTCCTCCAATGGTTGACAAGATTATTGCTGAAAGGACCAAAGGTAGTGCTAACTAAAATATTTATTCAAATGCATGGCAAGCAGCTTGGGATAACAGAACTTATGTGGTGGTAGGCCCCCAATCTAGAAACAAAAAGGGGGAGAAGAGTATACAAGAACCTGAATCCGACAAGGGAAAGGAAAAGGAAGGAAGACAATCCGGAGAGAATTAGACTAGCTATAATTTTTTTAAAATCTTGTAATAGCTAGATTCACTATTATATATTTCTATAATTTGTAATCTGAACTTCATTGATGTTAACTATTGTTAATAGTAGAAATATATATAGTGAAAATATCTAATTCTCAAAATATTGCTTCTAAAGTACAATCTGCAATTGTACTAAAACAAACTTAGAAGCCAGAATAGAAAAATATTGGGGGAGTTAGGATGCTAGAATTATGAGGGAGTAAAACCTGTAAATGACTAAGTATCAAAAATCATACTTGGTTCATATATACTCCATTCCCCTATACTTAGTTTTTGTTTCCTCTAATAGGGGAGATTATTGGAAAACAATGATTCAGACCATAAATTAAACTAGACTATCCGGATTAGGTTTAAAAGAAACAAAAACTCAAATTATGTAATCCTCCTAAATCCAAATGCAAACATCTGGACAAAGATCCAGCTACAAGGTTATCCATTAATGACATTAAGTGCCAAGCACATGGAATCGTCAGAATAAAGCTTGGAAAGGAAACAAGCTTTAATCCCTCAAGAACAGCATCCGGAAGAACTGATTGCCCTAACTCCGGAAGCATAGAGATCCGGAGACAATAAGTCTGAGGATATCCGAAAGATTCATGCTTGAAGATAATCAGAAAAAGTTTCAAATATAACATTTCCCTCCACCTTTATGTGTGCATAAGTCAAATATCATTTCCCCATGAACAAGGTGAAAGTGACAGTTTGCACTTTTCAGTAAAAGGACAAAAATACTGACACCAGACTGAAAAACCTAACAAAATTTTTCACCTAGACCAATAAGGGGTCGCATGGAGCTCACACCAAATAGCTAATGGTGTAAAATTTGGTGCATCACAAAAGCCAAGCAAAATGATCACTAACAACTCTTTAGAATTAATCCCTAGGATTCAAATGGGTTAAATTACAGTCTAATAGATTGATAAATGACTTCGAAAGTGCCACCTATAACTTAATCAAGGGTGAAGATTTATTACAAGCTCAACAACCCACAATGGCTACATTTATGATAGAAGCCTATAAAAGGGAAGCTTCACCAAATGAGAAGGTTGGCTTTTTGATTCACAAAAAGAAGTAACAAAGAACGAGCATTCAATCAGCTTACAAATCCTTCCAAGAATCAATCGATTTAAAAATCTGTTGTAAGGATTCCTAAGTGAGTTATAAACTTAAGGAAATCCAAAATCAAAACGTTTGTGAAAATAAGAGTGTAAGGATCTCCAACTTGGGAGAGTTGAGAGATTAGGATACAACTGAAAGTTGGTACTTTGAGTGGGAACTCCCTGTAGGACTCAACTTCGATTCGGGGTAGAAGTCTAAGTGGTATATCATACTAAAGACTAAAGGACTCGGCTAGGACTTGGTGCTTCTAGTGGTATATCCTACATCTATAAGGGTTTACCAATCAGAGACAAATAGTAAGGCTTGATTCCTGCCAGTTGGAAAGGAATCCCCTAGTGAAAAGTTTGGAGGAAGGAAACTCTGGGGACTAGAGTAGGCAGGGCCGAACTAGGATAAAATCCTTCGTGTTTGATTTCTTTAACTCTTTATTTATTATATTATATTTTCATAACTACATCATCCAGATCATAATCAAACACACTGCACTAAGACTTTTTAAAATCTGTATATTCCTTGAAAAAGGGTCATTCACACCCCTCAGACCTTATAAAAACCCTCATAGGGACCAATACCTCTAACGTTCGGTCCAACCCCATTTCTCAAATAGCCCAAACTAGTGAGTCATCATGCATCAACTTGGCTTAGGTCTTAATGTCATTCAACCAATCTGCACAATGTTGAAGCGACCCCCATGGTTTGATTTCGGCCGGCTACGAAATATAGTCAGAACGAAAAGTTTTTGTTAGTTGAAGTTTGCAAAATACCAAAAAAGCTCAAATTTCGATATCAAGACAAGATCAGACACAAATGTTGACCCCAATATCGAACTCAGCGAGAAAAACAGAGCCAAAATATGCCGTCTAAAAATTTTTCCAGGCTACCCTGGTGACCGGCTGCCGTCGCTGCCGCCACCGGCCATCGACACTGCCATAGTGGTGATCCACCCCGGTGGTGCATGAAATGCTGCAACGACAATGTTTGAACTGCCATCACAGTGTCTCACCTGCTATAGTGAAATGCTGCAATGACAATGTTTGAACTGCCATCACAGTGTCTCACCTGCCGTAGGAGCATTTGAGATGGTCGGCAACTGGCTTTCCCCTAAAAATCTAAAAATCATATTTTTCCCTTTTTCGGCTCAAGTTCGACCAAAAATCTAACAAAATCAATTCCAAAACACCCATTAATCTATCCTATATGCATTTTTACATCCTATTTCATCTAGATTCAAACCTAAAGCTCAACCAAAAAATTCAAGTTCAGGTGTGCGACATAATGAACATTTTTCCGAGTAAAGCAAAGCAAGATTCAAGTTGTGTTACTTTACCTGGAGCATATAAGCATGATCTTCTTGTTAGATGTACATTCGGACTTAAGAGGTTGGTGTATAACCCATGTAAGTGTCAGTGTCTTGAAGACCGTATGCCCAAGGGAATGTGCACATCCGTAATCCATATCACCCCTTTGATAGTGAATTATGAAGAATCATATAAGGCTTCCTCTCTCGTCTCTTGGCATACATTTTTTTAAATATGAGAAGTAAAGTGAGAAAGAAGAAGGAAGAAATGAATATATAGAAAGGAAAAAGAGAAGGAATATATGCCTTCTTGTCATTTAGCGCTTGGGCATGTACTTTCAAATATTCCCTTCAGCACTAGGGGCAGAAACCAGCTGATTAGTTATTTCATTTTGACTCCCGGATATTTCTAAACTAAGTTTATTAATATTCCGCCTTTATCATTGTTAATGAAAGGGACAAAAAATTTTGCCTCAACAAAATCAATTAAGCAATAAAAAAGTGGACATGTTCAACATATGCTAACTCATTAAATTTCATTCTTGACAGGCTTGTTGATGGCAATCCCAAAAAACAACCAGTCCAAAATTTCCTGATTGAAAACTCGATCTTGATCAGTCCATTAATGGTGCATCCCTGAACCACTAGTAGACAACCAACCTGGGTCTTTGACTTTGATAGGACCGTTGAGGATGCATCTCCTGACCATTCATAGACAACTGATTCAAAGAATTCTCTACCTATGATAGGTCCATTGATGATGCGTCCCATGAACATCCGTAAATAAGTCACTCGAGGTTCCATTGTCTTAGGTATAAACTCCAATCCCTTCCTCTTTCGTAAACTCACATTTTACCGGTCAAATGATAATCTCACGAGGGGTAGCATGTGAGCACGAGCTCTTCGATGACTCACAGAATGATGCTGACATTTTGCTCTAACCTATTTTATGAGCCTGTTGTTCTATTTTTTCGAAGTCAAATTGTGTTTGGCAAGTATTTTCATGCCGAGATTGGGACTTTAATTGCATCATTTTCCTTGACCGGTTAGTTAATATAGATTCATTACATTAAATAGAAAAAAAACAAAAAATATAAAAATATAATAAAAAACTAAAAATAATATCCCCCTTGATGGCACCGCCGTCCGCGGCGGCACCGTCGCTAGGACGGCAAAATGAGCCACCTGGCACGATGGGACACGCCCCTTGGCGTGTTTCACCGTGCTTTCGCGCGTCTCAGTGCACTTGGCCACAATGTTGCCACGTCGCCAGATGCCCCTTGGGCATGACGAGCTGCGTCCCCATGCGTATTTCACCCCACACTGGGCATCTTGCCGTGCAAATGGGGGTTTCACTACACATTCGCATGGTGAAACTCAACCGTTTAGAGTGAGAATTGAATATATAAACTAATTGAATCATCTAATTTGGGACTTTGGCCAATTTAAAAGCTTGAATTTCACATTTAGGGTTCTTAAGGCATTTAGAGAGAGAAAGCTTCATAAAACTGAGGAAACTTGATTAGATCGGGTTCCTTAGTGTTATTAGGCTTAATCTTTTAGTCTAATCTCTAAAAAACAAGTAGAAATCATAGGTTAAAACGAGCTAAAATATGATTTAAAGACTTTTTCTCACAAAATCACTAAAATCTGTCACTAAGTTTGTCGGCTTTTTTGTCATTGTTTCATCGAATTTCATTACAAATTTGTCACAAAGCTTGCCAAACATCTGGTTTGAGTCTCAAAAGGTGGATTCATAGCCTAGAGGTAAAAAAACTGAGTTCCAGACTCTTTTAATTATTTATTTAATTACTTTGCTGCTCTTGGTTGTTTTTGGGGTCTTCTACCCGTTTTCTTTCGATATTTTTGCAAATACCATTCCCGGTGTTTTTGGGTTCCTTTTGTCCCAAAACCAGAAAATCAAAGTTATTTCATTATTTTAAGACCAGGTATACTGAAATATCATGGGAATCGATTAAAATTTTGGTAATCTTGAGTTTTCGGGTGTAAAAGTATCGACTTTGGTCCGTTTGGCTTTCTGGTCCAAATGCTCCAGTGGGCATCTGAACTGCTTCGGCAATGTGTCAAATGCTGCAACGGCAGCGTTTGGACTGCCATGGCAGTGTTTCGGATCCCTGTCCCAGCGTTTGGATTGGCAAAAATGCCAAAAGGTCCTTATTTTTTATTTTTAGCCCTGTTTTATCGTTTTCTTGCGTTTTTTACTCCGATTTTCACCCAAAATTTTTTTTAAAAATCTCACATAATCTGGAATTAAATAATATATGTTTTTAATCTATTTTTTTATCATTTATTAATTATGTAATTGATTAAATCTTAATTTAATAGCCTAAAAATGGGTTTTTCACTAAATAAATCCTTAATAAATATTTCTACCATAACATAAAATCCCAAAAATATTCTATAAATATTTTAATAAGTTTTAGGGTATTTAGTTTATTTAATTAATTATTAGGTTTCTTAGATATTTATTTAATACCTTAATGACGCGTTTTTTATCCCGAAAATTCCCAAAAAATGGTTTTCTCCTCTTTGAGATTTAATTTTCTGCCCTATAATTGCTTATACATTATTTGTGCTTGTCAGTCTATGATTTACTATCTTTTGAGCTATTTCGGGGTTGGTAAGCCCGGTTGGGACCTGATTTCATTCTTACTTTATTTGCTTTATTTATGTGCTTTTACTTTTCCCGCATTAAAAAAATGTATAGATGTTTGAAAAGCCATGTAATAATTAATTTATCTGTTTCATTTACTGCTTTTTAAATACTGCGCTGTGTGATGTATGGATATTATAACCAAAAAATCTAATTAGGAGGATTTCAATTACATAAGAACTAAAGTCTCCTTAATTAAAATGTAAACGGTTTGCTTTAATAAATAAAAAGTAAGCAGCATCATCCGAACTCGGAATCTCTATTTTAAGGTATAGTCTAACCACCTGGTAAGAATATCATACCCAAATTCCTAGTAGAGCTATATTGGGTGGCGACTCTATCTTAAAATATGGGATTTCAGGTCTTGTATCTTTTAACACTTAAATTGGACTAAAATTCAACTTGAACATCATTTTCATCGATGTTTTCATCATGCCTCTAAAATGAGGATCCATCCTCTAGCCCTCTTCGCTACAGTTGTTTTTCCTGCGCCCCCCCTTAAGGGTCAGGAAAAGGTCGCCCACTCACACTGTTTCCAATATCCCATATTGAAACACTTACTTTGTTTCTAAAACAAAGCTCTCAAATCCTTTTGTTTTTCTCATAACTTCGCTCTTTTCTACTTCTATACTGCACAACCCGCGTCCCTTTATATCCTTAGAATACCCTTGAATTATTTCTCCTTCATTAGAAAAATCCTTTCTAAGATGTATAGACATAGACTACCGAGTCCACGATTTCATGATGCTTCCATTGCTTAAGGTAACATAGATCCTAACATCTAACTGGATGTTTATCTCTATTTTCTTCAAGCTACTCACATAAGGTAACATGGATCTTAACTACCTCTAAGGTGTTGTATCCTTGTTTCATTCATGTAATTTCTGCATTTGTACTCGAGGTATAAATGCTTGCAACATGTTATTTAGTATTGGGCTCATATTATATATGGGCCTAGCCATAGGCTTTGATGACTATCCTCACATTTCTAAACAAAACCTTTGAATCTAGAGCTAGTTAAATACAATTATCAAATCATCCGAAATTTATGTAAGAAGTAAAGATTCAAACTGGGATATAATAAATAGAATAAATGCTTAGACTTAGTTTTCGTACATGCAATTAATTTAAGGTCTTTTAATTAAATACATATTCCTACTATTTTATCAAGGTTTATTAAAAAACATAATAGCCCCTTCTATTATCTTTCGGGAAACATGGTCTAACCATTATCCTTAGTAGGTAGCATCATAACTCATTTAAGCTAACCTCCACTATCACAAGTCAAGCTAACTTAAACAGCTACAGGAGGATCTAGTCCATTTGCATCTAATGCAATTGCTAATCCATTTAAGTTCCAACCAATGGACGTACACAACCAATTATATAACTCCTCAAATGATGCCTTTAGCCCAGAATTAGCTCCGATATTATGGACAACTAATATAGTTTGGGTTAGACTTAACCTTAATTTGAATCATGTGAACAGATGATGTTAAAGAAGAAGGCACGCTGTGCATGAGCAATTAATTCAATGAAAAGGCCTAGAATCACACTTCGATTTTTAGGAAGGCTAATTTTGTCTTAATATTTTAATGGAGATTTATTGGTGCAACAAGCCTTGTTGGGAACTGACAATCACTTTGAACGTGCATAACATGCATGACGGAAATTCAAAATTTTGTCCCTTGTCCCTAGGAACTCCTATTAGTTGCATATTCAATAAAGCCTTAACTAAATAACTCTCTAGGTTAGCATGCATAGGCTAGGCATACCATAATTCTAAAATATATCCTAGCATAATTATTTATACTAAGCATGTTATCACTTTAAGCTATAACCTAATCATAAAATAAACTAAATATGCAAAACAACCTAAGCATAATTATTAAGTCTAAAAATGCTTAAAGAAAAAGACCTAATAGTTAAAAGAGAAAGAAAGGAAACTTACCAATTGAAGCATGCTTTAGTAGAATCTCCTTGCACAGGCCTCCAAGAATAGGATAGCCTCCATGAGTATCCACACAAACCCCACGAACCAAAACCTCCCCGAGAGGAAGAACTGTAGAGCTTTGAGCAGCTCGTAGACCACTCCAAAAGCCCACCCAAAAATATAAACTAGAGGTTCCCAAACTAAAATATAATTTGGGATCCTAAAACAATGTTCTGTGAGGATCAAAAAGTTCTTCTTTGACATCTCGAGAATCCTCACTTAAGACTCTCAAAAAATGCCATAAAGACGTGCACTTAAGTGCTTCGAAAGGGGAGCCAAAGGGCTCCTTTTATAGCCCAAGGGATAGGGAAAATACTCTCCCATTTTTTATGTGGGATATCCCATATGGATCCACACACTGCCTACACTCTTCTGCACGGTGCGTGGTTCAGAGTTTCTCACGCACCGTTGCACACCTCTATGCGGTACGTGGATAGTGAGCATTGTTTCTCGCACACTCTCCACTCACTAGTGTGCGAGGCAGTGTTCAGTGTGTGGGGCAGTGAATGGTGCTATTCCAAATATCCCCGTGCACCCCGAGCGCCCATCATGCATAGCCTAAGCAGTGCCGCACACCCACACAAGCACTAGTATCACTTCCAATGGCTATTTACCTTTTAGGTCACTCTCATATAAATATATTTATTTACAACCCTAATAAAATTAGTTACCGTCAAAATAAATATTTGGCTTAACAAAAAATGATCTAATCATTTTAATCAATACTTAATTTATTTATGACCCTAATAAAATTAGTTACTGGTCAAAATAAATTCCATGGTATAACGAATCAATGGTCTAACCATTCTACGTTTAATATTCTCATAATAGACTAAGTCTATTATTTCTTTACTCAGTCCGATGAAGTTCCAATGTGTGTGACCTTATAGGATCTCGAAGTATTGAGCTGTTAAGGCTTAACCAATCCTTGTTCTGTAAGAACTATTAGCTCGAGGTTCTATACCATGAATAGAACTCGATTACCTTAAACAACTGTAGTACACCTCTAGCATGGGTCCACCATCTTATTGGCAAGTGACAGTCAAATTGAACATGCATAAGAGGCATGGTGGAAATTCAATATTTTTTCCTTGTCCCGAGGAACTCCTATTAGTTGCATATAAATTAAATAAAGCCTTAACTAAATAATTCTCTACCTAGGTTAGCATGCTAAAGGACTAGGCATACCATAATTCCAAATTATGTCCTAGCATATTTATTTTATACTAAGCATGTTATAACTCTAAGTTATAACCTAAGCATAAAATAAACTAAGCCTGAAAAAATAACTTAAGCATAGTTATTAAGTCTAAAAACACTTAAAGAAAAAGACTTAATAATTAAAAGAGAAAGAAAAAGAACTTACCAATTGAAGCGTGCTTTTGCAGAACCTTTTTGCGCAAGCCTCCAATCATAGGATAGCCTCTATTAGTATCCACACGAACTCCACCAACCAAAATCTCCCCAGGAGGAAGAACTAAGAAGCCTCGAGTAGTTGCTAGACCACTCTAGATGCCTCACCCAAAAATATAAACCAGCGGTGCCCGAATAAATTCAGGCATCACAAAAATAACTTGCTCAATTACCCGAGAGATTAATTATCTCACTTAGGATTTATGCTTTGAGCTTGGTACAATTTGAAAGGAAAGGAGATAGCCTATAGGCTTGGGGGAGCAAAATTGCTCCCCCTTAGGCGATGTGAGTGCACACATTGTGTGCACGCTGTTTGTAAATGCAAGGCAAAGCCCTTGTGGGCTTTCCTTGCTTGTGGTCTGCGCATGTACAGCCCATTTTTTGGACTACCACGAGCAATGCCCAACATTGCTCGCACACCTTTTGGTCTACTCCCGCGCACTCGAGCCTATACAAAATACTTTTGTATTCTCGATCCAATTAAACTCGCCAATGCAAAATTCCACTTCTTAATCCTTTTTCAAATATTTATTTTTTGACCCCAATAAATTAGTCACCAGTCAAAATAAATTTCTTGGTCCAACCAAAATTGATCCAATCAATTATAATTTATTTATGACTCTAATTAATTAGTTACCGGTCAAAATAAATTCCTTGGTCTATCCAAAATTAATCTAATCAATTTTAACCAATCAAATTATAATCCAATTATTATTTGTGTTATATTTTCGTGATAGAATAAATCTATTAGTTCTTTACTTAGTCCGATGAAGGTCCAATGTGTGTGACCTTATAGGATCCCAAAGTATTGAGTTATTAAGGCTTAACTAACCCTTGTTCTAATGGAACCATTGGCTCGATGCTCTAGACCGTGAATAGAACTTGGATACCTTAAACGACTGTAGTACGCCTCTAGCAAGGGCCTACCATCCCCCATTACTCTGAACGTCATTTATGCTTATGACTTAATCCCAGTTAATGCAATAGTTATCTAGTGCAATAAATTCCTTCCATTCTTTAATATTAGTACCATCTGGTTTATTGGGTTCAGTTAAAGTGTTAACCCACTAATAGTGAGGTTGCTCCAATCTATCCTAGTTAATTACTTGTTACCAAAGTATATTGCCTTTTATCATAGTATGTTTGACTAGAAACCATTTCTATCAAACACTTACTCTGATTAGAGGTTTATGGCAATCATCACTTCAACAAGTGGCCAGGAACAACTCCTTAATATATCCAAAGCGATGGATTCTTTCCGACTACTCAGCCTACCAACGTGTTGTTATCACTCTACTAGTAATCACCCGTAGCACCCTAAATTAATGAGTGCATAGCAATGACCCAAAGTATAGCAATAGTACCACACAAGGTAACTAGCATCTCAAGTATGAGGACATTCGTGAAGCTTATTATATGAAGATAAACACTATCACATTGATATTTATACCAAGTGTTTTTCTTGCTGCGGTCTCCAATATATCTCCCAGATATATCCATGTGTCAATCGCAAGGCACCACCTTTAATCTTTAGGAGATTAACTACTTGGACCCTTTCGAAGAAAGTTGACCACATGCTAGTCTTTGCGTTTCATTAATATCCTTTCTTGATGAAACTGTGACTAGGGATAGTTTAGACATAATCATAATTGCACAAGAAGCAGTTTCCACCAAATATAGCCCAACTATAAATTCTCTCACATCATGCTATGATATGTCAAGGACTTTTGTATACATACATCAATGAATATATTTTAACCAGCTATAATATATATGTATAGAAACACATTGATATAAACAATAGAACAAATGCCTTTATTGAGTAAATAAATTATTCGTACTATTACATAATTAAGATATATCGCCCTAATTGCCTTAAGGGCATACATCATATCCAGCAAACTCCAACTTGCACAAAGGCCAATTAGCCATATGTTTTAATCCATATGCTTCAACATGCTGGTCATGTTTGACTTGAGTCAATGGCATTGTCAGACCATCCGCGACGTTGTGATCAATGGGTACATATTCTAATCTTATTATCTTTGCATCAATAATCTCCCTAATTATATGATACTTTCTAGATACGTGTCTGTCTTTCTGATAAGACCGTGGTTCCTTTGCCTAAGCTATGGCACCATTGTTATCATAATATAAAGTAATTGGATCAATAGCCTCAGGCACTACACCGAGATCACCAATAAATCCCTTCAACCAGACAACTTCTTTTGCTACTTCATATGCAGCAATGTATTCAAATTCCGTGGTTGAATTAGTAGTAGTTTCTTACATGGAACTCTTTTAGCGTACTGCCTCTCCACTTAACACATAAACAAAACCTTATTGAGAGTTAAAGTCATCCTTGTCAGATTGAAAACTCGCGTCAGTGTAACCTTTGATAGAGAGGTCACCTTCTCCATAAATCAAGAACTCATCCTTAGTCCTACTCAAGTACTTAAGGATTGCCTTGACGGCCATCCACTGCTTTTCACCTGGATCTGATTGATATCTGCTCGTAAAGCTCAAAGCCTGAGAGACACCCAGCCTAGTATGTATCCTAGCATACATGATGGACCCTATCGCGGATGCATGAGGTATATCCTTCATATGCATTCTCTCCTAAGCTATCTTCGGACACTCAGCCTTAGATAGGTTAATCCCCTTTGTCATTAGGAGATAACCTTTCTTAGAATGTTTAAGGTTGAACCTATTCAGTATCTTGTCTATATATGTACTTGGAGAAAGACCTAGCAGCCTCTTAGATCTATCCCTATAGATCTTTATACCTAGTATAAATGCTGCTTCACCAAGGTCATTCATGGAGAACTTTCTTGACAACCATACTTTAATGTTTTGAAGAAGAGAAATGTCGTTTCCTATTAGCAGAATGTCATCAACATACAATACTACAAAACGACTGCACTCCCACTAACCTTCTTGTAAACACAAGCCTTATTTGCATTTGGGCAGAAATCCAGTTCCCGGATTGTCTCATCAAACCTTATATTCCAACTCCTGGATGCATGCTTAAGTCCATAAATGGATCTTTGTAGCTTGCATACCTTCGAGCCATTCTGAGATCTAAAACCCTTAGGTTGTGTCATATACACATCCAAATCTAAATCCCCATTTAGGAATGCTGTTTTTACTTCCATCTGCCGGATCTCATAATCGTAATGAGCAGCAATGGCGAGGAGTATCCTTATGGATTTGAGCATGGCTACCAGTGAGAAGGTTTCATCATAGTTAATACCTTCCCGCTGACTATAACCTTTCACAACCAACATTGCTTTATAGGTAATTACATTACTATCCATGTCTGTCTTCTTGTTGAAGACCCATTTACACCCAATTGGTCCAAACTTAGTTCTCATACATGGAAACCATTTCTAATTTCATGGCCTTTTGCCATTTATTAGAATCTGAGCTTTTCATTGCCTCATCATATGTCCTTAGTTCATCATCCTCCATAAGACATAGTTCCTTATCATTAGTGATGACAAACCCATATCTATCGGGACCTTCATGAACACTACCTGATCTTCGCAATGATTGCGTTTCGACAAGTTGTTCTTGGATCACAATCTCTTGTGTATCTAGAACGGGTCAACTAATTAATTGTCTATCTCTTTCTCTTGAACTTCCAGTTCAATATTGCTCCCACTGACTTTTACAAGTAAGTGTTCCTTTTCCAAAAAGTGAACATTCCGAGACACAAATACCTTTTGTGTTTCGGGTTGGTA
Source organism: Euphorbia pulcherrima (assembly GCA_947683365.1). NCBI lineage: Eukaryota > Viridiplantae > Streptophyta > Magnoliopsida > Malpighiales > Euphorbiaceae > Euphorbia > Euphorbia pulcherrima. The sequence goes on from CANTUS010000004.1 coordinate 26,364,732, forward strand.
AAATAGATATCCAATTGTTTCCTTTGGATATCCAATGAACAGGCATTTGCCAGCCTTGGCATTTAGCTTATCTAACGCTATCCTCTTTACTATAGCAGGACAGCCCCATACTCTTAAGTGACTTAGAGATGGCTTTTTGTTACATCATCTTTCATAAGGTGTAAAATCAACTGATTCAGAGGGCACTCTGTTTAAGAGATAAACCGTGCTCTCTAGTGCATATCCCAAAATGATTTACTAAGAACTGCATGGCTCATCATGAACCTGACCATATCTAATAAAGTTTGATTCCTCCTTTCTGACACTCCATTGTGTTAGGGTGTATAAGGAGGGGTCCACCGGGGAACTATCCTGTTTTCCTTGAGATAATCCTGAAACTCATGACTTAAGTATTCTCCACCTCGATCCGATTGAAGTGTTTTAATACTTTTCTCAAGCAATTTCTCTACTTCAGCTCTGAATAGTTTGAATTTTTCAAAACTTTCAGACTTATGCTTCATCAAGTACAAATAATCGTATCATGAGTAATCATCAATAAAGGTTATGAAGTAGAAGTATCCTCCTAGTGCCTGAACACTCATTGGACCACATACATCAGTATATGTATGTGCCAATTTACTTGTGGCCCACTCACCCTTTCCTTGAAAGGGTAACTTTGTCATTTTTCCTTTCAAAGAAGATTCACAATCACCATAAGACTCTAAGACTATTGGGCCCAAGTCTCCATGCTTATGCAACTTGGTTAAGCAATCTTTGTTTATATGGCCTAAACGGCAATGCCACTTGTTATCTAATTTAACTTTCTTCACATTGTTTATATTGAAAACTTCTATTTTAGTATCAAAAATGTAAATGCCACTTTTCAACATTCCATAACCATAAAGAATATTATTCAAACGAATCTGACAATTATTATTCAAAAATAAAATTTCAAATCCTTCTACTGCTAAACATGCAACAAATACAATATTCTCAGTAACACTTGGAATGTAGTAACAATTATTCAAAACTAAAACAAGTCCACTTGGCAAAACAAGACAAAAGCTCCCTACAGTTAATGCAGCAACTCTGGCTCCATTTCCCATGCGTAGGTCCATCTCCCCTTTTGCAAGTTTTATACAGTTCCTTTATCCCTACACAGAAGTACAGATATGAGAACCACAACCAGTATCCAATACCCAAGTGGATTCTCATGAAAAATAACAAAGTTTTCAATTACAAACATACCTGAAGTAGATGCCTCTGTAGGCTTCTTCTTCAAATGCTCAAAAGTAGGAGCTTTGCAATCCCTCTTCCAATATCCCAGTTTCCCACATTGGAAGCAGACATACTTAGATGCCTTCTTTTTATTCTTCTTCTAACTGATTCTTTTCTTAGAACCTAGTGCATGCTTCTTCTTCTTAGAAGCCTTGCCTTTTTCAACCAATAGTAGAGGTTTCTGATCCTTCTTGATCTGAGGTTCTACTATTTTTAGCATATTGATTAATTCAGGGATAGTTGAATTAATCTTGTTCATGTAATAGTTAGTCACATAGCCTGAGTAACTATATATCAAGGAAATCAACATAAGGTCAATGCTCAAGTCATGATTCATCTCGAATCCCATTCGATTTAGCTTCTCAGGGTATCCCAAGAGTTTTAGTACTTGCTGAGAGACAGAGGTGCCAACCTGCATCTTGGTCCCAAAAAGGAGCTTGGAGGTCTCATACCTATCTGTCCTCTCCCTCTCTAAAAAGAGTTCTTCAAGATGGAGAACCATATCCTCCAAGGGCATGTTCTCATGTTGTTTCTGAAGCTCAGGATTCATGGACCCCAACATAATACACATGGCAGTCTCACGATCTTTCCTATGCTTCAACCAGGCATCATGTTCCACACGATCCTTAACATCAGGTTCTATAGGGAAAATTTCACTTAGGACATATGCAATTCCCTCAGATCTGAGAACTATTCCCATTACTCGGAATCAATCAGAAAAGTTCGAGCCATTCAATTGGTGTCAAGTAACATACGGAGATTAAAATTGGAAGCCATTTTTAACCTAAGATATAAGAAAAGGAAAGTGTTTAGATATTAGTTTAAGTACATGTATTTAATATGAAGACTTTTAATTAAATACATTTTCCTACTATTTTCTTCGAAATTTACAATACCCATTCTATTGAATTCGTGAATTTTAGCCGAGCTAAATTTTCTAGTAGGTAGCATCTATAACTAGTCTATTACAACCCCCAATTTTATAAGTCAAGTCATAATAGTAAGTCATAGTTGGAATCCCATTCCATTTGCATCGCATGCAATTGCTAAATCGTTCAAGTTACCTAATCCCAAGGGACATGTGCTCTTATATTAGCATCTCCTTGAATATGTCTCAGATCTAGGCCTGGCCCCCAATTTTATGGTGGACTTCCATAGCTCTGTTAAGGCAGACCCTATCTCAAACTTTATAACCAATCAATGTAGACTAGAAGGAATACTTTGCATAGCACTTTGATAGCCCAAAGAGACCGTATTACAAATCTGAGTAAGGAAGACTATAACTTGCCTTAATATATTTAATTTGGGATTTTATTGGTGTTAAATGTCTCAACCAATCTAGGATTTTATCAGATGGACAAAATTATAATAAGTTGTATTAATTCAGGGAATTTTAGAATTAATTTATAAGATCTAACCTTAGGTGGGTTCAGCTCTTTATTATAATTATTCTATCAATCTAGATTATATGCAAAATAATTAACACTTTTATTTGTTATATTTATATTGCATTTCCTTTAAGTTTTTATTCAGTAAATTTAATTTTTTACTTTGTTATAGAAACATATATAAGCACCATCTTATATACTAGAAATAAATTAGTTCATATTAATCCCCCGGTTGGCCATTTCAAATTGCACCAATACAGGTTTCCAGGTAGCAGAGGTGCCCTATGAGGAGTATACACCAAGTCCATTCCTTAGCCAGAACAAATACAGGCACAAACTTGAAGACCAATGGATTCTCTTGAACTAATAAATTTCGTTCTTCCAATTCATGTAAATTGGGAGCATCTATAACCCATGTAATTTAAATAAATAATTGACACTTGTATAATTTGAGTAAGTTGAGCAGGCTTATTCAAAATTATTCATAACCATTTTCTAACCTTGAAATGAAAGGCACAAGTTTATATATATTGTTTTAAACAATTAAATAAACAAATCATTTCATTTAGAAAATAATATTTAGTTTGCTTTTAACTTAATTATGCACTAAATAGGCAGGCTCTGATACCACTGTTGGGAACTGACTGTCAAATTGAACATGCATAAGAGGCATGGTGGAAATTTAATATTTTGTCCCTGTCCCCAGGAACTCGTATTAGTTGCATATAAATTAAATAAAGCCTTAACTAAATAATTCTCTACCTAGGTTAGCATGCTAAAGGACTAGGCATACCATAATTCCAAATTATATCATAGCATATTTATTTTATACTAAGCATGTTATAACTCTAAGTTATAACCTAGGCATAAAATAAACTAAGCATGCAAAAATAACCTAAGCATAACTATTAAGTCTAAAAAAGCTTAAAGAAAAAGACTTAATAATTAAAAGAGAAAGAAAAAGAACTTACCAGTTGATACTTGTTTTTGCAGAACCTTCTTGCACAAGCCTCCAATCATAGTATAGCCTCTATTAGTATCCATACGATCCCCACCGACCAAAACCTCCCCAGGAGGAAGAACTAAGAAGCCTAGAGTAGTTGCTAGACCACTCTAGAAGCCTCACCTAAAAATTATAACTAGCGGTGCCCGAATAAATTCAGGCTCCACAAAAATAACTTGCTCAATTACCCGAGAGATTAATTATTTCGCTTAGGATTTATGTTTTGAGCTTGGTACAATTTGAAAGGAAAGGAGATAGCCTATATATAGGCTTGGGGGAGCAAAATTGCTCCCCCTTAGGCGATGTCGGATGGGAGTTTTTAATTACTCCCATTCTATATGCACACAACGTGTGCACACTGCGTGCACATGCAAGGCAAAGCCCTTATGGGCTTTGCCTTTCTTGTGGGCTGCGCATGTGGAGCCCTTTTTTATGGGCTACCGCGAGCAATGCCCTACATTGTTCGCACACCTTTCGGTGTACTCTTGCACACTCGAGCCTGTACAAAATACTTTTGTATTCTCGCTCCAATTAAACTCGCCAGTCCAAAATTCCCCTTTTTAGTCCTTCTCCAAATATTTATTTTCAAACCCTAATAAATTAGTCACCAATCAAAATAAATTTCTTGGTCCAATCAAAATTGATCTAATCAATTATAATTTATTTATTACTCTAATTAATTAGTTACCGGTCAAAATAAATTCATCGCTCTATCCAAAATTGATCTAATCAATTTTAACCAATCAAATAATAACCCAATTATTATTTATGTTATATTTTCGTAATAGAATAAATCTATTAGTTCTTTACTTAGTACGATGAAGGTCCAATGTGTGTGACCTTATAGGATCCCAAAGTATTGAGCTGTTAAGGCTTAACCAACCCTTGTTCTAATGGAACCATGGGCACGATGCTCTAGACCGTAAATAGAACTCGATTATCTTAAACGATTGTACTACACCTCTAGCAAGGGTCTACCATCCCCCATTACTCGGAACGTCATTTATGCTTATGACTTAATCCCGGTTAATGAAATAGTTATCCAGTGCGATAAATTCCTTCCATTCTTTAATATTATTACCATCTGGTTTATTGGGTTTGGTTAAAGTGTTAAACCACTAATAGCGAGGTTGCTCCAAGCTATCCCAGTTATTTACTTGTTAACGATATATATTGCCTTTTTACCATAGTGTGTTTGACTAGAAACCATTTCTATCAAACACTTTCTCTAATCAGAGGTTTATGGTCATCACGACTTCAACAAGTGGCCAGATACAATTCCTTAATATATCCAGAGCGATGGATTCTTTCCCACTACTCAGCCTACCAACATGCTGTTATCACTCTACCCGTAATCTCCTGGAGCACCCTAAATTAATGAGTTCGTAGTAATGACCCAAAGTATAGCTATAGTACCACACAAGGCAACTAGCATCTCAAGTATGAGGACATTCACAAAGCTTATTGCATGAAGATAAACACTAACACATTGATATTTATACAAAGTGTTTATCTTACTGCGGTCTCCAATATACCTCCCAGCTATATCCACGTGTCAAGATTAAGGCACCACCTTCAGTCTTTAGGAGATTAACTGCTTGGACCCTTTCTAGGAAGTTGACCACATACTAGTCTTTTCTTTTCATCAATATCCTTTCCTAATGAAACTGTGACTAAGGATACTTTAGAAATAATCATAATTGCACATGAAGTAGGTTCCACCAAATATAGTCCAACTATAATTTCTCCCACTTCATGCTATGATATTTCAAGGACTTTTGTATACATACATCAATGAATATATTTTAACCAGCTATAATATATATGTATAGAAACACATTGATATAAACAAAAGAACAAATGCCTTTATTGCTTAAATAAATTATTCGTACTATTACATAATTAAGATATATCGCCCTAATTGCCTTAAGGGCATACATCATATCCAACACATCCCCCATTACTCGGAACATCATTTGTGCTTATGACTTAATCTCGGTTGATGCAATAGTTATCCAATGCGATGAACTCATTCCATTCTTTAATATTAGTACCATCTAGTTTGTTGGGCTCAGTTAAATTATTAACCCACTAATAGCAAGGTTGCTCCAAGCTATCCTAGTTACTTACTCGTTAATGATGTATATTGCTTTTTACCATAATAGGTTTGACTAGAAACTATTTCTATCAATCACATACTCTGATCAGAGGTTTATAGCAATCATCACTTCAACAAATGGCCAGGTACAACTCCTTAACATATCTAGAGCGATGGATTCTTTTCGTCTACATAGCTTACGATGTATTGTCATTGCTATACCCGTAATGACCCATGACACCTTAAATTAATGAAATGCATATGAATGGCCCAAAGTATAGCAATAGTATCACACAAGGTAACTTGCATCTCATGTATGAGGATATTCGAAAAGCTACTGCATAAAGATAAACACTAACACCTTGATATATATACCAAATGTTTATCTCATTGCAATCTCCAATATATGCACCGTATATATCCATGTGTCAATCCTAAGGCACTACCTTCAGTCATAGGAGATTAATTGCTTCTACCCATTCCAAGAAAGTTGACCACATGCTTGTCTTATTACTTCATCAATATCCTTTCTTGATGAAACTATGACTAGGGATAGTTTGGACATAATCAAAATTGCACATGAAGCAGATCTCTCTAAGCATAGTCCAACTATGATCTCTCACTTCATGCTATCATATATGTCAAGGACTTTTGTATATAGATATCAATGAATATATTTTAACCAGTCATAATATATATGAACACATTGATATAAATAAAAGAATAAATGCCTTTATTAATGAAACAAATTATTTATACCAATACATAATTAAGACATGTCGCCTAATTGCCTTAAAGGTATACATCATATCTAACAAACTCCTACTTGTACTAAGGCCAATTATCCATATGTCTTAATCCATATACTTTCATATGCTAGTCATGTTTGAATTAAGTCAATGGTTTTATCAGACCATTTGTGAGGTTCTGATTAGTGGGGACATATTCTAATCTTATCATCTTAGTATCAACATTCTCCCGATTATATGATACTTTCTAAGTACATGTTTGTTTTTCTGGTGAGACCGTGGTTCCTTTTCCTGAGCTATAACACCATTGTTATCATAATACAAAGTAATTGGATTACCAATCTCTGGCACCACATCGAGATCACCAATAAATCCCTTTAAAATGACAACTTCTTTTGCTGCTTCACAGGCAGAAATGTACTCAGACTCCGGGGTTAAATCAACAGTAGTTTCTTAATTATAATTCTTCCAACATACTGCCCCTCCACTTAATACATACAAAAAACCTAACTAAGGCTTAAAGTCATCCTTTTTATATGGAAAACTCACATCAGTTTAACCTCTAATTGTTAGGTCATAAACTCGATATATCAAGAACTCGTCTTTAGTCCTTCTCAAGTACTTAAGAATTGCCCTAATGGCTATCTAATGCTTTTCACCTGGATCTGACTAATATCTACTAGTAAAGCTCAAAGCATTAGAGACATTCAGCCTAGTACATATCATAGCATGCATGATGGATCCTATTACGGATGCCTAGGGTATATCCTTCATACGCATTCTCTCCTGAGTTATCTTTGGACACTCAGGCTTAGATAGGTTAATCCTATTGGTCCCTATGAGGCTCTAAATTAAGGTCTGAGGGGGGGTGAATGACCCTTTTTTATGAAGTTAACAGACTTTAAAAGTCTTAGTGTAGCGTGCTTGATTATGTTCCAAATAGGATGGATTCAGATGATGTAAGTATGAATTATAATGCAAATAAGTAAATAGTAAGAAAATTAAACACAGAGTTTTATCCTAGTTTGGCCCTGCCTACTCCAATCCATGGAGTTTTATTCCTGTGAGCTTTTCCACTAGTGGATTCCTTTCCAACTGGCGGGAATCAATCCTTACAATTTGTTTCCAAATGGTGACCCCTTCCAAATGTAGGATATGCTACTAGTTGAGTCCTCTTATCTTTAGTAGGATATACCACTTCGATTTCTACCCCAAATCTAAGTAAGTCCTACAGGGAGATCCTACTTAAAGCACTAACTTCAAGGTATATCCCAATCTCACTACTTACCCAAGTAGGAGATCTTTTACACTTTGGTTTTCATAAAGGTTTTAGTTTTGGAGTTCCTTAAGTTTATAACTCACTTAGGAATCCTTAGAAACAGATTTGGAATTGTTTGATTCTTGGAGGGATTAAGTAACTGATTGTTATAGTGAATTCTCTTGTGTATGCTTTCTTGAAAGCAACCAACACCTTCTCAACTTGTGAAGCTTCCCTTTTATAGGCTTATACTATAAATGTAGCCATTGTGGGTTATTGAAATTGAATTTAATCTTCACCCTTGGTCAGGCTATTGATCAATCCGTTAGACTTAGATTTTGACCCAATTGAATCCTTAGGATTGGGGCTGAAAAGTTTTCAATGATCGTTTTCCTTGTATTTTAGTGATTCACCAACCTTTACGCCAGTAGTCCGGAGTGTGTGCGCCATGCGCCTCTCTTACTGGTCTAGGTACAAAAGGTTGTTACCTTTTCTTTTTCCTATGTTAGTCCTTTGCCCTTTTTCTGAAAAATGCTAGCTGTCATTTTTGTCTTGCTTATAGGGAAAGGATCTTTTACTTAGAGACCAAAAGAATGGAGGGAATGTAATATTTTGAATTATTCCTTTTGTCTTTAGCTATTTAAGTCTTCCGGATGTCTTCAGACTTAATACCTCTAGATCTGTCTTCTTCCGGATATTTAAACAATTAGCTCTTCTAGATGCTAATTTTGAGTGGTTCAAAGTTTGTTTCCTTTCAAAAATTTAACATGATGCTTCTATTGTGTGAGTAGGTACTTATGATCTTTAATAGATGTCCTGATAACTTGATTTGGATTGGATGCTTTCATTTGAATTTAGGAGATTACATGTTTAAGTTCTTAAAAGTTTTTTATTTTCTTCAAACTTGATCCGGATTGGTTTCTTGACTGTTTTTTTGGATCATTGTTTCCCAATAATCTCCTCCATTTGATGGAAACAAAAACTAAGAACATGGAAAAGGGGTTATATGAGCTAATTATGATTCTTGATACTTAGTCATTTACATAATTTTACTCCCCCATAAACTAAGCATCCTAGGTCCTCCAATATTTTTGAATTCAAGCTTCTAAGTTTTTGAAGTACAATTACAGATTGTACCTACAAGTAGTTTTGAGTATAAGATTTTCACTATATAGACTTCTGTTGTTAACAATAGTTAACCTCATGAAGTTTCAAATTTACAATTCCAGAAATATACAAGTGAAAAATAGAACTAGTTATTACATATTTTTACATTATGAAAAAATAGCTATTCTAAGGATTATTTCTTCGTTTGCTACAAGTTTTGGATGACTACCACTCTTTCCCTTTTCCTTTGCCTCCTTTGGTCTTCTTCCCCTTTTGGTTTGCATCAAATTGAGGGTCTATTACCATATTTGTGTGCTTGTCCTAGCTTTTTTGCCATGCCTCTGAGTAAACAGAATAGACCATATTGCCTTGTAGGCGCTTTTCAAATATGGTATTAACTATTGCTGGAAGGAGGTTAAGTGGCCTTGTGGAATTCTACAGTTCCTTGTAAGATACGATCATTGAAGGGATCATTTTCAAGGCATAAGCTTGGTACTCCTTATAAAAAATATAGGAACATGCACTTAAGAATAGTTTTACCATACTTATACCCGAAGAATCCAGTATCTCCTATATGATTGACTAAATTGTGTACCACTAGAATGAGAAGACTATCAGAAGTAAAGGATGAGGATCCTGAGGAGGAGATAGATAAATTAGCTAGACCTGACTTTAGCTCATCAATATCCTGGCAGAAATCCCTTTGGACATTGTGGATACTTGAGCTGAGCATTGTGAGATCCTTGTGGAAAGCCTCTTAAAGAATTTTGATTAAATCATTAGTTCTGGATGCATGGCTACTACTATCATAACTTATCTCATCCACTTGCTTCTTTAGCAGTTTAGGGAGGGCTCATTAAGAAAGTTGGTGAGTATTTCTAGGGCAGCTTGATGCTCCTCATTGAGTAGAGTAAGTCTAGAGGTAATTTCTTTTCCTCCTTCTGTAATAGCCTCGGGAAGATATTTTTCAAGGTTTTCATGTTTCGGTCTATATACACTTTGAGCTCAGTGGTAATTTCAGTAGAGGAGGAGATTATTTTATCTATTATGGTGGCATAGCTATTGGTTGCTTCAGTATGAGCCTAATCTGCAGAGCGATTTGATTCTGCTATATTTGCATTGATCTGTTCCAACACATGAGTAATTTCTGATAGTGAAGCTGCTACAACTTGTTTCACTAAGGGATAGCCTTGCACTCTCCTCTTAATACTTTGTATAATCCCTTTGATTTCTCCCAACTTAGATTTTAAATCTGGAGCCAATGATTTATTATAAATGATGCTCTCTATAAATTTAAGCTAAGAACAGATGGCTTGAAGAGTTCTCTTAACATAGCTCTCCTCATGCCTCTCAACTGCCACTTCCTAGATCATTTTGAGTGTAGTGGTCAGTTTATCAGCACTTGTTGGATTTTTTTTGGGAGTGAGCTACTTAGATGGTTCTTTAGATGAGGAAGTTTACTCAAAGCTAATTTCAAAACTCTCTGATCCTGATGATTCCTTAGCCTTTTCCAGACTACTCTCATCTTCAGTAGATTCATCCTCCTCTTTCTCTTCTTCCTCCAATTTTCACTCCAGATTGGCCTCACCCTTAGAGTCCCCTTTAGAAGTGTGCTCTTCGGGACCCAGACCAGTTCCCTCCTCAAAAACAATGTGTTCTAGGTTAGATTGGTTGTCCTCAAATGCAGTTTGGGTGTCTACATCCAAGTTGTCAATTATCTCAAAGGTCACTAGCCAGAGTTTCATCTGCAGCAGAAACATTTAGGAGAATGATTACCTAAGTGTCTTGTAGAGGTTCTATTTAATTTGCTTCATTATGCCTTATAATACAACTATCCAGAAGACTGGAGGTGTCCTTAGTCTCCCCTCCTAATGCCTGAATAGGACTTGTAACCATAATCATTTCTTTTCTCGGAATACTGGCATTATCCTCACCATTCCCTCCAATTGCCTTTTCAAGAATTTCTAGCTCCACCACTTCCGGCTGTACATTTAGCAAGTTATTAGGAAGAGGCCCTAATCTAGTTTGGAAGCTGAATAGGTCCTCATCCTGATACTTGGATTCTTTAAGAAGCTCTAGATCCTTTGGTGCTAGAAGGATTGGTGGACTATTTGAATTTACTGCTCTAGATGAGCCTCCGAGTCCCTCCTTAGCTAATAGATTTATCTTCTAGTTGTCCCAGACAGCTGACAGTATTTCAGGAAATTGAGGGTCTTCCGGGAATATATTATCTTAGAGCTCTGGCCTCTCGGTGAACACTACAAGCTCCTTTTCCTTTCCTAAGTCAATTGGAGTAGCAGCTTTAGGAGTTGTGCCCGGATTATAATTCCGGCAGTGGCTTTCTTGATAGGGAGATTTGTTCTTTCTTTTACTTTTGCTACCTTTAAAGCTTCTCTGAATGACAATCCTCTCTTCCAGAGTCACCTATTGGGTCCCGGCTCCCTATCTCTGATCTCTTCCATATCAGACACATTCTCCTCTGTTAGCATATCTTTTATGTTTCTTTCCTGCCCCTTTTTGTAGCCTTCTCTAATTGCAACAGCAGGCACTGCAATATTTTCTCTCACTTCTAGTTCACAAACTCATTTTTTCAGCTTACCAATAGCTTTAATTAGTCTTCCTCTTAGCATTTTGGCTGGAGATTTAGCCATCAACTGGGTTAAGGATAGAGTGTCCTCATCTGCTACTTTGACATTGAGTTTCCTTTGAGCTTTTAACTTATCTATTATGGACTTCTTAGCTTCTGGTTCATTTTCCACTATGGCTCTTCTAGCCTTGCTCTTTTGCTTCTTCTCGTCCCTCTATCTGATAGCTTTTTCCTCATCCCATGTTTCTACAAAAGATAAATTCTTGAAGTTTATTTTTCTAGAACGGCCTTTCCAACCATAGATTCTTCCTTGGAGACATCAATTCCATTTTCCATCAAGATTTTAGTGATAAGGCCTCCATGACTATATTTATGCTGACTAATGAAGTGGATCAGAAGTACTGGCATGTTTACTTTTATGCTATATGTCTAGTGCTAGATAACACAATGTTGAAATGAGGATACTGTAGTGAGGGATCCCTTCCAGATGAGCACGAACTTTGCCAACACAAATTGCAGGAATCTGGGAACGTTTGGGCAATAAGTTAAATTTGTCTCAAAAGTATCTCTGAGGTAGCCACTCTAATGGTTCATATTTCACCTTCTATTCATCTGCATTTGATCTCAATATTACTCCATCATTCTTCATTTTGAGATGAGTAACAAAGAATTCCGGAGTTAAAGTTATCACCTTTCCATCCACAGTGGTCCGGAGGGCGTCATAGTATTTGTGAGCCTTAAGATTATCATAGAATTGCATTGTAAGCACCGAATAGGTGAGGTTATGCATGGTGAGGAAGGTTTCCAATCCTTGGTTGCTGAGAATCTGGTTAAATGGGTCAATTGAGAACAAGTAGTTATCTCCTAGGTAGTTTGAAGGGACAATAGTGTCTGAGGCAGTTTTCTTAATCGGAATGAAATCAAAATCATTAAGGTCATCTACTTTGAAGATGTTCCTTGAGGGAAGGATGATTGTTGTTTGAGATTTTGTGGGTGCAATTTGAGAGATTGAAAGACGTTTACACATTTAGGGTTCTAAGTTTTGAATTTTGTAGAGTAACAGTACGAAATTACTTGAGGGAAGAAGAAGAGGGATTTTTGGGAGTTTTTATAGAATTCCTAAAGTGTGGGTATTATGGTAATCCAGACACCATTAATTTTGATTGGATTGATGATGTGTCAGGTGAAACTCTAGGAGACAGGTAAATGGCGTTGGACCGGAGAATTAGAATAGTTCATTTTCCAAAATAACTGCTACTTTTTGTCGCGCGTGTAATGCCCAATAAACGTTTGAAATTCAAAACGTGTATAGTTAATTTTCAGCGCTTTTACTACCATTAGTTTTTTCTGTTCGCTAAGCTAGAATTATCGTCTTCCGGATCCATAGTCAAAATTACTTCTCCTTTTCTTCTTGACTCTTTGACTTTAAAAAGTCAAAACTAATCCCAGATTTGCTTCCATATTTTTCTTCAAATTAGATTGGACATTCTAGTTGATTCACTTAGCTTGTTGAATTGATCTTTACTTAATGGCTTAGTATATATATTTGGTCTTTGCTCATTTGTTGGAATGTATACCAGTGCAATATCTTTCTACATTACATAATCCTGGATGAAATTATGCCTGCTGTTTACATGCTTCATCCTACTATGTAGCACTGGATTTTTTGATACATCAATGGTACTTTTGTCGTCATACAATACTTCAACACATCCGGGTTGAACTACATAATCTTCCAATTGTTGCTTGATCTATAGGAGTTGAGCTAAACAACTTCTTGCTATCATATATTCAGCTTCCATGGTTTATAAAGCAATTGAAGTTTGCTTCTTGCTATACCATGATACCAGGCAATCTCTAAGAAAGGGACTACCTCCAAATGTACTCTTTCTCTCAAGAATGTCTTTGCCATAATCTGCATTAGTAAAGCCTTGGAGTGTGAAATTCCTATTACTAGGATACTATAATCTAACTTTAGTGGGTTCTACGAGATATATAAGGATTCTCTTTACTACCTTGAGGTGTGAATCCTTAGGATTGGATTGGTATCTTGCACAGTAGCAGACTACATAATGTATGTCAGGTCTACTAGTGGTCAAGTACAACAGTGATCCAATCATTCCGCTGGAGAACTTTTGATCAACTTCTTCTCCTTTATAATCCTTTGATAGGACTGAATCTGAACCCATGGGAGTGGACATTGGCTTACTTTTGTCCATTTCATACTTGTTCAAAATTTCCTTGGTATACTTGGATTGATTAATGAAAATCCAATCCGGATTGATTTGTAGACTAAGGAAGAAATTAAGTTCTCCCATCATAGACATCTCAAACTCTTTTCGCATTTGAGTGCTAAATTCATCACACATCTTTTCATCTATTGCTCTAAAGATGATGTCATCAATATAAATTTAGACTAGAATCACATCATCCTTCTTCTTCTTGATGAAAAGTGTTGTATCTACCTTGCCCTAGATGTATCCCTGATTTGAGAAATATATTGAGTCTCTCATACCAAGCTCTTGGACCTTGCTTCAATCCATAGAGGGCTTTCTTCAGCTTGTACACATGATTTGGATGCTTTCAGTCTTCAAACCTAGGTGGCTGTTTGACATAGACTTCTTCTTGAATGACTCACTTTAGGAATACACTTTTGACATCCATTTGGAATAGTGTGAATCCTATAAATGATGCAAAAGCACATAGAATCCGGATTGCCTCCAATCTTGCTACAAGGGCAAAAGTTTCTTCAAAGTCAATTCCTTCCTGCTGATTGTAGCCTTGGGCATCCAATCTCGCTTTATTTCTCACCACTCCTCCAAATTCATCTAGCTTGTTCTGGAATTCCTACTTGGTGCCAGTGATTGACCTCCCCTTTTAGTTGTGTCGCTAGATCCCATACTTCATTGCTGGTGAATTGATCTAGTTCTTCTTTTATGGCCATCATCCAACTTTCATCTCCTTCTATATCTTGGAATTTCTTTGGTTCAATAAGAGAGATAAAATCAGCATGGCTCATCATCTGATTGAGTTGTCCTCTGGTTCTTACTGGATTTTGGACATTATCCAAAATTGCTTCCACAAGATGATTCCTGTGAGTTTGGATTTCCCTTTGAAGATCTGCATGCTGGCCTGGAGCTTATTCCTCAACTGCTATAGCCTCTTCTTGATTATCCGTAAAATTTATCTCATGGTGATTCTGTTGACTTTGTAGAACTTTTGAGGTGAAATTAATTCCTTCATCTTCTTCCTTATATTTATTGATCTGGAAGGAATTTGGAATCTGCACTTGTACCTTTTCTCCAGTATTGTCACCTTTCGGAATTAAATCCTCTAGATTTGAGCTTCTTTTTCCGGCATGGTTAGTCTCATCAAAATCTACATGTGTTGACTCTACCATAGTATGGGTTCATTTGTTATAGACTCTGTAAGCGCTGCTCTGTGTTGAGTGGCCAAGGAAAATTGCTTCATCAGACTTATGATCAAATTTTCCTAATTGCTCTCTATCATTCAGGATGTAGCATTTACATCCAAAGGCTTTAAAATACCCAATTTTTGGTTTCCTTCCCTTCTAGATTTCATATGGGTCTTTTCTAAGGTTTTTCTAATGACTCTATTTATGATGTTGCGTGATGTGTTTACGGCCTTACCCCTATGGCCTTACCCTAAAAATATTTAGGCAGATTGTTTTCGCTTAGCATTGTCGGGGCCATTTCAACCAAGGTTCTATTTTTTCTTTCAAAAACCCCATTTTATTGAGGGTATGAGGAGCAAAAAAGTTATGCTCAATGCCCTTGGAGTCATAAAATTCTGCAAAGTGCTTATTTTGGAACTCACCACCATTATCACTCCGGATGCATGCAATGCCTATTCTACTTCTATCCAGATGAATACTTTTTAGAATTGGGCAAAGGCTTCATCTTTGCTGGCTAGCAAAGCAACCCAAGTATAGCATAAATAGTCATCCACAATGACCATTGTATATTCTCTTCTACCTAAACTCAACGGTTTGGTTGGACCAAAGAGATCAATATGCAAGAATTCAAGAACTCTCTTGGAAGGTATGTATGAGATAGGAGCAAAGCTTTTCTTATGCTATTTCCTTGATTGACATGCAGTGCAAATGTGATCCTTATCAAAAACTACGTTAGGCAAACCTACAACCAATTCCTTTCTTCCTAATTTGGACAGGAGGTTCATGCTTACATGTCCCAACCTTCGGTGCCATAGCCATGATTCTTCTTCTTTAGACACCATGCATATATTCTTTTTCTTATTTTTTGATGTTAACACAATAAAATTATTAACTCTAAGTGCATAAAGAATGAGTTGATTTTACTTACTATAATAGATTAAGCATCCTCCGGAGTCAAAGGTGACTTTTCTTCTTTGTCATAGAGATGTGCTATCCTAAGCAAGTAGAACTTTAATCCATCAACTAGAGCGGCATCTTCTATCTTTATCAGATCCAATGGTTCCATGTCTAATGATCTGTCCTTTTTTATTGTCTCCAAAGCTTACTGTACCACCTTTCTTCTGAATTAAAGTGATGAAGGCTTTCTCATCACCAGTCATATGCCTTGAGCATCCACTATCAATGTTATGTATATTGATATATAGTGAATCTAAGACATACCTTAATACTGGATGTTTCTGATTCTAATTCTTCGATTTTTACAATATCTTGGTTATATGGATTTCTTTTGAATTGTTCTGTTTCCATATCAGTCAGTGCCATGAATGTACAGTTGGTATTTTCTTCTTCTTATATTGAAGATGACCCATTGCTTTCTTCACTATTGCTCCAAGTGGCCACCATTTCCTTCTTCTTGTGTTTTGTATCCTTTTTCAGATTAGGGCATTTAGTTTTGAAGTGGCCTTTCTCTCCACATTTGAAATAGGCAGCTTTTTTCTTTGGATCCTTCTTTTCTTCTAGAGCTTTTCTTGGCCTATCTCTTTTAGAGGTGCCTTCCTTTGACATCTTGGAGTCAAATCTTCTAGATCTCCTCCTATCATTCTTCTTTAGGAATCTATTCAAATATCTGGCCAGTATAGCCATATCTTCTTTGCTACAGCTAGATTCCTTTGGTAGCTTGTCTGATCTGGAGGAGGCTAATTTGGCTAAATTTGCCTTGAGTACAATGGCCTTCTTTCTTTCTTTAGGCTTTTTTCTTATTAGCTATATCTTTCCAATGCTAATTCCTAATTTAAAAGATTACCAATGAGTTCATCATAACTATAGAAGTTTAAGTCATGAGCTTCCTCGATGCCAGTCTTCTTGTTGTCCCATTCCTTGGTCAGACTTTGAAGTATTTTCTTAACCATATCTACTTCTAGAATCTCCTTCCCCAACCTTTTCATTTCATTTACTAGATTGGTGTATCTAGTATTCATGATGCTGATTGATTCCTTGGGTTCCATTTTGAAGGATTCTAGCTTTTGTTGTAGCAGGTCAGTTTTGGCTTCTTTGACCTTGTTTGTTCCTACATAGGTCACTTCCAGCTTCTACCAAATTTCTTGTGTAGTCTTATGTTTAGATATCCTATAAAATTCTGCTGTACTAAGAGCACAATGATGAATATTAATAGCATTTGCATTTTCACACAATTTTTTATAATCATTATCATCCCATGCACTTGAGGGTTTTTGGGTAGTCATACCCTCTACTTCATGAACAGGTTCATATGGGCCATCTTCAATAGCCAACCACGTCATCATGCTTTGTGCTTGTATGAAGTTCTTCATCCAGTTTTTCCAAAATGTGTAGTGTTCACTAGTGAAGCGTGGAGGACGGGTAACAGACATACCCTCGGGAAGGAGTTGTGAGTTTTGGAAACTCATTTTGATTCTTGAATCAAAATCTGGACCTATGGCTCGAGATTGTTAGATCTCTTAGTTTTGAGCACTTCCTTTGATACCACTTGTTGGTCCCTATAAGGGTCTAAATTAAGGTTAGAGGGAGTGAATGACCCTTTTTTGCGGTGCTAACAGTCTTTAAGAAGTCTTAGTGTAGCATGCTTGATTATGTTCCGGATGATGCAAGTATGAATTATAATGTAAACAAGTAAAGAGTAAGAAAATCAAACACTGAGTTTTATCTTAGTTGGGCCCTGCCTACTCCAGTCCATAGAGTTTCCTTCCGGCAAGCTTTTCCATGAGTGGATTCCTTTCCAACTGGTGGGAATCAATCCTTACAATTTGTCTTTGGATGGTGACCCTTTCTAGATGTAGGATATACCACTAGAATTACCAAAACCTAGCTGAGTTTTCTTATCTTTAGCAGGATACACCACTTAGATTTCTACCCCAAATTTAAGCTGAATCCTAGAGGGAGATCCTACTCAAAGCACCAACTTTAAGCTATATCCATATCTCACCACTCACCTAAGTAGGAGATCTTTTACACTTTGGTTTTCTCAAAGGTTTTGGTTTTGGAGTTCCTTAAGTTTATAACTCACTTAGGAATCCTTACAAACAGATTTGGAATTAATTGATTCTTGGAGGGATTAAGTAACTGATCGCTATAGCGAATTCTCTTGTGTATGCTTTCTTGAAAACAACCAACACCTTCTCAACTTATAAAGCTTCCCTTTTATAGGCTTCTATCATAAATGCAACCATTATGGGTTATTGAAACTAAATTTAATCTTCATCATTGATTAGGTAAAAGGTAGTGCTTCTGGAGCAGTTGATCAATCCGTTAGACTCAGATTTTAACCCATTTGAATCCTTGGGATCGGGACTAAAAAGTTGTCAGTGATCATTTTCCTTGTATTTCAGTGATTCACCAACTTTTATTCTAGTAGTCCAAAGTGTGTATGCTAGGTGCCTTTCTTATTGATCTAGGTACAAAAGGTTGTTCCCTATTCTTTTTCATGTGTCAGTCCTTGGTCTTTTTTCTAAAAAATGCTAGCTACCATTTTTTCTTGCTTGTGGGGAAAGGATCTTTAACTTGGAGACCAAAAGAATGGAGGGAATGTAATATTTTGAATTATTCCCTTTGTGTTTAGATATTCAAGTCTTTCGGATTTCTTCATACTTAATATCTCTAGATCTATCTTCTTCCAGATATTAAAACAATCAGCTCTTCTGGATGCTAATTTTGAGCAGTTAAAAGTTTTTTTCCTTTCCAAACTTTAACGTGATGCTTCCATTGTGTGCTTAGGTACTTATGACATTCAATGGATGTCTTGATAACTTGAGTTGTACTAGATGCTTTCATTTGGATTTAGGAGAATACATGTTTAAGTTCTTACAAGTTTTTGTTTTCTTCAAACTTGATCCCGATTGGTTTCTTGACTGTTTTTCTGGATCATTATTTCCCAACAAATCCCCTTTTTCATCGGTCGATAACCTTTCTTCGAATGCTCAAGGTTGAATCTTTTCAATACCTTGTCTATAGATGTACTTTGAGAAAGACCTAACTGCCTCTTAGATATATCCCTATAGATCTTTATACCTAGTATAAATGCTGCTTCACCAAGGCCTTTCATGGAGAACTTTCTTGACAAATTTAATATTTTGAAGAAAAGAAATGTCATTACCTATTAGTAGAATGTCATTGACATATAATACTAAGAAACTGCACTCCCACTAAACTTCTTGTAAACACAAGGCTCAATAATGTTTGGACAGAAATCCAGCTCACGCATTGTCTAGTCAAACCTTATATTCCAACTCCTGGATGCTTGCTTAAGTCCATAACTTTGCAGTTTGCACACCTTTGAGCCATTTTGAGATGTAAAACCCTCAGGCTATGTCATATACACATCCTGGTCTGAATTCCCAATTAGGAATGTTGCTTTAACATCCATCTACCAGATCTCATAATCGTAATGAGTAGCAATGGTGAGGAGTATCCTTATAGATTTAAGCATTGCCACCGATAAGAAAGTTTCATCATAGTCAATACCTTCGCGTTGACTATAACCTTTCACAACTAACCTTTCCTTATAGGTAATTACATTACCCTCCATGTCAATCTTCTTCTTGAGGACCCTTTTGCACCCGATCAGTCTAACCTCATGTGGGGCATCAACCAAATTCCAAACTTGGTTCTTATACATGGAATCCATTTCCGATTTCATGGCTTTTAGCCAATTATCATAATCTGAGCTTTTCATTGCTTCATCATAGGTTCTTGGTTCATCATCCTCCACGAGATATAGTTCCTTACCATCATTGATGTTAAAACCATATCTATCGGGACCTTTATGAACACGACCTAATCTTTGCAATGTTTATGTTTCGACAAGTACTTCTTAGATCACACTTCCTTGTGTATCCAGAATAGGGTCAATCAGCTGATTGTCTGTTTCTTCCCCTTGAACTTCTAGTTCAAAATTGCTCCTACTCACTTTTGGAAGTAAGTGTTCTTATTCAAGAAAATGAGTAGTCCTAGATATAAATCCCTTTTGCATCTCGACCCAATAGTTTCCTTTGGATATCAAATGAATAGACACTTGTCAGATTTAACACTTAGCTCATCTGATGCTGTCCTTTTTACCATAGCAGGACAACCCCATACTCTAAAGTGACTCAGAGATGGCCTTTTATTACACCATTTTTCGTAAGGTGTAAAATCAACTTATTTAGAGGGTGCTCTATTTAATACATAAAGTGTGCTCTTTATTACATATCCCTAAAAGGATTTACTGAGATTTCCTTGGCTCATCATGGACTGAACCATATCTAATAAAGTCTGATTCCTCCTTTCAAACACTCCATTGTGTTGGGGCGTATATGGAGGGGTCCATTGGGGAACTATCTTGTTTTCCTTTAGATAATCCTAAAACTCCTAACTTAAGTATTCTCTACCTCAATCAGATCGAGTGCTTTGATACTTTTCTCAAGTTATTTTTGTACTTCATTTTTGAATAGTTTGAACTTTTCAAAACTTTCAGACTTGTGCTTCATTAACTACAAATAATTGTATTGTGAATAATCATCAATAAAGGTTATGAAGTAGGAGTATCCTCCTAGTGCCTTAACACTCATTGGATCACATACATCAGTACGTATTAGTTCCAACATACTTGTGGCTCTTTTACCCTTTTCCTTAAAGGGTAACTTTATCATTTTTCCTTTTAAACAAGGCTCACAATCACCATAAGACTCCAAGTCTATTGGGCCTAAGTCTCCACCCTTAAACAACTTGGTTAATCAATCTTTGTTTATATGGCCTAAACGACAATCCCATAAGTAGAAAGATTTCTCATTATCTAAATTTCTCTCTTAGTAATGTTTATATTTGCGAATATGTTTTATAATTAGTAAATATCATTTTTCATATTACAATAAAATATCATTCATAGCTTTGATAATGCCTTTTATCAAATTGGAATAAAAGGACCCATTTCTAGGGCTCACTCATATCTTTAAAGTACCCTACTCCCCTCTCTTGACACTCTTGCTTCCAAACTTCAGGTAATTCTGCTCAATTCTTCATTTTCCATTTTTGAGTTCCTTAGAAATTTCTCGATTTTTGGCATGATTTAGGGTGGTTTAGACCTTGGAATACAGCCTCATACACGTAACTTTAGCCTAGGATGCTTTTAGGATAGTTTTGGATGAGTTTCTATTAAATTTGGATGATCTTAGGATTTTTGGAGGTTTTTGCAAAGCTACTTACAGGAACCCGTACAAGTGAGGGGGGACCCGTATGGGTTCCATTATTGGTATGGGAGCCTTGAGAAGACCCATATGGGTGGGGCAGACTCGTATGGGTCCTGTCCCTAGGGATAGAATGATGAGTTTTCTGATTTTTGCAATTCTTTTCTTATTTCTGATTTGTCTGCTGTAATTTTATCTTTGTAGTATCAATATAAGACTATGGGAGCCCTGAGCTTCTAGAGGAAGTGGTACAAGGAGATCCATACAATGGGGGATATCGAGCTACTTACCCACACAAATTTCTTTGTCTTTAGTGATATCACTAGGGCCATCCCTCAGGCTCCGAAGATGTTAGGCCCATGTGACATTTTAACCTTAGTAGCGAGGTGGTTGAAGTTGACCCATACTTTCCATTTATCGATTGGGGAGGTCACCATCACTCCCTCAGATGTGTGTGCCTTGCCGAGATTAGACTAGAGTGGGGATATCATTCATTTCAACATCTATGCCGATAGGTGGCATTCCCAGCTTGAGGTGAAGGCCTATATTTCGAGATTAATTGGGCTCTGTCTGGGGAGACAAACAAGCTTAAGTATAGGGACTTACATACCTATTGGATTGGGCAGCTGAGTCTTATTGCTACAATAGGAGGGATCAGTAAGCCCGGTCTTTCTTGATAAGATTCCTTACTACCATCTTTTTCCCGTTCTATTCAAGCAACCTCAATCATGATTTGCTCTCTACTATGGAGGATCTTGTCGTTGTACCAGGCAAGAATTGGTGCCAGGCCATCTTGGCACAGCTGTATTATGGACTAGACATTGGGGTTTGGGGCCAGCAGTCTAAGCTCAAGATCTGCCATCTTATTTTGCTAGTAATTGTCGAACTAATCTTTTGTTCTTTAACCTTTTATTTGAATTACGATGAAACTAATTTTACTTTGTCTTGCAAATTTGGGCCTTTGAGAACCGGTTTATCCCTAGGTCAGGTTTGCCCATGTAGCCTGAGACACCACACATCATTTCTTGGTGGATGGGGCTTTGGTAGGGTCAGGCCTTGACTACAGTGCATTATGGGGAGTTCCTGCACCAGCTGTGCTCTGATCGGGTAAACTTCTTTCGTGCTAAACCTGTATCTTACATGTCAACAAACCATTAGTAGAAACTATATTTACGAGGTTTTGATACTTACAATGCATTTATTTTATGAAGGTTATCCGAGACCCGTGGAAGAGGTTGGATATACATGGAGCTATTAAGCGAATGCGGGTTGCCGTGGATGATGGATGCTTCGTCCTTGAGTCACTACTCTCCTTCGAGTGGTATTTCGGTGTGAGGGTCTAAGGGTGGAGGACCAATGTTGTGGTAGAGAGATTGATCGCTCCCCTAATCCCAGTAGCTATCTTCCAGCCGCATCTGATGCTGGGGATTGACTAGGGGTTATACCTGTTAGGCGAGGGAGCTCAAGTGCTATCTGTAGAGGGTTCCTACACTGAGTTCATTGATTCTTTGCTCATTCCTCCTTACTAGAGGCTTCACCACAAGGATGACCCACTGGAGTTCCACTGGAGTAATAGTAAGGATGATAATGATAATGATGATGATGACGATAAGGATGAACCGAGAGGTACTGTAGGGGTCCATCCATAGTTTGAAGGACTGAGAGTTCGGCTAGATCTGTTACCCCTTCTTCCTAGGTGTCCCCCTAATTTATCCTTTATGAATACCTTGTTATTTCTTGAAATTGATTATGATTCTGAGTATGATCCATTATTATTACAGCCTCCCGTTTCTATATGGAAGAGGCCTACCGCTGCTGCTACAACTACTCCTGAGCCGTCGGCAAAGCGGTCCTACGCTTCAGGGACCATAAGAGAGGAAGTCCTCTAAGTAGAGCTAGATACCTTCTTTTGACTCCTCGATCATTCGGGGAAGTGAGCTGTTAAGGAGCTCTTGGAGCCGGTTCAGGCCATTGGTTTTACCCCATCCAGTTCCACTCACATAAGGAATCCCTTACTTTTAAATTTGTCCATTATAGTAACTGCTTAGAATGTCCTATCCTAATATGACTTTCTCTTTTAGGTGACCATTTTTTCGGCTGAGAGGATTGCTAGGGGCTACTTCTTCATGTGGGATCTACTATTGGCCCAGGACGCGCTAGCCTTGGTAAGTTTCTTTTACCTGCAAAATTTAATAAACTATGCATGATGCATGCCATGAAATTCATGTATGTGTACTGATCTTATGATTTTATTACAGACTCTGCTGGCTATGGAGCATAGCTAGTCCGCTCGAGACTTGGATGCTTTAGAGGAGAGATCTAGATTCTTAGAGGAGCAGCTATGGGCAACCACTACTGAGGCTGACCAGGCTAGGGCTGAGACTGCTCCAACGAGGGCCGAGATTGAGATGCTGCAAGGCTAGTTAGCGAGGATGACTTAGGATGGACATATGCCGGATCCATCTAATTTTGAGTCCGAGTATGATCTCTTTACGTATCGGGTGACACAATAGGGTAGGGATCGGCATGCTGAGGGAGCCGATGTTGCTAGGGCCATCGTAGGGACTTTAGAGACTAGGGCCCCATCCTAGCCAGCAGTTGGTACTGGTGAAGCTGAGGATCATATGATGATAGATCTAGATTATCTGTTAGCGGATACACAGGATCAAACCCTAGAGGATCGCCAGGGATAGGATCCCCCAACAACTTAGCTCATGACATGCTTTCATTACTTTCTGAACAATTGATACTTTTTGGGCCCTACATGGCTTGTTTTCAATGTAAACTTGTATTGGTACCTTTGGCATTTAACTTTTATGCATGCTGATTTTTCTCTTTCTAAACTGAGATCATTGAGTATTGTTGCTTTATGAACCCCTATTACTTCCATGCAATGATTTTGTAGTGAGGTGACCAAGTGATGTTTTAACTTTTTCATAGGCCATTTGATGTGAGATGACCTATCTAACATTTATTTTTCTTTCTTTTGTCCTAATTTTTACCGAACGTGTCCTTGACGGCTCAGTCCAGCGGACTTTTCTTTCTAGCTTTAACTTTTTCCTTGACCAACCTTTTGGATTTTCTATCTAGCAATCTTTTTCTGTACTTTTTGGCCTTAATTTTTGCCTAGACCGCCCTTTTCAGGTTTTCAATCTAGCAGGATTTTCTTTCATTTCCTTTGCCTTAATTTTTGCCAAGACCGCCCTTTTGGGTTTTCGATCTCACATTTTTTTCCATCTTAACTTTTTCCTGGACTGCCCTTTTGGGTTTTCAATCCAGCAGACTATCTTAACTTGTGCCTGAATTGTCCTTGGCGGCTCAATCTAATGGACCTTTCTTCCTTTTTATTTGCCTTGATTTTTGGCTGGACCACCCATTTGGGTTTTCGATCGAGCAAGGTTTCTTTCTTTTCCTTTTGGATATGTGCAGTGAAGGGAAGACAATGATGCATAATATGTAGAGAAAAATTGATGTTCAAACACCTCTGATTATTTCACCTAAAGGCATGCATGCATTCATAAGACCAAGATTCTTAGCAAAATCATAACATGTTCATCTATGAGATCAATTTGAGTACATAGGCAATGGTAACAATTTTCAATTGTTAACCCCTACTGCCTATATGTCTTATATAGATTTTTGAGAAAACAGCTGACATTTTTCTCTCGATGCCCTAACTTTTACCTAAGCCACCCTTTTCGGTTTTTCAACTTAGCGGGCTTTATTTGGGTTGGAGTGCCCTAATTTTTGCCTAACCGATTCGCAGAATACCAATCAGCGGACTGCACCCTAATTTTTGCCCAAGCAGTAGAGGACCACTCGTTGGATGATTCATTCTTTATTTCTTTTATTGTTTGTGTTGTTTTTTAGGATTTAATTCTTTTGACCTAGACATGATAATGCTTAAGCCTATCTTGATTTACTGGATTCACGAACTCATTTCCATCTATATCTATAAGCTTGATTCCTCCTTTTCCAAGGACTTTCTTAACTATGAACGGTCCTTCCCAATTTGGTCTGAACTTGCCCCTAGCATTGGTGCTGACCTGACATAGCTGCTTGAGAACTAGATCACCAACTTTGAGAAGTTGTTTTAGGTATTTGAATATACTATTGTAAGCTCAAGCCATACGCTACTGGTACATATGTAGGTGGTTAAGTGCTTTGAGTCACTTTTCCTCTATTACATTCAACTGCTCATACCTAACCCTTTCCCAATCTGACTCTTTTAACTTGGCCTCGAGTGTCACTCTTAGAGATCTTACTTCTATTTTGACCAGTAATACAGCTTCCATTCCATATACCAAGGAGAAAGGTGTCTAATTAGTAGGAGTTCTTATACTTGTTATACACCCCCAAATCGCAAAAGAAATCTTATCAGCCCAATCCGTATAGGTAGCCACTGCCTTTAACAAGATTTTCTTGATTGACTTATTGGCAGCCTCAACTGCTCTATTAGCCTGTGGCCTATACAGGGAAGATCTATGATGCTCAACATTGAACTTCTAAAATAATTTTGTCGTGCCCTCTTAAAACTGAACCCCATTATCGGATACCACATAATGCAGAACCCTATATCGAGCAAAAATATGCTTCTCTATGAAGTTGGCCATTTCCTTGGCGGTGATACTAGTGTAGGATTTGTCCTCTACCCATTTTGAAAAATAATCAACGACAACTATGATAAATCTGTGTGCATTGGTTGATGATGGCCAAATTTCACCGATTATATCTATCCCCCACACCGAGAATGGCCAAGGAGTAGACAAATTGTGAAGTTCAAATGGGGGTAAATGTTGTATATCCCCATGAATCTGGCACTCATGACATTTCCTAACCTTGTCGACGCAGTCGTCGTTCATTATGGTCCAAAAGTACCACATTCTCTGAATTTTTCTAGCTAAAGCCATCCCTTTCATATGCGGGCTGCAATCCCCTTGATGTACCTAAGTCATTACCCTTTTTGCTTCCTCTTCTACTAAACATCTTAACAATAACCCTTAAGCCTTCCTCCTCAAGAGATCCTCGTTAACTAGTCTTAATTGTGTTGCTAACCTTTTAAGAGTCAGGCGATCTAAACCTGATGACCTTTTGGGACAATTCCCATCTTTCAGAATCCTTTTGATGTCATCATACCAATAAACCTTTTGCTCCTAGATGGTCATAACTGGAACCTTTTTGTAAAATGGGGAATGAGTCGTTTCTATTATGATCAAACGGATGGGTTGATCCTCTTCTGCCTCCCATATCAAGGCTAAGGTAGCTAAAGAATCTAACATCTAATTCTCATCCCTCAATATATATTGGAAGAAGCATTGACTGAACTGCACTAATAAGTCCCAAACTACTTCCACATATGGCCTGAGCGACTCTTCCTTGATTTTCGATTCCCCTATAACATGCTTTATCACCAGTGCTAAATCTTCCATCACCCTGACTTCCTTTGCCCATACTTCTAAAAGAGCATCAAGATTAAAGAGACAAGCTTCATATTAAGCCCTATTATTGGTGACTGGAAATTCCAATCGCTTGCTTAGCAGGAAAACCTTACCTTATAGTGTGATGATTATTACTCTAAGACCAACATCATTTTGATTTATAGCCCTATCTAAATACATGATCCATTTGGGCTTCTCTACCTTTACTGTCGCTAACTGCTCATTAAGGAAATCTACATTTTCAACATAATCAGACTCTATGGGTTGACTTGCTAAAAATTTCAGCCATTGCTCTCCCCTTAAGGTCCTTCTTAGTGACATACTCAATATCAAATTCAGATATTAATAGGAGTCAATAAGAGAGCTTCCCTACCAATTTAGGGGATTGATAAATATACTTCATTGTGTCCACTTTTGCAAGCGATTGAATTTTGTAGGACTGGAAGTAATGCCTCAACTTCTTGGTTAACCATACCATTATTGTTCACGTCTTCTCTACGTTCGTGTATTTCGTCTCATATTCTAACAATTTCTCACTCAAATAATAGATGGCATACTCACTTTTATCATCTTGCTCTTGGACCAAGATTACCCCTATGGACAACTCCTTTATGGCTAAATAGAGAATCAGCGGCTTGTCGGGCATTAGAGGTTTCAAAATTGGAGGGTTCATGAGATAAGCCCTTATCTTATCAAAGGCTACATGAAATTGCTCATTCCATTATATCGGCTATTTCTTTCTCAACAACTTAAAGATTGGCTCACACACTATTGTTAACTTGGCGATAAAATGGCTCATATACTGAAGTGATCCAAGAAACGACCTAAATTCCCTTTCTATTCTAGGAATAGGCATTTCTTAAATAGCTTTAACTTTGTCAAGGTCAACCTCAATCCCCCATTGACTGACGATATGGCCTAGGAGCTTCTTGAAATTCAACCCAAATACACACTTCTTCGGATTCAAACACAGGTTGTACTTCTCAATTCTGGTCAAGAAGCTTTCCAAAATCTCATGGTTCTCTTCCCTAGTACTTAACTTTACTAACATATCATCTACATTAACCTCAACCTCTTTATGGATCATGTCATGTAGCAAAGCGGTCACGGTTCTTTGATAACTTGCCATTGCATTCTTCAACCCAAAAGGCATTACCTTACAATAATACAGCCCCCATTTTATGATTAAGAATATCTTGACCATGTCAATGATGTCCATTAAGATCTGATTGTACCCATGAAACCCATCTAAGAATGAGTACATTGCAGCTGTGATAGCACTATCTACTAGTACATTGATGTGAGGCAATGGGAAATCATCTTTTGGGGAGGCCTTATTCAAATCGTGAAAGTCGGCACACATTTTGACTTTTCCATCTTTCTTGGGGACTGGGATAATATTTGCTAACCATGTCGGATACTTAATTACTTCGATGAATTTGGCCTCTAATAATCTAGCAACTTTAGCTTTGATTTTATCTGCCCATTTTGGATGTAGTCTTTTTGACTTTTGTTTGACTGGTTTGAACCTGGGGTGAGTTAGGATACAATGCTTAGTAATTTGGCGATCTACCCCTGGCATGTCCTCGTAGGACTAGGCAAAAGCAATAACATAAGCACTTTTATTATCTCTATTTTTTCGATAGGAGTTAAGTCGCTAGATATTGTTACCATTTTTGGATTTCCCTTAGTTCCCAAATTAATGTCATGCAATGAAGTGTCATGAATGCTAAAAATGTTATGCGTATGGCGAGATGAATTTATGGTGCTGTCAAGCGAAACATCAAACAAGTAAGCAAAATCACTATCATTATTATTAGGATGCCTGAAGGGTACATTTTTCATTACATATTATTGCATTATCATCCTCCACAGGTGGAGGGTTTTCTTGGTCGCTCATCAAGATGTGAGGCAGGTCGCGATCTAGATCTTGCAACTGCTTCTCTTTTAAAACATCATCCACTGTTTCTTTTGTGACTTGGACTAAGTTCTTCAAGGCTTCCTAAATAGGTATCTTCTTCTTATCCCCCAAGTATAATATGGTGTATATCAAAGTAGTGAGGGTATCTATAGCTTTGTCCATTTCAATCTTTAGTGGGTCATTGTCTTCATTTTCTTAAAATATTTTTCTGCTTCTGTGGTGACTTCGTATCTCTCAAAAATGGTCTTGTACATTTCGTCAACGCCATCTTACGGAGGTGAGGAGATAACCCGAAGATGAATCAATAAGTTAGTTCCTTCTCACGATGTTCCCTCTTAATAGCTACTAAGACTATTAACCATCTCTTAAAGTAATCATGGACAGGTTCACCACTCCATTGCTTGATTGTTATAAGGTCGAATATAGATGGTTCTTCACTTGCTTTCTTGGCTTCTATGATACACTTCCAGACCTCATCTTCTTCTAATCCTGAATTAATCTTGTCTACTTCCACCCCTCTTCTTCGGGGTTCACAAACTTTGCCTTTGTCAATGATTACTGTGATGGCTTTCAGGAGATCCTCATATACTTTAGTTGGATGATCAGGGCTGACATAGTATATGTAAAAATTGCCCCCCTCCTCAAGCTTTGGCTGAACATATGGTTGGAGATGATAAAACAACTTGTACTTCTTTAGGTTCTTGAAAAAGCTCAAAAGAGGAGTACCCCAAGGTGAGATATCATTGAGAGTCGTAGGATGAACCTTCTGGTCGTGAGTCATACCATAGGGTAAACCTATGAAATAAGGGAGGATTGTCCCCTTTGGTATAACCATCAAGTCGGGAAACAAAATCGGATCCTTGCTATAGTGGACTTGCAACATAGCCTCTAAATGAAGCATATGGGACCCAATACTGGCTGTAAGGAGCGTTGGGTTCACTGGCTGAACAAATCGATCAAATTGAGCCAAGGGTGAGCTTGAGAGGGAGGAAACTTGTCGAACCTTAAACTGAGGTGGTAACCAAAACATCAATACATGCATGGGATGAGTTATGCATGCACAAATTATAAAGATGCATGGCTGGGTTAATTTAGTATAATCTCAAATAGATTGGGTACCTAGAAGGTAAAATTCTAAGGCTTTCAATAAGAATGGCATAGGGACATATCAGAATTTTGATGTAGAAGGTTCCTATTGCATCAAGCCTCTTTTGGAGGGAGATGACAATGAGTGCTCCACCGACTAGGGTGTCCCTAATTCCCGGCAGGCATGGGTGACACCTTTGTGAATGTTGTGAAAATAATAGGGCACCTTAACTGAGCGCTAGAAGAAGAGCGCATCTAACTTAAGAGAGAAGGAGATGAGAAGATAGAGTGTGATCATTTTCCTAAATGATGAAAAAGAAAATGGGTTGAATTAAATAAATGATTATCGGTGCTCATCTTAATCTTTTAAGCTTTTAAAACAAACCAAAATTTTGTAAGTTAAAAGATTATATATCCAACAGAGTCACCACTGTGGGGTGTCGATGACTTGTGGGTCTCCCTTGGCGCCTGCATGAGAGGTGGGGCCCATTAGTGGTTGGTTGGATTTAAGCGTGATGAAACCTTTTTTAGTTTAAGTTTGCACAAATAGCCAATTTTAATGAATAAAAGAATCGAGACCCAAATCTCGATATAAATGATAGAGACACCACCTAAGTTGTCTACTTGGGAAAGAGTTTTGCTACAGTTCCCATTTGTTGGGAGACTCATACCTATTGGGTCAGACATTCAGGTATCGGATGAGTCACTTATTTCTCATTTAGTTGATTTAAAATTAAATTCACTCTATAAAACCATTTTTCTTTTCATCATTTGGGGAATTATCACAGAAATCATTTTTTTTCTCCACTCTTTAACACTCGGTATATGCATTTACAGATTACAATAAAGCACAAGCAATAATGGAGGACTAAAAATTACAACCACCCAAAATTGGGGGAATTGCAAGAGAACCTATACATTTGTTCCAAATTATAAAACAAAATAAAAATAAATTACCCTGCATCCACAAAGATTAGCATAGTTTATAGCATGTCATAAGTCAGCATTTTATTAGGAAAATGAGATTATGTTAGCATGGCAGTTTTTCAATTGATAGTGCCTGGACGACCTCTAGGATTGGAGAGAAATAACTGGTCTTCAGTGTATTTTGTTATAAAAACACATTTTAACTTTTGTGGGTTGATTTACCGGATTATTAGTGGAACTGATCTCATGGCAAATGGTGAGTTGGATTAATTTTAACTACTTAAAATGAATTCTTGGTTCTACCTAGGGCTGGTACTCGTATGGGTGGGTGGGACCCATACGGCTACTAAAGAGGACCGATACAAGGTATGGGCTACCCATGCGGGTCCTATCTGGTCCAGGGTAGAAACTCAGTTTGGTTTCATATGCATATTAATGGAGGAAAAATAAATTAAAAATGGGATTTCCTTCCGTATGAGTATGGCGCACCAATTGAATATCCCTAAGGGCACAAGGTGCCAACAAGGCTCATACGAGTTAGGACCAGACCCAAAACAAGAAATAAAAAAGTAGATGTAATAGAAGAGGTAGAGAACAACAATAAAATAACGGAGATATGAGACTCTTGAAACTCAGGAGCATTACCTTTACGGCGTGAATCCACTTTGAGGTGATCCCTTTCCTGTTGAGAGAGTCTAGCCAAAGTAGATGTCGAAATAGGACTATTTAGGTTTCTATTGGTGTGGATAGATCCTCCCTTGAATCCTAATAAACGAAGCTAGAAATGAATAAAATGTGGACAAAACCTCAAGGAATGGGTTTTCTGCCTATTTTATACCCCCTGTACCTCAACTATACCCTTTCTATACCTATAAAAACTACTAGAATTGGCCTATAATATATGTGTTATATGTTGTATATTGTTCTTCCCTGAAATGGTGTGGAAAGGGCCCTATTTATAGGGGAAAGGAGGTCTTGAATGGAATAGGCAAGGATCTCCTTCGAAAAGAGCCTGATCAGGCAACAAGAGGCCCCATACGTGTCCCCCCAGGCATATAGAAGTGAATGACCCATATGGGTCCGCTAGTGGATCTGTACCACCATGCAGCACACATATGAGTCTGTAAGGGCAGACTAGGTCTCCAAACTTTGGCCAAACTCAACTTTGCAGCAGTAGGAACACCTCTGATGGATAACACTTGCAAGAGAATACATCATATAGCTCTCATCATCGTTTCGTGAGAAGGACCGTTAAAATCTAGTGCTCACAATACCAATTTAGAACTTCCTTGAGATGAAGAAATTCTCAGTATTAAACATCTTGAAGTGGAAGCTCCAAGCCTCCTCTTCTCATGCTATGAGATTTTAGCCATTTTGATCTTATTTCCAATATCCTATATTGAAATGAAGATATTATTTCCAATATTTCGTATTGAAAACAATCATTTTTTCTCCTAGACAAAATTCTCAGTATTATTTTTATTTTTCTATTCACTCTGCTCTATCCTGCTTCAAAACTAGACATCTTGTGTCCCTTTACTTCTTTGAGATATGAACCATTTAAATTTCTAACTAATTGGTCCTACCAATTTCTATTAAAATATTTTGGTTCAAGTTTTCCCCCATGAAAAATCCTTTCTCTAAGATGTAAAGACATAGACTTTTAAGTCCATCATTTTATTATGCCCCTATAGCTAAGGTAACATGGATCCTAACATCTGATTTGATGTTTATCCTTATCTCCTGCCAGCTACTTATATAAGGTAACAGGGATGCTAACAACCTCCAAGGTGTTGTACCCTAGTTTCCTTCATGTATTTCATGCATATATGTTTTTAAGCAGAATTTCTTGCATCATATTGTTAGATTCAAACTTGTATAATGTACTTGTCGAGCCCAAGGCTTTGAGGACTATCCTCACATTTCTAAACAAACCCTTGAAGCTAGAGCCAATCAAAATTAGTTATCAACTTGAATGATTGTATTTAAATAAAGATTCCAATCGAGATATAAGAAAAGAATAGGTGTTTAGATATTAGTATTTAGTACATGTATTTAATAAGGTCTTTACATTAAATAAATTTATCATACTATTTTCTTTGTAATTTACAATAGCCCATTCTAATAAATTCGGGAAGTTTAGCTTAGCTAAATTTCCTACTAGGTAGCATCTATATCTACTATATTGGAAACCCCAATTTTATGAGTGAAGTCATATTAGTAAGTTATAGTTGGAATCCCATTCCATTTTCATCGTATATTCAAGTTCCCTAATGCCAGGGGACGTGTGCTCTTTATTAGCATCTCCTTCAATATGTATCAGTCCTGCGGCTGGCCCCCAATTTCATGGTGGACTACCTCAGTCCTATTAAGGCAGACCCTATCTCAATTTTTATAACCGATCATTGTGGACGAAAAAGGAACACTTTGTGCAACACTTTCGTAGCCCAAAGAGACCGTATTATAAATTTGGATAAGGAAGACTACGACTTGCCTTAATATTTTTACTTTGGGATTTTATTGGTGTTAAACGTCTTACCTAATCTAGGATTTTATTAGATGGATATGTTTATAATAATTTATATTAATCAGGGAATTTCAGAATTAATTTACAAGGTATAACCTTAGGTGTGTTCATGCTCTTTATTATAATTATTCTATCAACCTAGATTATATGCAAAATAATTAACATTTTTATATGTTATATTTATATTGCATTTCCTTTAGGATTTTATTCAATAAATTTAATTTTACTTTGTTATAGAAACGTATATGAGAACCATCTTATATACTAGAAATAAATTAGTCCATTTTAATCCCCTCTTGGTCAATTCAAGTTGCACCGATATAGATTCCCAGGTAGGAGAGGTGCCCTAGGAGAAGTAGACATCAAGTCCAATCCTTGCCAGAACAAACACGGGAACAAACTTGAAGCCCATGGATTCTCTTGAACTAATAAATTTCATTCTTGCAATTCATGTAAATTGAAAGTATCTATAACCCATGTAACTTATATAATTTATTGAGTCTTTGATAAATTTTGAGTAGTTGAGCCGACTTATTTGAAATTATCTATTACCATTTTCTAACCTAGAAATGAAAGCCTAAGTCCATCTATTGTTCCAAAAAATTAATAAAACTTAAATCATTTCATATAGAAAATAAAATTCAATTCACTTGAAACTTAATTTTGCACTAAATAGAAAGCTCTGATACTACTATTGAGAACTGATAGTCACTTTGAACATGTATAATAGGCATGGCAGGAAATTCAAAATTTTGTCCCTTGTCCCTAGAAACTCCTATTCATTGCATATTAAATAAAGCCTTAACTAAATAACTC
The DNA here is from genome assembly GCA_947683365.1 of Euphorbia pulcherrima. Taxonomy (NCBI): domain Eukaryota; kingdom Viridiplantae; phylum Streptophyta; class Magnoliopsida; order Malpighiales; family Euphorbiaceae; genus Euphorbia; species Euphorbia pulcherrima. The sequence goes on from CANTUS010000004.1 coordinate 26,398,506, forward strand.
TCTACCTAGGTTAGCATGTATAGGCTAGACATACCATAATTCTAAATTATATCCTAGCATAAATATTTTACACCAAGCATGTTATAACTCTTAGCTATAACCTAAGCATAAAATAACCTAAGCATGGAAAACAACCTAAGCATAATTATTAAGTCCAAAAATGCTTAAAGAAAAAGTAAAAGATCTAATAATTAAAAGAGAAAGGAAGGAAACTTACCAGTTGAAGTGTGCTTTAGCAGATACTCCTTGCACAAGCCTCCAAGCATGGGACAACCTCTATGAGTATCCACACGAACCCCACCAACCAAAAACTCCCCGAGAGGAAGAACTGCAGAGCTTTGAGTAGCTGCTAGACCACTCCAAATGCCCACTCGAAAATATGAACTAGAGGTCCTCAAATCAAAATATAATTTGAGATCCTCAAACTATGACCCGTGAGGATCAAAAAGTTCTTCATTGATGGCTCGAGAATCCTCACTAAAGATTCTCAAAAAATGCCACAAAGATGTGAACTTGAAGTGCTTTGAAAGGGAGCCAAAGGGCTCCTTATATAGCCTAAGGGAGAGAAAAAATCCTCTCCCATTTCTAATGTGGGACATGTGCAAATGCACATATCCCATGCAGATCCGCTCACTGTCCTCACTCTTCTACACAGTGCGTAGTGCAACATGTAAAGTTTCTCATGCACCGCTGTGTGGTGCACGGATAGTGCACACTATTTCTCGCACACCTCTGCGCAGTGCGCGGACAGTGCACACTATTTCTCACACACCCTCCACATATTGGTGCGTGAGGCAGTGTGCAGTGCGTGGGGCAGTGCATGGTGCTATTCCAAACAGCCCCTTGCACCCCGCGCACCCATCGTGCATAGCCTAAGCAGTGTTGCACACCCTCGCAAGCTCTAATATAGCTTCTAATGGCTATTTACCTTTTAGGTCCCTCTCAAATAAATATATTTATTTATGACCCTAATAAAATTAGTTACCGGTCAAAATAAATATTTGGCTTAACCAAAAATGATCTAATCATTTTAATCAACACTTAATTTATTTATGACCCTAATAAAATTAGTTACTGGTCAAAATAAATTCCATGGTATAACCAGTCAATGGTCTAACCATTCTACATTTAATATTCTTGTAATAGACTAAGTCTATTAATTCTTTACTCAGTCCGGTAATGGTCCAATGTGTATGACCTTATAGGATCCCTGAAGTATTGAGCTGTTAAGGCTCAACCAATCCTTGTTCTATAAGAACTATTGGCTCGAGGTTCTAGACCATGAATAGAACTCGATTACCTTAAATGACTATAGTACACCTCTAGCAAGGGTCCACCATCCCTCATTACTCATAATGTCATTTGTGCTTATGACTTAATCCCGGCTGATGTAGTAGTTGCCCAATATGATGAACTCCTTCCATTCTTTAATATTAGTAACATCTGGTTTGTTGGACTCAGTTAAAGTGTTAACCCTCTAAGAGCAAGGTTGCTCCAAGATATCCTAGTTATTTACTTGTTAACGAAGTATATTGCTTTTTACCATAATGTGTTTGACTAGAAACTGTTTCTATCAATCACATACTCTGATCAAAGGTTTATAGCAATCATCACTTCAACAAGTGGTCAGGTACAATTCCTTAATATATTCGGAGTGATGGATTCTTTCCATCACTATACCCATAATCACCCATGACACCCTAAATTCATGAGTGCATAGGAATAGCCCAAAGTATAGCAATAGTACCAGACAAGATAACTACCATCTCAAGTATGACGATATTCACAAAGCTACTGCATAAAGATAAACTCAAACACCTTGATATATATACCAAGTGTTTATCTTATTATGGTCTCCAATATATCCACCAGATATATCCATGTGTCAATCTTAAGGTACCACCTTCAGTTATAAGAGATTAACTACTTTGACCCATTCCAAGAAAGTTGACCACATGCTAGTCTTACTGCTTTGTCAATATATTTTCTTAATGAAACTATGACTAGGGATAGTTTAGACATAATCATAACTGCACATGAAGAAGATCTCTCTAAGCATAGTGTAACTACGATCTCTCACTTCATGCTATGATATATGTCAAGGACTTTTGTATATAGATATCAATGAATATATTTTAACCAGTCGTAATATATATGAACACATCGATATAAACAAAAGAATAAATGCCTTTATTAATTAAAGAAATTATTTTTACCAATACATAATTAAGATATATCGTCCTAATTGCCTTAAAGGCATACATCATATCTAACAAGTCTCGCCTAATCTTCGACTTATACGTGGACATGATTATGAAACTATAACTAATTTCTGGGCTAAAAGGAATTAGTAGGTCCAACCTAGGGTCATGCTCAACTGGTAATTCATAATCATTCCATCATGCCAAGACTCCACATGGCATGCAAAACAAACGAGGGGGTTCATTGTTCAAGTTCTTACACCTATGTCTATAAGTTTTAATTTAACAATTTAAACTTTCATTTGTAAAACCATATAATGAATCCAATTCATTATACTAGAAATCAACTAATTCAAAACGTCCCTTTGGAAATTAGAATCTAGAACCGATGAGAATTCCCAGGTAGGAGAGGCCCCCTTAAAGTGAATGAGCAGCCCTATCCAATCCTTGCCATAATAAACATAGGTCCTTCTGACTCAGTTAACCATAGACTAATTAAATTAAAGATTTCATTCTTTTCTAATCTAAGAATTATCCCATATAATTCAAAAATTAAAGCATTTACAATTTTAAGTAAAACATTATTAATTCTTAGATAACTACCCTGACTAAGTTTGAGCAACATTTAATTTAGTTATCACAGCATTTTCTATTACAAGAAATAAATTCCTAGGCATGGCATAGCATACTCGAAAATATTTCATAGAAAATTAGACCTAGCATATTTCTAGTCAATCATACAATCGCTTATGCAGGCTCATGATACCATTGTTGGTCTAGATTAAGGGTTTTAACAAGTAAAACAGGCACAGCAGAAATTCAAAATTAATTTAGTGTCCAAGATCTTCTAAGCATGGCATGATTGATAACAGTGCTAGTCTGAAATTATTCTAGGTCATAAACACTTATTAAAAGGACCCAATAATAATTTAGCCTCTTATCAGTTGAAGTGTGAATCCCGTAGTCGATAGAAAGAATCCTCAACTACGTGAACAAACTCCAAAGTAGAAGCCCTCTATAAATAGTCCGCATGAGCACCACTGACCAAAACCTTCTAGAAAGGGAGTATCGATAAATAAGTGGAAGATAACTAGATGTTCCCTACTAATTTATTCTAGAAGAAATTCCTTTAGTTTTCTATTCTAAGTAAATATGTCTTTTGACAGATTACTTTTAGGAACCAGAACAACAAAGAGAATAAAAGAGCAAGAGAAGGAGCACAAAATTAAGGATAAAAAAATGGAGGAGGCCTCTATTTATAGTGGTTAGGAATTATTTAAAGGACAATAAAGTCCCTAACCTCAACCAATTAGAAATAAAATAAAAAGGGAAAATAGGTTATTTAAATAACCCTAGCAGAGTTGGAATACAATTCAAACACTAGGAGCTTGCTTAGGGAGCAAGCTCCCAATTAGACAGGCCAGCAGTCCCTTATGGGGTTGCATAGGGGTGCAAACCTTTGGCTTGCACCATGCCCAAAGTCCTACACACCATGCATAGGCCCGCATATAGTGAAGCCCATAATGGTATGCACTACATGCTCCGAAGCCCGCAGCCCCCTTTCACGTGCCCTATGGGCCACGCACAATTTTGTTCTAAATAGGTATTATTTTATGGCCTATGTGTAGGCCCTATATTTGTACTATCCCATAGTACATTTATAGGCCAACTCGCACAGATTTATTCCACATCTAATATTAAGAAATCTCGATAAGTTTCAGTCCCATTTTTGGTTTATTTATTTTATCCTTCTTATTATTTAACAGGTTCATTAGTCTAACCAAGGAATATTGGTCTAACCACATATTATGGTCTAACCATATTTCCTTGCCCTTCTAGATTAGACCTAGTCTAACAGCCCTTTGCATAGCTCGGTCGTAACTCAAAGTGTGTGTCTTATATGATCCCGTAATATCAGGCTGTCAAAAGTTTAACCTACCTCGATTCCTTTTAGGAATTCACCGCCTTAGAGCTCCAGACCATTATGGACTTGGATTACTTTGATCGATCATAGTGGCTCTCTAACAAAGGGCATATGACCCCTCAATCTAGTTCTCCAATAGTACTAATACAATTCACTCCTTCTATCAACTATTAAGTACCATCTAGTTTTTAGGACTCGGCTTAAGTGTTAGTCCACTAGTAGCTATAATAGCTACCCCGATGTTTAGTCTTGCTGCCAAAGTACACTACTCAACCATTTTAATATATTGATTAGGATCTCATCCTATCAACTCATACTCTAATTAGAGGTTTACGAGTGTGTCATTTCTAACAAGTGGCCAAGGTATATCTCCCTTATATTGCTATAATGGAGTGATAGATTCTATCTTGATTACTCACCTTACCAATATACAGACATTAACTGTACCCGTAGTCATCCGTATCACCCAGTCTATAGAATGATTAGGTATGACCCAAAGTATAGCAACATCTAAACAAGGAAATTAGTATCTCAAGTCTAAGGATATTCGTATTGCTATTGTAATGAGACGATTAAACACCAGCATATAATATAGATTACCGAGTGTTGTCTCATAGCCATCTCCAATGTATCTCCTTGAATACATTCATGTGTTAACCTAAGGTACCACCCTTTAGCACTAGAGATATGCTACTTTGAATCAAATTCAACAGGTATGACAACACATGCTGGTCTATCCATATCATCAATGTCCAGTCTTAATGATACTATGACTAGGGATATTTAGACAAATCATAATTGCACGTGAACCAGTTCTCACCAACATAGTCCCACTATGCCCTTGCAATACGCTCTATGAATATGTCATGGACTTTTGCAAACACATCAACGAATTTATTCTAAACTAATCATAATAAATTTTCACAGTCATTGATATAATAAAAGAATGTCTTTATAAATATAACTTTATTCGTACAAATAAAACTAACTATAATATATCACCCTAATTGCCTCTAGGGATTACATCATATCTAACAAGAAGTTGATGTAGTAGGTTCCATCATATGAAGCCTCTTTTGGAGGGAGATGACAATTAGTGCTCTAACCACTAGAGTGTCCCCGATTAATACCCAGCATGAGTGACACTTTAGTGAGTTTCACAAAAAAAATAGGGCACCTTAACCTAGCACAATAAGAAGAGCGCATTTAAATCTAGACAGAAGGAGGTGAGAAGATAGAGTGTAATAATTTTCCAAAATAATGAAAAAGAAAACGGGTGGAATTAAGTAAATGATTTTCGGTGCTCATCTTAATCTTTTAAGCTTTTAAAACAAACCAAAATTTTGGAAGTTAAAAGATTATTGTCCCTAGCAGAGTCACCACTGTGATGTGACGAGGATATGTGGATCTCCCTTAGTGCCATACGGTGGGGTCCACTAGGGTGGTTTGGTGATTTAGGTGTAATAAAACCATTTAGTTCATGTTTGCACATTTTAACCAATTTTAATGAATAAAAGAATCGAGACCCAAATCTGAATACAAATGATAGAGTCGCCACCTAGGTTGTCTACTTGGGAAAGAGTTTTGGCACAATTCCCATTGGGCGAGAGACTCATACCTTTTGGATCAGAGATTTGGGTATCGGATAAGTCACTTATGTCTCATTTAGATAATTCAAAATTACATTTGCCGCGTAAAATCATTTTCTTTTAATCATTTATGGAATTATTATGGAAACCCTATTTTTCTACACTCTTTTGCACTTGATTCATGCGTTTACAATTTACAATAAAGCACAAGCAATAAAATGGGGAATAAAAATTACAACCGAGGGAAATGGGGGAATTGCACAAGAACTTATACATTTGTTCTAAGTTATGAAACAAAATAAAATAAATTCCCATGCAACCATAAAGATTAACACGGTTTATGGCACATCATAAGTAAGCATTTTGTTAGGAAAGATTTGATTATGTTAGGTTGACGGTTTTTCGATAGACAGTCAATGGGTGACTTCTAGGATTGGAGAGAAATAATGGGTCTTCAGCGCATTTTGTTATCAAAACACATTTTAGCTTTTGTGGGTTGATTTACCAGATTATTAGTGAAACTAATTGCATGAAAAATGGTGATGTTGGTTTATTTTACTGATTAAAAGGGGAAGTTTGGTTTCTGCTTGGGGGCCGCTACCTGTACGGGAGGGGTACGACCCCATAAGAGTGCTGGTGGGGACCCGTACAGGTATGGGGAGACCCGTAGGGGTCCGTATGGTACCAGATAGAATTTTAGTTTGATAAAGATAGAAAATTTATGTAGATGGAGAAGAATATGAGGAATAACAATAAAATAAATGAGATGTGAGTCTCTTCGAAACTCAGCAGCGTACCTTTACAACGTGAATCTACTTTGAAGGAATCCCTTTGTCGAGAGAAAGTCTAGCTAAAGTAGATGATGGAATGGTTGTTTTAAGACTGTTTAGGCGAGTATTTGTGTGGCCAGAATCTCCCCTAAATCCTAATAAGTGAAGATAGAAATGAATAAAATGTGGACAAAACCTCGAGTATACCCTATTTTATACCTTCTATCCCTCAACTATACCCTTGATAATGATTATAAAAACTGCTAGATTTTCATATACTATATGGTCTCATTTCTTTTCTAATTGCCACCCTTTGAAATGAGGTGTAAAAGCAACAATTTATAGCATGAAATTGGGTCTGAACACAATAAATTGCATTCATGACCGATTTCCTCCTAAAATACATGGATCACCTACCATAAAGCCTATTTAGGCAAGTATAGGACCCGTATGGGTCCCTCCCAGGTGTGTGGATGGTTCAACCTGTATGGGGCAATCGGTGGACCTGTACCATTAGGTAGGACCCGTATGGGTCCCTAAGGGCAGATTAGGTCTCTAAACTCTGCCAAACTTCTCTCCACTGCAGTGGGAACACCTCTAAATGGATAACACCTATAAAGAAAAGCATTATCTAGCTCTCATCATCATTTTGTGAGAAGGATCGTTAAAATTCAGTGCTCATAAATGTCATCCTCGGCATATTGCAAGATGGGTGAGTTTTGTGGAGAAGGAGATGAAGAAGGTATTTTGATTGGTGAGGAGGAAGGCATTTTTGTATTTTAAGGTGTGGATGATTTGGTTGGTGACATCCTTTTGGTTGGAGACAGAGATGAGGATATTGATGGTGAGGGTGAGGGTGAGAGAATTTGAATTTGTATTTGAGGGGAGTTGGTTGATTGTACGATGGGTTGTGTTGCATTAGAGGGTAGAGGAAAGGTTGTTGATGGTACGCTGGTAAGGTTGTGTTGCTCACAAGAGGGATTTATCTTTTGAAGCTTGTAAGGCTTCGCTAGAGGAAGGTCTTCTCCTCGGACCTTTCTAGTTCTTTTCTTCCGAGGGGGTTGTGTAACGATAACTTTCTCAGAAGCATCTTCTAATGCAGTTTACTCCTTGTCCTTAGAGATATCCTCTAATTCTTCAACTATGAGCTTTCTTCCTTTCTTCTTTGGCACCTTTGTGGTAGTTTTCCTTATCTTTGAGGGCTTTACCTCAGCATCATCATCGACCTTAGCAACTGTTGATATTCCCCTTTTTACTGCTCTTTTTTCTTATTCCTTTGCTCTTTTCTTGTCTAATGTCTACTGAGTAGCTGCTAGATCAAATTCTCTTTCAGATATTAGATTATCAAAGGTGTTCTCGAAGATCTTCATTCCTTCCATTATTTTAGCATCTCTAATTTCTATCTTCTGATTTTTAATAGTTAGATCCATTTGTGCTTCTTGATGTTGTGAATGATTATTACCAGGAAGTTAACAAGCCTATGATTCTCTATGTACTACATAATGTCGTGTTGTATGTTCGATACAAAGTTGGGAGTATTTTCTTTGTGAAGAAGTGATGTTGTAAGAGTATAGTGAAGCCTTCTGATGTGATAGTCCATGAAGGTAGAAACTTTTTCACTGATGTATTCTTTGGATAAGGCAAACATTACTTCATTTCCAATTTATTTCTTAAGAGGATCGATCTTCTTTCTTATAACCAATCCTTCAATATAAAGGTCAAGAATTTTCACAATTAGTTTGGGAGTAACAGTAATGGTGGTTCCTAATACTGTGGTCTGCAGAGAATCCTTGTAGTGAGCTATATTTTCATAGAATTCCCTCCCAATTCTAGGGTAGGTCAGCTCATTCATTTTTTCCCATGTAGTTAGCTTCAATTTCTTGACCGTTTCATGATGAGGAGAAGTTACAATGAGGTAGTTGTCAGTGAGCATCAGCTAAGCTTTTATGTTCTCAGGACCCCTTACAAACTTCACATGAGTAAACTTTGGAGCTGAGGCTTTCTTCTCAGTCTTGACAGTAGTAGGGTTTGACTTTTCATTTTGAAGGTGTGAGAGTTTGGGAAATAACAGAATTTTTGCAGGGATCAGCTTGAGTACTTTTGAATGCGTAAGGTTGAAGATGAAGAATTTGGGGGGTTTTCAGGACCATATATAGTGTCAGAATTTGGGGTAATAAAGTCTTTTTATGATGGCTTATGAATAAACCGTTAGATTTTAGTAAGTATTGTCATGACGTTAATCACGGTAAAAGGTGAACCATTTTTGGAGTTTTAACCACGCAAGAGTTGTTGTCTTGCCTTTTGAAATTCAAATATATTTGGCAGTTGATGTTTTAAAGCATCACACAATTGTGATTAATCAGGATGATGAGTCATCTTTTGAGGCTTTAATTGTGACTCACATGGAATATGGCATTCCAATCTCCTCGGAGGCTGCTAAATTGCTCTTTGCTCAAAGGCTTAGGGAAGATATCAACACGTTGTTCATTCATTGGAATGTAGACAAGTTTCTCATATTTTTTCGACACATGATCTCTGATGAAGTGATGTCTAATGTTGACATGCTTTATTCTACTATGTTGTACTGGATTTTTTGATAAGTCAATTGTGCTTTTCTTATTATAAATGACTTCAATACATCTAGTTTTGACCCCATAATCTTCAACTTGTTGCTTAATCCATAGGATCTAAGCCACGTAGCTTTTGACAGCCATATATTCTGCTTCAGTTGCCGAGAGAGCTATTGATGTTTGTTTCTTACTGTACCAAGAAACCATACGGTCACCAAGAAAGTGACATCCTCCAGTAGTTCTTTTTCTCTCAAGCTTGTCTCTTCCATAATCTGCATTTGTCTATCCTCTAAGTGTGAAGTCTCCATTGTTAAGATACTAGAGTCCCACATCCACTATTCTAATTAGATATCTTAGAATTCTTTTAAGAGATGTGAGATGAGATTCCCTTGAATTAGCCTGATAACTAGCAAAGTCATATACATCATAGTGTATATTTGGTCTATTGGCAGTGAGATAGAGTAGTGATCCAATGATCCCTCTGTAGAGTTTTTATTCCACAGACTTTCCTTCTGAATCTTTGTATAGTATGGTGTTGGAGGACATAAGTGTTGACATAGACTTGTTATTTTCCATATCAAATTTCTTTTGAACCTTTTTGGCATACTTGGCTTGACTTATGAAGATTCATTCTATGCTTTGCTTGATTTGTAGTCTAAGAAAGAATGTAAGATCAACCATCATGGACATTTCAAACTCATTTTTCATCTGATTGTCGAATGTCTTACATAAATCTTCATTGGTTACTCCAAAGATGATATCATCCATATATATTTGTACAAGAATGATGTCCTTGTTTCTTATTTTGATGAATAGTGTGGTGTATGCTTTGCCTATGATGTATCCTTTTGATATAATGAAGTTTGCCAATCTCTTATAGCATGCCCTTGGAGCCTGCTTCAGACCATAGATTGCCTTCTTTAATTTGAATACATAACCAAGATGTTTTGCATCTTCAAATCTAGGTGGCTGCTTCACATATACTTCTTCTAAGATAACTCCATTTAGAAAAGCGCTTTTTACATCCATTTTGAAATATTTTGAAATTCATATGGGATGCAAAAGCACACAAGATTCTGATGGCTTTAACTTTGGCAATAGGAGCAAAGGTCTCATCATAATCGATTCATTCTTGATGATTGTATCCTTGTGCGATGAGTCTTGCCTTATTTCTGATGATGTTGCCTTCCTCATCAAGCTTGTTTCAGAAGACCCATTTGGTTCCCATAACTAATTTGTTTTTTGGGAAGTGGAACTAAGTCCCATACTTCATTTCGAGCAAATTGATCCAATACTTCTTGGATTTCCATCATCCAATTTTCATCATGCTCTACATCTTCAAGCTTCTTTGGTTTAATGATTGTCATAAATGTTGGATGACTTGCCATTCTGTAAAGTTGTCCTCTTTTTAATACTGGATTTTGAACGTTATCAACTACATGATCTAGGTGTGATCTTTATGAGTTCTAATCTCTCGTTGAATGTTGTGAACAGGAGTTTGTGCCTGCTAAAATTGTTCTTCTGGATTTTCATATGAAATGGTTTAATTACAATTTCTAGTTGCAACTTCTGAGCTTACTTCACTCAAAGGCATGACTTCATCCTCTTCTGATGAACTTCTTTGATTTCCTATATGGTTAGTCTCATCGAAGTCCACATTTATAGATTCTTCTAGTGTGTTTATTCTTTTATTGAAGACTTTGGAAGCCTTGTTGTGGGTTGGGTAGCCCAAGAATATAGCTTCATCAGATTTAGAATCAAATTTACTAAGATGTTCCTTAGTGTTTAGTATAAAGCATTTGCATCTGAATGCTCTAAAGTATCCTATTTTAGGATTTCTACCTTTCTAAAGCTGATATGGAGTTTTATCTAACTTGGGTTTGATGAGAATTCTATTAAGAATGTAGCAAGCAGTGTTGATAGCTTCTCTCCATAAATACATGGGTAGAGAGTTGTCACAAAGTATAGTGCAAGCCATCTTCACTATAGTTATATTTTTCCTCTCAACAACTCCATTTTATTGAGGGGTATGTATTCAATTCCTCTATCCGCACAAAATTGAGCAAATTGGCAATTCTCAAATTCTCGCCCATGGTCACTTTTAATGCATAAGTTGATGATGTCCTGTTTTACCTCAATATGAATGAATAGTTTTAATAATTGTCCAAATGCTTCATCTTTGAGCAAGATAACCCATGTATACCGGGAGAAATCATCTACAATTACCATTGTAAATCTACTTCCCCCCATGGTTGTTGGTTGAACAGGTCCAAAGAGGTGAATATGCAAAAGTTCTAGTGGTCTTTTAGATGAAAAGTCCCTTTTAGATTTAAAACTTTTTCTAGTTTGTTTACTTAATTAACATGCTATACAAAAATGATCCTTTTCAAAAGCAATATTAGGCAAACCCTCAACAAGTTTTTGTTTGGCTAGTTTAGATAGAAGATTCATACTAACATGTCCCAATCTTCTGTGCTAGAGCCATGATTCTTCCTCTTTGACATCAAATAGATATTTTTGTTCATTTTACATGAAATATCAATTTTATAGACATTGTTTGTTCTAGGTTCATATAAGAGGGTAGAGTTAGACTTACAGTCAAGGATTGAGCAACCATTAAAATAAAAAACTACCTTTCTACCTTGATCATAGAGTTGTGCAATGCTCAGAAGGTCGAATTTAGTCCATCTACAAGTGACACTTCTTCTATGGAGATCTCAGAGCCAATTGTTCTGCTTCCAAGGATTTTTCCTTTCTTGTTGTCTTCAAAGCTTACACTTCTTTCTTTAAGTTCAATGTGGTGAATGAGCTTTCATCCCCAATCATATGCCTTAAGCATCCACTGTCAATGTACCACATTTTCTTATTGTCTATGGATCTCAAGCTTACCTTCAGAACAGATGGAAAGTTCAACTAACCAATTTATGATTGGGTATTTCCTTATTAGCGATCAGATCAGGCCATGGATTTACATCATAGTATCCATTTCTAAGCCTGCATATACTCGTTGTGTGGTTAATTCTTCCATAGAACTTACACTACTTTTCTTATCGTTTCCTTTCTTTGTGTACCTTAGTTTGACATATGTCAAATAATTCTACTATCTTATTTTGTGGGTAATTTTTCCTTTTAGGTTGTCCCTTTACAGAATGATGTATTTGCTTAAAAGCAATAAGAGCTTCTGATGATTAGAAGTTGAAGCTTTATTCCACTCTCGTTCTTTTAAACCAGCTTGAAGTAAAGTTACTTCTCTTTTAAGAGCATTGGCATTCACAGCCAACTGAGTGATGTTCCCTTGGTGACTTCATTAGCCAAGCTTCTTTCATGATCTTTAACTATGAGAGTCTCAAGATCTGCAGCTAGCTTGTCATCTTCCTATTCAAGTTAAGTGAGCTTCTTCTGAAGTTCTCTGAGTGATTACTTATTTTTCTAAACAAGCTTATAAATAGTAACCAACATATGCATAACTTCATTTGGTAAAATGGGGTATGAGTTTACCTCTTCTTGAAGTTCTGATTTTGTTTGTACTTCAGTGCTCTATCCTTGGTTGTTGTTTAAGTATTCTGCTTCAGAGTCTGGAGTATTTACTATAACGAAGCAGATCTGAGCTGTTTCTTGTTTCTTTTCATCTTTTGTGGAGTTTTCTTCTTCACTATTGCTCCATGAGGTAGGTAGAGCTTTCTTCTTATCTCTTCTCAATTTTGGACACTGAGCCTTGATATGTCCAATTTGGCTGCATTCAAAGCATGTCATATTTTTGTTGTAATGCAGCTTTTCTTTGTCTTCTGAGGGCTTTTGAACAAGATCTCTCTTGGAGCTTCTCTTTTGACAATCCTTCTTTTAAAAAGATTCATATCTTCTTAAGACCTTTTGAGGATATCTATTTTCTTTCCTCATCACCCTTTTGAAGTTCCTTGTAAACATAGCCATCTCCTCATCACATGTGAAATTTTCTTCTGATGAGTCAACCTTAAGGATTATTGCCTTCTTTCCTTCTGATTTGGATTTCTCATTTTTGTCAAATGTTTGCATTGATATATCATGAGTGACTAGAGATCCAATGAGATCATCATATCTGTAGGTGGTGAGATCTTGAGTTTCTTCAATAGTTGTCTTCTTGGCTTGCCAATCTCTGGTCGGACTTCTGAGGATCTTCTTTACATGTTCCTCTTATAAGAACTCCATTCGCAGTCTTTTCAGGTCATGTACTATGTCAGTGAATCTGGCGTTCATGCTTGAGATATATTCATTTTCTTCCATATCAAAAAGCTCATAGTGTCTAAGATTCTGATTGATCTTAGATTCCTTCGTAGGTGACTTCCTAATTTCCTCTAGATTTCTTATGTCGACTCGCAACATGAAATTTTATTAAACTCATATGCATCTAGAGCATAATGAAGCATGTTAATAATAGATCTGAATCAATGATAGTAGATCCGCTAACAAAAGGTTTACCCCCCAAATCACTCATTGACGATGTTAGAAATATAGGCATAATGGATAAGTCCTTGTTAGCATAGTGGTTCATATGTACATACAATAATAGGCTTAGCTTAATATGTTATGCTATTTCTGACACTTTGGAAATCAATTAATATTTTTTTTCATCTATACATTATTATCCACATTGACATTGACGTGTTATGATATTGCAATATTTATGGCTATATATATGAGTGATAGAAACATAATAGATATATTTTGTAATATTATAGAGTTATTACATGAATAATTGCATTGTTGAAGTAAATACTGTGTTAAAGTTGTATGGTCAAAGAGTTAAAGGCGATTTATGGTACATGGATGGAATCAGACTAAATTAATGACTTGTAACCGCCATGACTCGGTTGCTATAATTTTTTCTAAGGTTATATGTATAGTTATAAATTTAGCGCATTAAGGTTAACATATACATGAGTATATCATAGATATATATTTATGCATAAGGGCAAAGTGGGAGAATGTTAAATTATTTTTATGATCTATGTGATCCATATATATAAATATATAAACCTGATTAAAAATATATGATGGTATCGCATGATGGATTACTAACTAGAGGTTTTTTAAATCGATAAGGGTGTGACTCTTTTCTCACTATTGAATAAAATAATATAAAATATTGATTTTATATTTTTGTTAAAAGAAATAAAAGTAAGAGACTTTTTGTTTTAAATAACATTAATGTATATGCAGTAACTAATAGTGCATTTTAAACCTAAATAACATTAATATATATGCTATTGATAGGTGATTGAAACTACCATTTTAGTTTTAATTAACACTAAAATATATTTTATATGGATTTAATTAAAACTACAGTTTTCTCTACTAAGTAATGTTAAAGCATACGTTAATCGACAGAATTGAAACTGTTTGATCTTCTACATTCTATAAAAGAACATTACATGAAAAGAATTATATCACTACTTGCTTCATCCCAGTTATTGTCATCAAAGATAGTAGGGAATCAATTCACTTCTCTCAAAGACATCAACAATGGAACAGGGTACGCTCCTCTAGTTATTTATAGTTTTTATCATTTGATTCTTTTCAAGTTTTCCATTACGTTTTGTCCTAGAATCGTTAATAGGATTCTTTCAGACTAGTGTCATTCTATAAAACAAGTGATACATATCACACTATATAGTATAATAAAGCTTTCACTCCTCTATATTCGAAATATGCCTTTCTAGGAGCATTATAATCTGCAGCTCAAATGGTCTCTTATGATGTCTCTATAGGTCTTATTCTTATTGTTCGCATTATGAGCGCATTTGGATCTACAAAGGCAATCACTCGGATGTTTCCCTAACCCAACCCGGGAATGGACTGGAGGGAACCGCAGCATGGGGAATGTCAGTGTCTTATCGCCTACCCAGCATCTCTCATATGGGCGTAGTTGACGTCTTTTTAGGCGCCTCTGAGGAAAGATTCTCACTACTCAAGAAACAGAGTAAGTGAAGTTATCCTATCAGCTTAAAAAGGTCTTTCTCAAGTCGACCTTTCTTTAGGTTAAGAGCCGGTTTGTTTTCTAGCTTAAAGATCAACCTCTGGGAGGCTGCTTTCGATAAAGAGGCCGAAACTTTTATATTATTCAATTGTTATTGTCCATCTTTATAAAACTCCCCTGTTTCCATTTTTCCTTTAAGAGTTTACCACTCCGCTTAGCTTCTTTTACATTTTTTAGGGTCTCACTCCCTGAGCTCAAGAGTCTACACTCTCGCATCATACGCCTCCACCCCTGAATTAGGACCCCCCTTTCCTTTAACCAACGGGTCCTTAATTCACCTCAGGAACTCTTTGTCTTTGTTGATACTGAAATTCGAAGCCTGTCTCTTACTCTTAGGCTTTCTTAACCCGTATAGAAAGCTATGTAATGCTGTAAGCCTGTGGTAGGGTTGGTTCGGAGCTCACTAACTACAACTCATCCGCTGATTCTTCAACATCATTCGGTTCGGACCTCCACTTAATTTCACACAAGCTTCATCCTGGTCATGGGTAGATCACCTAGGTTCGGGTCCATAAGCAGTGACAATTGCCCTATGAAGACTCACTTTCGCTACGGCTCGAGTGGGTTCCCTTATAAGGGATGAGAAAGTAGATATAGTGGTACATGTGTTAGTTTTTTTATAGAATGTCACTAAATACCAAGACTCATGTTAACGTACTCCTCAAACACACGCTATCTCGTCCACTTTACACATGTCTCTTGTGTTAATATCACCCTATAGCTTTTTTTACTTATTCAAATATTTAATCCATTCGGCCTAATAAATTTATTTAAGTCATTCACAAATCCTAGTTTCATATTTTTAATTGGATTTCTTTTTCAATACACACTATACAATAAAGTTTAAATAATCAAGTTTAACTATTTTTATGTATTGTTATATTAGGATTTGGATTCTCTAAAATTCAAACTCTCTAAAGTTGTACGTTTCAGTCAATCTCAGCCATTCATTGTGTTTTAGTGGTCCAGATTTTATGAATCTGGACCACTAAAACACAATGAATGGCTGAGATTGACTGAAACGTACAACTTTAGAGAGTTTGAACTTTAGAGAATCCAAATCGGTTTATAATAAGTTGATTTATTTTACAAGTCATTAATACTTGAATTATGGCAACTGAACCTTTAATCTTAAATAATTCCTCGACAAAGCCGTTTTGACTAAAAAAGAACACTCAATACACATTTCAATATATGCTCCGACAGAATCAAAGTATAACAAATTTAAGCTCCACTAAGACATGTGAAGTTTTTTTTCAACATGAAGTCGCTCAGTACTATTTGTATATTAAATACAACTGGAAAAAAGACGGTCCCCCTCTCTTTGTATCAAGGGTAAGAGTGCTCATCAGTTAGTTCGGTTCAATAACTAAATTAAACCAATACACCAATAACCGAATAGATTATAAAATAAAAATCTAAACCAAAACTTAACCAAAGTAAATAAATAATCAAACCAAATTATTCCGTTAATTTGACTCATTTCACACAGTTGTTTCTTGTGTTTGCTTTCAATTTTCTTTTTTAGAATACTATTACGTGAGTCAACGAACTCACCACTTTCATCATATACATAAATTAACTTATTATATATTTATTTATCATTAAATGGGAATCGAATCAATATAATATAAAGTTTGAAATTATTAAATAAAGTTATAATGCATCATTAGACTCCTTAATTTAGTTTTAATAGTCGTATATGATCCCAAATTTATAAAAGGTCCCATTAATTCTCCTAATTTAATAAAATGAATCACTTAATCTCTTAAATCCCAAGAGTGGACTTTTGCAAGCAAGTGTGATTTTCTCTCTCATCTCTCCTCTCTTTCTCTCCCTTTTTCTCTCTCTGTCTCTCTCGTTCTTCCTCATATTTCAACCGTTATTCAATTCCTATCATATAATTAAGAGAAAGTTGTTAATCTTCTAATGGCTTTTGCCTCTTTGTCTGGTTACAATCCTTACCTGGATCTACCTAATATGAACCTTAATTCAATTCATGATGTGAATCTATATTATGGCTTTTGATTCTCTCGCTGATGCTTGTCAGTGAATATCTAAGATCATGTTACAATATCTAAGAAACTCATTTCAAAACCTGAACAGGTTATTCCACTAACTGTGTTTTTCCCTGTTTTAGGGTAAAGCACCTAACTAATCATAGTTTGCAAAAAAATTACCAATTTGAACAAAATTTAAGCGTCTAACCAAAACAAAATTTCTTCAAAATCTCCTAACTTAAATTCGCCCTATATAAGCTCAAAAAACTGAAATAGATTGCGTTAACAACAATTCTCACCTTCCTCTTCTCAATTCTCACAAGTCTCTCAATTCTCTCCCCTATAGACATTTAAGGTATCAATCCAATTTTATTTTGCTTTTCGATTACTATATGTTCTTCGTCCTAAATTTCTGATTTGTTTTCTGATATAAATCTATTCGTCATTGACGAATTCCTTCCTCAACAGTGATACAGAATCCGAAACTCAAAGATGAACACAATTCCAATTTTCCTTCATCTAAACGAATCATGGACCGATGATCACAAATTTTTTGGGTTCACTATAACAGGAGTGTCAATTCCTTCCAGCTCCAGCTTCGACGAATTGAAAGGAATATTAGAAAAAAAATTGAAAGTAGATCGCAGCAAAGAAGATCTCAAGTAACAGCTTCCTATCCTGCTATGAAGATAATAGATGACATGACTCTGACTTTTTCCATGCAACTGAAAACTCCTAGCCTAGTTATTACTGAATTTCCTTTGTGCTTAACAACAATTCCAGTTATTCATGACTGCTTACAAGGTAATTCTCTTGGCCTATAGTGTTTGGCAAATTAATTTGCATATTTTTAGCAACTGTTACACATCTAGTACTACTATACTACATACATATTACATATCTATTATATAATTGCTACAAGTTTAGTAAATATGTCTGATGAGAATATAACAGAATTGTGATAGCATTGTATCATATAAAAATCTTGTCGAAGTATTGCTTTCTACCTGTTATCCATCTACTACACACCTACTAAATATCTCTTACAAAGATGTTACATACCTGATACAAATCTAATAATTAATAATTCTAAATATTTGGTGAATTTATAACACACATGCAACGACATCGTAATAGATAGAATTATTAATATAGTGTTTGGCAAAATCTTTATATCATTTATTAGTTAGAAGTCTACTGCATACTTGTTACAGAACTATTATATGTTTGATACATGTCTTCTATTATTTACCTAGAAGGTAAAAAAAAGATATGAAACACGAATATGAGCACTACGTAATAAATTAGAATGTTTAAAATTTCAATAATGCAGATGCAATCCATTTTGATCATTAAAAGAAGTTTCATATATGACTGTTATAAATCTATTGTGCAACTAATACAAATCTGGTTCATATCTAATACAACTTATAAATAAATGTTTGACTTTAGTTTCTGCAGCACAAGAATATAGCAAGAGCCCCGATAGAGACATACAACTCCAAATAGAATATGATCCTCCAAATCCTGATATCGAGGGATCCTAGATTGATGATCACTCCCTCTATATACAGGAATATCTTAGATTTGGCTATTCAAAATATAAATGGCATCAACGATGATGAGATGAATGATAATGATAGAGATATAGAGATCTCTAATCTACATTCTGTTAAATCTATAAAAATGGGATAGGTTTATAGAGACAACATGGTGCTAAAGGAATCAATGAGCTTATATGCAATAAAAAAAATCCAGTTCAAGATAGAGAAGTCATGTTCGAAATAGAACTGGTTGGTATGTTTTTATAAAAACTGTACTTGGAAAATGAGAGCATCAAGACGGATTAAGAGCAGTTGTTTTGTGATTAGAAAGTACTCCCCGGACCATACATGCGACATTGATGAACGAAATTTTCAAAAGAGGCAGGAAACAAAAACATTTATGGCTAAAAAAATTAAAAACAAATACCTCAAGATTAAAAGGGTCTACAAACCTAGAGATATTGCTTCTGATATGAAGGCTAAGTATAGAGTTGACGTAAACTACCAGCAGGCATGGCGTGTGAAAGAAGAAGCACTAAAAATGATTACAGGATCGATAGTCAAATCCAAGTTTATTATACATGATTCAGGAAATGAATCCAGGATCAGTTATTAATGTTGTTAAAGAAGGAGACAGGTTCAAATACCTTTTTATTGTAATAGCAGCTTGTATAGAAGGTTGGACACACTATAGATCAGTTGTCATCACTGATGCAACATTTTTGAACTCATGTTACAAGGGGACACTAATTTTTTCTTGTGCTTATGATGCAGCGGGTAAAAAACTTTGTACCATTCTTCACTTTATTCTTGATGTCAACTTGAAATTTAGTACACTAGAATTACAAAATTATTATACATTTATATCATTTGGTTAAAAAAGTCATGTGATATATATCATATCCAAACATGTTACAGATCAAATGTAAAAGTAAATATCTTATACAACAGATACATACCTGATATATGCTTGTTATATGAATGCCAATGGTTGTAATTGCTCTAAATGCATGTTTTAAAATAGTTCTAAATAAATAAATTACATTTTCTTAAAGTATATTAGATTTGTAACAGATAATAACTAGATATCCTATTTCTAAAATAATGCAGGGAAGATTTTCCTCCTAGCATTTGCTGTTGTCGATGGAGAGAACAATGGCTCATGGGAATGGTTTTTTAGATAATTTAAATATGCTTTTGGGGAGAGAGAAAATAGGGTTGTAGTTTCAGATCGGCACCCGAATATAGAAAGGGGAACAACAGTAGTATTCCCTGATGCAACACATTGTATTTACATGTACCATTTGCTGCGGAACCTGAAACAAAAATATATATCTGATATGTCAAAGTAATTTTGACAGGCATGCAAGGCATACACAATGCGGCAGTTTGAAAATAACATGAAAGAGCTTGACAATATTCAGGGTGGTATAATAACTTACTTGAAAGATGTTGGTTTCCATAAATGGAGCAGAGTTCATTCGATCAAAAGCAGATACAATGTAATGACATACAATAGTGCAGAGGCACTAAAAGCCATGAACAAACATGCAAAGCACCTTCCTATTGCATCTCTTGTAGACTATTAACGAGTTACACTCTAGAAGCTGTTTTATGACAACCAAAACATTGGACTAAATATGTTCACTCCTATGTTTAAGAAATATGAAAATAAACTCTAGAAACAGTACGATATGGCTTCAAGAATGGAGGTAACTATCTTATCGTTTAATGTTTCATCTATGTTCCCTGAAATATATATCACACTATCCACCTCTCTTATGTAATCTTAATGCATTTTAGGTGGCTCCAGAACACAACCAATTGGTATCTATCACAAGCAATGGCTTTGAATATATAGTTGACATGCAAAATAGGACTTGTACATGCAATAGATTTCAATTAGATGACATCACATGTGCACATGCTCTTGCTCACATAAGAAAATTCCATTTATCGTCATACAATTACTGTTTGGAGTACTACAAGAAAGAAAAGATGTTAGCGGTATATAGAGGAAGTATACATCCAATTCCATTAAGAGATAGTTAGGAGGTGCCTCAATATATTATGAATCAGGTCATTCTTCCTCCAGATGTGAAACCAAAATCAAGGAGACCGAAAAAACAGAGATATCAATCTGCTGGTGAGAGGGCAATCAAGTACAAGATCCATTGTAGTGTTGGTAAGATATTCGGGCATAATAAGAGGACATGCATGGGATCAATTCAGTAATTTCAGTGCCGATTACAAAATTTCAATCACAAAAAACGCATGACAAAAACAAGAACATTTCACATTTCCTTTTATTTTGGAGTTTCTGATTAGAAAATTTTATATGATACAACACTATTACAGATCTGTTAGAGATCATTCCCTAATTCTTTTTTTTTCAATTCAAATGAAAACTGACATCAACTGTTCGAAAAAGTTTATAATACACTACAATACAAGATTACAAAAACATATTTCTTAGAAAAATAACCTAAAATGTGGTCATGTGTTTTTTTTAGTTGCGCATCTGGTTCATCGGAGCTTTTGCTCCAACTGCGTCCAGATCCAACCCACATCACGCACCAGATTGTGGTGGCTGAGTCTCCCAATAAGGATTTTCTACATTCACTAGTTATCAAACTTGAGACCTTGCTTAGGCGATACCAAGACGCTTACCACTTGGACCAACCCTTATTGCTTGTGTTTGAATGTTTCATTCTGTTACATTTATTATAATAACATCTGAGTTACAATTGTAACAATATCTATTAAATATCACTTGTATGATACATTTTTAAAATGTAACTGATAATAAACATGTTCAAAAACAAAAAAGATGTTGGAAATTTATTTTTATGTTGTGCTTTTTTGGATTTTTTACAAATTAGAATGTTAAGAGACATATAGTAATCTTACATAAGACTTGTAGCATAATTTTAGCAGACTTGTAACAGATATATACTACATATCATTTAGATAATATCAATAATATTTCTAACATCTATCTGATACAATTCTGTTACATTTACGCTACAAGTCTAGAATAATTCATTCGAATAGTAAGAAGATGCAATTCGAAGAAAAAAAATAATAGAAATTGGTTACTTAAAAAACTTAACAGAACATCCATAATGTATTGTAAGAACATATCAAGAGTACTATAGAAACCAAACTAAAGAGACTAAAACAACATCTAAAACTAGAAATATTAAAACACAAAATGAAAAACAAGATAGTTTTTCCAATCTATGACAGCTAATAACACTTAACCGATCTCTTCAACACTCTCAGTATTCTAATTCTTATTTCTCGGACCATGATTATACAAACTCATGGATAAGCGCAACCTAAGAAGATCCATGTTGAAATTCTTTAGCATTGGCTTGTTTTCAATAATAAATTCCATGTAGCTGAGTATGAAAACACCATAGTCACTGCAATTCACAATAAAAAGGCAAAAACATTTAAGAATCAACATTTCTTGCATGTACATATATAAACAAAGACATAATTAGTTCTAAAAGCAATATCATAAAGACTGTTGTGATAACCCTTCGACAAAAACAATCTCAAGATCTCATTGTGGATTCCCATACATGTAAGGTTTAGATTGCATGACATCATTTCTGCTAATAAGAATTTGGAAGTTGTGCAAATAATACGGTATCATTGATGCGAGTATGTTGGCAGCCTTTGGGGTACCCTTATTGTATGACAACCTACCAATATCAGAGTCGTAAATAAATAGCTTCCTTGAAATAATCTCGAACCTGGCCAAAATCCAGTGCTTCGTCCCAGCAATGATAGGAATAAAGACATTATCCACTGCGTCCCACCGCTTGCCATAATAAACTCCACTTCCAAACATCTTCAAAGAAACTAAATCATAAATATTGACATTTTTCGAAACCCATAATTTTACTTCATCACTAGGATCATCCAACTTTGTCTTGAAAAATTCTAGCCTCTAAGAAAACACAGTTCCCATTATAGTGAAACTGTACTTAATCCTTTTGTAATACTTGCCTTTCTTTCTCAAATAGTAAGATACATGGTCAATGTGCTATAGCAAAGACAAATACATGCAACAGATATATAAGTAGGTGAGAAACAATTAAAAATACATAAAAATAATTACATAAGTTTTAAAATAACATTATATTAGATCAATATCAGATATATTCCTAGTTTATCATTCCTATTACATATCTATTACAAGTCTGCTACATTAAAGTTTAAATGCATTAAAAAGATATATGGAACAAGAAATTCAAAGTAAAAAATATATATGAAAGCAGCAATTCACTTACATCACTAGACAAGTAGTCTGCCTTAGTGTAAAGGTCAGCCCAGAATGTCTTCTTAGAGATATTCATTAGCTTAAAGAAAAACAGATTGATTTGGTTGTTCTTTTGACTGTACTACAAAAATTCCCTATTTCATATTTATGATTCAAATAAATATATCAGCTTAATCTTACAAAAATATTGCAGAGTATATTGAATTCAACATTAACTTATGATCTTGATGGGTTCTTATTCTTGTGGATGAACGTCTTGAAAACTTTAATGTAATTAGTGTCTTTAATTTCATCTCCAATTAAAGCATAGTCATCGAGGACATATTGCTCATGAACCATATTCTTTAGCATAGTAGATCCAAAATCAGTTACACGACGAGATTTTACCTTCCAGGATGGACTCACCCTCCTCTTCTGTATATCTTGCTCTTTGGGTGAATCAATAACCTTAAGCTCCTCCTCTTCTACAATCTCCTTTACTCAGATCAAGAAAAACAAGGTCAGTAAAGGTTACTATCTTACAAATATGTAACACTATTTCTTAGAAAAAATACGCACTTGCTTAACTTCTTTAATAATCGCATATATTTAAAAACAATCAGCTTCTAACTTATCAAGTTTTGCTGGGTCAACAGAATTTAAGAAACAATGAGATCCAGCCTGTTAATGTTTTTTAAAGATAATGATTTTGATTAGATCATAATAGAATGCAATTTCAATGTAATTCAAAGGAGTTTGATATATTACCTCTTTATTGTGAATCAAACTCATTCCAGTTATAGCCTCTTTGACATTCTTATAATCTAGGCTGGCTCCTTCACCGACTTTGCCTTTGAGTTTATCAACTTTATCATCCTATTTTCCTTTACTAACAGCAATATGCCCAGCTTTGCATTTAGTACCTTTGGTAGCCTATTTTCCTTCATTCACAGGGCTCTGTTCCATTGGAAGCACTGATGCAAGGACGTTGTTCGCAATACTAGTTATTTCTTCCCATCTATCATCAAAGAGTTTGAATGGCTACAAATTCAAAGGTCCGGCATCCAACATGTTCCTAAAACCAGTAGTTTCTCTTACATGCATCATTTTTTGCTTCTTTCTTTCAGCATCTAATTTATCCACTTTGTCATTTTTCTATTACAAAAATGACATTAGAATTAATACATATCCGATACAGAAAAGATACATGCAACAGATACATAATAGAATTTTACCTTTTCAATTGCTTTTTCACCCCCTTCAGTTTTTTGTTCTTCAACTTCAGGATCCTGAGAGCCTTTTACATGGATGTCCATCCCATCAACACCAATCGCTTCAAAATTTCCTTCACCACAATTCTTCATTGACTCCTATTAGTATTCAAGTATTATATATATATATATATATATATATATATATATATATATATATATATATATATATATATATATATATATAAAATACCTCTTCCATTGATTTTTTGTCTCATGAATTTTCCTTCTTTGCTCTTGAGGAACATGTATGTATTTCCCGTCAATATTCATCTCCACAGGACCAATCCCTTAAACATTTTCTTCACTATCTTGCTCAATAAATTCCTATTGCAATCATGTATTTGTTAATATCTAATACATGGTTATTAATGAAAAAAACATATATATTGATAAATTAAGTTGTTACCTCTGTCAATATCTGTGTTGTCGGCTTATTTTTATCTCGTGAACTCAATAACTCCTGAGTTTCAGTCCCTTCTTTCTTTTGAACTATTGGCAGTTCCCGTACCAGCTTAATCAATTATATTCGAATTAGGTGTTTCTTGCAAATTACAATTTGTAGTAAATCTAAAATTCATGAAATTCCAAATGACAAAGAAAAACAAGTGTCAACAATTTTTAAGCGGGACAAAAGATGGAATTACATATAAAGGGATAGTCCCTGTCCCATCTCCATGTTCCTTAGGTTCTTCAGCATCACTCAATCCTATTACATCATCCATTTATTTATCCTAATAGACAGAATAAAATAGCTGTATTAGATGTCTACAATCCTAGTTAAAAGTTAAGGGTCAATAGCATTGTAACATATATATAGTAGAAATATATTAGTATTTTATCAAACTTATACTATTAATTACAATTTCACTTACAACTGAGCCAGTAGTGGCTATTGCTTCCACTGCTTCTTGATGATTAGGAACTTTATCATCATCTTCTTTACCCTGCAAATAAAAAATAACCATAGTTGAAAAAAACAATCACCTCAATATTAATAAATTTATTTTTAAGTTGTTAATCTCCACCACATCTATAACAAAGAAAAATGATTATTAAATTACCTTAGGCTTCTCGCTATCAGATCCTTCATACCCTCCACCATGAAAATCGTCCAAATTATCCAAAAAACTTTTTGTATGAGGAGTGTCTCTAGAAAATTTCGTGACGTCTTCCTCATCATTTTCTTCTAGTGAATCATCAACTTTTTACCCATTTTGTTCATGGTCAAAACTGCTTCAATGTCATTGACTCCTCCAGATAGAGCCTCCATTTTATTCTCAAGCACACCCATTTTATTACCGATACACTCTAACCCCTTGTTAATCTTGTTAGACAATGCCTGCAACTGGTTAATAAATTAAATCTGACTTCCAGCAGGAATCTGGGACTGAGTTCCTTTCCAAAAGAATTCTTTAGACTTAGAAGGCTCTACAAATGGAAAGTACTTCTCTAGCGACAACTTCGAAACCTCTTTATCAGTAGCAATAATTTTCCTGAGGTTTAACTGAAATGAAATTGAACTCACACATCAAACGACAAATAACACACTTAAAAGCAAACATATAATACAATTGTAACAGACAAAAAACAAAGATGAAGCAGACTTATACTACATACTTCTTTACCAAAAAAGAATATAATAATCTTATGCATCTCATACATACCTACTATATATGTAGTACAAAATTACTAACTAGTAAATAGATAAATACATTGTTTTCTAAAAAACTATTGTGGTTTAAATTTGATATATAACAGACTCATATCAAATTTGTATCAAACATACTACTTACACATTACAAAAAAATCAGAAACAAAAGTAGTTGTAATATGAGCTTACATATTTGAAATGCTTATCGAAGATCATCGTATTGAAATCTTTTGCTTTAAATTCATTTGTATGTGGTTGCCATTTGAAAAACCTTGGTGTAAATTCATCATAATGTTGCTTGGTCCTACTGGATACAAAACCTTCACAATCTCCAACAACCTCATAAAACCAAACCTGAAAGACCAACAGGAATCCAAAAAGCTTGTAATTTAGTGGCTTCGACCTCCTTTTTTCGTTCTTCTTAAGAGACAGAATGGTATCTTTGAATGACAACTAACCCTACACCAGCTTTTCATAGGTACCATTGTAAACACAAACAAAGTACGAATTAGGGATTTTTGTGCCAGCATCTAATGCCATAATATAATAACTGATGAAATATACAAGATCCAATTTAAAATAGTCATCATCACTCTCGATCGGGATCTTCTCTTGTTTTCCTCCTTCTCCGTTATCATCCTCTTCTTCTTCCTCATCATTACTAGAATCATTCTTATTATTGATTATAAACTTCATATCTACTCTCTTGATAAGATTAAAACAATTAGGGAAATACTTCTTCCGAAAATCTTTCGAGTAACCAGTGTCTTCCAACTTAAAATCCCCTTCAACATCTGGCTGAAGTCTAGATCTAAGACAAAAATACTCGAGCCCAAAGTAAACAGGATATCATGCAAACAAAATACAGATGCAATCATTATGTGTCTGGTTTATTTCCCTAGTGAGGATGCCGTGAATAAAAGCTCTCTACACTTTCATTCTAGGTCTTATAAGGAAATTAGCTAATATCATCCCCCTAAGCATGTCCATAACAATAGCAGGAACATTCTTTTCAACAAAATCAATAACGCCAAAGTTTGAAGAAGCATTAATTCCAAAAGACCAGGGTTCAGAATATATAAGAGAATATTGTAGGATGTATTGAATAAATGGATTCTCTTCTTCTTTTGTCTGCATTTTTTCGAGGAAAATGTGATTAAATACAGTCATGACACCTCTCAATATCAAAAGAAGACTACATATAATCATTTTCAAACATCAAAATGCATTATATTAGTCATATAACAGACTTGTATCAAGTATATAACTCTTTTTAGTGAGAAAAAACAGTCCAAACACACTTATACCTTCATGTTGTTACACTTACATTTTGGATGCTTTAAGATAGACATATAACAGAGTTGTATAATATATGTATCACTTGTATGTTACAAACAGACCATACTAAGACATTTGCATGCATTATAGGACACATAAAACAGGCTGGTATATGACATATAACACTTATTAATTAGCCAAAAGAATTCAAAAAAGTCTTACACCTTCATTTTGATACATTTATAAACACTATACTAGATATATAATAGAGTTATATCAGACAGACCAATATGGACTTGTTGTTACAGAATCTACAATAACTAATACAAACATGATACATATGTACTACAAATAAGCAACAAAATGATTTTACAAAAAACTGATGAACATAAAGCATGAATTAGAAAGAGATATCTAATAAATTTCTACAGAAATACTACATAGAACACAAATATCTCACACATACTAAATATGTAACATATGCATAGTAACATGCCTTAAACCTAAAAATAGAATCTGCATGTATCTCTTACATTTTTCTGAGATCTAGAACCACCGCCTTTAACTTACTTAGCAGCAACAATAGGAGATTTCTTTGCTGCTGGCCTCTTCTTCGGAGCCATTACCACTTGAAAACGCAAAAACAAAATTCAACAAAATCAGGGAAAAAAATAAAACAACAGAGAACGCGTAATTAAAGCACAGATTTCCAAAATGTGTACCTTGATTTGAAATGCATATGAAGTAGGAACAGTTAGCATGACTTGTGAGAAAAAAAATCTCAGAAAACAAAGAAAATCGAAAGCGTCAATAGGAACGGGAAAAGGCAAATACAGACTATATCTCGAGAGAAGCTTTTATAGACAGAAATCAAAAGAATAATGGAAGGAAACCTACAGAATTGCAAAAGAAACGGCTAGATCGTGTGTGGAATGTGGAGAGTCTTCAAAATTGAAATTGTTATAAGAAGAACGTGAGAAAGAATTAGAAAGCGCAAGAAGGTTATGAAAAGCGTATGATCAGTATTTAAAAAGACAAGAAGATGTTTAGGTAATTGAGCATAATCTGGGCTGAAATTATTTACCCAGCTGGGCCAAATCCAACAATTACCCGCTGTTTTATGTCTTTGTTTAGTCATCGGCCACATCCTTGGAGAAAACCATTGAATGAATGAGTCCATTACTGCCATCTTAATCGTAATTATTCTTGCTCTGTGTTTCCCATTCTTTATCATTTAAATCAAGATTGGATTGGATTGGATTGTATTGTATTTAACTAATTGATTTTTAATTTAATTAGGGTTTATTCATTGGGATTATTATACTAGTTGTGAGCAAGGGTAAAAGCTATTTTAAGATTTAATTAAGAAGTCTTCTAATTTCAATATCTCATTACAATTTCTGTTCATATTTTTGTGTCATTCTTCTGCTATTTGAACTATTCCTTCATGATTTGCTTGAGATTCTAAAAATCATGATGTTGTTGATTTCCTTTAATGGATGAATTTTTACTTGGCAATTTAATGGAATTGATCAGAGTGTTAGTTGAATTTTCAGTTCTTAAACAAACTGAAATCTCAATTGCTTATTTGAATCAATTCTATTTGATTTAAAAATTGCAGATTGCAGTAACTTCTTCACAGTAATTTTGTTTCAGTTTTCGTGTCAATAGTGACTTAATTATTATTGTCCCCAATTATCATTCAAAATTAGTTGCCTTTTTTCTTCTTGGTTAGAAAACATAAAGAGAATAAATGAAGTTTAATGATTCCAGTATGTTTATAGGTAGAAGATTGTATTTTTGGAATAAAATATGATACAAGGAACTTAAATGAAATTATTACATGATTTTTTTTAATTTTTTCATCAAATTCCACGTGTCAAGTTGTAATTTGTTTGACTTTTCTAATTTTGACGTGTGTAATACACTCTCCAAAGTGTGACTGAGCTTGTTGCGTTCAAGAAGCAAATTAATTTATTTTCAAGTTAAAGGAGCTAACCGAATATTTTGTAAATTCGGAATGATATTTAGTTATTCAAATCAAGTTAAAGTGGGAATTAATGCATTAGGTCTTAAATAAATGATATAATGATGGCCAAAGCACTCATTACGTTACCAGGCATTGATATCTAGTCTATAAATAAAAAAAATCAAGCTAAAAGTGGGCTTCAAAGTATAACTAATAATGGTAATGATTTTGGAGATTGGATTTTCGAAATTTAAAACACATTATTTTATGTTTAATTTAATCGGTCCGTTTGATTATATTGATTTTTTTTCTCAATTAAAATTGAATCATTTTTCAATTACTTGAATTTGGATTTTTTTTTTTGTTGGAGCTAAGAACTTAGATGAGCAGGTCTGCGAGACTGAGTAAGACTGTAAAAGATGAATGAAGAAGTAACGAATAAGCGATTTTATCCTGGTTCAGCAACTTGTGCTTACATCTAGTCCCAAGAGAGTGTCATGACTTTAATTTACTAATCTCAACTCCTTTACTCTAGGCAGAGAAGTCCTACACAAGAGATCTCAATTACAGAAAGTATCCTCCGCTCTATAATTCTAGTATCGGTGAGCAAAATACCCTCTTCAACTCTACCCTCACTCAGATTTTTTTCAGAAAGAATTTTATAGAATTCAACTTATAGAAACGTTGATTCTACTTACAATCACGTATTATAGTGAATTGATCTAGTTATCTTTTAGTCTCTCTAATAAAGCAGATTTTAAAATTGGTTGCTTTTGAAAATTCTAGAATTCCTTGAGCTGCGATTTTAACAAAGTTTCAGCTTGAGAAATTTAGGAGTAATCACCAAGTTGTAAACATCTCATTCTTGCTCTCTTTATAGGTTTTTTTAAAGTAGCTGTTGTGAACTTGTTTGTCTTCATCTATAGTTGTCTCTGTAATTTCTACTCGTTACAATATGAATCTAGCCATTGCAAGATGAAATTCGCTGTTGAGAGATACAAATTGATCCGTTGTGAGCTGGGTTTGATTCGCCGTAAGGCAAAATTCATTTGTTGAGAATTTTGTACTTCTTGTCTGCCGGCGATGGACATTCCGTTGAGAAAGGGACATGCTCCAGCTATGGTCACTTTACCATTCCTTTGGTAGACTAAAGTCAATGGGTCTGCATTGTTGCAGGGAGTGTTGGATATGATGTATACCCTTAAGACAATTAGGGTGATGTATCTTAATTATGTATTAGTATGAATAATTTGTTTAATTAACAAAGACACTTAATCTTTTATTTATATCGATGTGTTAATATATATGATTGGTTAAAATATATTCATTAATATCTATGTACAAAAGTGCTTGACATATCATAGCGTGAAGTGAGAGAAATTATAATGGCATTATACTTAGAAAGACCTACTTCATGTGTAATTATAATTATGTCTAAACTATCCCTAGTCATAGTTTTATCAAGAAGGATATTTGATGAGACAGTAAGAGTAGCAAGTGGTCAACTTTCTTGGAATGGATCCAAGCAGTCAAACTCCTATGACTGAAAATGGTGCCTTAAGTTTGACACATGGATATATCTGGAAGATATATTGGAGACTACAATAAGATAAATACTTGGTAAATGTATCATCGTGTTAGTATTTATCTTTATGCAGTAGCTTTGCAAATATCCTCATACTTGAGATACTAGTTGCCTTGTGTGGTACTATCACTATGTTTTGGGTCATACCTATGCACTCATTAATTTAGGGTGTCATGAGTGATTTCGGGTATGGTGATGACAACACGTTGGTAAGCTATGTAGTCGGAAAGAATCCATCGCTCGAGATATATCAAGGAGTTGAACCTGGCCACTTGTTGAAGTGATGATTGATATAAACCTCCGATCAGAGTATGTGTTTGATAACAATAGTTTATAGTCAAACACGTTATGGTAAATAGCAAGATACTTCAGTAACAAGTAAATAACTGGGATAACTTGGAGCAACCTCGCTACTATGGGGTTAACACTTTAACCGAACCCAACAAACCAAATGGTACAAATATTAAAGAGTGAAAGAAGTTCATCGCATTTGGCAACTATTGCATTAACCAGGATTAAGTCGTTAGCACAAATGATATTCCGAGTAATGAGGGATGGTGGATCCCTGCTAGAGGCGTACTATAGTCGTTTAAGGTAATCGATTCTATTCACGGTCTAGAACCTTGAACCAATAGTTCTTATAGAAAAGATTGGTCAAACCTTAACAACTCAATACTATGAGATCCTATAAGGTCACATACATTGAACTTTCATCGGACTGAGTAAAGAGTTAATAGACTTGATCTATTACAAAAATATTAAAGGGATGGTTAAACTATTACCTGGTTAGACAAGAGATTTTATTTATTAACCAGTAACTAATTTTATTATAGTCATAAATAAATTAAGTGTTGATTAAAATGATTAAATCATTTTGTGGTTAAATCAAAAATTTATTTTGTGCGGTAACTAATTTTATTAGGGTCATAAAATAAATTAAAAGAGAGGAAGATTAAATTAAATCATGTATTTAAATTGAAATTTAATCCAAGAATTAAATCTTGTATTTAAATTAGGATTTAATCGAGCAATTAAATCATGTATTTAAATTGGCATTTAATCATGCAATTAAATCTTGTATTTAAATTGAGATTAATCCAGCAATTAAATCATGTATTTAGATTGACATTTAATCCATCAATTAAATCTTGTATTTAAATTAGATTTAATCCAACAATTAAATCATGTATTTAAATTGAAATTTAATCCATCAATTAAATCTTGTATTTAAATTGGGATTTAATCCAGCAATTAAATCAGGTATTTAAATCGACATTTAATTCAACAATTAAATCTTATATTTAAATTTGGTTTTAGTCCAGCAATTAAATCTTGTATTTGAATTGTCATTTAATCTTGCAATTAATCATGCGTTTAAATTGCCATTTAATCTCGCATTAAATCAACATTAAATTCACATTAAATTCAGGAAGCCTTTGCTCCCACTATATAAACCAAGACTCTCTTCTTCATTGTTTGCACCATATCTTCCTATGAGCTAATGTGAAATTAGAAGATAAAATTAAGGAGTCCTTTCAATATTTTTGGTGGATTTTGGAGTGGTCTAGCAGCTACTCAAAACTTTGCGGTTCTTCCTCATTGCGAGGTTTTGGTTGGTGGGGTTTGTGTGGATACTTATAGAGACTATCCTACACTTGGAAGCTTGTTTACAGAGATTCTACTAAAACACGCTTCAACTTGTATATTTTATTTTTCTCTTTAATTATTAAGTCATTTTCCTTACGCTTTTTAGACTTAATAATTATTATACATGCTTAATTTATTTTATATATAAATTATAACTTGGAGTTATAACATGTTTAATAAAAAAATAGTTATGCTACGATATAATTTAGAGTTATGGTACACCTAGCCTATTCATGCTAATCTAATTTGAGAATTCATTTAGTTAAGGCTTTAATTAATTTATATGCAACTAATAGGACTTCCTGGGACGATTGACAAAATTTTGAATTTCTGCCATGCTTGTTATTCATGTTCTAAGTAACTATCAGTTCCCAACAGTGGTATCATGAGCCTGCCTATTTAGTGCATAATTAAGTTAAAAGCAAACTGAATTTTATTTTCTATATAAGATGATTTATAGTTTACTAAATTGTTTGGAACAATACGTAAACTTAGATTTTCATTTCAAGGTTAGAAAATGGGATAGATAATTTTGAATAAGCATGCTCAACTTACTCAAAGATTATCAAAGACTCAATAAATTATATAAATTACAAGGGTTATTGATGCTTTTAATTTACATGAATTGTAAGAATGAAATTTATTAGTTCAAGATGATCTATGGTCTTCTAGTTTGTGCTCGTATTTGCTCTGGCTAAGGATTGGACATGGTGTCTACTTCTCCTAGGGCACCTCTCCTACTTGAGAACCTAAATCGGTGCAACTTGAATTGACCAAGAGGGGATTAAAAATGGATTAATTTATTTCTAATATATAATATGGTGATTATATATATTTCTATAACAAAGTAAAGAAATTAAATTATTGAATAAAAGCTTAAAGTAAATGCAATAAATATAACAAACAAAGAATGTTAATAATTTGTATATAATTTAGGTTGATGGAATAATAATAATAAAGAGCTCGAACCTACCTAAGGTTAGACCTTATAAATTAATTCTGAAATTCCCTAAATTAATATAAATTATTATAAATATGTCAATCTAATAAATCCTATTTTGGGTGAGACGTTTAAACACCAATACAAAGTCCCAAAGTAAATATATTAAGACAAGTTATAGTCTTCCTAACTCGAATCTATAATATGATATTTTTGGCTATAAAAGTGTTGCGCAAAGTGTTACTTTTCATCTACATCGATCAGTTATAGATGTTGGGATAGGGTCTGCCTTAATAGGACTGAGGTAGTCCACCATAAAATTGGGGGCTAGCCACAGGACTGAGACACATTCAAGGAGATGCTAATATAAGGGCACACGTCCCTTGGAATTAGGAAACTTAAATAATTAGCAATTGCATACGATGCAAATGAATGAGATTTTAACTACAACTTACTAATATGGCTTGACTCATAAAATTGAGGGTCATACTAGTTGTAGATGCTACCTATTTGGAAATTTAGCTAGGCTAGACTTCCTAAATTCAATAGAATGGGCTATTGTAAATTTCGAAAAATGGTAGACAAATGTATTTAATTAAATTTCCTTATATTAAATACATGTACTATATACTAATGTCTAAAGAATAATTCTTTCTTGTATCTTGGTTGAAATCTTTATTTAAATACAAACATTCACATTGATGACCAATTTTGAATGACTCTAGCTTCAAGGGGTTTTTTAGAAATGTGAGGATCTTTCTCAAAGCATAAGGCTTGGCCCCTACACTGTATGAGCCAAACACTCAAAAACATGATGCAACCACTTCTACTTTGTGTAAGAATGTTGGAAATGCTTGAAGGAAACTAGGATACAACACCTTAGAGGTTGTTTATATCCCTGTTACCTTATCTGAATAGCTAGCAGGAGACAAGGATAAACATCAAGTTAGATGTTAGGATCCATGTTACCTTAGCTACAAGGGCATCATAAAATCATGGACTTGAAAGTCTATGTCTTTACATCTTAGAGAAAGGTTTTTCCATGGTGGAAGATTTGAACCAAAATATTTTCGATGGAAATTTTGTGGACCAATTAGTCAAAAATTTAAATGGTTCATATCTTAAAGAAGTAAAGGGACACATAGTTTCTAGTATTGAAGTACCGTAGAGCAAAGTAATGAGAAAAAGCAAAAGGAATACTCAACATTTTTTCTTGGTGACAAAAACAATTGTTTTCTAAATGAAACATTGGAAACAATATCAAAGGGTTCAAGTCTCATAGCATGATAAAAGGAGGCTTGGAAGCTTCCACTTTAAGATGTTTGATATTGAGAATTTCTACATCTCAAGGGAATTCTAAATTGGTATGGAATACCTAATGAGAATCATATATGCATCAGAAGGTATAGATATAATTTAGAAGTACAGGTTTGGCAAAAGAAGAGTTGTACCTAGAAAAATCATTCGGGCTTGGTGGCTACTAATAATGTAAGAACTTAAAATCTCCATTTGGCTAAATTTGAAATAAGAAAAAGTGATAATCAATTGCCATTATAAAATATGATTTCTTGCTTCATAGTAGATGAAATCTTATTCCAATTTGATAAAAGGTATTATCAAAGTTATGAATGATATTTTATTGTAATATGACTAATAATATTTTGTAATTACAAAATCATATTCTGAAATACAAACATTTCTAAGAGAAAAGCTAGATAATGAGAAATCTTTCTACTTATGGCATTGTCGTTTAGGCCATATAAACAAAGATGTCTTAACCAAGTTGCATAAGTGTGGAAACTTGGGCCCAATAGACGTGGCCTCTTATGATGATTGCGAACCTTGTTTAAAAGGAAAAATGATGAAGTTACCCTTTAAAGGAAAGGGTGAACGAGCCATGAGTACATTGGAGATATACATACTGATGTGTGTGGTCCAATGATTGTTCAAGAACTAAGAGGATACTCCTACTTTATAACTTTTATCGATGATTACTCGCGATATTGTTATCTATACTTAATGAAGCACAAGTCTAAAAGTTTTGGTAAATTCAAGATATTCAGAAATGAAGTAGAGAAACAATTTATGAAAAAAAAGAAAATGGGATAGTTCCCCAGTGGACCCCTCCTTATACACCCCAACACAATGGAGTGTCTGAAAGGAGGAATCAGACATTATTAGATATGGTTCGGTCCATATGAGCCAAGCAAATCTCAGTAAATCCTTTTGGGGATATGCACTAGAGGGTGCGGTTTATATATTAAATAGAGTTCTCTCTAAATCAGTTGATTTAACACTTTACAAAAGATGGTGTAATAAAAGGCCATCTTTAAGTCACCTAAGAGTATGGGCTGTCCTACCATGGTAAAGAGGATAGCATCAGATAACCTGAGCACTAAATGAGACAAGTGTCTGCTCATTGGAAATCAAAAGGAAACTATCAGATATTTATTTTACCAACCCGAGGCATAAAAGGTATTTGTATCTCAGAGTGCTCACTTTCTTGAAAAAGAATACTTACTTGCAAAAGTTAGTGGGAGTAATTTTGAACTAGAAGTTCAAGATGAAGAAAGAGATAATCAGCTGACTTACCCCGTTCTAGATACATAAGAAGTGTGATCAATTATTGCGAAGATCGAATCGTGTTTATAAAGGTCCAGAAAGATATGGTTTTATCATCACTGATGGTAGGGAACTATATCTCATGGAGGATGATGAACCAAGAACCTATGATGAAGCAATGAAAAGCTCAAATTCTAATAAATGGCTTAGGGTCAGGAAATCAAAAATGGATTCCATGTATGAAAACCAAGTTTAGAATTTGGTCGATACACAAGAGAAGGTTAGACCCATCGGATGCAAATGGGTCTTCAAGAAGAAGACTAACACGGATGGTAATGTAATTACCTATAAGGTAAGGTTGTTGCAAAAGGTTATAGTCAACGTAAAGGTATTGACTATGATGAAACTTTCTCACCAGTAGCCATTCTTAAATCCATAAGGACACTCCTTGCCATTGCTGCTTAATATGATTATTAGATCTGCTAGATGGATGTTAAAACATCATTCCTTAATAAGGATTTGGCTTGGGATGTGTATATGACATAGCCTGAGAGTTTTTAATCTCAGAATGGCTCGTAGGTATGAAAATTGTAAACATCTATTTATAGACTTAAGCAAGCATCCAGGAGTTGGAATATCAGGTTTGATCAG
The DNA here is from genome assembly GCA_947683365.1 of Euphorbia pulcherrima. Classification (NCBI taxonomy): domain Eukaryota; kingdom Viridiplantae; phylum Streptophyta; class Magnoliopsida; order Malpighiales; family Euphorbiaceae; genus Euphorbia; species Euphorbia pulcherrima. The sequence continues at coordinate 26,434,947 of CANTUS010000004.1, forward strand.
ATAATCCGTTAACTAGATTTCTATCCGAACATTAATGAGCCTTGTGTTTACAAGAAGGTTAGTGGGAGTGCAACCATTGTCTTAGTATTATATGTTGATGACATTTTGCTAATAGGAAATGACATTTCTGTTCTTCAAAGTATTAAAATATGGTTGTCAAGAAAGTTATCCATGAAAGACCTTGGTGAAGCAGCATTTATAGTAGGTATAAAGATCTATTGAGATAGATCTAAGAGGCTATTAGGTCTTTCTCAAAGTACATATATAGACAAGGTACTGAATAGATTCAACCCTGAGCATTAGAAGAAAGGTTATCTCCCGACGACAAAGGGGATTAACCTATCTAAGGTTGAGTGTTCAAAGATAGTTTAGGAAAGAATGGGCATGACAGATATACCCTATGCATCCGCGATATAATACATCATGTATGCTATGATATGTACTAGGCCAGATGTCTCTCAAGCTTTAAGCTTTTTGAGTAAATATCAATCAGATCCAAGTGAAGAACACTGGATGACAGTCAAGGCAATTCTTAAGTACTTGAGAAGGACTAAAGATGAGTTCTTGATATATGGAGATGGTGACTTCACAATTAGAGGTTACACTAATGAGAGTTTTTAATCTTACAAGGATGACTTTAAGCCTCAGTCGGGTTTTATATATGTGTTAAATGGAGGGGCAGTATGCTGGAAAAGTTCCAAGTAAGAAACTACTTGCTGATTCAACCATAGAATTTGAATACATTGCTGCCTATGAAGTAGCAAAGGAAGTTATTTGGTTATAGGGATTCATTGGTGATCTCGGTGTGGTGCCTGAGATTGTTAATGCAATTACTTTATATTGCAAAAATAATGGTGCTATAGCTTAGGCAAAAGAACCATAGTCTCACTAGAAAAACAGACATGTATCCAGAAAGTATTGTATAATAAGGGAGATTGTTGATGCTAAGGTGATAAGACTAGAATATGTTCCCATTGATCAAAACCTAGTAGATGGTCTGACGAAGCCATTGACTCAAGTCAAACATGACCATCATGTTAAAGCATATGGAATAAGACATATGGCTAATTAGCCTTAGTGCAAGTGAGATTTTGTTAGATATGATGTATGCCCTTAAAGCAATTAGGGCGATGTATCTTAATTATGTATTAGTACGAATAATTTGTTTAATTAATAAAGACAATTAATCTTTTTGTTTATATCGATGTGTTAATATATACGACTAGTTAAAATATATTCATTGATATTTATGTACAAAAGTGCTTGACATGTCATAGCGTGAAGTGAGAGAAATTATAATGGCATTATACTTAGAAAGACCTACTTCATGTGTAATTATGATTATGTCTAAACTATCCCTAGTCATAGTTTCATCAAGAAGGATATTGATGAGACAGTAAGACTAGCACGTGGTCAACTTTCTTGGAATTGATCCAAGCAGTCAAACTCCTATGACTGAAGGTGGTGCCTTAAGTTTGACACGTGGATATATCTGGAAGATATATTGGAGACCGCAATAAGATAAATACTTGGTAAATATATCATAGTGGTAGTATTTATCTTTATGCGATAGCTTTTCGAATATCCTCATACTTGAGATACTAGTTGCCTTATGTGGTACTATCACTATATTTTGGGTCATGCCTATGCACTCATTAATTTAGGGTGTCACGAGTGATTTCAGGTAAGGTGATCACATCACATTGGTAAGCTATGTATTCAGAAAGAATCCATCACTCCGGATATATTAATGAGTTATACTTGACCACTTGTTGAAGTAATGATTGCTATAGACCTTTGATCAGAGTATGTGTTTGATAGAAATAGTTTCTAGTCGAACACATTATGGTAAAAAGCAATATACTTCAATAACAAGTAAATAGTTGGGATAACTTAGAGCAACCTCGCTATTAGTGGGTTAACACTTTAATCGACCCAAAAAACCAAATGATACTAATACTAAAGAATGAAAGGAGGTCATTGCATTGGGCAACTATTGCATTAACTAGGACTAAGTCATAAGCACAAATGACGTTCTGAGTAATGAGGGATGCTGGACCTTGCTAGAGGCGTACTACAGTCGTTTAAGGTAATCGAGCTCTATTCACGGTCTAAAACCTCAAACCAATAGTTCCTATAGAACAAAGATTGGTCAAACCTTAACAACTCAATACTACAGGATCCTATAAGGTCACACACATTGAACTTTCATCGGACTGAGTAAAGAATTAATAGACTTGATCTATTAAGAAAATATTAAAGAGATGGTTGAACTATTACCTAGTTAGACCAGACATTTTATTTATTGACCAATAACTAATTTTATTAGGGTCATAAATAAATTAAAGTATTGATTAAAATGATTAAATCATTTTAAGGTTAAGACAATGATTTATTTTGATCGGGAACTAATTTTATTAGGGTCATAAAATAAATTAAAAGAGAGGAGGATTAAATTATATTATGTATTTAAATTGGTATTTAATCTAGCAATTAAATCTTGTATATAAATTGGGATTTATTTTAGCAATTAAATCATGTATTTAAATTTGCATTTAATATAGCAATTAAATCTTTTATTTAAATTGAGATTTAATCCCGCAGTTAAATCATGTAATTAAATTTGCATTTAATCCAACAATTAAATCTTGTATTTAAATTGGGATTTAATCTAGCAATTAAATTATGTATTTTAATTGGCATTTAATCTAGTAATTAAATCTTGTATTTAATTTGTGATTTAAGCTAGCAGTTAAATCATGTATTTAAATTGTCATTTAATCCAGTAATTAAATATTGTATTTAAATTGGGTTTTAATCCAACAATTAAATCTTGTATTTAAATTGACATTTAATCCCGCAATTAGTCTTGTGTTTATATTGACATTTAATCATGCATTTAATCTCGCATTTAATCAGCATTAAATTCACATTAAATTCACGGAGTCTTTGCTCCTACTATATAAACTAAGTCTCTGTTCTTCGTTCTTTGCACCATATCTTCCTATGAGCTAAAGTCAAATTAAAAGATAAAATTGAGGAGTCCCTTTGGTTAATATTTCGGGTGGGTTTTGGAGTAGTCTAGCAGCTACTCACAACTCTGCAGTTCTTCCTCATTGGGAGGTTTTGCTTGTTGTGGTTCGTGTGGATACTCATAGAGGCTATACTACATTTGGAAGATTGTGTAAAGAGCTTCTACTAAAGCACGCTTCAACTGGTATGTTTTATTTTTCTCTTTAATTATTAGGTCCTTTTCTGTAAGCGTTTTAGACTTAAAAATTATTATACTTGTATTATTATGAATGGTTAATTTATTTTATATTTAAATTATAACTTGGAGTTATAACATGTTTAATATACAATATTTATGCTAGGATATAATTTAGAATTATGGTACGCCTAGCCTATGCATGTTAATCTAAGTTGAGAATTCATTTAGTTAAGGCTTTAATTAATTTATATGAAACTAATAGGAGTTTGTAGGACAAGTGATAAAATTTTGAATTTCTGCCATGCTTATTATTCATGTTCAAAGTGACAGTCAGTTCCCAACAGGGAGAGACGTGAAACTTTCTAGCCATTTTTGACTTTGTCGCTTTGCAGCTTTTCTCTCAACAACCTAGGGTTTGTATGTTGCAACTTTTTTGTCCTTGTCTAATGTTATTGCCTTTTCTCAAGTTGCCCTTTCTGACTACATGGTAAAATATGTTGGTCCCTTTGCGTATAACTCAATGAGTCAGAGGGGGGTGAATGACTCAATTGCTTGAAATGGTACACTTTTTCGCGAGAGTATGATCTCCGCTGAGTTGGTCAGCTGGCTAATTGAAACTGTGAAAGCTTGCAAAGATAAGTAAAGAAGACAACGATTTTATACTTGTTCGACAGCCTGTGCCTAGTCAAGTCCCAAGAGTGTAGTGCCTTCAATCCACTATATCAACTCCTTTACCTTAGGCGGGGAAGCCTTTCACAAATTTCTCAATTACAATAAATACCCTCCTTTCTACAATCGCTCACCACTGAGTAGAATATCTTCTTCTACTTAGCAACTCAGAGATCTAAAAGATTCAGGACTCAACTTATAAAAAGGTTGATCATGTTACAATTAACAGATATTACAAAGTGAATATTTTATTCTAATCTCACTTTTCAACTAAAGCAAAATGTAGGTTAAGTTATTGCTTGTTTTTGCTGAAATATCTTTTGAGCTGTGAATTTAACAGAGTTTTAGCTTGATAGAAATTCGAGGTGTAATCACCTAATTCTAACGCTTGCCTTCTTGATCCTTTTATAGTGTGAAGCTCGAATTAGCCGTAAACTTGTGTTGACATCTTCTACAAAATTTCCAGCTCAACTATATACCCTTACTTCTTTAAATCAATCCACTAGGAGATATAATTGCATCATGATGAGATAGAAATCAATCCATTGTGAGAGGGATTGAATCTTTGCTAGATTTTTGAATCTTTGTTCGGCTTGATGCCGAAATTTGTTAGAGAGATTTAGCACTGCTATTGCTACATGTCACTTTCCTATTCCTCTGGTACTCTGATGCGATTTGTAGAAGTGCGCGGTGGCATGACATATGTGCAACTTTTTAGCTATTTTAACTTTATCTTGTTGTTGCAGCTTTTCTCCATACATATTTTGTTTGTTTGTGCGACTTTTTGAACCTTGTAACATATTAATTCTTTTTTTCTTACTTGATGATTTGTAACATTAATTTCTACAAAAGGTGAGACAAACAAGAATATTCTATTCTTCATAAATAGATAGGTCTACGCGAACTTGTTTTATAATCACTCAGTCAAAAATATTATAATCAGACAACACAACTGAGATATCTACTAAATAATGTGAGCTGAGTGAACAGTACTCAATCCAAGACATAAAGTAATTATCCAACACAAGACACACTGAGCTAAGTTATAAAACTAAGTAAGCCAAAATTAAATAACCTAAACTTATGTCAATATAAAAGCAAAACAACTTAGTCTAACTGACCTAACATCATTATTGATTTAATTATCTTGACTGAGCTAATTTACCATGATCAAAAGTTTCTAACACAACTGAGTCAGTCCAACTCGTGTTGGGTTCAACAATCTCCCCCATTTTGATCAATAGCAACCAACTGAGCAAAAAATTAAACCAATAAGTTACTCCGAGATAAAGTTACCTCAGAATAGACGCACACTCCCCCATGGTCCAGCATCCATTAACTCAAAGTGAATGGTAACTCCCCCATAATGATTGACTTCATCTTAGGTCCACACTCATTGATACTTCTCTTTGTTTCTTACAAGGTTAGCGACAGATATAGCAGATAAACAAAAGAAATTAAGAAGATCTTAACTTCGAATAGAGCTGTAAACTTTTATATATAACTCAACATAGGTCAACAATGGGTTAAACTACATTAAGTTTACAATGAAAGCTTCAAGATTACAAAAATCTATTCTAAAAAGATTTTGGTAGCGATGGTCCTTTGAGTTATGCAGCGTTTCTTTCAAATTAATGCTAATCCCATATACTTTGCTTCTTTGGTGAGATTTCAATCATTGGATCTTTTCCTTTCCTCTGCCCGATAGCATTGTACTCTTTTTCTAGTTGATCTAGCTCCCTTGAGATTTTAAATGATGCCTCTGCAATCTTCTCTCTCCTATCCTGCTCTTGGTGTTCCTTTTTCTCTCGCTCCTTCTCCCTCATTGCCATTGACTCAATAATGGAATCAACAATATGGTTAAATGTCTTCACTGATTACTTAAAGGATACGAGGTCACCATTGTGAGCACGGGATTTTGCAGTCCCTCTCGCGAGATGATGATGACGTGTACCCGATTTTAATACCTCAAAATAAAAGTTCTCTTTAGAATTTTTATTACCAAAATAATATTCCTTGTGAATTTTATAATTGGTAGAATCCAGTTCGGCGTGGCCGATAATGCGTCCGGTAGGAGCTTGAACCGGTGATTTACACCCAAATTAAATAATACCCATTAAAATATAATTAAAATTCAAAAAGATACCTTTCCACCCACTAATAAACACTTTTCCCGACTTTTTGACCCGTTGGTTGTCGGTATGCTGGAGAATGATGTCGCCAACAACATCATCCATGCCGCCGACGGCATCACCATACCGCCGGCGGCGTCATCCATGTCGCCGGCGACATCATCATGTCGCCGGCGGCATGGACCAAAATGGGTCCTCCACAGACAGCCTTTCAGCCACTTTCGGCGGAATAAGTCAAAAAGGTCTCGAAAAACACCCCAATTTGCCTATAAAAGGCACCCAAAAACTGCAATTGGGGGGGGGGACTGAAATTATTGAGGGAAGGAGCTTAAATTGGGCAATTAGGAGGCTAAAATCGAGAGAATAGATTTTAGTGAGATAAGAACTAGAAAAGGCGGGAAAAAGGATTCTAATCCATTTTTTCCCGATTTTTCTTCTTCGAACTCTCTGATTGTGAGTTTAAATCAGTGGGTCTTTGGGTTAAATCAACTGGATAGAATTTAGAAACCTAAAACCTTTAAATTAACAACCAAATTATCGTTGCAAGCTCCCCGGAGGTGTTATTGTTCAATTCACGAAGAGTTGGATTCACTACCCCGAGGTCAAAATCCTGAGTCTCATAGCTCTTTGGCATTGTTATTATTGTTTTGCACTAATTTTTGTTGATTTGTGTTCATTTTTGAGTTTTCGGTCACTTTGACTGCTAACCGCTGCTGTAGCAAGAAATTGGAGTCATCGGAGACATGCGATGTTGCTGGCTATATCACCCATGTCGCGAGAGACATCGTTGGTACCGCCGTTAGCATCACATTCCCCGGAGACCTCGCTTTCTTGCGGAACCCTTTCTTTATAGTACTCAGAAAGCCCTGTGCCCATCTGCATGCTGATGTCGCCTGTGACATAATCGATGTCGCCGGTGGCATCATCTATGCTGCCAGCGACATCAACTATGTCGTCGGCGGCATCAGATGCCATCGGCGATATGGCTTTATGGATAGCAGTATTGTTTTCGTTTGTTTCCAAATTAATTTATTTTCTAAAGCTAGGACCTATAGTGCAACAATGGAGGTTCGAAACCTCCTGAAAACAGACCGCCCCACAACAAGTGGCATATTCATTTGTAATCCGATTAAAGCAACAATCAAATCTGAAATTTGGATAAAAATGGAATTTCCCCTCAAACGCCATTCGAACCTTGTTTTAGCCATTCAATCGGGCTTTATGATATTATAAATAAGATATGCCACATTCGTGTCAACTATCCTCTGCAGGTAGGTCTATATCGGACATCCGGGTATTTTATTTGTTACGTAGAAAATGTACTGGACTTGAAAACCTTGTAATAATTCTACTTTCTGCACTTACTTTTCTTTTACGATTGTAAATATTTTATTTATGGCTTCAATTGCTTGATAAATGCGAAAACCACAAAATAACTGAAAATACAAATAAATAGGGTGAATTAAACCGATTAAGAAAGAATGAAGTATCCTAACTTGGCCTAATGAAAAGTAGATAATATCATCCGAACTCGGAATCTCTACTTAAGGTATGGTCCAACCACCCGGTGGGAAAATCGTATCGAAAATTTCCCGATTGAGCTGAACCGGGTGGCGACTCTATTCTAAGTACGGGATTTCGATCTCATATCTTTTAAGCATTACAATATGCAAAATCATTTTCTTTTCAACCACATCACACTCATCTCCCCGACACACCAAAAACAGGCCGGTCCGACCGGGTCCGCCCCCGCGCACGCAGCCGCGCGAACCGTTGTCCGCTCACAGTGGCGACTCCGCTGGGGAATTTCTTTAAGCTTGAATCTTCTTTCATAGTTTAAAAGATTTTTGATGATGTATTGAAATCATTGGCCAAATTAAAACTTTATTCTTTACTTATGACGTCCTGTCCTCATGCGCATAGATAGTTTGGTAATTTTAGGTACCCGATTTCACCTGAGAAGCTCACAAAGTATAACTCATGCCCTGTTGGAATTGAGGATGCTTAGTGGGTGGATCACTCATTTTAACCAACACGTAAACTCCTACGACCACGCCCATTTGGGCAGTGATTGAGTAAACGTGGAATCAAGGTAAACGGGAACCTTCTACATCAACAACCCTTCACTAAAGCCGCGTTAGAAAAAAGCCTTAGCACATCATTCCCCTTAGGATTACCCAAAACAAATAAAGTAATTGGGACGCGCTTCTTTCGCCATTACCGGTGAAGCGGCCAAACTCCATCCTACCAAAGAGGTGTTACACGGGAGTCAAAAGGTTGGGACAAGGCCGATTCGCATGCTAAGTGTTCTATGATCATTCACCCCCATGCATCGACTTTAAGAGCCGAAAAATCAACTTACCCTTATCACTTCCACTCATGGAAGAGGTTTAGCAACATATATAGGACTTCTCTTGTACCTCTATTACATCACCACATATCATTATGTAAGACATGAGATACAAACGCCCCACGTATGTTGAAGGGATAAGCCAACACATTATCTCTAACCACGTCTACGTGCAGCCATACATATCACACACCGCTTTAAAAAAAAATAAGGCATGCATACGTTCCATCCATACCATTTACAACCCATTCATGGTCTGACCCACGGCTAATGATCCTAAACAGCCTTCCTCTTGAACCGAGACCTTCACAACCAGCCATGTCTCTTCCCCACGATGGTAACCGTACCTTATCCAGAGGACAAGCTAGCCTTCCCTCCACCGTAGGGGCAACAGCTCACCTGCCGTCTCTTGGATCAGAGATCACCGCTGCTATCATTCAGTTTCTGAACTCTAATCAGTTTAGAAACATCATTCAGGAGATAGTGTGTGTATCCGTCAAGAAGGTCCTAGCAAGTCAGGACTTCGACCAGGTCATGCGATCTCCGGGCATGACACCTGATGATGATACACTCTGGCAATCACCGCCAACCGCTTACCCTGGACATAGAGAAGGAGCCCAGAGTCCAATTCTTCCACCATTCTTTAACACCTTACCACCAACTTTGGTCACCCCATCACAATTTAAGATCCCCACTGCCCCGGTGCTTCCTCAATACGACCAAGTCATGCAACATAAAGTTGAAGACTTCTCGCATCAATCGATGACAGTAGACTGCTATCAGAAAGTAGGAAGGGTCCAATCAGAGAAAGACCAGTTCTTTCAAAACACTGAATCACCCACACCCCCACCTCAAATCATGGTGGACCAAGAGGCCTATCAGAAATCGACACCAGCTGCCATTATTCAGCCAAATGACGGTCTTAAGTATAGAACAAATCCGTGGAAACTGCCACTTAATGTAATCTTCACCGGGTTAAAGGAAGCTGGGATTCTTAAACCTCTTCACGAGTTCAATCCCCCCAAGAGAGAAGAAGGAAAAGGCTTTTGGAGATATCACATGTTGTCGGGTCACAACACCAACCAGTGCAAAGCTTTGGTCCGTACCATCCAACGACTGGTGGATGAAAAGAAGATTACCGACCCTAAAAGGGCATCCTACCCCTTACCAGAGTCTGGCAACCAGAAACGGACGATTAATCCCAGCTTTCCCAAACAACGAAAAGCTCCTCAAGATCTTATCAAGGCCATCTACTCAAATGGTGGGGGAAAATCGTGCTCTGACGGTGAGGACGAAGAATCCCGATTTGTAATCCTTAGAGTTCAGACCTTTTAGCTCCATAAGCCACTTCCATTTTTCTTATTGACGTTGTGTCTGTATCCTTTGATCAGCATCTTCATATGAGCATACGTACGACGCTTTTAGTGTTTAAGATATTTTTATTAAATGGAATTAAATTGAGTACATTATGTGGTAATCAAATCCAATAATTTAAACCCTGTCAAACACATGAGAGATAATAAAGTGCTTAAAGACCATGATAAATGCTTTTGCTCAGTGCAATAATCGGATTGTTGAAACACCATGGGTCTCTTCTAGAATTAACTCAACGGCCTTACAACGGTGCACCTTCGAGCCACCAAAGAAACATCAATCGGTCTAGAGAATCAAGGCTTACACCCAACAGAGCCTAACCTCCATCAAACAAACGTCGTAGCCAAATCTCAGACCAACATCACCACCAAGGACACGACCAAATTTGGAGAGAAACACATCTTCACCCGATACAAATCATCCCCATCAAACCCTTCAGCTAATAAAGGTCAGGGGGCAACCACTTCCTAGAACACAAAGTCTAAAGGCAAGCACCTTTATCCCATAAGCCACAAAGACGATCGCACAACCAATGTCGCAATCGGCTTACCAAATGAACCAACAAGGTAAACAACCACTACAAAGGCACCAAACAAAAGGTCCTTAAGCCGAACATCACTTGTTCACAACCCATCACCACTAATACAGAACACGAGTTTAGACCTAAACAAGAAGGGCTCTGTAGACCACGAATTGAAGGAGCAATCAAAATAGCGATCAGGACGACAATCAAACCAATCGATGAAGTTTTAGAGTAAGCACCAAAAACTCCCGCAAACTAAATGGCTTGCAATAAGGTCAGCCAAAAACTCCCGACATAACTTTGAAGGTCAGAATAAACTGGGTGATCCAGGTGAAAATCAAACGGGCACTAAGGAACTTGGAGAATCTGCAAAAGCACAACTATGCGAACAATAGCAAATCAGATACCCAATGGCCTTTCCAAGAGTCATAGACCCAGCACTGAAAAGTTTGAGACCTTCCGATACTAAGGTCAAGTTCAAATCAGATTGAAGAGGTCGTCATATGATCGGAAATGGCACCAATTAAGCGAGGCTGTTAAAGTCATGAGCGTAGGCAAGAAGCGAGTTCATTGATCTAGTCGACCAAGACAAGCTTAAGCATTATCAGGTCTAAACAAAAGAAATAAACCAGAAAAAGCGGCACACTAAAAAAAATATATACAATAATCGCCCGCCTGTCGGTCTTCTACTGACTGGGCAAAAATTAGGGTTACACCCGACGGTCGGTACCCTGCAAACCGGCTGTACAAAAATTAGGGGATAAGTCAATAATGCCTGTTGAACTGAAAACCCGAAAAGGGCGATTCAGATGAAAATTAGGGCACGAGAGAAAAACAATAAGATGTTAACTTGAAAACCTGTAAAGGCTGGTTAACGCCAGGGGTCCCATTAATGGAAATGATTGCCAACATCTTGTACTCAAATTAGATTCACTCGATAAAAGTGTCTTTCATATTGAAACATCACAAGTAAGCTTAATCGAAGAAACTATGCGCTCAAAGGTCGGAATAAATCTGTTAGGGCGAAAACCCGATAGGATAGTCCATGCAAACCATGGGGTTAAATTGGAGCCCAAAATCTGTGTTCCCCAGGCTCTGCAGAAAACCCTACAGCTTTTGGTTATGGGTTACAATGACAGAAACAGACGGAATGGTCGAAAACAGGTTGCTGGAAGATTGAAGCCGCCGGTGATGAGAGCGATACCGCCGGCGATATCATGATACCGCCCCCAATGTATTTGATGCCGCCGGCGATATAGGATCAATTTGTGCGGTATGGGAGATGCCGCCAGCGGCATGAAGTTAATTTTCTGGGCGGCATCAGAAACATTTCTGCCATTTTAGACCTGTACAAAACCTGTAAACAATCCTATGCTGCATTTCCAATGACTTATCAAACAGCAATCCATCTTTATATTCAAAATAAAAGCCCGGAGGCACAAATTGCTCAAATTGTACCAAATCATCTAGCCCATAACAAAATCAAATTATCTAAACCCCAATGTATCGGAGGTACAAATAAGAACTCAAAGGCAAAACAAAAAAAACGAAAAGTAAAAGTAAGCATACTCACCACTACCGGCTGGATGGGATGAAACGTCATCAGGACTTGCGAGCCAATCGTCAACATCGTCTTCCTCTCTTCCCTCCATCATGGGAACACTACTAGACTCCTCAGCCGCGGTAAATGCACGTCGGCCGGCACACTTCTTGACCCCCCTACGACTGGTACCCCCAGGATGAGCACGGTCGAGGTTTTGTTTACTACTCTGTTCTTGGGCGGTGGCTGCCAGCTGACCCTCGAGATCGCTCACGCGGCGCTGTAAAGCTGCAGTCTCCTCCTTATACTGCCGTCGGGCTTCGTCAGCATCAGACAAGGAAAGGGCTAAAAAATCCTGCAAACCGGAGAAAACATCAGCCTTGCATGTCATGCATAACATCCATACATGTGCATAAAATACCTGAACAAGGAGCGATTGCCCAATAAGGGTATCCCGGAGAACAAAATTGTTCTCCGCGAGTTGCTCCACATGACTCTGCGCCACCTAGCAAATCCAAAAAGCAAATCCAAAAAGCAAATCCTTAGACACCCGCATCTAAGACTTAATAAGAAAATAGTTATTAGGACTTACGTAGGTTGTATTTTCAGGCATGAAAATCGGGGCTTGCCGGCTCGAGCCAACATTCCTATGAGAGAATTCGCCTCGGGAGTTCATCAACAGGAACGTGGTTTCCAAAGGATTGACCAATCTCCCCTCCACGAAGTTTATGCCCGCCGCGCCATAATGTCGGGTCCCTCTTTGGTTATCCCGACCCCTCTTTCTCGCGGGTTCCTGCAGAACGTGAAACTCACACGTCAACAACGTCCCTAAATGACTTCAAAATCATACGCATAAACACAATCATACCTCGAAAGAACGTTGCTCCCCTTGGGACATTGGCACGCTCCCGCCAGCTACACCCGCACCTACCTCATCCTCCCCCTCAGGGTCAACCGCAACGTCCCCTTCCAGCGCTTCATCCTCATCGTCATCCTCCTCATCAACATCCACAATGCCTTTGAGGCAACTCTTTTCGTCCTCCAATCATTGCTCGTTGTGATACTCAATTGTATCGTTGCCGTGGATGCGAGGACACACGGGGAGTAGACGCTGAAAAAGCTGCTCGTAGAGGCCAGGAATGCTAGGGATCACTCGGCCGTTCCCTTCAGTATAATCAGCTTTATCGGCCTCGGAAGAAATCACCAAATGAGGCCACCACAAGCCCCGCGGAGGATCGGCAGGCACCGATCTAGCAGCAATCGGAAGGGACCTCCAACCCCGGACGCGCTCGCCCAGATACCATTGCTGGGACAGGGGGCACTCAATCACAAAAAACAGCGGTCATCCACCTCCCTCCGGACCCGGGCAGCCTCAGCCAAGTTCGCCACCCCGTCGAATGGGTCCAAGACGAGATACATTAAGACAACCAACATACGTCCATAAAAAAAAATAAAAAAAATAAAAAAAATAAAAAATAAAAAATAAAAAATAAAAAATAAAAAATAAAAAATAAAAAATAAAAAATAAAAAAAAATTTTACATACCGAGCTCAACCGAGCGCTCCTTAGGACCTCCCTATACTGCGTAGGGTACTTGGCCTTCCCACCGATAGCCCCGCACCAGCGAGCAAGAAAATGAGAACCCGGTGGCACAATCTTCTTAAATTCCATCGGTGGGAGGATATGATGCTCGAAAGCCCAGGCCTGCACAAATAACGACCGATCAATTCAAAGGACGTCATGCAATAAATAAGAACGCATATTATCAAGGGAAATATTTCTAAAAAAAAAAAAAATCTATACTTGGAGTAGCAGGTGACAAAGGCGAAGGGCTTTCTCCTTCTTTCGGGCTCCCACGTCCAGCCCGTGGTACAACTGGGCCAAGATGGCCCTCGGCCAATTCTTCCTCCTGATTCCTGGCACATCTTCCACCGCGGTTATAAGCATGTAGTTGATCTTACTCCCCGAGATTGGGAAGAACAGCACGGTGAGTAGTGAGATCACAAAGGAACGGACACATGCCTCCCTCTCCTCCTCTGGCACCACATCCACCCGGGTCTAATAATGGTACAACTCGCCATATGACAGCCACCCAGAAACGGACTTCAGACCGAACAGCTCCTTTACCCGCCTGACCACGAGCCTCTCAACATGGTACTTGTCCATGTAGACGTCAAAATGTATGACCGCATCCGTCCAAGGAAGGCCGGTCATGGCTATAACATCAGAAGGGGTAATTGTGACTTCCCCAAAGGAGAAATGGAAGGTATGAGTGGTCTCGGACCACCTTTCAGTCAGGGCCGTTACTGAAGAATGAGGAAGCTTAGGCATTAACATGGCCATGATCCGGGCCAAATCACCAAACCCTGTCTCGTTAATTACAAGCGCAAGCTCGGGATCGTTCTCAGAGATGTGGTGCCACCGCTCACCGATGGTACCCATCCCCCCTGTGCAAGTCAGTTCATATGGCTGCAAAATCGAAAACAAAACGGATCAATTCTATGCATTTCTGTCAAAAAGGCTGCTGATGTCGCCTCTGTTAAACGCGATATCGCCGGCGGCATCAACCCATACCGCCAGCGGCATGGTTGATGTCGCAGGGGACATAACCTTGAACAGAGCGACATCAGACTCTCATAAAGGGACTGATGCCGCCAGCAACAACACTGATGCCGCCAGCGACATCACTTTGCACGAGCAGAACCTGTTTTCTCCCTAATTCGCACCCTTCACGCCCAAAATCACAAAAATCACAATCAATCGAACAAATCCAAAAAGGCAAAAGTCGATCCTAAAGCATGCAATGTGACTGATGTATTCCACACTTTAAACCCCTATCATGGCATGTTTTCAAATCTAAAGCAAAATCACATCGAATACGAAAAGAAGCAATTCGGGTTTTTATGGAATTACCTGGATATAACAGAGGTGTTTCTCCTTCTTCGGAGTCAGATTGGTGATAGGAGAGTTAATGCCATAGCCATACATTTTTGCCGTCTCCTTCAGGTCGTATGCAGCAGGAACAGAAAGGATTTTCAATCCCTCGACGGAAGAATCGGGCAGGCTCTCCGTAGCCTTGGATTTGCCCCTGAAAGCCTTGCTAATCCTCTTCATAATTTGAAAAAAACAAAGTTAGAAATCAAAGAGCTTTGGGAGAGAACTGATAAGGATGCGGTTTCTGAATATTAGGAAGTTTCATTCCCTTTTATAAACTGCCGCGTGGAATTCGAGGAGTTTTGATTTATCTGAAACTATTGGTCCATGTCACCAGCGATATGAAATCATACCGCCGGCGATATCAGTCATGTCGCCGGCGACATCGCCTCACTTAGTTCAAATTTTGAAATTATCTTACCAGTCAAAGCTGCCACATGGCATCCATACCGCCGGCGACATTAATCCATGCCGCCGGCGATATCAGTCATGTCGCTGACGATATCAGTCATGTCGCCGGCGATATCAGTCATGTCGCCGGTGATGTTGCCACTCCGAACCAGCTTTTCAAAACACGAGCCCAACCGAAGGGCAATCTCTTCAAAACACGAGCCCAATCGAAGGGCAACCTCTTTAGAACGATAGCCCAACCGAAGGGCAATCACTTCATACTGAAAGCCCAACAGAAGGGCAAACACTTCAGACCGAAAGCCCAACCGAAGGGCCATCACTTCAGACCGAAAGCCCAACCGAACGGCAATCTCTTCAGACCGAAAGCCCAATCAAAGGGCGATCTCTTCAAAATGAAAGCCCAACCGAAGGGCGAACTCTTCAAAATGATAGCCCAACCGAAGGGCGATCTCTTTAGAACAAAAGCCCAATCGGAGGGCGATCTCTTCAAAATGAAAGCCCAACCGAAGGGCGATCTCTTCAAAATGAAAGCCTAACTGAAGGGCGATCTCTTCAGAATAAAAGCCCAACCGAAGGGCGATCTCTTCAGAACAAAAGCCCAATCGAAGGGCATTCTCTTTAGAACGAAAGCCCAATCGAAGGGCAATCTCTTTAGAACGATAGCCCAACCGAAGGGCAATCACTTCAGAACGAAAGCCCAATAGAAGGGCAAACACTTCTGAACGAAAGCCCAACCGAAGGGCAATCTCTTCAGAACGAAAGCCCAACCGAAGGGCCATCACTTCAAACCGAAAGCCCAACCGAAGGGCCATCACTTCAGACCGAAAGCCCAACCGAAGGGCAATCTCTTCAGACCAAAAGCCCAATCGAAGGGCGATCTCTTCAAAATGAAAGCCCAACCGAAGGGCGATCTCTTCAGAACAAGCCCAACCGTAGGGCAATCTCTGCAAAGTGAAAGTCCAACCGAAGGACAATCGCTATACCAAACACAAGCCCAAGTGAAAGTCCAACCGAAAGACAATCACTATACCAAACACAAGCCCAAGCGAAGAGCAATCTCTGCAGAGTGAAAGTCCAACTGAAAGACAATCACTATACCAAATACGAGCCTAGCCGAAGGGCGATC
Organism: Euphorbia pulcherrima; assembly: GCA_947683365.1. Lineage (NCBI taxonomy): Eukaryota > Viridiplantae > Streptophyta > Magnoliopsida > Malpighiales > Euphorbiaceae > Euphorbia > Euphorbia pulcherrima. Next base: position 26,451,217 of record CANTUS010000004.1, read on the forward strand.
TCTTCAAATCGAAAGCCCAACCGAAGGGCGATCTCTTCAAAACAAGCCCAACTGAAGGGCAATCTCTTCAGAACGAAAGCCCAATAGAAGTGCAATCTCTTCAGAACAAGCCCAACCGTAGGGCAATCTCTGCAAAGTGAAAGTCCAACCGAAGGACAATCACTATACCAAACACAAGCCCAATCGACGGGCGATCTCTTCAAAGTGAGCCCAACCAAAGGGCGATCTCTTCAAAACGAAAGCCCAACAGAAGGGCAATCTCTTCAGAACAAGCCCAACCGTAGGGTAATCTCTACAAAGTGAAAGTCCAACCGAAGGACAATCACTATACCAAACACAAGCCCGATCGACGGGCGATCTCCTCAAAATGAGCCCAACCAAAGGGCGATCTCTTCAAAATGAAAGCACAACAGTAGGGCAATCTCTTCAGAACAAGCCCAACCGTAGGGCAATCTCTGCAAAGTGAAAGTCCAACCGAAAGACAATCACTATACCAAACACAAGCCCAAGAGAAGGGCAATCTCTGCAGAGTGAAAGTCCAACCGAAAGACAATCACTATACCAAATACGAGCCTAACCGAAGGGCAATCTCTTCAGAACGAAAGCCCAACCAAAGGGCAATCTCTTCAGAACGAAAGCCCAACAGAAGGGCAATCTCTTTAGAACAAGCCCAACCGTAGGGCAATCTTTGCAAAGTGAAAGTCCAACCGAAGGACAATCACTATACCAAACACAAGCCCAAGCGAAAGGCAATCTCTGCAAAGTGAAAGTCCAACTGAAAGACAATCACTATACCAAATAGGAGCCCAACCAAAGGGCGATCTCTTTAAAGTGAAAAAGTCCGACCAAAGGACAATCACTATATGAAGTGACAAGCCCGATCAAGGGGCAAACCTCTCTATTTAAAGCAAAAGCCCAACCAAGGGGCAACAATCACTATATGAAGGGACAAGCCCGACCAAAGGGCAAACCTCTCTATTCAAAGCCGAAGCCCGACCAAGGGGCAAACCTCTCGATTCAAAGCGAAAGCCCGACCAAGGGGCAAACCTCTTGATTCAAAGCGAAAGCCCGACCAAGGGGCAAACCTCCCTATTTAAAGCGAAAGTCCAATCGAAGGACAATCACTGTACCAAAAATGAGCCCAACCGAAGGGCGATCTCATCGAAGTGAAAGTCCGACCAAAGGATAATCACTATACCGAAATACGAAAGCCCAATCGGAGGGCGATCTCTTCAAAGTGAGCCCAACCAAAGGGCGATCCCTTCAAAATGAGCTCAATCGAAGGGGGATCTCTTCAAAGTGAGCCCAACCAAATGGCGATCTCTTCAAAGTGAGCTCAACCAAAGGGCGATCTCTTCAAACTGAGCCCAATCGAGGGGCGAGCTCTTCAAAATGAGTCCAACCGAAGGACAATCACTATACCAAACACAAGCCCGACCAAAGGCGAATTCTCCACAAAGCACAAGCCCGACCAAAGGCGAATTCTCCACAAAGCACAGACCCGACCAAAGGCAAAATCTCCACAAAGCATAGACCCGACCAAAGGCAAATTCTCCACAAAGCACAAGCCCGACCAAAGGCAAATTCTCCATAAAGCACAAACTCGACCAAAGGCAAGTTCTCTATAAAGCATAGACCCGACCAAAGGCAAATTCTCCACATAGCACGAGCCCGACCAAAGGCGAATTCTCCACAAAGCACAAGCCCGACCAAAGGCAAATTCTCCACATAGCACAAGCCCGACCAAAGGTAAATTCTTCACAAAGCACAAGCCCGACCAAAGGCGAATTCCCCACAAAGCACAAGCCTGACCAAGGGGCAAATTCTCCACAAGAGTGCAAGCCCGACCAAGGGGCAACCTACAAAGCGCAAGTCCGACCAAGGGGCAACCTACAAAGTGCAAGTCCGACCAAGGGACGAACAATCGACAAAGCATAGTCCGACCAAGGGACGAACAGTCGCCAAAGCGTAAGTCCGACCAAGGGACGAATAATCGATAAAGCGTAAGTCCGACCAAGAGACGAACAGTCAACAAAGCATAAGTCCGACTAAGGGACGAACTATCGATAAAGCATAAGTCTGACCAAGGGACGAACAGTTGACAAAGCGTAAGTCCGACCAAGGGACAAACAATCGACAAAGCATAAGTCCGACCAAGGGACGAACAGTCGACAAAGCGTGAGTCCGACCAAGGGACGAATAGTCGCTAAAGCGTAAGTCCGACCAAGGGACGAACAATCGACAAAGCGTAGTCCGACCAAGGGACGAATAGTCGCTAAAGCGTAAGTCCGACCAAGGGATGAACAGTAGATAAAGCGTGAGTCCGGCCAAGGGACGAACAGTAGACAAAGTGTGAGTCCGACCAAGGGACGAACAGTCACCAAAGCAAAAGTCCGACCAAGGGATGAACGATCGATAAAGCGTAAGTTCGACTAAGGGACAAACAATCGACAAAGCGTAAGTCCGACCAAGGGACAAACCTGTCGTCCCTCAGGTATCATTCCTATCCCTTGCTCTTTCGTGTGATCATACTGACCTGTGGCAGTAGTGATCCCCCGAGGGGCAGCCTGTGAGCACGGGATTTTGCAGTCCCTCTCGCGAGACAATGATGACGTGTACCCGGTTTTAATACCTCAAAATAAAAGTTCTCTTTAGAATTTTTATTACCAAAATAATATTCCTTGTGAATTTTATAATTGGTAGAATCCAGTTCGGTGTGGTCGATAACGCGTCCGATAGGAGCTTGAACCGGTGATTTACACCCAAATTAAATAATACCCATTAAAATATAATTAAAATTCAAAAAGATACCTTTCCACCCACTAATAAACACTTTTCCCGACTTTTTAGGCTTTTTGACCCGTTGGTTGTCGGTATGCTGGAGAATGATGTCGCCAACAACATCATCCATGCCACCGGCGGCATCACCATACCACCGGCAGCGTCATCCAAGTCGCCGGCGACATCATCATGTCGCCAGCAGCATGGACCAAAATGGGTCCTCCACAGACAGCCTTTCGGCCACTTTTGGCGGAATAAGTCAAAAAGGTCTCGAAAAAAACCCCAATTTGCCTATAAAAGGCACCCAAAAACTGCAATTGGGGGGGCGACTGAAATTATAGAGGGAAGGAGCTTAAATTGGGCAATTAGGAGGCTAAAATCGAGAGAATAGATTTTAGTGAGATAAGAACTAGAAAAGGCGGGAAAAAGGATTCTAATCTATTTTTTCCCGATTTTTCTTCTTCGAACTCTCTGATTGTGAGTTTAAATTAGTGGGTCTTTGGGTTAAATCAACTGGATAGAATTTAGAAACCTAAAACCTTTAAATTAACAACCAAATTATCGTTGCAAGCTCCCCGTAGGTGTTATTGTTTAGTTCACGAAGAGTTGGATTCACTGCCCCGAGGTGAAAATCCTGAGTCTCATAGCTCTTTGGCATTGTTATTATTGTTTTGCACTAATTTTTGTTGATTTTTGTTCATTTTTGAGTTTTCGGTCACTTTGACTGCTAACCGCTGCTGTAGCAAGAAATTAGAGTCGCCAGAGACATGCGATGTTGCTGGCTGTATCACCTATGTCGCGAGAGACATCGTTGGTACCGTCGTTAGCATCACATTCCCCGGAGACCTCGCTTTCTTGCGGAACCCTTTCTTTATGGTACTCAGAAAGCCCTGTGCCCATCTGCATGCTGATGTCGCCTGTGACATAATCGATGTCGTCGGCGGCATCAGATGCCATCGACGACATGGCTTTCCGGACAGCAGTATTGTTTTCGTTTGTTTCCAAATTAATTTATTTTCTAAAGCTAGGACCTATAGTGCAACGATGGAGGTTCGAAACCTCCTGAAAACAGACCTGCCCCACAACAAGTGGCATATTCATTTGTAATCCGATTAAAGCAACAATCGAATCTGAAATTTGGATAAAAATGGAATTTCCCCTCAAACACCATTCGAACCTCGTTTTAGCCATTCAATCGGGCTTTATGATATTATAAATAAGATATGCCACATTCGTGTCAACTATCCTCTGCAGGTAGGTGTATATCGGACATTCGGGTATTTTATTTGTTACGTAGAAAATGTACAGGACTTGAAAACCTTGTAATAATTCTACTTTCTGCACTTACTTTTCTTTTACGATTGTAAATGTTTTATTTATCGCTTCAATTGCTTGATGAAAGCGAAAACCACAAAATAACTGAAAATACAAATAAATAGGGTGAATTAAACCGATTAAGAAAGAATGAAGTATCCTAACTTGGCCTAATGAAAAGTAGAAAACATCATCCGAACTCGGAATCTCTACTTAAGGTATGGTCCAACCACCCAGTAGGAAAATTGTACCGAAAATTTCCCGGTTGAGCTGAATCGAGTGGCGACTCTATTCTAAGTACGGGATTTCAATCTCGTATCTTTTAAGCATTACAATATGCAAAATCATTTTCTTTTCAACCACATCACACTCATCTCCCCAACACACCAAAAACGGGCCGACCCGACCGGGTCCGCCCCCACGCACGCAGCCGCGCGAACCGTCGTCCGCTCACGACCATAAACATTCACCTCAAATTCTTCACCAGATTCATATAGATCACATCAGATATAAATTATTGCTCTCTTAAGAATGACAGCAATGAGACAATTGCTCTGATTGAGATTGATTGACTTTAAATTGTGCGATAAGTCTGTCCCTCAAAATTTGGAACATAGTGGATAGTGCTTGTTGTGGCGAATTCTCCCTTAGCGTCTACTCAAACATAGAGGCATTTCTCATGTAGGCTAAACCTTGCTTTTGTATAAGGTTAATTGTGCTCCCATCGTTTCTCAGGTAAGAGTGAGCAGCCTTGATTAGATCTCTGACTATGTTCAACTTCTTGTGCAAAATTGGCTCTTACTCTACTTTTGACATCACTATATCACTTGTGAATCCATATGAGATATTAATTCTTTGAAAAGCATATAGGACTCCATCTTTTTACAGCCTTAACTCGCTCAAGAACCTCATTCTTTACCTAACTAAGTTTTGACTTACCTTGGTTTCTCTTGATAGCAGTTATAAGTTCCTCTATTGACTGAATCAATTGCCTCATTTTGTTAGCAGTGTCCTTGTTTTCCTTTTTTAGGATGGCATATCCATTTAGAACTGCTTGAAGACTTAAAATAACGGGGTTGAATTTATCAATCAGTGTATCATGCATCCCTTCTTCTAACTTCTTTATCTTGGCTAGCTCCTATCCTGTGAACTGAATGAACCCTTTTAGTTCATCAATTTTAAGCTCAAGACTTTCTTCCTTGTGACCTGTAGTAATCACAAAGGGGGACAATTAAGACACAATAGCCTAGGTTAACGAATAAGTAGTGGGTAAGCCCTGTATTAGCTTCTTAAAATTCTCTACAGTATTGAACAACCATTGCACTAGCTCATTAGCCCTTGTAATCTTCCTCAGCACTTCCTTAGACAATAGTGAGCTAACTATAGCAGCATCAATCTCATTATCAATCCTTAGTGCTATATACTTCTCTATTCCTAGCTGTCTGATAGATTCCAAGTAAGCAGCATGGATGGATTATGTTGGGGTGGTTGCTGCTGAGCTTGCTCAAATTGAATCTTCTTGATGGTTGGACCCTTGTGAGGCCCTTCTATGAGAAGTTGGGTTTTAAAAGCGAATGGTTTCATAAGTGAAAGATGTAGGATAGGTGTTTTGGTGTGTGAGGATTATTTTGTTGGAAGGGGTGGTGATGGTGGTTGAGAATCATTTAAGGGGATGGTTACGATAGGTGTGGGTGAGATAGGTGTTTGGCTTAAGGTTGTAGAAATTCAAACTACTCTTGGTGCTCCTCAGCCACGTGTACAACACCTTCAACATCCAACCCAGTTGGCTGAGCTTTAAACATTTGATTATTGGACTGGGCTTTTTGCTCTTCCTATTGTACTTCCTCCTCTACTACTTCCTCTTCCTTATCCTACAAATCGCCTTCTCCTCCATCAATAACGACTTTAATTTTCTTAAACAACCTTCTCTTCTTCTCCTTTCTTTCCTCAATAGCAGTTGTCTGATTAGCTTGCACCTCATCATCCGCTGCCACTTCAAAATTCACAACATCATCAGCCTCCTCTTCTTTATTAGCCTACTCTGACCTAGCTGTAACTTCTTTTTTAGCTTTTTCTTTGGCAGCTACCTTTGCCCTTACCTTGATTGTAGCAGCTTTAGCTTTCATCTTCTCTAATATCCTCTTAGTTCCACAGCTTTCATTGCCTCAGCTTCTAAGAGCTCATGGGTTTCCCCAGTCATCTTCTTCACAACCAATTTCTTTCTTGGTTTTCTAACCTCAGGCACCGACATTGATGTAGCTATTGACCTTGTGGTTTCATTACCTTACTTTTCTATCCTACTTTAAGAACCTTTCTCTTCTTCATCTTGATCAAAGGAACACACTCTCTCAACTTAGAAGCAGCTAGAACCTCTTCCTTAATCTCATGAGGAAATGGTTTCCTTTCAGTTTGGGGAGGGGCCTTGCACTGAGTTCTGACCCTCTTAGCCACACAAACATTAGCCTCCTTCTTGCCCTTCCTTACATCTTTATTTACTTCAGCCTGACCAGCCCTAGCTAAAGCTCGAGCAACTATCTCATCCAGCTTGTGATCTTCATCTTCAAGCTTGACTAGTTTCAAAACTATAGTAGCTTTGGGTTCTACAACCCTTTTCTCTCAAGGTTCGAGCTTTATATAGCTTGAGGCATCTGCATCATAATGAAGATTATGAAAAAGGGCATTGCTATAGAACTTGGACTAGATCACATTGAACTCAATCCTAGCTAAGCAGTATATCCTTCCATGTCTTGCTCATAAGCCTTGTAGATTTCCATCCTTAAGTGTCCATAAAGCATGTGTCTAAACACCTTCATCATCTCATAAAATATTGAGACATGCCATTTGACATGCATTCCCTTAATGATGGCATGCACCAACACTCTCTCAAACTTGAAGCATCTTCCTATTGATGCAGTATTAGGAAGAAAGACTTTGGTCACAAGCTCATAGGCCTGCTTTCCCCTCCTTGTGAAACTAGAGGCTTTTGATTCTCCAGCTCCATAGTCAGCTGGAACTTCATAATCTATTAAAATAGCTATCTCTTCTTCATCTCCTATTGTCCTCAGCTTGACACCCTTGTATTTCATGCCAAGCAAGTTTGCAATCATCCTGGGGGTCACTTACAAGTGCCTCCCCATAGTCATGGTTAAAAAGAGGTCTCTTTTCCCCTTGATTGTGTGCATCCCTTTTTCAAATTGGTCTACTATCTATTCATAGCTTCCATCAGGGAATTCAAAGAATCCCCTACAATTTTATTGTCTGGTCCACTTGCCAAGCGCTTCATCATTTCCAAAAATCACCAACTCCATTATGTTGGAACGATCTACCTCAATCTTCTCCTTCCTCGTCCATTCCATAGGAACATAATGAGTTTGTAAAGTGTCGTAAAAAAATATATGGATTTCCCTTGGCGCCTTGCGGCCGGATCCATTAGGGGTTTATTCATTTATTTAGGCGTGATGAAATAAATTAGTCTAAGTTTGCATGTTTATCCAATTTTTATAAATAAAAGAATCAAGACCCAAATCTCAATACAAATGATAGAGTCACCACCCAAGTTATCTATTTGGGAAAGAATTTTGGTATGGTTGCCATTGGGCGGGAGACTCATACCTTTTGGATCAGAAATTTGGGTATGGGATGAGTCACTTATTTCTCATTCAGTTAATTCAAAATTACATTCATCAAATAGAACCATTTTGTTTTCATCATTTGGGGAATTACTATAGAATTCCTATTTTTCTACACTCTTTCACACACATTTTATGCATTCAACAGTTTATAATAAAACACAAATGGTAAAGGGGGAATAAAAATTACACCCGTGAGAAAATGGGAGAATTGCAAGGGAACCTATACATTTGTTCTAAGTAATAAAACAAAAATAAATAAATTTGCTTGCATGAAAACGTTAGCACAATTACGACACACCATAAGTTAACATTTTATTAAGAAAATGTGATTATATTAGTGTGGTGGTTTTGCCATCAATAGTGCCCAGGCAGCTTCTAGGATCGAAAAGAAATAATGGGTCTTCAATGTATTTTGTTATGAAAACACATTTTAACTTTTCGTGGGTTTATTTACCAGATTGTTAGTGAAAATGATCGCATGGGAAATGGTGTTGTTAGGTTCATTTTACAAATTATTGACAAAATTGTATTCTACCTAGGGGGCCAATACCCGTACGGGTAAGGGGTATCCATATGGATACTGAGGGACCCGCATGGGTCATGTTTAGACCCAAATAGAACCTCATTTTAGCCAATTAAAATAGATCTATAGAAAAAAATAGAATAAAATTGGATTTCCTTCCATATGGGTATGGCGACCCATAGAGCCTCCATAGGGGCATGTAGGTGCCAACAAGGCACATATGGGTCAGGATCTAACCCAAAAGAGATCAATAGATAAATCAAACCAAATATATAAAAATAATAATGAAATAAATAGTTTGTTAGTCTCTTTGAAACTCAGGAGCATACCTTTACACCGTGAATCTCTTTTAAAGTGATCCCAATGTTAAGACAGAGTCTAACTAAAGTGGTAGACAAGAAATGATGATTTTAAGACTATTTTGCTGATTATTTATGTAGATGAAACCTCCCCTAATCCTAATATGAAGCTAGAATGAAATAAAATATGGACAAAACTAATGTGGAATGGTTTTCTCCCTATTTTGTCACTTCTATACCCTTTCTATTACTTAAAAAATAGTTGGAAAATAATTTTTAAATTCTCTTGAATTGTTATAAATTGGCTCCCCCATTTGAAAGTCAGGCAAAATGCCTTTATTTATAGGAAAATTGGTTGTCTGAACGCACTAAATACAATTTATGGTTGATTTAAATCAAATATGGTATGATTGCAAAGTCTATCTTGATTAGCCGTAGCCAGCACCCGTACAGGTGGGAAGGACTCGTACAGGTCTAGGTGGGACCAGTATAGGTCCCATAAGGGTGCGTGGCATTGTTGGGGCCATATGGGTACACATATGGACCCATATCCCTAGGTGTGACCTATACCGCACCTAAAGGCAGTCTAGGTCTCCAAAACTTGGCCAAACTCAACTCTGTGGTAGTAGGAATGCCTCTAGTGGATAACAATTATGAAAGATTGCATTATCTAGCTCTCATTGTCATTTCTTGAGAAGGACTATTAAAATCCAGTGCTCGCAAATTTCCCCTCATGGGATCACTGTAGATACAGATATGTATGATCTCACGATAAGAGCGAGGGTTTTAGGAATCATACCTAAGGTGATGATATGGGTAAGTTCTTTTCTTAAGGTGAACTCTATTCCATGGTTTCCCTTTCTTGAGGCAGAAGACTTTCCTTTGTGTTCCTTTCTTGAGGCAAACATCCTTCCTTTGTTGTGCGTATCCCTTTCTTAAGGCAGATGACTTTCCGTTCGCTGATGCTAATGTATCCCTTTCCTAAGGTGGTTGACTTCTCCTTGTATCCCTTTCTTAAGGTGGATCAACTTTCCTGCTGATGGTGTATCCCTTTCTTAAGGCAGATGACTTCTCTTCTTATCCCTTTCTTACGGCAGATTAACTTTCCTACTAATGATGTATCCCTTTCCTAAGGCGGATGACTCTTCTGCTGGGGATTTTGAGTTTCCTGTCAAAAGACAATAAAAATATTGAGTTAGTTACTGCCTTGGATGACACATCTTAATTCTGGGTTAACATTATGGTGAACAAAAATTTTTGCCCCTTCAATCAAGAATGAATATGTGTGGATAGGCGTTGGCCCCTAAATGGAACTTGGACTCAGTACAGAAATGTTAGGTTTGACCCAACTGTTTTGGGCTAGAATGCCCCTTGGTGGGTTCCCCTAGGATAAATGTCCCTAGGATGGATGACCATAGGATGGATAAAGCCGAGGGGATGCCCCTTAACTGGTTCCACTGTTGGGGCATGGAGGAATGCCTCTCTATTGATTTTTTTTGGGGAAATGGCTCCTCTTCTGCTAAGGGTATCTTTCCCTTGGATGGACCTACACATGAAAATTTTCCCATGTTAGTAACTATCTAAGCATGGCTAAACTTGATTCTTGATTGATTTTGCATGAACAAAAATTTTTGCTCCTTCAATCAAGGATCAAGGTGAGCTATGGGTTTTGCCCCTAATTCACTAAAAAGGAGTTTAAAAGATGTGGGGTTGGCCCCCAATTTTGATTTTTTGTGCCACCACTGCTGGAGAGGACTTATTTCTAAGAAAAAAATATGTTTTGGTCCTTGATTTGGGACCCATATGGGTGTGGGGGACCCGTGCAGATGTGATTGTGCCAAAGGAGAACCCATACGCCTGTTATGGACCCATACGGGGTGGTGTGGGGGTAAACTTTAAAAATGACAGACTCTTTTCATTCCTGCTTTACACAAAACTTCCAATTTCTTCCAAACTCTGAAGTTGTACTTCACATTTCAACACCTTGTTAATAGAAACCAAATTTACAAAGTTAGGATACATACAATGCATTGGCTCTTTGTGGATTGTTTATGACCCGTGGGAGAGGATGGTCATCCAAGATGATATTGAGCAGCTACCAGCAGGCGTGGATGACTACCGATTTGTACAAGAGTCACCACTCTCATTCGAGTGGTACTTTAGTGAGAGGGTCCATGGTTGACGAATGAGCGTTATTGTAGAGAGGTCAATCCCTCCCACTTGTGGGGCTTTACTGGCCTCACCCGATGCCTTAGGTAGATCAGGTGACATACCTGCTAGGCGAGGGCCCCCTTATAGAGTCAAGGGATAGCTCCTATTATGAGTTCATCGAGTCCTTAATTCTTTCCCCTTGCGAGGGGGTCCACCTTGAGGACACTTTCCCCAAGTTCCACTACAGGGAAAACAATGGAGATGATAATGGTGATGACGATGAGGATGGAGTAGGGGGTGATCACGGGGGCCCTTTGTTGTCTGAGGCACTAAGGGCCTGGTTAAACCTACCACTTCTTCTTTCGAGGTATTTCTTTGACTCAAACTTTATGAATTCCTTTATTGGTTTCTGAAAATTTGTAAGAAACTGAGTTAACTATGAAATCTGATGTAGCCTTTTGCTCCTATGTAGAAGAGGTCTACTATTTCTGCTGGTAAAGCAGTCTTATGCTTGTAGGGAGACAAGAGAGGGGGTCCTCTGAATGAACCTCGATTATATCTTCTGCCTCCTTGACCATCTGGGGAAGCGAGCTGCTAGGGGACTTGAGGAGTCTGTCCATACCATCCACTTTGCTCCATCTAGCTCTACCCATGTAAGAAAACTCAACTCTTAAGCCTGTTTTGTTACATTGATTATCTGAAATGCTTGGTTTGAATTAATGTGATTTCCTTTCCAGGTGAATGTGGCCTAGGATTAGATGATTTCTAGGGGCTTCCTCTCCATGTGGGACCTACTACTGGCATAGGATGCTCTCGCTGTGGTAAGTTTTCATTACCAGCTAAATTTTAACAAACCATGCATGATGCATGCTATGACATTTATATATATGTACTGATCTTTTGATCTTCATTACAAACTCTATTGGCCATGGAGCGAAGGGTCTACTTAGGACTTGCATGCTTCTAAGGAGTGGGACAGGTTCTTAGAGGAGCAGCTGCACTGGGTCACTATTGAGGCTAGTCAGGTTAGGCCATTGTAGGAGGAGCTGGAGAGAGCCATGGCGGAGACTGCTTGGGAGAGGGCAGACGCTGAGGTTTTGTGGGCGTAGCTGACTTGGCTTACAGAGAGTAGGCTGACCCTAGAGCCATCCTATTCTTTGTCAAAGGATGATAGCTTATTTTATCACGTGACGCCAACTATTGGTTGGGCTGCTGGGGAGGAGGATGATGTCGAGCAGCCGGTAGAGGAGTAGGTGCGGGATTTGGAGGATCAGCAGGTAGTGGAGCCGACTGGGTAGCAGATTAAGGATCCAACCGGGCTCCAAGTTAAGGATACTGAGCCGATTGCCCCAGCCTCTAATGTTGAGATGACTGATGCGTAGATAATGTTTGATGTCTTGGACTTATTCTCAGATTCTTAGGACTAGACGCAGGGCTTGCCTTATGATCAGGATCCCCCGACAGTTTAGACTAGGACTTTTCTTGCTTTTCTTTTTGGATATTTTCAGCCCTGCATGGCTTACTTTTATACAAACATGGAAGTTGTTTATACACACACTTTTGATTTACTTTATACCTATCCAAACTTTCCTTTCCTGGATTGACATTATTGAATATTGCTATTTGTTGACTCATGCTGCCCCTTGGCATATCTACTGAAAAACTGACATCATATAACCTTAGCGGTGACTCGGAATGGCATAAGCTGGTACAACACAACAGGAGAAACTTCATGAGGATTAATAAATGATGAGTGCTTAGAGCATATTATGGGCAAGTGGGTTAACCGTTGAACAATTGGAATTCCTAATCATGATGAAACTGGCCCAATTTATACTGATAAGTATTACCAAGGCTGGTTGGTTGAGATTAGCACTTCAGGTGTGAGAGACGCGTGCTATCGTGCAATTATATAGTGGGGAAATTGAGTTTAATGGATCACAGCTGTGAAACATTGCAATGTAAGTGATGCTTTGAAAATTAAATAAGTGCAAAATACTGGCATTTTTAGTTGAGTTCTAATTTTTGCATAGACCATTTGGTGTGAGATGACCTATCGAACATTTACTTTTATTTTTTTGTTTATTTCTTTTATTTTCTTTTCTTTTGTCCTAACTTTTGCTTGAACTGTCCTTGGCGGCTCAATCCAGCTGAATTTTTCTGACTTTTGCATAAACTTTATTTCTTTTGTGGCTTATCGATATTTTTGTCTTCTATTGAATGATAAACGTGTAGTAAAGATAACAATAGAGAGCACAAAATGTAGAGAAAAAACTGATGTCCACATACTTGTGATTATTTCACCTAAAGACATGCATGCATTCATAAGACTAAGATTCTTAGAAAATCATAACATGTTCATTGAAGAAATTAACTTGAGTACATAGGCAATGGTAACAATTTCCAATGGTTAACCCCTACTGCCTACTGGTCCTTTTATAGATTTTCTAGAAACCAATTGACATTTTTCTCCCGATGCCCTAACTATTGCCTAAGCTGCCCTTTTCAGGTTTTCAACTTAGCGGGCTTTATTGTTTTTGTTGGGGTACCCTAATTTTTTCCCAGCTGACACAATGATCGCCAACCGATGGGTATTTTTATTCAATTTATTTTTTTAGTGTGCTGCTTTTCTGTGATTTATTTCTTTTAACCTAAACATGATAATGGTTAAGCCTATCTTGATTCAAATGATTCACAAACTCATTTCCATCCATGTTCATGAGATTGATTCCTCCTTTGACAAGGACTTTCTTAATCATGAACGATCCTTCCTAATTAGGCCTGAACTTACCCCTAGTATTAGTGTTGATCTCGCATAGCTATTTGAGAACCAGATCACCCACCTTAAGAGTTTGCTTCGGGTATCTAACTCTATTGTTGTAGGCTTAGGCCATGTGCTGCTGGTACATCTGTAGGTGGTCAAATGCTTTGAGTTGCTTTTTGTTATGTTGGTGTCAAAAGGAACAAGTTCTTCCCTTTTGTGAAAGAAGGAGATCATGGAATTTCGGAGGCTTGGGGACATTGTTTAGGGTAAAGGGTCTCCTTTCTTTTTAACAAATAGAGAAAGCATTTTTGGAGGGATATTTTGATGGAAATATAGGTCCAAGGAGGGGATTGAAGGCACCTACATTAATAAGAAATGTCCATTTATTGGATCGGATGGTTTACCCTTTGAAAGGTTTTGGAAGAGCATTCGACTAGGATCGTAATTTTATATTAGTGAATGTGTTGTAGGATCCTTCTCTTCAATGGTGTTTATGGAGCATTTCTTCCTTCTTTTTCTTCTTTCTTAATGATGTGTGTCATTCTTCCCTATCATGAAGAAAGATGAGCAAAGACCTAAGGCTATCATGTTTTCTAAGAACTTTGACTTTCTCTATTTTTGGTGGTAAGTTTCAACCATTGGAGATTTTATGCCATGATGATGTACTCAAATCTGATTTCCTTAATGAACATGATAAAATTTTTAAGAATGTTGATTTTATGAGTGCATGGTATCTTTAAGAATGAAAAACTCAAACAATATGTGAATAAAAAAATTCATCAATTTATTCATGATATGCCTGATAAGCAGCATTATTTGCATTGAAAATGTTTACAATATTAAAAATTACATCATTTGAATCATCCTCCATAGGCAGAGGGTCTTCTAGGTCAACATTTACAACACTGGTAGTCAAATTGGTATTCTCGACTTGACCTTATAGGTTCCTAAGAGCTTCTTTGGCCACGATCCTTGCTAAGTTCTTTATGGATTTGCTGACAGGATGGGATTACCTTTCTCATCTCCCTCCCAAATCTTCTTCATAAGCATGGCAATGGCTTTAGAGATAGAGTGAACTGCCTTACTCATCTTATCATTTTTGGCATTCCCATGCACTTCCATAGAAACTGAGGACTCGATCAAACAACCATTCTTGAAGTCGTACACATCATTGAAGATCTCAAAACCAGGAACTTTCTTTCCTTCTATCTCGATTGGTTCTTCTTCCCCCATGAAAACCTTCTACTTAAATACGACACTTATCATGAGGCATGAATGGGGTTTGGGTTTCCTAGTACTTGGATGATTTCCTAAACTAAGTCTATATGGCCATGGTATGGGTATCATGGGTTCCATAATTCCCTGAAGATTCTTCCGAAGCCCTTTTTCCTCTCGTATAACCTTAGTTCATCATGATCCTTTCAATCTTAAGAAGTATGCACCCCCTAATAGTCCCTTTCACATCGTACTGAGCTAAAACCACTCTCACTTCCTTCTCTTCAGCTTCTATAGCTACCACATCTGATGGTTTATCGGCCTCAATGGCCATAAACTTGCTATTGTGATATAGCTTGACCTTTTGGTGGACCATAGAAGGGACAACCCCTAATGTATATAGCCAAGGGCGGCTAAGCAACAATGAGTAAATGATGGGAATATCAAGGACAGCGAACAAAAGTTTGGACTTCACCTCCCCAACTGTAACTTCTGCCTTGAAAACACCAATCACACTCCTCTTTGTGTCATCATATTCCCATATAATAGTATTAGATTTCACCAACATACATTCATCTAGTCCCAAGTGAGGAAGGATCTTTGAATGACAAAGGTTAAGGGTAGAACCATTATCTACCATAACACATAGGATAGAACGATCAAAATTTACACCTTGATGAAAAGTGCCTTGTTACACTTGTTCCCTTAGGCTGGAAGATCGGACGGATTAAACATAATAGGACCTGCATGATTGGAAGGAGATCCCACAATGAATGAGTGTACATCAAGTAAGGTGGTGGATGGAGTAGCCTTTATACTCATCAACTTCTTAATCAAACCCTTGCAATGATCCTCAGAATCAATCAGAAGTTTCCAGATACTGTACTTGGCTTGAGTAGCTTGCAACTGCGGGATAAGAGGGTTGACCTTTAAATCCACCTACTCACTATTTGGTGGGATTTGAGTTTCAGCAATGGGTGTATCAATGGCTGGGCTTTGATCTGTACTCAAAACGACTTGGATATCAACATCTCTACCCCTTCTTATTCTCGTAGGGGTATTCGGAGCTACCCTTCCACTGCGGATAACATGCAACACTCCATTCTTCATATACCTCCTCCCTTTAGAGGTTTCCACTAATAAAGTTGTTCCTTTCATGTCATCTTCTTCCAATATAAATGTATTAATATCAATTGGCTCAGGGTTATCCAATATGGCTTCCTCATCATAAGCTTCCTCTAACTCATATGCATCAATATCGATAGGGGTAGGCTTATCGGGTAGAGCCACTACTGAATGAACCATAGGATTGGATTGTATGATTATACTGAAGACATGGTTGGAAGGCAATCCTGACCCAATAGCTGCGACTTGCTTCACAAAATTTGGTAAGGGGTTATTCATGGTACTTGGCTTGAGCTCGGGCTCATGAATCTTCTTCTCTCTAATCAAACCTCGGATAGCCTCAAGTAAATCCCTATATGGGCCGATGCGATGACCCTTGCTAATATGATAGGCATAAAATTGATCCTTCTCTTCGGGCTTGGGTGGAATATAAGGCTTGACGCTTTGAAGAAGGCCAAGTGCCCTTAACTTGCTAAAGATGGCAGGTGAGGGTGCCTTCCAAGGAGAAATACCATCCTCAAAGGTATGGACTACAACAACATCTTCTTATACGGCTGAGGTTCTAGGAACTGAACTGGATCTCGGCTTAGGTGCCAAAGCTGGGATTGGAGCTAATGAGTTATTCTTCTTGAACCAAGGTTTGTTCGGTACACTTGCCTTCTCTAATTCCTCGATCCTCTCTTATTTCTCGGCCTTTTCAAAGACCTCGATATAGCAAGAGAAACTATCCATACTAAGGACCTTGCGATACGAGGGCAAGGCACCATCCATCAATTTCACAATCATCTCGGGGATACTAAGGCAATTTGTCAATAAAATTTGGGTGGCCATCCACCTCTCAAAGTAAGGTTTGAACTTCTCATTGGGGGCTTGCTTGATAGCATCCAAATTTTACATAGTGGTCTTGATAGTGGCATTCAACCATACTACTTAATGGAAGCCTCGAACAAGTCCTTCTAATTTCTAGTCCCCTCATCAGACAAAGTGTTATACCATTCAATAGCAGGGCCTTCCAAAGTGCAAGGAAACATCTCGATAAGGATCTTACCATTTAGCTTCCTCACTCTCATCACCCTTTGGTAAGTAGTAATGTTTGATTGAGGCAGATCGATTCCCTTATACTTCGCTATGATAGGCACACTAAAGTTTTTGGGGACCCAATCTTCCTCCACAGTGGCTTGGATAGAGGGTGTTGGTGGCTGAACACTTGGATTGGTGGCAAACAACTTCTGTAACAAATCATATAACTCCACGGACAAGGATGAGTTATCTGGTTGAGCAGTCACACCAAGGGTAAAACTATTGATTTTGGAAATATTATCCCCATAGGTGTGGCTATAAAATTAGGGTCTTGGCTAGACGCCATAAATTGAAATGTTGGCAGTATGAATCCTTGGCTAGGCTAAGCAAACTGACTGACGGCTGGCAGAACTGTTGTACCCACTGACTAAAATAGCTGTGTGAGTGAACTAAATAGACCAAATGAACCTAACTAACCGAACTGACAAGAAGACCCTCATTGAGCTTGAAATGGTTGCAATTGAGTGAATAATGGATTATGAGCAACCCTAAAGGGGGTGGGCTGTCCACTAACCACTACTCAAACTGATTGAGCTCTAACAAGTGTGCCTTGAGAAACATTGGCCATCCTCTCTTCGACCAAGATTGCCCTAATGGAATCCATCACCTTATCTTTCACAGAGTCGAGGAATTGATCACACCACAAATACTATGAGATGACATTTACAATCTCTAGCCTAATATCAACCCTTGACGCATTTGCCTCCTTATCAAGACTGGCATCCTCAACCTCAATATCTATTTTGGGATCATGAGTCAAAATGTGAGACATCTCTTCAACCAGGTGAGTTGTAAGGGGATCAAATGGACCAAACTGATTGCTTGATGTATTGCTCGAAGGTTGAGATGGAGTTTAAACCCTTAACTGAACTGGAGGAGGTAGAATCAGAATACGAACCAAATGGACTTAAGATAGTTACTAAGCTATGACTCGAGCTGAGGTACTAGCCAAAAGATTAGTACATGCATGGGTTTGGTTATGCATGAGTCAAGTACAACAATGCATGGTAAGGTCAATATAAGAAGGAACACAACACATAAATTTTTTTTTCTTCCAACCTTATTCCTCCCGCCAATTCTGAAGGTATTTTCCTTTGAGTACCAGAAGGATAACAAAGGATGACCTAGTATAATCTGAAATGGAAAGGTGCCTAGAGGGTAACATTCTAAGGCTTTCGATAAGAAGGGCGTAGGGACGTAACAAAAGTTGATGCAGGATGTTCCCATTGTACCAAGCCTCATAAAGGGAGGTGACAATGACTGCTCCACCCACTAAGGTGTCCTCAATTCCAAGGAGGGCATAAGTGACACCTTTGCGAGCTTCATAGGAAAAAATGGGGCATCTTAGCCTACTGATAGAAGAAGAGCACATCTATCTAGAGAGAAGGAGATGAGAAGATAGAGTGTAATGATTTCCCAAATGATGAAAAAGAAAGCGGGTTGAATTAACTAAATGATTTTCGGTGCTTATCTTAATCTTTTAAGCTTTTAAAATAGACCAAAATTTTGCAAGCTAAAAGATTAAGTCCCCAGCAGAGTCACCAGTATGAGAATTCTGATGGGTTCCACTAGGGGTTTCTTCATTTATTTAAGCGTGCTGAAACCAATTAGTCCAAGTTTGCATGTTTATCTAATTTTTATGAATAAAAGAAGCGAGATCCAAATCTTAATACAAATGACAGATTTGCCACCCAAGTTGTCTACTTGGGAAAGAGTTTTGGCACGGTTCCCATTGGGCGGCAGATTCATACCTTTTGGATCAGAGATTTGAGTATCGGATGAGTCACTTATTTCTCATTCAGTTAATTCAAAATTACATTCGCCAAGTAAAACCATTTTCTTTTCATCATATGCGAAATTACTACAGAAATCCTATTTTCTACACTCTTTCACACTTGTTTCATGCGTTCAACAATTTATAATTATTGGTCTCTATGTATACACTCAATGAGTCAGAAGGGGGTGAATGACTCACTCAAATAACTTAATAAACTTTTTCACGATTATATGAGCACCGCCTAGTAGGTCAGCTGGCTGAGTGAAACCTGGAAGAACTTCAAAGTAAAGAATATAGAGATTTTACACTTATGAGTGGGCAGACATTTTTGTCGGGTATGCACATGGGGTGCGGTGCACGAGGCACGATCTGGTTCGGTGCGGTTTGAGGCAACCTCGATGTTTGGTTCGATTTGAGAAAATCCAGTTTGTTTAAATGCGTATGGCTTTGTAGGCCAAAAATGTGATTATATTGAGAAATATATTTTCACATTTTATTAAGAGAAGATATTTTTTAAAATAAAGCATTTTTTACTTTATTTAAAAATAAAATAGAGTCGCCACCCGGTTCAGCTCCACCAAAAATTGTGGTATACTGATCCATGATGGGATTTTTATACCGAAAAGAATATGAGATTCTGAGTTTGGACATAATAGTAACTCACACTATTTAAATTATTTGGATTAATTTTGGTACTTTGGAATTTGTGGTGATTTCTGTGTTACAACAGCTTTATTTAAAAATAAAATTCAAGAAATAAATTGGACATTGCAACGGCATAATAAATTGATATTTTCTACCAAATTTTTGGCTGAGTAATGGCAGCGCTTAGGTTTGGGCCCAGAAACTCGAATAGAGTTCCCTCACATTCTGGATGCTTGTCTTTGCCTGCGAGCTTATATACATATATTATAGTTTAAGTGGCTCCAGTGGCTCTCTTAACCAAAGAAATAGAATGCAATGTGCAATAATAAAATAATGGAAATGGATTTTAAAGTTGGGCTTAGAGCCAATTACCCTCAGTTTACATTTTCATCTATCTAGGATGACTTGAGAATCGGTGCAGGACCGAAGTTGCTTGAAGAAGGTTGTGATTTGTTTGGAAAATAGATTGAACCCAAGTTACGACTATAATCTTGGATTATTTCTGTGGGGAACATAGGTATGTCGAGAGATTGAGTCGTTTTTAGACCGAAGATCACTGTGAGATCTTGATCTAAAAAGATAGAGAAATGAGCTTATACCGAGTGTTGATGATAGAGCTCGAGTTATAAAAGTGTTTTGATAGAGTTTCGGGACTTTTATGACTCCCAAAACTAAAAAAGGACATAAAGGTAATTTTAGGATTTTACCAATTCTTACGTCTGTTCAAAATGAGGGGGTGCACCCCTTTATATAGAGAGTTGGTAAATAGCCAGTGGGCTATTTACCACTATGACAAGATTTTACCCGGATCCAGTAAATCCTAGGTGCAATCTCGCAAATATTTGATTTTACTGTAGATTGGTAAATAGTCGGTGGGCTAATTACTGATATTTGACCAAACTTTGATTTTTAATTTTTTCAGTAGGAAATGCTATATCGGAGCTTCCCTAGAATGTGAATTTTTGACTTTCAGATTTTGGATGGCAATTCGGTCCCTTTTGGCTCATTTGTTTAATCGTTGAACGAAATAGGCATTATTCCTCATCAGGCTGGAACTGACCTATGCTAATACTTTGCCCCTCGCATACATAAATTTTGTGTTAGAAATTTTGTCACATGCGAAACAAACAAAATGTTGTGTGTGGAATGCAATGAGTTAAAATATTTTTAATCGACTAATTTTGAAACAAAATATATTTTGCCCCTTCGATTAAAAATTTATTAATGAGTTGCATGAGATTAAAAATTGACCGGGGGTCGAAATAAATATTTTGGATGCTTAATGCATGCGTGACAGTGTAGAAATAGCTTTTAGGTCCGCTCGTTTAGGAAATAATGCAACAGATGGATGAAAAATGCAAAATTGCAAAATTTTTTGCAAACACACGTAATTAGCCGGCGGGCTAATTACCCATGTAACAGTAACTTTTATAGTCATTATGCATTAATGTGTGGGATGCATAAACGTGTGACAACTGGATAGGTAACTAGCCGGTAGGCTAATTACATGGGTATATAGCCGGCGGGCTAGTTACCAACGGGCTTTAAAATAACAGCTTGGCTCCCATTTTCTTCATACCAATAATTCTCTCGTCTTCCTCTTTGCATTTTCTGCTTCTATCCTTCAAAATTTTCTGCCTCTGAGCTATTTTGGACAATGATTTCTTTCATCTTCTTTCCTTTTCTGCCCCTTCTTTTCAGATTCTATGGGGTCTTGATGTGGTTCAAGCTTTATAACGTCCGCTTAGATGTGCCAGCCGTGCAAGTGACTACTCGCAATGTGATCATCGATGGTGAAGAAGTGGAAATTTCTGAGGTTCTGGCCATGGCTCTGTACGGGCTCCCCTTGAACTGGAAACATCATGGAATACATCCTGGAGATTTTATTCCACCATCTTTGAAACCTTCCAACCATCTTTCTTGGATTTTGATAAGCCTTGCTGCTATTTTTATTTCCGTGAAGACTATCCGTTTTATTATTTATGTATCTTATGCAATGATTTACTTGATGCAATAATTTATTATTATCGCCATTTTTATTATATTATCATTATTATTTTTCTTATGATTTATCAAAAGCTATCATATGACGTACGTGTATGCATCATTTAGGTCACCAAGCATGATGGTGCCAGCGTTACCCACTTCCATAAGTGGTACAAGGTGCTACCTCCAGTGCCAAGGCTATTATTGACAGGACATCTTTAGGGAGGTTGGTCAGGGATTACAAGTATGTCAGGCATTGCAAATAGCCATACATCCTAGCCGGTACCTCTACTTATACCTTGAGTAGGTGGTCTGATACTACCCACACCTTCCACTTCGATTATGGGGAGTATACCATCTCTCCATTGGATTATTGTGCTGTTATGGGCCTACCCTTCCATGGCAACGTGATCCACTTCAATGCCTGCTTCTCTAATGACCATTTTGATATGGATACCATCAAGGCTCTGATTGGATATTTCAAAGACAGGCCAGGGCAAATTTCTTGCGAGAAGCTCATGACCTTTTAGACTACTGGGGATAGGAGGTATTTGACTTCTACTTGTGAGGCTAGGGCCTTCATGGCTGCTACCTTGTCGTGGTTATGGTTCCCTACTGAAGATTCGATTGTGAAGCTCTATATTTTGCCAGCTTTGATGGACCTAACTCATTTTGATGAGTATGTTGGGGCTGAGCAGCGTTGGGTCACCTACATTGGGCCCTTAATAACTGTGTGAAGAATAGGATTGACAAGTTCAAGTCCTATCTACAGATTGTTTATGTAAGAATTTTATTCTTATCTCTTTTCTTAATGAGTATTTTGCTCCTTTTTGATCTCTTGATCTTTTGTTGACTATTTACAGATCTGGTTTTTTGAGATGGGAACCCTCTCGTGTCCTAAGCTTGCGTTGGGTGATGGTTTCCCGTTCTGCCCCTGACTGCCCCCACTACTTCCATGATTGGGATATATAATCCGAGTCTGCTATATCTACCCGTCTCCGCGGCCTTACTTCGGAGCAGGTATGACTTGTAACCTTCTTGGTTCATCATTTTTTCTACATTTGTTATATCAATGCCTGGCTTTATTTTCATAGATTAAGACGCAGCCTTGGGGGCATGCTCTTCACTGGCCAGAGGTCATGAGATTAGTTGGGGAGTTTCTGAGCACCCAGCTGATCATAGAGACACCTTTCTCCTTGGAGTGGTGTTTGGGAGATTGAATTCAAGTTTGGCATCTTCCTCCCTGGTCAAATTCTATTCCGTCTAAGGTACTACGGTGGGTCTTTTGGCCTTACAGCTTGCCCAATTTTGCTCGATTGGCCTCTGAGGGTATCAACAGCACCTTCCTAGAGTAGGTTAGGGGATACGAGGAGTTCTGCTGCTCACAGCTGCTTAGATGGCCGGAGAGAGATCCTACTCCTATTGCGCCCCATCCTGATGAGCACAATTCTTCTGAGGATGGTGATCCTTGAGCTTCTAACCATAGGGCCTCCACCCCTTCTTCTTCTACCCCTAATGGCCAGGCTAGATGAAGTTCGCCTAGGGGTGTTTGGATAATGGTACATCTTCTCTTTACTAGCATTTTTTATGGTTGCCATTGTTTCGCCTATCGCACTTAGTTAGACTGATTCGACCTTGGCTTGTTGCCTCTGCAGGATCATTAAGGTAGGAAGAGACCTGCGACCACTTCCACTTATGTAGGCAGCTCCTAGACCTCATCCATCCACCTCAGGGTATGATGATGGTAGAGGGACATCAGGGGTTCGAGTATCAGCCACCTATGTCCATGATGTACCACCCTGATCTGAGGACTTACTCCTCGGTGATCCATCCTTATCAGGATCCCGACCACCCGATGACTTTTTACCTAGCTGGCACCATTCACGTTAGTCTCCTTCGCCTTTTCTTCTTTCGCATTTTGATTTTGGATTTTGATGGCTCTAACTTGCTTCAATTTCTATCTTTACAGGTGCCTATTGCCGATAGTATCTCTGACCGGGGGCATATATAGGGACAACAGCGTTTTATGTTGAACATGAACTCTGACATGGTGGTATATTTGTTATTTTATTATGTTAATGGTGATGCATGGCATGTTATGAAATGCATACGAATGACTTGTATCGAATCATTGCAACTAGAGATCCGACAGCTTCGGGCTCAGTTAGGGATGCTTTAGGTGGATTAGCCATAGCAGGGAGAAGGCAATCCTTCCAGATTCTTCCCATAGGGCGATTAGCTAGGATTTTTTACTTTTGTTGTGGTTTTTTTTTCTTTGGGCCGTTCGTAGTGCCACTTTTGTATGAACACATTTTTTGCTTATAAATAAAATTTCTTTTATCCTTTTGCTTTGTGTTTTCCTTTCATAGTTGGTCGAGTTTATCGAGGTAATCTGCCAGATGTTGGCAGATTGCCCCATAAACTACATATAACGAACTGCTACCCTTGTGAAATTTTGTCATGGAGGACTATATCAGTTTTTAAGCAAATTTAAATGTTTATTTGAAGAACTTTGATGGTTGGACCATCTCGGGGTTTGTGGGTTGGCGCACATGATGGAGTATTGCCGCATATTTATCAAAGACAAAGTGATCCAAGCTACTGTCGGGTTTTAGGATCCTATTGACAGCGTGTTTTGATTCGGGGATCATGAGTTATGCCCCTTGGATGAGGAGTTTTGCAGGCTCCTCTGGTCTTCCACTGATATGCCTCCAGTCATTTCGATGCATCATCCTGAATTTTCTAATTTTTTTATGAATTATTTTCAGCTTCAACAATTTGATATGTGCTGATTGATCTGTGATAAGGGCTTGAGGTTGGACATGGCATTTAACATAGTCAAGGGTCTTTGTTCGGACGATGTGAGCTAGCTGCGGCTGATGTGCTTGCTTCTATTGGGGTTTTTCTCTACGAAGTACCGTCTTTTTTCTGGAACTTCACGTTTTTTAGCATTGTTAATTAGATGTTGGAGGGGAAGTCTCCTGTTGCAGTGAGCTTAACTGAAACACTAATTTTCATGCGCTCTTCCCAAAATTGGACCAAAGCTACTACAAGTGGTAGCAGACTCCTTCTTCAGGTGACCTTCATTTGATCCTTTCTTTTAGCATGAGCCGCCCTTTCGGGTTTTCAACTCATCATGCTTGCTTTAATTTTTTCCTGGACCGCCTTTTCAGGTTTTTGATCTAGCATGCTATTTTTTTATCTTTTCAATTTTTTCGTATTGATTTTTCTGTTTCTACTTTCTCTTGTAGCTTTGGCTCTGGGATAAGCTTTCTGTGATGTCTATTCCTACAAGCATGGATTATTATCCAAGGGTCTATTGGGCATAACGCTCCATAGTTCACATCGATAATCATTCCCATAAAGATTTCACTATTGAGGAGTGGGTTGAGTTTATTGGGAGCCGAGCTACTGAGGATATCTGTTTGGTTTGCCCTTGGTGGGGAATCACTCATGTGATTACTGACATTGCTAGAGATGGTGTGGTCCTCATTGGCCTTTCCAAAATCATCACTTATTCTCTCGGTCTCCTATGCAGGTAGTACGATCAATCTCAGGGGTTTCTTGCATCTTTGTGCACTCTTTTCGGCCTAAAGTTTCCAATACTATAGTCTACCATCATGACATGAGATGGATTAGCCGTGATTAGGTGGAGATGAACTACTCTGCCCCTTTGACATCCATCCTTCCAAGGCTTATCGCGTCTGGGGTGTGAGTGTTCGTGGACTAGCTACTCTTGAGGAGAGGCTTCGTGAGACTAGGAGGCTTCGAAGCTTCCTTAGGGTTTAGCTGGCTTACCATTACGTATCTTTTATCTTTGTGGGAGAATAAAGGCACCAGGCCTCATCGTTTGTCGTTTCTATTTTGTGTTTGTAATGCGCCTTTATGTGTAATAAAGATGAAACGATTTTGTTTAGATGTGTGTTTTATTAAACAATTTACAGTTTCAATTTAATGCACTCATGTAGTATTTTTGATATGAACATGTTACTACAAAAGATGTTATTTATAACGGAGGACAAGTGGTATTTATTTCCAAGATATACCCACCGTTGCCCAAGGCTCCGAATGGATTTTACCCAAGGCTCCACTCTTTTATTTTGGAGTCTTTCTTTTTGCTCAAGAGCCCTTGCTAGCTCTCGACAAACTTTATTTTTTTTCTTCTATTTTTACATGAGATAGCTCTTCAGCTAGTCATAATCGACCAGGTTCACGAATTCGTTGATGTCTAGATCCGAGATCTTTACTGCTCCTTTACTGAGAGTCCCCTTTACCGTGTATGGCCTTTCCCAGTTCAGCTAGAATTTCCCTCAAGCATCTATGTGTGTCTTATGAGATTGCTTCAAGACTAAATCGCCCATATTCAAAGGTTGGTTCTATCCCTTGACTTTGTAATTGTAAGCTCTAGCCATATGCAATTGGTACAATTACAGACTTTCCAATGCGGCTAATCAGTTTTCATCGATCAAGGTCATTCTCCATGCCTTGCCTTTGCCCATTCATCCTTGGGAAGTCTAGTTTCAAGGGCTATACATAAGGATTTGATTTCTATTTCGACGGTAATATTGCCTCCATCCCATAGACAAGGGAAAAAGGAGTTTGGCCCCTAGGAGTCTTGACACTGGTTCTATATCCCTACAAGGCATAGGGCAAATGATTAGTTCAATCTCGGTAGTTAGAAATCATCTTGGAGAGGATTTTCTTGATTGCCTTGTTAGCTGCTTCCACACCTCCATTGGCTTGAGGGTGATAAGGAGAAAAGCGATGATGCTCAATCCCGTGCTTTTTAATAAGATCAGTTGTTTCTCCTTGGAACTACACACCATTA
The DNA here is from genome assembly GCA_947683365.1 of Euphorbia pulcherrima. Lineage (NCBI taxonomy): Eukaryota > Viridiplantae > Streptophyta > Magnoliopsida > Malpighiales > Euphorbiaceae > Euphorbia > Euphorbia pulcherrima. The sequence continues at coordinate 26,477,337 of CANTUS010000004.1, forward strand.
TCGCACACCACATGATGAGTGATGCCATAACTGGTGAAGATGTATCGCTGAATAAATCGAGCCATTTTCTTGGCCATGATGCTTGTGTATGATTCTGCTTCTACGCACTTGGAAAAGTAATCAACCGCTACTACAATGAAGCGGTTACCATTGGTCAAATAAGGTCTTATTTTGCCAATGATGTCGATGCCTCAGGCCGAGAATGGCCAAGGTGTTGTTAAGCTTTGCAACATCATTGGAGTTAAGTGGCTCACAACCCCGTATATTTGACAACCATGGCACATCTTTGCTTCTCGAGTACAATCAACTAGCATGGTTAGCCAAAAGTATCCTATTCTTTGGATCTTCTTTGCCATCATGACACCGTTTATGTGTGGACCGTAGTCCACCAAATGTACCTCTTTCATTACCCTTTTAGCTTCCTATTGGGCTAGACATTTTAACAATAGGCCATCGGAGGACCTCTTAAACAGATCTCCTTTAACCAGATAGAATTGCACAGTGAGCTTTCTGAACTTATTTCTATCAGAATCTGTAGCCTCAGCCGGGAATTCACCATTTTCAAGGAACTTGACAATGTTGGAATACTACGGGGTCTCTTCCTTTGCGGTGTCTCCTATCATTCAAATGTAGAAGGAAGATCAGGTCATTTCCATAATAAGGGGTCTAATTAGCTGCTTTTAGGGCCCTTCCCATATGGAGGCTAAAGTGGCCAGTGCATCTGCCGTATGATTTTCCTCGTGGGGCATGTGACTAAATTCCCACTCCCTGAACATCGTGGCTTTTCTCCACATAGCTTTTAAGTAAGGCCCGAGGGATTCTTCATTTAGTTCCTAGTCCCTGATGACATGCTTGATGACCAAAGTCGAGTCACCAATAATTTTGACTTTGTCCCCTCTGAGAGTGATTAGGGCAGACATTTTGAACAAATAGGCTTCATACTCTACCCCATTATTTGTGGTAGGAAATTCTAAGCATTTTGATAAGGGTATGAGTGCTCCATCTGGCATAAAGATGATAACTCCCAAACTAGCTCCTTATTTATTAGCGGTGTTATCGAAGAACATGATCCATCTTCTGGGGTTTTTTGTAGTGGCTGCAAAACATTCGTCAAGTGGTTGATTTGCTAAGAATTCAACCATTGCTCTACCTTTGATAGTCTTCTTTGTCATGTACTCAATATTGAATTCTGACCGGAGCAAGAGCTACCTTGCTACTTTTCTAGTTAGTAAGGGAGCCTGACCTAAGTGCTTCATTAGGTCTACCTTTGCAACCGCTTCAATTTTGTATGATTGGTAGTAATGTCTGAGCTTTCTAGTGAGCCAGACCATGGTGGAATAAGTCTTTTCCATAATGGTGTATCGGGTCTTATACTCTAGCAACTTTTACTAGGGAAATAGAATGTGTGTTCCCTCTTGTCTTCATGTTCTCGAACTAGCATGGCTCCCACAGACATTTCTTCTACTGTTAAGTAGAGAATGAGTGGTTTTCCAAGGATTGGCAGCTTCAGTACCGAAGGGTTCATCAGATAAGCTTTAATTCTATCAAAGGCTTCATGGCATTAGTCATTCCACTGTATTGGCTATTATTTCCTTAAGAGTTTGATGATAGGCTTAGATATGTTGGCCAGTTGTGCTATAAAGCGACTAACGTACCGTATAGATCCCAAGAAACTCCTTACTTCTTTCTTGATTTTTTGCATGGGCATTTCCCCGATAGCATTGGCTTTGTCGAGATCTATTTCTATTCCCCTTTGGCTAGCCAAATGCCCTAGTAATTTTCCTGATGTGACACCAAATATGGATTTCTTTGGGTTCAAACAGAGGTTATACTTCTCAATCCTTATGAGGAATCATTCTAGCACCACCGAATGTTCTTTTGGTGTAACGGGTTTCACAAGCATGTCATCTGCATAGACCTCGACCTCTTTATAGATCAAGTTGTATAGCAAGGTTGTGACTGCTCGCTAGTAGGTTGCCCATGCATTCTTGAGTCCGAAAGGCATTACTCTAAAATAATAAGTTCCCCACTCTGAGATAAAAATGGTTTTGAAATTTTCTACTGCATTCATGAGGATCTAGTGGTATCTCGAGAATCCATCCATAAATGAATACATGGCCGCTCTTGTCGTGCTTTCTACTAGAACATCGATGTGCGGTAGTAGGAAATCGTCTTTAAGGGTAGCCTTATTCAAATCCCTGAAGTCGATGCAAACTCAAAAATCACCATTTCTTTTAGTATGAGGACTACATTAGATAGCCAAGTGGGATACACGACAACTTTGATGAAATTTGCCTTGATTTGTTTCGCCACCTCTGCCTTGACTTTTTTGGCCCACTCTGGGCGCATTCTTCTCATCTTTTGCTTTACCGGTCGGATCTTTGGGTCTGTGCTGATCTTGTGCTCGGTGATATGTTGATCAAGTCCAGGCATATACTCGTGAGACCAAGCGAAGGCTAAAATGCGGTTTTTTAATACTTTTATCAATGCTCTCTCTTGTTCGATAGGCAATTGATTGGAAATGTATACCACTTTTGGATCATCTTCCGCATTTGAAATAATGCCTTTTGGAATATCATTATTGATGTTAAAAATGCTAGATGAATGCTGGAATGGATGCATGGAATTGTAATCAGAAACATAATCCAAATAAGCAATAAAGTACATTATTCATTTCAATCATGTTAGAAATGGAAACGAGAGACTCATCCTAATAAATGGAGTCTTGCTTTGTCATAGGTGTTTCTCCCATGGTGGCTGACTTCAGAAGGATATCATCGTTGTCGTCCTCTTGTACCTTCGATTTGCCTTTTATAGTTATAACCATGTCCATGATGGCCTAGTTCAAGCTACCCCCTTGCATCTTCCTTCCTCTACTATCTTGAGTTATGCCTGAAGGTGCTTTGTTAGGGTGTCGAGGATTTCCTCTTCTCTACTCAGGTTCTTGACCTTCTTTGAGTGTACCTATTCATCATTCTCCGTCTGACCTGGGATTGCCCCTTTATTTGGCTGGTGGCTGGCCTTCTCCATGCAGGTTATGAACTTTCAGGATTTTTTGTATTTGACTATTTCTGAGAAAATCTTGAATCCTAGAATAGTCTTTCCCTGATGAGTAACAGGCTCGAGGGTTTCCGTCGTAGGGTTGTTATAGCTTCTTCTTATCGGTTGTCCTGTGAACAATTGTTTAAGAGTTTGCATAACCAAGCCCTGTGGGTTTCCACTCTCCTATCCATATATTGAAGGTGGGCATTCTCTGCACATAGGCACCTAGTCCTTTTCTAGGGGTGTGGTGTTTTTGCATATATCCCTCAATCCATGCGCCTCAGTACACTTTTGGCTGTTTGTTGGCCTTCCGGCCAATTATGGCTATGGTAAACCCTTTCCAGTTGCTTTCCTCCATCTTCAATGCTACTATTACTGAGGCTTTATCAGCTTCCAAGGTAACAATCTTCCCATAGAATAGGATCTTGATCTTTTGGTGCAGGGTGAATGGGACTCCGCCCAAGGCATGGAACCATGGTCTCCCAAGTAGCATAGAGAAAGTTACCGAGATATCTATGACTGTAAAGAGCACTATAGATGAGATTTTGCTAATGGTGACTTCAACCTCGAATGTGCCGATGATGGCCCTTTTGGAGTCATCATAAGCTTTGATGACTGTCGTTGATTTCTTCAGGTCTTTCTTGGTTAGCCCTAGAATCGGCAGGATATCTTAGGCGCAAACATTTAGTGATGAGCCATCATCGATCATTTTGCAGGGCATAATGTGCCCGAAAACACTAGCCTTTAAATAGAGAGCCTTTTTGTGGCCAATGCCTTCATTAGGTAGATCTAATCTTGAAAAGGGAATGTCTGGGATAATAGTGCTAGTCTCGTTATTGAGTAGTGCGCAGACCTATTTTGGGGATGCTAGAGGAGATGTCTCAATTTCCATTAACTTTTTAACGATAGTGAGTCTGTGCTCTTTGGAGCCCTAGAGTAGGTCCTTGATACTCATCTTAGTTGTAGTGGCCTTCAGTTGATCCATAATCGGGCTCTCTACCTGTCCTGAGAACTTAACGAAGGTAGGAGGCATTAGGGGATCAGTTCTTGGTGCAGCTAGGGCTACTGATCTAGTGACCTTTCCTCCTCTAGTGATAGGATTGACCATCTAGATTTGCGAGTTTATCATTTTGAAAGCCTCAAACTCGTTGAAATCCTCATCAAGGGGCATCTCTCCTAAGTTGATTAGCTTGTTTAAAGAAACTAGAGCCTTGGCAATGAAGGGCCACTACATGAAGGGAACCTTCTCAGGCTGGTTTTCTGGAACGATGGGGTTCTCTTATAGGATTTGGCACAAGATGGGATTGGATTCCTGTCTGATTATGTGGATGGATGAGGAGTCTCTGTCAGATGGTTCTCCTTAATCAAACAAGCTTGGCACATTGTCGTAGGTGATTTGCTTGTCCTTATTCTCTTTCATGTACCATGGGTGTTCTTTGGCTGATTCCATTGACATTAGACAAATGGCATTAGCTACTTCCTATTCCCAGTATAGCAAGGGGTTTCCATGCTTGTCTAGTTCGGGGGTTGAGTTTTCTGGTGGGTCGACCCATATGAAGTAATCGATGAATTACTTGGCTAGAACGTTCTAGAATGACTTTTGGTAAAACATCAGCCCTTCATACCAAACGACTGCCTTTTCTTGGAGAGTCCAACAGAGCCTCTCGGGCCAGTAGGCATAGTGAATGTACCCATGTTCATCATTTGCACGAAATCACGGATGTGAGGGCATGGCCTTGTGCTTCCATTATAGAATATGGGGTAAACTTCACCCAGATCCGGGTTTCAACTGAGATAACTAGCCCATGCCAATTCGTTCTTAGCATGAATCCTTCCTATGATGTATTCGTGGAATGGTTCTTGCCCCTCTTTTTGGATCATGTTGATGATGTTCTCATTGTCTGAGTCAAAACCTATGAAATCCCCTGATTCATCGCTTGCCATGGCGCCGTAGGCTTCAGAGTAATTAGGTGATGGGGAAGTTCTATATCCCTCTGAGTCTGAGTGGTCGAATGTCATGCCACTTGGGAAGGGAGATTCGTACTCAAAATCACCTGCCCAATCAGGCGTGAATCCGAAATCATATTCGTTATATTGGTATCCCAAGTTGTCCACTTCACTTTCATCTTCATGGTCTGATTCACTGAAGCCTTCGAACTCCTCTATTTCATCATCTGAACCTTTGAAAGGAAGTGGTGCCGGAATGTCGTTATCAGAGTTCTCTTCGGGGTCTTCGGGGTCCTCCTCAGGATGTTCCTCTAGTTCTTCCTCAAGATGCTCTTCAGGATTCATTTTGACCTCGTCCCCTTCTATGGGTATACAAAATTCTGATATCATGGTTCGCATGCTGGCAAATGTTTCCTCCATATAGGCACCGTATGCTATAATGTTGGTAGAAATTTCCTCAAATGGGTCCTATGGTCCTTCATCAAAATTCAGGCTGAGATACCTTTGTTGGTCTACGTGGTTGTCCCATGCTTATTTGAGATCATATAGTTCTTGGATTGTTTATTATACGGTCCTAGAAGAACTCCCAAATTCGAACATACTTGTACTGACATAGTTTGGACTAATGTAATCAAGATGGGTGTACATGGTAGGTTGTGGAGGAGGGATATCTTGCCAGCCAGTATTATTTCGGTCTACCTGTGGCCCTAACCACGAGCAAAGCTCATCCGGGTATGGATAAGATGCCCTAAAGTGGTAGAGGAAAGATCTTTCCATAAAGTACCAGTTCTAACATCCTTCCAATGGCATTATGTTGTACCAATTCATGGCCGGCCCATCTAAGAATCGGGGAAACTATGGTGTGAAACCCATTATGGCTATTCCTCTTTCGTGCATATATTGGAAAAATTCCTCTATATGTTCACTTGGATCCGAGTCTCCGTAGTATATGAGCTATGGCGGTATAAGATATTGATCTAGCCCTTCTCTCCTCATTCTTAGGACATACTGGTCTACCATGTAGATGATATCCATGTTATCAAAGATCATGTTGTCCCCCCATCCTGGGTCATGTCAAAAGTTGTCTATCACGTTGATATCATATTCGTCGAATTCCATATGAACGCCGATGGCGTTTCTGGTAGCTTGGAAGTTTAGCAGCAGATTAGTCTAAGTTCTTGGCTTCTTCTCAGGCTCTTTCATTTTTCCATTGGCTATTATCTATTGTAGATCTTTTAGTAGATAATTGCATTCGTTAGTGCGGTGCCCCTTGGTCACCTGATAAGCATAGAAGTTGTTCCCATCTGTCGCTATAGGCAGAGTGAAGGGCTTAATGCTCTAGAGTTGGTTGGACTTCCTTAGCTTGGTGAATATCTGGGATAGTGATTCTACCTATAGAGAGATGGACTGGTGAGTCTATACTTGGGTAACTTTTGCCACTTTAGGAGTGGCTTTCGAGGATTTGGAGGTGCCTTGTTTAGAAGAACCACCCTTCTCCCAATATCGAGGTTTAGTATAAGCTTGCTATTCTTGCTTCTTCGCTCGATCTTCTTCTACATATTTTTCAAGCCTCTTGGCATAATCCACCACATCATTAAAAGTGTTAAATCCTTTCCTCTTCATTTCTTCCCGATATTTTGGGCTAGAGTGTTTGATAAGCCTTACTATTAGGGTATCTTAGTTAGGTGCCTCGGTTACAAGGACTCGAACAACCATCCACCTTAGATAAAACACTTTAAAGGACTTATTGGACCGTTGCCTAATCCTTTTGTGATCTTGTAGATCAGTCTTGACCTTTAGATTGAAGGAATAGTTTTCAAGGAACGCAGAGTATAGCTTTTTCCAATCATACTATACATCGGTCCACGAAGAGTTACTTGAAATGGATTGACTATATGAACCTTAGGAATGTTTATGCTAGTCATAATTTAGAGATATCCCCCCACATGTGTATGGGGAGGTCCAGTGCCAGCATATGGGGCCATGTAGGGCATCACAAGGTTAGCCAGAAGGGCTTCCGATTCTTTAGGCAAGAATGGATCAATATCCATGTATTACTCTACAGAGGGAGGAGCAAATTTGTACTTCATCGGAGATAGTTCTGCCATTTTTGCTTTGAGTGCTGCTATTTTGGTCTCTTGTTCTTGGATTTTCTAAACACCAGTAGTGCTCGGCCTTTCCCAAATGTTGTGAAATTCTAGGGCATCAAGAATCCTTCTAAGGGACTAGCCAATTGCATGATCATCTGCCATCGCGGTTTTGGGTTCTAAATCAGAGAAGAATCTAGCCAAAGATTCGATCAGTGATGGGGGTGTGACTTTTAGACTGTTTGTGATGCATCTTAACCTATTTCTCTCTCACTTCCAATCTGAAAGGGCAAGAGTTCAAGTGTTATTAAATGCATCGGATATGGCTCTGGGCCTTTCTCACCTTGTCCGCGGTCGAATGAATGAATGTATGAGTGATCAAATGCTTGGATGAATGATGGAGATGTACAATCAAAATAAAAGGTCTGGACATATGCCAATTGCTTGAGGAGGAATTGACAACTTGTAATATTCATGGAATGTCGTAGGTGCATTAGTCAAAGACTAAGGGACTAAGTCAGATCAGACTCGAAAGCCCGAGGACAGATTGACTCGCTGGTCAAAGGTGGGTTGAATAGTTGGTCCATGGGTTAAGCTGACATGAGGGTCACTCAAAGGGTTTTGACTCATTGGTCCAAGGGTTGAGGTGATATGGGGGTCACTCGAAGGGTTTTGTCTCATTAGTCCAAGGGGTGAGCTGACACTGAGGTTACTCAAAGGGTTTTGACTCGTTGATCTAAGGACTGAGGTGACACGAGGGTCACTCAAAGGGTTTTGACTCATTTGTCCAAGGGGTGAAGTGATATAACGGTCACTCGAAGCGTTTTGACTCATTGGTGCAAGGGTGAGCTGACACTAGTGTCACTCAAAGGGTTTTGACTCATTGGTCTAAGCGTTGAGTTGACACGAGGGTCACTCAAAAGGTTTTGACTCATTGGTCCAAGGGGTGAGCTAACACTAAGGTCACTCAAAGGGTTTTGACTCATTGGTCCAAGGGGTGAGCTGACACGGGGGTCACTCAAAGGGTTTTGACCCATTGGTCCAAGGGTTGAGGTGACATGAGGGTTACTCAAAGGGTTTTGACTCATTGGTCCAAGGGGTGAGCTGCCACTATGGTCACTCAAAGGTTTTTGACTCATTAGTCCAAAGGGTGAGGTGACACGGGGGTCACTCAAAGGGTTTTAACTCATTGGTCCAAGGGTTGAGGTGATACGAGGGTCGCTCAAAGGGTTTTGAGTAATTGATCCAAGGGGTGAGCTAACACTAGGGTCCCACAAAGAGTTTTTACTCATTGGTCCAAGGGGTGAGGTGACACGGGGGTCACTCAAAGGGTTTTGCCTTATTGGTCCAAGGGTTGAGGTGACACGAGGGTCACTCAAAGGGTTTATCAATCTCGATTAATTTTGGCTCAGGGGCTGAGCCTAGGTGGACTCACGGGTATCGGTTCATTTTGAGTCATGGGCTAAGCCTAGGTGGACTCATTGGTCTTAGTTAATTTTGGCTCATGGACTGAGCCTAGGTTGACTCACTAGTCACGGTTAATTTTGGCTCATGGGTTGAGCCTAGGTGGACTCACTGCTCTCATTTAATTTTGGATCATGGGCTGAGCCTAGGTGGACTCACTAGTCTTAGTTTATTTTGGCTCACGGGCTAAGCCTAGGTGGACTCATTGGTCTCAATTAATTAAGCTCATGGGTTAAGCCTAGGTGGACTCATTGATCTCGATTCATTTTAGCTCATGGGCTGAGCCTATATGGACTAGCTAGTCTCGGTTAATTTTGGCTCATGGGCTGAGCCTAGGTGGACTCATTGGTCTCGATTAATTTGGCTCACGGGTTGAGCCTAGGTGGACTCACTAGTCTCAGTAGATAAAATGAGATGCCACACACAAATGTTATGGCTACATAAAGATGTTGTTAGTTTACACACAATCATGGTGTTTATGATCTCTATTTTCAGTTTATTTAGATTTAATAAACCTGCACATGCAGCAAACGGCTAGGTCACACCTACCGCCCTTTTAACTCCATTGGGTTACTTCGCTTTAAAGCCAATGGGGGACATAGCAAAGTCTGCTCGCATGCTCTCAAGGTTTCTGGGTAGACCTATGAGAAAGTGTCTACGGTTCATCTATATGTGGGTTTTGGTCTCAGCATTGGGTGCAATTTGGGGTACCTTCCACCTTTGTGTACCGAGTCCCAGCAGCCCTAAGCAAACCAAAGGAAGCTTTTCCACATATAATATACGTAGGTAGTCTTGCCCTTAAGCAAGCAAGGTCCTCGTACGTGACGCAAGGAGTGTGATTTGATCCATACCTCTCAAGCCCTAAGCGAACTTGGAGATACTTCACCAAAAGACACCTAAATTGTTTTAGGGGTAAAGAATGCAGATGCTATGCAGTCCTAAAATTTGTGTAATGTAGAAATTATTATAAATTCTGTAATTCCAAAATTTAATTTGAACAAGATTTTAATTATTATGTCAAAAAAGAATATTTTATAAAAATCAGGTTTTCATAAAAATAATTTTTCGCAAATAGAGTTGCCACTGTGAGCAGGCAGACATTTTTGTCGGGTGTGCACGCGGGGTACGATGCGAGGGGTGCAATCCGGTTTGGTGCGGTTTGAGGAAACAATGATGTTTGGTTTGGTTTGAGAAAATCCGGTTTGCTTAAATGCGTGTGGCTTTGTAGGCCAAAAATGTGATTATATTGATAAATATATTTACACATTTTATTAAGAGAAGATAATTTTTTTAAATAAAGCATTTTTTTTACTTTATTTAAAAATAAAATAGAGTGCCACCCGATTCAGCTCCACCAGAAATTATCGTAGAGTGATCCATGATGGGATTTTTATATCGAAAAGAAAATGAGATTCTGAGTATGGACATAATAGTTACTCATATTGTTCAAATTGTTTGGATTAATTTTTGAACTTTGGAATTTGTTGTGATTTCTGTGTTACAACAGCTTTATTTAAGAATAAAATTTAAGAAATAAAATGAACATTATAACTGCATAACAAATTGATATTTTCTACCGAATTTTTGGCAGAGTAACGGCAGCGCTTGGGTCTGGCCTCAGAAACTCGAATAGAGTTCCCTCACATTGTGGATGCTTGTCCGCGCCTGTGAGCTTAATTACACATATTATAGTTTAAGTGGCTCCAGTGGCTCACTTAACGAGAGAAATGGAATGCAATGTGCCATAATAAAATAATGGAAATGGATTTTAAAGTTGGGCCTAGAGCCAATTACCCTCAGTTTACCTTTCTGTCTGTCCAGGATGACTTGAGAGCCGGTACGGGACTGAAGTTACTTGAAGAAGGTTGTGATTTGTTTGGAAAACAAATTTAACCCAAGTTATGACTATAATCTTTGATTATTTCTGTAGGGGATGCGAGTATTTTGAGAGATTGAGTCATTTTTAGACCGAAGATCACTGTGAGATCTTGATCTAAAAAGGCACAGAAATGAGCTTATACCAAGTGTCAGTGATAGAGCTCGAGTTATAGAAGTGTTTTGATAGAGTTTCGGAGACTTTTGGGACTCCCGAAACTAAAAAAGGACATAAAGGTAATTTTGGAATTTTACCAATTCTTATGTCTGTTCAAAATGAGGGGGGTGCACCCCTTTATATAGAGGGTTGGTAAATAGCCGGTGGGCTATTTACCACTCTGACAAGATTTTAACTGGATCACGTAAATCCTGGGCACAATCTCAGTAAGATTTGATTTTTTTACTGTAGATTGGTAAACAGCCAACGGGCTACTTACTGATGTTTGACCAAACTTTGACTTTTTTGATTTTTTAGCAGGAAATGCTAAATCGGAGCTTCCGTGGAATGTGGATTTTTGAATTTTGGATTTTGGATGGCAATTCGGTCCATTTTGGCTCATTTGTCTAATCGCTGAATGAAATAGGCATTATTCCCCATTGGGCTAGAATAGACCTGTGCTAACAATACTGGTTCGTCAACCTGTGCTTACATCCAGTCCCAAGAGAGTTTTTTGGCTTTAATTGACTAATCTCAACTCCTTTACCCAGACTTTCACAAATTTCCCCAATTACAGGAAGTATCCTCCAAACTGTAATCGCTCACCCGCTAAGTAGAATACCCACTTCTACTAGCAACTCAACTATTTCTAAACAAGAGTTGGAATTAACTTATAGAAGTGTTGATCTAGTTACAAATGATCTGATATTGCAATTCAAATGATATAATCTATTCTCTCTTGTTCAAAGTAGATTCTTCGTTGAGTAGTGCTTTCTCGTTTGAACTTCTTTAAAGCTTGTAAAATGCCAGAGTTTTGGTTCTTAGAAATTCAGGTGTAATCACCAAGTTCTAACACTTGCCTTCTTGCTCCTTTTATAGATGGGATTAAGAAAGTAGTTGTTGAACTTGCCGTGGCATCTTCTAAATTGATAGCTCATCTATCCTCCCATTGCTTCTTCAAATCAATCCGTTAAGAGATAGAATCATACCGTTGTGAGATAGAAATCAATCAGTTAGATTGAAATTTGAGCTTCAAGTTGAATTATTTGTCATTTGATGCAAGTCTTCCGTTAGAGAGAACTCACGCTAACTTGCTACGTGTCGTTTTCCCATTCCTTCTAGTGTTCTTACATTTTGCAGAGCGCTTAATACTATGTTGTTGATCTGCAAAATTTCCCAAATAGGCAAATGACTTTTTGCAGCTTGAATAAGGAAGACTTTGTAATTTTCTTCATTCACTGGAGTCTTGTCAAGGTGTTAATTATTTTTGTCTTTATCTCATTAATGTCCTATAAAAAGCAAGACTAAAAGAAAAGATTCCATATTTCCTTAAACGGAAAAGTCAGTACCTATGACAGACATAAAGTAACTCAGTGAAATGATAAATCAATATGCATAGCTGAAACTAAATCTAAATATCAAGGGCTGAGTGAATAGTAATTAGTCAGCAACTAAAGTAAATACTCAGCCTAGAACAACTCAGAGTTAAACTAAATAACAAGATCAGTGGAAACATAAAAGTCTACCCTTGAATTTAATAACCCGCATAAAACCGTAGACTATTGTGAGCGCGGGCTTTTCAGTGTCCCGCAGAATGATGATAACTTGTTCCTCTAACCTCTTTATGGGTTAGTTGTTCTATTATTTTAGGGGTGAATTAGTTTGGCAAGTGCCTTTTTGATGATTTTTGGACCTTTGACCGTGCTTAAAAGTCATTAAAATGCGTTCAAAAATCAACGCTTACCTTTCTTGCGCGAAGTAAAATGTTTTGAGATTTTACTTTAACCCAATCTTATTCTAGAATTCTCATTATTTTTTCTAGATTCTAGACTCTTTGAGGTTTTTAGAATGTTAAGAATCGCTTAAATTAGATATACGTGGTGAAAGTTATGAGCATTCGAAGTTTAAACCCTATTCACCCCCTTTTCCCCTTTCCCCGCCAGCCAAAGCCGCCGTCGCCGCCGCATTGTGGCAGTGAACACCCCCATGGTGGCCACCCTCGTTGTGGCCACCCCTTGCTACCATGGTAGCCTTCCCGCTACCATGGTAGCGGTGGCCACCATAGCTATAGCGGCCGCCATAGCTATAGCAGTCACCGCCGTGCTGGCTGTGGCTGCTATGGCACGGCTAGTTTTAGGCCATGCCATTTCGTTTTCCTCTCTCTCCTCTAATTAGGCCATGTATTTTCCATCAAAAATTTGTTAAAGTTGGCATATTTTTTAGTGTGGGAGCATTTAAACCCATATAAGAGAGAGATTTAGGACTCTTTGGAGGGATTTTGAATTAGAAGCTGATTTTTGAGAGAAAATCAGGAACAAGAGAGAGAAAGGTTAGAACTAGAGAGAGAAAGCTTAAGAAAAGCATAGAATCTAGGTTTAATCCTTCCTAATCTCGATTCTTAGTTATTCTTAGGCTTGATCTCATAGCTTAAACACTAAAATCAATTAGAAATCATAGGTTAAAACGAATTAAATAGGTTTTTTAAAGACTTTTCTCAAATACCACCTAAAAGTTTATCACTAATCTGTCATCGATTTCGTCGTGATTTCTGTCACTATTTCATCTGAAAATCATCAAAAAGATCACGCCAAGGGTTGATTCAAGTCCCCAAAGTAAGATTCATGGCCTAGAGGCAACAAAACTGAGTTCCATTATCCGTATATTTTTATTGCATTTGGCTGCGTGTTTTGGTGTTTTTGGGATCCGTTTCCCCCTTGTTTCGTTGGTGTTCTTGCAAAATTGTTAGAGAATGGCCAGGCCTCTATAGGGACAGCCGTCACCCCTATCCCTGTAGCCTTGACCGCCATCGCTATAGAGGCGAAGGCTATAGCTATAGCGGTGAACTCTACCCCTATAGAGGGCACCTCTCTTGTTTGTGATTTTTGGGTATTTCCTACACCAATTCTATAGAATCAACATTGTTTGTGTGTTTTAAGTCTAAATCTATTGAAATAATGATTGATTACAACTTAAAACCTAGATGATTTTGAGTTTATGGACGTAAAAACACTCATTTCCCCTTTAAAAGCGAATTTTGACGGCAAGGTTGTAGTTACAGCCTTGACAGCCACCACTATAGCCCTGGTCGTTATCCCTATGGCCGTGGCCATTATAGTGCCAGTGGTGAAGGCTGTCGCTACACTATTGCCTGTCTGAGTTCGGTTTTAGCTCATTTATTGTTCTTTTTTCAGTCATTTTCGTGCTTTTTGCTCTTTTTTCTCACCGATCCACACTCGAAAATTTTTCTAAAACTCATAAATATTCTAAAATAAATGAAAATACTTTTTAATCTAATTTATTTGTTATTTAATTGATTAAATAGCCTTTAAATGCCTAAAAAAGCATTTTTAATTCTAAAAATTCTAAAAAAAATGCTTTTCTCTCTTGTTTTGATTTAATTTACTGCCTTGAATTATTTGCATGTTATCTGTGCATATCCATGTGTGTTGAATTATTTTTGGAGCCAATTTGATATTGGTAAGTTCGGTTGAGGCCCGGTTTCGGTCCTTCATTATCTATTCGCTTTATTTTCTCGCACTAGAAAAATGTATAGGTATTCGTAAATCCATTAATAATTAATTTATTTGCTTAGTTATCGCTTTATCGCATGATTCACCGCGTTATGTATGGATTATTTTAACCGAAAACTCTAATTAGGATGATTTAAATCGCGTAACAACTAAAGTCGCCTTTATTGAAATGTAAATGGTTTGATCATCTAAACTCGAAATCTCTGTTTTAAGGTACAGTCTAACCACCCGGTGGGAATATCGTACCTAAATTCTCGATAGAGCTAAACCGGGTGGCGATTTTGTCTTAAAATACGAGATTTTAATCTCGTAACTTTTTAACACTTAAATTGGACTAAAATTTAACTCCAACATCAATTATATCAGTCTATTTTTCATCACACCTTCTAACATAAGGATCAATCTCTCGGCTCGCTTCACCGCTAGTTTTTTTCTCGCGCCCTTAAGGGTCGGGGAATAGGTCGCCCACTCACACTGGCGACTCTGCTAGGGATTGTCCTTTTAACTCAAAAATTGAAAATTTGCTTTCATTTTCATAAATTGGTTAAAGGATTTTTGATGATGTGCTAAAATCATGTTTAAATCAAAGTTTTATTTCTTATGCTTTTTGAAACCATCACGTAGTTAGATACAAGGTTAACGGGCTATTATCTCACCCCATGAAGCTCAATAGTATACCTTATGCCCGCTAGGGATTGGGAATATTTGTGGATGGATCACTCGTTTTAACCAGCGTGTGATTCTAATGATAGCACTCATTTGAGGAGTGGTTGAGTTACGCGGAATCAAGGTAAACAATACCCTTCTACAATATTGTTCTACAATATCGGTATTTTGAGACCATATACTGCGTTAGACAAAGACATAGCAACTTCCCCTTAGGAAATCACCAAAACACGCATGTTTTAGATTTAGTTCGAATACTTAATGGCTGTTCATTGGTGTTTGAGTTAAGCCCTAGATTTTTTGAACGGAGTTGCACGGGAGTCATAAGGTTGGAAGAAGTTCACTTATCGAATGCTATTTGTGTTGTGCTCATGCATACCATGCATAGGCCACCTGTGCCTGACTTTTATTTTGATCTTTCGCTTACCTCTACTCTCACATTGCTTAAATGGGGATCTTAACAAAATGCCTGAGATTGTTTGAGTCCCAAGTAACTATATCTAGTTTGCTAGGCATAGCGAGGGGTTCGCTCGTCTTATGTATTTTAGGGTTAAGCTTTGAATCATAAGCTTTTTTTGCTCTCTACCTCTCTAAACCACCCCTGTGTATACGACATTTATCACTTGAACAATTATGTAATCATTCACTTCATCCATAGTTCACTTCGGGCTGATCATCTTTCAGTTTCAAAGAGTTAGATCGATGCACCAGTACCGTCTCAATCAGGTTTCAAGCTCAGTTTTAGAATCTGACTCTTCAGCTATGTCTAATTTACCGCCAGTTAGTGGGTTCCATCTGAGGGTACTTCTTCTCCTCCTCTCCTTTCGCTTTATTACGGTCAGTCTCTATTGAGTATCGACATCGCCAATGCTATGGCAGTATTTCTCTGATCCGATCAATTCTGAGATGCAATTCAAGGACAAGTCCAAGATTCGGTTTGCGCAGTCTTGGAAGAGAAAATAAGTGTTCAATGGACTCTGAGGATTGATACTCAAACTCTAAGGCAGTTCGAGGTCGCTCAAAATGGTCCAGTTTAGGTTCCATCGATTTAGATTCAGTCTGATGTTCAGCCAGTTCTGTTTGTTCAGCAGCCCATTTAGCCTTTACCAAGCATGTTTTAGTTTGGTCAGGATGTCGCACAATCTCAGCCTCCCATGTTGCCTTATCCAACTCAAGCTTCAAGCCCCACCACCAAGCATGATGTTCTTGTGAGTACGAGTCAGCTTTAATTGACCCTAATAACCCCAAACCTATTTCAGCCATCTCGATCAATTCTACCAGTCTTATCCTAATCGGGTCCATTCCAACTGGATCAGAATGTAGCTCAACAATAATCATCTTTCGCTCCTTTAAGTTTTGCTTTACCAACAGGAGGAGCGAGACCAGCCTCTCAAAGTTCAATCTTCCCTTCCTTCTCAGGTGGCCTTACACCTCACATGACTGTACCTTCTATCAGATTCATGTCATCTCTTACACATCTTATGTCCTTTTATCTTACTCCTACTCGATTTACTGTTACTCTGAGGGGAACCACTTACCCACAAAACCCCTTCGATCATGATTTTTGAGTCGATTATCAAGTTGAGACTTCATTGATTGCTTCACCATTCTAGTTTGGCATAACCCCTCCATCCAACATCCAAGTCATGCAACCATCGGGCATGATACCTGAAATTGAGGCTCCCTCACATCGATTGGCGACTCTTCTATCCATTGACCAGGTCATATTATCTCTGGGCATGACAGATGGACTCGAGTCTCTCTTATGAGAGTTAACATCTCTTCTATCTAGTGACCAGGTCATGTAATCCCCAGGCATAAACCCTAAAAGGAGGCTTTACTGTGCAAGGTCTTGCTCTTTAGCTCCAAAGAAGGACAAAGAGGAAAGCTCAAAGGAAGTGATGAGTTTATTTTTAAGCCTTATGTTATCCCATCTTAGGACAAAATGAGGGGAGGTTTTTGCAAGTAAGAAAGTTGAATCAAGTGCCATACATTCATGTTCGGACAATCGCCCAGGCACCGGTCATAGTTACCACCGTTCGGCTAAGTAATAACCCTAAAGATATTACGAGTCTTTGAAAGTTACCCCTCAGTCAAATCCCACTCATGCTAAGGGAGACTGGCCTTGTTAGAACCTTCTACAAGCATAGGTCCTTGAGGGAAGATGAGAAACATAACTTTTATGTGTATCATGTTCAGATTGGTCATGCACTAACGAATGTAAGAAATTGATTCAAGATATCCACCATTTGGTAAAGGAAGGGAAGGTCTTTGAGCCAGAAAGGGAATTTAGCCCTATGGATAACCCCTTACCAATGTTTGAAAGCCAGGTGGAATCACCAATATCGGCTCATCTAAAGGAGGTGGTGGACCACAAGAGCTCATTAAGGCTATCTTCTCCAAGGGCAAGGCACCTATGGTTCACATCACCGTTCAAGAGAATGTCTCTATAGTTCAAGCCGCACCTGGTCAAAAAGCATTCGTGTTTTCGTGGAAACTTTCTCTTAGTGTCCTATTTACTAAGTTGCGGGAGAAAGGCATGCTTGAATCTCTTCGTTAATAACGTTCTCCTACACCTGAGGAAAAAGGGAATTTTTTGTTGCTATCATGTTTAGATAGGGCACAAAATGGATCAATGCAAACCTTTGGGCAAGGCCATTTGGCGTTTAATGAGAGAGGAAAAAATGGAGAAATCGGCTAGAAAATCGAGCACTGTAGAAGCTAACAAGAATGTTATAAGGTCTTTAGCGAATAAAGGAGACAAGTCATCAGCCGAATAGGTGAAAGTTCTAGATTTTGTCCTAGACGACGCCCAATGAAAGCTACCGAGGATGCCCAATCTACCAGCACCGCAACTCAAGACCCGCCACCTGTGGATGATGACTATCTATGATGTAATTTTCTTTTCTTGTATTCAGATGTGAACAATTTTGCCTTTAAGGCATTTTAATTCAATCAAAGACTCTCATTTTGTTTACTCGCTTGATGTTTCGCCCGATGGGTCCATGCATTTATTTTATCACAAGCATAATATGTTTAGTATTCATGATGTTTCTTTAACTGAAATAAATTTGAGTACATATGATAACCTAAAACGGTAACCATTTCTAATGACCTAACCGATGAATGGAAAAGAGCGATAATAAAAGTGCTTAAAAATTGTGATAACGCTTTCACCTGGGCATACATAGTCACACCTAGGGTTCTTCGCTAGAAAACCAAGCATCGTATTCCCGCACCCTGAATAGAAAAAGAAGCTCAGTCCTTACTTGGATAGATCCAATATATCAATTACCGGCCTTACAATTGTGTGCCAACCCATCTTAAAGCTTCTAAAGAAGCATTATCCAATTGTGGAGAAGGAGCTTCGCCAGACCACCTTCGACATAACTATGACTTAAATTTTCTTCGCCCACCCATTCTCCAAATTCCCATCCCTAATACAACTTTGACCCTTCCCACTATCCATTCCCTTGCAACTATAAAGCTTCCCCATTTATCTTCTCACTGACCACTCTCGGTGTGGGGGAAAATATGATTGGTGATATCAGCCTTCATCAGCCAATGGACACTGCTTTATCCTCATAGTGGCAGGTTGCTTCTTAAAATGGCGGGAAAATATGGTTGGTGAAATCAACGTTCATCAGCCAATGGACACTGCTTTATTAGTGTAGGGGCATCTTACTTCTCAAAATAGGGGGAAGCTAAGTCTTTCACCAACATCACCGGCAAGAGGATGGCCAAGCTCATCGAGAAACACCTCTTCGCTTGGTATGGCCTACCTCATCACATCATCTCATATGACAAATTTTGATTCTAAGGGGCAAGCACTAAATTGATAAAGAAATATAGGATCGAGCATCATAGGGTTTCACCTCACATACCACAAGATAATGGGGCTACTGAAATCACAAACTAGCTTATCAAGAAATTTCTCTCCAAGCCTACCATTAGATATAGAGATTGAGCCAATGAGCTACCATTCGCCCTTCAAAGATGTCAAGCGAGTGTCAGAATTCCAACTGAAATCACAATCCAAGGCAAAACCTAGATGAAATCCTTGAAAAACTGCTTTGAATCCAAGTCAAAGGGACCCCCATAGACTAAGGCACTGTTTAGAAAACTCAAATGACCTTCAGAAATACCAACTACATATATCAAGGGCCTACAACAACCGTATCAAGCATCAAAAGTATCCGTAAAAAATGGCAATCTAGTTCAGAACCAAGTGGGGCCTACCCACACTAACCTTGGTGAAAAGTTTTGACTGAATTAGAAAAGACCTTAGGTAGTCAAAAAGGTACTCGGCACAAGGGGCATGGATATTATGATTATGGATGGTATCGGGTTCGTAAATCCTATCAATGAAAACATGTTGAAGCGTTACCGTAAATGAACAAAAGAACTAAATCAAGAAGCGGCACATTAAAACCAAGTAAAATTAATCACCCGACGAGTGGTCTTCTGCTGCTTGGGCAAAAATTAGGGTGTATCCTATTGATTGATGTTTTACAAATCAGTTAGGAAAAAGTTAGGATGCAAAATAGTCTGCTAGACTGAAAACCTAAAAGGGCAGTGTAGGCAATAGTTAGGGTAAAGTGAGCAATGAGAGCTTGTTGACTAGAAATCCTTCATAGGCTAGTTAACACTAGAGTTTAGGTCAATAGAAATGGTTTTCATCATTATGTATTCAACATACTTCAATTGATTGAAATGTCACTATTACTGAACTCTCAAGTTTATGCTTGAATGAATATATTGGGCCCAAAAGGCAAAATGTTGCAAGTAAGCCAAATGAAGGGTTCTGTGCAGTCAACCCTATTCCTCGAAAGAAAAAGACAAAATGATAACAAAAGGAAAAAAATCCTAATAGACTAAAAAAAGTGAGGTATGTACAAAAATTGGCATAGTCCGCTAGATTGAAAATCCGAAAAGTGCAATCGAGGCGAAAATCAGGACATAAAAATGAAATGGTAAACAAAGTTTGATAAGACCATCTCAATGTTCGAGTCTGTGCACAAATTAAGACAAAGAAAGATAAGAGGTAAATGACTGCCATCAATCGCATCATTATCAACAGAAATCATGGTACCAAAATATCCTCTGTAGTCTAGTGGACTCAAAAGGGCTTAAATCTATTCTCTAGACGTGTCTACTCTAATTTCGACTCTGATAGAGCATTTTAAGTCTGCAGTGTCCTGATTTCCTGAAACCATCCTTGGTAGAGTTCATTGGTAATGATAGTGTCCAACTATTCATAATCTAAAATCTCAAGATTTACTTTATGCTCCCCGTGTCTCTAGTATATGCAATCCTGGCGATCATCACAGCTGATTCATTTCCTTTGTCAGCAAGCGATAAGCCGTGTGGTAAATAACCTTACTCAGCCTCAATATCTGGCTACACAAACCTCGCATGTACACCGCAACTTCCATAATTCTTCACTGGGGGCATTACCACTTGATTTGTATGACAATACATTTCCATATATCCTCCCTCTTAGTAAGAGACCGGGTCAGATAAATTAGATAAAGCAAGTCTATCAAGTAAGAAATCAATCACCCTAAAGATGATCAGTCTAAGCATCTCATGCATTCATGACATACATGCATAATATTCTTCAAAATGTTGTCTGTTTTTCTATAGGTCGCAAAGCACAAGAAAGTCTCCTCGAGCTATCGGTTAACCTCAGCGGTTCTCCAGACTCCTGAAAATCTCAAATTTAATAACGTTTATCCATTTTAATTGTTTAATTAAAGGGGCAAAAATATTTTTGTTTTCACAAAATAAATTAAGAAATTAAATCACAACTCATACTAATTACTGATGTCTTAAAATTTTCTTGATAGGTACGCCATACGGCAATCCCAGTGATCATCCTTTAAAGAATTCAGAATTTAGATCCCGACGCTCTAGGAGCACCTCGATGCAGCCTTCTGACTCTTTAGGGGTACCTCAATGAAACCTTCCAATCCTCCAGGGGTACCTCAATGCAACTTTTTGATCTTTCAAGGGCATCTCGATGCAGCTTTTTATCCTTCAAGGAGCAGGGGCACCTCAATGCTGCTTACCAATCTGAGAATCCAAAATTCAAAAGCCCAAGCCCATGCTTGGCAAACCTCGAAAGCTCAAGCCTAGGCTTAGCAAACCACAAAAGCCTAAGCCAGCACATGGCAAACCTCAAAAGCCAAAGCCCGTGCTTGGCAAACCTCAAAAGCCTAAGCATGCGTTTGGCAAATCTCAAAAACTCAAGCCTGCACTTGGCAAACCTCAAAAATCCAAGCCCGCGCTTGGCAAACCTCAAAAGTCAAAGCCCATGCTTGGTAAACCTCAAAAGCCCAAGCCCGCACTTGGCAAACCACAAAAGCCCAAGCCCGCACTTGGCAAACCATAAAAGCCCAAGTTTGTACTTAGAAAACCTCAAAAGCCAAAGCCCCCTCTTGAAAAACGTCAAAAGCCTAAGCCCCGCGCTTGGCAAACCACAAAAGCCCAAGCTCGTGCTTAGCAAACCTCAAAAGCTCAAGCTCGTGCTTAGCAAACCTCAAACGCACAAGCCTCCACTTGGCAAACCTCAAAAGCCTAAGCCCCATACTTGTAAAGCTCAAAAGTGTAGGCCCACGCTTGGCAAACATCAAAATCCCAAGCCCACGCTTGGCAAACCTCAAAAGCCCAAGCGCGTGCTTGGCAAACCTCAAAAGCCCAAGCCTACACTTGATAAACCTTAAAAGCCTAAGCCTGTACTTGGTAAACCTCAAAAGTCCAAGCTCGTATTTAGCAAACCTTAAAAGCCCAAGCCCATGCTTGGCAAACCTCAAAAGCCCAAGCCTGCGCTAGGCAAACCTCAAAGCCCGAGCCCGTGCTTGGCAAACCTTTAAGCCCCAGTCTGCTATGAGGTGTCATGATGTGTGGATGTCCCTTGGCACCTGTGTTTGGGAAGGGGCCCATTGGGGGTTGTTTGGATTTAGGCGTGACAAAACATTTTTTAGTTTAAGTTTGCATAAATAGCCAATTTTAGTTTTTATTTTCATCATTTAGGGAATTATTATAGCAACCATATTTCTACAATCTTTCACACTTGTTACATGCATTTCCATATTACAATAAAGCACAAGCAATAAATGGGGGAGTAAAAATTACAAAAGGGGGGAAAATGAGGGAAATTGCAAGAGAACCTATACATTTGTTCTAAGTTATGAAACAAAATAAAAATAAATTCTCCTGAATCCACAAAGATTAGCACAGTTTATAGCTCATCATAAGTCAGCATTTCATTAGGAAAAATGTGATTATATTAGCGTGGTGGTTTTGCGATCGATAGTGCCTCAGTGGAAACTAGGATTTGAAAGAAATAATGGGTCTTCAACGTATTTAGTTGCAAGAACACATTTTAACTTTTGTGGGTTGATTTACCGGATTATTCATGAAAGTTATCGCATGGAAAATGGTGAGCTGGATTGATTTTTAACCGAATTAAAATGAGTTCTGCATTCTGTCTAGGGCTGGTACCCATACGACAACTAGGGGGGACTAGTATTAGTATGGTGTACTCGTATAGGTCCTATCTGGTCCAAGTAGAAACTTTTTTCAGATTAACTTGCGGATTAATAGATTAATGGTAGAAAAATAAAATAAAAAAGGGATTTCCCTCTATATGAGTATGGCGCATCGATCTAATACCCTTGGGTATATGTGGTGCCAACAAGGCTCATATGGGTTTGGACCTAACCTGAAACGGGAAATAGAAAGAGTAGATATAATAGAAGAGGCAAGGAATAACAATAATAAAATAACTAAAATGTGAGTCTCATTAAAACTCAAGAGCGTAACTCAAGAGGGTCATCTTTGCAGCGTGCATCCACTTTGAGGCAATCCCTTTACTATTAAAAAAGTCCGGCCATAGTAGATGGTGAAGTAGGACTATTTAGGTGAGTATTTGAATGGACAAAACCTCCCCTAAATCCTAGTAAATGAAGTTAGGATTGAATAAAATGTGGACAAAACCTTAAGGAATGGGTTTTCGCCCTATTTTATACCTCATGTACCTCCACTATCCCTTTTCTATACCAATAAAAATTGCTAGAACCTTACTACAATTTCTCTACAGTATATTTTTCATACGAATTTTGTGTGTTATGAAATGAGAGGAAAAGACCCTATTTATAGGGTGAGAGTCAGGCATGAATGCAATAAACTGCATTCAAGACCTACCTTTTCCTAATAAAGGTCAGAGATTACTTCTAAAAGAGGCTGATTAGGAAAATAGAGGACCCTTACAAGTACTAGGGGACCCGTATGGGTCCCCTTCAAGCATACAGAAGGTAATCACCCGCACGGGTCTGATAGTGGATCCGTACCACTAGATAGAACATGTATGAGTACCTAAGGGCAAACTAGGTCTTCGAACTTTAGCCAAACTCAACTCTACAGCAGTAGGAACACCTTTGATAGAAAACGCCTGTGAGACATTGCATTATATAGCTCTCATCATCATTTCGTGAGAAGAATAGTTAAAATCCAATGCTCAGGGACTGCCCATCATGGGATCACTACAAATACAGATCTGTACGATCTCACAATGTGAGTAAGGGTTTAGAAGTCATACATGAGGTGATGATACGGGTGAGTTCCTTTCCTAAAGCCAACTCCTTTCC
Source organism: Euphorbia pulcherrima (assembly GCA_947683365.1). NCBI lineage: Eukaryota > Viridiplantae > Streptophyta > Magnoliopsida > Malpighiales > Euphorbiaceae > Euphorbia > Euphorbia pulcherrima. Next base: position 26,500,756 of record CANTUS010000004.1, read on the forward strand.
TAAGGTCCCTTTCTTGAGGAGGACGATTTTCATTTATTGATGTGTATCCCTTTCCTGAGGCAGGTGACTTTCCTTTGCTACTGCGTATCCCTTTCATGAGGTCGATGACTTTCCTTTGCTATAGGGTATCCCTTTCCTCAAGTGGATGACATTTCTTTACTGATGCATATCCCTTTCCTAAGGTGGATGACTTTCCTTTGCTACTGTATATCCCTTTCCCAAGGTGGATGACTTTCCTTTGCTGATGCGTATCCCTTTCCTAAGTCGGATGACTTTCCTTTGCTACTGTGTATCCTTTTCTTGAGGAAGATGGCTTTTCTTTACTGATGCGTATCCCTTTCTTGAGGTGGAAGACTTTACTTTGCTACTGCAGATCCCTTTCCTAAGGCTGATGACTTTCCTTTGCTTATGCGTATCCCTTTCCTGAGCCGGATGACTTTCCAATGCTACTATGCATCCCTAGTGACTCTACTAGGGAAGGTGGTGAATCCCTTTCTTAAGGCGGATCGACACTCCTGGTTGATGGTGTATCCCTTTCTTAAGGCGGATCGACTTTCCTGACTGGTGATGTATCCCTTTCTTAAGGTGGATCAACTCTCTTGTTGGGGAATTTTAAATATCCTGGAAAGTGACAATAATCAAATGCTAAGTTAGTCATTGTCCAGACACGTCTTTATTCTTAATTCACTTTTGTGAAAAAAAATATTTTTGCCCTTTCAATTAAGAATAAAGATGTGAGGATGGTGGTTAAGCCCTGAAATAAACTAAACGCTAAGTGCAAGAAATGTCGAGTTTAGCCCGATTGTTACTGGTTCCACTATTAGGGAATGCCTCTAGGGTGGGTACCCCTAGTGTTTTTTATGATGGGGGCATGGCCCTTGACTGATTCTACCGCTGAAGGATGGGGGATGCCCCTTGGCTAATTCCAATGCTAAGGAATGGGGGAATGCCCATTGATTGAATCCACTATTAGGAAATAGGGGTATGCCCCTGGATAGGTTGATTCCACTACTGGGAGATAGAGGGTATGCCCCTAGATAGGCTGATTCCACTATTGAGGAATGGGGGGATGCCCCTAGATTAGTAGGGAAATGCCCCTTGGATATTCTGCTGCTAAGGAGCAAAATGATATCCTTTGGTAAAACTTCTTCTACTGGGGAAGTCATTATTGATAAGATTTAGGTAGGAATTCCTGTGCAAGGATGGTCCTGTATACAAAAATTTTCCTGGTTAGTGATCAATTAAAAAATGGCTTACCTTGATTCTTGATTGACTTTTGTGAAAACAAAAATATTTTTGCCCCTTCAATCAAGGATCAAGGTAAGCTAGGGGCTTGCCCTAAATATAACTGAAATATGGGGTAAAAGAGGAGTGGGGTTGGCCCTGAACTTGGTTTGGATGAATTCCTAGTACTTTTTGAGATACTGGTTCAAGAATCTGGCCCTAGATGGCAAGAGAGGTCTCATATGGATGGGCTAAGACCCGTACAGGTGGGGTCCTTTAGAGTCGGGACCCGTATGGTGGGGTAGGACCCTTATGGGTCTCGACAGGGGTTTCAAATGCTTATCAAACTCCTCATATCCTGCCTTCATAAAAAATCCTCCAATTTTGTAATCTCTGACAATTTTGTCCCTAAAACTAATCAAGTTATATAAAAGGATCCCAAAGACCAACCGTTTCTCCCTTAGACTCGAGGATTTACCGAGGATTTGCCCCCAGTTCACAAAGGAGATTCAATTTTAGGGCTCACTCGTGTCTCTAAAGTGCCTCTGATCCCTTCCCCTGACACTCATGCCTCTAAACTCCAGGTATTTCCCATAATTCTCCATTTTCCATTTTTAAGTTCTTCGAGAACTTCTCAAGTTGTGGCATGATTTAGGGTGTTTTAGACCTTAGAATAGAGCCTAATGCATGTAACTTTAGCCTGGTATGCTTTTAGGATAGTTTTGGATAAGCTTTGGTTGAGATTGGATGAATTTGGATTTTTAGGAGATTTGTCCGTACAGCGACTATTCGCAGGGGACTCGTACGGGTCCAATTTTTCATATGGGTATGCCTTGTTCCATACGGGTCCTTCTTCTTAAGACAGAATGCTTGAAACCTATATTACTGTAATCCTTTTATAATTTTCAACATTTACACTAAATTCTAACCTTGTTGAGCTATAATTCTATCTTTACAGTTTCAATACAAGACTATGGGAGCCCTGAGCTTCTACAGGAAATGGTACGAGGAGATCTATATCGCGGGGGATACCGAGTTGCTGGGCCATATCAATTCTTTTGGCTTCAGTGACATTATTGGGGCCATTCCTCAGGCTCCAAAGACTCTGGCTCCGGGGGCCATTTCAGCATTAGTAGAGAGATGGTTGGAGATGACCCATACCTTCCATCTATCAATTGAGGAGGTTACTGTTACTCCCTCAAAAGTGTGCTCTTTCACATGATTGGAGTGGAGCGGGGATATTGCCCACTTCGATGTTTATGCCGATCGTTGGCATTCTCGGCCAGATGTGAAAGCCTACATTACTAGATTACTTAGGCTTTGTCTAGGAGGGATAAACAAGCTCAAGTATGAGGATTTGCATGCTCACTGGATTGGACAGTCGAGTCCTATTGAGGCTAATATAAAGGACCAATACACCCGATCTTTCCTACTGACGTTCCTTACTACCGTCTTTTTCCCGATCTTCTCGAGCAACCTCAATTATGGTTTGCTCGCTGTTGTGGCAGACCTTGCTGCTATGCCAGGCAAGAACTGGTGCTGAGCCATTCTTGCATAACTATATTATAGATTGGACATCGGAGTCTAGGGTGAGTAGTCTGAGCTTAAGATCTGTCACCTGATACTATCGGTAAACCATGAACTGATCTCTTATGCTTTAACCTTTAACTTAAATTGTGTCGTGACTGATCCTTACTATGTATTGCAGATTTGGGCCTTTGAGCACCGGTTTATCCCTAGGTCAGGTTTGCCCATGCAGCCCAAGACACCGTATAGTGTATGTAAATGGATGGGGCTCTAGCAGGGCCAGCCCTTGACTATAGCCTAGTATCAAGAGTTTCTACATCAGCTGCACTCAAATCGGGTAAACTTCTTCCCTATTAAACATGCATTTTACATTTCAACAAACCATTAGTGGAAACTGTATTTACGAGGTTGTGATACTCACAGTGCTTTTGTTTTTTATGGGTTATCTGAGACCCATAGGAGAGATTAGATATGTACGGGGCTATTAAGCAGATGCAGGCTGGCATGGATGACCGACGCTTCATCTTGGAGTCACCACTCTCCTACAAGTGGTATTTTAGTGAGCGGGTCTAAGGGTGGAGGACCAGTGCTATAGTGGAGATACAGATTCCTCCCTTGATCCTGTAGGCATCTTTTGGCCTCATCTTGTGCCAATGACCTACCAGGGGCTGTACTTATTGGGTGAGGAGGCTCGTGTGTTATTTGTAGAGGGCTCCTATGCTGAGTTTGTCGCTTCCTCACTTCTTCCTCCTTACGAGAGGATTCACTATAAGGATGTGCCCCTTGAGTTTCACTAGTGTGATGGTGAGGATGACAATGATGACGATGATGAGGAGGGCAGACCGAGAGGCGATTGCAGGGGGCCATCCATAGTTTGGGTTATTAGAGGCTCGGCTAGGTCTGTTGGCTCTTCTTCTTAGGTATTTTCTTAACTTAACCTTGGTGAATATCTTACTATTTCTTGAAATTGATTGGGATTCTGAGTATGATCCTTTAATTTTATAGCCTTCTGCTTCTATATGGAAGAGGCCTACTATTGCTGTTGTGGCCCTTGAGCCACCAATAAAGCAGTCTCGTGCTTCTAAATCTGTGAGAGAGGGGATCCTCTGAGCCGAGCTAGATACTATCTTTTGACTCCTCGATCATTCAAGGAAGTGAGTTGTCAAGGAGATCGAGGAGTCAGTCCAGCCTATCGATTTCACTCCTTCCAGCTTTACTCATGTAAGGAATCCCTTGCCTTAATCTTTATCCATTATTATGATTGCTTAGAATGTCCTATCCTGATGTGACCTTTTCTATTTAGGAGACCAATTTTGAGGTTAAGACAATTGCCATGGGCTACTTTTCTATGCGGGATCTGCTACTAGCCTAGGATGCACTAGCTTCAGTAAGCTTCTTTCTCCTATAAAATTTAACAAACTTTGTATGATGCATGCTATGACATTTATATATGTGTACTAATCTTATGATTTCTACTGCAAACTCTACTGGCCATGGAGTGTAGCAAGTCCGCTTTAGATGCTTTAGAGGAGAGAGACAAATTCTTGGAGGAGCAGCTGCGGGCAGCCACTATTGAGGCTGCCTAGGCTACGTCCGAGACTGCTCAGGTAAGAACCAAGATCGAGCTATTGAGGGGCTAGTTGGTGAGGATGATTAAGGATAGACAGACGTCAGTTCCTTCTGATAATGAGTCTAAGAATGATCTTTCCATATACTGAGTGACTCAGAGGGGCGGAGATCAGTTTATTGAGGGGGCTGATGTTGCTAGGGATGCTGCAAGGACCTTAGAGACTAGGGTCCCCGCCCAGCTAGCTACTGATACTGGTGAGGCTGAGGATTATATGACCATAGATATAGATTATCTACTGGCAGATACTTAGGATTAGATGCCAGAGGGTCACTAGGGATAGGATCCCTCGACAGCTTAGATTATGATTACTTTCTGAACTATTTGTTCTTTTTGGGCCCTATACGGCTTGTTTTGGATGTAGACTTTGGATTGATACTTTTGATATTTAACTTTCATGCATGTGGATTTTTCTTAAACTGAGATCATTGAGTATTACTGCTTTGCGAACCCCGTATTCTATCTAGTGATTTCATAGTGAGGGGACCGAGTGATGTTCTAATTTTTGCATACGCAATTTGATGTGAGATGACTTATCAAACATTTATTTTTCTTTCTTTTTTTCCTAATTTTGGCATGAAGTTTCCTTGACAGCTCAGTCCAGCAGGCCTTTTTCCTTTTTAGCTTTAACTTTTGCCTAGACCGCCCTTTCGGGTTTTCAACCTAGCAAGCTTTTTCTTTTCCTCCTTGCCTTAATTTTTGCCGAGACCGCCCTTTCAGGTTTTCAATCCTATAGGCTTTTTGTTTTGTTTCATCTAAACTTTTGCTTGGACTACCCTTTCAGGTTTTCAATCCAGCAGACAATCTTAATTTTTGCCTGAATTGTCCTCGGCGGCCTAATCCAATAGACCTTTTCAGAATTTACATATGCATGATTTCTTTGAAACTTTTATTTCTATTGGAATACATGTATAATGAAAGAAATAACAATTATGCTCAACATGTAGAGATAATTAATGTTTACACTTCTGCGATTATTTCACCTAAAGACATGCATCCATTCATAAGACCAAGATTCTTAGCAAAATCATAACATGTTCATTGATGAGATATATTTGATTATGTAGGAAATGGTAACAATTTCCAATGGTTAACCCCCTGCTGCCTACTGGTCTTTTATAGATCTTCTATAAAGCAACTAACATTTTTCACTCGATGCCCTAACTTTTGCCTAAGCCGTCCTTTTCGGGTTTTCAGTTTAGAGGGCTTTATTGCATTGGAGTGCCCTAATTTTTGCCTGACCGGTTAGTAAAATACCAATCAGTGGGCTGCACCCTAATTTTTGACCGAATAGTAGAGGACCGCTTGCCTGGTGATTTATTCATTTTTCTTTTATTCTCTGTGCTGCTTTTTTATGATTTAAATCTTTTGACCTAGACATGATAACGCTTAAGCCTATCTTGATTTATAGGATTCACGAACTCATTTCCATCCATATCCATAAGCTTGATTCCTCAATTTCCAAGGACTTTCTTTATCAAAAATGGTCCTTCCCAATTACGCCTGAACTTTCCCCTAGTGTCAGTGTTGACCTGGCGGAGCTGTTGAGAACCGGATCACCCTCTTTGAGAGGTTGTTTTGGATATATCACTTTGTTGTTATAAGCTCAAGCCATGCAATGCTGGTACATCTATAGGCGGTCAAGTGCTTTGAGCCACTTTTTGTCTATTGCATTCAACTAATCATACCTAGCTTTTGCCTAGTCTGACTCTTTTAACAAAGCTTTGAGTGCCACTTTTAGAGATCTCCCACATGTTTCAACTAGTAGTATAGCTTGCATTCCATATGCCAAGGAGAATGGCATCTGATTAGTGGGAGTTCTCATACTAGTTTTATACCACCATATAGTGAATGGAAGTTTATCAGCCTAGTCTATGTAGGTAGCCACTATTTTGGACAAGATTCTCTTGATTGACTTATTGGCAGCCTCAACTGCCCTGTTAGCTTGCGGCCTATATAGAGAAGATCTATGATGCTCGACATTGAACTTCTTAAACAATTTTGTTGTGGCCCCTTGAAATTGAACCCTATTATCGAATACCACATGATGCGGAGCCCCATACCGAGCAAAAATATGCTTCTCTATAAACTTGGCCATTTTCTTGGCAGTGTTATTGGTGTAGGATTCAGCCTCTACCCATTTTGAAAAATAATCAACTGCGACTATGATGAATAGGTGCCCATTGGTTGACGATGGCCGAATTTCACCGATTATGACTATCCCTCATGCCAAGAATGGCTATGGAGTAGACAAATTATGGAGCTCAGATGGAGGTAAATGTTGTATATCCCCATGGATCTAGCACTCATGATATTTCCTAACCTTGTTAACGCAATCGACGTTCATTATGGTCTAGAAATACCCTATTCTCTAAATTTTTCTAGCTAAAGGCATCCCATTCATATGTGGACCACAATCCCCTGAATGTACCTGAGTCATTACTCTTTCGGCTTCCTATTCTGTTAGACATCTCAATAATAAACCTTCAGCTGTCCTTTTGAAGAGATCCTCATTAACTAGTATGAATTGTGTTGCTAACCTTTTGAGAGTCAGGCGATCGGAACATGATGACCCTTCAGGGCACTTTCCTTCTTTCATGAACCTTTTAATGTCATCGTACCAAAAGACCTTTTACTGCTCTATAATCATAACTTGAACCTTTTCATGAAATGGAGAATGAGCCGTTTCTAATATAAGTGAACGGATAGGCTGAGCCTCTTCTCCCTCCCACATCGAGGCTAGGGTAGCCAAAGAATCTGCCATCTGATTCGTATCCCTTGGTATATATTGGAAGAAGCATTGACCGAACTGTGCTAACAAATCCTAAATTGCTTCTATATATGGCCTAAGTGGCTCTTCTCTGATTTCCCATTCTGCCTCAACATGTTTTATCACTAACGCAGAATCTCCCATCACCCTGACTTCTTTTGCCCCTACTTTTGAAAGAGCATCAAGACCAAAGAGACAAGCTCCATATTCGGCCCCGATATTAGTGACTGGATATTCCAATCACTTGCTCAATGGGATAGCTTCACCTTGCAATGTGATGATGATTACCCCAAGACCTACACCTTTTTGATTCATAGCCCCATTGAAATACATGATCCATTCGGCCTTCTCTACCTTTACTGCTGCTAACTGCTCATCAGGGAAATCTAAATTTTTAATATAATCAGACTCTATGGGTTGACTTGCTAAAAATTCAGCCACTACTCTCCCCTTAATGACTTTCTTCATGATGTACTCGATACCGAATTCAAATAATAATAGGAGCCAACAAGAGAGCTTCCCTGCCAACGTGGGGGATTGACAGAGATACTTCATTAGGTCCACTTTTGCAACTGCTTGGATTTTGTAGGACTAGAAGTAATGCCTCAACTTCTTGGTTAACCACACCAACGTGGGGGATTGACAGAGATACTTCATTAGGTCTTCAATGTATTTAGGTGTAAAAACACAATTTAACTTGTTGGGTTGATTTACTGGATTATTAGTGAAAGTGATCGCATGGCAAATGGTGAGTTGGATTGATTTTCAACCGAATGAAAATGAGTTCTGCATTTTTCCTAGGCCCGGTACCCTTATGAGTGGGTGGGTCCCACACGGCTTCCAGGGAGGACCTGTACGGGTATGGTGTAGCCATACAGGTCCAGTATGGTCTGGGCAGAAACTTTGTTCAGATTAACTTGCAGATTAATAAATTAATGGTAGAAAAAAAAATAAAAAAGGGATTTCCCTCCATATGAGTATGGCACACCGATCTAATACACTTGGGTATATGTGGGGCCAACAAGGCTCATATGGGTTAGGACTAGACTCGAAACAAGAAATAGAAAGAGCAGATATAATAGAAGAGGCGGGGAATAACAATAATTAAACAACTAAAATGTGAGTCTCTTTGAAACTCAAGAGCGTTACCTTTGTAGTGTGGATCCACTTTGAGGCGATCCCTTTACTTTTGAGAAATTCCAGCCAAAGTAGATGGTGAAATAAGACTATTTAGGTGAGTATTTCTATGGACAGAATCTCCCATAAATCATAATAAAGGAAGTTAGGAATGAATAAAATGTGGACAAAACCTCAAGGAATGGGTTTTCTCCCTATTTTATACCTCATATACCTCCACTATCCCTTTTCTATACCTATAGAAATTACTAGAACCTTACCATAATTTCTCTATATTATATTTTCCATATGAATTTTGTGTGTTATTAAATGAGAGGAAAAGGCCCTACTTATAGGGTGAGAGTCAGGTCTGAATGCAATAAACTGCATTCAAGACCCGCCTTTTCCCAAAAAAGGTAAGAGACTACTTCAGAAAGAGGCTGATTAGGAAATCAAAGGACCCGTATGGGTCCCCTCCAAGCGTATAAAAGGTAATCACCCACACGAGTCTGACTGTATAGATACCTAAGGACAGACTAGGTCTCTGGATTTTGGCCAAACTCAACTGTGCAGCAGTAGGAACACCTATGATGGACAACACCTGAGAGACATTGCATCATATAGATCTCATCATAATTTGTGAGAAGGATTGTTAAAATATAATGCTCACATCTGTTCTTGGTGAACCTTAAAACCTAAGCCAGGGGTCAACACACTGAGCCGTCTATCCAGTCGCAAATAGCAAGCCACAATCCACCACACAAAACTATCAACCCGTATGAATCACAAGCTGTATATTAGTTGAATGGGGCAAAATCAATCGTGCATTGAATTCTTCCAGACTCCTGAATATTTCTAAACTCAATTTATGGTCACCTCATTTTTATTATTAATTGAAGGGGCAAAAATTTTTGTCTCGACAAAATCAATTAAGTAATAAAAATGAAAAACTCACAATGCTTTCTAATATCTCAAAATTTTTTTGGCAGGAGCGCCATACGATAACCTCGATGGTCAACTAATTTAAGAGTCCAGAACCCAAGTTTTTGCGAGCCAGTAGTCTACCTCAAGCCCGAGGGGGACTGAAAGGTGATACCGAACCCAAATCTCTAAGTCAAACTTATTCTTGATAGGTCTGTTAATGGAAGCCTCAATAGACAACTGGTTCAAGAATCCACACCTCAGTTATAACCTTCTATCCTTTTCTCTTTCATTAGATCACACTTGGCCCACCAAGTGGTAATCTCCTGAGGGGCAGCCTGTGAGTACGAGCTTTTCGGTGTCCCGAGGAACGATCATGAATTGTTGCTCTAACCTCTTTGCGGGCCAGTTGTTCTATTCTTTTAGGGTCAAATCATGTTTTTAAGTACCTTTTTGATGATTTTGGACCTTTGACCGCACTTAAAAATCGTTCAAATGCATTTAAAAATTAACTATTATCTTTCTATTGTGTGTAGTAAACTGCTTTGCAATTTTTGCATAAACCTAATCATTTTCTGGAAGTCTTATTATTTTTCCTAGATTTTAGACTCTCTGAGGTTTCCGGAATGTTAAGAATCGCTTAAACCAAATAACCGTAGTGAAAGTTATGAGCGTTCGAAGTTTAAATCCTAACGGCCCCCATTTTTCCCTTTCCCCTCCCGCTAGAGCCTCAGCCGCCTTTGGCAACCGGGCCCCTCCAGTGGCGGCACCGTCACTATTGTAGCGGTGAGTGCCACCAGGGTGGCCACCTCTATTTTTGCCACCTCTTGCTCCCATGGTAGTGCTTGCTACCATGGTAGCCTTCCCCCGCTACCATGGTAGTGGTGGCCGCCATAGCTATAGTGGCACCCGCCGTGCCGATGGCATCTTCTGTGGCACGACCAGTTTCAAGCCGTGCCATTTCATTTTCCTCTCTCTCCTCTCATTGGACCACATATTTTCCACCAAAAATTCATCTAAGTCAATGTATTTTTTAGTGTGGGAGTATTTAAACCCATCTAAGAGAGAGATTAAGGACTTTTTTGGAGGGATTTTTAATTAGAAGCTGATTTTTGAGAGAAAATCAAGAACAAGAGAGTGGAAGGTAAGAACTAGAGAGAGAAAGCTTAAGAAAAGAATAGAATCCGGGTTTAATCCTTCCTAATCTTGATTCTTAGTTGTTCTTAGGCTTGATCTCTTAGCTTAAACACTAAAATCAATTAGAAATCATAGGTTAAAACGAATTAAATAGTTTTTTTAGAGACTTTTCTCAAATACCACCTGAAAGTTCATCACTAATTTGTCACTAATTTCGTCACAACTTCTTTCACTATTTCATCTAAAAATCATCAAAAAGATCTCACCAAGGGTTGATTCGAGTCTCCAAAGTTAGATTCACATCGTAGAGGTAATAAAACTGAGTTCCATTATCCATTTACTTATTTTTATTGCATTTGGCTGCGTGTTTTGTTGATTTCGGGATCCATTTCCCCCTTATTTCGCTGGTGCTCTTGCAAAATCGTCAGAGAATGGTCAGGCCTCTATAGGGATAGCCTTCGCTGGTATCCCTATAGCCTTGACTGGCATCCCTATGGAGGCAAAGGCTATAGCTATAGCAGCAAACTCTACCCCTATAGAAGCCTCCTCATTTGTTTGTGATTTTTGGGTATTTCCTACTCCAAATCCATATAATAAACATTATTTGTGTGTTTTAAGTCCAAATCTAATAAAATAATTATTGATTACAACTTAAAACCTTGATGATTTTGAGTTTATAGATGTAAAAACATCTGTTTCCCCCTAAAAAGCGAATTTTGATGGCAAGGCTGTAGTTACAGCCTCAACCACCATCGCTATAACCCTGGCCTCTAGCCCTATGGTGGTGGCTGCTATAGCAATGGCAGTAAAGGTTGTCGCTACAGTATTGTCTGTCTGAGTTCGATTTTAGCTCCTTTTCGGTTCTTTTTTTAATCGTTTTTCATGCTTTTTTGCATTTTTCTCACAGATCCACACCCAAATTTTTTTCTATAAAACATAAATATTCTAAAATAAATTTAAATACTTTTTAATCTGATTTATTCTATTTATTTATTACTTAATTGATTAAATAGCCTTTAAATGCCTAAAAATGCGTTTTTAATTCTAAAAATCCTAAAAAATGCTTGTCTCTCTTTTTCTGATTTAATTTTCTGCCTTGAATTATTTGTGTGTTAGTTGTGCATATTCGTGTGAGGTTAATTATTTTTGGAGCCAATTTGATATTGGTAAGTTTAGTTGTGGCCCGGTTTTGGTCTTCCATTATTTATTCGCTTTATTTTCCCACACTAGACAAATGTATAGGTATTCGTAAAGCCATATTATAATTAATTTATTTTCCTTATTTATTGGTTTATCGCATGATTGACCGCGTGATGTATGGATTATTTTAACTAAAAACTCTAATTAGGAGGATTTAAATCGCATAAGAACTAAAGTCACCTTTATTAAAACGTAAATGGTTTAATTTAATAAATGAAAAGTAAGCAACATCATCCGAACTCGGAATCTCCTTTTTAAGGTACCGTATAACCACCTAGTGGGAATGTCGTACTCAAATTCCAGGTGGAACTAAACCGGGTGGCGACTCTGTCTTAAAATATGGGAATCTCGTATCTTCTTAACACTTAAATTAGACTAAAATTCCACTCCAACATCGATTTTATCAGTCTTTTTTCATCATGCCCTCTAAAATAAGGATTAATCTCTTGGCTTGCTTCGCCACCCATTTTTTTCCCACGCCCTTAAGAGTCAGGGAAATGGTCGCTCGCTTACAACTATTTATTTTAACATCATTATTGATTTAAATAACTCAAACTGAGCTTAATTGTTATGATCAAAACTTAAGCACTACTGAGTCATCCACTGAGTCAGTACAAACTCATGCTTATTTTGATAAACGGCAATTAACTGAGCAAAAATTAAATCAATAAGATATATAGATTAGAGTTACCTTATACTCATGATTGATATGTCTTTGTTCAGCATCTTTAATTAGCTCAGAGTAAATGCTAACTACCCCATAATCCTTGATTCTTCTAAGGTCAGCATTCCTTGATACTTCTCATATCCAAGATCAGAGACATACATATAGCAGAAAATACAAGTAGTTAAGAAGATCTTAACTTAGAATAGAATAGGTAATCTTTATATATAATGATAACTTGAGTACAGATAACAGGGTGTTAGTCTATATAAAGCTTTACAATTAGCACTATAGATTATAATGAATTCTATTCTACTTAGGCAATGGTGGTCTTCCAAGATTTGCTCGCCTTTCTTCAAAAACATGTTGGTCCCATCTTGACATCTTTTCTATAGGCAATGTGATCTCCTTTCCTTTCCTCTTACGAGTCTCAACATATTGTCTTTGAATTCGCTCCAAATCCTTAGACAATTCATAAGAAAATTCAGCTACCCTCTAATCTCTCTCTTTCTCCTCTTGCTCATGCTTCTCGTGATCCTTTCCCCCCATTGCCATTGCATCCAAAATGACTTAGGCTTGATGATCAAATGAGTTTAAAGATTCCTCAAAATGCTTGAGCTTGCCATAGATGGTGGAAGAAAATTTCTGCACTAGCAACTCATAGATTTCTTGAGAAATAGCATCCTATTCTCTGAGAAAAGTGAAAAGTCCTACTAGGGCACGGGATTGAGATTGATTGACCTGGTACTGAGTACCTAGTCCTTCCTTATAAATCTAGGTTAGACAAGCCAAAGCCTTGGCTTGAGTGTTTTCTCTTAAGATCCGCTCTAGCATGGGAGTACTACGAATGTGTGTAGATACTTGCTCATGAATCTAATCAATTGCTTGACCATTGTTGATGACATCAGCATGAACATACTTGATTTCATCATGAATGTGACCAAGCTTATGGTGCAAAGATGGTTCTTATTCAGCTTCTGACATAATAATATCGCTACTTAGAGCATCAGATATATTCAGTCTCTTAAGAGCAGATAAAATTCCTTCCTCATGGTATTTAACTCCCTTCAAAATATCTCCTCTCATCTATTTCAACATATTTCAGTTGCCCTAATTGGAGACTACTATGATCAGACCACTGACAGCATCTATAATAGCATTTAAGCATATTGTGTTCTCATCATTCTCCTTGCTCGGAATAATGTAACCACTTAGAACTGCTTGCATGCCTTCTAGTAAAGGGTTGAATTTTTCAATCATAGAGTTTCTGAAATCCCTTTCCTCATTCAAAACTCTGCAGTTGCTTTCTTAAATCTTCTCCATCTTCTTTTAAACTTCAGAACCTTCAAACTTAAAATGCTCAGCCTGTCTACCTACAACATTAAAAATAGGCAAAGTATGGGATGCTATAGCCTTTACAAGAGAGAACTGGGTAGGTACAGATAAAAAATGAGCCTTCATCTCCTCAACACCTTCCAAAAATCCTTACACTGGCTCAGCAGCCTTTGAAATTCTTCTTAGAACTTCCTCATAAATTAATGATCTTGCAATTTCAGCATCTACCTTTGCATCTATCCTCAGTCCCTGAAATCTAGCTCTTCCCATCCTCCTTATATCTCCCAATAACTCAGTTTAAAGGTTAAATTAAGGTGGAGGTTGTGGTTGTTGTTGTGGTTTTGGAATCTCCTCAATGATTGGTGGACCTCTATTAACTAGTCATTCCAATAGTAAAGGTTCGTGCATTGGAGATCCAACTGGGGATAGATATGGAATGTTGGTGGTATCAGGTAGTTGGGCAGAGTTTGAGATGTTGGATTGGTTAGAGTTAGATATGGTTGGTGTTTTGGTTTTAGGTAAAGGTTGTATGGAAATGGGTGTAGGTGAAAGGGGTGTTTCAATGGAAAGGTTAGGGAAAATGAATGGTTCTTCTAGGTTCTCCTCATCCTTCTTTCCTTCATCACCTTAAACAGTTGGCTCACTGACCTGATCTAAAGCATTCTTAATCAACTGAGCTTCGTGCTCAACTATAACTACTTCTCCTTCCTCCTTGTCCCCTAAGTCTCCTTCATCTTCATGAAAGCCCACTTTCATCTTCTTGAAGATTCTCCTTCTCTTTTCTCTTTTTTCTTCCTTAGCTTCCTCAGCAGTCTGATCCACCTGCTGGACTTCTTCATTGATATCAAACTCCATTGCCTCCACTACTTCAACTTTATCATCTTCCTACTCTTCTTAGTTTTCAATACCTTCCAAGGCTCCTATAATTTCCTCCACTATCTCTAGAACAGATTTATCAGCTAGACTGGCTACAACATATTCAATAGCATTCTTGGTATTAGGCTTAGCCTTAGCTACTGATTCTTTAGCTCTCCTCCTTCTATCTTCTTCTAGATCCTCCTTCTTTTTCCTAATCCTTTCAGCCTTAGCTGTTGTTAGCATAGGTCTGTTCCAGCCCGATGAGGAATTATGCATATTTCGTTCAGCCATCAGACATAAAGAGTAAAAAAGGATTGAATTGTCATCAAAAATTTGAAATTCAAAAATCCACATTCTAGGAAAGCTTCGATTTAGCATTTCGCACTGAAAAATCAAAAAGTCAAAATTTGTTCAAACATAGGTAATCAGCCGCCGGCTAATTACCCATCTACGGTAAAAAAAATTGAATCTTACCGAGATCTATCAAGATTTTATCAAGATTTTACGGGATTTAAAGTAAAATCTTGTCAGATAGGTAAATAACCAGTCGGCTAATTACCTCCCTTCTATAAATAAGGGCTCACCCCCCTCATTTCAACAGACAAAAAAACCTCAAAAATCCCTATTTCATCCCCTTTTATTCCGGGAGTCCCAAAAGCCCTAAAATTCTGTCAAAACACCCCCAAATCTGAGCTTTATCACCGACATTTGATGTAAACTCGTTTTCCTGTCTTTTTAGATCATGATCTCACGGTGATCATCGGTCTAAAAATGACTCAATTTCTCAAAAACCTAGCAGTTTCTATAGAAATAATCCAAGATTATAACCATGACTTAGGTTAAATCTATTTTCCAATCAAATCACAATCTCAGTCAACTGCAATCCTGCACCGACTCTCAAGTCATCTTGGAAAGAAGAAAAGGTAAACTGAGGGTAATTGGCTCCAAGTCCAAATTTAAAATTCATTATTATTTTATTATTGCACATTGCATTTCATTTCTCTGATTAAGTGGACCACTGGTGCCACTTAAACTATAATTTGTGTAAATAAGCTCGCAGGTACGGATAAACATCTAGAATGTGAGGAAACTCCACCCGAGTTTTCGAGCCAAAACCTAAGCACTATCGTTACTCTGCCAAAATTTCGGTAGCAAATGTCTATTTATTTATGCTGTTATAATGCCCGTTTTATTTCTTAGATTTATTTCTTAAATAAAGCCATTATAATGCAGAAATTATCACAAATTCCAAAATTCCTAAATTAAATTAAACAATTTGAACAATATGAGTAACAATTATGTCCGAAATCAGAATCCCATTTTCTTTTCGGTATAAAAATCCCATTTTGGATCAATATACCATAATTCCCGGTGGAGCTGAACTGGGTAGTGACTATATTTAATTTTTAAATAAAGTAAAACGCTTTATTTTAAAAAGATTTTTTCTTAATCAAATGTGTAAATATATTTCTCAATATAATCGCACCTTTGGCTTATAAAATGCCATGTTTTTCACACTCAATAAGTTTATGTGAAAAATAATAAAATAATTTTCTCTTTGAATAAGACTAACGTTATTATAAAAGAGGCGCACTCATTTAAGCAAACCGGATTTTGTCAACCCAAACCAAACATCGCGGTTTCCTCAAACTGCACCGAATACCACCCCATGCACTGCACCCCGCGCGCGCCAAACCCATCTCAAAACCCTTGGCCGCTTACAGTGGCGACTCTACTGGGTATGGAAGATTATTTTTATAAAAACCCGATTATTACAAAAATTCTTTTTTTGACATAATAATTAAAATATTGTTCAAATAAAGTTTTAGGATTACGGAATATGTGGTAATTTCAACATTACACAAAGTTTAGGATTGCATAGCATCTGCAATTTTTAGCCAATAGCCAATTTAGGTGTCTTTCGGTGAAGTATCTCCAAGTTCGCTTAGGAGTTGAGGGGTATGTATTCCCTTGCATAACATATGAGGACCTTGCTAGCTTAAGGGGAAGACTACCCGACTATATTTTATGTGGAAAAGTTTCCTTTGTTTCGCTTAGGGCCACTGGGACTTGGTACACAAAGGCGCAGGGTACCCAATCGCACCCAATCCTAAGACCGAAACCCGCATATAGATGAACCGTAGACACTTCCCCATAGGTACCCAAAACCTTGAGCACAAGTGAGCAGACTTTGAAAAGTCTCATCTTGGCTCTAAAGCAAAGTAACCCATTGGAGTTAAAAGGGCGGTAGGCGTGATCTAACCGTTTGGTACATGTGCAGGCTTGTTAAATATAAATAAAATAAAATTGGACATCATAAGCATCACGACTGTGTAAGAGCTAACGACATCTTTATGCAGCCATGACATTAATGTGTGCCATGCCATTTCATTTCCTTGGTTATGAGAACCTAAAAATAAACTGAGACCAATGAGTCCACCCAGGCTTATCCCATGAGCCAAAATAAACCAAGACCAGCGAGTTAGCTCACCTCGGACCATAGAGTCAACCCTCGAGTGACCAAGGAGTCAACTCACCTTGGACCATAGAGTAAATCCCCGAGGGACCAGCAAGTCACCTCACCTTAGACCATAGAGTCAATCCCTAAGTGACCAGCAAGTCAGCTTACCTTGGACGATATAGTCAATTCCCGAGTGACCAGCGAGTCAGCTCACCTTAGACCATAGAGTCAACATTCGAGTTACCAGTGAGTCAAATCACCTTGGACTATATAGTCAATCCCTGAGTGACCAGCGAGCCAGCTCACCTAGGACCATAGAGTCAACCCTCAAGTGACCAGTGAGTCAACTCACCTTGGACCATAGAGTCAATCCCCGAGTGACTAATGAGTCAGTTCACCTTAGACCACAGAGTCAACCATCGAGTGACCAATGAGTCAGCTCAACTTGGACCATAGAGTCAAACCCCTCGAGTGACTAGTGAGTCAACTCACCCTTGACCACAGAGTCAACCCTCGAGTGACTAGCGAGTCAGCTCACCTTTGACCATGGAGTGAATCCCTCGAGTGACCAGTGAGTTGGCTCACCTTGGACCATCGAGTCAAGGCACTCGAGTGACTAACGAGTCAGCTCACCCTTGACCATATAGTCAGCCCTCGAGTGACTAGCAAGTCAACTCACCTTTGACCACCAAGTCAACTCACCTCTGACCGTCGAGTTAAATAAGATTCAAACCCTGGTCTTTGAGCCGCATGTCTATGGTATTCTATGAATACTATAGACTACCCTTGTCGATTGTTCCTTGAACAGTTGGCAAACACCCAACCCCCCTATTATTTATACATATTCATGCATTCATGCATTCATTCATTCATTTATTCATTCACTCATTCATACCAATAAACAGGGTAAGTAAGGCTCAAAGCACGCCCGATACACTTACTAACACTTGGTCTCTTGCATTTTTAGGTTGGAAATGAGAGAGAGAAGAAGGTTAAGACATATTATAGGTAGTCCAAAAGTAAAAACCCTACCACTAGTTAAATCTCTGGCCAGATTTTTCTCCGATCTAGAACCTAAATCTGCAATAGTAGATGATGATGCAGTTGGGCAGTCCCTCAGAGGGATTCTAGATGCTCTAAAAATTTGTGATGTTTGGGGAAGATCGAATGCTTCCAATGCTCATAAAGCTCAAGAACAAGAGGCGAAAATAGCGGTACTGAAGGCAAAGATGGGGGATATAGAAAAGCTGACCCCGACAAAAGACAAGACTATTACTCCCTCTATCGATCAGTATATGGACATCAATTAATTCTTGCCAAAGGAATAAAAAGCCCTTATGGCTAACTTTGTGATGCCTTATAAGGCCCCATATGCTGGCATTAGGCCTCCTTATGCGCATGTGGAGAGTTGTCTTTGGATTATGACTAGCATGAACATCCCTAAGGTTCATATAGTCAATCTATTTTAAGCTACTTTGCATGGACTAGCTTCTAAATGGTACATGAGGATGCCATCAGATGTGAAATCTAATTAGAAGAAGCTATGCTTTACATCTTTGAAAAATTATGCCTTCAATCTGAATGTTAAAACTACTCTACAAGATCTTGAAAGCATTAACCAATGCCCTAATAAATCCTTTAAAGAATACTACCTGAGGTGGATGGTTGTCCGTGTACTTATGACTGGGGCACCTAACCATGAGTCATTGATAGAAAGCTTGTCAAAGGATCCAGCCAAAGGTACGGGGATGACATGAAGATGAAAAGGTTTGATACCTTTAATGACATTGTAGATGATGCCAAGAGACTGGAAAAGTAGAAGGAGGATGACCGGTTGAAGAAGTAAGAATAGCAAGCTCACACTAAACCCAGATATTGGGAAAAGGGCGGGTCTTCCAAATCGGGCAATTCTGAGTCCTCAAAAGCTCCAGCCAAAGTTGTAGCAGCCACTCAGGTGCAAGCTCATCAATCTATCTCCCCATGGGTAGAATTACCGTCATAGATATTCACCAAACTGAGGAAATCTGACAAACTCTAGAGCATCAAACCATTGATTCCACCTACTACGGTAGATAGAGACAACTTTTGAGCCTATCACATGACTAAAGGGCATCGTACTAATGAATGCACTTGCCTACTGAAGGATTTATAGTAGATGATAGCCAATGGAAGAATGAAAGAGCCCGAGAAGAAACCGAGCACACAGACTAATCCCTTGCCAAATTTTGAAGCTACAGTAAATTCCATCAATGTTTATGTGGAGGCCGACGAATATGGTATTGACGTGACGGATAACTTTTGACATGACCCAGGATGATGAGATAACATGATTTTTGACAACATGGACATCATCTACATGGTTGATCAATATGTCTTGAGAATAAGAAGAGAAGGATTAGATAAGTATCGAGTGGCACCGTACCTAATGTTCCGAGGGGATTCTGACCCGAATGAGCATGTAGAAGAATTAGCCCAATTCATGCATGAGCAAGAGATTGCTATGATGGGATTTGTACCTCAATTCCCCCATTTCTTGGAAGGACAGGCCATGGATTAGTACAACATGATGCCGCTTGAAGGACGTTAGAACTGGTACTTTATGGTGAGATCTTTCCTCCACTACTTCATAGCTTCATAACCATACCCGAATATGCTCTCCTAGTGATTGGCACTTCAAGTAGATCAATACAACACTGGTTGGTAGGATATTCCTCCTCCACAACCCCCCGTGTATACTCCCCTAGATTACATGAATCCCAACTACGTTGGGACAAATCTATTCAAATTAGGAAGATCTTCTGGGATGGCATATCAAGGAAATTAAGAGTTGTATGATCCTAAACAAGCCTGGAATAATCATGAGGACCAGCAAAGGTAGCTTAGCATTAATCTGAATGAGGTAGCACGAGATCCATTTGCCAAACTCCGTACAAATGTGGCATTAGAAGTGAACCACAGAAACCAAGTGAACATCGAACTACATGACCCGTTTGAAGGAATCCGTGCTGACATTACAACATATGCTGCCTGTGTGGAGGAAACATTCACTAGCATATGCGGTATGATCACCAACTTTTGTATAGCTATCGCAGGAGTCGAGGCTAGGATACAAGCATTAGAAGAAGAAGACCTTGAGGAAGAAGACCCAAAGGAAGATCCTGAGGAAGATCCTAAAGAAGATCATGAAGAAGATCCTGAGGAAGATCCCAAGGAAGATCCTGAGGACGATCCTGAGGAAGATCCACAAGAAGATTCTGATAATGATATCCCAATTCAGCATACACCAAATTAGGTTTTTGAACCATGGAATGAGCAACAACCTATCAAGGATTTAGATGAGGAAGTAGAAGAATTTTAGGACTCCGACGAGTGGGATCATGAAGATCAAAGTGAAGAGGATAACTTAGGATACGAACCAGAGAACTTTTCAAATGATGAGCTAAACCACTTGCCAGGAGATTTTGACTATAAGGCTCCCTTTCCCAATGGAATGACGGTCGATTACGATAGTGCTAAGAGCTATGCCTCATCACTAGAGCATGAATCCTCGGGCGCCTTATGGTCTGCAGCGAGTGATGATTTTGGAGATTTTACGGACTTCGACTCAAGCAATGAGCACTTCATTAATATGATCCAAGAAGAGGGGTAAGGGCCTTCTTAGGAGTACAACTTGGAGAGAATTTGTGTGGAAAATGAATTAGCCTGGGCCATTTATCGAATCTAAAGCCCAGACTTAAGGGAAGTTTATCCCATATTCTACAATGAAAATACAATGCCACGCCCCACATCTATGAATTTGTGCAAATGATGAACGATGGGTACATCCACTATGCCCATTAGCCCCGATAGGTTCCGCCTGACTCTTTGAGAGAAAGCAATCGTCTAGTATAAGGCGTTGACATTCTACCAAAAGTCATTCTAGAATACTTTGGTTAGACAATTCATCGACTACTTCACATGGATAGACCAACTAGAAGGTACAACTTCCGAGCATGATAAACATGGAAACCAGTTGTTATATTAGGACTAGAAAGCAACTAACACAGTCTGCCCAACATCGATGAAGTCTACAGAATAATATCCTTGGAACATGAATAAGCACTCTAACGATCTAGAAGAATCAGTCAGATACGATAATGGTCAAGATCCAACTTATGGAGCATCCTCATCCATTCATATGATTGGGCAAGACTCCAATCTTGTTCTGTGCCAAATCCTACGATAGAACCTTGGAGTTCTGAAAAGATAGCCTAAAAGGGCTCCCTTTATGTAATGGCCCTTTGCCACCAAAGCACCATCCTCCATGAAAAAGCCAATTGACTTCGGAGAAATACCGCTCGATGATGAATTTAGCGAGTTTAAAGTCTTTGAAAGAATGAATTGGCCTACCTAGGTCGACAGTCTTGTCACTAGAGGAGGGAAAATCACTGGGTTAGTAGTCCTTATTATGCCAACAACGGAGCCTCTGTCACCTCCTACTTTTATCAAGTCCACGGAATAGATAGAAAGTCTAATTGTGGACCAATTAAAGGCCACCACCACAAAGATGAGTATTTGGAACCTCCTCCTTAGTTCTCAAGACCATAGACTCGCTAATGTTAAAAAGCTAATAGAGATCAAAATGTCTCCCCTGGCATCGCTAGAATAATTTTGTGTCTTGCTTAATACTAAGACTAGCACTGTTATCCCTGACATTATTTTCTCAAGCTCGGACTTACCCAATAAGGGCATTCACCATAATAAGGCTCTTTATTTGAAGGCAAGTCTTTTTGGGTGCATCATTTCGTGCATAATGGTCGACAATAGCTCATCATTGAATGTCTATCCTAAGGATATTCTGCCAATCCTAGGACTAACCGAGAGGTACTTGAAGAGATCCATGACGGTCATTAAGGCCTACGACAATTCAAAGAGAACCGTCATTGGTACGTTTGAAGCTGAAGTGACTATCATAGGAATCTCATCTAATGTGATTTTCACAGTTATAGACATCCCAATGTCCTTCTTTATGCTGCTCAGACGGCCATGGTTCCATGCTTCGGGAGGGGTTCCATCCACTCTTCACCAGAAAATCAAAATCTCGTTCCACGAAAAGATTGTTACTCTAGAGGCTGACAAAGCATCAGTGGTGGCAATGCTAAAAATGGAATAAATCCATATAAAAGGATTTACCACAGCCATAATCAGCCGCGAATCAAACAAGTAACCAGAAGCACATTAGGGCTCTTGGATTTAGGGTTACATGTAGAATAATTATTCTCCAGGAAGAGGACTAGGTGCCCATGAGTAGGGAATGTCGACTTTCAATGTAGGGGCAGGAGAATGGAGACCTGCAAGACTAGGCTATAAAGGCACCAGAAGAACCACCAACAAAGCGGTCATTCAGAAGAAATTAGAGCAACCCTAAAATGGAACCCCTGAACCTATTACTCACCTGGGAAGGATAGTTCTGGGATTAGAGATTTTCTCAGAGAAAGTTGACTATGGTAAGCACGGTAAAAGCTCTATTGCCTGTGTAATAGAGAAAGTAGATCATCAGCCAAATGATGGAGTGATTCCTAATCAGACCAATCCTGATGAACAGGTACACCCGAAGAAAGTCAAAAAGCTGAGCAAAGAAGAGAAAATCCTCGACACTCTAATAAAGCACCTTCAAACACAACTCAAGATAGTAGAGGAAGCAAAGAGCAAGGGAAGTCGCTTGAGCCAGGCTATCATGGACATGGTCAAAGCCATGAAGGGCAAGGCAAAGGCAGAAGAGGAAGATAACGAGGACATCCTGTTGAAGCCGGCTACTATAGAAGAATCATTTGCTGCAAATTTAGACCCTACTGATCAAGATGAGTCTTTCATTTCCATTTTTGATATGTTCAAAATGAATAATATACTTTATGATGACAATAAGATGAAGGATTTTGCTTATTTGGATTGTGTTTTCGATTACGATTCCATGCATCAATTCCAGCATTCATCTGGCATCTTTAACATTAATAATGATATTACAAAGGAAATTAAATTAAATATGGAAGATGATCCAAAAATGGTATACATTTCCAATCAATTACCTATCGAACAAGAGAGAGAATTAGCAAAGGTACTAAAAAATCAAGTTTTAGCCTTTGCTTAGTCCTACAAAGACATGCCAGGACTCGACTGGCACATCACCGAACACAAGATCCCCATGGACCCATAAAACATGAGCAGGATGCGCCTAGAATGGGCGAAAAAGGTAAAAGCAAAAGTAGCCAAGCAGATCAAGGCTAATTTCATGGAAGTCATCGAATATCCCACTTGGCTATCGAATGTAGTTCATATACCTAAGAAAAATGGTGATGTCAGAGTTTGTGTCGACTTTAGGGACTTGAACAAGGGTACCCCTAAGGATGATTTTTTGCTACCACACATCAATGTTCTGGTAGACAGCATGGGTTCTCTAGCTATTACTATATTCTCTTGAACGTGATAGACAAGTTCAAGACTACATTCATCTTAGAATGGGTAACGTATTATTTTAGAGTGATGCCTTTCAGATTGAAGAATGCAAGGGCAACCTACCAGCGATCAGTCACATCATTGCTACATAATTTGATCCATAAAGAAGTCAAAGTCCACATGGATAATATGCTTATGAAATCCACTATGCTAGAAAAACACCTAGCAGTGTTAGAGCGATTCCTCATAAGAATAGAGAAAGTATAATCTTCATCTTAACCCGAAGTAGTGTATATTTGGTATCACGTTAGGCAAGTTACTAGGGCACGTGGTTAGTAAAAGATGCATAGAGATGGATCCTAATAAGGCCAATGCCATTAGGGAAATGCTATACCAAAAACCGAGAAAGAAGTAAGGAGTTTCTTAGGATCCATACAGTACGTCAGTCGCTTTATAGCACGATTGACCACCACTTGTGAGCCTATCTTCAAGCTCTTGAGGAAGCAGCAACATATAGAATGGAATGACCAATGTCATGGGATAGGATCAAGACCTACCTAATGAACCTACCTATGGTAAAACCACCGATCCTCAGAAAGCCACTCATTCTCTACTTAACAGTAGAAGAAACCTCTACAGGTGCCATGCTGGCTCAAGAGCATAAAGATAAAAAGGAACATACAGTCTATTGTCTCAATATACCATCGTGGAGAAAACCTGTGCTACCATGGTCTGGCTTACCAAGAAACTCAGTCATTTCTTCTAATCTTACCAAATCCAAGCAGTCACCAAGGAGGATCCGATGAAGTACTTGTTCCACCCTCCCTCACTGACCAAAAAACTAACATGATGGCTCTTGTTATTGTCAGAATTTGATATAAAGTATGTCACTAAGAAGACCATCAAGGGAAGAGTGGTGACTAAATTCCTTGTAAATCAACCCCTCGAAGAAGGAGAACTTGAAAACCTAGAATTCCCTGATGAATGTTTTACAAGGACTAGAGAAAACCCTGGAAATTGGACCATGTTCTTTGATACCGCTGTTAACAAGTGAGGAGCTTGCTTGGGAGTTATCATCATCACACCAGATGGACCACTCATAGCTCTGTCAAAGTGATTGGAATTTCTCACCATGAATAACAAGGCAAAATATGAAGCATGTCTATTTTGAATGTCTACCCTGATCACTCTTAGAGCAGACATAGTAAAAATTATTGGTGGTTTAGCTTTGGTCATCAAACATGTAACAGGAGACTAGGAACTGAAGGAGGAGTCCCTCAAACCTTACCTAGAGGCCATTTGGAGGAAAGCCACAATATTCAACGAATGTGAATTTTGTCATATGCCCCGAGAGGAGAACCAGATGGCAGATGCATTAGCCACTCTAGCCTCTATGTGGGAAGGGGTTCAGAGACAGCCAATCAAACCCATTGTCATGGAGATAACCCAATCCCCATACTACCTTCATGCAATAGAAGTCATCATGGATAAGGAAGGACCCTGGTACTCTAAACTCGTCAAGCTCCTTGAAAGTGATGAATTCTCGGCCAAGGCTACGGATTTTAATAGAAACATGCTAAGAAGGCTAGCTATGTAGTTCTACCTAATAAAAGGGGATCTATTCAAATGGTCGACCGATGGCCTATTGGTAAAGTGTTTGACTCAACAAGAAGCAGAAAAGGTGATGAAGGAGGTACATTCAGGAGACTGCAGTCCGTAAATGAACGGCATCATGATGGGAAGGAAAATCCATAGGATGGGATACTTTTGGTAGACTATGTTAGCTAAATGTATTTGAGAAGCAAAGACTTGCCATGCTTGTCAAATATACGAAGATGTGAGCCACTTATCCCCAACAATGCTGCAGAGCTTGACAATGCCTTGGCCATTCTCAGCCTAGCGCATCGATATCATCGGGGAAATAAGACCGTCTTTGACTAGCAACCATCGTTTTATTATAGTGGCAGTCGATTACTTTTCCAAATAGGTTGAACCAGAATCATATACAAGCATCACGACCAAGAAAATGGCTCGATTTATATAGTGATATATCTTCGCCAGATATGGCATTCCTCATCATTTAGCATGTGACAATGGTGTACAATTCCAAGGGGAAACAACCAATCTTATTGAGAAGCATAGAATTGAGCCTCATCATTCTTCGCCCTATCACCCTCAAGACAATGGAGCTGTAGAAGTGGGTAATAAGGCAATTAAGAAAATCCTCTCCAAGATGATCTCTAACTACCGAGATTGGATCGATCATTTGCCCTATGCCTTATGGGGATATAGATACAGTGTTAAGACTCCTACAAGTCAAACTCTTTTTTCTCTTGTGTAGGAGATGGAGGCAGTATTGCCCGTGGAAATAGAGATCAAGTCCTTACACATAGCTCTCAAACCAAAACTTCCTAAAGATGAATGGGCAAAGGCAAGGCACGAGGAACTGACTTTGATCAATGAGAAACTATTAACTACGTTGGAAAATGTATAGTTGTATCAACAGCGCATTGCCAGAGCTTATAATTGCAAAGTCAAATGGCAGGATCAACCCTTGAGAATAGGTGATCTAGTCTTAAAACAATCTCGTAAAACATACACGGATGCTCGAGGTAAATTCAAACCAAACTGGGAAGGACCATATGTAGTAAAGAAGACTCTAAGTAAAGGGGCATTCAAAATATCAGATCTAGATGGCAACGAATTTGTGAATCCCTATAAATCGTGACAAGCTAAAGCGCTATCTCGTATGAAAAAAAAATGTAAAGGTTTGTCAAGTGCTAGCGAGGGATCTTGAGCAAAAATAAAGACCCCAAAATAAAAAGCTAGAACTTAGGTAAAATCCATTTAGAACCCTAGGCAACGATGGGCATTTCTTAGGAATAAGTACCATTTGTCCTTCCTATTTAAGTAATATCTTTTATAATAACGTATTCATGTTAAAAATACGGCATGAGTGCATTAAATGGAAATTGTGAATTGTTTGAATAAAACTTGCATGCAAATAACATCTTTTCATCTTTATTACACATAAAGTGCATTATAAACAGGAAATGGAAACAACAAAGACAAATAACGAGGCCAAAAGCCTTTATTCTCCTACATGAGCGAAAGACACATAGTGGCAAGCTCAGTAATCTCTAAGGAAACAGTGAAGCCTCCTAGTCTTGATAAGTCTTTCCTCAAGAGTAGCCAGTCCATGAGTACTTGTAGCCCAAACACGATAAGCCTCTGAAGGGTGGATGTCAAAAGGCATGCCATTATTCATCTCCACCAAAGCCATTACTCATGTCATGATGATAGACCCGAGTATAAGAAAGCTCAGAGCTAATCAGGGTGCACAAGGATGCCTGGAACCTCTGAGGATGACCATACTACCTACACAAGCGACCAGGAGAGTAGGTGATAATCTCAAAAAGGCCAATGAGGACAATGCCATCTCTAGCAACATCAGTAGTTACTTGCGTGATTCCCCACCAAGGGAAAACCCACCAAATATCCTCAGCAGCCTAACTCTCCATAAATTCAACCCACTCCTTGATAGTAAAATCTCTATAAGGATGGTTGTTAATGCAAACTAAAGAACCTCATGCCCTATAGGCCTTTGAATAAGAATCCTTGCTCATGGGAACAGATAATACAGAAAGCTTGTTCCAAAGCCAAAGCTACAAAATCAACATAAAAGAAAAATAAGAAAAAAAATACAAAAGAAGAAAAAAGAGAGAAATAAAGCCTGCTGGATTAAAAACCTGAAAAGGCAGTCCAGGCAAAAATTAAGGCAAGCCTAATGAACCGAAAACCTGAAAGGGCAGTTCATGCGAAAAGAAAGGCTTAAATAGAGTTTACCTGAAGGAGAAGCCTGCTACCCCTTATAATAGCTTCAGTCCCATTCCGGGAAGAGCACACAAAGATCAGTGCCTCGGCTAAGCTCACTACAACGGGAGAATTCCCCTCTAACATCTTATCAATGATGGTCAAGAATGCGAAACTATAAACTAGAGGTAGGATCTCACAAAGAAAAACCCCCAATAAGAGTAATAAAATAAGCGGAAGCTAACTCACATCATCAGGAGAAAGGCTCCTAACTATGTTGAATGCCACATCAAACCTCAAGCCCTCATTGTAAATCATCCGGCGCCTATTTACTAGTTGCAACTAGAAGCGATTCGTCAATGGATCAAAAAACTCTAGGCGATGCATTGAGATAGCTAGAGGCATACTAGCTGAAGATCTCAGAAGCCCACAGAATTCCTCATATAAGGGGCACAGCTCATGATCTCCAAATTAGGACACATTGTCAAAGTGATCTAAGAATCTGATAGCAGTCTTGATCACATTATCCTTGATGAAGAGGCAAAAATATTCCTTCATATGCGTTAAACTCCAAACCCCGAGACGGTCCCAACCATTAGAGTTCTTTAGATAAACATTTAGATCTGCACGAAAATGTATATAGCCCACCATAGCAAAATTTCAAAGGGTTACAGTTTGCTCTACGTAGTTCATGGAGTAACCTGCCAATATCCAGCAGATTACCCTAATAAACTTGATTATCAACAAAAGAAAGGAAGCATGAAATGGAAGAATGATGCGAAATTCTTTTTGATAAATAATAAAGTAAGTTCATACAAAACAAGGCTCTATAAATGGCCTAAAAGAACAAAGAAAGAAAGAAAGGCCTATCTACTATCCACCGCTGGAACTCGGATGCCTGGGATCAAGAGATGACGGGGGAGGTGGATAGCCAACTTATGGAAAGAACCATGAAGGATCACCCTAGCCATGCTGACTGTTGGTCATCCACCTAGAGCATCCCCAATTGAGCCCGAAGCCACCAGATCTTCAAATGCCACATTTTAACAAAATCATTCATATGCATTTCATGACATATCATGCATCATCAACAAAACCATAAAATAATAAACATACCGCCATCTCGGTATTTTGGTTCATCATGAACCATTGTTGCCCTTGGATGTATCCTCAATTAGAGATGCTATCTGCAATGGACACCTGCAAAGAAAGATAATGGATCAAGTTGAGTCAAAATTGGCATGATCTAATAAAAAGGAAACAGTAAGAAGAGCTCACATAAGTGGCGCCGACAGGGTGGAAAGTCACCAGGTGCTTAAGATCTAGGTAAGGCTGAATCTCTGGCGTATAAGTACTCAGGTCGGGATTGTACATCAGGAATATAGGAGGCTAGTATTGAAGCCCTCGAAGTCCTTCCATCATTACTAGACTCTAAGGCAGGATCGAGGAAGCCGAGGAGCTCCCAACATTGGCGGAAGTGGATGCAAGTCTCTTCCTACCTTGATGATCCTGTAGAAATGTCAAGCGAAGGAAAATTAGACCAACTAAGCATAAAATAGGAAGGAACAATTTGAGTCAGTAAAGAAGAAGATATCGTCATCTGTATAGCCCTAGGAGAATCCGATCTAGCTCCCCCTCTAGGGGTAGAAGTCGAAGGGGCATCACCCTTGGAGGGGTTGTGAATGTCTGGCTGAGGCACGATGGGAACAATATCTGTCTATGGCCATCCAAGCAGCTACAAGTAGTAAAACTCCTCATACCCCCCAATCTGCATCAAGAAGGCATAGGTTAAGCCATCAGAAGCTAGTCATACATCAGGTGAGCTACGCGGCTAGAAGATCCATCGAGGCACATCAGAAGGGATGGAGAGCGATCTGGGAGGAAGATGCCAAACTTGAATGCACTCCTTGAGGTACCACTCTAAAGAAAAGGGAATCTCTAAAACCAACTGGGTAAGAACAGCCTCCCTAGCTAATCTCATAGCCTCCAGCTATTGAAGTTCATGCCCCTAAGGTTGTGTCTTGATCTGAAAGAAGGAAAAGAAACCAGGCATTGATACAATGATTGTAGCACATATAGCGATTGTAACAAGTCAAAAATGCTTTATAATGAACCTGCTCCAAAGATAGAGTGCGGAGGCGGGTAGAAAGAGCAGACGGGGACATAACGGATAGCAGTTTTTCCGCACCAGCTTGGTCTAAGGAAGAGTCCTCATCTCGAAAAACTAGATCTACACTAAGTCAAAAATATTAGAACAACCAAAGACAAGTGAAAACGCACATAAAAAGAGAAGAGAGATTCAGGTCCTCTCATAGACAATCTAAAGACAAGACCTAAACTTGCCAATCTTGTTCCTCACACACTAATCAAGGGCCCAATATAGATGACCCAGAGCGGCTCAGCCCCAAGCATACTCATTAAAATGGTTCGGATCGATCAAAGTGGGAAGAATGTGGAGATTCATGATCCAACACCCCCCGATAGAAAAGGACAGCCAGGATAAGGTAGCGGCCATAAAGGCTCTAGCCTCGTAGGCAGAAGTCAAATGTCTTCTATCCCCCTCAGTTCAAAAGTTCATGAGTTTATCGCAAGAAACTCGCCCAAGCTTATCCCCAGAATAGCCAATCAAACCCTCTATGGTCTCCACATCAAAGTGTTCATAAGTAAAGCAAGCATTGAAGTGGATTGTATTACCATGAACAAGAAGACATGTAATGGCACAGTAATCCAGTGGAGTGATGGTATACTCCCCACTGTGAAAGTGAAACGTGTGGGTAGTGTCGGACCATCTACTCAAGATATAGGTAGAAGTACTGCTGGGATTCATGGATACTTGCGGGGACCTCACGTATTTGCAATTCTTCACCATCCTCCCCAAGGACATCCTGTCAACAATGGTCTTGGCACGAGGGGACAATACCTCATACCACTTACAAAAGTGGGAAATGCTGGCACCCTCATGGCCAGTGACATGCGAAAATAATACAGGCACACTAATCATACACCAGTTTTTTATAAATCACACAATTATCGGTAAGTCATTGCATTTAATAAATTCATGCCATGATTAAAAATATATAAAATAGAAAATGGTAATAAGGCTTACCGAAATCCGAGAAAGATTATCGGAAGGCTTTAAAGAAGGCAGAATAAAATCCCCCGGAGTGATCTCGTAATAAATTCAATTCGGCGGAAGCCCATACAAAGCCTCGGCAGGAACCTCAGAAAGTTCCACTTGTTGGCCGTCGATAACCACATTGCGAGTAGCCACTTAAATGGCCAACAAATCTAAATGAATATTGTAAAGCTTGAGCCACATGGAGACCCCATAGAATCTAAGAAGATGGGGTAGAAAAGGGAAGAAGATGAGAGAAATCATTGTAAAAAATAGCTAGAAGGCAATAAATTCCAAAACAAGAGAGCAAAACGCGCAAAGAGAAGGAGAGAAGAAATTATTGGTGTGAAGAAAATGGGAGCCAAGCTGCTGTTTTTATAGCCTGCAGGTAATTAGCCCACCGGCTAATTAAATATGTAATTAGCCCGCCGGTTAATTAAATATGTAATTAGCTTGCCGGCTAATTAAATATGTAATTAGCATGCCGGCTAATTACCTATCCAGCTGTAACGTGTTTACGCGTTGCACATGTTTATGCGTAATGGCTATAAAAGTTACCATTACATGGGTAATTAACTTGCTAGCTAATTATGTATATATTGAAAATTTTTGCAATTTTGCATATTTCATCCATTTTCTGCATTGTTTATGAACGAGCGGACCTAAAAGCTGTATTTACACAGTCATTTATGATTAAGCACCCAAAAATATTTATTTCGACCCCCGGTCAATTTTCATCTCATGAAACTCATCAATAAATTTTTAATCGAAGGGGCAAAATATATCTTATTTCAAAATTTGTCGATTAAAAATATTTTAATTCATTTCATTCAACTCGCACACTATTTTCTTTGTTTCGTATACGATAAAATTTCTAGCACAAAATTTATGTATATAAGGGGCAACCTGTTTGCACAGGTCCATTCCGGCTTGATGAGGAATTATGCCTATTTCATTCAGCGATTAGACAAAAAGAGCCAAAAAGGAACGAATTGTCATCCAAAATCCGAAATTCAAAAATCCACATTCCAGGGAAGCTTCGATTTAGCATTTCCTACTGAAAAATCAAAAAGTCAAAATTTGGTCAAACATAGGTACTCAGCCTGCTGGCTAATTACCCATCTACATTAAAAAAAATCAAATCTTACCGAAATCTAGCAAGATTTTATGGGATTTAAAGTAAAATCTTGTCAAATAGGTAATTAGCCCGCCAGCTAATTACCTCCCTTCTATAAATAAGGGCTCACCCTCCTCATTTCAACATACGAAAAATCCTCAAAAATCCTCATTTCATCCCATTTTGTTCCAGCAGTCCCAAAAGCCCCAAAACTTTGTCAAAACACCCCCAAATCCGATCTTTATCGCCGATATTCGGTATGAACTCGTTTTCTTGTCTTTTTAGATCAGTATCTCACAGTGATCTTAGGTCTAAAAATGACTCAATTTCTAAAAAACCTAGCATTTTCTATAGAAATAATCCAAGATTGTAGCCATAACTTGGGTTAAATCTATTTTTTAACCGAATCACATTCTCAGACAACTTCGGTCCTGCATCGGCTTTCAAGTTATCCTGGATAGACGAAAAGGTAAACTGAGGGTAATTGGCTCCAAGCCCAAATTTAAAATTCATTTTTATTATTTTATTATTGCACATTGTATTTCATTTCTCTAGCTAAGTGAGCCACTTGTGCCACTTAAACTATAATATGTGTAAATAAGCTCGCAGGTATGGATAAACATCCAGAATATGAGGAAACTCTACCCGAGTTTCTCGGCCAAAACCCAACTGATGCCGTTACTCTGCTGAAATTTTAGTAGCAAATATCTATTTATTTATGCCGTTATAATGTCCGTTTTATTTCTTGGATTTATTTCTTAAATAAAGCCATTATAAAGCAGAAATTATCATAAATTCCAAAATCCAAAAATTAAATTAAACAATTTGAACAATATGAGTAACTATTATGCCGAACTCAGAATCTCATTTTCTTTTTGGTATAAAAATCCAACTTTGGATTAGTATACCACAATTCCCGGTGGAGTTAAACCGGGTGGCGACTCTATTTCATTTTTAAATAAAGTAAAATGCTTTATTTCGAAAATATCTTTTCTTAATAAAATGTGTAAATATATTTCTCAGTATAATCATATTTTTTGCTTATAAAAAGCCATGTTTTTCACACTCAATAAGTTTATGTGAAAAATAATAAAATAATTTTCTATTCAAATAAAAGTAACGTTTTATTATAAAAGAGGCGCACGCATTTAAGCGAATTGGATTTTCTCAAACCGAACCAAACATTGCGGTTTCCTCAAACTACACCAAATTGCACCGCGCACCGCTCCCCGCGGGCACCAAACCCTTCTCAAAACCCTCGCCCACTCACAACTGCCTTCAACTTCTTAGTCTCTTCCACATCTGGACTATGCTAGTAAGCTTCTTCACCATCAGCTTCTTTTTAGGCCGACATACTTGAGGCATAAGAACTGATATAGCTTCCTATCCTCCAGCTTTTTCAACATCAAGTCATGCAGCTTCACTTTTCCTCTTCTTTGATCTAATCAGAGTGATCTCCTCTTTCATCCCTTCTTCAGCTTTCTTCTCCTCTTCCTTCTCTTTCTCAATTAGCTCTCTAGGCTTCTCTTCCTTAGTTGCCTTAGTGGATCTGGTCTTTCTAGGAATAGGGGCAACTACAAGATTAGAGGTCGCTGATTTCGCCTTCTTCACATCCTTTTTTGAGTCTCTCATGACCTTCTTTTTGATTCCCTTCTTTTCTACCTTCTTCCTCTCCTTTCTCTACTCTCAACTTGGTAATCCTCTCAAGCTCCTTAGCTACAAACTCATTAAGAGTCAGATCTTCCTCTTCTGGCTTAATTGCCCTTATTGGCATAATAGCTTTTGAATCCTTCGTTCTGACCTCTCCTTTCTTTAACTTGATATACTTGGTATCATTAGGATTCTCATCACACTTCAAGCCATGAAAATGTGCATTGCTCGGTATTCTTGATTCAATCACCTTTAGAGTGATTCTTCTTTTCTGAGCCCATCCTTCCAGGTCTACCTCATATGCCCTGCAAATTTCCATAAAAAGATGACCATACACCATATGTTTGGATACCTTCAAAAACCTATGCATGATTACTAGTGGCCAGTTAATGCACATCCCTTGAGTCAGAGCGTAGACAAATACTCTTTCAAACTTCGAGCAGCTTGTTGTAGAATTAGTCTTGGGTAGCAACACCTTGGTAACAAGCTTATGCGCCTACTTTCCTTTTTTAGTCAATGTAGAGGCTATTAGTTCACCAGCCGTATAGTTAAAGGGGACTTCATAATCAATAGGGATGTCCACATGCTCTTCATCCCTAATAATGAGCATCCTCAGCCCTCTTTCTCACACACCCAGCAACCTAGCTATCAACTTAGGAGTCACATACACTTTTCTCCCTATCATCGTAGTGATAAACACGTCCTTTAAACCTGCTACCATATAAATCCCATGGAAAATCTTCTTTCTACCTGCTCCTAGCACCCACTAGGAATCTTAAAGAATCCTCTCAGATGGTGTTGACATGTCTACTGCCCAAATTGCTAATCACTATAAAAACTAAGCATATCAACTATCATAGGCTCCTCAACTACAGTTCCTTCTTTTATACACTACTCAGTTGGTATATATCTGGCTCCTACTAGAATGAATAGATCTTCCCTCTTGTTAATTCTAATTGCCATTTGAGCTATATGATCCATTGTAGTAACCCAGCATGTATCTTTTTCATCCCTTACGAATAGGGATTCCTCAATTTTAGGTTCAGATGATCTTCCTAAAGTACTCACCATAGGAATTGCTTTGAAAGAAATAGAGAATTTGGGGATTTAGAGAAGAAGATTGCAGAAAAGTAATTTGGTAAAGTAACCTTTTTCTCTTGTAAATTGTTCTTTAAATAGCGAAAGACTCTTTGCTAACACCTGCAAAACTTACATCTATGACTTATAGTCCATGGTCATAAATCAATGGTAAGATGAAACAAAGTTTACTATAAGATTAATGATTGTGAGAAACACAGGATAAAAGCACCCGAATATGGATCATTTTTAAACTTGCTACCATTTCTATCAGTTTTGAATTTGAAAAGAAACTGGTGACAATTTCAATGGTGTTTCCATAATTCTAGCGGGAAGAAGAAATGCTTAACCTATTTTGTTGAAGCTCAGAGTGTGCCCTAGAAATTTTGCCAACTCCGCAATTGGTTAGCGGGAAAAGAATTTGATCAAATAGGATTGGATATTTCGATTAACTCTCTTATAGTGTTAAATTGATCTTTTCCAATAGGCTTTGTCAGTATGTCATCTCGTTGTTCTTCAGTGGGAATGTATATGATCTTGACTTCTCCTTTTAGCATATGATCCCTTATGAAGTGATGTCCAATGTTGACATGCTTCATCCTGCTATGTTGAATTGGATTCTTGGACTGGTAAATTGCACTCTTGTTGTCACACATGAATTCGTAACACTTAAAATTTATAGCATAATCCTCCAGTTGCTGCTTGATCCATAGCAGTTGTGCTAAATAACTTCTTACAGCCATGTACTCAGCCTCAGCTGTACTCAGAGCCACATAAGTCTATTTCTTGCTATACCATGTTACTAGTCAATCACCAAGGAAATTACATCCTCCAATGTTGCTTCTCCTTCCAAGTTTGTCTCTTCCATAGTTAGCATCTATGTGTCCTCTCAGAGTGAAGTCTGCATTACTTGGATACCATAAACTTGCATTAATAGAGCCTAGCAAATACCTAAGAATTCTCTTAATAGTAGCTAAGTGAGATTCTCTGGGGTAAGCTTGATATCTTGCACAGTAATATACAACATATTGAATGTTAGGCCTACTAGCAATTAAGTAAAGTAGAGAACCAATAATACCTATGTAGAGCTTACTCACTACAGGTTTACCTAACCCATCTTTACTCAAGATTGAATCAGTGGCCATGGGTGTTCACATTGGCTTGGCTATATCCATGTCAAATATCTTGAGTACTTCCCTGGCATACTTAGCTTGGCTGATGAAGATCCCATTGTTGCCTTGTTTGATTTGCAGACCAAGAAAGAAATTAAGCTCTACCATCATTGAGATTTCAAACTCTTTTTTCATCTGCTGGCTGAATTCTTTAGCTTTTCATTAGTTGCTCTAAAGATGAAGTCATCAATATAGATTTGGACTAGCAATACATCTTTATGATTCCTTTTGATAAATAGAGTTGTGTCTGGTTTTACTCTAACATAACCTTCGCCCAGTAAAAGTTAGTCAATCTCTTATACCAAGCTCTTGGAGCCTGTTCAGTCCATATAGATCCTTTTTCAACTTGAAGACATGATCTAGATATTTAGGATCTCTAAATCATGGGGGCTATTTGACATAGACTTCCTCTTGAATATAACCATTAAGAAATGCTCTCTTTACATACATTTGAAATAGATTGAAGTTCATATGAGATACAAAAGCACAGAGAATTCTTATGGCTTCAAGTCTTGCTGCTGGTGCAAAGGTTTCTCCATAGTCAATGCCTTCTTATTGATTGTAGCCTTGAGCAACTAATCTGGCCCTTTTTCTAACAACATTACTAGCTTTGTCTAGCCTATTCTTGAAAACCCATTTGGTGCTAATGATTGACTTTCCTCTGTGTTTCTCCACCAAATCCCAAACTTCATTCCTTCTGAATTGGTCTAGCTCTTCTTACATTGCAATCATCTAGTTGTCATCAAACTCAATATCTTCAAAATTCTTTGGTTCAATCAATGAACAAATGCTGAATGACTCATCATTCTATTCAGCTAACTCCTAGTTTGCACTAGATTTTGCACACTATCAAGTATCTTCTCAACAGGGTGATCTCTCCTTGCTCTAACTTCTCTTAGTAGATTAGGATCAGTTTGATGAGCTATTGTCATTGGTTGAGCATATATATCATCACCAAAGTTGATGCATTGGTCCATGTCAACTTTATAATCTTCCTTTTCTGGTACTGGATTAGGGATAACAATGGGTTGACTGACTGATTCGTTGAGTTGTTCTTTTTCATTTTCATCATCACTAGCTTCTCTACCTGCATTGCTAGTTTCATCAAAATCTACATGCATAGACTCCTCCAAGATGCTAGTCCTCCTGACATACACTTAGTATGCCCTATTGTGTGTTGAGTAACCTAGAAAAATTCCTTCATCAGCCTTGGGGTTAAATTTAGCCAATTGGTCTTTCGTGTTTAATATGAAGCATTTACAACCAAAGGCCTTGAGATGACCAACCTTGGACTTGCACCCCTTCCAAAGTTCATAAGGAGTTTTTTTCAAAACTGGGCAAATTAAAACCTTATTTAGAATGTAACAAGCTGTGTTAATAGCCTCTCCCCAGAAATACTTTGGCAGATTGTTATCACACTACATTGAATGATCCATCTCTACAATAGTGTAATTCTTTCTCAACAACCCCATTCTACTGAGGTGTATGAGGGGCAAAAAAAATTATGGTCAATACTTTGCTTGGAATGGAATTCCTTAAACTGCCTGTTTTTAAATTCTCTTCCACGGTCAATGCAGATTCTATTAATTTCAAGGTCTTTGTCATTCATGATCCGGGTAGCCAACCTAGAGAATGATTCAAATGTTTAATCTTTGCTTGCTAGCAAGACAATCCAAGTGAACCTGGTCAAATCATCTACAACCATAAGGGTGTATTTCATTCCACCTAGACTTGTCAGCATAATTACCCTATACAAATCAATGTGTAGAAGATCAAGGGGACGAGAAGAACATATAATAGCTAAAGATTTAAAGGTTTTCGTTAATTGTTTCCCTAGTTGGCATGCTAAGCAGAGTCTATCTTTTTCAAAGGCTAGATTGGGTAAACCCTCAACAAGTTCATTTTTGGATAATTTGGACATATTGGTCATATTAATATGTCCTAACCTTCTGTGCCACAGCCATGAGTTTTCCTCCTCAGAAACTAAGCATATATCATTGGAGCCAGGGGATAAATCAATAATATAAAAATTATTAATTCTAGGAGCATAAAGAATAGTTTGGTCAAAGTTACCATCAATAACTAAGCAGCCCATTGAGTCAAATATCACTTTCCTGCCTTTGTCACATAGTTGAGCAATGCATAGCAAGTTAAACTTTAGGCCTTTCACAAGAGACACATTTTCAATTGAAGGCTTGGCTCCCACTGTGCCATTGCCAACAATCTTTTCCTTTTTATTGTCTCCAAAACGGACACTTACATTCCTTCTTTGCTCCAATGTGATGAATTACTTTTCATCACCTGTCATGTGCCTCGAGCATCCACTATCCAAATACCACATTCTTTTATCATTAGTGGATCTCAGGCTCACCTGCAAAACAATCAAGTTTTCTTAGGTACCCATGACTTTTTCTTGCTGGGTCCTCCCTTGTTAGTGGTGGTCATCCTTGATTAGTCATACTCATCATAGTAACCATTGTTGTATCTACACATGACTGTTGCATGTCCTGACTTTCCATAAAAATTACAAACTGCTTTAGGATTGGGCCTACTCACTTTACTCTTTTGAGAAACCTTCTTAGCATGGTGAGTGTGGTTACTTTGAGTGTTCCTGTTAGGTTGAGGAGGGACCTACACCTTTTTCAAAGTTGTTAGTTTCAACTGGCTCATCCAATTTCTTGGTGAGCTTGATGTTATATCCATTATGGTACTCAGCTTTATCTATAAGGTATAAGATGTCAATTAAGGTGGAAGAGTTGACATCTTCTAGATCATCACGCATCCTCTAGAGTACTTGGCTGTATTTGGCAGACTTCTTCGTCATATTAATAATACCATTAAGTACTGCAGCAAGTTCATCATAAGACAAAGGGGGTTTAGAAATTACCTAAGTTTGCTTTCCCCTATCTCTACTCTGTTCAGCTAATTTATTAGTAGCAGAAGTAGATGGTTGGCCAGCTGACTCTGAGTTGGGTTGATCTTCCTTAGCCATGAGACACACATTTGAGGAATTTTATGCCTCTTCTTTTAAGGATGATGACTCTTGTTCAAAGCCACTCCAGGTAGAAGCAAGAACCTTCTTATCCCTTCTCTTCTTGAACCTAGCCTTCTTAGCTTTGGGACAACTAGAGTGAATATTCCCTTTATCAACACATTTGAAGCATTTGATATCTTTGTTATGCTCTTTGTTGAACTCCTTTTGTGGTCTATCATCTGCTCCTTTCCTGTACTTTCTAGACTTTCTGAATCTCTTGAAGTTTTTATCCTTCTTCCGGAACCTATTAAAGTTCTTGGTCATTAGTGCCATTTCTTCCTTTGTGTCCTCTGGATAATCTTCCTCAAAGGAATCTTCATCATCATCAGCTTTAAGGAAAATAGCTCTACTAGAGCTTTCTCTCTCCCTCTACTTGTGCTTCTTAGACTCATCTTCATATTGCCTTAAGGACATCTCATGAGTCAACAAGGTTCCAAATTAGCTTATCAAACTTATATGTCTTCAAATCACGAGCTTCTTCAATAGCACTCTTCTTGGGATCCCATTCCTGTGTCAAACTTCTCAAGATCTTTTTAACAGTCTCTTCTTCAGTGAAGGTCTTGCCAAGTCTTTTCAGCTCATTGACAATATTCATGAACCTGGTGTTCATGTTAGAGATATCTTCCTTGGGTTTTATATGGAACCATTCATAATTTCTCATAAGGATATTGATCTTATACTCCTTGACCTTGTCGGTACCTTCATAAGTTACTCCCAACTTCTTCCATATCTCTCGATTAATTTCACACCCTGAAATGCGATTGAACTTAGTTGCATCAAGAGCGCAATGGAGATAGTTGATAGCAGCTACATTTTCCTTCAACCTGGCCAACTCCTGATTGTCCCACTCATTAGAGTACTTATCAACGTGTACTCCATTCTTCACTATGGTAGGAACAAATGGCCCTTCAACAAAAGCCATCCAAGTGTGCATGCTCTAAGACTTGATAAAATTCTTCATCCTATTTTTCCATTAAGTATAGTGCTCAACATTAAACATGGGAGGCCTGGTGACTGACATGCCTTCTGGCAGAATATAAGCTTGGGCCCTTCCACTGGATTCTCCTCCCTTATATGCCATGGTTGTTATCTCAAGATTGTGAAATCTTTAGAATGAGAACTGCTTTGATACCACTTATTAGTCCCTATGCGTACACTCAATGAGTCAAAGGGGGGGTTTATGACTCACTCAAATAACTTAGTAAACTTTTTCGCGATTATATGAGCTTTACTGAGTAGGTTAGCTGGCTGAGTGAAATCTAGAAGAACTTCAAAGTAAAGAACACAAAGATTACATACTGGTTCAGCAACATGTGCTTACATCTAGTCCTAAGAGAGTGTCTTGGCTTTAATTCACTAAACTCAACTCCTTTACCCTAGGAAAAGAAGCCTTTTATAAATTTTCCCAATTACAGAAAGTACCCTCCAAGCTCTAATCGGTCATCCGCTGAGTAGTATATCTTCTTCTACTAGCAACTCAACTATTTCTAAACAAGAGATGGAATCAACTTATAAAAGCATTAATCTAGTTACAAATGATCTGATATTACAATTCAAATGATCTAATCTATTCTCTCTTATTCAAAATAGATTCTTCGCTGAGAAGTGCTTTCTCGTTTGAACTTATTTAAAGCTTGTAAAATGGCAGAGTTTTGCTTCTTAGAAATTCTGATGTAATCACACAGTTTTAACGCTTGCCTTCTTGCTCCTTTTATAGATGGGATTAAGAAAGTAGCTGTTGAACTTGACTTCTCATTGCTTCTTCAAATCAATCCGTTAAGAGATAGAATCACACCATTGTGAGATAGAAATCAATCCGTTAGATTGAAATTCGAGCTTCAATTTGATTTCTTTGTCACTTGATGCCAGTCTTCCATTAGAGAGAACTTGCACTGACCTGCTACATATCGCATTCCCATTCCTTCTGGTGATCTGACATTTTGTAGAGCGTATGATACTATGTTGTTGATCTGTAGAATTTCCGAAATAGGCAAATGAATTTTTGCAACTTGAATAAGGAAGACTTTGCCATTTTCTTCATTAACCAGAGTCTTGTCAAGGCATTAATTCTTTTTGTCTTTATCTCATTAATGTCCTGTAAAAAGTAACACTAACAGCAAAGATTCCATATTTCCTTAAACGGAAAAGTCAGTACCTTTGACACATATAAAGTAACTCAGCAAAATGATAAATCAATATGAACAACTAAAACTAATTTAAATATCAAGTGTTGAGTGAATATTATTTAGTCGACTAAAGTACATACTCAGCCCAAAACAAGTTGGAGTTAAACTAAATAGCTAGGTCAGCGGAAACATAAAATTCTACCCTTGAATTTAATAACCTGCATAAAACCATAGACTATTTATTTCAACATCATTATTGATTTAATTAACTCAAACTGAGCTTAATTGTTATGATTGAAACTTAAGCACCACTGAGTCATCCACTGAATCAGTACAAACTTGTGCTAGGTTTAACATTAATAAAACACAAACGGTAAAAGGGCAAATAAAAATTACAACCATGGGAAAATGTGGGAATTGCAAGGGAACCTATACATTTATTCTAAGTTATAAAACAAAAATAAATAAATTCTCTTCCATGAATACATTAGCACAATTACGGTACATCATAAGTCAACATCGTGTTAAGAAAATGTGATTATGTTAACGTGGCAATTTTGCGATCGATAGTGTTTGGGCAGCTTCTAGGATTGAAAAGAAATAACGGGTCTTCATCATATTTTGTTATGAAAACACATTTTAACTTTTCGTGGGTTGATTTACCGAATTATTAGTGAAAATGATTGCATGGAAAATGGTGATGTTAGGTTAATTTTACAAATTATTAAGAAACGATATTCTACCTACGGGGCTTGTACCTGTACGAGTAAGGGGTACCCATATGGCTACTGGAGGGGACACATACAGGTCCTTTCAGACTCAGATAGAACCTCATTTGGGCCAATTAAAACAAATTTACAGAAAAAGAACAGAATAAATGGGATTTCCTTCCATATGGGTACAACGCACCTGTACAGCCTTTATAGGGGCATGTAGGTGCCAACAACGCTCAAATGGGTCAGGACCAGACCCAAAATAGATTAACAGATAAGTCAAACTAAATATATGAAAATAACAATGAAAATAAATAGTAAGTGAGTCTCTTTGAAACTCAGGAGCATACCTCTACGCCGTAAATCCACTTTAAAGCGATCCCAATATCGAGAGAGAGTCTAGCCAAAGTTGTAGATAGGAAATGATGATTTTAGGACTATTTTGGTGAGTGTTTGTGTAGACAGAACCTCCCCCAATCCTAATATGAAGCTAGAATGAAATAAAATGTGGACAAAACCAATGTAGATTGGTTTTCTCCCTATTTTATCACTTCTATACCCACTCTATACCCTTTCTATTACCTAGAAAATTGCTGGAAAATAATGTACAAATTCTCTTGAATTATTCTAAATCAGCTCCCTCTTTTGAAAGTGAGGCAAAATGCCTCTATTTATAGGAAAATTGTGTGTCTGAATGCACTAAATACAATTTATGGCTAATTTGAATCAAATGTGGTACGATTGCAATTAGTGTGGCCTGATTGGCCAAAGGTAGCACCTATATGGGTCTAAGTAGGACCCATACTAGTCGAAAAGGACCTATACGGGTCTACATGGGACTCACACAGGTCCCTCAATGTGCTTTGCATCGGTTGGGCTGTAGGGGTACATGTATGGACCTATACCCCCAGGTGTGACCCATACAGGTCCCTAAGGGTAGTCTAGGTCTCAAAAACTTGGCCAAACTCATCTATGTGGTAGTAAGGATGCCTCTAGTGGATAACACATGTAAAAGATTGTATCATCTAGCTCTCATCATCGCTTCGTGAGAAGGACCGTTAGAATCTAGGGCTCAAAGAGTTCCTTCTGGAATCTTAATGGACTCACTATCGCCAAATCCAAACACAAATCTTGCTGAGTGATTGCAGTAGTTGTCCACTCTCTATCTTTGTTCTTAACATGTAACTTCTGTGATGATTCAATAGTGGTTTGCTTATGGATTTTAGATTATTCTGCCATTGAAGATTTTGAGAGTTTGAAGATGAAAGAAATTAGGGATTTTAAGAAATTGTAGAAGGAATTTTGAAAGTTTAAAACTCCTTATCTTCTTTCTTCTCACTTAAATAGGAAAAACTCCTTGACTTCAACCTGTAAAGACTTACGTGTACAACTCATAGGTAGAGATCAAAATTTAAACGGTGAGATGTGTCAACGGTTACCGTAATATTAATCATGGCCAAATACATGAAGCTATAACTGTTGAATGTGGAATTTTTTAAGACTGGTTACCGCTATTTCAAAGTTTTAATTTAAAGAATAATAGGTGACAGTTTCAATAACGTGTCCAAAAATAATGCGTGAGATAGAATGATTTAACCTAAGTGTTAATAGCTCAAAGTTTGATCTTTAGTCAGCTCCAGAATCGGTCAACAAAATTAGCGTTCCCCAAATTGGATTAGACATTACAATCAATTCCCTTAGATTGTTGAATTGATCCTTCCCAATTTGCTTTGTGAATATGTCAGCTTGCTACTCTTCAGTAGGAATATAAGTCGGCTTGACTTCTCCCTTAAGCACATAATCCTTTATGAAGTGATGTCTTATATTAACATGTTTCATCTTGCTATATTGAGTTGAATTTTGGGACAGGTCAATTACACTCTTATTGTCACACATGACTTTGAGGCACTTAGACTTTATACCATAAGCCTCCAATTACTAGTTAATTCATAGTAGTTGTGCTACACAACTACCTGTAGCCATATACTCAGCCTCAGTTGTACTCAGTGCTACAAAAGTTTGATTTTTATTGTATCGAGGGACTAGACTATCACCAGGGAAAGGACATCCTCTAGTGGTGCTTCTTTCTAACTTGTCTCTACCATAGTCAGCATCAGTCTATCATCTAAAGGTGAAATTTGCATTACTTAGATACCATAAACCTATATCAATAGAACCTTGCAAATACCTGAGAATTCTCTTAACAATAGCTAAGAGAGATTCTCTATGGTCAGCTTGATATCTTACATAATAACATACAGCATATTGAATGCCATGCCTACTAGCAGTTAAGTAAAGTATAAAACCAATGATACCTCTGTAGAGCTTACTCTCTACAGGTTTACCTTCCTCATCTTTACTCAAAATTGTATCAGATACCATTGGTGTTGACATTGGCTTTGCTTTCTCCATGTCAAACTTCTTGAGTACTTCCTTGGCATACTTTCCTTGGCTGAAGAAGATCACTTCATTACCTTGCTTGATTTGTTGTCCAAGAAAGAAATTAAGCTCTCCTATCATGAACATTTTAAATTCTTTCTTCATTTTCTGGCTAAAATCCTTACAAAGCCTTTTATCAGTTGCTCCAAAAATGATGTCATTAATATAGATTTAGACAAGCAACACATCTTGGTTCTCGCGCTTGATGAATTAAGTTGTGTTTGCCTTTCCTCTAAAATAACCTTTATTGAGTAAAAAGTTAGTCAGTCTCTCATACTAAGCTCTTGGATTTTGCTTCAAACCATATAAAGCTTTGTTTAGCTTGAAGACATGGTCTGGGAATTGGGGATCTTCAAACCCTAGGGGATGGCGTACATAAATTTCTTCTTAAATGTAGACATTAAGAAATGCACTCTTAACATTCATTTAAAACAATTTGAAGTTCATATGAGATGCAAAAGCACATAGAATCCTTATGGCTTCAAGTCTTGCTACTAGTGCAAAATTTTCTCCATAATTGATTCCTTCTTGCTGATTATAGCCTTGAGCAATAAGTCTTGCTTTATTTTTGACAACATCTCCTACTTCATCCAGCTTGTTCTTGAATACCTATTTGGTGCCAATAATTTACTGTCCTTTTGGTTTAGCTACCAAATCCCAAACTTCATTCCTCTTAAGTTGATCCAGCTCTTCTTGCATTGCGATCATCCAATTGTCATCAAATTTAGTATCTTTAAACTTCTTGGTTTTAATCAATGTGACAAATGTTGAGTGACTTATCATTCTATTCAGCTCTCCTCTAGTCAAAACTGGATTTTGGACACTATCAAGAATTCAATCAACTGGTTGATCTCTATGAGTTCTGACTTCTTTTGGAAGATCTGGATAAGCTCACTGA
Organism: Euphorbia pulcherrima; assembly: GCA_947683365.1. NCBI lineage: Eukaryota > Viridiplantae > Streptophyta > Magnoliopsida > Malpighiales > Euphorbiaceae > Euphorbia > Euphorbia pulcherrima. Next base: position 26,545,182 of record CANTUS010000004.1, read on the forward strand.
GTCTTCACACTTAGTTGAGCTTCATCATCTCCAAAATTGATTGACTGATCAAGGTCAGCCTGTTGAGCTTCTTCCTTGAAGATTTTTGATGAATAACAATGGGCTAAATAGATGATCCGCTGATTAGATTTGATTCTTCATCTTCTTCATTGGCTTTTCTAGCTACATTATTAGTTTCATCAAAATCTAAATGCATAGACTCCTTTGAAATGCTAGTTCTCTTGATATACACTTCATATGTCATGTTATGTGTTGAGTAACCTAGAAAGATTCCTTCATCAGCCTTAGGATCGAATTAGCCAATTGGCCTTTTGTGTTTAATATTAAGCATCTACAACCAAAGGCCTTAAGATGACAAACCTTAGGCTTATGCCCTCACCTAATCTCATAAGGATTTTTCTCCAAAACTGGGTAAATTAAAACCCTATATAGGAACAAGTTGTGTTAACTGCCTCTCCCTAGAAATACTTTGGTAGGTTGTTATCACTCAACATAGAATGATTAATTTCCATAATAGTTCTTCCTCTCAACAATCCCATTCCGCTGAGGTGTGTAAGGAGCAAAAAAATATTGGTCAACATCATGCTTAGAGCATAATTACTCAAACTGCAAGTTTTCAAATCTTCTCCCATGATCACTATGGATTCTATTAATTTTAAGTTTTTTTTCATTCGTAATCTAGGTAGCCAACCTAAAGAATAATTCAAATGTTTCATCCTTGCTTCCTAGTAGGACAATCCAAGTGAATCTGGTCAAATCATCTACAACAACAAGGGTGAATCTCTTCCCACAAAGACTCATTGGCTGAATTAGCTCAAATAAGTCCATGTGTAGAAGATCAAGGCAGCGAGTAGAAGAGATATCATCTGAGGATCTAAAGATCTTTCTAAATTATTTCCAAAGTTGGCACATGGAGAAGAGTTTATCCTTTTCAAAAGCTATGTTGGGTAATCCCTCAATATGTTTCTTTCTGGCTAATTTGTATAGATTGGTTATATTGATATTTCCTAACCTTCTATGCCATATCCACGAATCATCCTCCTTAGAGACTAAACATATGTCATTGGAGCTAGGGAATAAGTCAATCATATAAATAGTATTAATTCTAGGAGCATACAGAATAGTTTGGTCAGAGCTACCATCAATGACTGAGAAGCCCACTGAGTCAAAAATTACTTTCCTGCCTTTGTCACACACTAAGCTACGCTGAGCAAGTTGAACTTTTAGCGTTTCACTAGAGACACATTTTTCAATTGAAGGATTGACTCCAATAGTGCCATTGCCAACAATCCTTCCCTTCTGGTTGTCTCCAAAACTGACACTTTCATTCCTTTTGTGCTCTAATGTTATGAATTATTTTTCATCACCTGTCGTAGGCATTAAGCATCCACTATCCAAATACCACATTCTTGTATCAACAGTAGATCTCACGTTCATCTACAAAATAATTAAGTTTTTTTAGGTACCCATGCCTTTTTATTAGGTCCTCCCTTATTAGTGGTGGTCACTCTTGACCTGTCATACTCATTATAATAACCATTCTTATGCCTACACATCATTGTGGAATTTCTAGCTTTTCCATAAAAGCTACAAGCAGCTCTAGGAATAGGCCTACTCACTTTCCTCTTTTGAGAAACCTTCTCAGAGTAGTGAGTGTGGTAACTCTGAGTATTCATGTTGTTTTGTGGATTATTTCAAAGTTATTAGTTTAGCAACTAACTCATAAATTTGCTTGTTGAGCTTGATGTTATAACCATCATGGTACTCAGCCTTTTCTACAAGGTAGCAGATATCAAGTGAAATGGAGGCATCACAGTCCTCTAAGTCATCACATCTCCTGTGGAGTACTTTAATGTTCTTGGCTGACTTCTTAGTCGCATTGATTACATCATTGAGTACTTTAGCAAGTTCATCAGTAGATAAAATGTTGGGAACTAACAGTCACTTTAAACATGCATAACAGGCATGGCAGAAATTCAAAATATTTTCCCTTGTCCCTAGGAACTCCTATTAGTTGCATATAACTAATTAAAGCCTTAACTAAATAAATTCTCTACTTAGGTTATCATGCATAGGCTAGGTATACCATAACTCTAAGTTATATCCAAGCATAAATATTCTACACCTAGCATGTTATAACTCTAAGTTATAACCTCACCTAGCAAGTTATAACTCTAAGTGATAGCCTAACCATGCAAATAATAACCTAAGCATAATTATTAAGTCTAAAAACGCTTAAAGAAAAAGACCTAATAATTAAAAGAGAAAACTTACTAGTTGAAGCATGCTTTGGCAGAACCTCCTTACATAAGCCTCCAAGTGTAGGATAGCCTCTATGAGTGTCCACACGAACCCCACCAACCAAAACCTCCCAAGAGGAAGAACTATAGAGCTTTAAGTAGTTGCTAGGCCACTCTAAAAACCCACACGAAAATATTAACTAGAGGTGCCCCAATTAATTCAGGGCTGCTCAAAAAATAACTCTCTAAGTCAACTTGAGAAAGCTTAAGTCAAGACTCAGAAGGAGTTATGTTGTGTGTTGAAAAGGGGTGAAGGGCGTGCCTACTTATAGGCCTGGGGAAGCCAAATGGCTTCCCCATTTTTGATGGTTTGACCCGCGGGGGTTGGAGCCACGCGGATTGCCCTACTATGAGCGGGCAAGCAAGTTCTCAAATGGGTTAGCAAGAGGGGTGTGGTGCATAGGGCGCGATTTAATTTGATTTGGTTTGAGGAAGCCGCGGCATTGGGTCTAGTTTAAGAAAATCCATTGCTTAAATGTGGTGGCTTTGTATGCCAAAAATGTGATTATATTTGAGAAATATATTTACACAATTTTATTAGGAGAGATATTTTTGTAATAAAGTGTTCTTACATTATTTAAAAATAAAATAGAGTCACCACCCGGTTCAGCTCTATCGGGAATTGTGGCATACTGATCCAAAATGGGATTTTTATACCGAAAAGAGAATGAAATTCTAAGTTCGAACGTGATAGTTACTCATATTGTTCAAATTGTTTGGATTAATTTTGAAATTTTGGAATTTGTTGTAATTTTGGGATTACAATGGCTTTATTTGATAATTAAATTCAAGAAATAAAACGGGCATTATAATGGCTTAATAAATTGATATTTTATACTGAGATTTTGGCAGAGTAACGGCAGCATCTGGATCTTGGCTCAGAAACTCAGATAGAGTTTACTCAAATTCTAGATGTTTAATCCGTACCTACGAGCTTATCTACACATATTATAGTTTAAGTGGCTCCAGTGGCTCACTTAAACAGAGAAATGAAATGCAATGTGCAATAACAAAGTAATAAAAATGGATTTTAATGGATTTTAAAGTTGGGCTTAGAGCCGATTACCCTCAGTTTACCTTTTCATCTGTCCAGGATGACTCAAGAGCTGGTGTAGGACTGAAGTTATCAGGGGTCGTGATTTGGTTGGAAAATAGATTTAACCCAAGTTATGGCTATAATCTTTGATTATTTTGACAGGAAATATAAAATTTAGATCATTTTTAGACCTAAGATCACTGTGGGATCTTGATCTAAAAAGACCAGAGACTAGGCTTATATCGAGTATCGGTGATGGAGCTCGAGCTAAGAAGTGTTTTGACAGACTTTCGAGGCTTTTCAGATTCCAGGAACTGAAAAAGGACATAAAGGTAATTTTGGAATTTTTGCAAAATTTGCGTCTCCTATGAAATGGGGGGTGACGCCATATTTATAATAGGGTGGCAATTAGCCGGCGGGCTAATTACCTATCTGACAAGATTTTACATTAGATCCCATAAAATCTTGCCAGATCTCGGTAAGATTTGATTTTTTACTGTGGATACATAAATTCCTGGTGGGAGGATTACCTATGTTTAACCAAATTTTGACTTTTTGATTTTTCAGTAGGAAATGCTAAATTGAAGCTTCCCTAGAATGTGGATTTTTGAATTTTGGATTTTGGATGACAATTCGGTCATTTTTGGCTCTTGTCTGATTACTGAACGAAATAGGCATAATTCCTCATCGGGCCGGAATGGACCTGTGCTAACAGTTTGCCCCTTGCGTACATCAATTTCGTGCTAGAAATTTTATTGTATGCGAAACAAATAAAACTGTGTGAAATGCAATGAGGTAAAATATTTTTAATCAACAAATTTTAAAACAAAATATATTTTTCCCCTTCGATTAAAAGTTTATTAATGAGTTGCATGAGGTTAAAATTGACCAGGGGTCGAAATAAATATTTTTGGATGCTTAATGAATGAGTGACTATGTAAGAACAGCTTTTAGGTTCGCTCATTTTAAAAACAATGCAGAAAATGGATAAAATATGCAAAATTGCAAAAATTTTCAAAATATACATAATTAGCGGGCGGGCTAATTACCTATATAACGGTAACTCATATAGCCGTTACGCATAAACAAGTGGAACGCATAAATGCATGATAGCTGGATAGGTAATTAGCCGACCGGCTAATGACATAGGTAATTAGCCGGCTGGCTATTTACCTGCGGTCTATAAAAACAGCAGCTTGGCTCCCATTTTCTCCACACAAACATTTCTTCTTCTTCTCTTTTGCAGGTTTACTCCCTTTCTTTGAAAATTTTTAATTTCTAGCCATTTTTTACGATGATTTCCTTCATTTTCTTCCCCTTTATCCCCCTTCTTTTCATAATTTGTGGGGTGTCCAACTGGTTCAAGCTTTATAAAATCCGCTTGGATCTACCAGCCGTGTGACTACTCGAAATGTGCTTATCGATGGCCAGCAAGTAGAATTATCCAAGGTTCCTATTGATGCTTTGTACGGCTTCCCGCCGGACTGGATGTATTATAGGATCCGTTTGGGGAATCCTATTCCATTTGCCTTTAAGCCTTCTGGTCACCTTTCTCAGATTCTAGTAAGCCTTACTACTGCTTTCATTTAGCGCAATGACTTATCCATTTTGTCGCTTGTTTATTTTATGCAATGATTTATTTAATGCAATGATTTATTTAATGCAATGATTTTTTTGATAATCATGTGATCTATCGATAGGTGGTGTGTGATATGTGTGTACGTGCATGGTCTCAGGTAACCAGTTATAACGGTGCTAGCGTTACCCACTTCCATAAGTGGTATAAGGTGCTATCTCTGGGTGCTGAGGCCATTATTGATAAGATGTCTTTGGTGAGGTTGGTGAGGAACTACAAGTACATGAGGCCTCTCAAGTATACGTATATCCCACCTGTACTTCTACCTACATTCTGAGCAGGTGGTCCAACACCACTCATACTTTCCACTTTAGTGTGGGGAGTATACCATCACTCCGCTAGATTATTGCGCCATCACAGGTCTCCCTTTTCACGGTAATGTGATCCATTTCAATGCTTGATTTACTTACCATAACTTTAATGTGGAAACCATTGAGGCTTTGATCAGCTACTCTGGGGATAAGCCTAGGTGAATCTCTTACAAGAAACTCATGGCCTTCTGGACTACTAGGGATAGAAGGCATTTGACTTCTACCTACGAGGCTAGAGCTTTTATGGCCACCGCTCTATCATGGTTGTGTTTTCCCAATGGGGGTTCGATTGTGAATCTCCATATCCTACCGCCCTTGATTGATCCAACTTGTTTTGATGAGAACATCGGGGTCATCTATATTGGGCCCTTGACCAGTGTGTGAGGAACAGGATTAGCAAGTTCAAGTCTTGCCTCCAAATTGTCTATGTAAGAACTTAGCTCTTTTTCTTCTTTATGAGTATTCATGGCTTATCTATTGGCGCTCTGATTTCTTTTGTCTTCTCGCAGATCTGGTTTTTTGAGATGGGAATCCTCCCAGCAACCAAGCTTATAAGAGATGGTAGCTTCCCATTTTGTCCTCAGTTACTGCATTACTAGTGAGGTTGGGAGATGGAGTCTCAATCTGTGCTTTCTGCTCACCTTCATAATCTGTCTTCGGAGAGGGTATGGTTTATGATTCTTTGATTTGCTTTGATTGCTATATCTGCTAGTATCATTGTATCATTATTTTGTCTTTTCTTTCTTGTAGATCAAGACGCAACCCTGGGGTTATAATCTTCACTAGCCAGAGGTCATGAGATGAGCAGGGAGTTTATGAACACCCGACTGATCGTAGAGACTCCTTTCTCTCTAGAGTGGTACTTGGGAAAGCGCATTCAGGGTTGGCAACTCTCTCCCAGGTCACAGTCCATCCCTTCGGAGGTGCCCCAATGGATTTTCTTACCACTTAGCTTGCCTGACTTGGCATGTTTGGCCTCTGGTGGTTTACCCAGTGCCTTCTTAAAGTAGTTTGGGGGGAATGAGAAGTTCTACCACTCACATCTGCTTGGATGGCTGAAGATAGATCCCATTCCTGTTGATCTTGGTCGAACTTTTATAATCCTTCTAAGGATGATGGCCCTTTGACTTCTGCCCCTACCAGCCAGGTGGTATCACCTGAGGCTATTCGGATGACGGTATGCCCTCTTTACCGACTTGAATTCTTCCTTTTTATTGTTGTGCTAATTTTGCCTTATCGTCTTTATAGGATCACCAGGCTAGGAAGAGACCTATGACTACTTCGGCTCACGTACATAGCTCTTCCATGTTGTCCGTCCTGTCTTAGGGTCTGGTGATGGTAGAGGGACATCGGGGGTTTCAGTATTAGCCGCACATGTCTCTGATGTACCATCCCAATCAGAGTACCTATATGCTGGTGATTCTACCCTATCTGGATCATGAGCATCCGATGGCCTTCCTTCTGGCCGGTACCACTCATGTGAGCTTGTTTTACCTTTTCTTTTATTCTTTTCTTAGAATCGTGGATCGTGATGGTTCTGACTTGTCCCCAATCTTTCATTCTTGCAAGTCCCTATTGCTGATAGAATCTCCGACTAGGGATATATTCAAGGGTAGCAGCGATTCATGATAAACCAACACTCCAATATGGCGGTACGTTTGATCCCTGTTATTTTAATGATTATGCATGGTATGTCATGAAATGCTAAAATGTTGCAGCTGGAGATTCATCAACTTTGGGGTCTATTAGGGATGCTCCAAGTGGACGATCGACAACAGGGACAATACGATCCTCCTCGATTCTTTCCTCACTAGTAGATAAGCTTTTCTTCTTATTGTTTTTTTTTCTTTCTGGGCCATTCACAGTGCCCCTTTTTTGTTTGAAAATGTTTTTATTTATGAATAAGATTTTTTTTCCTTTATTTTTCACTTTGTGCTTCATTTTGTTGTTGATCGAGTTTATCGGGGTAATCTGCCAGATATTGGCAGATTGCCCCATAAACTACGTATAGCGAACTACTACTCTTTAAGATTTTGCCATGGAGAACTACATCCATTTTAGTGCAGACTTGAATGTTTATCTGAAGAATTCTAATAGTTAGGACCATCTCGGGGTTTACGGTCTGGTGCATATGAAGGAATACCATTGCATCTTTATTAAAGATAACATGATTCGAGCTGTCGTCAGGTTTTGGGACCCTGTTGATAACATGTTTTGTTTCGGAGAGCATGAGATATGGCCCTTGTATGAAGAATTCTGTGGGCTTCTAAGGCCTTCAGCTGATATGCCTCCAGTCATTCCAACATAGTGTCTTGAGCTCTCTAATCCGCTAATGATTTGTTTTTAGTTACAATGATTCAACAGGTGTCGATTAATTTGTGATGAGGGCTTGAGGTTGGACATGGCTTTCAACATAGTCAGGGGACTTTCCCCTAATGATGCGAGTTGGCTCTCGCTCATTTGTCTACTTTTGTTAGGGGTCTTCCTTTGCAAGGTTCCTACTATGGTTTGTAGTTTTTCCTTCCTGACTATCATTGATCAGATGCTGGAGGGTAAATCTCTCATCGCGATGAGTTTGGCTGAGACATTAATCTTTGTGCGCGCCTCCCGGAATGGAACCGTAGCTACTATCGAGGCAGCAGTCTTCTTCTTCAAGTAACTTTTAGTTGAGCCTTTCTTTGCCATGAAACACCCTTTTGGGTTTTTGATTCATCAGGCTTGCCTTAATTTTTGCGTGCACCGCCTTTTTAGGTTGTCAATCTAGCAGGCCATCTTTTTTTCTCTCTTTTTTTGTTATTATTATTTTTTTATTGCTTTTATAGCTTTGGCTTTGGGATAGGCTTTCTGTGTTGTCTATTACCACAAGCATGGATTATCATCTGAAGGCCTATTGGGTGGGGGGCTCCATAGTTTGTATTGGCAATCAACCATATAGAGACTTCACTGTCGAGGAGTGGGTTAATTTTATGGGTGGTCGAGCTGCTGAGGATATTCATTGGGTTTGCCCTTGGTGGGGTATCAATCATGTGACTACTGATGTTGTTAGAGGCAGTGTGGTCCTCATTGACCTTTCTGAGGTTATTACCAACTTTCCTGGGCATTTGTGCAGGCAGTTTGGCCACTCTTAGGGGTTCCCTACATCCCTATACACCCTGATCGGCTCAGAGCTATCCTATACTCGGGTCCATCGTCATGTTGTGAGGTGGTCCAGTCGCACTCAGATGGAGATGAACTACTCCATGCCTTTTGACGTTCATCCTTTTGAGGCTTAGCGTATCTGGGTTACGAGTACTCACGGGCTTCTTACCCTTGGAGAAAGGCTCATTGAGACATAGAGACTCTGTAGCTTCCTTAAGGGTCTTTGAGCTTACCGTCAGGTGTCTTTCATTCCCGTGGGATAATAAAGGCTTTAGGCCTCATTGTTCGTGTTTGTCTTTCTGGTTTGTTGTTTGTGATGTATTTTTATGTGTAATAAAGATGAGATGATGTTGGTTGGATGTGTTTTTCATTAAACAATTCATAGTTTCCAATTAATGCACTCATTTAGTACTTTTAACATGAATATGTTACTAATAAAGATATTATTTAAATAGGAAGGGTAAATGGTATTTATTCCCAAGAATTGTCCACCGTTGCCAAAGGTTCTAAATGGATTTTACCTAAGGCTTTGCACTTTTATTTTGGGGTCTTTATTTGTGCCCAAGAGCCCTCACTAGCTCTTGACAGACCTTTGTATCATTTTTCTTACATGAGATAGTGCTTCTGCTCGTTTCCATCCAAGTCTGAAATTTTCACTGCTCCTTTACAGAGAGTCTTTCTTACTATGTACGGGCCTTCCCAATTTAGTTGGAACTTGCCCCGAGCATCTGTGTGTGTTCTATGAGACTGCTTTAAGACCAGATCACTCATTCTTAGCAGTTGGTCTTGCCCCTTGACTTTTTAATTGTAAGCCCTGGCCATACAATGTTGGTACAACTATAGATTTTCTAGTGCAGTTAACCATTTTTCATCAATCAGGGCCAACTCCTTGTGACTTGCTTTTGCCCATTCATCTTCGGGAAGTCTAGCTTTGAGAGCTATCCATAAGGATTTGATTTCCATTTTAACGGGTAATACCTCCATCCTATAGATGATAGAAAAAGGAGTTTGACCCGTAAGGGTTTTGACACTAGTTCTATATCCTCATAAGGCATAGGGCAAATGATCTGCCCAATCTAGGTAGTTGGAAATCATCTTGGAGAGGATTTTCTTGATTGCCTTATTAGCCTCTTCTACTGCTCCATCTACTTGAGAGCGATAAGGTGAGGAGTGGTGGTGCTCAATCCCGTGCTTCTCAATAAGGTCGGCTATGTCGCCTTAGAACTGTACACCATTGTTGCTTACTATATGATGAGGAATGCCGTACCTAGAAAAGATATGTCATTGAATGAACTGAGCCTTCTTCCTGGCCATGATGTTCGTGTATGATTTTGCTTCAACCCATTTAGAAAAGTAATCGACGGCCACTATAATGAAGCAACGACCGTTAGTTAAATATGGTCTTATTTTGCTGATGATGTCGATGGCCTAGGCTGAGAATGGCCAAGGCATCGTCAAGCTTTGCAATGTTGTCGGAGGTAAGTGGCTCACATCCCCGTATACCTGATAAGCATGGCAAGTCTTTGCTTCTTGAATACAGCCAGCCAGCATGGTTTGCTAAAAGTATCCCATTCTTTGGATCTTCTTTGCCATCATGACACCATTCATGTATGTTCTGCAGTCTCCTGAATGTACGACTTTCATTACCCTTTCCGCTTCCTATTGGCCTAGACACTTTAACAATAGGCAATTAGAGGACCTCTTGAATAGATCTCCTTTAACTAGGCAGAATTGCACAGCTAGCTTTCTCAGCATACTTCTATTAGAATCTGTAGCCTCAATCGGAAAGTCGCCATTTTCGAGGAACCTGACAATTTTAGAGTACTAGGGTTCTTCCTTATGTATGGAATCATTTATCATGTGGACGTAATACAGAGCTTGGGTTGTCTCCATAATAAAAGGATTGATTGGCTGCTTTTGGGGCCCTTCCCATATGGAGGCTAGAGTAACCAATGCATCTGCCATTTGATTTTCCTCACAGAGCATGTGACAAAATTTGCATTCGCTGAACATTGTGGCTTTTCTCTATATAGCCTCTAAGTAAGGTCTGATGGATTCCTCCTTTAATTCCCAGTCGCCTGTGATGTGCTTAATGACCAAAGCCAATCACCGATGATTTTTACCTTGCCCGTCCTGAGAGTGATTAGGTCAGACATCCCAAATAAAAAAGCTTCGTACTCTGCCCCTTTATTTATGGTAAGAAATTCCAATCACTTTAATAGAGGTATGAGTGCTCCATCGGGTGTTATGATGATGACTCCTAAACAAGCCCCTTGCTTGTTATCGGCACCATCGAAGAACATGGTCCATTTTTTAGGATTCACCGTAGTGGTTGTGAAACATTTATCAGGAAACTCTAGGTTTTCATGTTCTCCTACCTCAAGTGGTTGCTTTACTAGAAATTCGGCCATTGCTCTACCTTTGATGGTCTTCTTAGTGACATACTCGATATCAAGTTATGATAGTAGCAAGAGCCACCTAGCCAATTTTTGAGTTAATAAGGGAGCCTAGCATAAGTACTTCATTGGATCCACTTTCACGACTGCTTGGATCCTGTATGATTAGAAGTAATGCCTGAGCTTCTTGGTGAGCTAGGCCATGGCGGAATAAGTTTTCTTCACGATGGTGTATCGGGTTTCATATTCTAGCAAGTTCTTGCTAAGGTAATAAACTGTGTGTTCCTTCTTATCTTTGTGTTCTTGTACCAACATGGCCCCCACTGATGTCTATTCTATTGCTAAGTAGAGAATGAGGGGCTTTCCGAGAATTGGCAAGTTCAGTATTAGAGGGTTTATTAGGTAAGCTTTAGATCTATCAAAGGCTTCTTTTCATTGGTCATACCACTCAATTGGTTGTTGTTTCCTCAAGAGCTTAAAGATAGGCTCGCATGTGGTAGTCAGCCATATTATAAAGTGACTGACGTATTGTATGAACCCCAAGAAACTTCTAACTTCTTTCTCAGTTTTTGGCACAAGCATTTCTCTAATGGCGTTAGCTTTATCAGGATCCATCTCTATGCCTATTTTGCTAACCATGTGCCCCAGTAACTTGCCTGATGTGATGCCAAATATGCATTTCGTTGGGTTGAGATGAATATTGTATTTCTCTATCCTTGTGAGGAATTACTCTAACACTATCGAGTACTCTTCTGGCGTGGCAGATTTCACAAGCATGTCGCCCATATAGACCTCAACTTTTTGTGTATCAGCTCATGTAGCAATGTTATGATTGCTCGTTGGTAAGTTCCCCCATTTTGAGATGAACGCGGTCTTGAACTTGTCTATTACGTTCATTTAGATCTGGTAATATCCTGAGAATCCATCCATAAAAGAATACATGGCAGCTCTTACTATGCTGTCTACCAGAATATCAATGTGCAATAGCGGGAAATCAACTTTAGGCGTGGCCTTATTCAAGTCCTGGAAGCAACGCAAACTCATACATCTCCATTCTTCTTGGGTATAGGAACAACATTGGACAGCCAAGTGGGGTATTCAACAACCTCAACGAAATTAGCCTTGATCTGCTTGGCTACTTCTGCTTTGACCTTTTTGGCCTATTCTAGGTGCATTCTTCTCATCTTTTTCTTCACCGGCCAAATTTTCAAGTCCGTAGGGATCTTGTGCTCGGCAATGTGTCGATCAAGGCCTAGCATATCTTCATGAGACCAAGCAAAGGCTGAAACGTGATTTTTCAATACTTTTATCAATTCCCTCTCTTGTTCGATGGGCAATTGATTGGAAATGTATAGCATTTTTAGATCATCTTCCGTATTTAAGTTAATTCCTTTTCTAATATCATTACTGATGTTAAAGATGCTAGATGAATGCTGGAATGGATGCATGGAATCATAATCAGAAACACAATCCAAATAAGCAAAGTTATTCACCTTATTATCATCATAAAGTACATTATTCATTTCAAACAAACTGGAAACAGAAAAAAAATACTCATTCTAATCGGTAAGTTTTAGCTCCATAGCGGACAATCCTTCTGCGGCAGTCGGATTCAACAGGATGTCCTCGTCATCTTCCTCTTGTACCTTTGCCTTGCCTTTCGTGGTTGTGACCATGTCTATGATGGTTTGGCGCAAGTTACGTCCCTTTCCCTTTGCTTCTTCCACTATCTTGAGTTGCACTTGAAGGTGTTTGGCTAGGGTGTAGAGGATCTCCACCTCTTTACTCAGCTTCTTGACCTTCTTTGGGTACATCTATTCATCAAACTTGATCTAACCTGGGATTGCCCCTACTTCAGGTTGATGACTTGCTCCTTCCAATACGCAGGTTATGGGACCCCCAGCATGCTTGCTGTAGCTGGCCACATCTAAGAAAATCTCAAACCCTAGAACCGTCTTTCCTTGGTGAGTGACTGGCTTAAGTGCCCTGTTGTGGGGATGTTGCATTTTCTTCTAAAAGACTATTTTGTGGGCGATTCTTCTAGGTCTTGTGTAGTCGAGTCCTATGGGCTTCACCTCTCCTACCCCTATATTGAAGGTCTGTATTCCTTATTCGTGGGCACCTAGTCCCTTACTAGGATTGTGGTGCTTTTGCATGTATCCCTAAATCTATGGGCCCCAGTTTAGCTCTGATTGCTTGTTTGATTCTTACCCAATTGTGGCTATAGTAAATCCTTTCATATGACTTTCTCCTATTTCTAGTGCTGCCACCACTTATGCCTTATCAGCCTCTAGAGTGACGATCTTTCCACGAAATGAGATCTTGATCTTCTGGTGAAGAGTGGATGGAACTCCTCCCAGAGCATGGAACCATGGTCGTCTAAGTAGCATAGAGAAGGTTATTGGGATATCTATAATCATGAAAAGTACTATGGATGAGACTTTGTTGATAATAACTTCTACTTTGAATATGCCAATAACGGTCCTTTTGGAGTTGTCAAAGGCCTTGATGACTATGGTGGATTTCTTTAGGTCCCTCTCGGTTAGCCCTAGGATTGGCAGAATATCCTTAGGGTAGACATTAAGCGATGAACCATCATCGACCATTATATAGGGCATGATGCGTCCAAAAACACTAGCTTTCAAGTATAGAGCCTTATTATGGTGAATGCCTTCATCGGATAAATCCAAGCTCGAGAAGATGATATCGGGGATAATAGTGTTGGTCTAGCTGTTAAGTAGTGTCAAGACTTATTCTAGTGATGCTAGGGGAGATGTTTCAATTTCCATCAGCTTTTTAACGATAGCAAGCCTGTGATCTTGAGAACCTAGGAGTAGGTCCCAAATACTCATATTAGTTGTAGTGGCCTTTAGTTGATCCATAATCGAGCTTTCTATCTGTTCTCAGGGCTTAACAAAAGTAGGAGGTGTCACAGCTCAGTTCTTGGTGCAGTTGGGGCTACTGGTCTAGTGACTTTCCCTCCTCTGATGATAGGACTGACTACTCAGGTTGGTGAGTTTGTTGTTTCAAAGACCCCAAACTCGTCAAAATCCTTATCGAGTGGTATCTCTCCCAAGTCAATAGGCTTGTTCATAGGAGTTGGTGCTTTGGTAGCATAAGGCCATTGCATGAATGGAACTTTTTCAGGCTGCTTTTCTAGAATGACAAGGTTCTCTTGTAGGATTGGCATAGGATAGGGTTGGATTCTTGCCTGATCATACGAATGGACGAAGAGGCTCTGTCGGATGGTTCTCCTTCATCAAACATACTTGGTGCATCGTCGTAGGTGACTTGCTTGTCATTATATTCATTCATATACCATGGGTATTCTCTAGCTTATTCCATTGACGTCGGATAGATAGCATTGGTTTCTTCCCACTCCCAGTATCTTAAGGGGTTTCCGTGTCTGTCTAACTTAGGGGTTGAGTTTTCTGGCGGGTTTATCCATGTGAAGTAGTCTATGAATTACTTAGCCAAACATTCTAGAATGATTTCTAGTAAAACGCCATCCCTTCATACCAAACGACTACCTTTCCTCAGAGAGTCCAGGGGAACCTCTCGAGCTAGTGGGCATAGTGGATGTATCTGTCATTCATCATTTGCACTAATTCACGGATGTAAGGGCGTCTTATACTTCCATCATAGAATATGGGGTAAAATTCACCTAGATCCAGGTTTTGAATGCGATAACTAGCCCAGGCCAATTCATTTTTGGCATGGATTCTTTCCATAATGTACTCCCGAGAAGGTTCTTCCCCCTCATCTCGAATCATATTAATGATATGTTCGCTATCTGAGTCGAAGCCCGTAAAGTCTCTAGAATCATCACTTTCTGCCAACCATAAGGCACCCGGGGAGTCATGCTCTAGAGAAGAGGCAAGTCACTCAGCACCATCGTAATCGACCATCATGCCATTGGGGAAGAGGCCTTACACTCAAAATTGCCCGATAAGTGATTTAGCTCGTCATTTGAGAAGGTTTCTGTTTCATACCAGAAGTTATCCATTTTTCTTTCACCTTTGTGATCAAATTCGTTGGAGTCCATAAATTCTTCCACTTCCTCTCTGAATCTTCAAAAGGGTGTGGCTCAAAGATGCAGTTTGGCATATGCTAAGCTAGGATATCATCATCAGAATTTTCCCCAGGCTCCTCTCCGGGGTCTTCCTCAAGATCTTCCTCAGGCTCTTTCTAGGGATCTTACTCAGAATATTCTTTGGGATCTTCTTCAAGATCTTCCTTGGGATTCATTCTGGCCTTGACTCCTTCTATGGCTATATAGAATTCGGACACCATTATTCGTATGCTGGCAAAAGTTTCCTCAACGTGGATACCTTATGTTGTAATGTTGGTACGGATTTCTCCAAATGGGTCTCGCACGCCTTTGTCTAGCTTAAGGCTGAGATACCTTGGCTGGTCTTTATAGCTATTCCATGCTTGTTCAGGATCATATAGTGCTTGGGTTTCTAGATGTGCTGCCCCGAAGGAGCTCCTAAATTCAAATAAGCTTGTTCCAAAGTAGTTTGGACTCCTATAATCTAGGGGAGTGTACATAGGAGGTTGTGGAGGAGGGATATCCTGCCAACCGGTATTATACCGGTCTACTTATAGTGCCAACCACCGGCAAAGTTCATCCAGGTATGGCTGAGATGCACTGAAGTGTGGAGGAAAGATCTCTCCATAAAGTACTAGTTCCAACATCCTTCCAGCGGTATTGCGTTGTACCAGTGCATGGCTAGGCCTTCTAAGAATCTAAGGAATTGAGGGGCAAACCCCATTATAGCTATCCCTTGTTAATGCATAAATCAAAGGAATTCCTCCACATGTTCATTCGGGTAAGAGTCTCCTCGGTACTTGAGGTGTAGTGGCACTTGGTATTAATCTAGCCCTTCTTTCCTCATTCTTAGGACGTATTGGTCTACCATGTAGATGATGTCCATGTTGTCATAGATCATATTATCCCCCCATCCCGGGTCATGTTAGAAGTTTTCCATTACCTCGATTCCGTACTCGTCAGCTTCTACATAAATATCGATGGTGTTTATCGAAGCTTGGAAGTTTGGCAGGGGATTAGTCTGAGTGCTTGGTTTCTTCTCAAGCTCTTTCATTCTCCCATCAGCTATTGCAGATCTTTTAGTAGCCGAGCGCATTAGTTAGTGTGATGCCCCTTGGTCATGTGATAAGCAGAGAAGTTATCTCTGTCTGCCGCAGCAGGCGGAGCGAATGGCTTGATGCTCTAGAGTTGATCAGATTTTCTCTATTTGATGAATATCTATGACAGTAATTCTACCCGTAGGGAGATATATTGGTGAGTTTGCACCTAAGTGGCCACTACATCCTTGGCTGGAGCCTTTAGGGACTCAACATTTGCCTTGCTTGGAGGATCTGCCCTTTTCCTAATATTGAGGTTTAGTATAAGCTTATTGTTCTTGCTTCTTTGCTCGATCTTCCTCCTCATACTTTTCAAGTCTCTTGTCATAGCCTACCACGTAGCTTAAGGTATCGAACCTTTTCATTTTCATTTCATCGCGGTATTTTAAGCTAGAGCCTTTGACAAGCTTTACTATTAGGGCATCTTGGTCAGGTGCCCCAGTTACAAGTACATGAACAGTCATCCACCTCAGGTAAAATTCCTTGAAGGACTCATTTGGCCATTGTTTGATTCTTTCAAAGTCTTGTAAGGTAGTCTTGACCTTCAGATTGAAGGCATAATTCTCCAAAAATGTCAAGCATAGCTTCCTCAAAGCAGATTTTACATCCATTGGCATCCTCATGTACCCCTTAGAGGTAGGGCCTTATAAAGTAGCTTAGAACAGATTGACTATATGAACTTTGGGTATGTTCATGTTAGTCATAATTTGATGATAACTTTCCACATGCGCGTGAGGAGGGCAAATACAAGCATATGGGGCCATGTAATGCAAATGGCTTCTGACTCCTTTAGCAAGAATCGGTTAATATCCACATACTACTCTATGGAGGAAACAACATTTTTGTCTTTAGCTGGTGACAGCTTCTCCATGTCTACCATTTTTTCCTTTAACGCTGCTATTTCTGTCTCTTGCTCTTGGGTTTTCAGAGCATTAGCAGCACTTAGCCTTTCCCAAATATCATGAAATTCTAGAGCATCAAGAATCCTTCTGAGGGACTGTCCAACTAAATCATGGTCTGCCATTGCGGTTTCAGGTTCTGGATCAAAAAAGAATCCATCTAAAGATTCGATCGGTGGTGGGGGTGTTACTTTCGGGCTTCCCATAATTTGTCTTAGCCTCTTTTTTTGTCATTTCCAACCTAAAAATGTAGGAGATCAAGTGTTAATAAGTGCCTCGGAGGAGGCTCCAAGCTTCATTTACCTCAGCCCATCGGGATGCATGAATGAGTGAGCAAATGAATGAGTAAATTTGTACAAACAATAAAGGGGGTTGGGTATATGCCAATTCTTCGAGGAGCAATTGGCAAAGCTAGTCTATGATATTCATGGAACATCATAAATGCACTGTCTAATGACCAAGGGCTCGAGTAAGGTTAGACTCAATAGCCCAGGGGTGAATTGACCCATTAGTGTAAGGGGTGAGCTGACCCTAGGGTCACTCAAAGGGTTTTGACTCATTGGTCCAAGGGGTGAGCTTACACTATGGTCACTCAAAGGGTTTTGACTCATTGGTCTAAGGGGTTGAGCTGACACTAGGGTCACTCAAATCATTGGTCCAAGGGATGAGCTGACACTAAGGTTACACAAAAGGTTTTGACTCATTGGTCCAAGGGGTGAGCTGACACTAGGGTCACTCAAAGGGTTTCGACTCATTGGTCTAATGGGTGAGCTGACACTAGGGTCACTCAAAGGGTTTTAACTCATTGGTCTAAAGGGTGAGCTGACACTAGGGTCACTCAAAGGGTTTCGACTCATTGGTCCAAGGGGTGATCTGACACTAGGATCACTTAAAGGGTTTTGACTCAATGGTCCAAGGGATGAGCTAACACTAGGGTCACTCAAAGGGTTTTGACTCATTCGTCTAAGGGGTAAGCTGACACTAGGGTCACTCAAAAGGTTTCAACTCATTAGCTCAAGGGGTGAGCTGACACTAGGGTCACTCAAAGGGTTTTGACTCATTGGTCTAAGGGTTGAGCTAATACTAGGGTAACTCAAAGGGTTTTGACTCATTGGTCTAAGGGGTGAGCTGACACTAAGGTCACTCAAAGGGTTTTGATGTCTTTCAGCCCACAGGCTGAGCCTATGTGGACTCACTAGTCTTGGTTATTTCGGCTCATAGGTTGAGCCTAGGTGGACTCATTAGTCTTGGTTATTTTAGGTCACAGGTTGAGCCTAGGTGGACTCACTGGTCTCGGTTATTGAAATGGCATGGCACACGTTAATGTCATGGCTGCACAAAGATGTGGTTATCTTTCACACAATCATGATGTTTATGATGTCCTTTTTAGTTCATTTATATTTAATAAACCTGCACATGTAGCAAAAGGTTAGATCGTGCCTGCCGCCCTTTTTACTCCGTTGGGTTACTTCACTTTAAAGCCAACAGGGGACTTAGCGAAGCCTGCTCGAGTGCATTCAAGGTTTTTTGGGTAAACCTATGGGGAAGTGTCTACGATTCATCTATATGCGGGTTTTGATCTTAGGATTGGGTGCGATGGGGTACCTTGTGCCTTTGTGTACCAAGTCCCAGTGGCCCTAAGCGAACCAAAGGAAACTTTTCCACATATAATATACGTAGGTAATCTTGCCTTATGCGAGCAAGGTCCTCGTATGTTATACAAGGGGTGTGATTGGATCCACACCCATCAAGTGCTAAGCGAACTTGGAGATACTTCACCAAAAGACACCTAAATTGGTTTAGGGGTAAAGAATGCATATGTTATGCAATCCTAAAATTTGTGTAATGTTGAAATTACCACATATTCCAAAATTCCAAAATTTAATTCGAAAAATATTTTAATTATCATGTCAAAAGAATTTTTATAAAAATTAGTTTTTTATAAAATAAATCAAGATCCCCAGTAGAGTAGCCATTGTGAGCGGGCGATGGGTTAGAATGTGGGGTGCAGTGCGCAGGGCGCGATTTGGTTTGATGCGGTTTGAGGAAGCCGCAACATTTAGTCTGGTTTAAGAAAATCTAGTTTGCTTAAATGTGGTGGCTTTGTAGGCCAAAAATGTGATCATATTTGAGAAATATATTTACACATTTTATTAGGAGAGATATTTTTAAAATAAAGTGTTCTTACTTTATTTAAAAATAAAATAGAGTCGCCACCTAGTTCAGCTCCACCGGGAATTATGGTAAACTGATCCAAAACTGGATTTTTATACCGAAAAGAGAATGAGATTCTGAGTTTTGACATGATAGTTACTCATATTGTTTAAATTGTTTGGATTAATTTTGGAATTTTTGAATTTGTGGTAATTTTGGCATTACAACGGCTTTATTTGAGAATTAAATTCAAGAAATAAAATGAGCATTATAACGGCTTAATAAATTAATATTTTCTACCTAGATTTCAGCAGAGTAACGGCAGTGTTTGGGTTTTGGCCCAGAAACTCGGATAAAGTTTCCTCACATTCTGGATGTTTCATCCGTACCTGCGAGCTTATTTACACATATTATAGTTTAAGTGGCTTTAGTCACTTAACCAAAGAAATGATATGCAATGTGCAGTAATAAAGTAATAAAAATGGATTTTAATGAATTTTAAAGTTAGGCTTAGAGCCAATTACCCTCAGTTTACCTTCCCGTCTGTCTAGGATTACTTGAGAGCCGGTGCAGAACCGAAGTTATCAGGGATCATGATTTGGTTGGAAAATAGATTTAACCCAAGTTATGGCTATAATCTTGGATTATTTTGACAGGAAATATAAAATTTAGATCGTTTTTAGACTGAAGATAACTATAGGATCTTGACCAAAAAAGATTGGAGACTGAGCTTGTACCGAGTGTCGGTGATGGAGCTCAAGCCTGGGAGTGTTTTGACAGAGTTTTGGGGCTTTTTGGATTCCCGGAACTGAAAAAGGACACAAAGGTAATTTTAAAATTTTCATAAAATTTGCATCTCCTCTGAAATGGGGGGTGACCTCGTATTTATAATAGGATGGTAATTAGCCGGTGGGCTAATTACATAGGTAATTAGCTGGCGAGCTAGTTACCTGTCTGACAAAATTTTACATCGGATCCCGTAAAATCTTGTTAGATCTCGGTAAGATTTAATTTTTTTTACTGTAGATAGGTAATTACCTGGTGGGAGGATTACCTATGTTTGACCAAATTTTGACTTTTTGATTTTCAATAGGAAATGCTAAATCGAAGCTTCCCTGGAATGTGGATTTTAAATTTCGGATTTTGGATGACAATTCGGTCATTTTTAGCTCTTTTGTCTGATCACTAAACAAAATAGGCATAATTCCTCATCGGGCCAGAACGGACTTGTGGTAACACCCGTGCATATAATCTGCTTGGCATGTTGTGCGCTAGCAAGCTGGGCTTGCAAGGTTTATCGCAAGCTCGACTTGCCAGGAATCCAGCGCTGGCAAGCCCAGCTTGTGGGCCTTCACGAGTGCCGCTATTCGACACTTCCGAGCCCTCAGAGCGGGCTTTCGAGCACGTTGCAATGCAACGTGTCGCGAGGCCTACAGCCCATTCGCATTCCAAAATGTCCAACATTTTTGTGGTCCAACCCGCTCGAAAAAATTCCTTTTTGATCCTTTTTAAATATTTATAGTTTATTTTAGGACCCTAATAAATTAGTTACCAGTCAAAATAAAATCTTTGGTCTAACCAGGTAATGGTCTAAACATTCTACATTTAATATTCCTGTAATTGACTAAGTCTACTAATTCTTTACACAGTCTAATGAAAGTTCTATATATGTGACCTTAAAGGATCCCGAAGTATTGAGTTGTTAAGGCTTAACTAATCCTTGTTCCATAGGAACAATTGGCTCGAGGTTCTAGACCCTACTTAGAACTCGATTTCCTTAAACGACTGTAGTACGCCTTTAGCAATGGTCCACCATCCCCCATTACTTGGAACGTCATTTGTGTTCATGACTTAATTATGGTTAATGTAGTAGCTTTACAATGCAATGAACTCCGTCCATTCTTTAATATTAGTACCATCTGGATTATTGTGTTCGGTTAAAGTACTAACCCACTAATAGCGAGGTTGCTTCAAGCTATCCCAGTTATTTACTTGTTACCAAAGTATATTTCTTTTTACCATAATGTGTTTGATGATGGGTTGTATTTTTAGCATGTATTTGTGCTTATTTCTATATCATAGAGACCATGTTTTTAGTCTTTTTGGCTGCTATTACTTCCTTGCTTGTCTTTTCAGGTTTTTAAGGCATTTTGGAGAAAACATGCAATAATTGGACAAAAAGAGCCTTTCACCGACACTTAATATAGATAGTGGGAGCGATAGTTAGTCTTAGTGATTACAGAACACTTTAGAACGACCAAGATGACATCAATACTGAAGCACGATAAGTTCCAGATTTGGAAGACACCTATTTTCGGACAAATCCTATTCGGAAAGAGTTTGATTCAAGGAAGAGTTTGATTTCTATCCTAATCCTACCCATAGGAGATAAAGACATGGATTTAATTCCATTTGAAGATAGAGACTAAAAGGAAATGAATCTAACAAGATTAATGCTAAGAGTCCTATTCTATCACAAAAGAGGATGCATAAGGAGAGGCCTGAGCTATAAATACCAAGACCGGCGCATTTCAAAGGATCATCCTACATTTCACAACAATCTTGATCATTTCATTTTAGTCTAGCTTTAGCCTTTAGGTTGTAGTCTCTTTACTTTCAAGTATTTTAGATTTCTGAGTTTTTTATTTTGGATTCAGTTTAATAACCAATTTCATTTCCAGTTTAATCGCTTTTAAGTTTCATTTCAATTTCAGTCTTTAGACTTTCAGCATGATTTACTTTCAGTCTCTTTGTATTTTAGCACATTTAAATTCAGTCATGTCACGCTAAATTCTTTATGACTTGACCAAGTAAGGGTCAAGGCTGGGTTTAAAATGGTGTGAGGACCGTAATTGAATACAAATATCCGCAAGGCGACCTATTTGCTAATCTCGATACTTCATGGGTTCTATGGTAAGAATATCATCTAGTCTCGCTATTTGGCCTGATCAACCATTTGGTATGTCATTGTGATTATTGTTAATCTTAATTCTTACATCCGAAATTGTGCTTGAAAAGGGATAAAGTGACAACAGTTTCCATCGATACTTTAGAAAGGTAATCTTATGCCTGTTGGAAGTGCTTCACTACCTCTCGATAAGGATTTAGGCTTTTCTAATATTTATTGCTATTCACTAATGAGCACTTTGGTAGGAAGTTGAGAGACACAGTGAGTAAGAGAGAGGTCATGGAGCAAAGTCCGGTCTCCATACACAGTAAGGAAGAGTTGCTAGTACTATATGGTGCACGAGTGCTAGTATAACTAAATCCAGGTCTTAATGCAATTAATTCTTCGTCCCATAATAACCATGATATTTAATCTTGCTCTACTTTAGTTGAGTCATTATTTCTCATTATTTGATTACCTATTTTATTTAGTTTTAATCTATAAATTCCCATCAAGAGTACTTCTAGGCCATGCTATGTGTTATCTTCTATGGATAACGTTGTCAAATACCACTCCTTATGGATTCGACCTCTACTCACTACTAACTACCAGTTTATTTTGTGTAGGGATTTCTTTTTGGTGGTCTTGACACCCATCATTTGACTAGAAACTATTTCTACGAAACACATACTCTGATTAGAGTTTTATAGCAACCATCGCTTCAACAAGTTGCTAGGTACAACTTCTAAATATATCCGGAGCGATGGATTCTTTCTGACAACATAACTTACAAATGTGTTGTCATCACTATACCCGTAATCACCCGTGCCACCTTAAATTAGTGAGAGAATAGGTATGTTCCAAAGTATAGCGATAGTACCACACAAGGAAACTGGTATCTCAAGTATGAGGAAATTCGCAAAGCTACTGTATAAAGATAAACACCAACACTATGATATATTTACCAAGTATTTATCTTATTGTGGTATCCAATATATCTACCAGATAGATCCATGTGTCAACTTAAGGCACCACCTTCAGTCTTAGGAGATTGACTGCTTGGACCCATTCCAAGAAAGTATGACCACATGCTAGTCTTACTACTTCATCAATATCCTTTCTTAATGGAACTATGACTAGGGATAGTTTAGACATAATCATAATTACACATGAAGCAGATATCACTAAATATAACTATGACTAGGGATAGTTTAGACATAATCATAATTACACATGAAGCAGATATCACTAAACATAGTCCCACCATGGTCTCTCTTCATGCTATGATATGTCAATGACTTTTGTACATAGATATCAATGAATATATTTTAACCAGTAATAAAATATATGAACACATTGTTATAAACAAAAGATAAATGCCTTTATTAATTAAACAAATTGTTTGTACCAATGCATAATTAAGTAATATCGCCATAACTACCTTAAGGGCACACAACATATCTAATAATCTCCCACTTGCACTAAGGCCAATTAGCCATATGTCTTATTCCCTATATTATAACATGATAGTCATGTTTGACTTGTGTCAATGGCTTAATCAGACTATCCGCAAGGTTCTGATCAGTGGGAACATTATCTAGTTTTATCATCTTAGAATCAACAATCTCCCTGATTATATGATACTTTCTAAGTACATGTATGTTTTTCTGGTAAGACCGTGGTTCTTTTGCTTGAGCAACAACACCATTATTATTACAATACAAAGTAATTAGATTAACAATCCCAGGCAATACACCGAGATCGCCAATAAATCCCTTTAACAAGACAGCTTCTTTTGCTGCTTCACAAGTAGCAATGTATTCAGACTTCGAGGTTGAATTAGCAGTAGTTTCTTTCTTGGAACTTTTCCAGCATATTACCCCTCCATTAAGTATATACACAAAACCTAACTAAGACTTGAAGTCATCCTTGTTAGATTGGAAACTAATATTCATGTAACCTCTAATTGTAGGTCACTATCTCCATATATCAAGAACTCATCTTTAGTCCTTCTAAAGTACTTAAGAATTTCCTTGATGGCCATCCAGTGCTTTTCAGCAGGATTTGATTGATATCTACGCATAAAGCTCAAAGCTTGAGGACATCTGGCCTAGTACATATCATAGCATACATGATGGATCCTATCACGGATGCATAGGGTATATCCTTCATGCGCAATCTTTCTTGAGTTGTCTTCAAACACTCAGTTTTAGATAGGGTAATCCCCTTTGTCATTCATAGATAACCCTTCTTCGAATGCTCAAGGCTGAACCTATTTAGAACCTTGTCTATATATGTACTTTGAGAAAGAGCTAACAGCCTCTTGGATCTATCTCTATAGATCTTTCTACCTGGTATAAATATTGCTTGTCCAATGTCTTTCATGGAGAATTTTCTTGACAATCATACTTTAATTTTTTAAAAAGAGAAATGTTGTTTCCTATTAGTAATATGTCATCGACATATAATACTAAGAAAATGATTGCACTCCCACTAACCTTCTTGTAAACACAATGCTCATTAATGTTTGGAAAGAAATCCAGTTTATGGATTGTCTTATCAAACCTAATATTCCAACTCCTTGATGCTTGCTTAAGTCCATAAATAGACTTTTGCAATTTTCATACCTTCGAGCCATTATGAGATGTAAAACCCTCAGGTTGTGCCATATACACTTCTCGATCTAAATCCCCATTTAGGAATGTTGTTTTAACATCAATCTGCCAGATCCTATAATCATAATGAGCAGCAATGGCGAGGAGTATTCTTATGGATTAAAGCATGGCTATCGGTGAAGAAGTTTTATCATAGTCAGTACCTTCGGGTTGACCATAACCTTTTGCAACCAACCTTGCCTTATAGGTAATTATACTACCGTTCATGTCGATCTTCTTCTTAAAGACCCACTTGCACCCTATAGGTATAACCTCCTATGGTGGATTGACCAAATTCCAAACTTGGTTTCGTACATGGAATCCATTTCTGATTTCATGGATTTGAGCCATTTAACAGAATCCGAGCTCTTCATTGCTTCATCATAGGTTTTTAGTTCATCGTCCTCCCTGAGATATAGTTCCCTATCATCAGTGATGATGAAACCATATCTCTCAGGACCTTTATGAACACGACCTAATCTTTGCAATGATTATGTTTCAACATGTCGTTATTAGACTACACCTTCTTGTGTATCTATAACGTGGTCAACAAGTTGATTGTCTATTTCTTCCTCTTCAATCTCTAGTTCAAGATTTCTCCCACTAACGTTTGCAAGTAAGTGTTATCTTTTGAGAAAGTGAGCACTCTGAGATACGAATACCTTTTGTGCCTCGAGTTGGTAAAATAAATATCTTAAAGTTTCCTTCGGATATCCAATGAACAAACATTTGTCAAATTTAGTATCAATCTTATCTAATACTATCCTCTTTACCATAGTAGGATAACGTCATACTCTTAGGTGACTCAAAGATAGCTTTTTATTACACCATCTTTCGTAAGGCGTAAAATCAACTTATTTAGAGGGCACTCGGCTTAATATATAAAATGCACTCTCTAGTGCATATCCCTAAAAGGATTTACTAAGATTTCCTTGGCCTATCATAGACCGAACCATATCTAATAAAGTCTAATTCCTCTTTCTAGACACTCTATTGTGTTGGGGTGTGTAAGGAGCGGTCCACTAGGGAACTATCCCATTTTCTTTTAGATAATTCTGAAACTCTTGACTCGGGTATTCACCACCTCGATCAGATCGAAGTGATTTAATACCTTTCCCAAGTTGTTTATCTACTTCATTTCTAAATATTTTAAATTTATCAAAACTTTCAAACTTGTGCTTTATTAAGTACCGATAACCGTATCGTGACTAATCATCAACAAAGGTAATGAAGTAGGAGTATCCTTATAGTGCCTAAACACTCATTTGACCACATAAATCTGTATGTATAAGCTCCAATTTACTTGTGGCTCATTCACCCTTACCTTTAAAGGGTAACTTCGTCATTTTTATTTTTAAATAAGATTTGAGATCACCATAAGATTCCATGTCTATGGGCCTAAGTCTCCACGCTTGTGTAACTTAGTTAAGCGATCTTTCTTTATATGGCCTAAACAACAGTGCCTAAAGTAGAAACATTTCTCATTACCTAATTTAACTTTCTTCACATTGTTCATATTTAAAACTTATGTCTTAACATCAAGAATATAAATGCCACCATTCAACATTTCATAGCCATAAAGAACATTATTCAAACAAATCTGACAATTATTATTCAAAATAAAATTTCAAATCCCTCTGCTGCTAAACGTGCATTAGAGATAACATTCTTTGTAACATTCGGAATATAGCATCAATTATTCAAAATGAAAACTAGGCCACTCGGCAAAACAAGACTAAAGCTTCCTACAGCTTATGCAGCAACTCGGGCTCCATTTCCCACATGTAGGTCCATCTCCCCTTTTGCCAACCTACTACTGTTCCTTAGCCCCTGCACAGAAGTACAGATGTGAGAACCACAACCAGTATCCAATACCCAACTTGAATCATATGGAAAAGTAGCATAGTTTTCAATTACAAACATACATGAAGTATATGCCCTTTTAAGGTTTATCTTCAAATGCTTAGAAACTAAAGCCACGTCTATTTTCTACATGGTCCAACCAGCTTTAAGAGAATTAACCTCATGATTTCTTCTTTCTTCTTCACAAGCAATGAGGGATCTCCTAATTTTTAAACCTTTCAACCTTCAAGTTTAAGGTCCTCAGCCCACTGTTGATATTGCAGCTCATTCCTTTGCTCAATTTCAAACTACTCTGGCATGTCAATCATTTAGGATACATTATAACTTTTACTAGGCTTGGCAAAGTCTTTCTTGAAAGCCCTATACCTTTTAGGTTAAAACTTCCAACATGGTTGTTTTTCCAGTGTCATCACTGTGCAGTAGCGCAAGTTTTCTTAACTACTTTGAGGCATCATAAATATTTATGATATACTCAATGGCTAAGGCATCTTCTGGCATCTTTGTATTGAACATCAAATCCTTAAGATGATGAACTATTTTAAAAGGATAGAGCATAGACTTTAAGTCCATCTCTTTGTATAGTTCCTGCTATTCTGAAGACATACTTTTGACCATTATCTTAGCCACATAGGTACAGTCCCTTTAATGTCTTTCAAAATGATTTATTTGGCGAGTGAAACAACTTGTACCCGGATGTTCAGGGGTTGGATTATCCAATACATAATCCAAATAGAAATTCTTCAAATCCTTCTTTAGTGCTCTGAAAAACTCCTCAAAGTTGTGACCATTAAACGTATTTTTATTAAGAGAGAGAGTTTCAATGGGTGCCTTCATAATGGGATACATATTCATGCATGTGCACATTTTCAACCTAGGATGAAAGAAATAAAAAAAATTAGACTTTAGTATATAGTACATGTATTTAATATAAGGACTTCTAATTAAGTACATTTATCCTACCATTTTTCGAAATTACAATAGTCCATTCTATAGAATTTAGGAGATCTAGCATAGCTGAATCTCCAAGTAGGTAGCATCTACAACTAGTCTAATATGACCCCAAATTTTATAAGCTAAGCCATAGTAGTAAATTGTAGTTGGAATTCCATTCCATTTGCATCGCATGCAATTGCTAAACTGTAGTAAATTGAGTTTTGGATAAATTTTTAGCAAGTTGAACAAAGCTTATTCCAAGTATCAGTATCAATTTTCTAACCCTAAAATGAAAGCCTAAGTTCATCTATTGTTCCAAAAAACTAATAAAACTTATATCATTTCATATAGATTATAAAATTCAGTTCGCTTCTCACTTGATACCACTATTGGGAACTGACAGTCACTTTGAACATGCATAATAGGAAGGGCGGAAATTCAAAATTTTGTTTCTTGTCCCTAGGAACTGCTATTAGTTGCATATAATTAACTAAAGCCTTAACTAAAAAAATTCTCTACCTAAGTTATCATGCATATGCTAGGCATACCATAACTCTTAGTTATCTCCTAGCATAAATATTCTACACCTAGCATGTTACAACTCTAAGCTATAACCTAAGCATAAAATAAACTAAGCATGCAAATAATAACCTAAGCCTAGCTATCAAGTCTAAAAATGCTTAAAGAAAAAGGCCTAATAATTTTTTTTTGCAAGTAAAAGACCTAATAATTAAAATAGAAAACTTACTAGTTGAAGTGTGCTTTGGCAGAACCTTCTTGCACAAGCCTCCAAGTGTGGGATAGCCTCTATGAGTATCCACACAAACCCCACAAACCAAAACCTCCGAAGAGGAAGAACTATAGAGCTTTAAGTAGCTGCTAGGCCGCTCTAACAACCCAACCGAACTAGAGATGCCCGAATAAATTTAGGGATCCTTAAAAAATAATGCTCTAAGTCAACTCGAGAAAGCTCAAGTCAAGACTCAGAATGATTTGAAAAGGGCTGAAGGGGATGCCTATTTATAGGCTTAGGGAAGCCAAATGGCTTCCCTATTTCCAATGTGGGTTGTGCTAAAATCACATCCTACACACGGGTTCAACCCTAGAGCCTGGAGCCCCATGGGTAGCCCAGCGGTGCTCTAAGACCCAGGGTCGAACCGCGAACACAGTGTGCTTGGCATGTTGTGCACTCATAAGCTAGGCTTATGAGATTTCTCACAAGTCCAGCTTGTGAGGAATCTCTCTCTGGGCTTCTAGCACTGCTATGGTAGCACTGGTGAGCCCATCTTATGGGCCTTTATGAGTGTCGCTATGTGGCACTTGCGAGCCCTTGGTGTGGGCTTTTGCGTGTTGCGATGCAACATGTCGTGAAGCCTGAAGCCCATTCACAGCCCAAAATGTCCAACATTTTCTAGGTCCAACCAATTCGGAAAAATTCCCTTTTGATCCTTTTCAAATATTTAAATTTTATTTTATGACCCTAATAAATTAGTTATCGGTCAAAATAAAATCTCTGGTCTAACCAAGTAATGGTCTAACCATTCTACATTTAATATTCTCATAATAGAGTAAGTCTATTAATTCTTTACTCGGTCCGATGAAAGTTCTATGTGTGTGACCTTATAGGATCCCGAAGTATTGAGTTATTAAGGTTTAACAAATCCTTGTTCTACAGGAACAATTGGCTTAAGGTTCTAGACCGTAATTAGAACTCGATTACCTTAAACAATTGTAGTACGCCTCTAGCAAGGGTCCATCATCCCCCATTACTCGAAATGTGTCATTTTTGCTTATGATTTAATCCTGGTTAATGCAATAGTTGCCCAATACGATGAACTCTTTCCATTCTTTAATATTAGTACCATCTTGTTTATTGGGTTCGGTTAAAGTGTTAACGCACTGATAGCGAGGTTGCTCCAAGCCATCCCAGTTATTTACTTGTTACCAAAGTGTATTGCTTTTTACCATAATGTGTTTGACTAGAAACTATATCTACCAAACACATACTCTGATTAGAGGTTTATAACAATCATCACTTCAACAAGTGGTCAGGTACAACTCCTTAATATATCTGGAGCGATGGATTCTTTCCAACTACATAGCTTACCAATGTGTTGTCATCACTCTACACGTAATCACCCTTGGAACACTATATTAATGACTGAATAGGTATGACTCGAATTATAGCAATAGTACCACATAAGGCAACTAGTATCTCAAGTATGAGGATATTCGCAAAGCTACTGCATAAAGATAAACACCAACACTATGAGATATTTACCAAGTGTTTATCTTAATGTGGTCTCCAATATATCTACCAAATATATCTAAGTGTCGAATTAAGGCACGACCAATAAGGGTTGGTCCAAGTGGTGAGTGGCTTCGTATCACGTAAGCAAGGTCTTGAGTTCGAGTCCTAGTGAATGCAAAAAGTCCTTATTGGGAGACTCACCCACCATAGCCAGATGCGCGACCTGATTCAAATTTGGATGTAGTCGGAGCAAAACTCCGATGAACTAGATGGGAAACCAAAAAAAACTTAAGGAACCACCTTCAGTCTTAGGAGAATGACTGGTTGGGCATATTCCAACAAAGTATGACCACATGCTAGTCTTACTACTTCATCAATATCCTTTCTTGATGGAACTATGACTAGGGATAGTTTAGACATAATTATAATTACACATGAAGCAGATCTCACTATACATAGTCCCACCAAATTCTCTCTTCATGCTATGATATGTCAATGACTTTTGTACATAGATATCAATAAATATATTTTAACCAGTAATAAAATATATGAATACATTATTATAAACAAAAGATAAATGCCTTTATTAATTAAACAAATTGTTTGTACCAATACATAATTAAGTAATATCGCCCTAATTGACTTAAGGGCACACATCATATCTAATAATCTCCCACTTGCACTAAGGCCAATTAGCCATATGTCTTATTCCCTATGTTATAACATGATAGTTATGTTTGACTTCAGTCAATGGCTTCGTCAGGCTATCCGTAAGGTTCAGATCAGTGGGAATATTATCTAGTTTTATCATCTTAGAATCAACAATCTCCCTTGATACTTTCTAAGTACATGTATGTTTTTCTGGTAAGACCGTGGTTCTTTGGCTTAAGCAACAACACCATTGTTATTACAATACAAGATAATTAGATTAACAATCCCAGGCAATACACCGAGATCACCAATAAATCCCTTTAACTAGACAGCTTCATTTGCTGCTTCACAAGCAGCATTGTATTCAGACTCTGAGGTTGAATCAGCAGTAGTTTCTTTCTTCAAACTTTTCCAGCATACTGCCCCTCCATTAAGTATATACACAAAACCTAACCAAGACTTGAAGTCATCTTTGTTAGATTGGAAACTCACATTCGTGTAACCTCTAATTGTGAGGTCCCTATCTCCATATATCAAGAACTCATCTTTAGTCCTTCTCAAGTACTTAAGAATTTCCTTGATGGCCATCCAGTGCTTTTCACCAGGATTTGATTGATATCAACTCGTAAAGCTCAAAGCTTGAGGACATCTGGCCTAGTACATATCATAGCATACATGATGGATCCTATCGCGGATGCGTAGGGTATATCCTTCATGCGCATTCTTTCTTGAGCTATCTTCAAACACTTAGTTTTAGATAGGGTAATCCCCTTTGTCATCCGGAGATAACCCTTCTTCGATTGCTCAAGGCTGAACCTATTCAGAACCTTGTCTATATATGTACTTAGAGAAAGAGCTAACAGCCTCTTGGATTTATCTCTATAGATCTTTATACCTGGTATAAATGTTGCTTCTCAATTGTCTTTCATGGAGAATTTTCTTGACAACCATACTTTAATATTTTGAGGAAGAGAAATATCGTTTCCTATAAGTAATATGTCATCGACATATAATACTAAGAAAATGACTGCACTCCCACTAACCTTCTTGTAAACATAAGGCTCATTAATGTTTGGAAAGTAATCCAGTTTATGGATTGTCTTATCAAAGCTAATATTCCAACTCCTTGCTGCTTGCTTAAGTCCATAAATAGACTTTTGAAATTTTCATACCTTCAAGCCATTCTCAGATGTAAAACCCTTAGGTTGTGCCATATACACATCTCGGTCCAAATCCCTATTTAGGAATGTTGTTTTAACATCAATCTGCCAGATCTCATAATCATAATGAGCAGCAATGGCAAGGAGTACTCTTATAGATTAAAGCATGGCTACTGGTGAAGAAGTTTTATCATAGTCAATACCTTTGGGTTGACTATAACCTTTTGCAACCAACCTTACCTTATGGGTAATTATATTACCGTCCATGTCAGTCTTCTTCTTAAAGTCCCACTTGCACCCTATAGGTATAACCTCCTATGGTGGATCGACCAAATTCCAAACTTGGTTTTCGTACATGGAATCCATTTCTGATTTCATGGATTTGAGCCATTTATCAGAATCCGAGCTCTTCATTGCTTCATCATAGGTTTTTAGTTCATCATCCTCCATGAGATATAGTTCTCTATCATTAGTGATGATGAAACCATATCTCTCGGGACCTTTATGAACACGACCAAATCTTTGTAATGATTGTGTTTCAATATGTTGTTCTTGGACTACACTTTCTTATGTATCTATAACGGGGTCAACAAGTTGATTGCTATTTCTTCCTCTTCAATCTCCAGTTCAAGATTTCTCCCACTGATGTTTGCAAGTAAGTGTTCTCTTTTGAGAAAGTGAGCACTCTAAGATACGAATACCTTTTGTGCCTCGAGTTGGTAAAATAAATATCTGAAAGTTTCCTTCGGATATCCAATGAACAAACATTTTCCAGGTTTAGCATCAATCTTATCTAATACTATCCTCTTTACCATAGCAGGATAACATCATACTCTTAGGTGACTCAAAGATAGCTTTTTATTACATCATCTTTCATAAGGCGTAAAATCAACTTATTTAGAGGGCACTCGATTTAATATATAAAATGCACTCTCTAGTGCATATCCCCAAAAGGATTTACTAAGATTTCCTTGGCCCATCATAGACCGAACCATATCCAATAAAGTCTAATTCCTCTTTCTAGACACTCAATTGTTTTGGGGTGTGTAAGGAGCGGTCCACCAGGGAACTATCCCATTTTCTTTTAGATAATTCTGAAACTCTTGACTCGGGTATTCACCACCTCGATCAGATCGAAGTGATTTAATACCTTTCCCAAGTTGTTTATCTACTTCATTTCTGAATATTTTAAATTTATCAAAACTTTCAAACTTGTGCATTATTAAGCACCGATAACCGTATCGTGAGTAATCATCAACAAAGGTAGTGCCTAAACACTCATTGGACCACATAAATCTATATGTGTAAGCTACAATGTACTTGTGGCTCATTCACCCTTACCTTTAAAGGGTAACTTCATCATTTTTATTTTTAAATAAGATTTGAAATCACCATAAGATTCCATGTCTATGGGCCCAAGTCTCCACGCTTGTGTAACTTAGTTAAGCAATCTTTCTTCATATGGCCTAAACAACAGTGCCTAAAGTAGAAAGATTTCTCATTATCTAATTTAACTTTCTTCACATTATTCATATTAAAAACTTATGTTTTAACATCAAGAATATAAATGCTACCATTCAACATTCCATAGTCATAAAGAACATTATTCAAACAAATCTGACAATTATTATTCGAAAATAAAATTTCAAATCCCTATGTTCCTAAATGCGCATTATAGATAACGTTCTTAGTAACATTCGGAATATAGCATCAATTATTCAAAATCAAAACTAGGCCACTCGGAAAAACAAGACTAAAGCTTCCTACAGCTAATGCAGCAACTCTGGCTCCATTTCCTACATGTAGGTCCATCTCCCCTTTTGCTAGCCTCCTACTGTTCCTTAGCCCCTGCACATAAGTACAGATGTCAGAACCACAACTAGTATCCAATACCCAAGTTGAATCATATGGAAAAGTAGCATAGTTTTCAATTACAAACATACTTAAAGTATATATCCTTTTAAGGTTT
Organism: Euphorbia pulcherrima; assembly: GCA_947683365.1. Taxonomy (NCBI): domain Eukaryota; kingdom Viridiplantae; phylum Streptophyta; class Magnoliopsida; order Malpighiales; family Euphorbiaceae; genus Euphorbia; species Euphorbia pulcherrima. The sequence goes on from CANTUS010000004.1 coordinate 26,578,568, forward strand.
ATCTTTAAATGCTTAGAAACTAAACCCACATTTATTTTCTGCATGGTCCAACCAGCTTTAATAGAATTAACCTCATGATTTCTTCTTTCTTCTTCACAAGCAATGAGGGATCTCCTAATTTTTAAACCTTTCAACCTTTAAGTTTAAGGTCCTCAGCCCATAGTTGATATTGCAGCTCATTCATTTGCTCAATTTCAAACTACTCTAGCATGTCAATTATTTAGGATACATTATAACTTTTACTAGGCTTGGCAAAGTCTTTCTTGAAAGCCCTATACCTTTTAGGTTACAACTTCCAACATGATTTTTTTTACAGTGTCATCACTGTACAGTAGCGCAAGTTCTCTTAACTACTTTGAGGCATCATAAATATTTATGATATACTCAATGGCTAAGCTATCTTCCAGCATCTTTGTATTGAACATCAAATCCTTAAGATGATGAACCTTTTTAAAAGGATAGAGCATAGACTTTAAGTCCATCTCTTTGTACAGTTCCTGCCATTCTGAAGACATACTTTTGACCATTATCTTAGCCACATAGGTACAGTCCCTTTGATGTCTTTCAACATGATTTATTTGGTGAGTGAAACAACTAGTACCAGGATGTTCAGGGGTTGGATTATCTAATACATAATCCAAATAGAAATTCTTTAAATCCTTCTTTAGTGCTCTGAAAAATTCCTCAAAGTTGTGACCATTAAATGCATTTTTATCAAGAGAGAGAGTTTCAATGGGTGCCTTCATAATGGGATACATATTCATGCATGTGCATATTTTCAACCTAAGACGTAAGAAATAAAAAAAATTAGACTTTAGTATATATTACATGAATTTAATATAAGGACTTTTAATTAAGTACATTTATCCTACCATTTTTTGAAATTTACAATAGTCCATTCTACAGAATTCGGGAGATCTAGCATAGCTGAATCTCCAAGTAGGTAGCATCTACAACTAGTCTAATATGAGCCCAAATTTTATGAGCTAAGCCATAATAGTAAATTGTAGTTGGAATTCCATACCATTTGCATTGCATGCAATTGCTAAACTGTAGTAAATTGAGTTTTTGACAAATTTTTAGCAAGTTGAGCAAAGCTTATTCCAAGTATCAGTATCAATTTTCTAACCCTAAAATGAAAGCCTAAGTTCATCTATTGTTTCAAACAACTAATAAAACTTTTATCATTTCATATAGATTATAAAATTCAATTCGCTTCTAACTTGATACCACTATTGGGAAGTGACAGTCACTTTGAACATGCATAATAGGAAGGGCGGAAATTCAAAATTTTGTTCCTTGTCCCTAGGAACTCCTATTAGTTGCATATAATTAACTAAAGCCTTAACTAAATAAATTCTCTGCCTGGGTTATCATGCATATACTAGGCATACCATAACTCTTAGTTATCTCCTAGCATAAATATTCTACACCTAGCATGTTACAACTCTAAGCTATAACCTAAGCATAAAATAAACTAAGCATGCAAATAATAATCTAAGCCTAGCTATCAAGTCTAAAAATGCTTAAAGAAAAAGACATAATATTTTTTTAAAAAAGTAAAAGTCCTAATAATTAAAAGAGAAAACTTACCAGTTGAAGTGTGCTTTGGCAAAACCTCCTTGTACAAGCCTCCAAGTGTGGGATAGCCTCTATGAGTATCCACATGAGCCCCACCAATCGAAACCTCCCAAGAGGAAGAACTACAGAGCTTTGAGTAGCTGCTAGGCCACTCTAACAACCCAACCAAAAACATTAACTAGACATGCCCAATTAAATTTAGGGATCCTCAAAGAATAACACTCAAAGTCAACTCAAGAAAGCTCAAGTCAAGACTCAGAAGGAGTTATGTTGTGTGTTGAAAAGGCGTGAAGGGGATGCCTATTTATAAGCTTGGGGAAGCCAAATGGCTTCCCTATTTCCAATGTGGGATGTGCTAAAATCACATCCCACACACGGGTACGACCCTGGGGCCTAGAGCCCCATGGGTTGCCCCGCGGTGCTCTAAGAGCCAGGGTTGAACCGCTCTCACAGTGTGCTTGGCACGTTGTGCGCTCACAAGCTAGGCTTATGAGATTTCTCACAAGTTTAGCTTGTAAGGAATCTCTCTGGGCTTCCAACATTGCTATGGCAGCACTAGTGAGCCCATCTCATGGGCCTTCATGAGTGTCGCTATGTGGCACTTACGAGCTCTCGGTGCGGGCTTTTATATGTTACGATGCAATATGTCGTGAAGCCCAGAGCCCATTCACAGTCCAAAATGTCCATCATTTTCTAGGTCGAACCCATTTGGAAAAATTCCCTTTTGATCCTTTTCAAATATTTAAATTTTATTTTATGACCCTAATAAATTAGTTACCGGTCAAAATAAATCTCTGGTCTAACCAAGTAATGGTCTAACCATTCTACATTTAATATTCTCGTAATAGAGTAAGTCTATTATTTCTTTACTCAGTTCGATGAAAGTTCTATGTGTGTAACCTTATAGGATCTCAAAGTATTGAGTTGTTAAGGTTTAACCAATCCTTGTTCTATAGGAACAATTGGCTTCAGGTTCTAGAACGTAATTAGAACTCGATTGCCTTAAACAATTGTAGTATGCCTCTAGCAAGGGTCCATCATCCCCCATTACTGGAAATGTGTCATTTTTGCTTATGATTTAATCCTGGTTAATGCAATAGTTGCCCAATATGATGAACTCCTCCATTCTTTAATATTAGTACCATCTTGTTTATTGGGTTCGGTTAAAGTGTTAACGCACTGATAGCGAGGTTGCTCCAAGCTATCCCAGTTATTTACTTATTACCAAAGTGTATTGCTTTTTAACATAATGTGTTTGACTGGAAACTATTTCTATCAAACGCATACTTTGATTAGAGGTTTATAACAATCATGACTTCAACAAGTGGTCAGGTACAACTCCTTAATATATCCGGAGCGATGGATTCTTTCCAACTACATAGCTTACCAACGTGTTGTCATCACTATACCCGTAATCACCCCTGGAACACTAAATTAATGAGTGAATGGGTATGACTCAAATTATAGCGATAGTACCACACAAGGCAACTAGTATCTCAAGTATGAGGATATTTGCAAAGCTACTACATAAAGATAAACACCAACACTATGATATATTTACCAAGTGTTTATCTTATTGTGGTCTCCAATATATCTACCAGATATATCCAGGTGCCGAATTAAGGCACCACTAATAAGGGTTGGTCCAAGTGGTAAGTGGCTTCGTATCACTTAAGCATGGTCTTGAGTTCGAGTCCTAGTGAATGCAAAAAGTCCTTATTGGGAGACTCACCCACCATAGCCAGATGCGCGAACTGATTCGAATTTGGATGTAATCAGAGCAAAGCTCTAGTGAACTAGATGGGAAACCAAAAAAAATTTAAGCCACCACCTTCAGTCTTAGGAGATTGACTGGTTAGGCCCGTTCCAAGAAAGTATGACCACATGCTAGTCTTACTACTTCATCAATATCCTTTCTTGATGAAACTATGACTAGGGATAGTTTAGACATAATCATGATTTCACATGAAGCAGATCTCACTAAACATAGTCCCACTATGATCTCTGTTCATGCTATGATATGTTAATGACTTTTGTACATAGATATCAATGAATATATTTTAACCAGTCATAATATATATGGACACATTGATATAAACAAAAGATAATTGCCTTTATTAATTAAACAAATTGTTCATACCAATACATAATTAAGATATATCACCTTAATTTTCTTAAGGGAATACATCATATCTAACATAAAATGGGTCTAGAATTTACCTCAATTTATTTTCCTTTATCTTTTCTCTTATCAGCTGATTGATTAGCAGCGAAAGTAGTAGGTTGGTCAGCTGACTTTGAGTTCTCGCTGGGCTGATCTCCAATATCCGTAAGTGTGTGCCAGCGTACTGTTTTTGCAGTACTACTTTACCATAACCTACATTCATATTCTGCAATAGTGGTGTTAGAGTTATCTTCTTATGGGGACCTGTATGCTTCAGCCGAAGATTTTGTAAGACTAATGGAAGAGCATTATGATGATACAACAAGAGTATGAAGATACAAAGGATGAGTTTTACGTTCAAAACTCAGGCTGCATAACCAATGACCAATGACCCACGACCCATGACCCATGACCTATGCCTATAACCAATGCCAGTGACCCATGACTCATAACCCATAGCCAAAAATCATGCCAATCATCAATATCTATGGCTCAACCATATCCTTGACCACATAAAATGACCCATGCCAATTACACTAAATTTGTTTCATTTCATTATCCATGCCTATAACCATAACCCATGTTTTGAATAAATCTTCATAGCTTTAGAGCTAAGGAGGAGTGTTGAAATTGTCTCTTGGAAGCTTATATTTGAAATAGTTAAATATTAGATTTCTTAGGAAATATTTGTTAGGATTATATGTTGTTTTTAGTTAATAGAGATTATATTTAAAATTTGAAATATCTTGTTAGTTTTATCCTTGTAAGCCTATAAATAGACATCTATATTCGTAATAAAAATGTGCATCATAAGTGCCATATGCTTATGTGTGCCAGGGTACTGCATTTGCAGTCGTGCTTTACCATAATCTATATTCCTATTCTACAGCAGTAGACATTAGCTGAATCTTGTGGTTCTTCATTAGAGGATGATGATTCTACATTAGAACCACTCTAGGTAGATGTAGCAGCTAAAGCCTTCTTATCCTTCTTCTTCTGGAATTTGTCCTTCTTGGCTTTAGGACAACTAAATTGGATATGGCCCTTCTCACCGCATTCAAAGCACTTGATGTCTTTGTTGCACTCCTTTTACAGTCTTTCATCATCATCCTTCTTATACTGATTTTTTGTTACTTTTCCACACACTAGAAATAAGTTCTTTCAATGAACATGTGTTGTTAGTGCCGCTAGTGCAAAAGTAGAAAAGAGGAAACTGCAAGTACATGATTGTGATGTAGTTTTAAAAGATTGTCGATCCCACGAGGAAAGAAATGAACTTAATTCAACCAAAACTCTATTAAAATAAACAAATGATAGGTAGGTGAATTAGGAATAGACTAGAGACAAAACAACGAAGAGTAGAGAATCATAAAGCAATTATGAACCAAGTTATTCTGATTCAACACCTTTATTATGTTTTATTAACGCATGCAAATACATCATAAATGTTCTATTTTACGATCTAGAGTCAATTTGTAATCATGCATGCAAACCCAAACACCAAATGTGTTATGCTTAGTAAGGATGGCTCTCACATAAACTATAATCATGCAAGTAAAGATAAATATATTCGAGTAGGACTATACCGAATTAGACTAACAAGATTATGAATAAAAACCAATTTGAAGTTACTCGAACATGAATAGAATGTCCCCGCTTATAACGCAAGACTAGTACCACTAATTCTATTCAAACTCATACACATAACAACAGACAAACTCAATACGAAAAGAACGACATATTATAAATTCAATCACAAAACTTATGAACCATACGTAAAGAGGAAAGGTGATATAAATGAATAAGAATTAAGAATGATGCAATAAATGAAATTAAAGAATCAAGTTAGATCAAACCGCCTTCATAGATGGGGTGTCAATCCTCAATCGTGGCCTTTCTTCTACTTGAATCTCCAAATGCACTAATCTTTCGGATAGAACAAATTATTGATAATATAACAGCATATTTGATGAAGAACAATGAATTTTATTCATAATTTTTTTGAGAGTACACTACAAAACAACACTCTCAAGAATAAATTAGAAACCTTAGAACTATGTGTATTTCTCTTTCTCATTTTTCTCTCTATCTATGGCTAATGTCTGACATTTGTGAATCATATCATCTCCCTTATTATTGTGGCCAAAAATTTCTATATATAGAGGTCGAAAAGTTGCATCTCTTCATGTCATTGGTTGATGCTAAGGTGCCTTTCCACTAGGTAGTTAATGGTAGTTGAAATGCCTTTTGGAAGAAAATTTGCACAGCCATAAACTTGGCTTTTCATGATCGCGACACTTGATGTCGAACTCATGGCTTTGTGTTGCAAAACCTCTTGTCTTCGAATTAGGCTTGTCACGATCGTGATACAATTTATCGCGCTCATGAAGAGTGATTTTTTCTTGAATGTTCACTTTGACTTTGACTTTGACTTCATTCCAAGCATCCAACACTTAGCCAAATTTGTATCAAAATAAGTCTATTGCTGCGAACTTCTTGTACAATTAATCCAAAATCCATTTCCGAGCAAATTCCTTATAAGATTTACCTAATTCCTGAAAATACATCTAAAACAACAACGTACCACGTGAAATCTTATAAATGATGTAATAACACTTAAGAAATGTTTACAATTGAGAATTGTTCAGCTACATGATAAGTGTAGTTTTAACACTTATCACACCCCACACTTAACTTTTACCTTGTCCTCAAGGTAAACAAAGAAAAATTCTAACTTGCCTATCTTGACTTCACATAACATAAAGATTTTACAATAAGTACTCATATTCCTCCCGCTAGCATCGTACTTAGAGTATAGCTCTGAATAATTTCGACAAGTAATGTGAAATTTATATAGTCAAATACATACCTTTGTCATTTGTAGAGAGGTTACTAAGCCATGTCTTCGCATTGTAGAATGATATGCTTGCTCAAAACCATCTTTCTATACCATTGTCAAAATCCAAGCTACTTTGGACAAAGAAAAGCATACTATTTTTTGTATTATCTCAAGGAATTTTTAGGTAACCTATTGCATTCTATGCTCCATACCACTTCTCACATTTGGCAACATAGTAAATATACATTGTGTATATAATATTTTATCAAAGTAGTTGCATTTTATACTCCACACTACTCCCTCCATTTTTTTAACTCTCGCTTTGGGTGAGTTTGTCAACACCAAGAAAATATTAATTAAGAGAATAAAAGTACTAAAATACTCCTAACACTAATAATTGTTTGAAAAGATGATTGGTCTTTGTTATCTTTTGTCATTTCGAATGTTGCATTAAATAAGGGCAAAATGGAAAAGATGTTTAAACATTTACATTGGAATTTGAAAGTGACACTTATAAAAAAATTGTTTGGCTCCAAAGCAACAGTTAAAAAAACACAGGGAGTACTTAAAATGCACCAATTTTTCGTGTTGCACCCACTTTTCATACATTGCCAATATTGCATAGACTTTTTCACATTCATTATATTTCATGTGCGGACCCATTTTTCATACTTATGCATTTTCTTTTCTCCTAAATGAATGGTTGCGTCTTACGCTCCGTACCATTCCTCACCTTTTGCATAGCTCATTAGCTATCCTCTCAATCTTTTAACACTCAAAACAATACCATCATCCTTTATTGATCAATACCTCAAGTATTATGGCTATAGTTTCCTCCATATCCTATTTCTTTCCTATGCTTCAAAAAATTACTAAAAATATTCATAGCATTTTTCTATACTTAGGCATACAAACTTAGAAATTAATCTACTTATAACATTAGCATAACATATAATAATGACTATATAAGGCTTACTCACTCGTGTTGCGCGAAATTGTACTCCAAAACTTCCCTCTAATGCTTTGAATACAACTTACCGCTTGTCTTAGTCATATAAAATCACTATAGACTAGAAAGAAATTTTAAGTCTTCCTTTAAAACAAAAACAAAGTTAGTATAGACAAGATATAGACAATCACTTCAAAATGTATTCTGCATCAGTTTTTTAACATTTTTTTGTAAACACACAATAAGATTTTTTTCATTTTCTTATTTAACACATGTGAAAATGTAAAAACTAAGCATAATACGAGAAAACTAAAAATTACTATTTCCTCCCCCACATTTGAAGTACACAATCCTCATTGTGCGGAGTCACACCAAATTAATCCTAAAAATAAAACAGTGTACTGATCCTATCACACAAGTATACACATATAAATATGATTATCTATATCATTCAAGCATGCTAGACACGTTTTGAATGATGATAGAAAATACAACATATTATAAATAAGTCAATAATTATTCAAACTACACAAATACACAAATTAAAGCAAATATAAAAACAAATTTTTCAGAATTCAAAAGAAGAAATGAAGTTGTTAAGACGAGAATAGATCATCTTGATGTCCCTCTTGAGATTCGCAAGAATTTCCCATAAATCGTCGACTTTGGTATGAAGACAATCTTGGCTAGATTGAAGGATTTCCAACCTTTGTAACACATCACTTTTCTTTGATGTGGTCAAACATTCCCCTTTTTCTATCCTTCTTGCTTCATTTTCTTTGTCCTTTATTATCAATCTCCTTTCCTTCAACATATCTTGTTCAATTCTTTATTCCCGTGGTTTCTAATAATAAGAAACTTCTTTTTCTCCAACACATTTGACCAAAAACCCAGCATCAAATAAACCTTCCAAATTGAGTAGCAGAATTTTATCTTCAATGGTGAATGTATCCGTGTAGAAAGGGATTCGAACAATTTGACAAAGCACATTTGCCATGCTCGTGCAACCAAATTTCAATGCTTCACGATTTTTTGAAGACTCAAATAAAATATTCATCATAATTCAAGCCACATCAACAGTTTCATGCTCCTCCACACATTCTAAAATAAATAGGTCTTCAGGGATAAACTCTTAAAGCGTTGACTCTACCAAATAATGCCAGTGCAGAAATACCATACTCGGATCTCGAATCCAACTACTAGAGTTCAAACTTTCAGAATAATGAGGCTAACTAGTGAGTATCTTCCATATTGGATTAGGATCCCAATTTTCTCTTCATGAAACAAAATCAATCATCGGGAATTTGAGATAACTATTCAGATGTTGACGATCAAGTGTATAGGTTTCTCCTTTGTTTTTAAAGGTGATAGCATTCTTAGAATCATCAGCACACTTAATA